>OX327003.1:62232601-63703226 GCA_946800695.1 Geum urbanum
AAAGGTTTTTGTGCTCGATGTGGTTCTTTTGTGCATGTGGATGGGGTGTGTCATGTGATGGCAGCCCGAGATGCAAGAAAAGCTGCGGAAGTGGGCGGTAGGGACTCGGCTGCGGCGACAGGTGCTCGATCAAGAGCTCTTCCGGGGTTTGACATACCCCAGAGTGGTTCTATGGTTGGATTATTACATGAGGTGCAGCAAAGGGTCGAGACCGGTTCAATACCAATGCTGGATGTGCTGGAGAAGGGTCAAAATGAGGGAATGCAAATGCTTCACCCAATATTGATATCATGCATGCTAGCCCTCTGTTTCAGGTGGTGCAAGTGGAGGCGGCAAAGACTACAAAATGTCCCTCTAGAGGGGTCTATCCCAATATCAGGTTCTACACAGCATCTAACACTTGTCTCCTCAACTGAGGAGAAGAGGGCAAATTTTGCAATGTCTCAGCTAACGGTGGCTGTCAGGCAAGTTCATCCAACAGTGCCTTATAAAGCACCGGTGGTGGGTGCAAAGCGTCCTAGTTGTGAAGAAAAGACCAGGAAAGCCGGTGGTGACATCCAAACAGCGCGGTGTTTCTCTGGTATACACAAGGAGTCTCCCCAGAAGAAACAAGCATGTGAGCCTGTGGTTTCTGAGTAGGTGAAGGAAGCTCAACGTATGGAACTCATGTAGACGAGGTGATATAGTTAAATAAGATGTGGGATCCGGATGTTTTTTAGTTAATTTTTTGTCTTACATCTAACCTGTTTAACTATGTTCAAGTACTAGGTTGATATGTTTTAGTATAGGTTGTTTAGGAGATTTCTTTTATCAAGCCGGTAGACCAATAAATCCCTTGTAACCTATCAATTTCATCAATGGACTACCATCACCGTTTCGTCATAAAAAATATTTATAAAAAAAAAATAGTCTTTCGGGCTTTCCCATTTGCAGTACGAAATAGTAAGAGTATGTCTAGCTCGGCCCAGTTGGCCCAATTACAGTTGCTGCTCGAATCAAATGTTGTAATAGCTAGGGCTTGAGCACAGCTGAGTCAGCCATGTACTTCCAACATCAGAGGATATTCCTTTTTATCCATTGGCATTAGCTAGCAGCCAGTTCATGCAGTAGAATTGTGAGTAGGCAAGCACAATGGATTGTGCATGTCCCTTACCTTATCTTCTGTAGTCGTTAATTTTGAATCCATTTATGAGAAGTCAGCGCATTTTATTTCCTTATAAAACTCTGTTCTCTCTCTTCTCCTTTGCTAACAGGTTCCGATGATCGATCCTTCTTGTTTATATTGCCTTAGCTCATCGATCCCACATACATAAGAACCTCGCAGACAAAAGGCTATGGAATTGACTTGTAATTAATGTCCCTTTTAGTATATAGGAAGACTTTTCTTGGCAACCAAGCAATATGTGTGCAAGACCTTCCAACCAGAGCCATCAGCCGCCGAAAGTCAGAGTCAGCTACTCGAAATAGAATGAAAACATCGTCAAACGTTAATTATATTAAGTCTTATCTGCTTGCTCCCCAAGCCAAAAAAAATCTATAAATACAAAACTTATCACCATTTCGAACACCCCATCATATATTACGACCGACACATTTAAAGCATTTAATTTCTTCCTCGAACTGCTTTGATTTCTTGAAACTCGATCGAAGGCGATGTCTCTGAGTTATGGCATTGCTGAAGCAATTGTGTTGAGGAACCTACACAAGGAGAAGATGAAGAAGGAAGAAGAGGACGAGAGGGTCAGGTTGGGATTGCCTCGATCCGAAACTACAAAGTCTGGTGGGTGCTTCTTCTGGGTTAAGAAGAAAGTTCATCCAAGCAATCATCACAGAACTTGTGCTGCTGAAACTACTTCACAACCAGTAGTTATTGGAACCTCGATTCACTGAGCACTGTATAACGTACATACTACTTAATTAGTCTAATGCTCTTTGTACGTAGATGCTTTCAGGCAAGGCATCTTCCTTTTGGGTTGTGCAGATTTAGTTAAGCCAGCCCAAGAAGCCGAGCAAGCCACCCTTCTTTGACCACATTTCTTTTGTTATTGTCTTTTGATTCTTTATTTCTTTCTTCTTCTTTGGTTTGAGCTATTGTATTTATTTATACCAATTAAAGCTATCATCTATGGTTTGTAACTATCTTGCCGCTCAATTTCGTCCATAATTCCATATAAAGGATACAATCCACATGTAGTGCAAGACAGGTAATATTTGAAACTCCATATCAAAATATGTGAAAGTCACACAGATACAACTGCTAAAAGAAAAACATGTGAAAGTCATACATACATTATGACTATCATTCCATTATGACATTATTAAAGCAAATTAAAAAGTTGTTAAATGCAGTGAGCAATTCAAGCCATATATATATTTGGCGTAATTATAATTTCTTAGGAACAGCTATGAGAGGCTGAGCAAGTTGTACGGTGAGGCCAAACTTCTCCTCCATGTTCATGGTCTCAGGTACAATTCCATCTTCAACCTTCCAATCGAAGCAGTTAATTAGTGAACCCAATATTATCAAGTGCAACATTCTCATTGCTAATGGCAAATTAAGGGAGGTGAAATTAACACTCGCTTTTTTACAAAGCAAACTCCTCCTTTGTGTTTTGTGTGTATTTTTAATACATTTTTGCTTGAAAGTAAGTGTGGCCTCACCGGTTTGTGAAAAAAAGGTATCGATTTCACCACCCCAAATTAGACCAGGACATATTCTTCTCCCACCACCAAACGGAATAAGCTCAAAGTTCTTTCCCATGACATCAACTTCATTCTCCGATCCCAAAAATCTCTCTGGCTCAAACGAGTTTGGATTGTCCCCAAATGTTAGGATCTCTACTCATCGCCCAAGCATTGACTAGAACTTTTGCACCCTTCGGAACAATGTAGCCTCCGATTTCTACATCAGTTTCAGCTTTTTTTGGCAGTAGTGCGACTGTTGAGTGCAACCGAAAGGTTTCCTTGACTATTGCTTGTAAGTAATGGAGTCGAGTAAAATATGACTCGTCGATTGGTTTTCCTTTCCCAATCGTTTGATCCCACTCTTCTTGAGCTTTTGAAAGGCATCTTGGGTTGTGTAGTAGCTCAGGCATTGCCCATTCCAACGTGACCGAGGTTGTATCAGTGCCCGCAGTAAATAGAGAGACTACAATCCAGAATAAATTTCTAGGTAAGTTATACGTAGTTACGTACTACAAGCATGCAACTTATATAGAGTAATCGAATATAACATTATTGAAGAGAATCAAGCGATCGTATAATGAAGAAGAACAAAGAGACTAACCAGAATCAATTGTTCAGTAACTTGGGGGTCGTTCATATCTTCATCAGTTATCTCTTCAATGATATTTAGAAGGGTATCCAACATATCATTACTTGCGACAAAATCATCTCGCTTTCTAGATTTCAACCTTTGACTGATCATAGAATCATAGAGGCACGACATCCTGTTTCTGTAGTTAATAGACCTCCAAAGCGTCGTCTTATGCCTTGGAGGTCAAGCTTCCCATATAAGCACAGGAAAATAGTCACTCACGTACGTTTGGTTTCACAACTACCTCTTCCACCAAACCCCAAACAATCTCCTTGAACTCTCTAGCTCAACTACTTGAGTTAGCTAGTATCAGCTAAATCGATAGAAATTATTGTCCGACCCTCGACAGCGAATTGAGGGTAGTTTTGAAAATTAAACAGCTTCACCAATATTAATTTACAGCCACACCCCTTACCATGCTATCATTGACGTACTATCTAATATCTATGAGCTCCTGCACTTTCCTTTCACTCGCCGATCCGCGCCGCTTGGTTAGCATCAAGAGCTAGCTTTGTTGGAAAACAACTGCAACTCTGCAAGTTGCATATATACTTTTCGAAGCTTTCTCCACCTCGCCACCTCGGTGATACTGGAATCCAAGTCAAGATGTAGTAATTGACTGCGTTTGGGTCTGCCATTGCATCCCGAGGGAACTATTAGGTTGCAGAAGGATTGGTCGTGTGTTCGGAGGATTTCTTTGGCCATCGCCGATGAAGAAACTACGTACAACAGTTGTCACTTGGCCTAGTTACAAAGACATTATGGAGCCGTATTGTCGTGACAGCTTGGTCAATGAGACATGAGGTTTTTCGATCTCTAAGCTCAAAGAAATTACCAACCAATATATGGAAATGGCTTTGATCTTGGTGGAAGCCTAGCTCTGGTTCTTCTTCCTTGGAGGGAATGGATTAAGAACCAAGAGACAAAACACATAGACAAGAGTACTATACAACGTACCCAAGAAATCCATCTCTCACAATTCACATAACAAGCTTGAAAAATGTATTTCTCTTCGCTTGATTTATAGTCGATCACTTGGCAACTTGATTGGCAGTGATCGACTATCCTTTCATAGGTGGTACGGTATAGATTTGAAACGTACGTATCAATTCGTTTGGCTCGAATTTGGGGCTCATCTTAAATGTTACCGTCCTACATACTTCTATCAAAATTGAATTGAAACTTATGGAACCTTTTATGAGAATTGAGAAACCTATCGACTTTTGCTTGCTAACAACAGAATTGAATCAGGGTTTATTAAAAAAAACAGAATCAGGGTATTTAAAACAGTCAGTCAGAAGCCACTAGAAGTCATCGTTATCTACTTTATGCATGCTTATAATTTCGACTTTGCATAATCGGATATTTCTCGTATATAGTAAATATATGTACGTACAATCAACATATATATGTGCACTTATATTATGAGGTATAATTACGAAATTAAGTATCTGTTGCGACTCTAATTATAAATTTCATTCAAACCGAATATGCAAGTGTTGAATTAATTATGTGAGGGCAATACGTACTGTAATATAAATTTATTTATTTATTTATTTTTCAATATATATGATATATATAGCTCAGTACAAGTGAACTATACTGTAATTTTTTTTCCTCCTTCAAGTGAATTAAGATGGACTAACAAATAATAACGTTGTCTACAATTAATGAGATTTAGCATGTGAGGTTTCTATCTCAAATCTCAAGAGTGTATTTTTGGTCGCACTCCCTAGTTGGGTTGTGTTTGGATTGAGGAGCTAGTTTTGAATTTCGTACTGAATCTTAAATAATAGGAAATACAATTTCAGTGTTTAGGTTTCAGGTAAATCAATTTTTCGATGTTTGGATAGTCACATGGTTTTGTAAAATGATGTTATTGAGATATGATAATGTAGTGATAAATAATAAAATTTAGAAATGATACCTATATAAGTGGAATATAAAGTCAGAATTTTGAGTCTTTAAATTCTCTTTAATTTTTTCACAAAATTTCTTCATTTCTCAGTAATTGTTAAACAAACGAAGAACTTTGTTCATAGAATTTGAAAAATTCCAATTTTAAATGAAATTCCATGTATATATTTTTCCTTCATCCAAACATAACCTTAAGGTGTGAGCCTCACATCCCCTCCACAATTTAACACATTGAAAATATTAAACCATAGTTAGTTATCTATTATAAGCAATTACAATTATTATTAATTACATTTATGTCTAAATCTCAGGTTTTCAAAAAGAGAAAGAAATTGAGATCAATTACGCTCCTCGTAATTAAATGCAAATATATACAATTACATGCCATTTAACAAAAAAGAATAACATAAGACAAAAAATCAAATATGCAGTTATCAATTTTTTTTATATTAGAGCAATTTCTAAACCCATAATTCATAAAAATAAATAAAAATAACAGCACAAACAAATGGAGGAAAAAAAATCGGTACTACGACAAAGTAATTTAATTTTGTATTGTAACTATTACTTTGATTTTCTGAATTGATCTTAATTTGCACCCCTTATTAATATAAACACACACAAAAAACTAAACCCTAATATTAGATCGAGGACATGTATATAGTACTTTCACTGTTTTGCAGTTTTTTAGGAGAAATATATATAGTTGAATGTATCCATATAATTTCTACTCATTAATTCCTTGCAATTTAGACATAAATATAATTAATAATAATTGTAATTACCTATTATAGATAACTAACTATGGGTTAACACTTTCAGCAAGTGTTAATTTGTAGAGGGGATGTGAAGCTCACACCTTAACCTGAGAGCGTGGGCAAAAATGCACTCAAATCTCAATGATGAAGTAGGCCAGTGACAGGAAACTAGATTATCGACTGTTAAAATTATCTTCTTAATTTATACCATGCCAGCCATATGCCACGTACATGCTATGCATGTGCATAAATTTTAACTACACAAAGTTAAAGGGCAGAGTGAGAGGGGAATTAGGATTTTTGTTTATTTTTTATTTTTAAAATTATTTTGTTAATTACTAATTTAACCTTAAAGTATTTATAATTTCTTAAGTTAAAAGGACATAAGAAGAAATGGACAAAGTGGAAAAACAAAGCTCTATGTTTGAAAGATAGTATAGATAAAAGAAAATGGGAAGTTTGTTGTCCACTTGTGCAAATATAACACAACATGAATGTCATATAATATATATTGAGGTGTTCTGTTTCGGTGATCAATAAATTTTGTGATCAATCATGGTCAAGCACCGTTATATATATATCCAACGGTGGTTAATTAAAATACAGTTAAAAGATAAATTATTATCATCTATTAAATGCAGATTTAACGATGATTAACCATGATTGATTACAAAATTTATTGACCACCAGAATATGATTAATATATTGTAAGTATGTACATATGGAGGGACATAATTGAAAGTTTAAGTCAAAAGAAATCAGTGGGAGTGCAGAACTTAAATCAGGGAGTGCCATTATCACTGCCCATTTAAAAACTGTCGAATGATGCATGAGATTTGGAGGAGTGGTAGCATGCAACTACATGTGTTTTCAACGTCTCCCATGGAGATTAAGGAGTGGGTCTTCAATGTCATGGAAAGTATGGATAATAAGTATATTGATTTGTTCCTGATGCTGCTTTGGGGTGTATGGCACGAACGCAAT
Source organism: Geum urbanum (assembly GCA_946800695.1). Lineage (NCBI taxonomy): Eukaryota > Viridiplantae > Streptophyta > Magnoliopsida > Rosales > Rosaceae > Geum > Geum urbanum. Next base: position 62,239,577 of record OX327003.1, read on the forward strand.
AATGTTCTTTGGAATAGGGGTAGCTTTTTCCCTCAAAACACGATTGCATGGGTTAGTCAATACCTTCTTCACTACCATGCGATTCACGTAAAAGTAGGAAGGAGGAATAAACAACGGGATCAGAAATGGGGATGTCCTCCTTCCGGGAGACTTAAAATTAATATTGACGGTGCATTCCAAGTACAGGAGGGTGTTGGTGATTTCGGTGTGGTTGTGAGGGAGGAGGATGGTAGTTTTGTAGCAGGAATGGTGCGACACATTGCCTAAGCAAGATCGGATTTACATTGCGACGCAGAGGCATGCCGTTTTGCGTTGTTGTTGGCAATATACCATCAATGGTTGGATGTGGAGATTGAGAGTAATTGTTTGGAAGTGGTAATGGTTGGATGTGGAGATTGAGAGTGATTGTTTGGACGTGGTTTCTGGGGTTCACTTAATGGTGAAGGATTTTTCTGAGGTGGGTTGTATTTTTTAGGATTGTAAGCACTACATGGCTTCTATTTCTCAATTGTAAGTGCGACACATACCTCGTGAAGCAAATGGTGCATCACATAGACTAGCGCATCTTGCTAGGTCTAGTTCTGTTGATGATCTATGAATTGACCAAGCACCTGTGATTAATTATTTAAGATGATCTCTTTGAGGATTTATATTTTGTAGACCGAGATAAAGACATTATGTTCCCTCTGATCATAGTTCTTATTCATTAGTTTATTAATAAGACATGGGAATAATACCCCGTTTTCAAAAAAAAATCTACATACACATCTACATCTAATCTCTTGGTTTATTTCTATCTCTATCTTCAATCTTCAGTAATGCCACGAGTCATCGCCGTTGCTGGATTTCGACCATTTCAGGAGCTCGAAATTTTTCATGTTCTGCTTGCTAGAGACGACCTGCCAAAGACTAGAATCGGCGAGTGTCCATAAAACTTGCCCCAACCTTGAGGGTGCCCATAAAATTTTTTGAGGTCTCATAATAGTTTTGGGTTTTTCCATAAAACAACATATTTATCCTTTGTTTTCATACAAAAATGTCCACATCATCAATAAAAATGGTGTTGTATCAGAAAATGGCTCAAGACATTACACTGATATACTTTTGAAACTTTAGACATCACTGTACTTTGATAAGATTTGAAGGTCGGTTATCACGTTGACCTGGCCACAAAAGTTCACCTTGATAGTGAATTTTTTTCCAATCAACTAATAAGTTAATCTTATGATTATTGGCTTTTGTTTCTTTTTTGCTCGAAGATATAATAGAATTATAGAAGACCACTATGGGGATTAAGGTTTAGGAAATAAGAAGACGTTTGAAAGAGAAAGAAGAAAAAGGAAACACGCAAAAGAACATAATAGAGAAAAAAATAGAAAAAAGAAGAAGGCAAAAACAACATTGAGATACAAACTTAGATGCACAGAAGCCCATTAATAAGTCTTATTCAATTGTATAGTCTTCTATTGTGAATATGTGAACTTGTTTTTATTTAACTACTTTTTCTTGCATGTTTCTTTTCATCCGTTTGGCCTTACCTTCATATTGTCAATGAAACTTTTAGCGGTCTTGTACTTGGTAAATTATGAGATGTCTTTCTTTATTTCATGTAACTTGGTTCAATTTTAACAAGACTAATTTTCTTTAATAATATGTGACTTATTTCGTCATGACAAGTTAGCACTCAGACTTACAAAGTTATCAATGTGGTACTCAAACTCATTTTTTGTTATAAAATTATGATCTCAATTAGATTTATGTTAAGTGTCAATTAAATAATTGACGTGACATGCATATATAATTTTAAAAATAAGGAAAATATTGTCCATTAGATTTCTGTTAGATTTTTATTATAGATTGTTGCAACTTTTTTGTTAAATCTGGTATCATATCTCAAACTAGAATAATATTGTTTTGTAATCAAATTATCACTCCTTGATGGCTAAGGCTTCAATTAGATCTATATGTATATGAACTTTTGGTCTGTTGCAAAACCAGCAGCATCAAATAGATGAGCCTTTTAAGAAGAAAAAAGAAAAATTGAGCATGAGCTTTGTCTTTATGAACATAATTAGATGATTTATAGTCATTATATATATGTGGGTGTGTATGTGTTTAACATTAATCATGCCAAATTTTTTGATGTTAATTTTTTGTAAATTTTTTGGCGTCTTCAAAGAATGTTATATGTATGATCAAAATTCAAGTAGGCTATATACGTGCAATCATTTAGTCAAGCAAAATGGGCAAAGGGGGATCGCTTATTGCCTTATTCAATTAGGTTATCCTTTTGTGTGCTAAGGCATATCAAAAAAACTACAACAAGAAGTCCTTTCGAACGAAAGCGGACAAAAGTGGTTTCAAGTCCTTTTCAGAGTTAGATTCCTGTGGAATCTCACCATGGCCAACTCTTCTTTCATGGGATTGTCATGGCATCTGGAAGATGGTGAGGCCAATTACGGGGGATGGGTGGGGATATTTTGGAGTTTTACAAGACAAAAATATGGGTGTTTTAGGTAGAAAAGTTTATATATCTGTTTCCTCATTGGTTGGTCTTATCACTCGATGTTCTCCCATCATAGTGTGGAGAGAGAGAGAGAGAGAGAGAGAGAGAGAGAGAGAGTTGTAATCGTTGAGTTATCCATGTGGTAACTTTGTTCTGTATAAATAAAGGATGATTCTTGGTTGCCCATGAGTGGATAGCAGTTCCTACCCATATCAAATGGCTAGGTGACAACAAGTGTTCAATTAAAGCACTTGGATCAATTTCAAGTTTTCAACAACACCTCTCTCATTCGACTCTGTCTCCGATCAAATATGCACTGCATGTTGCCATAATCTTCTTCATGACTGCTATGTATTTCCAGCTGGTCGTGATTCCCAAATCAGAACAAATAGCTCATAGACGGCGAAACAATCAAAACCTACTCTCCTCCCATAATCTTCTTCATGACTGCTATATATTTCCAGCTGGTCGTGATTCCCAAGTCCTTCCCTCCGTCAAATATACGACGATAACTCTTACAGCTCTCACACTCATTCCTTTTTTACCATCGATTTCTTGGTTGATTTATCTCAGGCTACTTGCTCATTGAAATTATCGTGAAATCAACGTACACAACAAAGTTGTTTGATCGTTGGCGAGTGAGAGAAGGGTGTTGTTGAAATTGATCAACTACTTTAATTAGACACTTTTCACCTAACCCTTTGATAGAGGTAGGAACTGCTGCCCACCCATGGACAATCAAGAACCATTCATAAATAAATAAGAGGATTTATTATTTTACAGTGTATTACTTTTCCTTCAATCACTTTTCACATCACATCAACATATTAGTTTTCCTTCCAATCCTTCCATTAGTCCTAGATTGCAATGTAGTTTACCAAGGCATGGAAGAAACTTGTTCGGATGATGGAGAGCAACCACAACCCTCCTCCTCTTGATTTAGAGGTAGGGACTGTGGTAAGAGATTTTGTTTGGAAGCTTCCGTTGAGCTAACTGGCCTCTCAGTCCAGATTCTTACAAAATATCCATTAGTTTCTACTTTCTAGACTTTTTTATTTTGGGTCAGTCACATATTTCTTTATAAGCAAGTCCGTCTCTAATAAATGTTCACATGGTTCTGATTAGGCCTCTCAATCTGGACACGACCCAATGACACGACTCGAAACTCGTACGACTTAAAGAGGGTCAAACTCGCACGATTATAAATGGTCATGAGTAGGTAGACTTGCTCATGACCTGCTTTTTAAATGGGTTGGTCTCCAGTTGATCCAATAACACGAAAATGACCCGTGTAACCTGTTTACTTTAACTATTTATTATTTATATAAAGTTAATTAAGGGTATTGTTTAAGTAATTTTTTTCTATTAGGGTAAACATGGAAGCGTACATCTATAAATACACTATGTAAGTTTATTAATGCATGAAAGTGTTGAATATTACACGATTTTGAGATGATAAACATTTAATTTTTGGTTTAGTTATAAAATTGTAATTTATGCATTGCATATTTATTAAACAAGTTGTAAATGGGTCAACCTGAGACTAACCCGTTTATAAATAAGTAGGTTTGAGTTTGTAATTTCGACACGATAAGTTAAATAGGTTGAGTTTGAATTTGTAATTTCGACACGATTAAAATCGTGACCCGATACGAACCCGACACGACACAACCTATTGGGAGGCCTACTTCCGGTGTCCTAGAAAAAATTTGTGTCTTTTGCGCGGTTACAGCCTTTATCATCACAATAACAGTTTTGTTCGTCAGTTTTTGGTTCTGGTCAGTTATTTACACTACGTATATAGTGGTGTTGGTTATTATTTCATACTAGAACTTATATGCCAAGATTCACAATGTTTCTCTCACTTACTATGCTATATAATACTTTATCATAAAAAAACCTAAAAGCCCATATTCAAATGGACCTTAAAATCTTGCACATTAAGGGTCCATTTGAAATTGGACTATTTTAGCGTTACCCAAAATTTGGTCTAATTATTTTGTCGATAACGTTATCTGAGAGTGACACGTGTCACATCATCAGTGGACAAAAATCTTACTGAAAATCTTGTATCAATTATACTGCCGACAGAATAATTGGACACGTGTCATGCAATCCACCACCGACATTCCATCTTTCTAACATATACTTAACATAATGAACATATCCAATGAATGAAAGTTCATAGGAAGAGTTGATCGTTACAACCACATTCTATTACCTAATCTTTATGTCTATGCAGGTTTGTCATAGACCTCCCCTACATCTATCTCTCTATGAACCCATAGTCAACATCAGGTTCCTTCTGAGCTGTTCCCAGTTCTCTTTCGAAGTTGACTGACCTACACAGGCAAATTTCTCAAATTAAGCTTTATCTCTCTTTTACTTATTTTCTCCTTTATTGACTCAAAACACCTATAAAACAATAAAGTAAACTATTATTGCTGGATAAATAACAAAAGAATAATTTTATGAATATCAATAAATAGCATAGATGTGCATATTTATGCACCGATCAGTTAGCTAGAAACTGATACTCAGTTGACATTAAACTGTGTATCAAATTACCCTCAATTGAGTATCAGTTTACCCTCAACTGAGTATCAATTAAACCATTCATAACACTGCTCTGTTGAATTTGATAAACTGAGTATCAGTTGACCCTCAACTGACCCTCAGTTTAACGTCAACTGAGTATCTGTTGATGAACCTATATATAGTCTAGAGACATTGACAGTCAATGGTCAAAGTCAATGGCCAACGATCAAAGTCGCCGGAATCCGGTCATCAGTTGCCAGAATCCAGCCAAAGTTACCGAAATCTGATGATCGATCAACATCACCGAAGTTAAGTCAATAGTCAATGGAGAGATTATGAGAGAGTAATTTTATTGGGTAATTCATTAATTAAACTGAAGATAGGCTGATCTTTTTAGCTAATTAGTTGTTTAGTGAGAATATTTAAACCCTTTGTTGACTAGTACCTAGTGAGAATTAAAAAAACCTTTTTTTTAGGACTGTCAGAAAAACCAGTATTTACAATGTAACAACATAATATGCACTTAATCGTGCGGTAATTAGAATTTAATTATATGATTACTATTTTGGCAGATGATGCTATCTGGATTGCTTAATTTCATTGATGGCCTGTGGTCAAGCTGTGGAGATAAGAGAATAATCGTGTATATGCAAAGACCAACTACCTCAAAGTAAAAGCTCACCAGCGCTTCAATGAAATTGAAGAACTCATCAGGGGGGTTCAGACAACTCCAGCAGAGGTTGCTGAAGAACTCATGAAAAGTGAAGACACCGACACACCGCTAGGAGGACGTGTTGCATTCCTGCAAATAAAGAAGGAGATGAACTGCAATGCAGACGCCAATGCTGAGGAACCAAATGAAGACTAGCCAGTCCTGAAAGCAATTATATGCACTACAACCAAGCAATCATTTACTTTGTTAATTTAAGGCGCCGAAGAAGTAGAAGAACTTTGTGTAACCACTTGGATTAAGATATTTCATAATACATGTATTCCTAGCCAAAAAAGAAACGGTAAACCAAAATCCATGGATTACAGGGGGCCTGTACATTCTGCTCTTTGAGAAAGAAAAAGCATAACTAGGGATGCCCATAAGAGGAGGACGGAAGAAGTAAAAAGATGATACAGCAGACATTTACAGCACAGTGGGTTTGACTCAACACTGGTAAACAGAATAGCTCTTGCTCTTCCATAAAAAGCTAAAAGCTTTGCCCATCTTTCTTCTTGAGACGGACTTGCATAGCGGCTTTGACTCCGGAGAGGGATCCTCATTTGGTTCACAAAGTTGCACCTTCTCCCCAACAGGTTGTTGGTCTCTTTGTCTCTGCTCACGAAACAACATTAAAAGCTTCTGGGCTTGCTCTTTCCCTCTTGATGTTCCGTTAACGGACATGGACACTAATGCAGGTATTACCCCTTCCTGCAGGACCATCTGACTGCATTTCTCATTCCCGTTACACAACATAAACAGGCATGACACAGCTTGCTCCTGCTCGATCAGCTGCTCAGCCTCCAGAAGTGCTGCTAGTGCACTAATAAGTTTCGTATTTGAGATCATTTCTTCTTTCGCAGAATTACTTGAAGCCAAATTTATCAGAACAGCTATACATTTTTCTGTCCAGGAATGTTCGCCAGAGTCTGCAAGGAGGGATTGCAAACCACTAATGGTACCAGCTGAAAGAAGAACAGGAATGTTTGAGGGCATGCTAGAAAGGTTGTATAGAGCATGGAGGGCATCAAGCTTGCATTGAGTTCCAGCATTGGCTTGAAGGAGTTGCGTTAAGAAAGGGACAGCAGGGCTTGTGCCAATCATAGGCTTGGCTTCTTCAAGGCAGGAGAGGTTTAAATAAAGGGCTGTTGCAGGTCCATGAGAACTGGGATTAGAGATCATTTCCTCCAGCAAAGAAATCACACCTGATGCTAGCATTGTCTCCTTATTCCTGAAAAAAGATCAACATTTGTAGTTATTAGTAAATTTCTTGGTATTAGAAAAGAACAAAATTTAGCCAAAACATGTGACATGTTACTAAAGCATTGCATAGAGTAGGACATTCAAAATCTGATAAATAACCGATAGTCGACCTTGTAGAGAGAGACTCAACAATTCAAAATTGCAAATTCTATCCCCACATGATACATACAATGTTGCCACTAAACTTTCAAGCTCTTTGTAACCAGCTATATAAACTGTTTTATTTGAACTAAATTTATCATACTATGCCTATCGCAATTGATTTTTCTAATCTGAAAACATCCAAAGCAATACCTGAAATTGTTGACAGCAAGATTGAAGAGAGCCATGGCTCCACTTTCCTGAGCTAAAGCATTTGCTTCATGCACAGCTGAGTTCAGAAAGTGTACAAGTGCTTCAACAAACCCATTTGCCCCCATGTACATCCTGGCCTCCTCATCATCCTTCAGCAATAGTCTTATTTGCTCCACAACCTTGCACTTCTTCCTGAAATCCTCCCCTTCGTTTAGGATAGTTAAAAGATCTTGATAACTCTCAAAAGCATCAAGCTCGGACTCTTCTGACACTGGAGAAACCTCTTCAGTTTCATTTCCATAAGCCTCATCTATTGTATCACTCTCCTCAACAGGAACCACCTTGACTCCCTTTAACTTGCAAGAACCAACACTACCCATCGATTTTGAATTAGTGGTCTCAGACTCAGAAAACGCCAGCCTCCAATAGTTGAGGTCAAGGGACTCCGGGGGTCCATCAGGAATGGAAATCCCATTCTGTTCACACCAACTAGAAATGAGACCCTTGACACAATAGTTGGGAGTTAAAGAAAGATGACTCAGTTTCTGTTGAGTCTTGGGGCAGGTATTATGCCCATCGTTGAACCATTTTTCAATGCAAACCCTTTCATAGGTCTGACCAGAAGCAATGATGACTGGATCGTACATAAGCTGCAATGATATTGGACACCTCAACTCTTCAGGTGGAAAAGCCATCTGACCTGATTTTCTTGTGTTTGTCTTGTAACTGAAAGAAGTCTTGGAATTGAAAGAACTAACTTTTGACAATTGTCGATCAAATGCTTGGCCATTAACCCCAGGCCCACTATCCTCATTACGGCCTTGAACGGTGGGAGAACAAGGTGCAGAACCCTGTGAATCATTATCATCCGAGTAATCACTTCTAAACAATTTGGAGTACTTTCTCATAAGATGCAAGAGATAAGCCACAATTGACTCCTTCCGCTTATCTTCCTCAGCACGGGCTCTTTGAATGAGTTTCTTTAGAGCTCTTCTCTCCCTGAGAGCTGCTGTAGATGAGGTAATTCCAAGCTTGATAGCAGCCTGATGGAAAGATTCTAGCTCGTTAATGTCACTGCAGTTGTCAAACTTTCTACCTTGCTGGAGCAGAGCAATTATGTCATCACCAACTTGTTTCTCCAAGGGATCAAGTGAGAAGACTGTACACTCCAGTTCACTAATAACCTCTTGGATCTGGAACAAGTTTCAGAATTAAGTGTTAGAAACATCACACCGTGAAATGATCATCACCCATTTAATTTTTAAAAATTTCAAACACAACCTATGGATGCATAAAGAACAAAATTATTGTATAATCTACAGTACAAACATATTGATAAGCAAAGATGTAAAAGGACCACCAAGTGGCCGTCCGGTTCGACTCATTCCACCTCAAAGTTACGAAAGACTGAGCATGAAAATGTTCATCTCTTTTTACCAATTAGAGCTATGACGGACCATCAAATAGACCAAAAATACAATGAAATAGGATCCCTAGCCTTTATGGCTTGAAGCAGAAGGTCTGCCACTACCGCAATCACAAATTTTGGAATGATCACTGGAACTCATTATCATCTAAGTTTTCATAGTCAACCTAAAATTTATTTCCAAATTGAAACATTTGGAGCTTAAAACTTTGCCCTCAGACATGCAAATGACATAAAAAACCAACCTACTTAGTGGATACAAGGACCGTATACAGTAGACTTCACAGTCATGGATAGTCGGTTTAAAAGGCTGTTCATGCTTATGTTTGCTGACAGAAACTTAAAATCTTCAACTACCAATACCAGCCGCCAGGAAAGGAAACTAAGGGAACGGAAGAAAAAGTACCTGAGAGCCAATAGATTGTGGAACTATATCTTCAACACGCCTGAGACTATCCATGAGAGCAATTCTTGCCTTCTCAAATTTTGTGAGCACGGAATCCCCAGTTATAGCCTGAAAGAACAGAAGTAACTGAACCCGTGAGCATTACACACAATAAAGTGATTATACTCAACCTCAACCAGAATGTCAAGGTGGAAATAAATCCGAACACAGCAAGACGGGAACTCTCTTTTTGTGGGGAAAAGGAAAGGAAAGAAAAAAAATTCACCAACAGTACACTGCTTGAAGTGAAAGTAACAGTTGCCGCAAACCCACCAGATAAAGTTTACTGCATTCTGAGCAGTGCTGAAGTACATTCTTAGCCTTTTCAAGACCTACGTGCAACGAACATAAAGCTTGGATGCCCGACTTGCTCCTCGGCCGTGCTGCTTCCAAAGAAGGAAATATCAACATGACCTTGCAATAATTTGCAGAGAGGATCTTGCACATTTCTCCATGAAGCTGCAGAAGGAAACAAATTCAGTCAATTAACTACATACACCCGTACACCTATAAAAGCAGATATAAGCCTGGATCCACGGTAGCAAAGATATACAAATTCAATACTGATACAATCTCCCAATCATCATTCCGCAATACAATCATATGAAAACTACAAAGTAGCACGACAGCTGTTTTGAATTCGAAAAACTCAGATGTATTCTGCCCCTAGATCTCATTCATACCTTGGCATCACTTGCAGCAAACAAGTTTTCTTCGACCTCCGTAATATCCATCATTTAAACTACCTTCGGACGTTTACAACCCAACTTCAAACATCCATCTGCAAACACCAATCCCAAACTTTTCAGTGTCTTACGCATTGAAAATCATATTGAATCCGAAGATTGATACCTCATATAAAACCCCAACAATGAATAATGCACAAATAATACAGCACACTAGACAATTAACAATTTGATTCAGACATTTCACCCAAACAATGTAGATAAACCAGAATCTAATCACCCATCACGTCAAATTCTTACCTCAATAAAACAAAACCTCCTCGAAAAACCACGGCGAAGATTAAAAGAAAAATGCGAAGCCCAACCCGCAAATTATAGAGAGCTGAAACGCGAAGGTCCAGCTACAACGCGGTGAAGATTTTCAGATGCAACAGAAACACACTAAACTCGGAACCAGCTCGATTTTTTCTCCTCTTTTTTTTCGATTTTGGCTTACCACGAACAAATCGGATAGGAAAGAAAGAGAGACAAAGTAGGGTTTTGAGGGGAGGGAGCTACGGAGGCTTCGACGACGAGCGTTTCCGACAGCCCGATTTGGAATTAGGGTTCGCGCGACGATCTGTACTTTCCCATTTCATTAGCGTCCTCCAGTTTCACGGGATTCGAAAATATAGGAGCGAATTTCTCGGGGATATTAGGATTTGGAGTATAAAAATAGAAACTGGAATTCCGGTACTGTATAAATGATTTCTTTTCGGTTTTCTAATTTTTATTTTATTTAATTTTTGGGATATTTAGTTTTGATTTTGATTTTTTTTATTTTCTTTTTGCCGCTATTGTCTCCCCGGTTCACCGGCCGACAGTTGCCGACCTCTTCGTTTTGTCGGTTAGCAGATCTGTCATTAAATGCGTGGGAATGACGAAATTGCCACTGCGGACACTGAAATGGGAAGGCTTTAATTTGGCATGATGAGCATGATTGGTTTACGGCTGGCTGGGCTGAACCCAGTAGTTCAGCGTCAACCCAGTACAGCGAGGGGGTGGGGATATTATTGTACTTAATTTGAGCTGGGTTCATACACAACCCAGTTCCCTCAAAAATCTTCGATTGGTTTAGTTCTATGGCAATAGTGTGACATTCCAAGTGGGATGATGGATCTTTTTCGCCCAATTCATAACCTTATCCTTTGAATACTTTTGTGATTAATAAATAGTAGTTGTATACTGAACACGATCTTAAATGTGATGTACTTACATCTTAACTAATTTAACTAGTCGTGTTGTCGGAGATTAGTTAAACTTTTAATGGTTTGATTATAATGAAACTAAAAAATAAGTTCTGCGTCAATTGCCACTTGCATAAATTGAGAAAAATATAGTACAATTACTCAAAATCTTACTTACACTTAATGTTGATTCAAACTCAAATTCTTAATCTTCATCCGCAATCAAGCATAGATTAAAATATTTTTATGTTTTTGGATATATGAATCCAATCAAGGCAATCTTATTTGTTACATAGAAAAAACAAAAACAGAAATCAATGGTGAATTGAAAATGATCTTACCTTAGATAGATTTTTTTTAATATTAGTTTATTTCTTTAGTATTACAATTTGATTTGTATATCCTTAAGATTGATGATATAATTCATCCAATCGTTGACATAAATAAAATTATTCACATATGAACAATACGTAATTCTAAGCTTTAAATTTTTTGTGCTTTTTTTTTATCAACACACATACATTATTGTTGTGCTATGATAATTAATTATGACAACGATATTTTGTATAATACATTATGTTCCTTTAAAAAATAATGTAATGTGTGAGAATAACACGGCTAACAGAAAGTCAGAAATAGGATATTATTAATGGTCCCATAACTATAAACCAAGGTTCACGACAACTGAATCAAGTCAATCAACCTTAACACTTTACAATTAAACACCTCTATATATATCTAATTACTCCCTCTTTATGGAGCAATGAAATAATTGGTCAATACGTACGTAAATACTATGGCAATTACGAGAATCAAAATGCAGTTGGAGGGCAGTTGCGTCAATTTGAGCTTGAGGTGATTTTCATCAGCAGCGGGTGTCTCCGTGCAGGAGTACGGGAACAGAATCCACAGTGGAAGAGTGTGATTAAAATAATGTAGTCTCGGCATCGTTCCACGTGGTGCTGTTATTCACCACCAATTTTAACTGTCTCTTCCTCTTCTGCAATTTCACGCGTAAGATCCGTCGTATGCTGCAATTTTACTGTTCAATTTCCACCCAATCAGCGGAAAACAAAGTCAGAAGACATCGCTAATGAGCAAATGATCGCTCCTGGTTGTGACCGCAGCAGAGGAACTTTTGTGGGTTATGTAAATATGATTTTATTCACCACAAAATTTAAGAAAATTCACTACAATAGCAACTCAAATTAAGTCCATATTCAAATTACAGTCTTGTTTTAGTGGTCAATGAGTCTGTAGTCAGTCGTGGTCAATTACGGTTAGATCTGCATCCAACATATAATATTATATTGTCTTCAAACTATTTTTTAATTATTTAACGTTAGATACAGATCTAACGACAAATGACCACATAATTCACTGACTACCAGAACATGACTCATTCAAATTAGTCAAATTATTGGGTTTATCGTTAAGAAAATTTGCATTATATTATAAGCTGTTCACATGTTGTGGCGGTTGATAATTTAAAAATATTTGATATCACACTTCCGACGACCCGGGATACAAATTTGAGTAGTTAATTTGTGGATATATGAGTGTTCGTATCAGATTTAGATTAATAAAATAAAGTTCAATATGTGAAAGATTTTTCATCTATTTTTTTCTTCTTCCTCCCCACCATATATTAAGAACTTCGAATTCCCAACTTATATAAGCATCTGTATTAGTATAGGTATCATACTTATTATTGTTATTATTATTTATTTTATAATCTTGCTTTTTAAATAGCGTGATGTATCATACTAGCTACCATAAAAGAATATAGATGAGCGGTGAAGGTTGAAGTCTAATTTCATGTGTTGTGCAGCCAAACTTAGGTTTTCCAGAACGTGGAGAAGGAAGTGGTGAGGATTACTGACTGGTTTGTGGTGAAAGGGCGAGGTTCAGCCTTTTCGATCCGGATCGATCCTTCTCTGGTCAAGCAGCTTTGCCTATGATGACTTCCCAGATGCTTGGAGTTGGTCGACATATGATTTCGACGTAAAGACTTCAGTTGAAGGAAGAGATTAATGGTTTCCAAGACCGAGAGATGATGATGTTGTCTCGGCGTAAGGCGTGAACCTGCGCTGATTAAGCTGGTGGAGCCTGGCCGGAGATGGACGGCGGCATAAGTGATCGGTTGGTCTGCACTATGTTGGGCTTCAATATTGGGCCTGGTATAAAACCCTAGGGTTGTTTTAATTTAAGTTTAATCTTTTACAATTTAGTTGTTTTTATCTTTTCTTGTCAGTAATTTTGTTCAAATTAAGTCTTTACCCGTATGAGGTAAGCAGTAGTAGATTTTGTCCCGAGATGTGCATCTTTGGTGCCTTGTTTGTCCCAGGTAGGAATGTTTGTTGGTTTGTCGCGTAAGCGCACCCTCATAATGGCAGGATGGGATGTAGTGTCGACAGTATTTCTTGTAGACAACATAGTTGGAAAGTTGTTCAAAGTGAATTGATGCGTTGACTTAATCGCGTTATCTTTCTGGTACTGTGTCACCATAATCGTAAAGTAAATAGAGTAGCAAATGATGCACTCTTTGCTAATTGGTGCAGTTTGGGATAAAATGTCTTAGTTGAGTCTCCTGATAGTATTTTATGTGCTTCTCTTCTTATGGAGTTTAAACTTTATGTCTCCCTCTTGTATTCTTCCATTTCATTAATCAAGGTTTAAGGTAGCGACAATCCCTACTTAAAAAAAAGAAGTATAGATAACATCCAAATTAGTTTCAGAAAAAAAAAACATTCAAATCAAAACTAATTAACAATTATTTTCAGAACCGTTAATACGTAGTTTTATAACTATCTTCTATATAAATTCAATGGAGGCGTACTACACTTGATAGTGATCCATATTAGAACTTCATGTGTATGAACAGATGTGATGTACATGCAATAAGATCACCATAAACTAGTGCTAATAGTTAGGAATTAGTTAGTCTTATATATTTATGAATATACCAAATCTTACAAATACACACAAACAGTACACGTACGTAGGTTCTTGGAAGAAAACGACTGCCCGTAACACGTAGATCAATGGCACTCGTCCATCGAACTTATGGCGAGATAGAGAAACCATATATGAGCAACTATATCAGTTTATATACATGTATATAAGATTAAGCGCAGGCAGCTAATGAATCAATAAAATATTTTCCATTTTAATACCTGACATTTGCAGAATTTAAAGTCTGTACACATATAGTGACGCACAAATATCAATAAAACCATTCTTTTCAGATAAGATTTAACACAAGGAGTGCAAACAAAACAAGAGTGTGCTTAATTACGTATTTTCCATAGCTTGATACGGTTCTAAAATACTAAATGTACGTACACGTACGTCAAGGTATGTCTGCCTCGATCTATTGTACGTGGCGACTGTTTAGGTTTTGACATTCTTCAATACCAGTGCGCCGTGCTGGGCTGGTCGCATGCATGCATGCATGATGTTCATAATTGATAATTGAGGTTTGATTTTGTTGCAAAAATCCAAGTATTTGGTTTTGTTTTTGTTTGTGTACGTGAATATAGTCCAAGATCAATCTATGGCCAGTCGAAGAAGCTCGTGCCAGATCCGCTAGGCATATGAGACCGTAGTGTAACGATGGAGTAGCTATAGACGGAGCTCGTACGTGTAGAATTGGTCGGTTCTAGCACATGTTCATGTCTCTCATTTTCACTCCATTATTGGCACTTCTTGTATTAATCCAACATCATATCCAGCGTCAATGGGTATGTAGCCTGCTTACACACATGACACATGTATATATGTAAATGTTAAATAATGACTCAGTTATATACATTGATAGAGCGTCTTTCTTACAAGCTTATGATCATCGCCGCTGACACTACCAGAAAAATGATCATAAGATTGTGGCTTTTCTGTATCAATTGAATGTAATACACATGAAAGACAGTATGCTTGCGATTAGTTTGCATGATCAATTCGATTACGATATCAATTATTTCAACAACCCTTAAACAACTAAAACAAAAATTGATTTTATAAAGATTCGACCCTTAAATATCGTATTTTTATTTGAGAGTAATATCACGTGACTAATACATTATACATTATAGGTCATAGTATTGTGGTGATATAGACATGGAAATGATGAAATATATAATGAAAATGTGGAGTCAAAACTATGTGACCGAAACCCATACCCGTTGAAAGTCAAAGTCAGCCATGCAATGCAAAGTCAAAACTGTAATTATGTTGATCGAGGATCTTGGACAGTTAATTAATGGTAATCATTGTGTTGTCTGCCTTATTTCTTTCTTTCAAAGTATTGTGTTTTTCTTTAACCTGACGAGGTAAAAATAACTACAGAACAATGTCGTTAGTTGTATGCCATTCGAAATCAAAATGCGAGAACAAGAGAGAAAGGAGATATGGGCTCTTCCTCCCCTTGCTCTATGATCAGATTTCGATCTACCCAGATCTCTCGGGAGCCCTTGAGTGCTAGTTTATTGTCTTAGCTCTTCCTTTTTCCGGTTTTTACGGGTTTTAGTCTGTAGATCTCATATGCTCACTTCATCTTCTTCATCTTGGTTGTCAAAGCTTCCATCTCTGTCCTATTAGTGCGGTCGGACGGGTTGTTGCCTCGTGGCTTGTGTGTCCGCTGATGGATAGTTGGGTTAGACGGGGTCTGAGGGAAGGAAATGGTGTTTTTCTTGCTTTGAGTTGTCGCAGGAAGAGTGGTGGACAAGAGTGGTGGCGACTGCTAGCAGCATTTGGTGGGTAGGAGAGTGTTTGTTTGCTTCTCTCCTTTCACGGCTTTGCGTTGTCGTTGACGGAGTGCGGCGTTCGATGGCTTGGAACGCGTTCGAAAATCTGTGTGAACGGTTTGGCTTTGGGAGCTGGTGTTTGTGGATCTTGATGCGGGGAAGGAGGTGGCAACAGACTCGGATCAGACCCAGATCTATCCGGCTTGGATCGGAGCTGGTCGGCCGGAGTTTATGGGCGGTGCGGGTAGTGGTCAGCAGGTGGTGTTGGAGCGACATATGCGGGGTAGATGAGCCTTTTGTTTTTCCCTATTTAATTAGGCTTCTGCGGAGTCGGGTCTGGGTTTCTACCCTAGGCCTATATTGTTTTAGTTTTTTAAGTAATTTATGTTCATGTTTTCTTTTACTTTTTATTAAGGTGCTGTCACTAATAGCTTAGCCAGGTTAGCTTTAGCTTAGAACATCGATCGTCATCGTTAGAGGCGCGATGGTTCTAATGATCGTGCCCCATGTATATTGATGACGAGGTTGACCATGCTACAGTTGTACTATAGCTGCTAGCTGGTGTCGACACTCGTCATGAACATGTATATATTCATTTTTGTCGTGACGTAACGTACTCAAAAATCATACTATGATTGAGTTGCTCGCTTTCAATTTTGGTGCAATAGTATTTCAATATGGGATTACTGTGTACAGAGGTTTTTGATCGATCAAACTTGGGTAACCAGCTGTATTGACAAGACATTCTTTTCCGTTGAAATTAAAAAGTTGTTATCAGTGTGTGTACAAGTTGTTTTTCAAGTATAGCCAACTATGCAAGCATCGAGTGTAGTCATAACTTGATTATCAGCACAAAGCATGTTTCAAAATCTTCCATTTGCAATTCAGAAAAGGAAAAAATTTCAAAAGAGATACTTGAATTCTCGCGTACATACGATTTTAACATTCGAACTCTCAAATCTATAAATATGGTACTCGAATCTTGAAAACACAATAAATATAATATTTTCGTTCATTTTTTCATTAATATGATTTTTTGTTGTGACAAAGAAATCTGGTAAATTACTTAACTACCCTTGTAATTTCATTTTTTATTTTCTTCTGTGTGTGTGATTGGGTCGAGATATCTTCATTCATTGAACCCATTTTCTGATGCAATCTCTCCGTCCCTTCCTGACCCAACATCCTCACCGGCGAACTTGAACCCGTCTACACTTCTGTCAAGGCCTTCGCCCCCGCCACGATTGCCAATCTCAGCCCCGACTTTGATTTTCTCGGTTGCGCCATCGACGGCCTTGGCGACTTCGTCTCCTTCACCGTTGACCCCAAACTCCTCCCGGGAGAGATCTCCATTTTCGACATCTCCGTCAGTCTCTCCCTCTCCCTCAAGAAAGGCCTGCCCTTGGGCAGCATGCTCGGATCCAATGCGGCCAGCGCTGCCGCAGCCGTCGTCGCAGCCAACAAGATTTTCAGTGAGAAACTAGGGATTGATTAGCTCGTGAGCGCCGGGCTCAAATCGGAGCAAACGGTCTCCGGTTACCACGTCGATAGCATTGCTCCTGTATTGATATGAGGGTTAGTTCTGATTCAGAACACGAAGCCCTTGGATTTGTTTCGGTTGAGCTTTTCGGTTGATAAAGAGCTCATATTTGTGCTGGTGAGCCCGGAATTCGAAGCTCTGAGTAAGAAAATGAGCCCGAAATTTGTTTTGATTTTTGAAAAAAGATCGAATCTTTTGTTTGGAAAAATGTTAGCTGTGGTACCTGAACTCTCAAAATTATCAATATGGTACCGGATAATCGTGAAATGACAAAATTACCCCTCAAAACCATGCAACAGTAAATTCATGTCATCAAATAGATAGGACATTAACTAAGGACTGAAGTATCATATTTATTGTGTTTTCAAATTTCAAGTACTATATGATAGTTTTGAGAGTTCGAGTGTTAAAATCGTATGTACGCAAGAGTTTAGGTACCTCCGGTGAATTTTTTCCTTCAAAAAATCAAATGTTGCATACACTACCGGATTAGGAGACATTGCCGGCGACTTTAAGTCGCCGACGTTGTTTTTTTTTTTCTCCGGAATTGACATTACCGGCGACAAGTAGCCGGCAATGCCGTCGCCGGAAAATTCCCGCCGGAGATAGCATTGCCGGCGACGGGAAACGGCGTCGCCGGAAATGGCAGCGCCGCCGTGGCCGGAATGTGAGACATTGCCGGCGACTGAGGTCCATGTCGCCGGCAATGTCTGGAAAAATTTTGAAAAAAAAACGCGGTTCTGGATTGGGCCCAATTCCAGAACCTGCATTGAAAGACATAAACCGTACAAATACAAGTTCAACAGTACACACATAAATGTCAAACGTACAGTACAAATAACAACGATACGAAAATAAACTATAACTACACGTCAGGGTTGAGGAATTTGCGGGTCAGGGTCGAAGTAATCCATGTACTCATTTGAATTCCGGTGGCTACCCTGGTCTTGCTCTGGCGTTGACTGGTGCGGTGGTGGTGGTGGATAACTAGGGAACACAGGGAACTGGTGCGGTGGTGGTGGTGGTGGAGGTGTGGGGAACGGTTGTCCGGTAGTCTGAGCCTCGTACATCGTCCGCATCCATGTGAACATCTGTGCCTGACTATGGACCAGGTTTTGGTACTCGGCATCTCTGATTGCCTTCTGCTCGGCTGCGTGCCTCTTTTGCTCCTCCAACTCCCTCCGCGTCCTCCGAAGCTCCGCTGCGAGGTTACGACTAGAAGTTGAACTTCTTGACCCGGTAGAGTATTCTGAAGTGTTTTTCAATACTCCTTCGCCCGCCGAGCCCATTCCCCTACAGTAGTAGGTATTCTTTCCAGTCCCGCACGCTTTTGCCATGATCTGAGCCGCTATCGGGGGATCAAGCGGATCGATCTGAGAGGCATACTGTGTGACTTCTTCCTCGGAGTAGTCAGGATGGTTAGTCCGAGCTATACTCATGGTCACTTCTGCGGTCGCCTCCTCCACTCTTGCCTAATTGAAAAGCGAAAATGAACAACGTATTAGCTAACAAAATCTATTACTATCGAAAAATAGTTTTATTAACACATGGAGAGGCGAAAGACTTACCACTTCTTCAGGGCACTGCGGATAGAACTTCTGATGAATATACACCAACGGGTTCACATCTTGTTGTTGCTGCGCCTTAGTCGACCAACCCATGTAGTTGAGTGAACCTGCATGATGGGCCCTGGTGTTTTTCAATCTATTTGCCCAGTTCGTCTTCGAAATCGTCTTGTTTGATAAACATATGAAAAAAAGTTAGTAACTAACTATTTCAATCTGATACGATACATTAGGCTTGTAAGATATATTAAGGATGCATACCTGAGCTTTGGGGTGCTCGAAGTGGGCTATCAGCCACAGCCACTCGTACTCCCTAAACCGGAATTCGCTAGGGGTAGAACCTCGACCTAGCTCCTTGTATACAGTGTAATGGGAAGAAAGCTCGTTCTTCCACTCTTTATACCTATATTAAAACAAGGAAAAAAAGTTAGAGATATTAAAACACTTGATAAACAAAAATCTAACTCGATATATATTCAAATAAGTCGAAGCACATCACCTCATATGTAGTTGACGCTCTACCCACGTGTGAATAAGAACTTCATCCACGTCAAACCACACCTGCAATATGAATATATAAAAGGTAAAATTATATATTTATTCGGAATTAATTAATAAATGTAAAATTTACGTAATGAAAATACGATTTTACTCACACTGAGTGCATTATGCACTTGCATCTTCACGTAGATAGGCACACATTCCCAATCTGGCCAAAGCATTGGGACCTTGTCCCGCACGATCGCACCGGCCATGCTGACATATTTGCGCGTGGTGTCGAATGCCTCGATCACCTCGCCATCCTCATTGGCCCTTATGGGCGTTTTCCTTCCGCCGGTGGCCTGCTCAAATCTCTTCCCGGTGCAGGTGCCTCTAGCCCATTTTCGTTTTCCAGTCCCATTAACGAAATTGCCTAATAATACAATGTCAACAAATTGATATCATTAATTGAACCTATCGTAAGTCTTAAGTAATAATTAAGTAATCAATCTGATGTTAAATAAAATTTACCTGCATCGTCCGTTTGTTGGTCGGTGCACCTCACACTCCAAAGATACACGGGGTTGAACGGGAGGAAGTTATACGCTTCCTCCACGGTCAGGAACTCCGGCCGTCCTTCAACATAAACAGGCATCCCCCTATCATCGAATTCAGGGATCACAGGAATCTCGTCGGGTAGGAAGAGACCGGACGGCGGAGATAGACGAGGCCTGGACGATGAGGCGCCAGCACCACCATGTGTCTCAGATGATTCCCGTGAAACGGGAGTAGGCACCGGGCGAATATGGGGCATTCGGATTGAGGGAGTTTCTGATGCCCCCGTTGACTGTCGCTCGTCTGAGGCTCTGCCACCGGAGGGACGTCTGCTGATTGAGCGTCTGGAGACTGAGGCTCGAGCCTCGACTTCCGGTTGCACGGCTCTTAATCGTGCAGCTTCCTCTTGAGCTCGCGCCTCTAGCAAGGCTCTCGTGCGAGCAGTCATCATTGGCCCACTGGGCGTGTTGCTAACTGCGGGCGAGGATGAAGCTTGACTACTGTTCCCTCCACTATTTCGGGAACCTCTCCGAAGCCAATTAGCCGCAAAACCTCCTGGACACCGTAATAGTCATTGATTCGGTTCTATAACAAATCGGAACCGGAACGGTTTGGAACCGAAACCGTTTGAACCTGGAACCGTTATGTTACAAACGGTTCCGGTTACAAACAGTTCCGGTTCCAAACGGTTCCGGTTCCAAACCGTTTCGGTTCTATCACAAATCGGAACCGGAACGGTTTGGAACCAGAACCGTTTGAAACCGGAACTGTTTGTAACCGGAACCGTTTGTAACATAACGATTCCGGTTACAAACAGTTCATGTTCCAAACGGTTCCGGTTCCAAACCGTTTCGGTTCTATAACAAATCGGAACCGGAACGGTTTGGAACCGGAACCGTTTGAACCTGGAACCGTTTGGAACTGGAACCGTTATGTTACAAACGGTTCCGGTTACAAACAGTTTCGGTTTCAAACCGTTCCGGTTTAAAACCGTTGTGGTTCCAAACTGTTCTGATTCCGATTTTTCACCTTAATTTATACGTTAAATTAACAACTATATCACCTTAAATTCCGAACACGTTAAATTCCGAAGCCGATTTTTTACCTATTATACGTTAAATTAACAACTATATCACCTAACTTAACATATATACATACATCATTTCCGGCTTTAAACTTTTCACATATATATACATCACATATACACTTTGTATACATCATGCATCTTAATTTCACCTAATTTTCACACACACATATATATATACATCACATATTAATCCAAATCACCCTAGCTAATTAATTTTCCACATTTTTCAAACATACGTATATATATATTCCATATAAATTAATTAATTTTTCACATATATACATCACATATATTTCTCCTTCACCCCACAATTATCCACATTAATTTCCCACAATTTTCAAACATACCTTAATTACATTTTCCAAATATTTTCCACATGCATACATACATCCCACAATTATCAAAAATTAATTAATCAAATGTGGAATGAGAGAGAGAGAGGGAGAGAGAGAGGGAGAGAGAGTGAGCTATTACCTGCCATGGTGGAGCTCGACCCAACTGTTGTCCGGCGACGGAGGTGAGGGGAGGAGGAAGAGGAGGAGGCCGGGGAGGAGGAGAGAGGGGAGGAGAGGGGAGGAGAGAGGGGAGGAGAGGAAGAGAGGGGAGAGGGGAGGAGAGGAAGCTAATTAGAGAGGAGAGGGTTGAGATGAAGAGAGAAGGGGTTTTAGGGTTTGAGAGGTTTTGAATTTTGAGAGGTTTTAGGGTTTGAGAGGGAAGAGGGAGAGGAAGAAATGGGGAGCAGATCGAGCTGCATGTTCTGGAAATACCGCCACCATTGCCGGCAAGTTACATGGTAACTCGTTGGTAATGACATTACCAACGAGTTGCTCACTCGTGGGTAATGTCATTACCAATGAGTTGCTTATCAACTCGTTGGTAATGTCATTATTTCTCGAAAATTATCCGATCGACCTATTTCCGACTAAATAATTTCCGACAACATTTCCGACCATATATAACTACAATTTCCGACTACGATTTCCGACTACGATTTCCAACACGATTTCCGACTACAATTTCTTTTGACAATTTCCGACCACGATTTCCAACACAATTTCCAACACGATTTCCGACTACATACAATTTCAGACTACATTTTCTGACTACAATTTCCGACAACGTTCCGACACGATTTCCGACTACAATTTCTGACTACAATTTCCGACTACAATTTCCGACTACAATTTCCAACGTACTAAGGATGATAATCGTAATCATCTTCATCACTTGAGTCTGACTCGGTTTCATAGGTAACCTCTGGCAATATGTGCCGCTCCTCGTCATCTGAATCAGCGTCAACTTCATATGGATTAACATCGAGAAGTTCTGCTCCAGTAATTCGAACCACACTCCCAGATCTCACATTATTAAGGCGAATTGTAGATGATTCCGGAATGTCAAAAGCGTTCGGCTCTTAGTATGCAGTAACTTCCTCATCATCTGCGGTCTCACCAAGTGTGGCAGCACTGTATATGTTTCTATGAGCAACATGGTTAACCACCTTCCACGGGACTTTGTTAAGAAGATCGTCAAGGTAAAACACTTGTTTTACTGATGAGGCAAGAACGAAAGGGTCATCTTCATACCAGCTAGTAGCAGTATTCACCGAAAATGTTCCGTACTGATCGGTCCTTGTGTTCTCCGGGCTAGTATCAAACCATCTACACTTGAACAAGTGCACTTTCATGCGGTTCCCATAAATTAGTTCAACAACTGAATGAATGACACCGTAATAGTCAACGCCATCCTGCCTACCATGGACCATCACCCCACAATTCTGTGTTTTCAGTCGGTCGTCTCGATTTTCACATATAAATTTCACGCCATTACCTGACACATCGAGTAAACTTTTGAAGCTATCGGTTTCATCGCCAGGACCCTCAATTCGTTTGACCACTCTGGGCAACCATCATCTGCTACATGGTTCATCTGAAAACGTCCAGTAATACGTACACAAGAAATTATGTCATCTTGAAACCACAAAACCACGTACATACATACATGCTATATAAGGATATATATATATATATAAAAATAGACATATACACATATACCCTTACCCATTGACCAAAGTAGTTTGCAAACGTCATGTTGTGGTAATCAACATTTCCGGCAATAGCAGGGCAGTGAAGATGATAATTTTTCCAATATTTTACTTCTTGACAGTTAATCAGTACCGACCAGTGGGCAATGGCTACCTCATTTCCATCCAACTTGTACGACTTTGGCAAGCTTCCCTGTACTACCACGTCACTGGAGATGATAGAAATGTTGAATTGGGGTTCATCTATCGGCATCTGTTGTTGGGGGTCCTCAAGCGCTCCCAAGTACACTTTGGTGTACGTTACACACTCGTGCGCAACATATGCTTCAGCGATACACCCTTCATGTACATATTTATTCTTCACATAGTCCTTGTAGGCTCCCAATTGTCTACAAGTTAACAAGTGCATGTTAACTTACTTAAAAAATAAGAATTTACATATAAAAACATAGGCAAACCAAATGTATGAATCATTTGTACCTTTCCATGGGATACATCCAAGTGTAGTGTACGGAACCGGTAAGCAACAATTGTTCGGGAAGATGGATCATCAGGTGAGGCATGATGTCGAAAAAATTTGGGGGAAATATCCTCTCAAGCTTGCTCATGATAAAAATGATGTCATCTTGCATCTCCCTGAGGTCTGATTTTTTAACTTCCCTGGTGCATAACTTCTGAAAGAATCTTGACAAGGCCACCAACGGCTCCACCACCTCTTTGGGCAGGTACCCTCGAATGAAAATAGGGAAAAGGCGTTGAAGCAGTACATGGCAGTCATGACTCTTTAATCCGTACATCTTATTGTCCCGGAAGTTAAAACACATGCTTATATTTCCTGCATAGCCATAAGGATACCTGCATATATATATATATATATATATATATATATATATATATATATATCCATAGGCAACAATTATATTTCTCGCATATAACCATAATCCGGTAAACATTTAAGGCCAAATTCCTGCGTAGCCATAAGAATATATACCTGACATTACTCAGCCACCGAAAAATTTCATGCTTATGCTTCGGCTTTATGGTGTAAGGAGCTTGCGGCATTTTTCTCTTACCATCTCTTAACCACAAATGTTTCCGCAGACCCATTGCTTTCAGATCAATGCGTGCCTTAGGGATGTATTTTGTTTTCCCCTCCAAGTTAAGAACTGTGCCCACAACACTTTCACACACATTCTTCTCTATGTGCATGACATCTAGGCAGTGTCTGATAGGCAGCCTGGGCCAGTATGAGAGTTCCCAGAATATGCTCTTGTGTGTCCAAAACTTATACATTTCGGGCTTGTCTGGAATTGACGCGACTATGTCAGGATGATTGCTCAGTTGGCCAAAATCATATTCATTCAACACTTCCAAAATTTCTTCCCCTGTCCATCGCCTGGGTGCCACACATGTTTCCACAGTCCCATCAAACGCGTCTGGATCCTGCCTAAATGGGTGATCATATGGAAGCCAACAACGGTGACGCATCTGAACAATTTTACTGCAATGAGAACTGCAACAATCAACCGTCATGCACTCTGAACAAGCCCTGTAACCCCTCGTAACGTTGCCCGACAACATACCGCGGGCAGGAAAATCACTGATGGTGCCAACAAGCATGGCATGCATCTGGAACATCTCATTTTTGAACCTATCGTAAGTGGGGTGGCCACACTCACTCAGGTACTTAAGCTCCTCAATCAAAGGCCTCAAATACACATCGAGACACTTGCCTGGATAACCCGGGCCCGGAATTAACAGAGTGAGCATATTGTATTCCTTCTTCATGCACATCCATGGTGGAAGGTTGTACGGTACCAAAATAACTGGCCATATACTGTATTGAAGACTCATGTTGCCAAAAGGGTTGAATCCGTCAGATGAGAGCCCTAGCCAAACATTTCGGACCTCTGCTGCAAAATGATCAAACTCCCTGACCATGTGCTTCCAAGCCTCTCCGTCGGAAGGGTGTATAAGGGTGTCATCGTCAGGCAAATTCTTCTCAGCCCACCATCTCATTGCTTCGGCCGTGAAAGCACACATGAACAACCGCTCCAGCCTATCAATAAGCAGGAAATATCGAAGTATCTTCACAGCTTTCTTGTTGCCTACAGGAGTCAACTTATACCTTTTTGTAAAACATATCGGGCAGGCTTCAAGGTCTTCGAGATCTTTTCCCCAGAAAAGAATACAATCATATCTGCATGCATGGATTTTGATGTAGGAAAGCCCAAAATCTTTCAGCATATGTCGCACCTTATGATGAGTGGTAGGAAGACGATGACCGGGTGGCAGTAGCGAAGCAGTCCACTTCAACCAAGAATCAACAGCTTTGACAGACATTTTGTTCTCCATTTTGAGCTGCATCACTCCCATCACACTTTCAAGAACAGTCTTACTACAACCGTCGTACAACGGAGTCTGTTGTAATGCAATCAGGTTGTTGTACTTGTCCATACCGCTTGTGTTGACATGAGCTCCAGGTAATGGCTCGACTGGCTCAATATGGGGGAAACCCTCAACGACGGGAGGGACATTTGGTGCTTCATCAGCAAATACACCGCTCTCATGAGGAAACATATCATTGATTAACATCGATGTTGGATCATAGGATGAACTGCCCCTCTCAGCAAAATCTCCATGTTCATAGCGTAGACTGGCCCTCTCACCAAATTGTCCATGATCATGCGGACCCGCTAACGATGTTTCACCGTGATAAATCCAACAAGTGTACTTATCCCAAAACCCGTATTTACTCAGGTGCTTCTGGACTTTATCAATGAGAAAACGAAATCGATCGCTGAAACACTTACATTCTTTACACGGACAATAATGAAGTGTAGTGTCTCCACAATTGGCCTTCACAAAATTCACAAAACTCCTAATTCCCTGGTGATATCTCACATCCCATCTTTCGAGGCTCATCCAACTCTTGTCCATCCTGAAAATTCTAACAATTTTACGTATTATATATACACACATTCACTACTAATAATCGACGCGATATCTCAATTCAACTCTAATTAAATCAACACATGCATGCATATATATATATATATCGATCTAATCTCTGAATTCGATTCAGTACTCGATGATGGTATTCTTCTTTTTTCAGTTCAAAATGTATTTGACTAGGTCGGAGGCTCTCTTAAGCCTGACTCCGATAGCACTACGATAATACCAGTCGTTCATTCAGACACAAGATAAGATTAACTACAAGCAGTTTTCTCGTTTCGGTGACATCAACAACATTTCATATCTCACGAATTGGATTTGATCAACACACATATATATATACATACACATATACGTATATATACGTACCTATATATATAGCTTCCCGAGTGATCGAGTTTTCGACGCGCGCCTTAATTTTTACAATACGTACCGAAGGATCGATTTCAGAGTGTTTTCATTATTTCAATTTCACCGAATTTTTTTCGATCAAAATGAATGAGCTCCTTCGATTTGCATCTAATATAAGAGGCATTGCCGGCGATTCAATGGCGATTCATTAAATCGCCGGAAATGGAGACATTACCGGCGACTTCACGCCGGAAAATCGCCGGAAATGTTTCAAAACATTACCGGCGACTCCAACCGTCGCCGGCAATGTCAAGCCCAACATTGCCGGCGAAATTCTCGCCGGAAAATCGCCGGAAATGTTCGGCTTGACATTGCCGGCGACGATTGGAGTCGCCGGTAATGTTTTGAAACATTACCGGCGATTTTCCGGCGACATTACCGGCGACAGAGTAAGTCGCCGGTAATGATGAACATTACCGGCGACTTTTCCGGTCGCCGGCCTTGTCTCCGGTAATCTCGCCGGTAATGATTCTTATTCCGGTAGTGATAGTCCATCAAAAACACTTCCAAAAATTTGAAAAAATAAATATGGTTCTTGGGTCTATTTTCTTCAAATGGATCTAAGAAACATATATGGAAACACTAGTTAATTATTATCATTTTTTATTTCCCCAATACATAACTGAAGACGGGAAATGTAACAAGCAAATGAATAAGTGGAATAAAAAAGCTAATTATTCATACTAGAAAATGTACGCACCCTATTGGTGTGATATCTTTGCAATATTTTTTCTCTAAAGATCAAGTGATGAGTTTTCTAAATAAATAAATAAATTATGATTAGAGAAATTCTTGATTTGTACGAGAGTAAGTAGTTACATTTTTGAATTTGAAGTTTTATGCAAACCAAAAAAAGGGGGGGGTGGAAAAACAGGAAGACTTTTTGAAATTTTTATAGAATTTTCTTTAGTTAATTACTAAAAAATTCTTGAACAACTTTGTTTCTCTAAGATGAAAATACTTTTCTTACAGAATAGTATAGATATATATCCTTAAAAAAATAACAATTTCATAAAAAAATATTTAATTTTATCCTACATTTCGATGTTCTGACCTTAACATTGCATTTTTTCGGCTGTACATGTTATGTCTATAATAGTAGTCTTAATTTCAATCTTTAGGAACTTAGCCGGAAGTAGAGGAAAGGAGCTTGGATAGCCCGGCCGGTCTAAATAATCAATCAGACATACTAAATGGCATGGGCGATTTTGTATCGATCATATGAAGTAGATTAGATATAGAATAGATAGGGTGATGGATCGATCAATTCATTGTATATATTGGTGGCTCATAAATTGCATGTGACCTTCAAAGTGTTCGCCAATGTCCACGTTATTTGCATGAATACTATTTCAACAATTAATACGGTTCCAAAATAATGACGACGACATAGCCGAAAACGTATAGATACACTTTAGATTTAGATTTCACATCAACAGCTGGTTTGCCCGAGAGGTTAAGGGGGCAGACTTAAGATCTGCTGCACATAAGTGCGCATGGGTTCGAACCCCATAGCCAGCAACTTCATTTTTTCCTTTTTTAGTTTTCAAATTGAAATTGTTGGGCCCTCTACACTTTTCTAGCCATACGGCCCATGAACTGACCCAAATCACAAGGCCCGAAAACACTCTCCCAGTCTCCGATTTCCTCCTGAACAAGTTAAGAAAACCCACACTTTATAAACAAATCGGACCCAAAAACATAAGACTTCAACACTCGCTCGGTTTAATTTCTCTGCTCGATCTTACTCATCGTCTTCGTTTTCGTTGCTATCAATCGCCAAGGTACTCCCTCATTTGTTTTCGTTTGCCTTTGAAATTTGTGTTCGGATTTATGAAATAGAACAGATTGAATAACGATTCTGATTCCTAGGGTTTGATCTCGAAGCGTAGTCGTTTGTGGTTTTAATTTTAGAGCAAATTTGGTTTGATTTTCAGAGGTTTCGAGATAATGAAGTTCGACTTCAGCAGTCTTCAGACCACCGCGCCGATTATCGGCGACGGCGGCGAGTTTCCCGGTGGATTTTCAGCTGCTCCGTCGTTTGAGGTCCCTGTTACTGAAGATGTGAGTTTTCTCTGTGGTTTGTTATGCTTATATTTTAGGGTTCTTAGTCTGTATTTGGCTTAGGGCTCAGTTGTGGTTTCATTTGGCTGATTGTGAAGTTGCCTGTGTGTTTCAGTTTGATGGATTCCAGAAAGAAGCTATTCAGATGGTGAAGCCAGCAAAGGGGACTACCACGCTGGCTTTTATCTTCAAGGATGGAGTCATGGTGGCTGCCGATTCTCGAGCTAGCATGGGAGGATATATATGTAATGCTCTAGCTCTTTTGTTCTTTTTTTTTGGACGTGCATTGTGAATTTAGGAATTTAGGGTAGTGATGTATTCGTTTAATGTTTTCAGCATCTCAGTCAGTGAAGAAGATTATTGAAATCAATCCTTACATGCTTGGAACCATGGCTGGAGGAGCTGCTGACTGCCAGTTTTGGCATAGAAATTTGGGGATTAAGGTATGATTTATAGTTTCAAATTGGTTTCTGTTTGGAACTTGTCAGATACAAATAGTGTTGAATTTAAATGGTATGTTGCAATACAGTACTATACATATTATTATAAGGACAACGGAAGAGAGGATAAATAAATCTTTACTAATAGGATTCCATTTTTTATTGTATGTTGGCAATGTACTAGCCTGTGAAATTGTATAGGACTCCTCGTTTATGTCATGCTGTTGAGAATGTGTTTTGTTTCCCTTTGTGGAACTGAAACAGTTGCGATGAAATCATGTTTGTGTATGCTATTTTGTGCTTCAGCCAATATGAGCTTGAGAATCAGATAGCAAGTATGTCGTGTTTCATACATAAGATACGATTCCATTGATTGTGAAACAGAACACATTTTCAATTTATTGATAGTATTTAGAGGATTTGAAGATAAACTTTTTCTACAAAGGGATTATTGTTGGGCCTCCAAATTGGCTTATGATTGATTGTTACATGTATTTTTTTTTCTTGTATGGATTACTAATAAACAATTGTTTAATATATCTCAGTGCAGGCTGCATGAGTTGGCAAACAAGCGCAGGATTTCGGTTACAGGGGCTTCGAAGCTCTTGGCCAATATTCTGTACTCTTACCGTGGTATGGGTCTGTCTGTTGGGACCATGATAGCTGGGTGGGATGAAACGGTATTGAGATCTAAATCTTGTTGATTAAAAGTTTCCATGCCTTTATTTTGATTAATTATCATGCGTTGTTTTGATCATTGTGTATGCTTACTTGTTGCAGGGTCCTGGACTTTATTATGTGGACAGTGAGGGAGGAAGGTTGAAAGGGATGAGGTTTTCAGTTGGATCTGGTTCCCCATATGCTTATGGTGTCTTGGATCATGGGTATGTGCTTTTACTCTCTTGATCTGATTAATTCATTTTGCAGTTCGGCCTCTCTGTGTGCCATGAATTAGAACTATAATGTTTATGAACTATAAGATTTTCTTCATATGAAAATGTTAATATGTTCCTGTCCTTCGTCACTGAATCATATATACTCTCCAATATCCGAGAACATGAGTAGCAAGAAATTTCCTGTCATATTAAACATAAGAGCCACATCTACATATGATTAAGAAATAAGGATCTTATGTTGGTGCAAATGTAAAAATATTAATTTCCTTTATCGGTAACTCTTTCGTTCCTAGTGTTCTAGAGTTCTGTTTGTGCACATGATCTGTCTACTGACCTTGGTTCTTGGTTGCATATGCCAGGTACCGCTATGATATGTCAGTTGCAGAAGCTGCTGAGTTAGCTAGGAGAGCTATATATCATGCAACTTTCCGTGATGGAGCTAGTGGTGGAGTAGCCAGCGGTAATCCTCTCTCTATATAGCTGTATATCCTATGCCACTTCATGGTCTTTAAGTGCTAATTTGTAGTTTTGTTGTGTTTTCTTCATCAGTTTACCATGTGGGTCCAGATGGGTGGAAAAAACTATCTGGAGATGACGTTGGAGAGCTTCACTACGCATACTATCCTGTCACCCCGGAAACTGTGGAACAAGAAATGTTGGAGGTAGGTGCGGCTTAAGAGAACAGACTTATGGAAGAGGCAGGGAAATAGAGATTTGAAGAAAGCAAGGCATATGCAGTTGGTGCTATATTTCTTATTATTGTCATTGATAAGCATGATGCTTATGTTGATTGATTGGTCATGTCTTGTAGTATTACATCTCTGTTTCTTGTCATGAATATTACGTACCCTTTCTGGACTCTTTCCTTGGAACAATGATGTTTACTTGTGCAAGTCCCCTTAATGGTATTTCGAAACCTTCGGGCAAAATTGGTGTGAATCTGAAGTCTCTCTTGTTCAATCCATATCAACTACTTATTCTGCAGTTGAACAATTTGTACGTAGTCTGTCAATTGTTATGGGTTCTACGGTACTACGCAAAGAAGTCACTGTAATCCTAGTTCTGTAGTTCATATAAACTTGGAACCTCATGTGAGTGTGTATGATCGTCTTCATAGCTCCACGAATTCATTGTTGCTTTGGGCCTTAAAGGCCCCCTTAACCAAAGGAAAGCGAGATGGGAATTGGGAAGGATCAAAGTACAGTATTTGATCGAAGTACAGTAAGAGGCTGAGCTTCTGCAAGACATAAGCATAAAGGCCATAGAAGCCAGTTTTTTTTTTTGAACCAACGGTAGAATTTCAATAAAGCAGTAATTTATAAGGAATTGACCAATTGGCGGTACGATAGAAACGATTCCCTAGAATAAACTACCAAAATTACGCTCAACTCATGTAACTTGGCAATAGGAATGAGGCAACGAGGATCCTAAACCCTAGTCCCTAATCAAGCTACCTACCACAATTCAACACCTCAACACAATCCTAGTAACACAAGGATATAAACTCAATACAATCCTCACTAGATGATGATTTATTTGCAACATACCTCACTACATGAGGATTTATCACTACAGAAAATATAATAAAAACATAGCAAAATAAAGTTTGGGCCTAGGGTTAAGCCCCATGCCCACCTTCAACCCGGCCCACCAGTCGCAGTGTTAGGATCCCCACCGGGATCGTAGCCGTAAAACGTCATCAGAGAAGAGTAGGAAAGTAAAGCTAAAAGGGAGAGAAAGAAAACTAAAATTCTGATTATATTGATCGATGGATTACAATGAACTTGATCACTAGTTATATTGAGAAACACAGTGTAAACCTGTGACTAAGAATACGATTATAAGTAGACATTTGGGCTAATACGGCTAGCATAACCCATTTGCGCCAACTTGGACTTATGGGCCTGGGTCTTGTACTTTTGGTCCCTAACCACTCCATCCCCCTTCGACTGAAACTTACCCTCAAGTTTCGCGATTAAATTTTTATTCCACAATAAACAACAAGAATCACAAACTAGATTTGTTTGAGCCTCATGATCCAGCTGTTTTGTTTCTCTGTAAACAGAAGCTACCCACACATCTACAGCACTGCCAAGCTTGACGTTTCTCACCACAAATGTGTCATCAAGTGACGCTTTCACAACCATCACTAGTAAACTAAGTAGAGGCAGCCTAATAGAAGCATACAACTCAAGTAGAGGCAACACCCAGCTTTTTATAATCTGGAATATGATAGTTATGATAACTGAATCACATTGACCCTTATACTTCAGCTTCCTTGGAGGAACCATGAGCCCAATGTCATTCCCAGATTTGGGACAAGGTAAAATCAAATGTACTTCAATAAGTATACCCTCCGCTGTACCTCCTTGGATACTTAATCCAACCACAGTACTAGCCATGCAACTTTCAAGAGGACATGTAACATTTAGTAAAGCATCCAATTCTAGAATCCTGTCAGCCATCATCTGCATCAACATACTAACAATGAAACTTATAAATATCAGCATACCGATATCAATGTCCACATCAATTTCCTTCAAAGTAGCTCCTTCCGTAGAAAACAGGAGGTCATTTTCATCCTTGAGCTTTTGAATCTTATTCATGATCACATTAAGCCTTTGGCTAAGGATGCTCGGATCTCATTATAGGTAGCAGCTTCCTTGTGATTATTGACACCATGACTACTCCCAAAATGAGTATACTAATAACAGTACACAAGTAAAGCACATATCTCTCCAAAAGTTCCATCCTTACACATAACAGATGCATTATGAGGATTCATTCCAGTACTCCCACCAGCAACATAGTTCAAGGCTAAAGATTTTTTATCAAAACAAATGATAGAGGTAATAAGAAAACTACCGCAACCATTGTCTAGAAACACATCTCTTTCAGTCGAACAATACTGAGCCAGCCGTAAAGTAAATCTCATTGATGTCATACCAAATTGAAGAGCAGCAAACAACCACTGAGTGAAACCAATAAGATTCTTAGGACACAGAAGCAATTCAGTAATTATATCTCCATAGAACCTCCTCTTCACACTCTTGAGATTAGCTAAACTGAGCTTAAACATCTTACTATATAGCATAGCAACACTTGTAACCATACTCTTATCAAAGAAGAACTTGGTTGTACCTAGAAGAAGCATGACTGGAAGTACATCAGGTTCAGCTCCATTCCACCACAATGTCACAAACAGGCTTCCAAAATTTGGTGTTTGGCTCTCCTTCATACAAACCTGTGGACTTATCCTATTGCTAAGTACACACTTGAAAAGCATGTTAGCAAACACTGCCATGTTGTCGTCGATCAACTTGTGATTGTTCCCATATAAAGGACAAAAACCACTTCCTTTATCAAGCACTCTCTTATCCACTCCAGAGAAACCGTGTTGCAACCCCATGCCTTTCCCATACTTCAAACCCTCAAAGATGGCCTGTTTCTTGTACATTGTGGTTTACGCCACTGTCAAACATGCCTTTCCCATATTGAACTCCAAAAACACAAAATCGAAATGTCTCTTCTCCAATTTTGAATCTGTAACCATTGTCAGTCTCACTCATTTTCATACCATTCCCATACCCATTTATTATAATAGAATGGTAAGAGCTAGTAATACTCTTACTATAAAAAAAAACTAGCAGAAATGCCACAATCTAATCCCAATATCAAATCATTATGACTCGAATTAGATCTAAGATGAGAACTAGAAGCAACCCTCTGCCCCATATACACTGTAGAAACTTGGGAAACATAACCCCGATAACTAGACTAGCCAAATCATCTTGAGCATACAGGACATCGGAATCAAACTGATGTGCAGAGGTACTCACACTAGCATAAGCACAATTATTCTGGAATGGTGTATGAGGCAAAGAACTAATTCGTCTACTGCCCACCAAACTATAGCCTTGATGACTATTAACAGATGCATTCATCCTTAAAGGTGCATCAATTATAGCCTTATCCATACCATACTTAGAACTATGACTACCAATAGCAATAGAATGTACCAGAGAATGAACATTTCGTGTAAACAAAGGAGTGGTTAGTGTACCAGCAACATCATCGTAGCCCACCTCGTTCACTTTTTTCTCCTCCTCACATCTAACAGATTCTTTTTCAGAAACTATCTCCGTATCAGGATCTTCTTCCTCAACGCCGTCTCTGTGCGTGTCAATCATCAACGACTTGGACGCAGTGTACAACGCCAGCTTCCGGCCAGCCTCGTTGTCCTCAGGGATCTCATCCTCATCGCCACTCTGTTGGGAAAGCTTGACTACCGTTGAAATGGGCTTCAATTGCTTTTTCTCGGTGTCAGCCCGATTAAGTAGATCTGGATGTGGTTGTAGCTTGGATGGCACGCTTTGTTGCCGTCGTAGTTGCTGGCGAGCTTCAAACTTCGTAATGGGCTTCAACGCCAACGATCTTCTGGAGCTTGTCAACCTCGTCTACCACAACTTGTCGGGTTTCCCAAACAGTTGAGCTTGCTACTTATCAACGTCATCTCGCTTACCATCGACGCCGCGGGAAGCCTCGAACAATGAGTTCCGGCTTCCTTTCAACGCTGTGATGCAGAGACCGCCTTCGCCTTCAGACCCCGTCTTCAAATCACCACGGTGGTGTTGCTGTAGCGCTCGTCCATAGCTGACGTTTGTTCATCTATTTGTGCTTGCAAACCCAAAATCATCGGAGAAGAAAGTAGGAAAGTAAAACTAAAAAGGAGAGAAAGAAAACTAAAATTCTGATGGATTACAATGAACTCGACCACCAACTATACAGAGAAACACAGTGTAAACCTGTGACTAACAATACGACAATAAGTGGACACACAGTAGCCCATTTGCGCCAACTTGGACTTATGGGCCTGGCCTCGGTACTTTTTTGGTCCCTAACACACAGCAGCAAACCAGGCCCAAAACCGGTACCAGCGACCAACCTCCGACTCCACACGACTGTCCACCGTCCCACGTCGACCATCGGGGCACCCGATGAAACCCAATCCAAACCGCCCAGATCTGAGTTCATCGAGACCAAGACTCTGGTCGCAGCCGTCTCGACCAGAAATCCGGCGACCCTACGCGAACCACCTGTGTCGGACAGAACACATAGCCCCATAGGCCGAACCCAACATCGATTACTCACCAAGTCGCACCACGCCTGCTCAAAGGAGATTGACAACGAATCCCGTCCGGCCGCACTCACTACGCAACGACGCGGCCAAGGGCTGTTGCCGCCGAACAAGCCCAAAAAAACAAAACCCTAACCCCAAAGTTTTCCCTGGCGCGCGTGGCTAGGCGCGTTCTATCTCGTGTCGCTGTTAAGCACATTTACTAGAAGCCAGTTTACTTATTCTAACTTTGGGGCCTTCGTTTTGGTTTTTTACTTGTAGTTTAGGCATTTCATTGTGATGTTAACTTGATCGTGTAATCTTGGAATAGTTGTCTACTTCGATCGGGTCCTATTGTTGCGGCATTCTAAAGAGCACGATGAACAGCCAAATACTCCTAATTACGGTTGAGTTACAAATCATGCACAATCCATTAGATCCCTTAAGTACAAAGCATCGGGTTATTCTACTCAATTTATCCAATGATGTGCCCTGTCGGTACAGAATGATTTAGGACACTAAACAATAGATGAGCTATAATTATACGTACAATTTAATCATTTCTACACGTATATTTCCACTATAGTGAAAAATGATATCAAGATCCATTCCGATCTGTCAACTACCACAATTTACAAGCTAGAGATCTAAAACTTGTTCTCTCTTTCTTCCCTTAGTTAGCTTCTAAGCATGTTTTCATGATTGAGAATTGAGATATGAGATATAAGAAATGCGAAATGAAATATAATCAATTAAAAAACTATATTTACATGATTTGCATGGAGAAAAGGCCTTGGAAAATAAGTGGTTCCTCATGATCGACCAGCAATGCCAATGCCATCATTTGTAACTCTAAGGCAGTAGACTTGACCATTCCTCACACCCAACAAGCAAATATGGGACTTCAGTAACTAAACGATAATATGAATATGAACAAGAATCACTGTGTGAAGCACAACACTCTGTTTGGTTGCTGTCAACTATGCAAATTCAGACGGCACAATTAATAGCTGAAGGATGACAAATAACAAATCCGGACTCTTGAATTAAAAAAAATCATACAAACAAACATATCCGGACCCTAAGGGCTATCAAAGGTAATGAAAATATGAAATGATCTAGCTCAATATGCACGTGCGTAGAGAATAAGGATCTCAACACATTATCATTTAATCATAGCTTTTTTAATCTGGTCAACTTAAGGGAGAGAGCCTAAGTTTGAAGATCTCATTATACTATACTAACATTCCTGCATGCGTATATGCGCGTGTGAAAGGCGTCGCGCTCAAGCGTGCGTACTGTCGGTGTAATACTCAAGAGTGTGCAATTATATTGTCAGTGTATCATTGCCTAAGCCACCTGCACCTGCCCTTCTCTATCGTGCACTTTCAAACTCAAATGCAGAAATTCGAGCACTGATCTAATAGAGATGTGCAAAGAATAATCAATGATTGATTATAATATTCGTAAAATAATATTAGCCTACTTCATATTAATTCCACACTTTTAATAGAGATACTGACAATTCGCATGCGTTTGCGCGACTCACTTCCGCATGCGCGTGCAGAAAGAGTAGTATTATTTTACGCAATTGATAGTCAATCATTGGTAATTCTTCATAGTGTCGGCGTATTTATCGAGGTTGTGCAATTACACAATTTTATGAAATATATAATTCAGCCACTAACAATTTTGGTGAAGCAAATCATAACTCGCTTTGACGTATATATGAAAATGGAACGAAAAACATACAAAGAGAAACTGTTAAAAAATATATAAAAAAATTTAACTATGATGACATTGATATCTCCAATGAAGTCCAACCACATTAGTCATCATGTAGAACGACTTGTCACTCCAACTACAAATAAAATATAGGAGAGTTAAAACAAATTAATAAACGGTCACATACATGTATATGTTGAACATGAATGCATTCCGTAATTACCTGAGCAATTTGTATCAAATTTTTACGCTTTTTATAGAACTGTAAAAGATACAAATAAATTGTTAGAAATTTTCAAATAAATTTATGTTGACCATCAATGCTTATGTCTCGTATAAGTAAAAAGTCATAAGACCTTATCTAAGAAGCACTTTCGTTGATGATGACGTCTCCTCCTGGTAACAATATTTGCAACTGTTAAATTGTAAAAGAAAAATCATTAATTGCAGCTAATTTAATAGAGATATGGCATATACCTTAAGCGCAAAACTTTCCTCCATGTTCGTGTGATTTCATATAACGTTTTTGTTGTCATCAACTCTCTTAATGCCATTTTGTAGCGTCAACTAATGATAATATTCAAAATTTATAGTTAAGTTGATTATAAAACTTGGAATATAATAAAAACAAAAGTGTTCAACCAATCTTATAAAGCTTATCTTAACCACCACATGACGATTAATCTATAATGTTATTTTTGTATTGTCGTAACGTCTTTGTTGATTGCCACTTCAAGTATATCGGCAAAGATTTCTAAAAAAAATATCTCATGTATATCGGCAAATATTTTGTTGACATGATATCAAGTTATCAACGTATGCATCAACATGTATAACTACTTCTCACTTAAATTTTTCTTCTTTTGTTGTCAATAAGGTGCAACCATGCAACTTAGGAATGAAAAGGTTAGTAGGTTACTAATATTTGGAAAATGTGCACATAGTTGATACCTCTACTTCTTTATAGAAGTAAGAAGTAAGAGCTGATTTGCTGAACCTATATGTTGAAAACTTAAGACTGAAGCAAGGCTAGCTCACCATATGTTAATGGCAATGGTGGATTTAAACTCAAAGCCTGTATAATTGTACTACACCGTCTGCACTACATAAGACGTGTGACATTTTGAACACTATAACTACAAAAATATAAACCCAACAAACTCTGTATCTTTTCCTCTGTTCTCAAAACTTGAAAGCTCTGTATCTTTTCCTCTGTTCTCAAAACTTTGACAATTCAGAACCAACAAATACAGGTCTGTTGTACATCACTCTAACTTATTTGTCCACTGGAAACATAGGATTGAGTAAACACCATCTCTGCCTCTCAGTAATAAAGCTAAATAGCATTAACTTAACGATCATTAAGTACAAAAAAAATACGCAAGGGAGACATGAGATTAGAGAAGCCATGCTTATTTCCCTTTGTTTTATCCCACTCTACCCTCGGTGACAAAGAACAATAGAACATCAAAAATTGGGACGCGAGTCATTGAACTATACAAAAATTTCTTCATTTCTTCCATTTTCAGCACTGTCATCGTTGGGTACTTACAGAATTTCTACTCTTTATGGTCTCAGTCCTCCTGCACACACACACAAAATAAAAAACAAAGTAGAATCTACTCAATCTAGACATGCTCACCTCACCACTCATCCTAATCAAGAATTATACAATCCAAAGATTAACATGAATCGAAACTCGAAACAGTAACATTGGGTAGTTACAGAATTTCTACTCTTTATAGTCTCAGTCCTCCTGGGCACACACAAAAAATAAAAAATAAAGTAGAATTTACTCAATCTAGACATGCTCACCTCACCACTGTTCTCATCATCATCATCACTGTCGTAAGACTCATCCTAATCAAGATTTATACAATCCAAAGATTAACATGAATCTCAACTCGAAACAGTAACACTTTACTTATATAACACCATAACATCAATAACT
This sequence comes from Geum urbanum, assembly GCA_946800695.1. Classification (NCBI taxonomy): domain Eukaryota; kingdom Viridiplantae; phylum Streptophyta; class Magnoliopsida; order Rosales; family Rosaceae; genus Geum; species Geum urbanum. The sequence continues at coordinate 62,278,241 of OX327003.1, forward strand.
TTTCGAGAACTACCAAATCAGGAACAATCAACAACAAATTTCCCATTACACACAAAATGAGTCGATTTAATCACCACATCAAACAACGATTTTCATTTTTCCACATCAGCTGACCTGTTCAAAAAGTCAAATCAAAACGTATTGAAGCAAACGTATTCGAAGATTCAAACTTTTCAGAGTGAGAATTGTCGGGAAGAAGGTAAAAGAGACAAAGTATTACCCACTTAATTGATGAATTCAGGACTTTCCCAACTGCAACTGATTAGTTTTCTTAAACTGATAAGTTTTCTTCTTGTCGTTGGTTATTTATAGAAATTTAGTAGTCGTTACTACAACAGGAAGAAAAAAACTCCAATTTGAGGTTCCAAAAAAATTCAAAATTTACCTGTGATGACTTCAACTCCTTGGCCATCTCCGACATTGCCGCCTTCTCCAAATAGACTTCAATCGTCGTATGCCTGACCAATTTCCAACCCCCTTTTCCTTTCAGCCACAACCCAAAAACAAAAAAATCATTAGCTATATTGTACTTGCCTACATCGGCGAGGATGAGAGAACCCAAAAAGAAAATCCACTCTCTGTCATGGCTCCTTCTGTCTCTGTGCTGGCTGATCTTCCATCACCTCCACTTTAATATTCAAATTCCCTCATGCATATAAATCCCAACACAAAACCATAACATATACCATATCTGTCGAAACCTTATCAAAATATCCCAGTCTCAAATGACCACATCTCTGACCTCTTGCAGCGCATCGTAGAGGAAGAGATCCAGTAAATGCAAAAGGATAACTGCAAGGTTATTTGTTTTTCACGGAAGATATAGAGAAAGTGAGAGATAAGGTCTGTTAACCGTCGATACAAATGTTGGGTGGTTCTCCTGTGTCGCACGTATCGTGAAACCTGTGTAGCGTAAACTTAAATATTGGGAGGGATAATTCTTGGTATTTAGAATGTTCTACTGTCCATTTCTCCCCCAACCGCTGTAAGAAGAGTTCCCTTAATTAATAGAGATAGTTCATCTAATAGTTACTAAAAGTACTCACCAGTTTTTTTCTCTTCAAGTCTGATAATGCAATCTTCTCCTTTGCTAATGACTTTCAATACACCGTCCCCAACCCATTTGTTTACATCCCATTCATCAAACCTGAAATGACCTTCAGAGACTTAAATACATACAATACAGAGTTCCAAATGTATTCACACAAACTGCCAATATATAAATTTCCAAATGATGAAATTATAAAAGACTCAACTCCGATCATTTGTTTGTTGCTTTCTTCACTTACTGATACTCAGCAAAGCTTATCCTCTAATCAATCCTAACTCTACAAATTCACTTAGAAGTGACCACTGTTCTAAAAAACGGCCACCTAGGCACCGACTAATCGGAAAAAATCATCTTATCGCCTAATTTTGGTCCTAGACGGGGTAGTTAGGCGGGAACCGACTAATCGGCAATTAGGCGGGCGACTAACGACTAATCGGCAGAAAAGCACCGCCTAGGCGTTTTTTTTAAAAAAAATTAAGAGGTACAACGCAAAGGAATGAATTTTAAATAGAAAATCGAATCCAATTTCTTTCGCGAAACGTCGTCTCTCTCCCTCTGCAAACACCGCGACTTGGACGCCGCTCGCCAATCACCGTCGTCGCCGCCACTTGCCGTCCACCGCCGTCATCCTTATTTGTTATATGTTGATAATTTAATATGGTTAAATGTGGGCAGGAGCATAGTGTCTATGGCCATCACACAAACAAAACTTGATTCCGTGAAGCTTTATGTTTGAATGGTTCCATGGTTGCAAGTTTATAATGTAAGCTTCATTGTCATAAACTCATAATGTACTATGATTTATGAATTGTTAGCTTCGAAATAGATAATTTCATATTCTTGAGATTCTTGTTTATGCACATCTATTTCAAAAATTTGAGATGGATGGTTAATTGGATTTCTTTATAAACTTAGTTTAGAATTTTTATGATATTTCTTTATAATTTTTACTTTATGTTTCAAATTACAATATACCATATAAATATATAATTAATTAAATATATATAACAAATGATCCGCCTAATTACCGTTTAATTATCGATTAAACTCCGCCTAAACGCCTAGGCGCTAGGCAGTAGCTCCACCGCCTAATTCCGCCTAGCGCCTTTTAGAACCTTGGAAGTGACCAATGTAGGGAGCGGAAGCTGATTCAACAATACATATAAGTCATATCAACTGATGCAATGCCATATCGAATTTTCTATTCTAATGAGTTGGGGGTGAAATCTGTACGACACTGAACTTTTTCTCGGTGGTATCTGCGCAAAACAAATAGACCAGTTTAGCTTCACATCACAATCAACGTCGCCGTTTCGAAGAACAAAGCATCATAACCAACCATACTGAATCAAAACAGCCGAATATTGCATCACGAAATCCATTACTGATTATATATACAGATTTTAAGTACCACCTCACTAACGCGAAACTCAAGCTAACAAAAACGACACCGAATTGAATGGCATTGTATTATAAAAATCAACCAGAATTTAAATCAAAGTGACATCTAATCAACAGTAACAGAAAAATGAAACAGGACTTTCCATTCTTACCTTTCTCTATTTGGCCAAACCACGAATCACATGCCAAAAATCCAACAAACTCACTTCACGTCCAGCAAGTTCCTACAGTGAAATGGGACAGAATTCATTTGAATAGGTTTAGGAGATACAGAGAGCAAATGCAGCAGGAGAGGATTACCAAACTCCCAAAATACAAACGGGACAGTTGATTCGCAGGAGAGGATCACATCTCCGTCGTCGGGTCTTCCACCACGCCGATCGGATTCACCGCCGTCTGGCCCACCACGCGGATAGGATCCATCGTCACCTACCCCCACGACTGCGGAACAACATCACCACCTACCTCCGTCGCGAGCCGTCGTTATACGACGTGGAGTCCCGCTGGTTACAGCCCATGGGCTCACCGACGACGCTGCCGTGAGTCAACGCGACCCATCGGTGGTCCAACTGGAGAGTCCGAGCGCTGAACCGGAGAGTCCGAGCGGCGTTGGCCGGTTTCTGAGGCTCCTCGAACAATAATCAGGAGCTTCACCCTCAAAATCGAACCTCTCGTGATTCACCTCTCTCTACCCAAATATCGATAGGAGATGGAAACATCAAATTACAAATGGGTAGACACAATTGAGCTTTTATCTAAAAAAGATGTGAGGGAGAAAATGGAACTGACTGAAACTACCGATAGGAGAAAGAGCAATTTCATCCCTGTTCTAGTCTTCTGTTCCTCTTTCACTTTGATTATTTTACAGTTTCATCCCTGTTTTCTTTAACTTGATTGTTGTTTACTTACGGAAAGAAAATGACATTTTTGGAATTGACAATGTTCTACCATCAACTCCTCCCTTAACTCCCATAAGCACCTCTGCAGATACTAAAGGGCATCATTGGAGTTATTTACGAAAATGGCAGGCTTATGAACAGTGCCGACTCAGAGCCGAGCTGTTTGCTTAAAGTCGATTCTGTCCTTTCTTTTCATCGGTTTTTGCCCTCTACGTCCTCCGTCTTCTCTTTCAGTCTCTGCCGTAGACCTCGCTCCTCTCTCTCTCTGTCTATCTATTTATCTATATATATATATCAAAAAGACAAAACCTAGAAATCCAGAAATTGTAGGTTTCATCTTCTTCCTCACTCATCACATCCTTCCTAAAATTTTCAGCTAACCCAGTTACTTACCCACGATTAGTATAATCTGTAATTCAGCTCAACTCTGCAATTGTTTTGCTATCAGACTGAGCTCTCAGGGTCACATTAGGTGCAGGATTTTGGTTATTCTTCATTCACCAAGGCTATGGGGATTTGGGTGTTGAGTTTCAATTCAACTTGCCTGACTGAATCACTATAGGCCGCTTGCCCATTTGCTCACACTGCTCTTCACTGTCATCTTAATCTTCTTTCTCTAACGATCATGTTCCAGTTTTGGTATTCAAATTGGTGAGTAATTTTTGTTAGGCTTTTAATTTCTTCTATTTAATTCATGGAGTAGGTTTCTCTATTTGAGATTTTGGAGATATATTAACTGATTGCATTTCTCGACTTGAGACTCGAGTCTATTTATTGCTCAAGTCTATATCATTCTCTATTTGACTGAATCACAACTTCATCTTGCACGGACGACTAAATGGAGTTCTTCAATGGAACTAATCAAGGATATGATTATCTGTTTGATTCATTTGGGATTTCATTTTCTGTTTGATTATATTTCGGATTATGGTGTTGTTCGACGGATGGTGAGTAATAAAATAAAGGACACGGGTCTTAGTCAACAAAGATATATATAGTTGAAACCTATAGAAGCTAAAGTTTAGCAACTTAAAGGGTAGATGATATCAACCAACTTCAGCAACTTATTTGGATTTTCAATTTTTTATTTTTGGGAAACCTGTAGGAACTGAAAGGAACTCAAAGATTTAATTTATGGATTTTTGTTTTCTCTTAATCTGTCAGACATAAAATTATGAAATTAGGCTGAAGTCAGATCAAAATGCCAGTTTATGCCAGTTTTATAGAACAAGGATTTGATTCCAGAATGGTCATATTTTTGAATTTTTGTGTTCTTTTGTGTACAGTCACCAGTAATATCATGAAGATGGAATATAGATTGGTTTGGTCATGCTTATTGTATTTAAACCCTAGAAGTTCTTACACTTTCATAACGTTGCTGTTTTGTTTGGAGTAGGGGTACCGATTGAGTGAGATTTCGATTTCGATATAAGGCATTAATTGTTATAATCAAGAGGATGATTTAAGATATGTTGATGCTTTAATGTTGTGATTTTGATAGTCAAGTGGAAGCTCCAATAGTAATGGGTGATGGTATTTTGAATTGAAGAAGAGATTGGGCAGTTGGTGGTGTTACAACCAGAGCTAATGAGGTTCGCAAGGTTACTAAGTTTGCCATTTTAATCTCATGCTTGAATTGTGACTGTTTTCGTAAACAGAACATGGTGTTGTTAAGAAATCTAATGTTGCAATACATTGGCTTCCATCTTATTAAAACTAATGTAAGCCAAGCCGAATGTATATGTAAACTAGATTGATGGAGTTCAATGCATTTCATCTACACGGGTTTAATATAATTACTGACTTCATCTAATTAGAATGGGAATTTTAATATGTTGACCTAATTATTCATTTTGGCCTGTCCTAATCCTTTAAGTTGGTATTGTCAATCATTGAATCGTATTTGGGAAGAAAATTGCACGGGAAGGTACATTGTGCATACATGAACAACATACTGCCAATATCACTTGGAAAATTGACTTTAAATTTTAGTGAATGGACAACTAACAGAGTATAGCATGATATTTTGTAACTACCGGTGCTCAAAAGAAAATTAATGGAAGATCAAACTTTCCTGGCCAGAGATCTATTTAATCCCGCAGTAGAGCGCGGGTTCTCTTACTAGTTGATTCCTAACCTGCATCTGCAAGAATATAAAAAGCAAGATGTTAGCTCAATGTGTAGTTTGTAGAGACTGCAGGTTGCTGTTTGGTATGACCAATGAAGTCAGAGCAGCTAGAGATCACTGTGTGACTGTATGTTTCGATCCGGTCTTATTTTCAAAAAATTCAATCATAGTCGATCATATATAAAATCAGACAAATGGTTACCTTCTTTGTTAGTAAGCTTACTATAATCTATCGCATCGATCACGACCGGACATTCCCCATAAAAATGATAAAATTCATATATAAATTAAGGGGTATCACTTTGATAAACTTGGTTCACTTTAATTTTAACAAGATCACTTCTGCATGTCAAAATGAGAGCGTCTATTAGGAATGAGGGCTCTCCCTTTCGCTGTTCTCAATTTTAGGATTCGGGTGGTTTCGAGCATTACTTTGGTACTTGTGTTGGTGTTTGTTTAGTTTTCGCATGACATGTTCCCAGTTATTTTTGCACTTTGAATTGATTGTAATATTCGTGAGTTAGTGTAGGGATTTTCTCTACGTTAATTTATCAGTAGTCTTTTTCTCGTACCCTATGAGTGTCTACCGTATAATATTATTTATTACTTTTATTAATATATTGGCTCGAGTTTTTTATCCACAAAAAAAAAACTTGGTTTACTTTAAATTTGCTTCATTCTCATCGTCAAGATCCAATTGAACGGTTGATAATTTTAGAATTATTTTTTAATGCCTTAATTTACGGGAACTTCCCTAAATTAACACATTGAAAGTGTCTTGTCAAATTATTCACAAAATAATTTTCTTCAAAATTAATTAACCTTTTGTAGTCATTTTATTCTCTTGGTCACACTACAGTGACCGATCCGAAAAACACAACCTAGCAAATTGCACCCACCCTATCACGTACCCCCGACGACGGGTCTTTAAAACACTTAAAACTTGTTGCAGTTAAGTCCAGGCTTACTAGAGTCCAGAATGTAAGGGAATGTCATGTCCCCGCAGACCATGACCTATCTCATCTGTGAGCCTATCATCCTCCTCCCTCACAACACCACCATCCATAATCTCCACCACTACAGACCTATAGCAGCACCAGCCATAGCCTATAACTCTATATTCTCTCGGGACAATAAACAACACAAAGCCTCCACTCCATTCCTGCTCCTTGCTTTTCTTCTACTCCCCTCCTTGCTTTGCCCGTCTCCTCCGTCATCACACTCTCTCTCTCTCTCTCTCTCTCTCTCTTTTTGGCGGGACCCGGGCCCCACCCATCCAAATCCTTCAGGCTCTTAAATACTAGTCTTCCAGCACCAAAACCCCAACTACTCTCTCTCTCTCTCAACCATGGAGGGAGGACTCTAATTAGCCAGTCAATCAAACCAACCGATTCAATTGTCCTCTGCAAAAAATGAAGAAGGATCCCAGCATTTACTTCCTTTCAGTAACTACAATAATGTCCATCTTCTTCTACTCATCATCTCACTCTTTGACACCCGACGGCTTTTCTCTCCTCTCACTCAAGTCCGCCGTCGACGCCTCCGCCTCTTCCGCCGCCGCATTCTCCGACTGGACCGACTCCGATGACACTCCATGCCGCTGGACCGGCATTTCCTGCTCCAATATCACCGGTTTCCCCGACGTCCGAGTCGTCGGAATTTCCCTCTCTGGTAAAAGCCTCCGCGGCTACATCCCCTCCGAGCTCGGCAACCTCGTCTACCTCCGCCGCCTCAACCTCCACTCCAACGCCTTCTACGGCGCCATCCCTTCCCAGCTCTTCAACGCCACGTCACTCCACAGCCTCTTCCTCTACGGCAACAATCTCTCCGGCAACCTCCCGCCGTCGATCTGTAACCTCCCTCGTCTACAGAACCTCGACCTCTCCAACAACTCCCTCTCCGGTCAATTAGACAAAGACCTCAAAAAATGCAAGCAACTCCAGAGACTCATCCTCGCCCGGAACAAATTCTCCGGCGAAATTCCCGCCGGAATTTGGACTTCCATGGAGAATCTCCTTCAATTAGACCTCTCGGCCAATAACCTTACCGGATCGGTCCCCTCCGATCTCGGCGACCTGAAGTCCCTCTCCGGCACGCTCAACCTCTCATTCAACCACCTCTCCGGCAAGCTCCCCAAGTCGCTCGGAGAGTTGCCGGTGACGGTGAGCTTCGACCTCCGCAACAACAATTTCAGCGGCGAGATTCCTCAGACGGGCTCGTTTTCGAACCAAGGCCCGACGGCGTTTCTCAACAACCCGCTCCTCTGCGGCTTCCCGCTCCAAAAGTCGTGTAAAGACGACTCCGCAAAAAACTCGCCGGATAGTCCGACCCGATCCAACAACAACCAGAAAAGAGGTCTCAGTCCGGGTCTCATCATCTTAATCTCCGTCGCAGACGCCGCCGCCGTCGCGCTCATCGGCTTAATCGCGATCTACATTTACTGGAAGAGAAAAGACAGCTCGAATGGGTGTTCTTGCACCGGAAAGAGAAAATTCGGGTCAAACAGCAACGAGAAAACCCAAGGAGGAATATGTTCGTGTATAACGGGCGGCGGGTTCGGGCACTCGGACTCGGAGCCCGACCAGGATAAGCCGGAGCAGCGGAAGGGGGAGGGAGAGCTGGTGGCGATTGACAAAGGGTTCACGTTCGAGCTTGACGAGCTGCTGAGAGCTTCGGCGTACGTGTTGGGGAAGAGTGGGCTGGGGATTGTGTACAAGGTGGTGCTCGGGAATGGGATTCCGGTGGCGGTGAGGAGGCTCGGGGAGGGCGGCGATCAGAGGTATAAGGAGTTCGCGGCGGAGGTTCAGGCGATTGGGAGAGTCAAGCATCCCAATGTGGTGAGGTTGAGGGCGTATTATTGGGCGCCCGACGAGAAGCTTCTCATCAGTGACTTCATTTCGCATGGCAACTTGGCCTCTGCACTTCGCGGTCAGTTTTTGATTTGATTTTATTTATTCGTGTATTTTTTTGTTTCTAGATGCCCTTCCAATTATTTTGTGGCGTATTGCTGAGAGCTGAAGTCGTACTTCTAGTCTTGTCGTTTGCGGTTCTGTGTTGTCGTTTTACTTGAATGGTGCATGTGGGAGTGGGACTTGAATCACTTGATAAGTAATAATCTAGAGGAGTGACGTACTAACGTTAGAAATGATATTGAGGTTAGTATAATCGGTGAAAAAAGAAACTAATAAGTTCTTGGAAATATCTTCATCTAGAGTGTTAGCATATTTTCATCCATATCGAAACTATTTATGTTATAGATAGATTCTAGAGTGTTTAATAATCCTATTTAACAGGGCATAACGGTTTTGGAAATAACGTGTTTGAGTATTTAACGGGAACAAACGTCTTCGAGTATTTCATAGAAATTAGGAACCAACTGGCGTACAATGTGTTCTCATGTAATGCGTTTTGTAACTTTTGTTACATTTTGCAATACACTGTACTATAAGGTGCTCTGTCTCTCCGTTAAGGGGTGGTCACAGTCTCACAGACACTTGATACATTAAGAGGTAGGTGTTGAACTAATGATTTCTGCTCTCTTGCTGGATAAGTAGTACCGTTTTGTTTGAAAGCTTCATCTAAGATCAAGTGTATTGGCTACGTTTGATTCTACAGTTTGACCTTTTGTCTGTTGAGATATACCTGATGGTCCACAGGCAGAGCCACACAGCATAGTCCATGCATGCAACACATGAACCATGGTTGCAAACTTGCAATGGGCTGTGCTTGTTGTGACTGGTGTGGGGGGGGGCGTGATTATTGCCCATTTCTAGAGTTCAATGATCACACAAAGGGTAGGTCAGTATAATCACCATGACCTAGTCTCATATTTGGTGCAAACCATTACACCTTTCTGACCTTCCTAACTTGTAATGACCTGAAGGTTCCTTTTTATCTCTGTTTCACTATGATGAAAAAATGGAACTTTTTTTTAGTAATAGAAACGGTCGATCATCATCCTGTATGTTTTCTTCTTACGTTTCCCATGGTGGCATGGAGCCACTACAACTAACATGGTGGCAAGAATTGTATTGCAATCATACCTTTTGGCAAAAACAAACAGTTTGTTCAAATGTTACGCAAGAATAAACTATGCAGAGACATTATTTCAACTGATGATACTGAAAATTGGGTTTATGTTTTGCAGGAAAAAATGGTCAGCCTACTAGCCTCTCATGGTCGACGAGGCTGAAGATCTTGAAAGGAACAGCGCGAGGTTTGGCCTATCTCCACGAATGCAGTCCGCGGAAATTTGTCCATGGAGACATCAAGCCGTCCAACATTTTACTAGATCACGAATCCCAGCCCTACATTTCCGATTTTGGACTCAACAAACTGATCACCATCACCGGTAACAACCCCTCCTCGGGTGGCTTAATGGGCAGCGCTCTCCCTTACATAAAGTCTTCCCAAACAGAGCGAGCCAACAACTATAGAGCCCCCGAGGCGCGAGTTGCAGGCAGTAGACCAACCCAAAAATGGGATGTTTACTCATTCGGAGTAGTCTTGTTGGAGTTGCTCACAGGAAAGTCTCCGGAGATGTCTCCAACTAGTTCTTCAACTTCTTTAGAGGTACCGGATTTGGTGAGGTGGGTTAGGAAAGGTTTTGAGGACGAAAACCCTCTTTCGGACATGGTTGACCCTATATTGCTTCAAGAAGTTCATGCCAAAAAGGAAGTGCTTGCAGCTTTTCATGTGGCACTTGCTTGCACTGAGCCTGACCCTGAGGTTAGGCTGAGGATGAAAACCGTCTCCGAGAATCTTGAAAGGGTTTGATCTAAAGAAGGCAACATTTTCTAGTCATGAAATTCCAAGTAAACCACCTGAAATATTGACAGATTGTGATGGCATTTAGACCAATCTTTTCACAGCCATCTAGATTTATTTGAAGATCCAATTGTCCCTGACGAATCCCATATATATATATATTTATTTATTTTCTTTTAGAAGTAGAGAAATTTCCCAGAGCATATGTTGCCACATCTGTTTTCCATTGTGAATAATTTATAGTTATTAAGCTATGGCTAAATTTTGTAATTGAAGTTTCTGTCAATCCCTACCACATACTTGTAATAATCTTCTTCCGTCTCTTTTTTAGCTCATCAAGTATTTATGTGTTTGCACATAAAACCGTATACGCTTGAGATTTTCACCATAATTGTTTCTCCTTGCATAGCTCTATAATAACAAGATACTAGAATGAGGTAGGCAGATATCATCAAGGCAATATAGTAGTAAGTTGGCTTGTGATCCGTTACATCTTCATCCCATAAATGATATTGAACTGTATTTTAACAATTAATTCGCTGACCACAAATATCGGAACATTACTATTGGCATAAGTATCGAAAAATGAAAAATCATCTGGGCCCAATTATCCAACTTCAAATTTTCAAGTGTCGAAAATCCTTTATGTTGGGGAGACCCATCTCCAACGGTTCAACCCGTGCAAAATAGGAAGTCTACGATACAAGTCGGTTTAGTTCGCTCGTAAAATTCACCGCCCCTTTTTTCTTCTTCTTCTCAGTTTAAAGTGAAGCAAAAGCTCCGACGAAACAAAACCATCACTCCTCCACCACTATAGCCCAGTTCTGTTTTGCATCAATAAGATTTGCTATTGGACATATTTCATTTAAGTTTCTATTGCAAACCGGAGGATGTTTGGATCATAAAATATTATTTTATTCGGCCGATTCCTGCTGTTCGCTTAATAAGTTTAGTTTGAGAAGAAAATCAAGATTATCTTGTTGTATACCTTGTTAAGCAAGGAGGAATGAAATCTAGCGAATCTGATATTCGATAGTCACACAATTTTTCCGCAACAAACATAATTTTCCTCGCGAGAGAACCAACGATGGCGTATCCAGAATTCTCACTTGACATAGCGTGGTGGATTTGAAGATCCTCTATTGTCAGACGACGTCAATCAAATGAAGTTTCACCTAAAGGAGCATGAAGGTTCTGACAGCCAAAGAAGTCACAAACCAGCGTTCCCAACACTTGCCAAGAAGATTGCTCTGCCATGCACCGAAGGAGCTGTGAGGTATCGATTTTCGTGGTTCAGCAGCGAGACACGAACCCAAGTCCTAAGTCACTTAGGAAAAAAGAACTCATCGAGCGAGGTTGGTGCTCTCATAGCTTCAATCGCTTCTTAGAAGTTCAGTAACAACACAACGCATATCAACGTTCTACCTTAGGCAGTGGCAGGTCAAACACGCATAAAAGAGACAGTTTGTGGTTTATCTAGACCAACACACATTTACTCACTGGAAAAAAATCGAGTCAAACATTTTGGTGCGCCCAGTGGGACAGAGGTTTAGTGTTTCGTTGCAACAATAAGGGGCCTTTACAAATATATGCGTCCTAGTTGCAACAAACATCCAACACCAGACTAAGTAACTTAGTCTTCTTGCGTTCGTGGACAACCTATTTTAGAGGCTTGCTTCTTCTTTTTTCTCGCTCGCCTAGCAAATTAGGGGGCTAACAAACATTATCGTAAAGGCCATCACCTGTGGCCAAAATTTGGTATAATTATTATGAGTTATGCAAGTTTCTATTACCTTAGTGGTCTCAACGTGACTTACAGACGTCTCTGAAGCAGCCTATTCAGCAGGACTCGCAGACGTCTCCGCTATCAAACCCACAACATGAAAGGGGCTTTACCCACTAGAAATAATGGAGTTGAGGAGCTCGCATTGAACCATTTCTTGCGCTTGAGCATCGAGAAATTCTTTAGAGGTTGCTCCGATTATGGCCAGATCCACCCCAGATGACAAGAACCCCGAAAAGCTCTTGAAGATAAAATACCTCTGGGCAAGGGTGAAGGTTGTTTCTCGCATGAGCTTCTTCATGTCACTTGCTTGCTTTCTCATCTCTTGCTTGAGTTTCTCCCACTTGGGTAGTGCTCACCTAATTTTTAAGTATTTCCTCGTCTGCTGTGGGAACCTCTCTCGCCAGATGAGAGACTTCAATACTCTCAGTTGTCGCCTCAATTTCAAGTTCCCTTTCAAAGGGCATGTTGACCAGGGAATTCACTTCAGGATAAAGCTCCTCAGGAATTACATCCTGCATCAGATTAAGCTTAGCCGAAAAGTGCAATGAGTCCTTCTGCAACAAACTTAAAGCGACCCCAGTCCAAAAGCCAGGTCGAATGGTTTATCTCGCGAGAATCGTAGTCTCGTCGGAGATTGGTTGGAGAATAAAGTCGCATTCGCCAAAGTTACTGTTTGGTTTGAAATGACATAGCATTTTAAGAAGGCCTCTTCAATACGTCACTTGGGCATAATCTCGAGGCCTGGGGGGCTATGTTTAGACTATAAAATATTATTTTATTCGGCCAATTCCTGCAGTCCACTTAATAAGTCTAGTTTTGGAAGAAAATCAAGATTATCTTGTTGTATACCTTGCTGAGCAAGGAAGAATAAAATCTAGCGAATCTGGTAGAATGCTTCAAGGATTCTGATTTCTTACTATTTTTAGCGAGAGATATGCTTGAGAAATCACTATAAATAGAGGTTTCATGACCAGATCAAAGGGCGCTTCGACAGTCACACAATTTGCCATCGGCAAACACAACTCTCCTCGCGAGAGAACCAGCGATGATGTATCTAGAATTCTCACTCGATAGAGCGTGATGGATTCAAAGATCCTCTATTTTCAGATGACGACAACCAAAGGAGATTCACCTGAAGGAGCGTGAAGGTTCTAGAGGTCAAAGAAGTTACAAACCAGTGTTCTCAACACTTGCTAAGAAGATTGCTCTCCCTTTCACCGAAGGAGCTGTGAGGTATCGATTTTCGTGGTTCAGTAGTAAGACACGAACCCAAGTCCTAAGTCAGCTAGGCAAAAAGAACTCATCGAGAGAGGTTGGTGTTCTCTTTGCTTCAATCGCTTCTTAGAAGTTCAGTAGTGGCACAACGCATATCAAAGTTCTACCTTAGGCAGTGGCATGCCAATCACGCATAAAACAGACAGTTTGTGGTTTGCCTAGAACCAACACACATCTACTCACTGGAGAAAAATTGAGCTAAATATTTTGGCACTCCCAATGAGACAGAGATTTTAGTGTCTCGTTGTAACAATAGGGTACCTTTACAAATAGATGCATCCTCATTGCAACAAACATCCAACACCGGACTAAGTGACTTAGTCTTCTTATGTTTGTAGACAACCTATTTCAGAGGCTTATTTTTTTCTCTCACTCGCTTAGCAAAACTGGGGTGCTAGCAAACATTACCGTAAAGGCCATCACTTATGGCCAAAATTTGGTATAATGCTTATGAGTTATGAAAGTTTCCATTACCTTAGTGGTCTCAACGTGAGGTACATATGTCTTTGAAACAGCCTGCTCATCAGGACTCTCAGACGTCTCCGCTATCAAACCCACAACATGAAGGGGGCTTTACTCACTGGAAATGATGGAGTTGAGGAGCCCGCATTGAACCTTTTCTAGTGCTTGAGCATTGAGAAATCCTTTAAGGGTTGCTCTGATTGTGTTTAGATTCACCTCAGACATTAAGAACCCTGAGAAGCCCTTGAAGACAAAATTATTTTAGGCAAGGGTGAAGGTCGTTTCTCGACTGAGCTTCTTCATGTTACTCGCTCTCTTGCTCGTCTCTCGCTTGAGTTTCTCCCACTTGGGTAGTGCTCACCTGATTTTCACCTATTTCCTCGTCTGTCATGGGAACCTCTCTCGCCAGGTGAGGGACTTCAATACTCTCAGTTGTTGCCTCAATTTCAAGTTTCCATTCAAAGGGCATGTTGACTAGGGAATTCACCTCAAGATAAATCTCCTTGGGAATTACATCCTGCATCAAATTAAGCTTAGCTGAAAGGTGCAATGAGTCCTTATGCAACAAACTTAAAGCGACCATTTTATTGGCAGGAGGATCCAATAATCCAAAATTCAGGTTGAGTGGTTTGTCTCGCGAGAATTGTAGTCTCGTAGGAGATTGGTTGGAGAATAAAGTCGTCTTCGCCAATGTTACTGTTTTGTTCGAAACGAGATAGCGTTTTAAGAAGGCCTCTTCAATAACGTCGCTTGGGCCTAATCTCAAGGCTCGGGTGGATATGTTTGGACCATAAAATATTATTTTATTCGGCCGATTCCTGTGGCCAGCTTAATAATCAAGATTATCTTGCTATATACCTTGTTGAGCAAGGAAGAATGAAATATAGTGAATTTGGTATTAAGAATCCTTCAAGGATACTAATTTCTTACTCTTTTTAGTGAGAGAAATGCTTAATCAATCACTATAAATAGAGGTTTCATGACCAGATCAAAGGTCACTTCGACAATCACACAATTTTCCCTCAGCAAACACAACTCTCCTCGCGAGAGAACCGACGATGGCGTATCCAGAATTCTCACCCGACAGAGCGTGATGATTCGAAGATCCTCTATTTCAGATGACGACGATCAAAGGAGGTTTCAACCAAAGGAGCGTGAAAGTTTCGGCGGTCAAAGAAGTCATAAATCAGTGTTCTCAACACTTACGAAGAAGATTAGCCTGCCTTGCACCGAATGAGCTGTGAGGTATCGATTTTCGTGATTCAGCAGCGAGACAAGAATCCAAGTCTTAAGTCACTTAGGTAAAAAGAACTCATCGAGCGAGGTTGGTGTTTTCCTCACTTCAATGGCTTCTTAGAAGTTCAGTAGCGGCGCAATGTATATCAACCTTCTACCTTAGGTAGTGGCACGTCATGCACGCATAAAAGAGACAATTTGTGGTTTACCTAGAACCAGCACACATCTATTCACTGGGGAAAAATTGAGCCAAACATTTTGGCACGCCCAATGGGATAGAGATTTTAGTGTCTCGTTGCAACAATAGGGTACTTTTACATATAGATGTGTCCTAGTGGCTCTAGGTATTATGGTATTTTTGCATCTGTTTTTGAAAAAAAATGTCACGTCAACGATATGTATGGCTGTATGATGAAAAATGACTCGCGGCATCACGTTGATACGATTTTGAATTTTTGGACACCACTTTGATAGTTTTTAAAGTGTGATATCACATTGAAGATTTTGCAAAAGTTCAGACCCTGGTGTTGAATTTTTTTCATAATATTTACTACTGTCTTTCTGAGTAAATAAGTGAAAAACGATAATGGTTCACTTGGCAAGTACTTATGCAAGTTTTTTTTTCTTTTTTTGGAGGTCCTTAGAACTTGAAGGAAGTGTAAAAGAACAAGTTCACATATGCCCAAATGATTATTTCAAATTGATTTAAGTCTCTTAATTCATTGTCAATAGGTATGTGGATTATATTAGTGTCCCTAACATGATATTTTGCCAACAATGCAGGCCGGCCTGACTGGGATGACGGTAGATGGGAATGGGAAGAGACACCACGACGTGATGGTTACTCTAATAGCAGTAGGCGCCATTAACCATCACAGTCCCCTATGCTATTTAATGCCTCACTTGATGCACGCCTTGTATCTCCTTGGTTGGGTGAGAATACACCTCATTTTGGTATGTTATTTAGACATCGAGCTCACTTTTGAGGATGAAATTTAGATGGCTTTAACCTCATGTCTTGCAAAATGTTAGGTATAATTAACTAACTTGGATGTTGATCAGGTTCTGTTGCCTCGCCCTGGGATCACGTATCTCCATCTCCAGTTCCAGTATGTGCTAACCACTCGTCTAGATCTTCAAGTTTGAAACAAGGCCCCATAAACTCATGTTCTCTCTTCAAAAAATTCACAATCATTTAACGAAGATCAATATCATTTTATTTTTTTTGAAAATCAATCTCAATCTCATGTAACGAAGATCTTTTCTCTTTTGGTGATGGTTGATAAATCTTTTTTGCATGGTGGAGAACCAGATAACATTGATTCGCCTTAAGGACACAATTATGAAATTAGTGAAAACATGTATATGGATATGGAATACAATCTAAGTCAAATAGAACACAAGTATTTGAGAAATTTTCTGATATTTTGATCAATCCCGAATTAGGTATATATACAAGCATATTTACAACTCTAGTAGGAAACTACTTTACAACTAATCAATTACACAATTCTACATAATTACAGTATATACATCTCCTAAATATACTAGGATTGTGACTCACTCCAACACTCCTCCTCAAATTGGAGCATACAAGTCTCAAATCCCTAACTAGTCAAGTGAGTCACCGAAGGCTCTAGACGAAACTACTTTGGTAAGGATGTCAACTAAATGTTCCTCTAAATGAACAAATGAGAATGAAATAATACGAGCATCTAGCTTCTCCTTGATGAAATGTCTATCAATTTTTGCATGCTTCGTCCGGTCATGCTGAACAGGATTATGTACAATCTCAACTGCAACACTGTTGTCGCAATAGAGTGACATTTGTCGTTTCTGCTTGAAACCCAAATTACTAAGAAATTATTTCAACCATAATAGCTCACAAACACCTTAAGCCATGCCTTTATACTCAGCTTCTGCACTAGAACGAGCTACCACATTCTGCTTCTTGCTCATTCAACTAACTAGATTTCCACCAACAAATGTAAAGTAGCCAGAAATAGAACGTCTGTCAGTAATATTACCTGCCCATTTGCATCAGTGTACTCAATAGTCTTTAAATCTTTATGCTTACGGAACACAAGACCTTTGCCAGGGGCAGACTTCAAGTACCTCAAGATTCTTACCACAACATTTATATGATCAACATTAGGATTATGCATATACTGGTTCATCACACTAACCGCATAAGCAAGATCAGGTCTAGTGTGTGACAAGTAAGTTAATCTCCCAACTAACCTCTGATACCGAGACTTATCTGTAGGAACTTGATAAGGATATTATGCAATTCGATGGTTATTCTCTATAGGTGTATCAATTGGTTTACAATCAAGCATACCAGTTTTTGCTAAAAAATCTAGCACATACTTCTTTTGACTCAACATGATATACTCCTTGTTCTGGGCTACCTCAATCTCCAAAAAATACTTCAAGTTTCCAAGATCTTTCATCTCAAATTCAGAAGATAACTAAACTTGCAATTTCTTGATCTCATCAGTGTCATCACCTGTCACCACCATGTCATCCACATAAATGATCAAAACAGACAGCTTACCACATCGATGCTTCAGGAACAAAGTATGATTTGAATTGCTCTGCCTATACCCAATCTTTTTCATAAAGGTTGTGAACCTTCCAAATTAAGCTCTTTTAGATTGTTTCAATCCATACAATGACTTCTTTAATTTGCACACCACCTTCTCACATGTAAAAGTACCATATTTTGGAGGGAGATCCATTTAAATTTCTTCATTCAAATCTCCATGAAGAAAGACATTCTTCGTATCAAACTATTGCAAGGGTCAATCAAGATTAGCTGCCAAAGACATGAGGACTCGAAAGATATTGATCTTTGCTACTGGTGCAAACTTCTCATCATAATCCACTCCATACTTCTGGGTGCATCCTTTTGCAGCCAACCTTACCTTATACTTGTCATCTGATTCATCTGCATTATGCTTCATAGTATAAACCCATCTACACCTAACTGTCTTCTCTCTAGGTGGTAATGGTACCAAGTCCCAAGTATCATTCTTGTTGAGAGCGTCCATCTCAACCTCTATTGCTTTGGCCCACTTATCCTCCTTGATTGCATCATGCACTTTACTAGAAAGAGACACAGCATATAATTGATTTACAAATACTACATAGGGCTTAGACAGTCTGAGTTAACACATAATTAGCTACAGGGTACTTGACTTTGGCTGTCAAGAGAGGCTCATGTTTCTTTAAAGGTTGACCACATGGTGACCTAACAACTCTACTAGATTCAGGTACACTAAAACTGGATAAAGGAACACTTTTACATGCCTCAAAGGGAACCCAATTCTGAAGAGCTACATATGGTAGGCGATTGATGAGGTGAGAGACACATAACACAACTTCTCCCTATAGATATTTGGGCATGTTGACACTGAGTAAGAGAGTCATTCCCATGTCCAAGAGATGATGATTCTTTCTTTCAGAAACTCTATTATGCTCTGGTGTCTAAGGACAAGTAGTTTAATAAACAATTTTATGCTGCTAAAAATAGTCTTGGAAAAAGTGATTGACAAACCCTTCTCCATTATTATATCGAAATATTTTCACACATGCATCATACTGTGTACTAATGAGATTGTGAAAAGCAATAAAAGCAGAGAATACATCATCCTTCTTTTTTAGCAACACAACCCATGTTAATCTTATGAAATCATCAATAAACAAAACAAAATATTTCATTCCTGTCAATGTTGAATTTTTCGAAGGCTCCCATACATCAGTATGAATCAATTCAAATGGTGCTGAGGCAGAACAAAAACTAGGAGCATAATTGGACTTATGACTCTTAGCAAAAACACAAGTTTCACAATGGAGAATTGCCCCCTTTATTCCTAAAAACAATGATGACATAGATTTCTTCATAACCCCAAAAGATGGATGACCCAAACGGCGATGCTATAGCCAAATTTCTTTCACTCTATCAGAACTCAATGTCAGGGCAACAGATGGTGATGGTGTTCGTGCTTCCTCGCTGTACATATAACCCAAGTAGAATAGTCTCCCCCTCAGATCTCCCTTGCCTATTATCTCCTGAGATGACATACAAAAGAAAAAATGTTACAGAGCATTTGTTTTGTGTGTTTAATTCATAGACATATAATAGGTGATGAGATAGAGAAAGAACATAGAAGTCATTACGTAACACAATCGTAGGAGTAATTTGGATTGACCCTATACCTAAAATTGGGATAGACACACCATTTGCATTAGATACTTCATGGATGAGAGATGGATACAGACTTGAAAACAAAGACTTATCAAAAGTCATATGGTCAGACGCACCAGAATCAATTATCAATGTATTACCACCAGTAAAGCTACAGACTTTTAATACAATACCAATTTTACCTCTTTTCTCATGAGAACAAATACATGTAGTGAGATCTTGTCATTCTATTCCATAGAAATCAGGTTCTTAAACCAACTGAAATGTAGCCTTGCTACTACGACTCTTGTCATAGGTGCATCCTTTACTTTCTTTAAGAGGACACAAGTCTCTGTAATGTCCAAACACCTTACAATATAAGCACTGTATCTTACTAAGATCTTGTCCATGAGCCGGTTGAATGCGAAGTTGAATATTTTTGAGCTTCCAACCTAGTTGAGGCTTTGATTGTACTGCGAGATTTGAAATCTCATTATGAAGCTCATTAGACTGATTGGACTTATCTTTACGAACATAGGCATATGCTTATTCCAAAGTTGGTGGTGTGGCTTGTCGTAGTATCTTTCTCTTAGTAGTAGCAAATTTCGAATGCAGCATCTTCAGAAAGACATGGACACGCATCTTGTCTGTGGTCCTGTTGTGTGTGACAATATCAATGTAACATGCCATAGGATTTTGGATCCCTTTCATCCAGTTCTTGCTAGATAGCTTTCAAGTTTGCGTAGTATCCCGCAAGATGTTGATCATTCTGGGTAGTTGCATAGGCTTGACACGTCAACTCATATACTCTGGCAAAATCATTCCCATTATAATATATGGTTGCAACTACATCCCAGATGACCTTTGGAGATTAGTAGCTAGAGAACAACTTCATAATTGGGTTTGTCATAGATTTCAGAAGAGTCATCATCGTATTGAAATTCATAGTCCCACAAATTTTGTTCTTTTCCAGCATCTGCAGGTCGCGGTAGAGTGCATGCCACAAATTCCCACTTTCCAACACCTCCAAGATGCACCTTCATCAATCTTCGCCATAACTGATAATTGGTGCCATCCAATTACACTCAACATCCTGTATTCCCAGTATGAAGAGCCATCAATTGATCACGAGTAACTTCAGGTTGTTCAAAGATTGCAAAATCCATTACAAACAGGTTTAGATGTCAGATGAGATAACAAAATTACCAGAAAAAGGAAGAACATGTTCAGGTCGTCAGACTTCGAATGGTCAAGAACAACTTTGGACGTGTCGAACATGGTTCAGGTCAGGCAATGAATTCAGGTCAGGTCTGATTCAGATTGTCAGGATCAACCTGGCTCTGATACCAAGTCAAATAGAATACAAGTATTTGAGAAATTTTCTGATCTATTGATCAATCTTGAATTGGGTATATATACAAGCATACTTACAGCTCTAGTAGAAAAATACTTTACACTAAATCAATTACAAAATCCTACATAATTACATAATATACACCTTCTAAATATATTAAGAGTGTGACTCACTCCAACAATCTCATCGTGCATGGTAATGAAATATGTGGATGAGTTTTTTGGGTCAAAGTTTAGGACTTCTGTTGAGCAGTAAATTTTTAAAATTTCTTCGATTGGGAATTCTGCATTAAGATATCAGCCTCAAGTAAAAGCTAGGGCAATGAATATTGTATATAAAAATGAATATTTTACAGTGATATATTTTTATAATGTTGAACAACAATTATGCTTTTTTTAAAACCCTAGTTCTCTCTTAAGAGAAGTCTCTGCCGCGCAGCCTAGTTCGTCGAATTTTACGTTGAAACCTACCATGTTTGACACCATCGAGACCGTCTCGGCCTCCTTTTCCTCCGTCCTAGCCCTTGGAGCACCGCCGGTCGACGTCCCTCGCAGAGTCGGTGGTGCCCTACCCAAGTCGCGAAGGTTTTTCTTCTCGGTAAATTTTTGTCGTCAAAACCCATGGACTTCTATGACTTCAAAGCTCAGTTTCGTCGTGTGTGGCTTCTTGAAGGCTCACTTCATTTGCAAGAGATGCCAAATGGGGTATTCCTCTTCACCTTTGATGGAAACCGGGATAAGAAGCGTGTATTACGTGGGGGTCTGTGGCATTACAAGAAGGCTTCGCTGGTGGTGCTTGACTATGATGACGCAACACCAGTGGAGGATGTCAGGTTTGATAACGTGTTTTACTAGGTGAAGATCTAATGTATCCTTCCTCTCTATGATCTGGATGAAAATATTCAAGAGTTTGCTACTGTTGTAGGGATTTTTGAGAAGATTAATGTTAATGCTTGCAAGAAAGGAGTCGTTAGGGTTCGGGTGTCCTACCGTATCTCTGAACCGATTGTCTATGAGAAGGAGATGTTGATGGCACTTGGTTTGGTTGCTAATTTCTATTAAAGGTCACACACTTGATCGAGCTAAGATCACAACTACCTTATGGGTCTTGAAGAGGTTTTATGTCTGGCTGAAGACGTTAAACTTAGCGTTGGATGAGAGGCAACCCATGTTGATGGAGAAGCGTAGCTACCAAATTTTCTCTCTTATCCCTTCTCCTTTACTATATTTTTCTCTTATCCTCTCTTCTTTTATTTATTTTCTCCACATTGTGTGTTTTGTCTGTGATATGTGTTTTTTGTCATACTTGTTTGATGTACGTATTGCA
The DNA here is from genome assembly GCA_946800695.1 of Geum urbanum. Taxonomy (NCBI): domain Eukaryota; kingdom Viridiplantae; phylum Streptophyta; class Magnoliopsida; order Rosales; family Rosaceae; genus Geum; species Geum urbanum. The sequence goes on from OX327003.1 coordinate 62,300,115, forward strand.
TTGTTCAATTTAAGTTTTCACATTGATGAAAATGCAACTTTCAAGTGTTGGGTGAGGCTATATAGTCTATTTATCCTTTGTTTTTTTAAAAGTTGACATATTAAATTATATAACAATTAGCAATATTCAAGAAAAAAAATTACCCTATAACAATCAAAGTATTACACTACTTTTAATATGAATTAAATGTATCAATTAAATATTAATTAAAACGTATTACTTTGTGTAGTTGTAGACTTCTTGGTATTATTAAACTATGTTTATCTTATATTGAGTCTGAAATTTGGTTCATCTCGTCTCATTTAGATTTTTGTTGTCAAATACTCTAGTAAATATTCATTATAAATTGGGCCCGAAATTAGACCTGTCCCATCTCATCCCGTTCAGTTTTTTAGACGAACGGGACGAATTTTTAAAATATCCCATCCCATTCTGTTCGGGATAGAGATAGGGATAAGACGGCCCAATTGACTCTACCCGTCCCCTACATTAACTCAATATCAGGCCCACAGTTTACTCATTACAGTAGCCAACCGAATGAGATCTTGTAGGCCCAATTCTCCAAGTTAAATGTTCCAAAAGCCCATTTTGCTGGGACGACCCGGCTCCAACAGTTCAACCCGTGCCAAATACATTCCCAGCTATTCCTTTCTTCTTCTTCTTAAAGTGAAGGAAAAGCTCCGACGAAACCATCACTCCTCCACCACCACAGGTACGTCTATCTCTATCTTCTGTCGTAATAAATTGAGCCTCGCTTTCGATTTAGGCGTCCCAGCTCCAATAACAAAATCTCAGGTTCCATTTCGAAGGCTGCATCCGGCCGATTCAGATTTAGCCTGAAATTTCAGAGTTCCTTTATGTTGTTTTTGCATTATTACAACATTGTGCTATTTGAAATCTTTCTAATTCCACTCTCACTGTATTTTCAGGTGCTTGCTTTTGTTGCTAGATTGATTTAGGGAATTCACTCATTAGGCATGGAGGTGGTTAGTGATTTGTTTCGATTACCGTAAATTTTATGTGTCGAATGCTGTTTTGCGATTGTGCTGAGGTTATATATTGTGCAGAATCGAGGAAACCCTGAAGCTATTAATCTGGACAAGAAGACGGTTACATTGGAACCGGAGAAGAGTAGTAGTGGGGGGCTATTTGTTCCGGGGAAGGATCGAGTCGTGTATAGACCTCCTGAGAGAAAATCTCTTTTAGGTAAGATTTGTTATGTGTTACAATTCTTCGATTCTAAGTTTCTAATGTTGGATGTTTATCATGTTATAGATATTGTACATTAGCTTAGTTTTATTTTGTATCGATAAGATTTGCTATTGGACATATTTCAGTTAAGTTTCTGTTGGAAACTATGGGATACAGTGCCAAGTCGAGTCGGAGCGTTCTTACATGCGTAGTGACCTCTGTTCTAATGGTGATGTATGATCTAACAGGTTTAGATGTCCTTGCTATTGCAAAACGGGAGGAGTCTAAGGTTGATGGTGGATTCAAAGCCCCAAGAGAGAGGGTAGTGTCTTTAGTTTCATCCTTGGAGGAGGAGGAAAACAACTCCGAGTCTGTTGCAATTGATGAGAGAGGGAGTGAAATATCCGCTGGTGTACACAGTCACTCCAAGAAGCGATATCGTGGAATATCTGCAAGTGATACTCCGTGGACAGGTATCCATTTTTTTATGTTGTTATAGGAATAAGTTTCATCCAATTATTATGCTTTGATAATTATGTGGATCATTTTACAGTTTGAATTGATTCCCTGGCTTCAAACACTTTGATATGTAGATTTAAGATATTATTGTTCCATAGCACCATGCCTACACAAGTGTAATGCCTATATTTTCCCAATCGTTTATTTATTAACTTTTGTTGCATTAGTGAAAGCATATATTACTATCAAAGACTTTGATATTTTGTCATTACATTGACAGTATTTGACTATTAGAAGTAGTTTCGTCACCAGCCATCTCTACATCATATATATTAGCAGTTTTTTATATGTTTATTATATTGCCATACTTTGCTCTTTCTGCTTTTCCTTAACTGAGTGCATCTGTGCCTAAAATCACATTGTAATCCTCATATTACAGAAAGTACGGTAACAGATGATGAACAAGTTGGTTATAGGTACAAGGGTCATTATTCTGGTGAACATGACCGCAGAGATGTAAGAAAACTTTAATCATCCTGTCTTTCTAGCTTTTCTTTATAATTTTTTTTGATAGGGAAACATCGTTCAAGTAATTGTGATGCTTTTTGCTCCTTTTGAGTATGGTCTTAGGGTCTTCAAACTCTTTCAATTTGTATCCCAAGTGACCTAGAAGTAGACTCCTCATGCTCTATCTGGCATGGACCATGATTGCATGGTTAGTACTAGCACTCTACTGCTATGACTCTTGTGTCCTGAAGCTGGCCTTCAGGCTACAGGGCATTTAGTATCCAACTGCCAGACTCATTTTTCCTGATAATATCATTATTCAAGCTCTGATTAAAGGTTGTTTGTTATACATGCTACATCTTCCCTCACTCTGTAACTGTTCCAATGCCTTTTTAAGGATATGTTGCTTGGAACCATATAATTGAAATGAATTGGGGGAGTATTATTTATGACCAATGTCGACATTGTCTCAAGGCTTGAAGGTTCATTAATTGTATTACTTGTCTGTGCTTGTTTTAATCACTCTGTGTTATTAGATTTATATAGGAGTGAAAGATCATGGATTAGAATTCGAGCTCAAGGCTTGATGTCGGTTCATCTGATTACTCTTAATTTATCTACTTCCTGAGTCAAAAGTTTGATGATTCTGATGTTTGTTGTATACCATGTCAATGCAGTTTTACTCCGTCTTTGTTTTATTTAATAGATTCTGACATGCTGTATCCATGCATCTGAGTGAAGGTTCTGGGCACGCCTAGTGGAAGTTCCCACAGTGTTAGGTCTCAGATTTCATATAACAGGGATGATCGTGGTAGTGAGAGAAGAGATTACAAGGGTAGGTCTGACTGGGATGGGTATGATAGTGAGAGAAGAGAAGACCAAGACAGTAGTAGGGGTGATAGTTGGAGAGAGAGACAAAGATATGGCAGTAAGAGTAGGGAGTATAATGATCGAAAACAAGAACGTGGTCGATATGAGCAAGAATATGGTGGAGATTATGAAAGAAAGCGAGGTAGATATGAAGGTTCAAAGAGGACACCTGGTATGTGGTAATTCTGATCTTCTCTTTTCTTTTTGATAACGAGTATTATTATTTTCTTTTATCTTCCCAAGTAAAGAAGTGAAAAATGGTAGTGGTTCACATATGCCCAAAAATGGTATGTGGATATTACTGTACCTAACATGATATTTTACCAACATTGCAGGCCGTTCTGACTGGGATGACGGTAGATGGGAATGGGAAGAGACACCGCGACGTGATGGTTATTCTAATAGCAGTAGGCGCCATCAACCATCACGGTCCCCTATGTTACTTGGTGCCTCACCTGATGCACGCCTTGTATCTCCTTGGTTGGGTGGGAATACACCTTATTCTGGTATGATATTTGGACATCGAGCTCACTCGTGAAGATCAAATTTAGATGGCTTTGATCTCCTGTCTTGCAAATTGTTAGATAAAACTAACTTGGATGTTGATCAGGTTCCGCTGCCTCGCCCTGGGATCACGTATCTCCATCTCCAGTTCCAATACGTGCCTCTGGATACACGTCCAGATCTTCAAGCTTGAAACCGGGTGCAAGGTCCCATCAACTCACGTTCTCGTCAGAAAATTCACAATCATTTAGGGTATGTGTATATCAATCTCAATATATATATATTTTTTTGAAAAGCAATCTCAATCTCATGGAATGAAGATCTTTTCTATTTTGGTATGCTAATGATAGTTGATAATTTTTTCTGCAGGGTGGTGAACCAGATAACACTGATTCGGCCGAAGAACACAATTATGAAATTAGTGAAAGCATGCGCATGGAGATGGAATACAATTCTGATCGGGCATGGTAATGAAATATGTAGATGAGTTGTTTTGGTCAAATTTTAGGACTTTTGTCAAGTAGTAAATCTTCTTTATATATGTTCTTTGAATGGGAGTTCTGCAATAAGATGTCAGCTTCAAGTAATAGCTAGGTCAATGAATATAGTGTATGTATATAGATATAAGAATATTTTATTTCACTGGTCAATGATCTATTTATATAAGTTACAACATCCACTTCTGGAATTTAATGGTTTTGTTTATAATTGGAGTCTATATATGAACTTTCGCTGATCTATTGTCTTGTTATATAGGTATGATAGAGAAGAAGGGAATACTATGTATGATACAATTGATACCTCATCATTGTTTTTTGGAGATGATGCCTCTTTTAAAAAGAAGGAAGCCGAGTTGGCGAAAAGGCTGGTACGTTTCACGTGTTCGTATTAGTTCTGATCTGTCTTGGTTGATAAATATATAATGTTTATTGTTTCAAATTGTATTAAGAATGTCGGCCGACTGGAGGTTTACTTCTTATTTTGTATGCTTTCTAATGTGGAGAAACTAGTAAGATACTTTGACAGTGAACTGGTTGACGGATAGACTAAAAGGCATCAGTCATAGATTGTTCGCCCTTGCAAGTCGCAGCCTTTAGTTGGCAACATTTCAAATAAGATTCCTTGTGTAGTATACAAAAATATGTGTCATGCATCACCTTCCTGTAATCTACAATAATGAGGAGATATGTTTAGTGCTATCTACAATAATTTATTTCTTATGGTACTGCAGATTGGTTGTTCTTCTAAGAGTACTGATTGGAGTGATTGCTCATATATGTGTCACCTTCAGTAAAGTTTCAATGTTGTGTACAGGTTCGGAGAGACGGAACTAAAATGAGCCTTGCTCAGAGCAAAAAGATGTCTCAGATGACTGCTGATAACGCGCAGTGGGAGGATCGCCAACTCCTGAGATCAGGTGCTGTTAGAGGTACTGTGGTGCAGACTGAATTTGACGATGAAGACGAACGCAAAGTTATTCTTCTTGTACATGGTAAGGAAAACTGTATCTAATAATATCAAATAATGTATCATATAATTTGCTATTTCTGTAATAGGACTAAATCACATTAATTTAAACTTTCCTTCTATTGTCACAGATACAAAACCACCATTCCTGGATGGCAGAGTTGTTTATACCAAGCAAGCAGAGCCCATAATGCCAATAAAAGACCCTACATCTGATATGGCCATTATTTCACGGAAAGGGTCTACTTTGGTTAGAGAAATCCATGAGAAGCAAAGTTCAAATAAATCACGTCAACGTTTTTGGGAGCTTGCTGGTTCCAAACTTGGTGATATCCTTGGTGTTGAGAAAACAGAGGAGCAGGTACAGACTTCAGAAAGGAAGTTATAATCTTTGCTTTTACACTGCAATTTGGGACTAACCGTTCTGGTTATGATGCTAGGTTGATGCAGATACTGCTAAAGTAGGTGAGGATGGGGAAATTGATTTCAAAGAAGATGCTAAATTTGCTCAACATATGAAGAAGGGAGAAGCTGTTAGTGAATTTGCTATGTCAAAGACCCTCACACAGCAACGGCAGTATTTGCCCATATATTCTGTCCGGGATGAATTATTGCAGGTATATCATATCTACATATATGTATAGTGTTTTCTTTTCTTTTGTTGAACAAGTAACATCTAACAGATCATTTAAAGGAAACTAAATTACCAAATCACTGAAATCAGTGCCTTCAGCTTCAACTGAATTCTGGGAATAAATGTGGAGTGAAGTTGTCTCCACATGTGTACTCATTTCTTTTACTTCTCTGACCCTCACCTAATATTGCTTATAGGTCATTCGAGAAAATCAAGTCATCGTTGTTGTTGGAGAAACCGGTTCAGGAAAGACAACTCAACTGACACAGGTACCTTTTGCTTCTATATTTCTTCTTCGAATTCTGTGACAAGTTTGTGATGGGATGGTCTATGTAACTTATTTTGGTTCTGTCATGTGGATTCCATGGACAGTATCTGCATGAAGATGGATATACAACCAATGGAATAGTAGGTTGCACCCAACCAAGACGTGTGGCAGCCATGAGTGTTGCAAAAAGAGTTAGTGAGGAAATGGAGACCGAACTTGGTGATAAAGTTGGCTATGCTATTCGTTTTGAGGATGTTACTGGGCCAAATACCATAATAAAGGTGACTCTTGTTTGCTGGTGAAATCTATAGGGTTTGAATTTTGTGATTCTTTCCTCCTGTAATTTGATTGATAGGTTTCCTGATTATTATATATTCCATTTGTGCTGTGGAGCATTTGGGATTACCTGTGGTTTCTTCATGGTACTGTATCTTAAATTTTCTTTCTATTTTTGGCAGTACATGACTGATGGAGTTCTTCTGCGAGAAACGCTCAGGGATTCTGATCTTGACAAGTATCGGTATGTAAATTTGTATAGCAATCCGTGCATTTAACTGGTAATTTGCATTTAAAGAACATTAATTTATGCTGAAGGTTGTTGCTTTTGCAGTATAGTTGTAATGGATGAAGCCCATGAAAGGTCTCTAAATACAGACGTTCTGTTTGGAATTTTAAAGAAAGTGGTTGCCCAACGTCGTGATTTTAAGCTCATTGTGACATCTGCAACTCTAAATGCTGAGAAGTTTTCAAATTTCTTTGGAAGGTAGACTTTCAAGCCTTTTTGTACTTTATTGTTACATGTCATCTGAATCTGCTTCCTGACATTACTGTTTACTAACTCGCAGTGTACCAATCTTTCACATTCCGGGGAGAACATTTCCTGTTAATATACTGTATAGTAAAACACCATGTGAAGATTATGTGGAAGGTGCAGTGAAGCAGGCCATGACTATTCACATTACCAGCCCTCCTGGTGACATTCTCATTTTCATGACTGGCCAAGATGAGATTGAGGCTGCCTGTTATTCCCTTGCAGAGCGGATGGAGCAACTTGTCTCCTCTTCTAAGAAAGGGGTGCCAAAACTGTTGATACTTCCTATATATTCACAGCTTCCTGCTGATCTGCAAGCAAAGATATTCCAAAAAGCTGAAGATGGGGCTCGTAAATGTATTGTAGCAACCAATATTGCGGAGACCTCTCTGACAGTAGATGGAATCTTTTATGTCATCGACACAGGTTATGGAAAAATGAAAGTGTATAACCCTAAAATGGGTATGGATGCTCTTCAAGTCTTTCCTGTTAGTCGTGCTGCTGCCGACCAGCGTGCTGGGCGTGCTGGTAGAACTGGTCCAGGAACATGTTATCGACTGTACACGGAGAACGCATATTTAAATGAAATGCTCCCCAGTCCTGTCCCAGAAATTCAGCGGACTAACCTTGGTAACGTGGTCTTGTTGCTCAAGTCGCTTAAGGTTGAAAACCTTCTGGATTTTGATTTCATGGATCCACCTCCCCAAGATAATATTCTCAATTCTATGTATCAGTTGTGGGTTTTGGGTGCACTCAATAATGTAGGGGGATTAACAGACCTTGGCTGGAAAATGGTGGAGTTCCCATTGGACCCTCCACTCGCTAAAATGCTCCTTATGGGTGGTGAGCTTGGGTGCTTGGACGAGGTTTTGACAATTGTGTCCATGCTCTCAGTGCCATCAGTATTTTTTAGGCCCAAAGATAGGGCAGAGGAGAGCGATGCTGCACGAGAGAAATTCTCTATTCCGGAATCGGATCACTTGACGTTGTATAATGTCTACCAGCAGTGGAAACAACATCAGTATCGAGGTGACTGGTGTGGGGACCATTATTTGCATGTTAAAGGGTTACGAAAGGCTAGAGAGGTGAGATCCCAGCTGCTAGAGATCTTGAAGACACTGAAAATCCCGCTCACGACCTGTTGGCCCGACACTGATGTGGTTAGAAAAGCTATTTGCTCTGCATACTTCCACAATTCTGCTAGATTGAAGGGTGTGGGGGAGTATGTTAATTCCAGGAACGGGATGCCGTGCCATTTACATCCGAGCAGTGCTCTTTACGGTATGGGATGTACTCCAGACTATGTTGTGTATCACGAACTGATCTTGACGACGAAGGAGTACATGCAGTGTGCCACTGCAGTGGAGCCGCAGTGGCTGGCGGAGTTGGGTCCCATGTTCTTTTCTGTGAAGGACTCGGATACATCACTGTTGGAGCATAAGAAGAGACAAAAGGAAGAGAAAACAGCTATGGAGCAGGAAATGGAGAATCTGAGAAAGGCTCAAGCAGATGCAGAGATAGAAAGAAAGCAGAGGGAGAGAGCAAAGAGATCCAAGCAGCAGCAGCAAGTTTCAATGCCCGGAATGAACAAGGGCCCTTCTACATATTTGAGGCCGAGGAAACTTGGATTGTGAGTGTAAATATTACTGTACTGTCTGTACATACGATGCTGTCCGCGTTTTCTGCAGGAAAGCCATGTTGTAAGCCCAAATGAGCAATTTGATTAATTTATATTTGATCCAGTAAACGACTGGTGCGCTCTGTAATTTTTACTAGGGACCATCCAAAAGAAACCAACATAGCCTTGTTGTCTATAGACATAAAATGACTTCCAAATTTGACGTCTCATGTTGTATACGATTCCAGTAGATTGAGTTTTGTTCGAGTTGAGGAAAATGTTGAGTGGACAATGACATATCAGAATGTTTTATCATGGTGTGTATAGATCAAGAAAATATTGAGGGAATTAAAATAAATTCTAACAATATACAATTTTTTTTCTTAAATTTTTCTGTTTGGATAAGTTTTTGAGAATTTTGTAAATTCTGTTTTTTAAAATTCAGAGGAGTCGGAGCTTTCCTTTCTCTTGTTTAATTTTTTCGAAATTAGGTGTCATTCTACAATTTATTTGAATTACAAATAAAAGTTTGAATTATTTTGTTATTTTAAATCTCTTTATGAGTAAATTCAAATATTAGAATAAATAATGACATTTAAAATTAAAAAGTTATAATTTCTATCATTTGTGAACTTCATTAAGAATTGACAATACTTCATCCAAACACACCGTCAAAAATAGAACCAGATCATGCAAGCTATTCACCCTTCACAAGTTGGAGGTGAAATTTAACTCGCAGATATCAAAGTAATAATCTCTGTCCTTAATTATCATGTTCATCGCGGTACTCCTCATAATGATGCACCAACAGAACCTAGCTCACCCAAATAGAAATTGCCATAAAAGAGAGTTTGGATCTCCATGGTTTTGGATCATGCTTTGCTTACAAAAGAGAGTTTTGTAGTTGGGCCTGGGCTACTACTAAATAAATACAAGTGGGCCACAAAGAGATGGCTGAAATAAAAAGACTGCAACACAACTTAACTTCGACGGCAGTAAAGAGAGAAGCTCATCGGGTCTCTCTCTCGATCTCTCGAAGTTGGATTTGCGTCTACTTCGTCTTTCTGGGTTTTGGTAAGAACTTCTTCTATTCTAATTGTTGATTAATTTCTTCGTCTCATTATTAGTTGTGTTGTAGAAACTACAAACTTGTTGTTTGCTTGGTTTCTGAAAAGAATAGAAGATAGTTAATGAAACCCTGTGGATATTGATAATCAAGTAGGATTTCATTCTGGGTGGTCGATGCTTTTTCTCTTTGTTTGATTTATTGATGAAGTTAATCTTTTGGTTGTAGATTTGAAGCAACTCGAGAAACTAAGATAAAGATAATAATGGTAATTGGTAAATATTGAACTTGGTTGTGGATGCTTCATGGATTTTGTTTTAGGGTGTTAATGGTGGTATTGATTTCTCTGACATAGGTAATGTTTTGGTTTTTTCAGTCGGCGCTCTTCAATTTTCATGGTTTTCTTGCGGTGGTGCTGTTGGTAATTTGTACATGCACTTATGTGAAAATTGCATATCCACCGCTCCTTGAAAAGAAAACTGGGTATGTTAGATTATGTTTACTAGCTTTTGATGATTATTTGTAGTGATGAGTATCGTACAAATGTTCCACGATCTTGAAAACCCATAAATGGATTCACTTTTAAGAAAATTAGACTATTCCTTACCAATGTTCGAGTTCAACCTGGAATCATGTTAGAGACTAGTAGAATGGTTAGACTAGATTTCCTATGAAGTATTTCTTTCATAAATTGTGTCATACTTTGGTTATATATAGCTAAAGAAACTAAGAAATATATCTGGTAGCTATTTATTTCTTTTTCAGGCCTCCTGAAAACATCGTATAACTTGGCTTGTGTTTTTTGCAAGTTTCTATCTTTTGAAATATTTGTATTTGATAGCTGCATTGCTTGCTTGCAGGTTTCGTGGTTTATTTTGGAAGGCAGCAAGAATAGGTAATAATCATACAAGGTTCATTACTACTGTTTTTAAATGGAGTAGCTTTAATAGCAAATGGTTAGCGTGAAGCAGAATCAGATGGATTTAACTGAACTGAGACGTAGTTTATCTTGGATAGTTAGTTGACCTATCTGTTTGTGTGCAAAAGCTTTCAGTCAATATCTGTGGAGATTTCTAACACGGTGACACTGATGTGGTTTTTGCAACAGGTGAGCGCTTAAGCCCATGGGTGGCTATGGGATGCATTATAATGGGTCTGACAATTCTCTTTGGATGAGGTTGTCTGTCATCAATTGTTCAATACTCTCTATTGTGTAGAAATTTAGATATTCTCTATCTGATTTCGTCAAGTGCCTTGTCGGAACTGAAAAGGTGCTAGTGTGCTAGTCCAATCCTGTTCATTGAGGAGATTTTAGGTGTATCAACTGTAATGAGTTGAAGAACTGCTCTGTAAATTCAATCTGGTTTTTGAAAGTTGATGAATCTAATTGCCATTTTATATAAATTGAAGAAATTCTTCTGTAAATTCAATCCCGTTTATGCTTCTGTATCAACAATGGTTGTATTAGTGTGCGTGCTTTGTGTTTAAATTTAAGTACGTATGTCAATACAAACTGGGAGAAGACTTCACAGTGTGCATTGTACTTTCTGATTTTTGTTAGCAAATACAAGGAAAGATTTGGGTACTTCTGATGTCAGAGATCTGGTTCATTGATGTGGCCAGAACGGAGATTGTGACTTGTGAAGAGATCCATAATAATGCCGGCAGCTTTAACAGAACTAATCACATTCATTATTCAATCAATATCTCTACTTTGGTCATTCATGCCTATTCTGTAGTGTCCCAAGTCTGCTCCTATTGTAGAAAAGCTCTATCTACTTGCCAGAATGCATGGCCTACCGATAAAAATGAGTGGGGAGTTGCTCAGATCCTAACGAAAATACTAACGTTATGTGCAAATTGGGTCCCTTGACTTGAAAAAGACCAATGCTTTGCTTTCAAGACCAATAAACTTCACCAGATTCTAGTTGAGCAGCAAGCCTTAAAGCAACACAGAGACACACAACTCCACTTCACAATTTCCAGTTCAGAGCTACATCAACACAAGATGAAGTCCTGTGAAGAATAAAAGCTCGTTTGGAAGAGATGGGAAATTGTGCTCTGGTTCCAAAGTCGCGAGATAAGGCGCCCTCAAAACACCGATGCTCAAGCTATTCGAGGACAGAATGCATCCTGATTCCAGAGCCTGCTCAACAAAATGCAGGCCATACACCAAAGCCTCACGTGACCGGTTATCCAGAACTGAGTATGATTCCAACTTTCCTTGCTAAGTTCATAATGCAATTAGTTGACAACCTGACATGTACATACATAGTACTAGTGCTGGTGAATGTAACAGTCAAGCATGCTTGTTGCACTGTAGGTGATGAAGATGATGTGCAATTTTGTTCTGAGCCATGGGTAGAATCTGATGATGAAGATTTCTTCAGTGTAAACAATGGTATAAAGTTGGGTTACATTTTATAAGTTTCCTTAACATGTTAACCATCACGAAGCCATAACCTTTGTTCATTTCATTTCATTTCGTGCAGATCTCACCCCATCTAGAAGAAGCATTAGTACTCCACTGCAGCAACACAGCGAAATAGAAGTTGTGTCCCCCAACTTGATAAGCCACAAAAACAAGTCCCATGTTCAACCAGTTAAGCAACTGATTGAGCTGTTTCATGAAACCGCTAACGCTGATGAGTCCGGTGACCCCCTTGATGGTCATCAACAAGTGCATTATGACTCAAAAGCCGAATCTGACCTGCCGCGAAGTTCAGCGAGCACAAGCCCCTATCATCCGGTAGCAAATCTAGTTTCGGGTGCCAGGACGAGAAAAGCTACACAATTTGCACAAAGCTTCTTACCAAAGTTGGTGCAGATCCTAAACTTGAGTGAGAGGAAAAGAGGTTGAGCAATCTCATCCTAGCTGTGAAAGAAATTGCTGGGAGTATGGATCTTCTGTGCTAGAAGATGGATATATGTATCTTGTTATTGTTTCTTAACTGGCTGTGAAAGTTGACAACAATCTATTTGCATTGTGTGAGCTGAATGTGATTTGGTTAGACATACGAAGAAAACAATCTGTATGTTAAGATTCATGTACTGCAAGAGACAAGGTTGAATGTGTGAGCAATACCATTGTTAGATATACGGCATCTAGTAATCACTCCAATGATCTACTAGAATATAAGGAATATAAACCAAAAAACACTCCTTAAGTTCTAAAAAGACAAAGAACTCCAAAATGTTTCTAAAATGGTTTGAAAACCGGTTCTGTTTCCAGTGCTAGAACTGTTACACTTGTTTGATAATTAAGAAGCATCGAATACAGCTATCCAGAATCGAAGGAGGTACTGTATATTATTTTCTTTCGATTCCAACTTTTTTTAGTATGATATTGCATGAGGGTGATCATCTAAGAGAAAGCTCTCAACAAAGGAATCCATGAAGGTGTACCTGCATTCATCACCGCTCGATTCAGACATAACTTGTCCGGTGAGAGCATCCAGAAGCTGCACATTAATTTGCAAGATGGTTGAACACTACTAATCGATCATGATCACCTCTTCTTCTAAATCCAAGTGGATGAAAGATACTTTGTCGCAAGCACAGAGTTGATAGTTTGGTGCACGATTCCACCACACCCACACATGCATAAAAGTGCTATAATTCTCAACCAACAAGGTAAGGCACTCTCTTTGTTTGGACATAAAAACACGACGCGTACGTTGTGCTTGATCTGGTAACGTAGCTTCGGGTACCATCATCAGGCTGAAAACTTCACTTGACATATCGAAAGAAACAATACTTCTTATATTCGACATCCAATGCAAAGCGCCATTGACAAAGACATGTTCATTTTCCGAGTAAAATCGACATGTATAGTATGACCACATAGCAGGAAGAAGAGCTTTGTAACCCTCTTCCAAGAGCCACCATTTAGTAGACCTAAAACAAAATATATAGTATTAAATATTTAACTTTAAGTTATTTTCTCTCTCCTTGTAGCTAAATATAACTACCAATTTGATATATTTAACTTTTAATTATAACTATTCTATTGAAACTGATTTCAGCGAAAAAAAAGTTAAAGTTTAACTTTTTAACTATTCTGTTAGAGATCCTCTAACATAGAACGTTCTCATCAACTTCACATAGTATAGTACGACTTACGTGAATTTGATTCACTTTGAACCAGCTTCAACTTCACCGTTCAAGTTATATGCACAGTTAATAATTCTAATTATTTTTTTAAAATTTTCCCAACTCACGGTAAACTTGATTCAAACAGGATCTTCGAGAGCACGTTGGAAATATTAGAGAAAATGTTCCGAAAAAGAAGTATATATTATTGTAACAGAACACGTGGCATTTACCGCGATTTGGAGCGAAAGTTTTGAAACGTCCGATACGGACCAAGAGTCCAAATAGTCTAAAATGGGCCGGGCGCGAACCGCCCCGCCTTATTTTGCCCATTCATTTTCAAAAGTCGTCGTTTGTTTTTCAGAGGCGCGACTCCGATTTCTACACTGTCTCAGTCACTCTCTCTCTCTCTCTCTCAGTTCTAAATGACCGGAGCCGGAAAGCGAAGCAGCCGAGTCAAATCGTCGTCGTCAAAGCACGACGCCGCCGACGACGATGGAGACGACGCCGTTTCGCTCCGCCGCCGTAAGCCTAATCTCCGTCCTCCCCGCCGCGGAGCTAGAAACGACGACAGCAGCTCGATCAGAATCTTCAACTTCGATTTCAAGATCGCGCTAGGGCTCATCGCCGTCGCTTTCTTCGTAATTTTGTTTTTGATCTACAACCTCATAAATCCTATCCAGCAAGCTCCGGTTCCTAGAGTCGTTACGCCGTTCCCAGCTCCGAAGCTCATGGACCTCCCTCAGGTAATCCAATTTGACTCTTGCGGTAATTTTGTTTTCACTGTTACTCTGTGTCTGTGATCTTTTGAGGTTCGGAGTATTTTTAATTTTTTTTAACGATTTTTCGTTGCAGTTTCAAGGTGAGCACAAGGAGAGCTTGTACTGGGGAACATATCGCCCTCATGTTTATCTCGGGATCCGAGCTAGGTTTGTATTTTTCATTTCCTTAACTTTCAGAAATAAAATTTACATACATTTAGAGCATAATTTCTACTTGGAAGTAAAATTTATCACTAAATTATCCACTTGCTCGCATAAGTTTCTCCCTTCATGTAATTAGACTATTTTGTTTATGTAATTTTTTTTATGAAATGCAAATGATCTGGTATTATTTGTATGTGTAATCTGGCAGGACGCCTCAGTCTTTGATTGTCGGATTAATGTGGATTGGTGTACAGGAGGGGAGGTATTCGTTGCGACATTTTTGCCAAGATTCTGATGGTTTGAGTAAGTATGGTTGGACCAATCATGATGGTCGAAGTTATGGTCATCAGGTCATTGTTGACCACGAAATGAACTTGGCTACTAGTTTTTTGAAATCAAAGGGGGAAGACAGTGGTTACGGAGGAGATTGGGTGGTCCGAATTGATGTGCAAAACCATAAGTAAGTTGACAGCTTTTAGTTTCTGCATTAGATGATTATTACATATGCGTACTTTATGTATCTGTTTTGCACATGAACTCAGCGGAAGCTCCCGTCTATAGCCAATGATTATCATCAATCTAATATAAACTATGTGGCTTCACTCACAGATCTAAGGGGAATGATGAACTATCGCATCTCTTTTTCTACGTGGCTGAGGAAGATGGCAATGCTTTACATGTAGGCAAAGGTGCATTGAGAAGTCATGATAATTCTCTCCTTGTATCTGGTTCTCGTATGGACATTGGAAATTGGCAGCTGCATCTTAAATCACAAGTAAGGTGACTAATCCAATGAGAGTATTATTCAAGTATAGTTGTTCATTGTGAAAGCATCATGTCAGGGAGGACATGAGGAAATAAATTACCATGAACCACTCTCGGAGTGAATTGTTGTAGGCCAACTCATCTATGGCTTACAAATCTGTTTTCTGTCTCCAGGATGATATGGAAGTTCATTATTCTGGTTTCAACACTCCTCACATCCACAACTTATCCGATCTTGTCCTGGAGAATCTTGGACTACAAGTAAGTCTGATTCTGATGCTATTTTTTTATACAAATATCTTGAACAAAATTAGTGCTTTTGAATTTTATATCTGATTCATACCCTGACTCCTTGGATGTTGCTTCTAGATAAGGAAGTATGGTCGACTACAGCTACCTGACTCATCTGATGGTTCCCCGAGTATTCTAATTTTTCAGGTAAGGGGTCATGGCAAGTTTGGAAGCCATTGTACTACGTTGACTATTAGATGATTATTGGTTTTATCCCGTTGTTTTACATTCATCTCCTCTCTCTCTGCTTTCTCATTCTTATGCAGATTTCTGCGAAGATTCCTTTCAAGGTGGATATTGCATTCATATCTGGAACTGGTATGGAAAGTTCAAGAGTAGAAAAACGTATCACCAGTCTTACAGGTACCTCTTCATCTTAATCTTGATAAATAATAAAGATAGATATACTCAGGAGCACTACTGATGCACACTGTATAGGATAAGCTTAGGAAAATTGAAGCTACTTCCAGGGTTTAAGCTTTGCAGCAAAATTTCATTAAGGAGTCAGTTGCACTGAATCAGGAATCAAATTTCCAAAGTAGTGAACTTATGAAACTGATTTTATACTGTCGGATTCTTGCGGCTAATTTTCACTTCAACCTTGCATTTGTTCAATTTTATAGTTACTATTTCTGTTCTTCTATCGTTTGTGTACTTCCTTTTCCTGATTTGATGGAAGCGACTCCCAATTGAAAAGTTGTTTTGTTCTTAACTATTTGTTTGTACTATGCCATATCAAGGTACTTCGCTTACTAGTCAACTGAAAGAGAAGCAAAGAGAATTTGACTTAAAGTTTGAGAAGACCTTTAATCTATTTGACAAGGTATTTAGGAAATGTCTTTAGCAGAATTATACATTTTGTTACAAACTATTGAATCCAGTCTGACCTGGAATCACTTGTGGAAATTAATATAGTCACATAATTATTTCTTCTATAGGCAGACATATATTCACACAACTTAAAATTTTGTGTATAGTTTTGTTCTACGACATTGTTTTTATTATGCAAAGCATGGTGGAAATTATGCTCATTTGGTCATGTGATTTAATTTGAAGAGCAAGTCTGTTATGCATACTCTGCTTAATCTCTATTTGTGATATTTGGGTCATATGTAAGCTTTGCTCTGTTAGATCACAAAATAAAGAAGTCATTATTGCATTGGTGCCTTGTCACATCCTCTAGCTTTTGATTCTTCTATCACTTTCATGTTTCAAATTTAGCTTTGAGAAGCCACTGCTGAAAATTTAGTGTGACAAATGACAGTGGTGGCTGATGTTCTATATTGTGAAAATTCAGTGATGAAAATTTAGTTTCGGGACATATGCATCATGAGCCTGCGTATCACATCTTGAATTTTCACTTGATTTGCTCAAATGTTGTTTTTCTATAGACTTCTGAACTGATGTTGTTATGCTTGCAGGTTGATTCTGAAGCTATTATTGCTGGTAAGGCTGCTATTGGAAACTTGTTGGGTGGCATTGGTTATTTTTTTGGGCAGTCAACAATTGCCCTCCCCAAGTACTCAAATGTAAGTCATTGCACACTAATGTGGATACTGGTCTCTTTCATTACCTTGCACTTATCTTTTATCACACAAAATGTTTATTCTCTTATTTCTACGCCATCCTTATTTTGTTCTTGTTTCATGGATAATAGCTTTTTTTTATTCGCGATAAGACCGGTTACATGATGATCCATATGGCTCCTGCTTGACTAATTTACTTCATCTCTTTTGTTGCCAGACTAGACATAATACAATAATCAAAAATCAGGGTGTTCTAAGGATTAGTGAGATAATTGGAAAGTCCATAAAGTTGAATCATGATCAGTCTTTTGTTGCTGATGTTAAATAGAAAAATTAACTGACTATGACCAGTGTTCTGATAATCTTGTGACTTACACTTCTTCGCACTTAATATAAAGTTATATACCTTCATCATATATATACATAGAGAAAATCACGTGGTCCAGCATTTTATCTTGCAGCTGGCAAGTCAGGATACTTCTATTTTATATTGGCCTGCTGAGCTTTACACAGCTGTTCCAAGTCGACCCTTCTTTCCCAGGGGATTTTTGTGGGATGAAGGTTTTCATCAGCTCTTGATCTGGTTAGTTGTCTACTGCTTTTGTACTTGCATGCTACTCTATTTGCTCAATTCCAGCTTGTTTGAAATTTCTCCTGAAATATTAAATTTGAGGTTTTATCGCATGTACTGTTGTCCACCGTACCATTTGTCTTTATATTTCAATATCTTTTAGTCTAAAATCTAAACAAAAATTCAGATAACCCAAAGAGCATAATATGTACTGTATATTTGTTCTTTTGGCAAATGGCAATTGTTCTAATTTAATTTTACCATGTTGAGCAGGCGTTGGGATACACATATATCCTTGGACATTTTAGGACACTGGTTAGATCTAATGAATATTGATGGATGGATTCCACGTGAGCAAATCTTAGGCGCTGAAGCTCTCAGGTGATATTCTTGTTCATATATCTGCATTAGGTCAGGTTTTGAGATCAGTGCAATTAATTTGGAAACTGTTTTCTGATGTACTTGCAGTAAAGTCCCCAAGGAGTTTGTTGCACAGCTTCCATCAAATGGAAATCCACCAACTCTGTTCTTAGTGTTACGTGGTAAGGATCTACTTCCTATATTATCTCTCTGTTTATTCAAGTTATCATTTTTGTGTGATTCTCCGAGGCAGATAATTTTGTTATCCGACCATCTAGGTTAAACTCTGATTTTATGGAAAACAGTTTATCATTATATACTCGATTTCATAATTTCTTTAGTTACTCCTGTGATTATATGATGTCTCCTTAAAAAAAATTCGTCGTGCTGTATAATGATTTATAATTTGATTGAAAATTTGTTTCTGCAGAACTACTTAATGGCTTAAAGATAAATAAGTTTACTGCTGCTGAAAGTGATGAGATCTCTTCATTCCTAAAACAGGCTTATGTTCGCCTAGAAGCATGGTTTCAATGGTTCAACACAACCCAGTCAGGTAAGCAAGGTTTTACCCTCCTTTAATCCTTATGATTCATTTTGCTATATTGGAAGAGAGGTCTTAATGTATCGTGTTTGACTCTTCAAACATTGATTGATATGGATGGTGGTTTTGTGAAAACAGGAAAAGAAAGAGGCACCTACTACTGGCATGGGAGAGACCAAACAACTACACACCAACTAAATCCGCAGGTCTGATTTTCAGGATTTCTTATTCTATTAATGGCCTGATTAAATAGTTGGATTTCTATTTTTAAAAAATCTTTGAATTCTCAGTTGAGTGGTAGTTGGGTTTTTTACAATTTTAGTAATAATGTAATTTTTTGCGGGCACATCTTGAATTTGCTTAATTTGGATCAGATTAGAATTTCAATGTTTAGATGCAACACTAGTAGACTGATATGATTTGCATTGTGTCTCCAGACGCTTTCATCTGGGTTCGATGATTATCCTCGTGCTTCTCACCCAAGTGAGGATGAACGTCACTTAGATCTTAGATGCTGGATGCTTCTTGCAGCAGAATGCATGCATTCCATTTCAGAGCTTTTTGATGAGGAAATTAAGCATGGAAAGGTATATTAAGAAACAACAAAGTTTGTTTGGAAACATTACTCATGTTTACCAATCACCTGACCTTATAAAAACGTATGCAGGAATATGAAACTACAATTAAGTTGCTCTCAGATTTTCAAATTCTGAATGAGGTCAGTCTATCACTATTCTGTTTTAAGTTTGGCGTGGTATATTAACATCTATTTACTGGATTATGGATACGTACTTGCCATCATATTCTTATGTTTTACTGCTGTGGAGTGATTGAAGACAACTTATTATCAGGTTGATTGAGTATTGTAGTATAATGGTATGCATATCAATAATTTTCTTGATGTTTGAACAGATGCACTATGACAACGTGTATGGAGCTTATTTTGATTTTGGGAATCATACGGAAAAGGTATGCTGCTTGCATGTCATCATGTATAATTCTTTCTATTTTTGTATCTCCTTTTGCTCTCTCAGTCATTGATTGCATATAGACTTGCGTGTCTTGTAATTCTTTTTCATACCTTAATATGCGGTAACTCATAAGTGCTCAAGACTGCCAGAATGAATGATGATTGGTGTTGGGACTAACGATTCTCTAGTGACATAATAGCTTGTGCTGTCATGTAGTAGTATTTTTTCAAAAATATTGTGCTGTTCCTAGGTTTACTCCTGCTTCCAACTGTTGAATAAGTCATTCCAGCTTGATTTTGTGTTAACCTGGATAGCCTTTTTCACTTTCTGCATTTCTGAAGTTTTCCTAATAATTTTGTGCATTTATGTTATCCCTTCAGGTTTGTTTAAAGTGGAAAGAAGTTATGGTAGAACACGGATATCCAACTCGAGAGCTTTTACGAGAAGTATTGGAACGCCCCAAGCTTAGACTGGTTCCTCATATTGGCTATGTTAGTCTTTTCCCCTTCATGGGAAGGATCATTCCAGCTGTAAGTTATATGTCATCTGATTGCAAATATTTTGTGCTTGTTATGTTATCATTTTGACACCTTTTTTTCGTTATAGCTTTTAATATTTTAACTGCACAGGATTCATGGATTCTGGAAAAACAGCTAGATCTTATATCAAACTGCAGTATCTTGTGGACAGATTTTGGACTGCGTTCTCTTGCCAAGACAAGGTGATCACGTGTACGCTAAAGTTTTATGGTTTTCCCCTAGAAAGATGGTTTCTCTTTGACTACTGATGACCATGCTAATTTTAAGCACTAATATTCCATCTCTTATGCAATAGCTCCATCTATATGAAACATAACACAGAGCACGACGCTCCTTATTGGAGGGGCCCAATATGGATGAACATGAATTACATGATTCTTTCATCACTCTATCATTACTCCAGAGGTATGTGCCCTAACCCCTCTAAATCACAAGACACTAATATTGACAAGGAACTGTGATTATATACTGTAAGTAGCAAAAAAGAATATTCTGAGGTCCCTTAATTTATTCATGTCCTAATATTTGTACTGTTGCAGAGGACGGGCCATATAGAGAAAAGGCGAGAACCATCTATGCTGACTTGAGAGGAAATTTAATTAGGTATTTTGACATTTTTGACTCATTAATGCCAATATACATCTTTTATATTGAGTCTAATTGGTTTGGCACTTGTGCTACAGAAATGTGGTTGGGAATTACCAGAAAACTGGGTTCTTCTGGGAACAGTTTGACCAGAGAAATGGCAAGGGTAGAGGTGCACGCGTATTTACTGGTTGGACATCTCTCATCTTGTTAATAATGGCAGAGGCTTACCCTTAGCTAGAGCATAAAATATAGGACTTAAGTAGCTGGGCGAGGAACATGAATTCTACTCCATAGTTTAGGTGTAAAGGTGCACATGTGATGTAACCAGGTCCCTTAACGGCGTACATTATATTTGATCACAGACGTAGACAAGCAGGGTATTTCTTCAGAAGATCCCCTGGATATAGACTACCACTGGCAACATAAGTAGGTTTTGTACCAAGAACCCAGTTAAAAGTAGATTTCCTGAATAGACATAATTCGCAATCACAACTAAGACCTACAGTTTTGCTTCGGACAATAACAAGTTATAATCATACTTGGATATATTCATTGCAAAAGTCCCGAGACAAATTCTTTGTTATCCTCTCATTTTGGTCAGATAAAATGATTTCCACAAGGGCACCCCGAGTACAAAAATCAAATGGGACATTACAATTAAAATCCTAATTGAAACTCTGGCTTTCTAGCATGTCATCTGTAGTATCTGGTTCCATTATAATCTCTGTATCCCTAATATCACGCTTCAAAACATTACCAAGTCTTGCAATAGCCTCGGTCTGCAGTTGTAAGACCTGTCCAGAAAAATGACGATTTGTTTAGCCAATCTGGTTGATCTTACACTAACTAGTTTTGATAAACTAAACCAGTAACTGACTCTGATAGCAAACAGTTGGTGTAATATCTTAGAAGTTTAGTAAAGTTGCTAATGTTCAAAGAGAAAACTCTCACCTCTTGCAAGTCGGCTAGACTCTGTTCATGTATTTTGGTTGATCCCGGAAGAGAAACAAAACCACCAGCACCAATAGAATTTGCCTGGATACGGGATATGGTTCGCAAGTTTTGTACCCTGCTAGATATCTCAGCTCCAGATCCTTTCAACTGGATTTCACATATTTATTAGTATTTTCCACCATTCATAAGCAGAAAGTAGTATACAGGAAAGAGTAAATGGTCAAAAGAATACCTGTCTAATTATTGCAGCTAATTTCTCAGCGAAATCAGCTTCCCCTTTCATTAAAGGCAATCGGAAACCCTTCCCCTCTAGTGCTTCCAGTATTCTCATTACCTTTTAACATACCACAAAGAATTGAAGAAATCAATACACTAGAAAATATAATAAACAAATAACCCACACAAGGACGATCTAATCCACCAAAAACAACATATCTTATCCAGTCCCTGATGACAACCATTTGATGGTTATGTACTGTCACAAGGTATTTTACATCTAAGTGATTGAAACCCAAAGAGGCCAAATAGCACCATGAAATTTAACCTCATACAACTGTCTATCATCACCATATGATGTTTTAGATGAACACACTGGAATAATTCAAGGCTAGTTATTATTTCATTTACTCATTTTTATCAAAGTGTACCCACCCTTAACAGGCGCCTTTCAAGACCTTTCTCTTTCTGTCTCATTCTTTCGATCCGAGGAATAGTGTCAGCTTGAAAATGTCTCTGAAGCTGCAAATGGTATAACACAATGAAGCCCTTTCCAAACTTAAATGCATTAGCAGCACATGGAGTTTGAAGCTATAGTTAAGTACCATCTTGACATTGCTTTGGGTCATCTGCAATCTCTCAGCATCTGAAACAATGACTTCATCTTGGAGCTGCACAAACCAAGTATGACAACACGTCGGTAAAATTTGACAAGGAATGATAGAATGAGAATGTAATCAACCAGTAGTTAAACTAACTCATTCCTTGAAATTCAGTTATAATGAAAGATTGAAAATCAAATAGCTAACAATTACTTTACAGGTATGCACTGTCAATCCAAATCAACTAAGAGTACTCAATAAGTTTTATCTTATGATAGGAAACAAGAATGTATAGACCAGTATATAAAGAAACCCCTGATAAAACATAGAAAGCTACAGCCAAACAAATAAGCAAGAACAAGAAACAAAGACAGCAGCAACCAAACCAAACTTTTAAGAGAGTACAACTCTTCAATATTACTTGATCACAGGTTCAGCATCAACAACAAAGACACACAAAGAAGTACCTGTTACTCAAACTAACAAAAATTACCTTCAGGCGTTGCGAAAGATCCTTAAATCCCTTAACAAGCTCAGGCCACAGGCGTTCTCTGTCAGTACTTGACAAACCTTCAAGCTTCCCCATAGCCTCTGCCCACATTATCTGACAATGCAAACTATTCCCCAACTTAGCCGGAACAAAAACAAAACAAACAATACCAGATAGCATCACTAGTGATTGGAAAATATAAAAGAAACAGATACTATAAAACTCACATCCGATACACCAGCAGGCTTCACCTTGAACTGCGGATCAGTGACACTAAACAGTAAATGCTGCAAAATCGAATAACATTCCATCATTCTTCTGAAACCTCAGCTCACTCATTTCAATCATTTGCTTCAAAGTTTAAACAGACAAGTATGGAGCCAAACGCCAGCAATCTAACCAAATCAATGACCAAAATACGGCAGAAAAACAAACCTTAAAAGCATATTTAGGGTTTCCAGGCTCGTCCTTGTAAGCATCAACAATTGTCTATAGCACAAAAATGAAATAAGATCAAAACTAAAAAAAAATGAGTATACACAATCGGAAAAAATGAACAGCGAAAGCTCAGAGAAGCCTTACTTGAATGTCGCGATCGGCGTGAGAGTACGGTAGAGGAGCCACCGGCGCCATCTGAGTAGTCAATTGAGTCGGAAACGGGCTCGATTGCTGCTGCTGCGGCGTACCGAACGGACTTTGAAAACCGAATCCGCCGGCGCCACTCAACGGCTGAAACGACGGTGTTTGCTGCTGTTGCTGTTGAGTTTGAGAGCCGAACGGGTTGGAGAACGGCGAGGTTCCGAAGCCGCCGCCGGTCGAAAACGACGACGTCGAGGGCGTCCCGAACGCCGGAGTCGAAGGAGTGAAGAACGACGGGGTTGACGACGAAGTACCGAAGCCTGGGGTCGACGACGGAGTCCCGAAGGCCGGAGTTGACGACGGTGTTGAGAAGGTGGAGGTCGACAACGGAGTGCCGAAGGCTCCGAACATTGTGTCGGTGGCGGCTTTTGGCGGTGGAGAGTTTGCCCTAATTCTCAAACGGCGGAGAGAGCAGCATTCGAGTACTACTCCTTCACTCTCTTTCTCTTCTCTCTTATGTGCAGGTCAATTGTTCCGACGTTTTGATTCTTTTGTTTTATTTTGGTCAAAATAGTAGACCTTTTGTTGACGAATAGTCCGTCGTGGTGCCAGAGCCGTATTTTATTAACAACCTTTGCCCACGAATTTATCGTTTTAACGATGGAGTATGTTTTCCGATTAGAGATATGATATATTAATGACTATATCGAACGAAATCTTCGTCGGAAAAAGTAGAGAAACATAAAATGAAGCTTCTTGTACAAAATGATCGTATCTCTCTCTATCTACATAGGGTCATTGCACTGAGTTATATCTTTTTTTTGTTATTTTCAGGTATAGGACATATTTTTTGATCATATTTTACCATCTTCACCATCCAACCATTAGCTTTATATGAGTAGATCATTCCTGTAAATTTTCAGCCAAAATGGTGGTCGTTAAGGTATAGAACTAGGTTAAATCAAAGGACGGACTAAATCTGTCAAACCTGAATCGTTCATACTTATAAATTTCAATTGCAGTTTTGAATACCTTAACGATCACCATTTTGGCTGAAAATTTACAGGCTTGATCTACACATTAGGACCTAAGATTTGAACGGTGGAGATAGTAAAATATGATCGAAAAATTGGTGTAATGCCCTATACCTGAAAATGACCCAAAAAAGGTATAACTTAGTGAAATGATGCTATATATATCTTAATTAATTAAGCAAAAAATACTTATGGTTAAATTTTTAAAAACCCGACAATTTCCCCTGGATAATTAATCTATCTTTAATTATCAATTGATCTGTTTAATGACAAAAAAGTAAACTATAACTGCACTATGTACAAATCACATGCATAAAAACTACTCTACATAAAAATCTCAAACGCGTATGCGCGTGCAATTAATGGTCAAATATTCAAATACCAAAAATTGTCCCTAATTTATATATGTTGAGAGTAAATAAAGTAAAGGATAAATATATAATTTGAGCAAATTAAATAAAAGAGAAAATTACAATTACAAATTATATATTTAGAGAAATGAATTTTTTACAGTTATCAGATGAATTCAAAATCCAAAAATTGTCCCTGATTTATATATATTGAGAATAAATAAAGTAAAAGATAAAATTATAATTTGAGCAAATTAAATAAAAGAAAAAATTACAATTACAATTCCTAATTTTTTCTTTCTTTCTTTTTAAATAGAAGAAAAGGAAAAAAAACAAAAAAACAACCCCCACATCTCACACCCCACGGGGGTGTGCCTACATAATATATGGTCAATGTTGAAATCAGATGAGACGTTAAAAACTACAATCAAACATCGGTCCAAAGCCAACATGAATAACACAAACCTATTTTTGCTGAAAAATTGTTAAATGAATGGAAGACACTCGGAGACAGGTTCACACTATTTATTATGAAGTCCCAAAACCAAAAGGGCAATGCAAATAAACTTCATTACAGTTTCACAGTGATGATCAGTATCCAAACTCACGCAACACAGAAACTTGACGAAATCACTATTGATAATGCACTCATTTCTAGAGCATTATTCGGGGGGTCTCTAGCTTTCAGTCGAATCTTTCACACCTTGATTCTAACAGAGCACAAGCACGGACCAGACGGCTTTGCCTTTGAAGTCTGCCACTCTGATCCTGGAGCTGCATTTGGATCATACATCAAAGTGCGGTAGCCAGGTTCGTGCTGTAGTGAGAACAGTAGAAGCTTATCACCGAGTATCCCAAATCGAAATTCAATACTAGTGCTTCCTGTCAATGGAATTGGCACCATTTTCCATGAATTGTCCTCGGGATTGAAAATTGAAAGTTTACGCTGGTTCTTCCACTCCATACAGAAGAGCTTCTTTTCCAGCACAGCCTGAGTAGTGACCATGACACAACCGGTCTTATTCTGACACCACGTGTGGGTCTTTGGGTCATAGACATCCACAAACTTTGAATTTCCAATGGTGAAGCTCGACCTTCCACCCATAACATATAGCTTTCCCTCAAACCCACAGGCGAAACAGCCATATCTTGGGTGGCGAATACTCTCTATCAAGGTCCAAGTATCAGTTTCAGAATTGTATACCTCTGCACTAGATAGTATGTTGCCATCTGTACTATAGCCTCCAACTGCGTATACCACGCCACATAACTCTGCACAAGCAAAGTCATAGCGAGCCTGATTCATCTCTGCTAATTTGCTCCACCTACAATTGCAAATAATTATGTCACACAACCAACAAAGTAATAGAATAGAGATGGGAATATGAGGTTACTTGTTGAGTGGTTAGAACCACGTTGACTTGCAATAATCAAATTACGGCCATGCAATGTATTTATTATTGAAGATGCAGAAGTCTGGTATTCTTGGAAAATAAAGAGAGTAATATGTGCACCAACAGCTTAAGCCTCAGCTGACAACTATGGAAAAGTAAGAAGCTGTGCAAATTGGGTAAAAAATAATCACTGCACTATTGATTCCCACTGATGCTTGTAACTCCAAATTTGAGCTAAAAGTAATTCATTACAATGGAGGGAACCGAAACTCAAATGTATGTGATTCAACTAATATAGTACTACGGTTTTGAAACTAGAAAGTAGCCGTGGATCAAATTATCCCAAGTCTTACATTTCAGAACAATGAATTAAACTGTAAAAGGTTCAGAATATCTGCCCCTAATCCATAGTTGCTAACCCACTCCCTCAGTGCAATAGTGACCAAGAATTTCCCACAACTGAGACCGAAATTTCAGGTGGTAAAACAGAAAAACATACCTGTTGAGGCAAGAATCATACTGGTGGACCTCTGGCGATGCATCAACTGTCCCGTTGATCTGAGAACAACCCCCCACAATAACAAGCTTTCCGCTGAGAACTACCACCCCGAACCCAGATCTCGCTGGACCAGGCATTGGGGGAAGAACACGGTGCAGATGTCCTTGGCAATCTAAAACCTCCCAGAGGCTTTCTTTTCCTTCAGCATTGGTGGTTAACACGTAGAGCCATTCCTGAAGCAACCCAGCTAATTGCCTCACAGTTGTAAATTCCTTGCTTTGAATATAATGCCTCCATTTCTTTGACACAACACCCATAGAACGGAAATCTGAACGAGGAACAAGGGCAAGGCAATGTTTTGATATGTCATCTGGCAGTCCAGGTAGGATTGGGCTGTCGGAATCATCTGTGACTGCAGGATTCAAATTGTGAAAGCTTTTTAAACGAGATGGTGTATCTTGCTTGAGCAGTGTGGTTAAACACATGTTTGGATCTTTGTATCTTTTCTTTCCACTTACTAAATCAGGCATCTTCTAGATTGAGAAGCTAAGAGCACGTCAGAAGACACGCAGATCAGTCTCATCTACAATCACTTATCTTCACCCCAACTTTGCGTACACCAAAAATAGAAAGCATTCGATCAAAGGAATTCGTGATATCCGTCACCTATAGGGATTCTAGAGGACCAAGGCATATATAATGTTGCGGATCGCATTACACGGGCAATATAAGCTGGCAATTTTCTGTGTTTTGTCCAGTCGGGTTCCAAATCCATACCAAAATTCCTGCTCCAAGTGTAGTTGCTTTCCGATTTATTTGCTCCTCCACACACGGCCCGAGTGTCTGCTGCAAAATGAGTGCAACAAGATTAATAACTGTAATAAGCATCTTACCCGTAACCGCACAGTTAGTTGGATAGGCCAGAAACAGTACCGGTCAATGCCATATACTTGGCAGACTTGGCCCGCTGTAACTTCCATGATAATCACCTGACACAAAGTAATCGCCGTAAATTTACTTCGGATATTACCATAGCACAATTATAGCAAATAAACAGCTAACATAATCAATCAGTCCATCACTATACCTGCAGCAAATCTCAATATTCGGCACAACACACAAAAATGCACTCTCATTCCATTCGACTATATACTATTTATAAACACCATTATTAATCATTCAATTGATTCATTTAGAATATCATCTTATGATTTCAAACTTCTAATAATATTTATCTCATGAAACGAACAATTCACCGCATGAAACAGAGCAACCACTGTTTTATAGCTTTTATCTACTCGCTTCATATACCCTAACCAGGTTTAAACATCTTGATTCATTCTATAGAGGACATTAATCATTAGAACATGGCTAGAATCTGGTTCAGCGAAACCGAGCTGAGCCAGATCTGATACAGATTATTACAAGACCAAAAAAAAAGAAGATGAGAACAGAAACTGCCAACACCGACAAACAAGATAAGAGATGCAAGAATTTCGGCTATAACATTATCAGTATAATTTGAACCATTTCATTTGGATTCATTTCAAGTTAGGGGAGAAATAATGGGAGCTGAAATCTGAGATAAACTAGTTGAATGAGGAAGACAATGATAATACCTGTAATGGAGGAGGAGCTAGAGATTATCCAGAGAGATGGCTGAGGTAGGAGTAATTGGCGGAGGTGAAGCTTTTATAGGTGATGAAGGAGCGGAAGATGAGGGTTTTATAAGAGAGAACCTGTTTGGTCCCGAAATAAAATATCTCTCATTAAGCTTTGAGGGCTGGATTAAGCGAACGGCTCGAGTGGAGTGTACAAGTCCGGGTAAGAACGAGTTTGAAGGAAATAAAGTTAAAAGCTGAATCCATGCGGTTTGTTTTTTTATCTAACATTTTTTATAGTGGTTATGACTCTATATGAAAGTTATTTATAAGTATCAGATGAGCTTTATGGATTACTTAGAGAGTTGTGTTGTGAATCTAACTACCGATACTAAAGAGTTCCAAGTGAAGTGGAATACGACTACAATCTTCTATATAAAGAGTTGAAGAGCAATTTAGAAAGGATCATCGATCAAATACATATTTTGCTCCCAGCAAACTATCATTCTCATCATGAGAAAACCCTTACAACCAGCGATCAAGAGAGTTGTCACTCGAAGAGCGTGAGATTCTTGCGATTCAAAGACGCAAAAACCTGCAACCGGCGATCAAGAGGCTTGTCACCAGGAAGAGTGAGAGTTTTAAGGTTCAAGGACGCAACACCCTTGTGTTCTCAACACTGCGTCAAGGAGATTGCTCTGCTTTACACCAGGAGAAGTGTAGAGTATCGATTTTCGTGGCTCGGCTAGAGACACAAAAACAGCAAGTCCTAGGTCACTAGGCAAGAATGATCCATTCAGGCGAGGTTGGTGCTCTCCTCATCTAAATCGCTTATTAAGAAGTCAGTAGCCGCTAGCCTACAGATCTACATTCTGTCGTGAGACGGTGGCACACTAGCTCACAAACCATAATCTAGGAAAATGGACAGTTTGCAATATCTCTTTGAGTCTGCTAGGAGATTTTTGTGTCAAGCATTTTGGCACGCCCAGTGGGATAAGCTTCTAGTGTCTCGAAATGACAATTGGGGACCCCTATAAAAAGGAGTACCCTCAGTGTCGCAAACATCCACAACCGAAGTACCGGGAACACACTTCTTCTAAGTGTCGTTCACTATCCGAGAAGGCGGTTGACATCATCTTCGGAACACAATATCATTCGAGTATGGACATCAATTTTTTGAGTGAAGGTGACATTAATCACCTAAGTTACGAAGAGTATCAAGCATACGCCGCTAAGCGGGATGCACAACTCGGAGGTTATTTTGAAACCATTGAGCAGAAGTTTGAAGAACAAGCAGACCTGCTCGCTTCCAATAGCGAAAAGACAGACACGGCAATAGCCGAAATCAAAGCTCTAAGGTTAGAACATAATAAGGGCTTGGAAGACCAGAAGCTGCTGAAGGTTCAAATAGCAACCCTCGCGGAGGGTCAAGAGAGGATGCATACGGAGATCATGCATACTTTAGATACAAACCTCACGAAGCAGGCCAAAGCAGTGGCCACACAATTTCAGAGAATGGAGAGAGACATCTCGGTCCTTACCAAGTCTGTCTCTGATCTCACTAAGAGAACACGGCAAGAAGAGGCTTTCTCGGATGCATGGGAAAAGCGCCTAGAAAGATTTATGGATGAATGTAACATTCACATTTCCAAAGTTCACGAGCCGTACGAAACTCTGTTTCTGCCTGCCCAGAAAGGCGACACCAAGGCTTGGCATTGGCCAAGACATTACAAATAGATCAACTTCCAGACCTTTACATGGGACAATGATGTCAACGCAGCAACACATTTGGCACACTTCACCCTGCAACTAGAGCAATTTGCTGATGACGAGGAGCTCAAATTGAGAACTTTTGGTTCATCTTTGTCTGGATTGGCCCTCGTCTGATATACAGGTTTGGAGAAGAGGTCCATCACGGAGTGGAGGACAATTGAAGCATTGTTTATGGACCATTTCGGAACTACGAGACCGGAAACCAGCATCAAAAAGCTAGCGGCCATGAGTCAATCATCAACGAAAACACCAGTAGCTTTCCTTCACCGTTTTCGATCTGAGTACAACCTATGCAGAACCCCGTTAGGAAAAGATGCAGTTGTTGAAATGGCCATCAATGGCTTGGAAGACCAGTATTATAATTTATTTTTCAACAATAAGTATTTTACCCTAAACGAGCTTATTACGGCTATGACAAAAGTTCATAGTGTCACGCAGGAGCGTGACAATAAGGGCAACTTATCAAAGGAGACGTATGCATCAAGGTCGTATGATAAATAAAAGCCAAGAACTGTGGCTTATATAGAGGACCGGGTTGAACAAGAATCAGACTCTGAAGAAGAATAAGTGGGAGCTATCGAGTTAGCAACAAACAAAGTACTAAAGCCCCGCAAGCTTCAGAAGAACAAAGGTCCTATAAAGCTCTCGACAGTGGCTTTCGTGAAGCCAGAATTCGAGACATACATATATGCGAGCTGCCAAGATAGACTTTGGCTCATTACTCAGCACAGAATAACTAAAAGGGAAGAAGTACTGTAAGTTCTATGGCGCATGGAATCATACGATTAAGGACTGTATCAAGCTCAAATATCAAATTCAGAAGTGGATTAATGAAGGTCAGTTAGCTCTAGAAGGAGCTTCCGGGAGAGCCTTGCTAGTCGATTATCAACCATTCCCAGCACCTTAGATTAACATGGTAACAGTCAGTTGGTCGCTAACCGATAACTTTGCAGTAGGAGCTGAGGAAGAAAATGCACCCATTCACCTGCAATATATTTTTTCACAGGATAAGGTGGAAGAGGTCGTAGACGGACTGCAAGAGGAGAAAATTATCGTCTATTGGTCAGTATTCAAGCTAAGACATCTAAATTATAAATGGTCAGGTGAGCATTTTTGCAGGTTCCACAACACATTTGGACATCAAACAGTAATGTGTTCTGCCCTAAAGGACAGAGTTCAGGGTTTGATTAACTGGGAAGTGATTGTAGTTAGCCAAGAAGGGGTGGTAGAATGGAATCCTAAGACACCACCACTTTCCATTACAATTCCAGAAACTTCCTCGTCTCCCGATGCATCTGGACCAGCACGAAAACAAAGAAGATCAAGGCGAAGGCCTAATCCCAGACACAATATCGCATTTGTCCAACCTAGGCAAGCCGAGATCACATATGATGCATCTAGGTGAGCAGAAATATTTGAAGAGCTACTGCAAGCAGGGATAGCAGTGGTT
Source organism: Geum urbanum (assembly GCA_946800695.1). NCBI lineage: Eukaryota > Viridiplantae > Streptophyta > Magnoliopsida > Rosales > Rosaceae > Geum > Geum urbanum. The sequence continues at coordinate 62,331,625 of OX327003.1, forward strand.
TCCGATAATTGGGGGGGGGGAGCTCCAAACCCAAATCCTGAAGATGTAAAAGGTCTACCTCACTGCCAATACCATAACAAATGGGGGCGTCACTCCACTAACGAATGCATTAACTTAATCTATAAAATTCAGCAGTGGATAGATGAGGGAGAAGTGCAGATTACAACACCCTCGCCAAAACTTGCAATCGAAGAGGCGTTGATGGTTGGAATGATAGAATTGTCAAGGGGAAACCCAAATAAACGGAAATCAACTCTTGACCTTCGAATCAGTAGTGAGGGTACATCAAGGAGACAACAAGATAATACATCAAAAGGAAAGGAGAAGGTCGACCCGAAAGAAGAATCGCCAATGGCTTCGTGTTCACGTTGCAAGTTTCATTGTGGGCTGAAGATCACATATAAGGAATTAGAAGAAACAGTTAAAGTCTGTCCAGAATTGATTTCAACTAGGGGTGAGATTCAAGTGGATTGGTTCGGTTTTTGCTAAAAACCATAACCAAACCGAAATATTTTTTTCGGTTCGGTTTTTTAGTTTTTAAAAGAAAAATCGTGATTATTCGGTTCAGTTTGGTTCAGCTTTTTTTTTTTTGATTTTTTCGATTTTTTACATAATGCATAAAAAACAACTTTTGAATAAATAACTAAAAAATTGTCTATAAAATTTCTTTTTTTGAGTTGTCTAACATTTTAATTAGATTCTATAAGAGAAATTGAGAAGAATTGTGCATAAAGAAATTAGGATTTTAGGAGTTTAAGGTTTTTATTTTGCATATATTTATGTAATATATTACAAAATTTCCAAAACGATATCTTTTTATACATATTTCGGTTTTTCGGTTCGGTTCGGTTTTTATAAATTAAAAACCATAACCGAACAAAATATTTCGGTTTTTTTTCGGTTTGGTTTTTATCGCGTGTGGTTTTTTTCGGTCGCGGCTCGGTTTGGATTGGTTTTTTTTTTGTTTTCGGTTCCAATGTCCCACCCCTAATTTCAACACCTTAAAACTATCAGCCAAGTAGCTCAAGGGAGCTAAGTCAAAGAACTTCCCAAGAGTTCAAGCGAAGAAGAGCTGTAGAAAAGACAGGCAGAGCAAAAAAATCTGAAGCAGCTGCAATAAACACACTTACTTAGCCAAATATTCCATTCACTTCAAGAAATATCACTAAAGAGGACGTATGGTGCATTAAGGAAAAAGGTAAGATAGTGGAGGTGACTCTGAGCAGGAGACGTAACTTACAATGACGCTTTTGAGAAGCTAAGAGAGCTCTAGAGGCATTGGAGATGGGTTTGGTGCAGGAAGAGCAGTTGAGGTACACTTCAGAACAGTTGCAGAGGCGTTTGAATGCCTTGGCCGCTAATCCCTTGGTTGTTTTTGGAAAGAAATCTCGCGAACCCAAAGTCCAAGCAGCCAGGCCAAGTATTTTTGATCGTAACCCAGAGTTATGGGCTAGACAGAAGACACCAAAACCTGTACCTGAGGTTCCCTACGACCCAAGGAAACACAAAATAGTCAGGCAATGTCTCCACTTTGCTAAGGAAGCTACACGATTAGAAAAGAGCCCTCCGCGAACTAAGGAGATTGCACGAGGACAGGTTATGATAAGCGAATCAAAGGGTTTCCGTTGGAAGCCAAAGCCTTAGATTGAGGAAGAAAAGAAGAAAAAGGCTAACTTGGACACGTCTTTTCCTGTCTCTGAAAAGAAAAGTTCTTGCGTGTTTCAACCAACTACATTAGAACCTATACCTGAGGTTCAAGAGCAGCACGTTGCCACTGTAGATATCACTGACGATGCAGATATGGATGTTGAGAAGGCTGAAGACGGTGTCGAGGGCAACGACGATGAGGAGCTGGTAGAATACGGTGAAGACGAAGAGGAAGACATACAAGAATACGAGAAGGAGGTAGATAATAATGTTAATATGGTGTTTGTCTTACCCTCCAAATTTGTAGGACCTTCAACAAAAGTGGCAGAAGTCGATGTTAACCCAGTAAAAACTGTGAATAACTTGGTGACCACAGAAGAGGGCCCTATACCATCCGATCATCAGTCACTCGCCAAGCACTCAGAGGTTGACGTGTCATTAAAGAAGGCATATATGATGTTCACAAAGACTACCTTAAACATGGCCATGCACATGCAACCATTATACATCACAAAAAAGGTCCAAGGTATCTAAATCAATAAAATTTTGGTGGATTCAGGGGAAGTCGTCAACATTATAACCGTCAAAGCAATGACATTACTAGGTATTCCCAAGTAAGCTATCCAGAAAACAGCTTTGAATGTTCAAAACTTCCAAGGCAATATCTCCAAGACTTTGGGAATTGTTTTCCTTTCTGTGTAAGTAGGAACAGCTGCAGGAACATACACATTCTTTGTGGCAGAATGTACAACACCATATAGCGCAATCCTGGGATGAGATTGGATTCATAGAATTTATTGTGTACCCTCTTCTCTTCATCAACAAATGGTACTCTGGAATATGAAGTCAGGCGAGGCAGAAGTTATTGACGCTAATCCTCGTCCTTACTCTGTATATGCTAATGCTTTGGACGCCAGTTATTACAACAGTGATCTCCGGCCGCTGAAAGTGTGTGACGTCGATAACAAGGGCCGCCCAGTTGGAGTAACGACCTCTGAATTAGCTCAATGGGGTATCATCTAGGTAAGCGAGGACGCTCGTTGACCTTATACCATTGAGCTACCACCCAAATCATTCCAATGATAGGGTCTCTATCAAGCATAGAGACCGAGGCTAGCTTCTTCATGTACAAACGATTCCATAATTTTTTAATGGAGAGTCAGGCCTACGAGAGTATTCCGATGATTGTAACATTGGAATACATGGATGATGACGTACTGCATGAGTCAAACGAAGAGGAGGAAGTCCAATTAGCTCTAGCAGCTTTAGACAATACACCTCCTAAGGTTAAAGATCACATCGAAAAGATTAATCTTGGGACTTCAGAAGAGCTAATGACTGTGGCTATTAGTACCTTCCTGGAACCTGAAGAACGACAGAAGCTCATTGAATTGTTGAAGAAATACGCGAATTGTTTTGCAGAAAAGTATAAAGACATGCCAGGCCTATCGCCAGACCTAGTGTGCCATAACTTACCTATCCTAGAAGGCAAGAAACCTGTGAAGTAAGAGATGCGTCGTATGAACACAGAAACAACACTTCTAGTCAAGGAAGAGATCAAAAAAATGCTTAAGCCAGGCATTATTAGAGTATCCAAATACAACGAGTGGCTTTCCAACGTAGTTTCGGTAAAGAAGAAGAATGGCAATATGCGAGTCTGTGTTGATTATTGAGACCTTAACCATGCAACTCTGAAGGATGCATACCCAATGCCAGTAGCAGATTTGTTGGTGGACTCAGCTGCACGCCATGAGATGTTATCATTCATGGACGGGACGGCTGGATATCATCAGATTCTAGTGGCAGAAACAGATAGACATAAGACAGCGTTCCGGTGTCCGGGTTTTGCAGGAGTATTTGAGTATATGGACATGCCATTTGGGCTCAAGAACGCAGAGGCTACCTATCAGCGTGCTATGAATTTGACATTTCACGACCTCATAGGGAAGTCCATGGAAGTTTATATCGATGACGTGGTAGTCAAGACAAAGTGCAAAACAGACCATACCGAAGACTTGAGGCAGGTGTTCGTTCGAGTGAGACAACATCGATTGAAGATGAACCCAGCCAAGTACATTTTTGGATTACAAGTGGGAGACTTTTTGGGCTTCTTGGTCCATCAACGGGAAATCGAGGTCCCAGATGATAAGAAGGAAGCAGTCTTGAATGCAGTCCCGCCAAAGAATAAGAAAGAGTTACAACGATTGTTGGGAAAAATAAATTTCCTTAAGTGATTTATTGCAAATGCAGCTGGGAAAGCACAGCCATTCTCGTATTTACTCAAGCTGCAAAATCAAAAAGACTTTGTATGGGAGCCTGTCCATCAAGAGATTTTTGATACCATCAAAGTGTATCTGGCGAACCCACCGGTTTTGGTCCCACCAAGACTAGAGGTCCCTCTTAAGTTGTATATATCAGCTACAGACCATTCTATTGGGAGTCTATTGGCTCAAGACAATATGGCAGGGGTCGCGCGTGCTATTTTCTATCTCAGCCGTACTTTAACAGATTGTGCAACGCGATACTCGCTAATGGAAAAATTGTGTTTGGCCTTGTATTTCTCAGGATGCAAGTTGAGGCACTATATCCTATCATTCACCACTTGCGTAATTACACAGACTGATCTAGTGAAGTATATGTTATCACGGCCTATACTAAGGGGCATGACTGGGAAGTGGGTCTTGGCAATTTCTGAATTTTTCACTATAGTATGTACCACAAAATACGGTAAAAGGCCAAGCAGTGGCTGATTTTCTTGCCTATCATCCGATGATTGATGCTCGCAACGGTCCAGAACTGGACTAAGCTCATATTTATTTTGCCCCGTGGTGTTTATACTTCGATGGCTCAAGCACTTGCACCATAGCGAGAGCTGGAGTCGCCTTAGTTACTCCATGTAGCCAAACTTTTTCGTATTCTTTCAGGTTGGAATTCTAGTGTACGAATAACCAAGTGGAGTGTGAGGCACTTATCCTGGGATTAGAATTATTGCTGGATATGGAAGTTATAGAGGTGCACGTATATGGGGATTCCCTGTTGGTGATTAGACAACTTGAGACAAAGTATAAGGCCGGGCCAGTGTTAGAGCCATATTCAAAGCAAGCTTGTGATTTAATCAAGTTGTTTACTGAACTAGAATTGAGTCATATTCCTCGCGAGGAGAATTACGCAGCAAACGAGTTAGCAAAGTTAGCAACACGAGTAAGCCTTCAGGATGGAGTATGCGAGCGGATTCTAAAAGTTGAACGATGCACAATTCCTTCTTTCCTTGCTTTCCAAGAAGAAAATAATGAATGGTATGTCGCAACACTTGATCACATAGACATAGACTGGCGATATCCTATCATCTCGTATCTCCAGAATCCTAATGAACCGGCAGATAAGCAGATCCGGTTTTCGGCTTTGAATTATGTACTTAAAGAAGATGTCCTATATCGGTGAGGAGAAGATGGTTTGTTATTATGGTGCGTATATGGACGTGACGTTAAGCGGGTAATGAGAGAAGTTTACTTAGGGGTAGCAGGAGCACACCAAGCTGGTCCAAAAATGAGATGGTTATTATGGAGTCATGGTTACTACTGACTAGGAATGCTCAGAGATTGTAATACGTTCGCCAAAGGCTGTAAAGAGTATCAAGCACATGGTCCAATCAGCCATATTCTCAATATCCCTTTATAACCAATCATCAAGCCTTGGCCAGCACGAGGATGAAATTTGGATTTAATCTATATGATTCATCATCATTCATCGGAAGGACACAAGTTCATCATCGTCGTGACTGACTTTTTCACTAAATGGGTGGAAGCTAGGCCTTTAAAAGTGGCATCCACGAATGTCATTCGCCAGTTTTTGTTTGAAGATGTCATCTGTAGATTTGGCATTCCAGAATGTTTCGTGTCTGACAGATGGGTAGCTTTCATGTCTGGCGAGGTAGGTGAGCTAATGAAAGACTTGGGGATACATTTTCTTCATTCTACCCCGTATTATGCTCAATCCAACGGTCAAGCAGAGGCAAGCAATAAGATCATCATCCATATCCCGAAGAGAATGTTTGCCAGAAATGCTTGTTTATGGCATGAAGATTGATTTAATACAGTATGGGCATACCGCACAAGTAAACGAAACCCCACCGGAATGACTCCCTATGCATTAAAGTTCGTCCATGATGTAGTTCTGTCATTAGAAATCAACGTGCAGTCTATGAGGGTTATGGAACAACATGATCTGATTGGCGAAGATTATATGTAGGCAATATGGCAGGAGCTTGAAGATTTATATGAGAAACGATTGGAGGCTTATGAACACGTATGCGCTGATAAACGAAAAATATCTCGTGCTTATAACAGGTGCACAAGGGGCAAAAGTTTTGCATAAGGAAACTTAGTATGGAGGGTGATACTTCCGATTGGCGAGAAGATAGATGGAAGAGGCAAATAGTCAAAAAAGTGGGAAGGTACATACATTGTAGATCGTATTCAAGGAAATAGAGTTGTGCGTATGCGTGATCAAGATGGTACAGTCCATGCTGGCCCAATTAACGGTCGTTTCCTCAAGCCATATTTACAGCCAGTATGGGAGTACGATGACCCGCCAGCAATAGAGTAATTCAGTCCATACAGGCTCCAAGGCAGCTCCTCGCCTGAATGGACCGAAGGGGCATAACATAGAGACTTCTCTAGCTACAAGGACAATTTCTGTGGCTAACTTTCGTAGTGAAATTTGATTAGAAAGTTCTAAACTTTTTACAGTCAATTTCTGTGGCTAAGTCTTTTGTCAATATTTAGTTGTTATTCTGTACTTGCCAACGTTTGTGGCCAAATTCATAAGTGTATTTTTCATATACAAACAATGTTTGAGTTTATCAATATGAAGACCATTTTGCAAAGAGAAACTCTTTTCTTTAAACACAAAAAAATTACATTAAAACACAAGATTACAAAGGATTTGTGGCCTTAAGCTCTGATACCATATATAGATAGGCTACGATTGACAAGAGAAACAAAAAGGGGGAAATGGCGTCCATCCCCCAAATCCTCAAACGGTTGATAACTAGTCTCTGGGCACGTGTATTAAATATGCATACATGGAATAGGGAAATGAAGAGGCCATGAGGACCAAAAGCTTCAATGGAAGGCGGAGAAGGACCTCAAGAGACAAAAAAATAAGGATTTGAAGCACCAAAGAAGCCAATTTAGCAGCCCAAAAAGAGTGATGGAAGCAAGTTGGCATGTGCTTCCCTTCCCTAGGTTGAATTCCCTGTCTTTCCTCTCTAGAACAACCGCATTCATAGGACCTGCAGCCTCTATGCACAGAAGAATAGATCAGTTGCTAGCGAGGAAGCCAGTACAAAGTCATCCCCGATGTTTAGACTTCGTTACCCTGTAGATACTTAGGGTGATTCCGTCAAGGAATAATCTGGACATAGATATCACTATCTAACCCAGATTTGGACATGGATATCACTATCTAAGGTCTATAGTGTGGAAAGATTATATCTGGAGGTTTCTTTTGAAGCGAGAACCAAAGTGAATACAGCGGGATGAAGGCCATCGAACAAGAAGGTTGAAGGGGTGCATAGCTGTAAAGAACGAGAATAACATTTATAAGAGAAGTAAATATTGAACCATTACGTCCTAATGGAGCGGTAAAGATTCTCGAGATAAATGAACCAGTTAATGAAGGACACGTGTCTCTAGGGAATTGAGCAACAAAACGGTCTATCTACCCTGAGATAAAGGTGCCATAATTAAGATTTTTTTGGCAGTTAAACGGATGAAGATTTAACGGATGGGACAACACGTTCCGGACTTCAAGTCTGAGATTAAAGGCCATTAAAGTTGAAGCAACCACAGTAAAAGGGCAGGTAATTTCCTTAGCATGCCAGTTATTGTTGGATTATTTTTTGCAGGCCTATATCTGAGGCCCAGTAATGCCTTCAGAATCCAAATGGATTGTAATAGTGCTAAGACAATTAACCTTTTGTTTTGGGTTCATAAAATACAAAAGTTGGGCTTAATATTAGAGGCCCAGAAACTATAACAGAAGAGCCTTTTTCTTCAACCCCACTTTAAAGAACTCGAAGTCTGTCCAAGCCAAGCTGTACAAGTCTAGGAGCTCTGAAGCATCATCCTCGGTTTCGGCAAGTTGGTTTGTGCGACAAGAGCTTTCTTCCAAAAGTTGTTGAGTGCTTGCATGAGTAGAACTAGCATCAGCCCGCAAGAGTTCCACTTCAGCCTGAAGGAGTGCTAGTTCAGCTAGCTTCTCTTTTGGTTGAAGCACTCTTCCGGAATTCCTGCACTCAGTCCACTATATGCTTCAAGTCATCTTGGTGGCTATATAATTTGTGGAGCTCGCGAAGATCTTGCTCGAAGTCAGGGATGGTATCGAGGAGCTCGCCGGGGGCAGTTTTGCTCAAGTCTCTAACTATATCCAGTGAGCTGTTGATGCTCTCAAACGAGTCCAATTTGGCTAGAGAGAGTTCTTTGAGAGCAGCGCAAGAAAGAGCGATGTCAGTTGGAATTGGACTCAAGACATCAAGCTTGGCAGAAAGATCTTCTAAGCTCGGTACTTGGTCTCGAAGAACGGCTACTTGGCTGGCGGGGCAAGAAGATGACGAGGCCCATAGAGACGCTTCTTGGTTGCTAGGGGCTACTTTAACAATAGCGAGGGGAGTTGAACATTCTGGTAAAGCAGACTGAGCACCGGAAGTAGTTGAAGAAGTCTGAGCCCAGGATTTCTGTTAAAAATATTTGATTCAAAATAAACGGTAAGGCATTTAGAGAATGGAATACTTACAGTTCGTGGGAGTTCTTCTTGTTCTTCTTCCATTCTCTGGCAAGGCTCCTCATTGATAGTTGCATCTTGAGCTCCAGGTTTTTCAGAGTACTGTTTAGATCCAGCAAAGGAAAAGTGAATTAAAATAAAGCAGAAATGTTGCCAACATCCGTGGAAAAAATTTAACAAGGGAAAAGTAAGTAAGTAAAGTCACATACCACTGACCAAGGGGTATCGTTTGTGTCCTCATGGACCATGTTTAGTAGTTACATGTCAGAGTCATTCGTAAATTACTTCGTAAAGTTACGGAAGATGGCAGCAAAAAGAGCTAGTGGTGGCTTGCGTCTGATCCTGTCCCAGAATTGGTTTTCCAAGCTAGATAGTTGTTAGTCATGTAAAGGGATGGTGCAATAAGATGCTCAAAATCTTGTTCAGGAAGCATGACCAGAGGGAAGCCGTAGTGACCATCAATCAAGTCAGTAGGATCTGGACGAGAGGTGGCTCGCCAGATGCTGTAGCGGTTCACTAAGCACAAGAGAGGCATATGGGCACGTTGAGATAGCCGAAGTTGCCTGACAAAGTGGTTCAGGGTATATAGTTCATGCCCAGGCGTAGAAGGATCAGGAACCAGTAGGTCGCCACAGGTGTTGCTTTGGAGGAAAATGGCCCTCGCCTGGTTGTCTTGTTCTAGCTAGGTCAAGGTTTTAAGGGAAGTTGCGGCTTAGAATGGTGTCGACTGCAGCCTAAGGAAACTCCAAGTGTGAGCAAAAGGCAGCGAAACATGTTTGATAAGTCCACCCGTTAAAGGAGTTGGTGGTCGCCAGAGTCTTCCCTAGAATTACGTCTCTCTCGAATGGTAGGATTTCGGGATGACGAAAAATAGGAAAGTACATTTGAAGCCATAGCTCTACCATCCAGAGTGGTTCTGGTTGGCTAAGGTCGAGTCGTGAGAGCATAATCCACCTTAGGCTGTGATAAATGCTGGCGATGATAGACTATGCAAGTCCCAATTTTGTTCCCTTGAAAAGACACTCAGCGAGGTTGGTCTAGCATTTATTTACCTTCTGGGAAGAAGCACAGAAGATATATTTAGACAACCAAAATTCAAGGAAAGCTCTCCCTCCTTGATCGGTTTAGTTGTTGATGAATGTGTTGGTCCAGGCGGAGTATGAAGCGGGGCGATGTGAATCAGCATGAATGGTACATTTGATGTGATCGTCTTGTTTCCAAATGGGCTTGGCGATGGGAACTCCAAATATAACGTAAAGATCTAGGAGAGTAATACTTACATCGCCACAAGGTAGGCGAAAGCAGTTGCAAGCTGAGTCCCAAAAATACATGGCGGTGGCAAAATGAGCGTGATTTCCACCACTGGGGAGTGCAAAGTAGAGGTCAAGGAGTTGATCAATGTCAGCCACTTGCCATCGAATTAAGTCCAGTTCCCAGCGGTTGGCATACCAAGCAAGGTCCTTTTTAGTGGTGTTGGGCCATTTGTCGATTGAGCAGAAAATGTCATTCTTCGTCCATCCCGCGGGGTTAGCTTTTAGGTTATCTAGAAAAATTAGTACTGAGTTGCAATAAGGGCGACGGAGCACAGGGAAGAGCTCTGGGTTGATTGGTGTTTTGAAGAAGGGGCCCAGGCGACCGGTGCCCTTGGAAGTGACTCTAAGAGTGAGAGTGGAGCCTAGTTGTCTGCGAGCTATAACGACGCAAATATCGACGGTAAGGTAGTTTGCCTTGATTTGGGTGAGATCTGGGAATCTTTCTTTGTGAGTTGACATGTTGAATAGTCAAAAATTGACGACGGCAGAGAGACAGAAAGGTTGGCTTTTGGAAGGAAGCTTAAAGTTTGAATGAAAGGAAGAGTTTGTGTTGGAAGTGAGGACTGATGCAAACATGCACTTTTTATGTGACGTCAACCGAAGTGGCACAGCTTTTCAGGAGAGAAGAGACGATGAGGCGCTTGTGTATAAAGTTACCGTTTGGTATTATCGGCATGTCGTTTGGTAAAACAAGCATTTTCGTTTGCATTGAATTTAATCTCAAGGCTTGAGGGGCAATGTTTAGGGTCGAAATAAAATATCTCTCCTTAGGCTTTGAGGGCAGGATTAGGTGAGCGGCCCGAGTGGAGTGTACAAGTCCGGGTTGGAACGAGCTTAAAGGAAACAAAGTTAAAAGCTGAATCCATGCGGCTTGTTTTTTATCTAACATTTCCTATAGTTGTTAGGACTGTATGAGATTTATTTATAAGTATCAGATAAGCTTTATTGATTACTTAGAGTTGTGTTGTGAATCTAACTACCAATACCAAAGAGTTCCAAGTGAAGTGGAATATGGCTACAATCTTCTATACCAAATACATATTTTGCTCCCAGCAAACTATCATCCTCATCACGAGAAAACTCTTGCAACCAGTGATTAAGAGAGTTGTCACCCGAAGAGCGTGAGATTCTTGGGATTAAAGGACGCAAAAAACTGCGATCAAGAGGCTTGTCACCATGAAGAGTGAGAGTTTCAAGGTTCAAGGATGCAACACCCTTGTGTTCTCAACACCGCGTCAATGAGATTGCTCTGTTTTACACCAGGAGGAGTGTAGAGTATCGATTTTCGTGGCTCAGCTAAAGACACGAAAATATCAAGTCCTAGATCACTAGGCAAGAATGATTCATTCAGGTGAGGTTAGTGCTCTTCTCATCTAAATCGCTTATTAAGAAGTCAGTAGCTGCTAGCCTACAAATCTACATTTCATCGTGAAACGGTGGCATGCCAGCACACGAAGCACAATCGAGGAAAAAAGACAGTTTACAATATCTCTTTAAGTCCGCTAGGAGATTTTTGTGTCAAACATAACCGAAATAGGAAGAACACGTCAGAGAGAGATTTGCTCCAGACCGAACGGCTCACGAGTTACGAGTCACACGACCTTGGTTATGTTCCTAATATAAAGGAGATCATTTTAGAGATTTATATTTGTTGATGAAATTCCTTTGTTTATTCATTTTGAGCATGGCTATGTGTTGTTCACCATAAACTAATCTCAAATACATTTTTTTGTTACAAAAAGTTTACGTGAGATTTTGATTACGCTACATCATCAACATCAGGGTAAACATGCAACATCAACCCTGACGGATTTACGGGTGACACGTATCTGTCACATCTGGTAGAGGGGATCGAACATGAGTGAGAGTACCGGCACTTGTCCGTCCTTATCAACTCAGCCAACCCATGTGGGTTAATCTCAAATACATTTTGTAACCTTGTTTCTTCTTTACTAGATAGAAAATAAAATTATCTTTAAATTCATCATCGCTCAGAACACATAAACACAATTAACAAATTTTTATACTTTTATAAGATTTATCTTCATAAAGCTATTTTTTTGTTAGGACGTACAAAAGAAATAAATTGTGTTTTATTTAGAAAAACATAGATGAATATGTCAATTCTCATTAAAAAAAAATCGAAAAGTAGCTATGCCAAAACATGAGATATCTAGAAGCTGAGTTGTCTGTTGAGCTCAAAGTTGTAGCCTCATGGGGCTCATGTTTATATAGAAGCTGAAGATGAAGCCGACGGGTGGGTAGCTTGGCCTTTCCGTTATGGGCTGGGCAGCCTCTTATTCTGTAGCGTCACACACACACATATTGTTGTGCAATGTTTGCATATAATTTTAGGGAATGACGGTCAAAGATAATATAAATTTGTTAAATACAAAAAACTCAATCACAATATAGTTTAGACATCTAAGGGCATGGGTTCAAGTCCAAAAACGTAGTAATACTAGTCCGATTCATTAAATTGAGGAAAAATATATTTTTACAGTAGCACGCACTCTCTCTCTCTCTCTCTCTCTCTCTCTCTCTCTCTCTCTCTCTCTCTCTCTCTCTCTCTCTCTCTCTCTCTCTCTCTCTCTCTCTCTCTCTGCTGGCACGTAGTATCAGCGCCACCTGTTGCTAATGTCGCCGATTCCTCACCGTCGTGGCCTCCTAACACCGGCGCTCGCCATTCTCCGTCGTAGCATCCCGCTCAATTAACAGCTCCGTCACACACGCAACTCTTTTGCACCATTGTGCTCCATCTCAGATTTGCTCTATCGGCTCCTCGCAACCGCGTCACACTCCACCTCTGCCGCCATTCACCACTGGCTTGAGCATCATCGCACCAGTTATGTTGTCACTCCTCTCCTCACGACTACTACTCCTATTCGTCACCACTGTCGCCCATCACAAACCGTCATCGTCGCCCCGTCTCCAATCCTTGTTCGTCTTTCCACCCTCATTCACAATCTCATCAAGCTCGACCGGTTGCAGCCACTCCCCGCCGCCTCTCAGCCTCTACCGTCGTCGAAAACACCATCGTCCGCTCACCCCTTGGTCTTTAAGCCTCGGTCTTAGCGTCGTTGGCCTCGTATGCAAATCGGACTCGGCTAGCTACAAGCTTGCTTAGTCGTATTGCTACCATTTTTGCTTTAATGCATTTTTGAGAATTTTCTGAAAATTTATGAATATTTTTTTAGTTTTTTTGCTTTGTTTGAATCGATTAAAGACGATCTTGTCTGTTTATGACTAACAATATTATTAATTAACTGGAGTAGTTTTTGTTTGATCAAGTAGATCTGTTATGTTTTTTAGAATTTTCCAGTAACAACTATATTCATATTTTTGGTTGTTGATTTTCAGTAGCAGTGTCATATTTTTTAGTAGCATTGTTATTTGATTCTTTGGTAGCATTATTATTTTATTTTTCAGTAGCAGTGTTTTCGATGATTCTGTAGCAGTGTCGTATTTTTTTAATTTCTAGTAGCAGTATTTTTTTTTTAATTTTCAGTAGAAGTGTTTTCGAGACTGTTAATGTGTTTGTGGATTGCTACTGTATTTTTGGGACTGCTACTACATTTTTTGGTTTGAAGTTTGCTACTGTGTTTTTTAAAATTTTCAGTAGTAGTGTTTTCGATGTTTCTGTAGCAGTGTCATATTTTTTAAATTTTTAGTAGCAGTATTTTTTAAAATTTTCAGTAGCAACGGTTTCGATGTTTCTGTAGCAGTGTCGTATTTTTTTAATTTTTAATAGTAGTGTTTTTAAAAAAAAAATCAGTAACAGTGTTTTCGAGATTGTTAATGAGTTTGAGGACTGCTACTGTGTTTTTGGGGCTGTTACTACATTTTCGGTTCGAAGACTACTACAACATTTTTGGGACTACTACTACATTTTCAGTCCGAGGACTAATACTATCTTCTTTGGAACTGCTACTATATTTTTGGTACAAGGACTGCTACTGCATTTTTGTTCGAGGAATGCTACTTAAAATTGAATACATAAAAAAATTTGAATGAACAAATACCAGACTAAAAAGTATTAAAAAGAAGAAAAAAATAATTTTAAGTAATTTTAGATACAATAATTTTTTTTGAAAAGAAAAAAAAATTTAATTAATTTCGGTTAAAATATTTTTTAGAAAAAAAATATATTAAATACACACAAAAAGACAATGCATGATATAAAAGTAAATTTATACCTGCCACATGGCAACCTATAAGCAACTTGTCCTTATTTGTAAGATTTTGTCTTTCATTGTCTAAAATAAGGGACTTTGTCCTTAAGTGTATTTGGCTCCTCCATATTTTCCTCTAGTGTAGTTTGCTTTATAATTTTTTGTATTTTTGTTTATACATTTATGCAAACATGAAGGGATTACTTCTGGAAAAATTATCATTGGAAGCTAAGGGATTCGCAGAATCACGCATTGCGCATGGTATTAGCATATTAGAGGATTTGCATATAGCGCACCCCATTGGCTTTGCTCCTCCTATTTGAGGAGATACAATCACTATTCATCAAATATGAGGAGCAACACCTTTTTTTCTTGCAGCGATATAAAAATAGCATCTCATATTACTATTCATCAATTTGTAACATTTTTTTAATTTTTTTTTTATATTCCTTGTATGATTTTCTACCGATAAGGATACGACGCATGTCATTATCATCTAAATAATTGGACACGTTTATCGAGATTCTTTATTTCGTCGCGATTCAAAATCAACATTTTTAAAGTTATGATTATGAACTTGCTTTCTTCACGATAGTTGTATAGGACATTATTATGAGCCCGTGCGTATTTCTATCGAACGTTTTGGAGGTCCGACTTATTTATATGAATTTTAGAAGTTTTTAATCAAAAATGGTTGATTAGAAAATTCACTAAGCGTCTATATTTATTAACCGTTAGATCAACTAATGATCTAATAAGGGCCGGTGTTTTTCAATGGCGGAGGTAATAATGTCCTGCCGTTGTTTTTCAATGCCTGATTTTTTTTGGGAGCCAAAACTGTTGATTACGGTGTGAGGACTCGCCAGTTGTGGTCATGAGGCCCTTGTCCATATCGCCGACTTCCATCGACCGAGTGGCTGCCATATTCGGCAATGAATTGTCTCCGTCGAGCATTTGCACCAGTTAGCAACCTAGAGCGACAATGAGATTCGAAGTCCCAATTCTGCCGAATAGTCATATCCGGTGGCGAGAATGAGGCACGAGCGGCTGAAGAAAATGGGATTCAAAATCTGATGCCACATCACAACACGTGGGTTCTGGGCTCCACCAATTGCTCGTGCTCTCGTGCGAGTAAAAATTGATGGTCCGACTTCTTGAGTAGCTAGTCAACGATCGATCGTCGCGCTCCTTTTCCACCGCTGCAAGCATTTTTTCTCTTGCTCGTGCTATTTCCGGCGTCCCCAGCCTTTGCTCCTCCTATTTCTACTCCCACTGCAAATGCTCTTAGGAGTATTAGGTGTTGTTAGTTTAGCTAATGAAACAATAGGTTGGTGAGTCAAAATGGTCCAAGATCCGGCCTAACACAAACATATCCCAAAACCTAAGCAACATTACATACCTACTACAAGCAATGAAACAATAAAACATAAAATAGGATAAGGAATTTCATAGACGGATTTACCGTTTACGAACTTCATCCATGCTTGCATATATAATCTCAATATTAACACATTTACAGCTATTAGCTCTGTTGAAAATAAAAATTTGACTTAACATTTCACATTTTGTTATAGAATATTGGATAAATATTTTTAGTTATGATAGATAATTACACATTTAGTAAGTATGCTAGTGGTGACATGTACTATATAGTGGAGAGAGTATTAATATAGTGGGATCATGCCCTTGTATGTTATCCATGTAACAATTTTAATCTCCTATACAAAGAGCACTCTCATTATCAATAAATAACGCATATTATTTCCATATTTGTATTTTCTAAAACCAATGAAATACGAAGTAAAGACCACTGAAATTGATACAAAAACCAATGTTAGGTAGTGTTTATAATTATATAAGAGCATCTCTTATGGTAAGCTAAATTTTTAGCTAAATTTAGCTTTAAAAACAAGAATATTCTGTGAAATCTTTTCTTAGCCAAATTTATACCCTTTTGACTCTAAAATACACTCTCATCATAAGCTAAATCTCAAGATAAAGTCATTTCTAATTCTTTTGTCATATAAATGTAATGTTATATTTGTATGCATATATTTTCTTTTCTTTTCTCATATATATAATATTAAAAATAAATTAAAACTACGAATATTGAGAATGACATACATCGATTTTATTCCTTCAATATATGATAATTAAAAGATACAACCAACGAAAATTTAAAAAAAAATATCACTAAATTTATTTGAAAACAAAAATAAACATTTAACGATCACGATTTCAAACTTATGTTCCTCCATGTCGCTGCCAAATATGTTCAATCAAAGCATCTCGAAGTTCATAATGAGCTTTCTTATCTTTAATTTTTCTATGGCGATCAAGAAATTGGTTAAATCTTGTTGTTTCATCGGTCACCATCTCAACAGTAGGGGTGGGTGCTTCATTAAATTCCCTAATCAGAGCCGATAAATCTCGCTCATCCTCGATAATCATGTTGTGCATTATGATGCATGTAGTCATTATATCATGTAAGATACGTTTATCCCAAAATCGTGATGGTCATTTAATAATTGCCCAACGTGATTGAAGAACTCCAAATGCACGCTCCACATCCTTCCTATATGATTCTTGTTTTGTGGCGAACAAAGTTTTCTTCCGACCTTGTGGATTATGTATAGTTTGGACAAGTGTGGACCATTTAGGATATATACCTTCGGCTAGATAATAACCAACACTATAATCCTTTCCCATAATTGTATAACTAACCGGAGGAGATTTACCTTCCACAAGATCTACAAATAAGTGAGATG
Source organism: Geum urbanum (assembly GCA_946800695.1). Classification (NCBI taxonomy): domain Eukaryota; kingdom Viridiplantae; phylum Streptophyta; class Magnoliopsida; order Rosales; family Rosaceae; genus Geum; species Geum urbanum. The sequence goes on from OX327003.1 coordinate 62,348,308, forward strand.
TTTCTAGCACATTGATGTCGTTATTCGATCCCAGTAACCCAAAATATGCATGCCATATCCAAAGATCATAATCAACTACGGCCTCAAGAATAATTGTTGGTGATCCCTTCCGCCCCGAGTACATTCCTGCCCAAGTTTTTGGGCAAATTTTCCAACACCAATGCATGCAATCTAAACTCCCAAACATTCCTGGAAAACCATGTTCTTCACATATATAAAGAAGGTCTCCTTAGATATTGTGGTCCAAATACCTCTATAATTGCTCGACAAAATTTTTTCATACATCTAATAGCAGTAGACTCACCAATTTTCAAACAGAGCGTCAGCAAGTACACCATTCGCAAGCATTCAAAAAACGGCTATGATATTTTGTAAGGATGACAAACCGAGCTTTCTGATATTTTGATTGAGCATCATCATCTTCACAATCAAGAATTTCCGCCACAAGAAAATTATTATTCGCGTACATGCGAAGTACTAAATCTTGCTCTTCATCATATGCTACCATGACTTGATGAAATACAAGATGATGAGAATTGAGAAGGGTTCATTGTTGAGGAGTACAAAGTGGTGGAGTACCGAAATACTATTGATGGTTCTTATAATATGAGTTTTTTAATTAAAAAATAATGTATTTTTAATAAGTCTAGTATTTTATGTTAGTTATTTCGTTATATTGTAATTTTGTTAAGTTTAACATTTTGTGTTGTTTACGTTTTGATAAGTAACGTAACTTTTTTCATGAATAAGTTATGTACTTTTTTTAATTTAATAATTAATCAAGTATATGATTTTATTTAAATATATTAGATATGAGAGTTACATGAAAGGTCTTGTCGAGATCTTCGCAATGGTAAAAAAATTAAATAGAAACAAGTTTTTAGTTATGTAGTTGTGAAAGATTAAAAAAATTTAGTTTAAATTTAAAAAGGATATAAAATGAAATATGATGGTAGGTAGAAAGGCAAATCTGAAAAAAAAAAAACTGAATAAAATATTATTTGGCTTTAGCCTATAGAAGTGGAAGACCAAATTTGGCTTACAAAATTGCTTAGGCTACATTTTGTCTTAAAAATTAAAATTTAATTTATGATGAGAATAACCATAAACTAAATTTGACTTTTTAGTTTACCATGAAAGATGGTCTAACAAAAAAAATTTGCAGAAAGTTAATGATGTTAATATTTTTCTTTTAATGAATGATATTAATAACTCTACTCCTTGACAATCTGCTGCAGTGTGGGAACAAAAATCGATTGTGAAAGGGAGTGTGGGTCACCTATTACCAGAATTTCCACCTACAATATCAATATGATAAGTTGATAACAGATTCATAGCATTAGCATTCATTTGCCGCCCAAGTTAAGCAGAAGAATTATTTTTATGCAGTAGCTCAACGGCTGGTCTTTACTGCCACCAGCTGGCCGTCGAAAGTGGTGGCGGACACTTTGTGGGCTTCTCATTCTCATTAGTGGAGAATCTAGATTTGATATTTGTCTAATTTGGTGAATGGTGACCATATTAAACCAATTAAGTATCTGTGAGTAAGGGCGGAGTCAGGAATTAACATTGGGGATCCAAATTTTTTTGAGGGTCTAATAATGAAAAGGAAAAAAATAATGCAATTGACCTATCAGCATTGATGAATGTTGTGGATCCTATGGTGATTTCGGGGGTCAACAAATAATTGGTTTTAGGCTCTTGTCATTGTTTACAAACCCACTTGGCGACCATTACTCTTGTCAAATTACACGTTCATACCTTTCAACGTTGTGAATAATAGCATGGTAGCCTTGGTAGGTGTTTTATTTTAATCCATATATAAAATGAATAATGTTATCCAAATGATAGGTCACTTGAGAACCGGAAATTAGCCTACATTGTTTTTAAGTTGCGAGTGAATTAGTGATCACACTCCTTATCATACATTTTATGAATTAATATTGAAATCTCTCAAGTGTATTACTTATCGATAGTTACACCGATTTATTTTATATTTTATTCCGATATTTATATACGAGGATTTATTTTTTTATTTTATTCCGATTATCTATGTATTTACATATGGAAAAAATTGTTGGTTTGGTCACTCATGTTTGACAGTTGAGACAGATTGGTCACTCATGTTTGACAAATATCAGATTAGTCACTCATGTTTTACTTTATCATTCAGATTGATCACTTTGTCTATTTTGAACAATAAAAAAAATTATTTATTTGTAAAGTACATATAAGTATGTTTATTAGCTTGATAATGACAAAAATATCAATTTAAGTAAAGCATGTGTGTGTCACATATATAGTTTTTAACATTTAAAATGAACAAAGTGACCATTCTGAATGACAAAGTAAAATACAGATGACCAAAGTGATATTTGTCAAACATGAGTGACTATCTCGTCTTATCTGTCAAACATGAGTGACCAAACTAATAATTTTTTCTTACATATAAAATAATTTTCATCACAAAAATGCTGGACTCAGAGCCCAATAAACGGCATGGGTCACTTCCTTTCTATGGTTAATAGCCTAATACTCATGCACTGAATCTGAACTGTTCGGCCTGTTCTCCTCTTTGATGACCATAGTGGGCATAGTCTCTTCAACACTTAAGTCCTCACTGTTTATCATGTTTGGGCCAACCTAAGTTGGGCCACCTTAATTTGGGCCGAGCAATTCAACTCACATTGATCTAGCGCTTAAGCTTACCGCACGACTACGTCGTCGTTTCCACCTGGTTTTTGCAGCTCTCTCTTTTCTTCGCGAGCTGGATAAGCCTCTCTCTTTTCTAGTCTCAAATGGCACCATCTAGTCACACAGTCACACTCTCTCTGCCCTGCAAGCTGCAACAGAATCAAAACCACCTCCAAAAAAAAAAATGAGAGTCATGATTCCATAACCGCCTCTCTCTCTCTCCATCTCAAACCAGAAAAACCCAGACCACATGCCATGATTGCCTCCATTTCAACTCTCCGCCACCGCGCAATCACCACCGCCACTATCCCGCTCCTCCGCCGCTTCCAAACCCTCCGATGCTTCCCCATCGCCGCCGCGAAGCAGCACCAGCAGCATCAGAACCCTAACGTCACCACCAGAAAATCACAGCCGCCGGACAAGAAGCTCCTCCGAACCAAACAGACCTTCAAGGACTACTCCTCCCTCGCCCCGGTCCTCTCTCCGCACGACAAGCCGTCTCTCTCGGAATCTCAGACCGTCGGCACCGTCGCCGCAGCTTAGGCGAACTTCATGCGCGTCATAGTCGAGCCTCCCAAAACCTCCTCTGGTGACGAAACGGCGTCGTTTTCGTATGACGGTGGCGGAAAATTCCAGGTGGAGCTGCTTTGTGTGGTGAGGGCGCTGCTGAAGAAGATAAAGAGGAGAGTGTTGGTTGGGGACAAGGTGTTGGTGGGGGGTCCATTGACTGGGTGGACCGCCGTGGAATGATCGAGAATGTGTACCGCCGGAGCTCCGAGATTCTCGACCCGCCCGTGGCCAATGTGGATCATTTCCTTGTGCTTTTCTCGCTGGAGCAGCCCAAGCTCGCCCCATTCGCGTTCACTCGGTTTCTGATTATGGCTGAGTCCACCGGCTCTCAACAAGGCTGAGCTAGTTGACGAAGAGGTTTGAATCACCGTTCCTTAGCTTTTAATTACATTTTTCATTGCCGTTAAAGTTTCTGAAGCATGATTGATCCATTTGGTTGAGATGTTTAACACTCTGAATGTTGAAGAAAAGTTACCTATATGGTTTGCGTATAGGAATTATAGTTGTAGCTATGGTAATTGTAAAGCTGGTTGTTGATCTTGTTAATGGCTTATTTGTTAGGCTAGGTTTAGTTGCTCTAATGATCTAACCGTACATCTCAGTGTTAAATAGTGGTTTCTAAGTCAGCAAGCATTTGTTGAAATATGCAGACAATGGCTTCATGGAAGTCGAGGCTGTCTAAGTGGGGATACGAGCCGCTGTTTTGCAGTGTTGAAACCGAATCTGGACTTGATTCGCTTGCATCTATTTTGAGAGATCAAACAAGTGTGATTGTGGGACCGACTGGGGTTGGAAAGTCTAGTCTGATCAATGCGTTAAGGAGTAACAACCATGCTTTTGAGGCTGCAGAAGGAGATAATCGGCTTGATCCTGTGGGTTTTATCTCTATTGCTTGCTCTGTTGTTTTGTTTATATCATTTTTTTTGTGTGCCTTTTGATACTCATTTTCATTCTTATTTCCATGTGCACGTTTCAGATTCTAGGCAGCAAGTGGTTGGAAGATCAGTGTGTTGGACAGGTTTCAACAAGAAGTGGTAAAGGGAAGCATACTACTCGCCATGTGTCTTTGCTTCCATTGTCTGGAGGAGGTTATCTTGCTGATACTCCTGGGTTCAGCCAGCCTAGTTTAATGAAAGTGACGAAGCAATCTCTTGCAGAAACTTTCCCAGAGGTTTGTGTACTTTGCATAATACAGTGTACTTGGTTATTGTCTATAACCTAATTATGATCACATCCTATGCACTAGTAAGCTCATGTCTTTCTACTGATACTGTTAATTATCCTCCTCAGGTTCGGAAGATACTCGATGACCCCCGAAGCTGCAAAGTGTTCATTCAGTGATTGTTTGCATTTGGGTGAAAAAGGTTGCGTTGTAGGAACTGACTGGGAAAGGTACCCTTACTATTTTCAACTTCTTGATCAGATCAAAATCAGAGAGGAATTTCAGCTAAGGACATTTGGAACCAAAAAAGAGGGTGATGTCAGGTATGTTTGAATTAGTAGAAGCTGGTTGTCAATTTTCCATTTTTTAGAGAACTAAATTGCCCCCTTCTGTTCAAGAATATTAAACTTTTAATGTGGATGATATGCGTTGCTATGATTGCTGTGGTAACCTGGCTATAATAGCAGTCTTCATTTTCATCATCCTTACAGTTTCAAATAGTATGAAGAGGCTCATTGTTTCATACCAGGTGCTTTGATTGGTAGTCCTGACCTAATTGAGTTATCATGCTATTGGAGATATGATGCTCTATTAGCGGTTCCTGTAATGAATTCCAAAGATGACACACTGTGGTTGGGCTGCATTTTTAGCATATAGGAACTCACACAAGCTGGTTTTTCTTTCTCACTGAAACTCAAAATTGTTTGCATTTATTTGCAGAATCAAGGATGGACAAGCTGAAGCAAGGTTGGAGTGTAAGAAGCACAGGAGAGTATCTCGCAAGAGCATGAACCAATCATTACTAGATGAATTAGATGAGCTGGACGATGATGACGACAACTTACCAGATCAGGTAAACCGGTAGGATAATGTTGAATAAGAGCCAGTAGGAGATTGCTTCATATCAAACACTGTAAATAACAAAGTTCAAAGTTTCAAACTACATCTTGTTTCAAGATCTTAGACTGATCTCGCCAGTACAGATAACAATGAATGTAATCAGATTTCTGGAGTCTTTTTGTGTGATGATATCAGATATGTAAGCAATAGTGTGCAAGTTGGTTGGCAACGATCTTTAGAGTTGATGATCCTCAAACCTTGACAAGTTGATTACGCTATTTGTGTGTTTTCTCACATACGCTGTGATTGAACGATTCTACCATAGCAAGGCCCGTACTGTTTCGGAGATAGTCACCAAAATTACATTTACCGGAACCAATATAATCACATACTGTAATTAAGCTTTCCTAGTTCCAAAAACCAGCAGATGAACGAAAAAGATTAGAAGTACTTTACTGGAACAAAGATCACATAAATGTGGTCCAAAGAGATGAAACAAGTGACGAACTGTGTATCTTCTGGTGATTGGTAAAGGTTGTAATGTAAGATAGTACATTACGATTGATTAATCAAATACAAGCTCTAGAACAGAACATGGTGCGCCTTGGTGAAACCAACTCAACACCGAGTGAAAATGACCTACTTATTCTTAGAGCCCTTCTTCTTGGAGCTCACCGGCGGCTGCGGCTGCGGCTTTGGGTGCTTCTCGGCTTCGCTCGGGTCCAACCACTTAAGCGGGTGGCGATTAAAGACAGGCCAATTGGGAACGGTGATCAATGTGGTCAAGACCACACCACCGGCGTACACCAGCATCATCATCTGAAACGAACCCATGACGTAGCCAGTTAGAAACCCCACCACCGCAAACGCCAGCAGCAGAATCTGCATCAGCTGCTCCGCTAGCTTTTGCCCTTGCCAGTCCATCTGAAAATAAAACAAACTAGAACACGACAGGTCAATGTTGGTCAAACCGTGCTAGATCGTAAATCTGGAATCGGAGGAAAATATATTAGAGTTGAATAACGACGGCTTAACTGATCGGAATTCAATGTGAGAGAGAAAGCGAGAGGAGTTTACCTGAGAAAGAAAAGTAAAGTAGAAGTGTAGATGAGTCGTCCGGAGAAGAGAACTGAAAATTGAAAATTAAGAAGCGATGTGTATAAAGGACTCCTTATCTTGTATTAGGGAGACGCGTACGTGGCATTCTGTGGTTGCTTTGTGTGACGAGGTAAATCATTCTCCGCCAATAGGTTTGCGACACGTGCTCACGTATTTGGTAAAATGTTGACTGCTAAAATCGGAAACGTGAGAGAGAGAGAAAAACAATTGAAGTATGTTATAGTCATCCGGTGAACTTGGTTAAGATGTTTGTTTCTTCATCGGATCAACAGATGATGCTTAGCAGCCTTAGCTTGCAGCAATGGTTAAGAACAGCTAAAGCTGCATAATGTTTAAGCCTCTGACATGGTTTCCGAAAAATGTGAATCTCGGGACTACAGGATTTCCATAACAGTTCAAGAACACAGGATTGTAAAGATTATTATATTAAGGCATCTTCAAATTTATCTACGCCATATATAAGATTTCTAGAACTGGACTTAAGGCTATCTCCGAGCAAACCATCACAGATCCAAACTAAAGATAATCTGGAGTTAACAGTACACAAGGCGGTCCTAAACCTGTCTCCATAAACCTCTCGAACTATATAACAAGTAACAAACATTTCTCATGAGAGAAAAAGCTAGGTAGTAGATAACTATTCAACTCGCTTGGTTTGATTGCTACTTAAGCCGATCCACCACTGCGAACAGCTTGGGACTTCCTGGATTTGCTGGCTGTCAATTGGGATTCGGGCTGCATTGATATTAACATTGAATCAGATTTGCAAGGCGAGGGGCAACACCAAGTTGATAATGGATTTCACAGCACTTGGGCAATCTCAACATTAAACAAGATATGGTTCATGTGCTTACCTCCTTTTTCACAGGTTCTTCCTTCTCAGACAAAGTGAGCTCAATATGGCAAGGCGAAGACATGTATGCTGCAAGGCAGTAATGATGAAATTAGAAACAAAGAACATAAACCAAAAAATCACAAGATAGTACCATATAGTTTGAATAATCACATGGATCAAGTCAAAACTTTTAGAGTCAGGAACATACGGTTGATTCTTCCATGAGCACGGTATGTTCGGCGTCTTTGCCTCTGTGCTTGATTGACTTGGATGTGAGAAATAAAGAGCGAGTCAACATCCAAACCCTTCACCTGAAGGAGAAAAAACAAACAATAATCAGTATTCGAAGCAGATGATGTCAACAATGGATGTCAACCGCATAATAACTTACTTCAGCATTGCTCTCAGCGTTCTTAAGCAAGTCCAAAATGAACTTGGCAGATTTCACAGGCCAGCGCCCCTGCCCATTGGAATGCCTGTTCTTGGCCTGAGCAGTACGCCCAACACCACGGCAGAAACGTCTGAAGGGTATGGCTTGCTTGTGAATCAAAACATCTTCCAGATATCTCTTTGCCTTGACCAAAGACATCTTCCTGATTGAAAATGCAGTCTCCCTTGTATTCTGTTGGAGACAATTGACAAAATGAAACACACATTTCCAATTGTACACAGACTACTAAGAAACCCTCAGCGACTATCTAATAATGCAAGAACTTGTAATGTCATACGATATGTTTAACAATGATGAAAGTTTAAGCTCCCTACGTTCTCAGTTATTCAAGACATTATAACACCTAAGGGACACAATCTAATAGACCTATAAACACAAGTTAACTATCGACTAGAAATGATACTGAGAAACAAGCACTGATTTGAAAAATGTTGCATGGTTAACTGAACCTTCAGCCATAAAGAGCCACAAAGACACGAAAACAGAGGTTCACCCAAGAACTTTGCTCAATAATTTCCCTGACGTTTACGAGAGACCCATCCACATAATCGGCAATAGGATCCTGCTTTTATCATCAGGTTTTCACACCACATTATCTATTATTTTTCACTCACACAACCAAGTATACAACTAACTATCACATTATCACATATACTTAGAGCTCAATTCAGCTAAGCAAACTCAAGCATAAACCAAATTAGTACCTTGAAGTGAACTCTGAGGTCGGCGCCCCTAGCTTTGCAAGCTGTACAAAAACGACAATTAGATCTACAACGAGCTCAGCAGAAAATCAGAACCGTTCGTTTTGAGAAAACCCTAGTGATCAAGACGAGTACAGAGAACTTACACTTGGTAGGGTTATCGGGCTCTTTGGAGTACTTCACCTGAAATTGAAAACGAACGAGAACGATTAGAACATTGAGAAGAAGCCGTAGAGCACATTGGAGGTTAAATTAGGGTTCAGATACGACGGAGATGAGAGAGAAGAGAAAGACGTACCATGGCGGCGATGCTGCTTCTGCTTCAGTGATGAAGAATTACGTGCGATAGGGTTTTTAGTGCAATAAGGCTTTCGGGTTTTATAAGCCTAAATGCCCAAGGGGAATGAATGGAGCCCCGATTGGAAATGAACTGGACCCGATTATCTTGGGCTCGTTAAAAGGCCCATTCAAACGTGGTCAAAATGCATAAATATATCTCTATGTACTGTATCAGGAGAGAAAGACCTTCAACGTACAGTTATTAAGGTTAAACTTTGGTAATACCAAATTTTGCTCTCTATCTTAATTAATTAAGCAAAAAGTGTTTATGGTTAAATTTTCAAAAATTCGTCAATTGCTCCTGAATAATTAATCTATTTTTAATTATCAATTGATCTGTTTAATGGCAAAAAAGTAAACTATAACTACACTATGTACAAATCACGTGCATAAAAACTACTCTACATAAAAATCTCAAGCGCGTATGCACGTGCATACTGCTAGTTAATAATAATTTGAATTTTAAAAAGTTTAATTTTGCCCTCCTTTCAAAAAAAGAAGTTTAATTTTACAGGAACAAACATGTAAAATTAATAAATCATAAAAAAAATAAAAATAAAAGCTAAAATGTAGAAAGGGAATAACTTTCTCCTCAACTTCTTCTATCCTTATCCATTAAACCTTCTAACCATTATTCTGTTTTTTTTTCTCTTAATTTTTATTTAAAAATAATAATTACCAGTTTTATGCACACCTATTGGATGTGCATTTTATCTAGTATATTATTATGAGACATTTTGAAATAAGCACGGTGTTCACTAACATGTAAGAAATGAAAATTATATGTATATGAAATGACAGTTTGGAAATCACTGTTCTTAAGCACAGTTGATTTCCAATTTTGCAGCTCCTTTTTATCTTTTGGCCTTCTTATCTTCGTTATTTATGCCAAATGCCGTTGTTTATAACTTCTTGTTTACACGTCTCTCAATCTTTCTTGGCAATCTTTTTGTTGTAGAGAAGAGAAGGAATTGGCTCTCTTGGGCAGATAAAGCTGATTTGAGAGGTCTAATTGAGTTTATAAGCAACTTTTTGGGGACCTAATGCAAGCTCTACGAAAGCAAAAAGGAAAGACAAGGTTTATATCAAATTTCAAGAATGTCAATGCGAAACTAGGAGTCTAAATGTCAATTTTGATAAACGCGAAGGTTCTCAAACAAGTTCTTTCTATGTAAGGCCCTATCTTCTTTCGATTTCAGTTCTGATTCAGTTGTATATTTTTATACCTGGTATCAACAAAGTAACCCATCTAAGATCAAAAACAGAAAAGAAAACAATGTAACCCATCTTTTATCAAATTTTATTGAAGGTATATCTTTCATTTGGTCTTGCAAGGCCTGATTTTGTCCCCGCAGCAATGCGCGGGCGACTTGCTAGTAAGCATGAATCCATTGAATCGACTTCAGTACAGTATCAGTTGACTTATGTGAAAATTTATAAACCAATTTTATGATCATAGATGTTACATAATTTTCCCTCTGAATTTGCCATTATACAGAAAACGAGCAATTTAATTTATGAGAGTTTTTATTGTGTCAATGTAAACTAATTAAATAAATTACATTTATAATTTATTTTCCTAACTCTATGGGGTTCATTAAGTTACAGTTGCTAATGAGCATACAAGAGGACCTGAGAGATTCCAATCTAGAAGGTATAATTCGACAAGAAGCTAGAATAAGCAACAACATCCACCCACTCCGGAAATAGCCCTTTCAGCTTCTTTGCTTCATCAACCATGTACTGGTCTATTACAGAAACTTCTACTCTCAGAGATTCAGAACTGTTAACCTGCAATTAATATCAAAAACGAACTTGAGCCACTGAGTAACATAATAATACTGGAGGCAGAGGAAGAGCTTCCTTTACCTCTAACCAGAAGCTCCAGTTGTCAGGACTAGCTCCACTAAGTCGACATATGAATGATGGTGGACCTCCATCAGATCTCTCCGTACCTGTACCAATTCCGATGAATTGTAAATCCGAGAATCTATTCGAAGTGTATGAGTGTACCTATGAAAGGTTAACTTAAAATGACAGCAGACAAAGCTTGTAATACCTGGAAGTTTGTTGTCTGCAAATGACCAACTAGATAAAGGGCCTGTAATATTGAGGACTGCAACCCAAACCTCCTCTAAGGAACTGAGAGCAGGGCAGAAAAGAAAGATTTAAACCTTGAATACCATATGACTCAGACTATCAAATTGTAGTTTGTGAACATATATTGTGATGTACTCACCCTAAAGACAGTTCCAAGTGTATTCTCCTAGATCCCTCGCTGGAAACTGTGTGTGGCTTAGAAGTGGACAGATGGGGGAGCTGCTCGTATTGCTTGAAAATACCATCACTTCTTGCAGGGAACTTCAAGCTTCTTGTGAACAAAAAAGAAACAGGAAAGAGTCCCTGGATATACAGCCAACACAGACCACCATATTTTCAGCCATTGTTTACATGTATTTAGTTTAGTCTTAAACATTTACAGAAATAGTAACTGACAAGTATGCATCACTAATTACGGTCACACATAATGATATCTATCACTCAAACTAGGAAGTATTGAGTATTGAAACACAGAAGAGGTACACTGAAGGGGTGCCCTTGAATCTACTTAGGCATCCTATTTTTAGAAGAGAAAAGAACAAATGAATAACGGATATCCACCAGAGATCAGTAGCATACAAAAATGTACAAAGGATTGATAAGGGAATCCACAACTTGATGAAAATGAATGACATAAAAAAGCCTATAGGACATAAAATGTAAAAGATTTTTGTATTCAAAAACAAAAGCAAGCATCAGTTACAGAAGGACATCTTCAACCATTAATTGGACATAATTGTCAGCAAAATTGCATACCATCCAAGTCTCACGGTGAGATGACTTTGCAGTTTCAAAAGATAACTCTGAACCAATGTGCAATTCCTTTGCCACCTCAGGTGCATGTTTGAAAAGAAAAAGTAATGAATTGGAATCTACAACAGAAAAATCATAGCTTGACTCCATAACCTGATTTGCATCTGTCATTCACAAAAGAAGAATAGTTTAATGAGTATAGAATAATTAGGAGAAAAGGTAAAAAGAAAAGAAAAAAGGCATAAGAAACATGTTACTGAAATACAGGATGATGTAGACTGAGAGCCAGAGACCCAGATTAGTTGAAAATTCATTTACAATACCTGTAGTAAGGTATGTGTGCTGGAAAATAACTCTCTTAGGTGCTTCCGTGCTATACGGAAAGAACTGAGATGACAGAGCCAAACCTAGCACACTAATATGCAACAAGAGTTGCAAAATGGATGACCTGGCCAGCCAGTGACCACAAATAGGTATCAGAGGGCCTACTGACCAACTAGTGACAACTCCGATTACTGCTGCCACGACAATGTCAGGAACAAAATAGCCTGCACAAAAATATATGATAAAATAAACAATGATTTTTTAAGATTTTTGCACACAGAGAATTCAGTAGTTTAGGGCATAATAAATCATTCTGAGCCTAAATTTTACTGTTCAAGACCCAATAACAAATTTCACTTTAACAGTATCGTGAGTTTGAATGAAGGTAAGACATATCAAGAGGCAGTAGAAGTTCATAGTACTAACCATATGGAGGTGGCAGAGCACCCATCATACCCATCTTTTCAATCAGAAACTGGACAAGAAATACACCAAAATACGCAGAGTACGCAAGGCATGGAAGAAGAGGTAACATATAAAATAATGTTGACCTGAGAAAAGCAATATAAATTGGTTGAATAATTGTAGTTCTTTCATGCAAAAATGTTATCAGCGGCTAAAATGTCAATGAAAGCTTTACAAAAAAGAAGAAGAAAAGTACCTGAGTGATTGACGACCATATAATTTGACTGATAAGCAATATGTAATCCATCCAAGAAGCATAGAAACGGACAGTGAAAAAGTCAAGAAGCCACCGCTCAGTCCGGCATTCATGTAAGCCTGTTTTCACTAAACTTGTTTCACAATTCATCCCTTTGAGTGTTTAAGTAAGTTTTGAAGAATCTACGTAAATAGTGTAATCATGTATCCACGATACATACCACAGTTACAGTAGCGTACAATCCAAATCCTCCCCAGAACCTTGCTTCATCAGATAAAGCCTGCAAAATTCATGCTTGTTAAAAATTATTTTCTAGACTAGAATGATTCATCATCCACCAAAACTAAGTTTGAAACAAAAATGTAAAGCGCAAGCAAAAGGGCACTAGGTCAAAATTGCACAAATTTAATCAACTGAGTAAGTTAGTTAAGATAATGGAATATGTCCCCAATGACACAAAATATATCTGTAATTTTCCGACCAATGAATGCAAATAGGAAAAAAAAATCCAAGAAAAGTAATTTACTAAATAGATAACAAAATAAACAAAGAAGATAAAATTGGTAAAATTTGGTACATGACACTACCTCTTTTAAAGACATGTCAACTGATGCATCTTGACAGAGAGGAAAGCTACCCCACAAAAATCTTGGAATTAATAGACCAACAAGAGAGCAAGGTATGAACATCAAATAAGCCAGATATGGATGGGCAAACCTGTTTCAACTAAAATGTCACACATAGTTGTCGAGTATAAAGCTCCATCTTTCGAAAGTAAATACTTTCTAAGAGCTCGAACTGTTATATGTGATAGCCTGATAGGAAGTAGAATTGATTTTTATTTGTCTAAAGATTTTAAATAATTAATTTATCATGAATTTAATGCTATAACTACAACAAGCATGATAAGAATGCCAAAAAAGAATGTCCGATCAGTGAACATTATTAATTAGTGAATACTAATTAATTATGAACTAGAATTGTTATGGTTAAAAAGAATGTGACAACAGTTTGCAAGAAACCAAAGAAATTCTCAAAAGTATCAACCAACCAACCAGTTCATTGCACGACCGGTAAACAGCAATCTCAATATGGCAAAGATAACCGGAATTACAATTGCAAGAATAACCCCAGTTGCATGAAAAAGGATTCCTGAAAAATTAACAAAAACTTTTGAATTAGGCCTGTGAGAAGAGAACCAAAACTTTGTGGCGCAAAGCTATTCTAGGACTATGGATTTAGCAATAAGTTGATGAATATATACATTAAAGAGCAGTACCTTTTACAAAATTGGTAAATGTAGCAAACCGAGATATAAGGCCACCAGGATTCTGCTTTTTCGAGAAAAATGGCATAGCTAGGAAGATCACAACAGGAATATGGTGAAGTACCAGAGCAATCTTGCATGGATAGTACACCTAACAGTAAATATGAAGAGATATGAATAAATTAAAACAAATATATCATGGAAAGATCACAAATAATGAACTTGCAACATACCAAGAACCATGTTAAAAAATCAAAGAACACAGCACGTCCACCCTCGTACTGCTTGGCAGTTGATTCATTAGATCTTCTTTCAAGGGAAGTTTGTAGCTCAGAGGAATTGGTGAAGGCCTTAAGGATGCTAAACAGATTTTCTCCACGAGCTTGTATACTTCCAGGTCTGGAGGCATTTGAATGTATCAGAGGAAGTGCTTAGGAAGGAATCGATTTGAAAATTTAAAGCAAGAAAATATGTACCAAAATGGCAGATGTAATGCATACAATAGTCTCTCCACTGTGTCAAAGGATGTATGATAGAAATAACCACCAAGGAGAAAGATTATATCCAAGCCAGGAATGTCACCGTAGTCTTCGGAAAATATTCTGAAATCTGTATCTCCAGGAACAACAGGAAAAACATCCTGCAGATGTAAAACTATTCAGAAGTCAGCGAGCTAATAAAGACTAAATACAGGTATTGTATCTGGACTAGTATCATCATCTAAAGATTCAGAAGTTAGCCCACAATGAAAAATTAAACACAGGGTGAAAATGTACGTAGTATATGCACTCAATAAACAAAATAACATCAACCTGAGCTGCGCTGTGTGCCATGGGATATATTGCTGATTGTGCATAAACCTGAGAAGGCCAAGAACTAGGTCCTGATTGACAAACTAAATCTGCAAAACAGAAGCTAAAAAATCAACAAAAAATGCTTCAATATACGATGTTACAGTTTCACAGAGGGGTAAAAAATGCAAATGGAAATCCATATGCAACCCTACTCCTACTTCTTCTAACATGTATATCCAAAATAAATACGCAAATGAGCAACAGTTAATAGTTTTGTAATACAGGTCGAAACGTTTCAGAGCACAAACACATCCCATCTTTTCAAGCTGACTAATATAAATTGTACCTGTGTTTTCTAAATGATACGCACTAAAACAAATGACATGACTAACTGAGATTTGGATGATATCCTACCTGGACCGCCATTCCCTGACGCTTCCACATTAATAAAAGCTCCAATAGTTTCACTCCATTTATGTGTCTTCATGAAGCCATGTGAACCCTAAATTAGCACATAAGGTAAACCCCATATGAGCTCAGCCACACCAGAAAGCCAATACTATTATATTTAACAAGCTCAAAAACCGAATTTTTTGGCTCCCTGACTAAACCTTATTAAAACAACATACCAGCAAAAATAGCTCTTCTGCCCCATTAAAAAGAAGAATAACAGGCCGAGGAGGAACCCATCCAGAGTCCACAATAAGTCTCACTATTTCCAGCATTGATGCTACAAAAGAAATAAAAATTAAATAAACAAAGCTGATACAATTAGGCAAGAGAAGGTGACTATGGTATTTTGAATACAATATATGCTCCCTACCCACCTACACATGAACCACAATCACCAGCTCCCGGGGAACCAAGTGGACTATCAAAATGGCCGTTCAACAACACTGAGGGATCAGAGTCTTCTGAATCTACTGACGATATTCTGCCATTAAATAAAACTCAATGTGACATTTTCTTTACTGCAGCAAGAGTAATGCTACATTACCTCTAAAACAGTCATAAATATGCTAACTATAAGATCCAGTAATGTATCAATAATATGATCAAATAACTTCAACAAATAGAAAAGTTACAGTCAGGTAAGAATTCAGCTGCGTACTACTAACCTCATCACAATATTTGTGTGGTTTCTGTACCCCAACGATATGCTATATCCTAGAAACATCATATTAAATGTGCCATTCACAACACTCTCTTCTATCTCAATCCTGCATAATATTCAAACAGTTAAACCAAAATTCAGACTGACATTACATTACATTCCTAACCGGCCAAAAGCACAATGCAGCAAAATCACACATACCTAAACTTCGGTCCAGCTCGCTCCTTCACCATTTCCAGCTGCGATGTAATATACCGAGCCGCTTCTCTTAATCCCGGACTTCCTTCCTACTTGATAAAACCAAAATAAAATGGATAATAAATAACTAAAAAAAACAATTCGAATCCGAAAAACACAGAGAGAGAGAGAGAGAGCGAGCTCACTTGGCGGCTATCGATGTCTTTGGCCAAGGCTCGGACGTGTTGGACGGCTCTGGCCTCGGAGAAGCGATCGAGCGGCGCGTCGATCTCAAGCGGCGTGATGAAGCGCATGTGGAGAATCGAGTGCACCAGCAAAGCGATGAGACCGTACACCGCCACCAAAAACAAAAGAAATTTGAAGCCGGAAACATCGCCGGAACTGAACCTCAACGCCATTTGTTCTCTCTCTGCTCTCTCTCTCTCTCTCTCACCAAAAATGAGATCTCTCGCAGTCTGAGGGGTCGGTGAGATTCTCTTTGCGTACTATGTTTTGGTATTTTAAGAATTTAAGGTGTATTGAGATTGAGACTTTTGTTGTGAGAGAAAGAGCGACGTGTGGGTTTCGTCACTGGAGTTTATAGAGATGAAATGGGAAACCTCCTCCCGCTTTAGGACGTTACGTCTTTTTTTTTTTGGTCGTTTTTGACTTTGACATCGCAGAACTCGCCCTCTCGATTGGGCTCTGCCTTTTAGCGAAAACGAGACTATCATGAATTTATGACGAGTTGAATTGGGCTGGATGATGATGTGGATTGATTGGGAATTTGATTTCTTTTGGGCCCATTTTATTAAAGTAAAGTACTTTTTGACCTTTTTCAGATTTCCTGTTTCTTTTATAAAATTAAATTATTATTTTCATAAACGAATAGAGATTTTATAAGCATTCTTCTGAAAGTGAAAGTGAAAGTGAAAGTGATAGTGATAGTGATAGTGAAGGTGGAACCGTTTAGACGCCAACTGTTGACTCGGAATGCTGTAAAGAAAAAGAAAAAAAGTGTCTTGTACTTATTCGAGTTTATGGAGTTAGCTATGGTTAGAGAAAATCAAAGACGGAATGCATTAGTGTGCAACTAATGTAAATATTTTTTTTAGATTATCCTCTAATGTGCGATGTAAGAAAAAAGTTTATCATTACTATTTGTTCGTCGATTATGTTGTGTATCTTCCAAATGCATGATTCTCGAATATACACGTTTATTAATGATAATGTATGTTATCACGGGTGTTGCATGCATCATCTTCCAAAGATTATGATCATCAAGCATTGGTTTCATACCTCTAATTGTGCAAACCTAATATTCCTCACAAGAATGTAATAATATAATATATATAAAGTGTGATACTTCCGGAGTCTTGATCGATACTTATTCAGTAAATGTCCTACTATATATACGTGAGATGCCACTAATAATTTCCAAAGCTAATTTCTAGTTTCACAACAAAAACATATATGCATTGTGTATAAAAAAAATTGGATAACCAACCCACCAGACAGGGCGTGAAGGTTCAGCAGTTTACTTTTGTCAGGCAACGGCGATCAAATGAAGTTTCACCAGACAAGGTGTAAAGGTTCGACAGTTTATGTTTGTCAGACGAGGGCGATCAAATGATGTTTCACTAGACATGGTGCGAAGTTTCCGACGGGAGATGAAGTCACAACAAACCCATGTTCTCAACACACGTCAAGAAGATTGTTTTGCTTTGTACCGGACAAAGTATACGAAGTATTGATTTTCATGGCTCTGTCGCGAGACACCGACTCTAAGTTCTAGGACATCTAGGCAACAAGAATTCATCAAGCGATGTTGATGCTCTCATCGCTCCAATCGATTGTGTAGAAGCATATCCAGCGACGCGACTCAAATGAACATGCTGCTTTCAACAGTGGCACGCCAAACATGCACAAAAGAGACAGTTTATGGTTAAACCAGCTTCTCCTCCTCCTCTTGAGAAATTGAGCCAAACAATTACTACTACATTGCATCGTTTTAGAAATGGGAAGAAAGGAAGGGAAGGGAGGCCAAGAAAACTACAAAATGGACCAAAAATGAACTAAGAACTTAACTCCTAAGAACCAAAAAAATCAGTTTTAGGAACTAGAGAGAAACTTATAGTTGAAATCTATGTAACACGTACACTTCACTTTAGTGTTGTGTTATGTGTACGACACTTGGAGACATTACGACACTTGGGACGGTTGGGGACACTGTGTCCAAAGTGTTATGTGGTGTGTCCTAAAATATTATTATTTGGACACTTGGGGACACTCTGTTGACACTTTAGCACATCAAATATTGTATTTATTTTTATATATTTTAGTATGAGTCATATTTATTATAGAACTAGGAGATAGGGTTAAAAGTCTTAATACACAAACAAAATCATTCTAACCCGTACTCTGTTGTTCTCTAACTTCTTATTCGGTTCAACGCGTATTTTTTTCTTCAATGATATCTGAAATTTAAAAATATATATTCATGAATAATTTTGATTATATAACTTAATTTTATCCTATTATATATTAAATATTAATATTAACTTAATTGTCATGTCCATATCGTGTCCTACTTTCTAAATTTTAATATATTTATATTTTCTTATCCATCTCCGTGCAACATAAGTTGAAATAAATGTATATCAGAGAGATCCACGAGAGTGAATAGATTAGATACACTAGACAAGTGAACCACACATCACAGATAATGGAATTGTGGCAGCTATGAAGAATGCTGTCACCCCGAGAAAAACCGAGAGTTTCTCCGACAATTTTGACAATTGTGGACAGTGAACACTACGTTTGGAACCCCACCCCACCCACCCCCCCTCCCCCCGATCAACAATCTGGTGGAGTGTCAACTCTTGAAACTTCCTCTTGACCCAATCAAGTAACTTACCCACGAAACACACCATTGTTGTTTGATTGTATGTGTCTAAAACTCTAAATAAGCAGATGAAAAGTGGAGGAACCAAAAATCTATCCCGGACCTGGTACACAACAACGACCCAAAACTCTATCCTTGTTTTTCGCATGCATATAGGGTTTGTTTGGCCCACTTATTTTTTGGTCACTCGCTTTTCCGAGCTTTCTTACGCTACAATAAGCGACAAATGAAATAAATAATATCAGGTAAGATGGGTTTAATCACCTTCATTGCAGTACCACACTAGGACATTTTTTACCTCAAGTATACGAATCAAATCTGCCATAGCCCTACTTCGGTGAAAAAGAGTAAATACATGTGATCTATATTAGCTGGCACGTAATATGGAAATAATGTACACCTAAGTACTAGATGTTAATCAGCAATACAAGGTGAGGTGAAATTTGAGGTGAGGTGAAAGAGACGATCGGCTTAGACATAAAAATTCTGGATGATTAATTTTTTTAGAATATATATATTTAAATAATAAAAAAAATTATACGTATAAAAAATATTTTAAAAAATTTTAAGACGAAAATATTTAAATAATTTTGTGATGTATTTTTTAAGAAAAGAAGTTATAATTGAGAAATATTTTTTTTTCTTTTTTATTAGTATTATTATGAATATCAATTTTCTTTTTATGTACCATGTTGAAATATTGTTAATTTTATATTTTTTTTAACGTACTATGTTGGAGCATCAATTTATATTAGTTTGGTATAAGTATTTGATTTTAGGTTTATATTTGGCATGTGATTAACAAATCAGATATTTAGTTTTATTTTTTTATGTATATATCAGAACATTATATTAGTTTGGTGTATAAGTACTTGATTATAGATTTGTGTTTGACTTATAATTAACAAATCAAACATAAATGTTAGTATACATAAGATTCTGATTTGTTCTTATAGTTATATACGAGAAAAACGTGAGAGTATATTGGTTGAATACTTATATAACATAATTTTGTATATTTATTGTTTTTTTTATGGACATAAGAGGACACTATTTTTTATTCTCGCCTCAGTCTCAATTTCTTAGATCTAACCCTGATGTGAACTTCTGTGCTAATTGTCTTGGATGCACTTGTCAGAACATTATACTTCATTATCATTTTTTTTTAATTTCATTTACTCTTTTTTCAGGTATCCGATCTCACCCTTTGATTTTTCAGTCAAAGTAATAACATCAATATCACCTGATGTGCATAATATATATATGGGTTGGCTGACTTGGCTCCTAAAGGAACAAGTATAGTTATTTACAGAAATCATGACATTATAAAGGTTATAAATGATGGGAGAAAAGTAAATAAATACGCAATAAACTGAAATTGTACTTTATTCATTTATAGGTGACCTTAAATATAGGCACTATAATATGTTACAATCATTATTTTTATAAATCAGAAATTGAGAGAATATATTTTATTTTAATTAGGACAAGAAACACACCGAGATGCCATGCATATTTCTCTTGGAACACTTCCCCTTGTGTCGCAATCCTAATGTATGATGCATAACTTGTTGCCTCGCTAATAACTTTACTATTTAATTGAAATAATATTTTTGGTATCTTGGTGCGTGTCTTGTCCTAATTATAATATAAATAGTGTTTGTACTAGGATCCGAGCGGATACTGATGAAACACCTAGATGAAGAGAGATGAACGGAATGAGAAGTTGGCCCGCTGCCCTTATACTGAGATGCTAAGCTGAAAGATAGATGTCAGAAGTGAAGGCGGGGTGGTCTACCTATCACACTCTGATGCTTAAGTAAGTGATAGTCAATTGAAAGCAAAGGGGTAACAATGAAGATGTAGTTTTAGTCAACGGTTTGGATTACCTTTCTTTAATGACGATTAATGTATTATATACTTATATGGAAACGCACTCTTCTCTTTCTTCGATGTAAGACTTGACATGCCTTCCCTGTTTTCCTTTCTTTTGTGCGCTGCCTTAGTTTGTGCTTTTAACAAGCGTATACGAAATGGGGCAAAGCTAAAACGCTTATTCCAACAAATAGATATTCTCTCAATCTCTGATTTATACAGATATGAATTTGTAACAGATTGTAATACTTATATAAGATTATCTATCAATGAATAAAATACAATTTCAGTTTATTACGTATCTTATCTACTTTTTTATTTCAATACTTACCGAGTAACAAAAACCTGTTGCCTGAACTTTTCTTGAGTTATAACGAACAAAAAATATACAACAAAAAATATAATTAATGATATATGCATTTTGTATAAGAAATTGGAAAACCAACCCATCGAGAGCAGTCCCAATTCCTTCCGCATTGTTTTTGCCTCTTAACCGAATCAAACCGCCGCCGGTAGTTCGTTATGACTAAAATAAACAAATTTAGAGACTACCTAGGTAGGTACTACTGGACGAGCAGCATTAGTAAAAAATGGATAGTAAGCAACCACCACACCGATTTCAGATCTCTCAAAAAAAAAATGTACAGAAGAGCCGTAATCGCTCTCACATTTGCTCTCTTACTCCTTCTCACCTACTCAATCTTCATCGGCACCGTCGATCTGCGCTCCTACTTCATCCCTCTCCTCAAATCCTCACCGTTGGTTACTGACTCGCCGCTATGCGCCGCCGCCGGACCGCCGCTCAAGGTCTTCATGTACGATCTCCCGAGGCGGTTCAACGTCGCCATGATCGACCGCCGCGGCGGCGGCGACGAGGGGGTGCCGGCGACGGCGGAGAGCTGGCCGCCGTGGCCGAGGAGGTCGGGGCTGAAGAGGCAGCACAGCGTGGAGTACTGGATGATGGGGTCGCTGTTGAGCGGCGGCGGCGGAGAAGAGGAGAGGGAGGCGGTTAGGGTTTCTGATCCGGAAGCGGCTGATGCGTTCTTCGTGCCGTTCTTCTCTTCGTTGAGTTTTAACACTCACGGCCACAATATGAATGATCCGGAGACCGAGGTTGATCACCAGTTGCAGGTAAAATTGATCGGAAATTCGATCTCTTTTGTTCTTTTTTTGTATGTATGGATTTTAGTGCTTCGGTGAATTTTTGCCATTTTTGTGCTGAATTATGGTGTGTGATTGGATTTTTATGCTTCAGTTAGCTAGTTATATTAAGAAATGAGAGTTTTGAGCTTCATAGGCGATTAAACTCTGCGGAAAACTGAAATTGTAGACTTCAAATGAGACACTGAATACTGTGGTTTGCTTCAAATTGAAGCATTTGTTTGTTTTCGAATTTGATGGTTCTGCAATAGGATAGCTAGGCCCTCAGAAGGAAGTGTTATCTTCAGCTTTTTTTCGCCATTTGACTAGAAAATGTAGAACTTTTTTGAAGTGTTACACTGTCTAGAGAGGATTCTGGTGATGTTTTAACACTTTTAACCACTTTAAGGGGTGCTCTGGCTAATGGAGCCCTTCCTGCGGTTTTGTGTTCATATTGAATTACTTGGTGTCTAGAGATTTTGCAAGTAATGTTCTTTTCTCCATGTCCGAAATACAATAAATAGGTCTTTGTAGTGTTTATCTGACATCTTCATTTTCTGATCTCAGATAGATTTGGTGAAACTCATGGAAGAATCTAAGTACTGGAATAGATCTGGGGGAAGAGACCATGTGATCCCTTTGACACATCCCAACGCTTTCAGATTTCTTCGACCAAAGGTCAACGCCACCATTCAAATTGTTGTGGATTTTGGCCGGTACCCTCATGTTATGTCCAATCTGAGCAAAGATGTGGTTACGCCATATGTACATGTCGTGAACTCCTTTAAAGATGATAACGTTTCAGATCCATATGAGTCCCGCACTATGCTTCTTTTCTTCCAAGGAAGAACATACAGGAAAGATGTATGTGTTTGTTTAGCTGTAGTTTAAAAGAGAGAAGCATTACATCTTCAAGTTCTGAAATTTGTGCTTTGAGCCTAATTGATTATCTCCGGTCTTTGCAGGAAGGCATTGTTCGTGTCAAACTGGCAAAAGTTTTTGCTGGTTATGATGATGTTCACTATGAGCGGAGTGTCGCAACAGGAGAAAACATAAAATTGGTATGTGTGATATTCTTTGCTTATCTTATAAAAACTTCACATGTTGATAGCATGCTTCTTACTTGTGGTTTCTATCTTAATGTGAACATGCATAGTTCAGAAGTAAACTCATATACCATGTAATAGTTGCAAGTTAAAGTTACTTACTTTCACTTGTTGGAAGAATAAAGTTGTTTGAGGGACTTGAGAGAAAATGAGTTATGAATAACTTTTCTACTTGACAAACAACTTGAGGTAGCATGAAGAGCTTAAATTAATTTTCCAGAAGAAAAAAGTTCCTTTTGTATAGCAACAATGAGTCTTTAGTGGTTTTACCAAGTAGAACTAATTCCATGTCTTATTTTCTCCTCCATATTTTGTTGTATTAGTCTACACAACGGATGCGTTCATCAAAGTTCTGTCTTCACCCTGCTGGGGACACTCCTTCATCATGTCGCCTTTTTGATGCTATTGTGAGCCACTGCATTCCTGTCATTGTGAGTGATGAAATTGAGCTTCCATTTGAGGATGAACTTGACTACAACCAGTTCTCAGTATTCTTCTCATTCAAAGAGGCTCTGCAACCGGGTTACATGGTTAATCAGCTCCGAAAAATATCAAAGGAGAAATGGATGGAAATGTGGAGGCAGCTGAAGAAAATCTCCCATCATTTTGAGTTCCATTATCCTCCAGAAAAAGAAGATGCAGTCAATATGCTCTGGAGACAGGTGAAGCGCAAGGTTCCTGCCGTCAAACTAGCTGTACATAGAAGCCAGAGGTTGAAAATCCCAGACTGGTGGCGGAGGAGAAAGTAATTCCAGGTTTCTACTTTTGTTGTACATTCTGACCTTTTTACTCAGCATAGTGACAACCCTTTAAAGGGTACAGAGTAAGTACAGGTATCACAACGACCTTATTAATTCTTCGGGTAATGTTTTTGGGCATTCTTGCAGCTTCTCTATTCTTTGACCCTGCCATTTTTCGGTGTCAATCAAGTATAAGTTTTCCCCACTTTTAAATGCTTCATGTCAATCATGTATAAGTTTTCCCCACTTTTAAATGCTTCATGTCAATCATACTGAACGGTTGGATGGGTTACTAACTGTATGATATATGCTAGATTTCCTGACTTTCAAAATTGCATAAATAGATACTGATAATCTTAAATCACAGCTTTAAGCATCGAGACTTTTCTATTAGTTGTAAGTTGTAAGTTTGTAACTGTATGGCGTGATATTGGTTCTTGCTACTTAATTAATATACAGTGGCTCTTAATAATGTCATAACACCCTGTTTGATTTATGGATCTGAATCTTACTTATTTTAGTCATTTAGTGAGTGATTACATAACCTACTCAAACTCGTAGTAGTGAAGTAATGTAACATTTGAAATGCCTGGATTTCTGGTTAGGCCTAGCTAGATTTCTGGTGCTTGAATATTATTCAGTTCCTTTGTTTAGACTTCAGCTGCAAGTGTTGAAGAGTCACAAAACAGGATCTTCGACTTTGACCCGGACCCTGTGCCAAGAAGTGTCAAAGTATTTCCTCTCAGAATCCAGATCACCTCCCCAATTTCATGCAGGACATTTGCAGCTATGTCTACATGTTCAATAGTATTCAATATGAAGAAGACTTGTACGTCAATCAAGCCATAAATAAATACTGTCACCAGCAAACTTTGCTTACTGCTATATTAACAATCTCAGTATTCTGAGATACATCTGCTTGAGCCTTAAACAGTGCTCATGCCCAGTTGTCACATCTACTTGTTTCAGCAGCATATGCGACTTCAGTACTCTTCTGGTATCAGCTGGTTTGCATCCACCCATTTCTTGCCTCCATCCAAAGAATCATCAACTGCATACCCGTGAACAAATTACAGACTGCAGAATCCGGATTGACATCCATTAGTTCATTTCAAGAATACGTATTGGAAATGAAGGACACTACCATGCATAGATATATTTAGTTTCAGGCTTTCAGCAAACAAAATAATAATGTACAGACGACAAAACTGGAGGTGGCAATGATGCATATTTTGATATCAGTATATATATGCTTTTAACTACTGAATCAAAATATCTATACAGATGCATATTCATGAGTACGTGTACGTCGATCACAGCATGGCAAGTGATGAGTTAGCTAGACCCAACCGTGGATGTACTCTACTCAGTTCACTGGTTAAGGTTGGTAATGGAGTACGTACTTTCACATGCTAGCTGAGAGGCCACGTTATTGCATCAGCTTACTCGATCAGTTGTACATAGGTCTGGGCCATTGAACCCGGAACCAGTAGATTCGAGCTGGATCAACTCGAAAAATTGACAGATCTATTCGGTTTATTGAGAAAATAATGATTTGTTGTATAGAATCGAACCGTATTAATTAAAACGATTCGGACTCGCGAATCATAGTTTTCTTACAAAGTTAAACCCATTTGGAATCGACATGTGCTTAAAAATGGCACTTGTCTTAGTATAATTGGCTAACTCTTGCTCTCTATTTAACCCGGATTGATAGACGTGGTGCACTTGATCATAAACCTAAGAATATAATCCATAACTAAAAATCATATTCATTCTATACTCTTATTCTCTCGGCGCAACCCACTCCCAAACCCACTTAACCATGTCAAGCTTCACATTTGAAGCTTCTTAGAAACCAATCGATTGAAATCAAAACCTAACAATTCATCAACCTTCCGCATTTCATCCACCTATATCCACCAATTTCAGTTAAATATATACCTTAATCCCATAATTGTGAAACATTGAAACTTACTTTCCCAAACCAGTCGGGCAGTCGATTTCAAACTACAATAATTGCAGACTTATTTGAAGTATTTCAATTTTTCTTTGAACTTTCAGCTTGCTAGAATCAAATAATGCCTTAAATTGCTTCAGCTTTTTTATTTATTGAAAGTTCAGTTTTTATTGAATTTATTGTCTTAAAAGACCTCAGCCCAAATAATGTCAAAAATGTTAAAACCCAAAGACTTGAACCGGAACCGTTCATATCCATTTTTAAATAGGTAGAGACCTAAATAACACGAATCCGACCAGTTTTGATACGTATATTATTTGATCTGAATCCATGTATTTTTGGCCCAACCTGATCCGAGCCCGGCCCTAGTTGTACACTTGTACCCGTCTACCGACACTCTCTAGCTTCATCTCTTTCATCCCAATTATATCGATCATATCGATCACAACTCTCTATTCTCCATCGATCAAGTTCTAGTTTCCACCGCGCACAACAATCCTGGCTCGCTTATCATATCTTTCGTCTCTCCCTCTATATATACTCATAATTCAGTAAACACACACATATATATAGCAAGCTGATCATATATAGATATCAATCCTAAGATGGCTGCTGATCCTCAGAATAATGTTGGGAAAGATTTAGACCAAGGTATGTAAAATCGATATTATCGGCGATATTTCAATTTTTTGGAGTTACCTGAAAAATCCTCAAATATATCCTTAAATTTTTCGAAATTTCCCGATTTTTATTGATATTTCTGATATATCTCCGATATTTCCCGATATTTTTCAAAATTTCTGAAATTTCTGTAAACTTTTCACATTTAACATTAGTTTGGTAAATGTCCAATCTTCACATGCTCAATGTCCA
This sequence comes from Geum urbanum, assembly GCA_946800695.1. Classification (NCBI taxonomy): domain Eukaryota; kingdom Viridiplantae; phylum Streptophyta; class Magnoliopsida; order Rosales; family Rosaceae; genus Geum; species Geum urbanum. Next base: position 62,374,808 of record OX327003.1, read on the forward strand.
ATCCACCCTTCACGTGACATGTCCAAATACATACAGAATTACATGGGAGAACAATCATTTAATGATTATTCTTCACAATACACACATGATTATGCACAAGGAGATGAAGAAAATAGTGTGAATTTCGAACCTCATAGGTCCCTACGTGGTTTTGAAGTATTTATATATTTGATTTTGTGATATGTGATGTGTGATGCGTAATATATTGTACAAAAGATGTGATGACCTAGCCTCCTATAAGTTTTAGCCATCAAAAAATAAAAATAAAACTAATAAATTATATTTTAATAATTATCAGCACTAAACACGTACTAATTCATATAGTAATATAGCAAATTCATATGTCTTGATGTTTGATCAATATTTTCTTTTCACATAAGGTAGATAATTGATCATGTAACAACCTCCACTACCGGATTAAGACCCATTGCCGGTGACTTAAAGTCGCCGGCCTTGTTTTTTTTCTCGCCGGAAATGTCATTACCGGCGACAAGTCGCCGACAATGCCGTCGCCGGAAATTGCCCGCCGGAGATAGCATTGCCGGCGACTCATTTTCACGTCGCCGACAATGTTAGCGCTGCCGTGGCCGGAATTTGAAGTCATTGCCGGCGACTTAGGTCCATGTCGCCGGCAATGGTTGGAAAAATTTTGAAAAAAAAAAGTCGGTTCTGGATTGGGCCCAATTCCAGAACCTGCATTGAAAGACATAAACCGTACAATCATACAAGTTCAACAGTACACACATAAATGTCCAACGTACAGTACAAATAGCAACGATACGAAAATTAACTACAACTACACGTCAGGGTCGAGGAACTTGCGGGTCAGGGTCGAAGAAATCCATGTACTCATTTGAACTCCGGTGGCTACCCTGGTCTTGCTGTGGCGGTGACTGGTGCGGTGGTGGTGGTGGATAACTGGGGAACATAGGGACCGGGGGAGGTGTGGGGAGCGGTTGTCCGGTAGTCTGAGCCGCGTACATCGTCTGCATCCAGGTGAACATTTGTGTCTGCTGCTGGACCATGAGTCGGTGTTACTCGATCATCCCCCGGTACTCGGCATCTCTGACTGCCTGTTGCTCGGCCATCTGCCTCATCTCCTCCATCTACCTCCTTTGCTCCTCCAACTCCCTCTGCGTCCTATGAAGCTCTGCTGCGAGGTTACGACTAGAAGTTGAACTTCTTGACCCGGTAGAGTATTCTGAAGTGTACTTCAATACTCCTTCGCCCGCCGAGCCCATTCCCCTACAGTAGTAGGTATTCTTTCCAGTCCCGCACGCTTTTGCCATGATCTGAGCCGCAATAGGGCGATCAAGCGGATCGATCTGAGAGGCATACTGGGTGACTTCTTCCTCGGAGCAGTCATAATGGTTATTCCGAGATATATTCATGGTCACTTCTGTGGTCGCCTCCTCCACTCTCGCCTAATTGAAAAGCGAAAATGAATAACGTATTATTTAACAAAATAAATTAATATCAAAAAATAGTTTTATTAACACATGCAGAGGCAAAAGACTTACCGCTTCTTCAGGGCACTGCGGATAGAACTTCTGATGAATATACACCAACGGGTTCACTTCTTGTTGTTGCTGCGCCTTACTCGACCAACCCAAATAGTTGAGTGAACCTGCATGATGGGCCCTGGTGTTTTTCAATCTATTCGCCCGGTTCGTCTTCGAAATCGCCTTGTTTGATAAACATATGTAAAAAAATTAGTAACTAACTATTTGAATGTGATACGATACATTAGGCTTGTAAGATATATTCATGATGCATACCTTCGCTTTGGGGTGCTCGAAGTGGGCTATCAGCCACAGCCACTCGTACTCCCTAAACCGGAATTCGCTAGGGGTAGAACCTCGGCCTAGCTCCTTGTATACAGTGTAATGTGAAGAAAGCTCGTTCTTCCACTCTTTATACCTATATTAACACCAGGAAAAAAAGTTAGAGATATTAAAACACTTGATAAACAAAAATCTAACTCGATATATACTCAAATAACTCGAAGCACATCACCTCATATGTAGTTGACGCTCTACCCACGTGTGAATAAGGCATTCATCCACGTCAAACCACATCTGCAATATGAATATATAAACGGTAAAATTATATATTTATTCGGACTTAATTAATAAATGTAAAATTTACGTAATGAAAATACGATTTAACTCACACTCAGTGCATTATGCACTTGCATCTTCACGTAGATAGGCACAGATTCCCAATCTGGCCAAAGCATTGGGACCTTGTCCCGCACGATCGCCCCGGCCATGCTGACATATTTTCGCGTGGTGTCAAATGCCTCGATCACCTCGCCATCCTCATTGGCCCTAATGGGCGTTTTCCTTCCCCCGGTGGCCTGCTCAAGTCTCTTCCCGGTGCAGGTGCCTCTAGCCCCTTTCCGTTTTCCAGTACCATTAACGAAATTGCCTAATAATACAATGTCAACAAATTGATATCATTAATTGAACCTATCGTAAGTCTTAAGTAATAATTAAGTAATCAATCTTGTTAAATAAAATTTACCTGCATCGTCCGTTTGTTGGTTGGTGCACCTCACACTCCAAAGATACACGGGGTCGAACGGGATGAAGTTGTACGCTTCCTCCACGCTCAGGAACTCCGGCCGTCCTTCAACATAAATAGGCATCCCCCTATCATCGAATTCAGGGATCACAGGAATCTTGTCGGGCAGGAAGATACCGGACGGCGGAGATAGACGAGGCCTGGACGATGAGGCGCCAGCACCATCTGCCTCAGATGATTCCCGTGAAACGGGAGTAGGCACCGGGCGAATAGGGGGCATTCAGATGGAGGGAGTTTCTGAAGCCCCCATTGACTGTCACTCGTCTGAGGGTCTGCTGACGGAGGGACGTCTGCTGACTGAGTGTCTGCTGACTGAGGCTCAAGGCTGGACTTCCGGTTGCACGGCTCCGGATCGTGCAGCTTCCTCCTCTGCTCGCGCAGCTAGCAAGGCTTGTGTGCGAGCATTCATCATTGGCCCACTGTGCGTGTTGCTGACTGCGGCTGAGGAGGAAGCTTGACTACAGCTCCCTCTACTATTTCGGGAACCTCTCCGTTTGATGCCTCCAAGCCAATTTGCCGCAAAACCTCCTGGACACCGTATTAGTCATGGATTCGGTTCTATAACAAATCGGAACTGGAACCGTTTGGAACCGGAACCGTTTGAACCCGGAACCGTTTGGAACTGGAACCGTTCGGTTTCAAACGGTTCCGGTTACAAACAGTTCCGATTCCAAACGGTTCCGGTTCCACGCGGTTCCGGTTTAAAACTGTTCTGGTTCCAAACCGTTCCGATTCTGATTTTTCACCTTAATTTATACGTTAAATTAACAACTATATCACCTTAATCCAAACACGTTAAATGCCGATTCCGATTTTTCACCTATTATACGTTAAATTAACAACTATATCACCTAAATTAACATATATACATACATCATTTTCGACTTCAAATTTTTCACATATATATATACATCATGCATCTTAATTAAATTAAATTTTCACATATATATATACATCACATATTAATCCAAATCACGCAACCTAATTAATTTTCCACATTTTTCACACATATATATACATCATGCATCTTAATTAAATTTAATTTTCACATATATATATATATATATACATCACATATTAATCCAAATCACGCACCCTAATTAATTTTCCACATTTTTCAAACATTACCGGTATATATATACATTGCATATAAATTAATCCAAATCACCCTAATTAAATTTAATTTTCACATACATATATATATACACATTGCCACATACGTACATACGTATATATATATATATGCATAAAAATAAATAAAAATTGAGAGAGAGAGATAGAGGGAGAGAGAGAGAGGGAGAGAGCGTGAGCTTGCATGCACCTGCCATGGTGGAGCTCGAGGTGATTTTCCGGCGACGGAGGTGAGGGGAGGAGGTAGAGGAGGAGGGGAGGAGGAGAGGAGGAGGGGAGGAGAGGAAATTTCAATTTAAAATGGGGTTTTTTAGTGTGGAGAGAGGAGAAGGGAGAGGAGGTGAGGGGAGGGGAGAGGGGAGGAGAGGAAGAGAGATTTGAGGAGAGGGAGGCGGCCGGAACAGTTTGGGAGGAGGAGTTTTAGGGTTTGAGATAGTGAGAAATGAGGGAGAGCTCGAGCTGGGTTCGACCATATTCAGTAAACATTGTCGGCGAGTTAGTTGCAACTCGTTGGTAATGACATTACCAACGAGTTGATAACTCGTCGGCAATGTCATTACCAACGAGTTGCTTATCAGCTCGTTGGTAATGTCATTATTAAAATACGATTTCCGACTACGATTTCCGACTACGATTTCCAACATGATTTTCGACTATAATTAAAATACGTACATCATTAACGTACTAAGGATGATAATCGTAATCATCTTCATCACTTGAGTCTGACTCGGTTTCATAGGTAACCTCTGGCAATATGTGCCGCTCCTCGTCATCTGAATCAGCGTCAACTTCATATGGATTAACATCGAGAAGTTCTGCTCCAGTAATTCGAACCACACTCCCAGATCTCACATTATTAAGGCGAATCGTAGATGATTCCGGAATGTCAAAAGCGTTCGGCTCTTGGTATGCAGTAACTTCCTTATCATCTGCGGTCTCACCAAGTGTGGCAGCACTGTATATGTTTCTATGAGCAACATGGTTAACCACCTTCCACGGGACTTTGTTAAGAAGATCGTCAAGGTAAAACACTTGTTTTACTGATGAGGCAAGAACGAAAGGGTCTTCTTCATACCAGCTAGTAGCAGTATTCACCGAAAATGTTCCGTACTGATCGGTCCTTGTGTTCTCCGGGCTAGTATCAAACCATCTACACTTGAACAAGTGCACTTTCATGCGGTTCCCATAAATTAGTTCAACAACTGAATGAAGGACACCGTAATAGTCAACGCCATCCTGCCCACCATGGACCATCACCCCACAATTCTGTGTTTTCAGTCGGTCGTCTCGATTTTCACATATAAATTTCACGCAATTGACCTGACACATCGAGTAAAATTTTGAAGCTATCGGTTTCATCGCCAAGACCCTCAATTCGTTTGACCACTCTGGGCAACCATCATTTGCTACATGGTTCATCTGAAAACGATAAGAAACCACACAAGAAATTATGAACATAGAAACCACAAAACCACATACATCTGAAAATAGACATATACACATATACCCTTACCCATTGACCAAAGTAGTTTGCAAACGTCGTGTTGTGGTAATCAACATTTCTGGCAATAGCAGGGCAGTGAAGATGATAGTTTTTCCAATATTGTACTTCTTAACAGTTAATCAGTACCGACCAGTGGGCAATGGCTACCTCATTTCCATCCAACTTGTACGACTTTGGCAAGCTTCCCTGTACTACCACGTCATTGGAGATGATAGAAATGTTGAACTGGGGTGCATCTATCGGCATCTGTTGTTGGGGGTCCTCAAGCGCTCCCAAATACACTTTGGTGTACGTTACACACTCGTGCGCAACATATGCTTCAGCGATACACCCTTCAGGTGCATATTTATTCTTCACATAGTCCTTGTAGGCTCCTAATTGTCTACAAGTTAACAAGTGCATGTTAACTTACTTAAAAAATAAGAATTTACATATAAAAACAAAGGCAAACCAAGTGTAGTGTACGGGACCGGTAAGCAACAATTGTTCGGGAAGATGGATCATCAGGTGAGGTATGATGTCGAAAAAATTTGGGGGAAATATCCTCTCAAGCTTGCACATGATAAAAATGATGTCATCTTGCATCTCCCTGAGATCTAATTTTTTAACTTCCCTGGTGCATAACTTCTGAAAGAATCTTGACAAGGCCACCAACGGCTCCACCACCTCTTTGGGCAGGTACCCTCGAATGAAAATAGGGAAAAGGCGTTGAAGCAGTACATGGCAGTCATGACTCTTTAATCCGTACATCTTATTGTCCCGGAAGTTAACACACCTGCTTATATTTCCTGCATAGCCATAAGGATACTTGCATATATATATATATATATAGCCATAGGTAACAATTGTATTTCTCGCATATAACCATAATTCGGTAAAAATTTAAGGCCAAATTCCTGCATAGCCATACGAATATATACCTGACATTACTCAGCCACCGAAAAATTTCATGCTTATGCTTCGGCTTTACTGTGTAAGGAGCTTGCGGCATTTTTCTCTTACCATCTCTTAACCACAAATGTTTCCGCAGACCCATTGCTTTCAGATCAATGCGTGCATTATGGATGTTTTTTGTTTTCCCCTCCAAGTTAAGAACTGTGCCCACAACACTTTCACACACATTCTTCTCTATATGCATGACATCTAGGTAGTGTCTGATAGGCAACCTGGGCCAGTATGAGAGTTCCCAGAATATGCTCTTGTGTGTCCAAAACTTATACCTTTCGGGCTTGTCTGGAATTGACGCGACTATGTCAGGATGATTGCTCAGTTGGCCAAAATCATATTCATTCAACACTTCCAAAATTGCTTCCCCTGTCCATCGCCTGGGTGTCACACCTGTTTCCACAGTCCCATCAAACGCGTCTGGATCCTGCCTAAATGGGTGATCATATGGAAGCCAACAACGGTGACGCATCTGAACAATTTTACTGCAATGAGGACTGCAACAATCAACCGTCATGCACTCTGAACAAGCCCTATAACCCCTGGTAACGTTGCCCGACAACATACCGCGGGCAGGAAAATCACTGATGGTGCCAACAAGCATGGCATGCATCTGGAACATCTCATTTTTGAACCTATCGTAAGTGGGGTGGCCACACTCACTCAGGTACTTAAGCTCCTTAATCAAAGGCCTCAAATACACATCGAGACACTTTCCTGGATAACCCGGGCCCGGAATTAACAGAGTGAGCATATTGTATTCCTTCTTCATGCACATCCATGGTGGAAGGTTGTACGGTACCAAAATAACTGGCCATATACTGTATTGAAGACTCATGTTGCCAAAAGGGTTGAATCCGTCAGATGAGAGCCCTAGCCAAACATTTTGGACCTCTGCTGCAAAATGATCAAACTCCCTGACCATGTGCTTCCAAGCCTCTCCGTCGGAAGGGTGTATAAGGGTGTCATCGTCAGGCAAATTCCTCTCAGCCCACAATCTCATTGTTTCGGCCGTGAAAGCACACATGAACAACCGCTCCAGCCTATCCATAAGCGGGAAATATCGAAGTATCTTCACAGCTTTCTTGTTGCCTGCATGAGTCAACTTATACCTTTCTGTAAAACATATCGGGCATGCTTCAAGGTCTTCAAGATCTTTTCCCCAGAAGAGAATACAATCGTATCTGCATGCATAGATTTTGATGTAGGAAAGCCCAAGATCTTTCAGGATATGTCGCACCTTATGATGAGTGGTAGGAAGACGATGACCGGGTGGCAGTAGCGAAGCAGTCCACTTCAGCCAAGAATCAACAGCTTTGACAGACATTTTGTTCTCCATTTTGAGCTGCATCACTCCCATCACACTTTCAAGAACAGTCTTACTACAACCGTCGTACAACGGAGTCTGTTGCAATGCAATCAGGTTGTTATACTTGTCCATACCACTTGTGTTGACATGAGCTCCAAGTAATGGCTCGACTGGCTCAATATGGGGGAAACCCTCAACGACGGGAGGGACATTTGGTGCTTCATCAGCAAATACACCGCTCTCATGAGGAAACATATCATTGATTAACATCGATGTTGGATCATAGGATGGACTGCCCCTCTCAGCAAAATCTCCATGATCATAGCGTGGACCTCTCACCAAATTGTCCATGATCATGCGGACCCGCTAACGATGTTTCACCGTGATAAATCCAACAAGTGTACTTATCCCAAAACCCGTATTTACTCAGGTGCTTCTGGACTTTATCAATGGGAAAACGAAATCGATCGTTGCGACACTTACATTCTTTACACGGACAATAGTGAAGTGTAGTGTCTCCACAATTAGCCTTCACAAAATTCACAAAACTCCTAATTCCCTGGTGATATCTCACATCCCATCTTTCGAGGCTCATCCAACTCTTGTCCATCCTGAAAATTCTAACAATTTTACGTATTATATATACACACATTCACTACTAATAATCGACGCGATATCTCAATTCAACTCTAATTAAATCAACACATGCATGCATATATATATATATATATATATCGATCTAATTAATTAGATCGATCAACACATATATATATATATATACATACACATATACGTATATATACACGTACCTATATATATATAGCTTCCCGAGTGATCGAGTTTTCGACGCGCGCCTTAATTTTGACAATACCGAAGGATCGATTTCAGAGCGTTTTCCTTCTTTCGATTTCACCGGATTTTTTTCGATCCAAATGAATGAGCTGCTGCGATCTGCATCTAATATAAGAGGCATTGCCGGCGATTCATTAAATCGCCGGAAATGGAGACATTGCCGGCGAAAAGTCGCCGGTAATGTTGCAAGACATTACCGGAGACCTACTCCGTCGCCGGCAATGTCAAGCCAACCATTGCCGGCGATTTTCCGTGATGAGGAACTCTTGGGACCTGAAGTTCCATATCTCAGTGCTATTAAAACTTTTTTGTATTTGGCTCAATACACATGCCCATACATTGCATTTTCAGTGAACTTATAGGCTAGGTTTAGCTTTGCGCTTACGCAACATCACTAGAATGGAGTAAAACCCATCTTCAGATACTTGAAGGGATCCATTGACTTGGGCTTATTCTTCCCCTACAAATAAGCAAGAGAGAAACTTGGAATTCTAGAAAAAGAAATTATTAAAACGCAGCTTTCTAACTCAGCCAAGTTCGACCCGTCGAACTTGGCCCTTGCCCCGTCGAACCATGCGTTCAGGACGATTTAGCCAGAGTCATTCGACCCTTCGAAGATTGGTTCCTGGATCGATCATAAGAAGTCTCTCGACCCGTCGAGAGAAGCCTTCAACCCGTCGAAGAATCTTTCGGCTACAAGCACTTATCCACCTTTCAATGTAATCCCCTACTCCGAGACATTGTGTGATGTGTTGGTAGGATTTGTTGATGTTGGGTATCTCAATGACCTGCACAGAGGAATTTTCCAAACAAATTATGTATTCAACATGAGGAACACGTCGATTTCTTGGAGATCTACAAAGAAAACCTCTGTTGCTACTTCCTCGAATCATTCTAAGATCAGTGATACACCATATTCGAGGGTGTAGTATATTACCGTCTGCTATGACAACACCAACAACTTACATCTTTGAGGATAATCCAGCTTGCATTGAACAAGTGAAATTGAGTTTTATTAAGGGTGACAATACTAAGCACATTTTGCAAAAGTACTTCTTCAATCAGCACCAACAGTAGTTATTGAATATCCATGTGAGTCAAATTGGTTCTGCGGATAATATTGTGGACTTGTTTACCAAGTCATTCCCAAATCTATATTTGTGAAACATGTGAGATGCATTAGAATGCGAAGATTATCTGAACTCTGAGATTGAGTTATCAATCAAGTTGAGGAGTCACATTTTGGTAGACATTATGGGGGATTTTACGTCACATGAAGTATCTTTTATAGTTGATGCATTGTATTCTTTTTCCCTTCGACCAAGCTTTTGTTTTGTCCATGAGGTTTTTGTTTGCTTGGCAAGAATTTTAGTGAGGCAACAAGTTATGCATCATACATTAAGAGCTCAACTCAATGGGAAATGTTTAAGGAAAGTATATTCAGTATCTTCCGGTGTGTGTCTTGTCCTAATTAGATTAGAAATAGAGATTATATCAATATAAATGAAATGGATACTGATTGTAATATATAGTAATGTATGTATTTAAGTTCACTTACCAATGAATAAAGATAGAGTTTGCAGTATACCATTATTGTGTTTACATTGGACCATTAAAACCGAACAAAAAAAAAAATAGGACACGTGAAGAGGAATAACGTTGGACATAGATATACTTGGACCAAACACGTAAACATTTAGGACAGGTCCATTGGGCTATTCTAGTCCATTATTGACCTTTGGGCCGGCACCGGTAGTCCAACTACCTTCACCAAACTCCACGTGGCTAACAATAAGATGCGGCGTGGGTGACATCCATGATTCTCCTGTCGCCGCCACGTGTCCTTCCTATCAAATCCAATGCTCGGACTTTCATACTACCACAGTCCACAGGGTCCAAAGTCTCCTCAATCTCTTGTCGCGACTTACAAATGTCATCAGTCATCCCCGTGAGTAGCACGCTCCGACCAAACTTATGGCAGAGGGGGGAGGACTAGTCACATGGATCGTGGCATAAGGTCGGACCACGTGGTTGGATGTTTGTTTCAAGGCAAAGGGAGATAATGAGAGGATCTGCTTCAACTTGACACGCCTTCAGGCAAGTGATTGATTGAGCTACTGACTATGATGAGACTATGAACAGATGATTTGGAATATGATGTTACATGTTGGTTGGACTATATATGGTGTTCACTGCTACAATGTACTTGTATTATATAGACGATGCACTAATGGGCTAAAGACACCTTTAATTGAGCTTTGAGTGTGTCGAAAGTTTTGAGTAGTTTTGTTTTGTTTTGGGGAACTTTTCAGGAAGAACGGATGAGGCGGTTGCAGCACCGGATGAAGATTTACTTTGATTCGACTAAGCCCGATCACCAGGTGAAGTTTCCATTTCGATATGTGAGAATAGATTTGAAACTTTTGATAGTATAGAGATCCAAGTTGGAGTTTTTGGTCCCCAAGAGTTCTGTTATACCAGTATCCATAGGCATAGGATACAAAGATTGGACATTAATGAAATTTTTTAAGTTATGAATCTCCGATAAAATGTGTGTTGGTGGATCTCTCTCCGGAATTTTTATAATTGTTTGCTACTGATCATACGAAAATTTGATGAGGACAGGAAGCTTTGACAGCTCTGTGGTATGCTACATATCCTGGTCAAGAGCTTCATGGCTTGGTATCTGATCAATGGAAAGAGATGGGATGGCAGGGAAGGGACCCTTCTACCGATTTCAGGTTTCATTTCCCCTTTGTTCCTACATTGTTCTGCAGCTAATTGCTGCTTCCTTTCACACATTTGTGCTAGCATTTTCTTATTTGCATGCTTTGGATGATTTACGTGACAGAGGTGCTGGCTTTATTTCGCTGGAGAACCTCTTGTTCTTTGCAAAGACATTTTCGGTACAATCCTAAACTTGATCTGCATATTGAAGGCCGGAACCTGAAGAAATAGGATCCTCTCTTAATATTTTTATCTGTCAATTCGCAGACGTCTTTCCAGTGCTTTTTGAACAAGCAAGGAGGAAAGCGTGCTGCTTGGGAATATCCATTTGCTGTTGCCGGTGTAAATATTACATTCATGATCATGCAAATGCTTGACCTTGAAGCCAGTATGTGTGTTATACATTGGGATGATCTATTTTGTTCAATCAAAAGACAACTTAAAGCTGTGTGATCTGCTATACAAAGATTGAATCAGCTCTTGTCAAAGATGACCTATGTTGTTTTCAAACTTCTTTTTCTTCTTTGAGAGATAGCTCATGTGTGGTTACTTGGCAGCCAAACCCAGGTCCTTTATCCGAGCAGTTTTCTTACAATTGTTGTTAGGTAAGAGTTACACCCAACTTTCTAGTTTAAAGCAGATTGCACAGCATTACATTGGCTACTGAATTTACCTTGTCGTGTTCAATGGCTCAGAAAGTGAGTGGGCTTTTGACTTGCTTTATTGCGTCGCATTCATGGTTATAGACAAACAATGGCTGGAGAGAAATGCTACATGCATGGAATTCAATGTAAGAATCCTTTATCTGTATATGATTCTTAAAGGAGTCGCGTAAAGTTTTGGCTGTATAACTTCAGTTAACTGGAGGCTAGCTAACAACTCCTTAGCTGAGTTACCAATTTGAAAGGCATTTGATGCAAATTCTGTCTTCACAGGATGTTTTGAAGTCAACTCGAGCTCAGTTGGAGAGGGAATTACTGATGGTTGATGTCTCGCGGATTGAAGACATGCCTTCTTATAGTCTTCTTAGTTGATGATTACTGGTAACCAAACAACCTAGTGTCTCTATAAGCGTCCCTGACTGACCTTGTAACTGTACAATCGCTCCCTTTCTCTGTCACACGAAGTAATCGAATCCATAACCTTTCTATGTGCCACTGGAAGTTTTTGGCAGTGCCACTTCGAGTTTATGAGAATTGTCTTCAAGGGTGTTGAGTACAGGAAACTGAATGATTACTAGCAGAGGTAATGTAACACTTTGTTCTACAATAGAGAGAAATATTAGACGTATAGCTGAAAAATGAAAATGAGATGCTTCAAGTTGGTAACTACCACCAATAGCTGGCAATCCTAGTTTGCGTAATGCAATGTAGCTCCCTTTTCCTTTTAACCTTTCTCTGGCCAGATCTCAATTTGTTTGTACAAACTTTTCAGTTCTCAGATACAGCCTTTGGGTCATATACACTTGGTATCTTGTCCTTCTACAAAGACTGCCATTTTAAACGTGAAAAGGGTAGAATACTTGGTTCTCTCAAATGAGGTGGTCTGTGGTCATGATAATATTACGAAGCTGATCTCATACCTAACTCAAGATTATCACTTCACAGATAGAAGAAAAACGAAACCTGCTATTTTGGTTTTAGCCATATCGAGCAACACGAGTATACATAAACCAATGGCTATCGAGCAGCTTGAAGCTGAGGACTAAGCAGGTGTCTACATATTGCTTAGGAATCAAGTCTGAGGCTGGTCAGTGCGGTACACAATAGGTCCGCACACACCTATGAATAAGAGGCCCCAACTTAAAAGAGTTTCGGAATTAAGTACAAAATATTAGGGAGGGAAAGATCAGAAGCTGAAGGTTCGAAAAGAACTTCTGAGATCCTTGAACCCCAAGCTTGGAGATTACCTACCTTTGGCTACTCTTGTCTTTTAAGCAAAACTAACACCTAAAGTTCCACCACCATACTCAAAAGCATTCACATTTCCGCCCCTCAGTCATTGGGTTCAAGGAACTTCCCACTCTTACTCCTTCCATACTCACTGACTAGGTGTTACGAAGCTGAACCCAGCATATTTCTGCAGGCCGAGATATTCTGCAATCCGGACACACGGAAAACATTTGGATGGGTTCATTTCAAGCACCAGCTGGACTAAGCTCCACGCCTCTGGAAACGTCGTGTGGTTATTTGCTGCGAGAATTGCAGGCAAGGTTTTCATCCAAGTATATGGTATAGCAATTGCTTTTCAATGGTTCTTATTTTGGAATGTTGCATTCTGTAAAAATGAAACAGATTATTTGGAATGAAATTGGACAAGATCAGTTGGAAAGGGAAAAGGTACTGCTAGATTTGGAGCAGGAATGTCTGGAAGTTTGCAGGAGGAAGGTTGATGCCGCTAATACCTCAAGAGCTCGCCTACACCAGGAGTTGGCAGAAGCTGAGGCTGAATTCACCCATCTTCTTTTGTCCCTTGGCGAACAGTCTCATCCTGGACGGGTACTTAATTTTATCATTCCCTGACCTCATTAAAATAATGTGACCATAAATCACAGTATGCTTGTTAAATTAGACCAAGCAAACATGTGACTGGCAAATATACGTTTTATTTGACTGATTTCTTTTTCAATTTTTTTTAAATGATTAAATTGGCAGCTATCTAACTAGAAAAATTCTTAACTTCATGATATTCCCTAACCAAAAGAAATAAAATGGTCCTAACTAAGCCTGTAATGGATGCTAATGGTTGACAACACAGTTCACACCAGGGTTATCTAGAGTAATAATGTGAAATAGAACTCTTGATTAAATGTGTAGTCTTGCATAATGCTTGAGCTGATTCTTGTATTATCTCACCAGCCAGAAAAAATGGTGGGTACACTGAAAGAACAGCTAGATTCCATCACACCAGCTTTGCGAGACATGAGATTAAGGAAAGAAGATAGGGTTAACAAGTTCCGAGCTGTACAATGGCAAATTCAGAAGATCTCTGCAGAAATAGCAGGACAGTCAGAGTATGAAACCTTATCAGATGTCAGGGTTAATGAGAATGATCTTTCATTGAAGAAACTAGAGGAGTATCACATTGAGCTACAAAGACTCCGTAGTGATAAGGTACTGCAACTTTACTTCAGAAACTGTATATATAGCTGATGACTAATAAAATATTATTTTGATTGATGTTTCAAATCTCTTTCTAAGTTCTTTGTTTATCTTGCAGAATGAAAGACTCAAGCAGGTGGAGAAGTATATAGAATCAATACAAAAATTGTCTTCAATATTTGGAACAGACTCCTCTGTAGTCATCACCAAGGTTCACCCTAGCTTGAATGATTTATGTGGGATAGCCAAGAACATAAGTGATAGTATCTTGGCTAAACTCAACAGCACTGTGGAATCTTTAGAGGAAGAAAAGCAAAAGCGGCTAGGAAAGGTGATGGTTTACCTATGTAGTTATACTAGTCTTCAGTTGGGCAAAACATATTGGCAGGGGCTAGTACCTGTTTTCTGCAAAACATAAAAAATGTAAGACCAATTCTCAGTACCAACAGTGATAAAATACAAATAATTCAAATTGAAATAGACTACTCAGCCTCAATCATATATGACAAACTGAAGCATAACCTCTGTGATGAAATACAAACAGTTCAAGTTGAAATAGACTACTCAATTCCTATCCTGTGTAAATATCTTCTCACTATTTACCATTTGTGTTAATTCTCAAGATAGTCCACTCCTGGAATTCTTCAAGATGTAAAGTCACTGGTTCGAAAAACCATCAGTATGATATAATTCTGCCTTAACTTTTTCAGCTTCACCATCTTGGAAAAGCATTAACAAGCTTATGGAATATCATGGACACGCCCTATAAAGATCGTCAATTGTTTTCCCACGTTACCGGCTTATTATCAATCTCATCAGCAGAAGTATCAGATCCAGGAAGCCTTGCCCAAAACAAAATCCAGCAGGTAAGCTCAAGACTTTAATGAATCCTAAATGTATCAGAAGTGAGAATAACAATGTTCATATTTGTTTACAGGCCGAGGCTGAAGTAAATCGACTGGATCAATTAAAAGTAAGCAAGATAAAAGAACTATTTCTCAAGAAACAAAATCAGCTCAAGGAGATATGCAAGAAATCACACATGGAGATTCCTATGCAAACAGAACTGGTTACTATATTTAACCTCATGAATTCAGGTGAGACTCAGCCATAGACAGTTGCCGTTTAAGAACTAAAATGCTGAAAGATGATATAGCTCATAAACTGACCTATGTTCAACAGGGGAGACTGACCATGCCGATCTTGTCATGAGCATGGATCAACAGATATCAAGAGCAGAAGAAGAAGCTGCTAGCAGAAAGACTATCATGGAAAAGGTGGATAAGTGGATGTCGGCACGTGATGAGGAGCGCTGGTTGGAAGAATATGGAAGAGTCAGTATTTCATACACATAAATTTAACTTTGTAAGTACAAAAAGACACGTGTAATTTTCTTAATCCAAAACTGTTTTAGGACGAGAATCGATACTCAGTCAGAAGAGGGGCACACAAGAACTTGAGACGTGCAGAACGTGCCCGAGTATTGGTCAGCAAAATTCCAGGTAAAAACAAGAGACTTATGCATACAAACACAACAGTATAAACTGCCCTATGTAAAAAAATACAACAGTCGACCAGCAGCTACTGAATTCATCACATAATGTCATCCAATTTAGATAAATTCTCTCACAATGGAATAAAATGCAGCTTTGGTGGATTTGCTGATAGAAAACACCAAGAGTTGGGAAGAAGAGAGAAAGAAGACTTTCTTGTATGATGAGGTACGTACTCCAATTCATTCCAAACTTCCAACAAAAGATACATTTTCTGTAAAAGGCCAATGCTATTAATAAAAAAAATGGCTCAAAGTTAACTTTTAACCCGTTCCTCTTTTATTTCACACTGTTAAAATGAAATCACATATGCAAATGCTCATTACCATTCAAAAGTGTGTTATATAAATTGGCCAACACTATTGATTTGAAAACGAATAAGAAAAAGAATCATGCAACCTAAAGTCAATGACTGTCGTACAGTTTCAACTTCCCTCTGATGACTTGGTATATTTCTATAATTAGTAGAATTCAGTACTCCAAAACTTGGCATGCTCTCTATCTGGTAGTCCAAGTCAACTTCAATTATTAATGAAGACAATATGTCGTACAGGTACCTCTCTTAGCAATGTTGGAAGAATACAATGTGTTGAGGCAGGAGAGGAAGGAGGAGGAGAGGCTACGGCAAAAGGTATGCAGATTTGACAATGCAATAAAAAGTTCATAGTTTTTTCTTTATATATGACTATTTAGGTTGGTAGATTTTTAGTAACACATCCTAGGACATATATCTACATGGCATATAGTAATATTCCACAATGGCCTTCATCTTCTTACCAACTTGATGAGGCGTCTTTACCCCACAGGAAGTGAAGTTCCAAGGAATAATTGGGCATCAGCAAGATAATTTGTTCAAGTCCAGTCCAAGCAGCATTAGGCGAGCTTCAAACGGAAGAGTAAGCGGAGGTTTTGGCACTGCTATGCCTCTAAACAGAAAGCTTTCTCTGAGCCTTCAGCAATTGGGACCAAACAGCATAGATTTCAGCGCTCAAGGCATACCAAAGGAAAGTAAGAAGGCACAGAGACAAAAGATGTTTGCACGACCTGGTTTTATTTCTAATCCTAGAGACGACACAGCGTCAGTGGTATCAACAAATTCTGGTCCACTATCTCCGTAAATACTGTTCTTAATTGGTCAGATGTCATATACATCTGGTAAAAGAAAATGACTTATTAGATCTCATGCATAAGAATAAGTTCAGTTACTTTCAGATTTTCAGCTAAACGGCTTCTATATATTTCCCTTGTATCTGCAGGGCAGAAGTATCCTGACCACTTTTTAGTAACACAGGCATGTAGAATTGTAAGAAAATTGTGATTGTATTGCAAATAAATAAGTTTCTAGATATATTTATTCCTAGCATCAAGGTACACGTACAGAGCAAAACTACATGAGCATGCTCTTTTGAAGCTTTTGTCCATCATAGATTTAAACTCTATATTTGCAATAAATGTATTTCACTTGAAATCAAAAGTGTATGATGTGTTCTTCTCAGACTGGCAAGACAAAGGTTGCACCTCAGAGACATTTATTTAAATGCATCAGAAAAAGAGATGCAGAACAAAATTGCACAGTAGTTCAGAACACTACGGAACTACAATATATATGGACACAAAGGCAGAAAGTAAACATATGTGTAGAAAATATTCTACGTATCTTCTTATTCTGTACATATTTAGTTTCCCTTTGTACCTAGATTCAGTAGATTTGTTCCTCAATTGTATAGGATATCATCTTAGGCACCAACGGTGTATATGTACATGTACCACGTTCTAATGCAATTCAATTCAGCCAATTCTGATTGTGTTCATCTTTTCAATATGCCTAAACAATCCTTAGCAAAGCAGATCAGGTAAAGGTTTCCCTCAATTTTCATTGACCTTTGATGTAATACGTACTAGGTGACTGCTAAATCCCCTAGACATTCAAAATGGACTGTTAACTGGTACAAGGAATGACACACCCAATTTTCAGGCTAATTTCAATTAAGTAACTGTCTTATAGCGCGAATGATATAGAGAAGAACATCGATCACTGCACTTAACAACAGCAATAAGATCTAACTCATACCTTCTGGCATTTTCATCTCTTCACTTATCCCATTTGTTTACTTCCTCAACCTGTAAATCAAAAAAAAAAACCACCAACAACGACAAATTCAATCTTACAAAGACTTCTCACAGACACAGGCTAAGCAAAAAACACAGTAAAACCAACTGAAGCTAAAAAGAAACAAAAACGAAAAACACGATTAGAAAAGTACCTCCTTTCCGGTTTCCAGATGTTTAACTTACCATGGTGAAAAATATAAACATATGCAATATAATTCAACTGATTAATGTACATGAATCAAGGAAATTCCACACACAAATTGCAATGAACAAACTACATTACATTTAATTAGATCAATCATAAATATCTGGCTCATACGAAACGCAGAAAGTAATTACAGAGATTGGAATCTGAGTTTGATTAGAATTTCATTTCAAGACTCTTCATTCTGAATTAAAACTTCAGTTGCCGGCTTAGGGAAAAAGTCGTCAATCCGACGGCTCCAGGACGGAGCCGGAGTCTCCCAACCAGGGCGAGAGCGGCTCCGATCGGCAGACTTCTGATCCGACGGCTGAGATGCGACGGGGAGCTCTTCGACGAGGAAGTCTTTGGTGGCTTGGTGCCTCTTCGCGGCGGTCCTGATGTGTTCGAGCTTGACGATCTTGCGCTTCTTCTCCGCGGCGGCGTCGGCGGAGCCCTCGGCGAGGAATTGAAGGAAGAGCTGGGTGGAGCAAGCGACGAGGTGGAGGGCTTCTGAGTTCACCTTGTTGATGTCTCTGTCGAGCTTCATTATCTTCTTGACCCGACCAGTTGGGAGCTCTAGTCGGACCGGTTCCGCCTCAATCTCATTCTCTTTCTCTTTCTCTTTCTGCTCGGGTCGGGTCGGCTTCGCTTTCTTCTTTCCTCTCCGCACGATCTGGATCGTCGCTGCGGTCTCTTCTTCTACTTCTCTCGATTCGGATCCAACCTCGTTCTCTTGTACGGGTTCGGGTCGGGTCGTAAATGCGTTGTCTTCTTCAGCCACCGGTGGTTCCGCTTCGATTTCCTCCGTTACAGGTTGGACGATTTCGGTGTTTTCTTCTGCCGATTTGGATCCGATGGAGTTCACTTCTTCCGGTTCGGGTCGGGTCGCGGCGGAGACCTCTTCTTCTTCTTCTACCATCGGTGTTGCGTCCTGGTCTTCCATCGGTGGCGGTGGTTTCGTTGCGGCGGTCTCGTCTTCTGGCATAGTTTAGTTTGCAGCGGCTGAATGAATGAAAATAGAAAAAGGGGGAAATGACTTTTAGGGTTTTGAAATGGCGGGAAGTAAGTCCTCGGCTTTTTGTATAGAATACAGGAGGTTACTTTGGATTAATTTACCCGCGAAATGAAAATATCGTTCCCACCTACTCTTCTTTTTCCAATATCGTGATTTTAGTTTTTTCTTTTTATACCAAAAAAAGAAAGAATAAAAGGCTAAATATTAAAATCTCTCATACAACTACGGTAAGTAGTTCACTGAAAATATTAGGTCCTATCATGGAAATATTTGATATAAAACTCTCACGTTGGTGGACTGTCCACTACTCACACAAGGTATTCTATTTCGCAAAATGGATGCTTCAAATGGAGTTAGCAGTGCTACCCTCTACATCCATGAGATGTGAAACATGAACATCTGAGCCCTGCCAATGTTGGCTTTGAGTCTTGCAAACGTGGTATAGTCAATCTCCAATACTAGGACCTGTAGTTAGCCATGTACATGAGAAAATACAACAAAATCAATATGGTTCACCTCAAAAACAGGGTTTCCTTACATGTCATTAAGAGCATCTGCACTGGCGGATGAATTATGCCCAAATCTGACGTCCCCTGCATAGGGTTCGTCGGAAATCGGAATGTCTCGCCCCAAAATTGATGCAGCGATGCTAAATGAGGCCGACGACCGATCATTGACGGAGAGAAATTTCTCTCAACTGATCTGAAATCGATCGTTGGAGAGGAAGTCGACCCTGGTGGAGCCCACGCACGTGATTGACACCAGGTTGCTTCCTTTTTAAAAAAATCGGGTGCGTGTACGTAAAAAGTAATTTTTTTATCCAGGAGTTACTGACCAATGATAGTCCGCCATGTGGCGAGGTTGTTTCCCATCTCGTTTTCAACGGGCATCTCCATCTCAGCCATCCATTTAGAATCTAAAATTTAATTTGACGGCCCATATTCAAACAGAACGACTATTTTTGTTTAATAACAGGCTGATCTCGAATTTTGCTTAAAAAACCTTGCAAAATTACAAAAAAAAATCCTACTGAAAATCTTCATCAATAATTTAGAAAATAACGACACGTGTCACATCATGACTGGTCAAAAATTTTATCGGAAATTTGGATAAATAATTTAAACGATAATGACACATGTCGTATAGTCATTGGATGTAAATAATACCAATAAATAAAAATTAAATTATATAATTAATGAATAGTAATAGGAAGTCTTATTTTTTACACCGTTGCATAAAAAACATGAATAAAATCTCTTATTCAATGAACAGTTATTGCAATTCCTCAAATAGGAATTTCTACACCAATAGAAATTTCTAAACGGGTGTGAATGCTCTAATGTGTCTCATATGCACTTCCTCATACACCTCCAAATCCAAATCCCTCAAATTGTTGCACATTGCCTTACACCGCGGCATTCATCCCATGCACCAACGACACTGATAGAGTTGCTATCATTAACCGATCCTCTTTCACAATCGTCATAAGTCAGAACCTGTATGAAACCATGTAAAGTCCCATACCTATGCACCTCCTCGTCGATCATCAAAGCTTGAAGCACCACTCAATGACTAAAATTAGACTTGTCAATAGACCGAATTTTGATCCGGACCCGTTTGGGACGAAACCAAAAAACCACCATGTGACGGCCCGACCCTTTTCCAAAATTGTTAAAATGATAAATTATCCGAATAATTATAGTAATTACTCGACTATGAATAAACTCAATCGAAACAACTTGAAAACCTTATCCAATACAATAATAGGATCGTAACAAAATATGGTACATCTAGTTCTCCGTTGCCCGCATCGCCACTGGCAGCGACACTAGTCAACACTGCTCACCCACCAGGACGACGAAGCCTAAACACATTTTTAACCTTACAAGTAAGCTCATTACGTTGATATGGATCTAATGATATATAACACGCCTATTTTGGAAACTTTTTCTGGCTAGACGCGCCGCCATAGACGGCGGCACGTGCCGCCCATGCATTGCCACCAACGGCGAAGAATAATACATCATTTTCTTCCTCTAGTCAAGCCCAACAATTTCTCTCAAAGAACCTATATCTAATTTTGGCTCGTTTGGCCGAAATTGGGCCCGAAACCATTCGACCCTAAAATCGTCTGAAAACTTCTCAACCAGATTTCGGTGTTGTCGAGCCACCACAGGGCTTGGCGTTAGCACCAATCAACTCAGAGTGGCAAGGGGATCAAAATCTCTAACACCATGCCACCCAAATCAGATTCAACAGAGATCGGATTTGATCTCCCAAACTTAACCTGCAACCAAAACGAACTCAATACAATACAAACACAGTGATCATGGGCTTTCAAACCATACCAATACCTCGGCCAAAGGTGGCCGTAAAAGTTGCCAACGATGACGGTGACGAAGCTTCGAAACCATTAACTTTATCGCGATATTTCTCCTTTCTCCGACAACCAATCCATCAATTGAACCCATAAATGGAAAGAGAAGGTCGATCCGATCAATTCTATACCTGGACCATCCATCTTGGTGGCCGGAATCCGTCACGCTGCAGGTCGGCAGCTCGGCGGCGATTTTCGTCGCCAAAGCCCGGTCAACGGGTCAACTACCCAAAATGAAAAAGTCTCTCCCTTCCATTTATGAAACTTCCTATTTATACCCACACATTTATGGTCATCCGATTTCTGACGTTGTCGTCAAACTCTTGCTGACTAAAATTTTCTCGTTGTAACTCCGATTTTGACATTCTACATGTCTACGAACGTGTCTCGACCAATTCTACGGTTTCTACCCGAAATCAACTCATTTTATCAATTCAATAAAAAGTCAATTAAAGACCTCTTATTATTTATCGATGGTAAAAATTATTTATCGCAACCACTAAATCGAACTCGAATTAATTATAAATATTAACAATTATATACAAAAATGTCGAAGTATTACAATCTACCCCGTTAAAATAATTCCGCACTCAAAATTACAACAGGAAGCAGTGAAAACCTCAGAAAATTTATACGAAAAATTGGGCAGAGTTTCTCCTAAAAGTAGGTTGTCCAAAACCTGCCAAAATGTCCAAATACACTTCAATAATCACAAGTCACAACCTATATCGTGAGCCACTGATACTCGTCTGTATTTCTCCATTAACATATCAAAATATCAAAAACTATAAACAAGACTCAAATGCAATCAAATACATATAAATTCAATAACTCAATTCGAAAAAAAGCCTCGGATACTCAAGAATAAATCAAACAAAATCATCTGTAACAATAGTATACATACCTGTAACTCGGATGATATTTGGAAATTGTGAACAATCCACCGTCGGGATAATGCATGATCTCTGATGATATATCGTCAATAATTTTCATAGTTGCTAGTAACTGAATATTCTCGCATGAATAGTGATACCGGAGCAATTAAAGCTGGTCAAGAGTGATATTGATCCAATCAGAGTATAATCCCAAAGGATGCATCATTCAGGCTTCTAAACTTTAAACAAAATAGTCAACTACAACCAGACATAACAAAACACGTGACTAAGGTATTCCACGTCTCTACTCATTAGAGGCTGAGTCAACTGACTAAGAACTGAATATGAAATGGAACAATCAGATGGTGATTACTGAGGTATATAACATCTCTCGTCATCTGAATATGAGATTAACTGATAGGAAGCTAAATTGCTGATGGAGAAAACATAAGAGGATGATAGATGAATTTAACATCTCTAATCATTGAGTGTTGTTTAGGAGCCTAATATCCAGGACGACACGTGACCATTATGACTTAAGGAATACAAAGGTGATGAAGAATGGAAGTGAACTACAACCCCTTCACCCCTATTATCTAGTAGTGAACTACAACCCCAAATAACACATGACATCTGGCAATGAACTACAATCTCATATGGCGCATGTTATCTGGTAGTGAACTACAATCCCAGATAACGCATGACACTTGGTAGTGAACTACAACCTCAGATGATGCATGTTATCTGATGGTCGGTCAGATAACAAATGTGTATGCATGTGCAACAAGTAAAATAGATCTTTGCAGCATCTATCTTACATAAATAAATAGATAAATATTGAACTTGTTTTGCAGCTTTCTTGTTTCAATGGACCTGCAACATTACCCTGATTTTTCCCAGTTTCCTTCCATTGGGATGCTTCACATATTAAGCAATTATCGATTAACATGTTCATTTCTAAATAGTATACAACTATTTAGACATGTTCCCCTGGCAGTCTTAGAAAATTCTAAATCTTTTATTTTTGGGCTTCATAATATAAACTATAGAGATTAGTACCTTCTTTCATATCATCTTGTAGTATATCCAAGATGGTTTGAAAGGATTTGTCTAACCAATTATGGAGCACCTTAGCTCGCAACCATTTAGCAGTGGAGTCTTTCGTACAACTTGAATACAAGGGGAGATTTGCACACTCCATCAACTTTAATTTTTTTTTGTGTGACATAGTAACCAAGAGCCAATTCGGAGCGGCAACTACCTGAAGATTTCAACAATTTTACCAAATATCATCCTCAAACTCAATCATAGCAATAAACAATCATATCCAAAACTTGTCTCACCCACCAGTTTTCCTATCCTCACTTTCTTGAACCCAAAACAACCACCATATATGATCATTCATTTGTCGGCAATAGAATTGTGTGACCAAGTCTCTTTGTTCTGTGTAACCATATGAATATTTTACATTTTAACACCACCAATATGATAATGTCTGCATGCTGAGATTTGAAGCAATTCCCAGGCCACTTTTTTGGCGAAATGAAAATAAAAACACTGGCATCTCTTACAACTTCAGACCTTATAGGGTTTATATACTCCCTTCTAATTCCATTAAGGATAACAAACAGATGTACATGTTTGTTAGATATAAAATAGTACAACAACATAGCTTATCATAGGCGATTGACTGACCAAAATTATAACCAAAAGATTTGCATTTCGATCTGAAAATTAATTTGACAAGATAAAAAAAGTATGGTGAGTAATATAATAGAGAAAAACACCTTGCACATTGGGCAACTGATTTTGATAGCTACGGCTCTCGCCTCGAATGGAGAGCCTTTGGCCTTCTGATTCTTCTTTGCATTTCATTTATAGGTTTCGATCTTCTGCTTCCCTCGAGTCATCGATATCTGCCTCTCTATCTCTCCGTCAACCATCTTGGTCCTTCGTCCTCACGATAATTCACATAGTTGCAAATTATAAGTTTACCGACAAAATAAAAACAATTCATCAATGTCAATAATCAGTACTCAATATGAACACAACCACCGATTGAAGTCACAATATGATTTTTAACACTATACGAGACAATTGTGAATACAGAGTATGCAACGAGAGGTTGACTCGAGTGTTGAACCTAAGCTTTGATACCATTTGTGACAGCTTGACCCTTGTCGATAATTGTCAAAATGATAAATTATTTGGATAATTCTAGTAATTACTCAACTAGGATTAAACTCAATCGAAACAACTCGAAAACCTTATCGAGAAACCCAATTTGATAATGCGTTCATAACAATATAAGGTACATCTAGTTCTCCGCCGCCCGCACTGCTACTGATAGCTACACTAACGACACTAGTCACCATCGCCCACCCACTGGGACGATGAAGCCTAAGCGCAGTTTTAACCTCACAAAGAAGTTCGTTACGTCGATACGGATCTAATGATATATAACACAACTACTTTCGAAAACTTTTTTTGGCTAGATGCGTCACCCACACGCCACCACCAACAACAAAGAATAATACCTCATTTTCTTTCTCTAGTCAATCCCCACAATTTCTCTCAGAACCTATACCTAATTCTAGCCCGTTTGGCCCAAATAGGGCCCGAAACCATTCGGCTCTAAAATCGTTGGAAAACTTCTTGACCAGATTCTGGTGCTATCGAACCACCATGGGGTTAGACGCTAGCACCAATCGACTCAGATTGGCAAGGGGAGCAAAAGCCATGACACCTTGCCACCCAAAATGACGTCGACCGCCGCCCACGACGGCGACCCAAATCAGATTCGACGGAGATCAGATTCGATCTCCCAAACTTAACCTGCAACCAAAACAATTTCAATACAATACAATACAATGATCGAGGGCTTTCAAACCATCCGAAAAAGTCGCCAATGGCGGCGGTGACGAAGCTCTAAAACCATTAACTTTATCACAACATTTCTCCTTTCTCCGGCAACCAATCCATCGATTGAAGCCATAAATTGAAAGAGGAGGTCGAGCCGATCAATTCTATTCCTGAACCATCCATTTTGGTGGCCGGAATCCGGCAGCTCGGCTGCGATTTTCGTCGCCAGAGCCCGGTCAACGGGTTAACTACCCAAAATGGAAAAGTCTCCCCCTTCCATTTATGGAACTTCCTATTTATACCCGCACATCCGATTTTCAACATTTTTGTCAAACTTTTGTTGACCATAAATTTCTCGTCATAACTCCGATTTCGACATTCTACGCGTGTACGAACTTGTCTTGACAAATTTTATGATTTCTACCCGAAGTCAACCCACTTTGTCAATTCAATAAAAAGTCAACTCCAAACCTCTATTATTTATAATAATAAAAATTATTTACCGCAGTCACTAAATCAAACTCAAATTAATCATAAATCTTAACGATTATATAAAAAAATGTCAGGTACACACCCCTTTCTAATTTTACAAAAAGAAAGTTATCCATAATTTCAAACAGTAAAACTACTAAAACAGTAGAACCCAACATAGGACCAAGCCCAAAAAAGAGCTAAGCCGCAAGAAACATCCCAACCCAATCCCTCTTAACAGCCCAAAGTGCTACCCTCTTCCCCACTCAAAACTCGAATTGCATTGCGTGGCCGAAGTGATGGATCTGCACGTGTAACCAATTCAAGCCCAACAAACCATCTTCTAGCCACTGCCGTGGTTCGTAGTGTTTCACTTATATTAAGCTTCCTCTCCAGAAAAACCCCCACAGTACTAAAAACCAGTGAGAGCCGAACCCTAAAAAAAAAAAAAAAAAAACCACCGTCGATACCAAAACCCAAATCGCCACCACCACCGACCGCCATGCAGTTCTCACAAGAAGACTTCGACCGCCTCTTGCTCTCCGAGCACGCTCGCAAAGTAGCCGAAGCTAACTACGCCAAGAACCCTCTCGACGACGACGTTCGTAATCTATAGCTTAATCTAATCTATATGTATATGTATATCTATATAGCGTAATCTCTTAATTTATAGCTCAATTTGTTTTTTTGGGTGCAGAATTTACTCAAATGGGGATCGGCGCTGCTCGAACTGTCGCAGTTTCAGAGTGTCACCGACGCTAAGATCATGCTCACCGGTGAGCTTATTCGTGATCAGTGCGATTATTACGATTATTATGCTGTGTAATAATGATAGGGGGCTGAAGGAATATTTATTTGTTTGTTTGTGTAGATTCTATTTCGAAGCTGGAGGAGGCGGTGTTGATAAACCCTACCAAGCATGAAGCGCTGTGGAATCTAGGAAACGCGCACACTTCTATTGGATTCATGACTCCGGATATGGACGATGCCAAGCCTTATTTCGATAAGGCCACCGTGTATTTCCAGAGGGCCGCGGAGGAGGTTGTGTATTGCATATGATTATTTTTGGAAACTTTTTGAATGTGTTTTGTAATTTATTGTGTCGAAGGGAGAAGATTAAACTGTGGATTTTGTGTTTTGTAGCAACCTGCTAACGAGCTTTATCAGAAGTCACTCGAGGTCACAGCTAAGGTATATGTTGTCGTTAATTTTCTGTGTGAATACCCGCTGAGTTATTTTACATTGTTTGTTGGTCAGTATGTGATTGTTATTGGCAATATCAGTTACTTGTAGTGAGAGTTATTAGTTAGGAGAGCTCTACTTACATGTAACTGAAGTCACGGAAGTGGTGAGATGAATTTTTATTGGTAATTAAGGAAGCTGGGATGAGAAAGTTTAGGGGCCACATATGAAAACATTCTGTCACTTGTGATTACTTTTAGTCTGGCTAAAGGCGGTGGGTGGCATGAGATTGTTAGTCTGTGCTATGTTATAAGTTTTGGCCACAATGGGTTTGGAACCATATCAACCAAGATAACTTTATTGTGTCCTGGACCATCATCACAAGATAAAAAAAATTGATTTGAATAGTGTTACGGATAATACTTGTTGCATTGTTTCCCTGACTTTGCTTTGGACTCAAACTAGAAGCCGCATCAGGTACAGAGTTACTTTTCATGAAAAACTGATATTGAACTTCCATTTATTTAAGAAAATGGCTGCTGGGAGCTTAAAATAAAGCTAATGGGGTGGATGCTTGGGTGATGATAAGTCCTGAAATCACAGTAGATGGCATATCAATATGACTTAGGAAGTTGCTGGTTTTTATTGATTGTGAGTGCCATAGTACATTGTAGTATCCCTTCCATCCAGTGTGGGATGCTATTGTCTTTTTTTCCTAGTTACTGTGATAGTGTAGGGCTTAGTGCTGGTGTAGTTATTTTATTCTGAATCTGTATTGATAGTGCAACGGTGGTAATTGCTGAATATGTCTTCTAGGCAGCAGACTTGCATGTGGAGATTCATAAGCAGGGAATGGCTCAACAGGCACTAGGTGGGGGACCTGCTCCATCCTCAAGTGGAAAGGTAGAATTTTAAATTATTACTTTATTTTGGGTGCATGTTGATCCGGCATGTATCGTGTCTCATTTTTTTTATGCAGGTAGAGATAATTGACAATTGAAATGCTTTTATATTTATACAATTGAGTAGGGACCTGCAATCGTATCTACTTTATATAGTATGCCAACCGCGCTGGAATTTATTAACCACTATATCTCCAGATATTGGAAGAATATGGAATTGTTTTTTAAGTTTGAATTCTTAACAAATATTAATAGTTGAGATGTGATTTGTTCAATCATTGCTCAGAATTGAAGTAAATATTATACTATCTTAATGCAGCTTTATTTATCACCAGACATGCAGATCTAACCTGTGTATCACATTTATATACGCATCGTTTGCATATGTATAGTATATCTTTTCAATATACGGCTAAACCGGGGTTGATGTGTTTCCGTGGAACTTGGGGCTGATATATTTCCTGTCTTCCAGAGTTCCAAGGCCAAAAAGAGCAGTGATTTCAAGTATGACGTATGTGGTTGGATTATCCTTGGAGTTGGCATTGTTGCATGGATTGGAATGGCAAAATCCAATATGCCACCACCACCACCCCCAAGATAAGCTCTATAATACCATTCCAGTGCATTTGGTTGAAGGTTAATATTTTCTTAAAAACATCTGGTTGAGTTGTAGTATTTTAAGTAAATCATGTGGTATGGCCACGTTGTTTTTGACCATAGCCTCTTATGTCTTTTCTGTTGCTATCTTATTTAGGAATTTCAATTTTATATGAATTCATTGTTCTCTTACAAAGATCTGAAGCCTTTGTTGGTTGATTTCCCTGTGTAATCGTTGTCATTCTTATATTGCATTGCTCTTTGATATTCTTTTTGGAGTATTTCTTTATCAATTTTTTAATTACAGCTGATGTTTCATGTGGAGTTTTTAACAACAAGAATCGACAGTATATATATATATCACCCTTAATATCTCACAACTCCTCGTCAAACATACCCCAGGCGTTTATAAAACTGGAAAGAAAGAAGAAGAATTGAAGCATTTTTTGAGTGTTGGATAGAGGTCATTGTTATAGGTGATAAGGTACTGCTAGAGACCTAGAGTATAAGTGGAACTGGTGAGGCAATTCAAAGAACGCTGCAGGTTTGATGATACTTGTCCTCCAGCTTCATCACTGGTGGTCTGGAGGCGACGTTGGGTTGTTCTCTTTGACAGGAGCATAAGCCCTCTCTATTAGGTTTCTTTGCACCCCCAACTACATATACTTACTGAGGTAATAGTTGACATTGTTTGTCTGAAAGTATTTAACCAGAATTCTACTGTATTTGAATTTGCTGTCTTTGAGTGCTCAATCTCTGGTTTTCTTTTCTCTTCCTTTATCTTTTTGCCATAGTGCGGTAAACCGTAAAAAATTGACGTAGTCTGTATAAAAGAATCAAGAGCCTCCCCAATGTTTAGTAGGACGTTACGCATGCTATGAGACTACACTTGAAACTGCATCCTTCAAGTGCTACTCCTCAGTCTGTCTTCACCTCCATCTATCCTTTAGAGATGAACTACCTCATTGATATTACTAGTTTAAACTGAACTAGCTCATTGACAGTACTAGTACTGTATTTGAATGTAACCTAGTTATTGAGTTTCAGTATGCTATGTGGTCAGATAGTAAGGCTGTTAGAGTGAACCCCTCTAACCCCTACGTGCTTGAAGGTAAATCAAATTGTAAGTTGTTAAGAGAAGATGTGCTCTATTTATCAAATGCTTATGTATGCTTTTTACTCTCAACAATATGGGCCAAAACAATCTTCCCTTTCCCTATATTTTTCTTTCTCTTGTAGGTGAAAACTTGGTTGCGAACAAGTTATCTTCACATTTTTCGTGTTTACTTGTCTCGAGTAGTTCTGATTCATGACATTGTTGTCTCAAAAAACTGTCTACTAATTGATTATGTTGCGGGATCAGTTGAGTTTAACTCCCACCTGGCCTGGCTTAATCTAGTTCCTATAAAGATGACTCAGTAAAGTGGTGGTACACAATCCTTATAAATGAACTGGTGGGGAATCTGTTGGAATGTACCTTAACGATTTTCTTTTGGCTCTTGGAATGGTGAACAAATTTGTCGGCAAGGCTGCTTTTTTCCTTTTTTAGCAAAATTTATGTCTCTTGCATTCAAAGCCATTCATCTTTTAATATTAACCCTTCTTTTTTCTTTTTTTATTCAAACATTTAATGTCTGAATGAGAATAGTTTGTCCCAACTCTTAGTTCAATCTTCAAAGAATAAGTTCTTGTCCTCATGAATATGAATTTCTCCTACAATGTGTTGAAGTTGGACTATGTTCTTTTATAAATTAGTTATGAGACTATTTAACCTAGCATCAGTCTTGTTCTTTCTTTGTTCTTGAAAGCTGGTTTATTTTGTCAGTCTACAACTTATCTCCTTTGAAAAAAGTATCATCTGCATGTAGTGTATTTGCAATGATAGATGTTGACAAGTTTCATCAAGTAAAGAAGAAAACCTCTGAAAGGAATTACCAAATGAATGAACATACCTGAGTAGTCATCTTAACTTAATCAAAAGTTCACCAAATATGACACAAATAATCATGTTTGTTTTCAGGTGTCACTGGGGTTACATTAAGCCATGTATATATATTAATTTGTGTAGAGTGTTTATAGAGCTTCATTGTGTAGATAAACAGAGGCTGTAGTGTCAACTGTAGTGATATGGAGGATTTAGAATCATCATCTCTATGACTCCCTTGCTAATAATCTTGTTTAGCTATGTCGGCTTGTTACATCCTATTATTGGTATGAAGTAGTGGCTGAGGTGGTATATGCGTGTTGGCCAACTTACTAAAAGTGGAAAGCTTGCAAATTTGTATTGCTTGTGGGCCTGCTATACTCTTTGTGGTGTGAAGCAGTGGTTAAGGTGGCATGCTGTTGTTGGACATCCTGTGGTCCCTGCCATTAATAGAAAGGATGCTCATGAGGCCATTATAAATATTACTTATTAGGCTATTAAGCTGATGTTTTCGTTTATTAATGATAGAAGCAAATATATGAGTTACCCTCAGTAAATGCAGAACATTTTATGTCGGGGTTGGGGGTATCTCATGAGTGTCCTAACCCAAAAATATTTGTTGTTGCAAAGTCGGCAATTAGATGTTTTTCCTGAAATCATACTTAGTTTAACATCACAGTAAACGTTAATGACGATGTGTATGTCTGTGATATGTTTACCACTTACATTCCACGTACTTGAGTAGTAGAAACTTAAAGATTTCATGTGCAGGTTGCTTAATGCCTGGATCTTAGGAAATATTGTTGGGGTACCTCGTGAGTGTCCAATCCCAAAAAGATTTGAAGTTGTTGCAAAGTTGGCAAGTAGATTTTATCCTGAAATCATATTTTTGTTTGACATCACAGTTAATGCTAATGATCATGCATATGTGTGTGATATGCTTACCACTTGCATTCCACATACTTGAGTAGTAGAACATAAATATTTCATAAGCAGGTTGCTTAATGCTTGGATCTTAGGAAATACCTATGGTATATATCAATGGTTAGCTAGGCATTCCACCTTGGTTTACTTTTTTATGTATTATTTTTACTTCTAAGAGATCCTCCAGAAGGGTCTATTGGAAGGAAGATTATGTTTGTGCCGCAAAGACTGCAAACTTTTTGTGGTGCTTGTTTAATGAAAAGGTCTCTCCGCTTTGATTGATCCCTGTCGGTCCAGGGTACCTTCTAGTTGGTGGTCTTTGTCCTAGATTTCTCTTAATTATGGACAGTCCTCATATGCCATTCTCTTTTAATCAGTAGAGCTATCAAATGGTTGCATTACTGATACAGGCTTTGAACAAAGTAGATTCTCATGATTGTTTAAATAATTTCATGTGGTGAGAATTTGCTGGAACACAGGCCACCACGTCGACTCCCTTAGTTTTAATATCATTGTCATGTGTTGTAATATGATTTGAACAGGACCCAATGATACTTGATGCTTCTAGCTGATAGAACCTTTAAATGATTTGATAATTGAACTATTGGGTGTGCCAGTGGCACTCCCCTTGTGAGATAGTTTGCCATATTTGGTCGATTGTTTGCTGATATTAACCATTTATCAGGTGGATTGTTGTTTTAATGAGTGGTGCTTAATTGATAACTAAGCAAAGGATTGTATGAATTGGTTTTGGTAAGTAGAGTTTGGCAGTTTTGTTAGCGAAAGGGAACTCTTTGCAGATATGTTATATAGTATTTTGATAGGTCTGCTGATTGAGACGAAACCAAAGTTTTCACAGTTGCTATTAGTGGATATTTTAATTATTTTAGGACAATAGTAGTGGATCTTTGCCCGATATTTTCTGGATAGATTTGCTTTCCAGAGGTCTGATTAATATTGGAAGCCTTTGAATTGCGCATGGATAATCTGAGAATTATATTGAGTGGTCCTTTGCTTAGGCCGCAACATAGTCCAGGAACATTGCTTGTATGAACCCAGATTGCATTCAGTCGTTGAATGAAGTATTCATGTCTGCATGGGGGAATGTTAAGATTGACACTGTCGAGCCCCTCTTCATATAATTTCGTTTTGGTGTCGTTATTAACTTCCTATAGCTTCGAACAACTTGTTGAGCTGTAATGAGATCCAGAAATTCTGAAAATGCCAAACGGCATTTGTTGATTCGTGCCGTACTCTATTTGTTTCTTTTCCTTTGTTTATCTGCTGGTCCATGGATCGTGATTGTCACATTCCACATCTGAGCAAGCCAGGAGCCTATCAAAACGGCCGCTATGATGAACATAGCAGAATCATCTGGAATCAGGATGCATCGGCTTCATTTGCTGCTTGAGAATTGTTATTACTTTCTTTTGGTCTAGCACTGTAGCTCATCTCACCCCTGAAAATATTATTAGAATGAGAAACAAGAGTACAATCTTGCACCGGGGTTTTTTGTTATCGGTTCTTCACGTTTTGCCAATGAATAATATTTTTTCGAATTGTCGAATTGTCACGTTTCATGTTCATATGAATGAGAAAACACACTATAACCATTGTATATGACACTAACGAGAACCATGGTGCACGATATCATAAATCATATAGGCAGATTCTATTAAGTGCGAAGTTTCGCATTGAAATTTCGGTGTGAAGTTCAATTGTACAAAAAATCGACGAAATAACTTGATCATTGGAATCAATCACCATTTAGATACATATAGAATGATCGTGCCTGTAAAATTTTAATCCAATCGAAAATGTTTTAACTATTTGATCACACATTCAAAATTAGAGCAAAATGAGACAACCTATGTGTATTATTAAATAATGCGACGATCAAATGGTTAAAGCATCTTCGATTAAGTTAAAATTTTGCAGGCATAATCCTTGCATATATATCTAAAAGATGATTTGACTTCAATTATCGAATCACATTGTCGATTTTACGTAAAATGTAATTTCACACAAAAATTTCAGTGCAAAACTTTACACTTGATATAATATGATTATAGATAGCTAAACGAGAAATGTGTCGATGCTTGGTATAGACTGGAACCAATGTACTTCAGGCTGCTTTGTCCAAAAACGTGTCCAATGGGGGATACCTGGATATTGAGTACTATTTCTATGCAGATTCAGGATTTTGGTCCTTACATTTATAACTTATAACTTGTGTTTCACGTCGAGTAAATATTTTCAAACATTGTAAACACATGTCATAGAATCATTCCTTTCTCTCACACATAACTTTTGTGCTTTCAAAAAATCAGCATTTCTTGTGGGATAAACATTATCACCGCAAATGGTTTAATTTCACGAGTCAAAAAGTGTGGTCATTATTTTGTAGTTGTTTAAGGAGATTTATTTTTCATTAATTTCAGTGTGTGTTTGATCCTAGTTAGATATGAATATTGATTAGATAGATACAGAGAATCTCTGTTATATGGAG
The DNA here is from genome assembly GCA_946800695.1 of Geum urbanum. Taxonomy (NCBI): domain Eukaryota; kingdom Viridiplantae; phylum Streptophyta; class Magnoliopsida; order Rosales; family Rosaceae; genus Geum; species Geum urbanum. Next base: position 62,408,450 of record OX327003.1, read on the forward strand.
ATAGTTATTATAACTAATTGTATCAACCTGTATTTAAGGCATTTTATCAATGAGAAGAAAACTATTTTTCTGTCTATTCTACTTTCTCCCGCAACACGTTATCAGCACGACTCCTAAAGTTAATAGAAAAACCCTAAGGCTAGGAGAAACCGTCGATCACCGTCGGCCTCTTTTCGTTTTCAACAAAATCCAACGAAATTTCAAGAAGTTGATAATATTGCACGACTTCCAAGAAATCATTTCAGAAGAACTTCTTCTTCATCAAGTGTAGCGGTCATACCGAGCACAATACCTGTTGAGGTAAATATTTTCTAAACCGTCTATTGATAGATCTAGGCCAAACTTACTTACCGCAAAACCCTAGATCTAAGTTGATGATAACTGTGATATGAGTTGTGAATATTACATGTTTCTACCCTAGCTCCTATAGACATATATCCATAGAGTATACGTGACGGTCCTAGGGGAGTTACGATTTGGAAAAGAAAAAGAAAAGAAAAGGGAAATCGATTCTATGTGACTGTTGTGTCACGGTCGCTGGGTGTGGTTTTTACCACCGTTTTACAATCGATTTTGTGACCATGTATCATGGATCACGTTCTTATGCAATTAAACTTGAAAGTTTTGTGATCGTAGTACTCAATCATTTCTAATAAAACATCTCTGTGTGTTTTTGTAGACGAGTTCGAATGAGCTTGCAAAGCCGGAATTCGAGATCCTTGACCTTGAAGGCAAGGAGTACCATCATTGTGTCTCTGATGTAGAGAACACATTCATCGAAAAGAGACTGACCAACACCATCAAACCCACTGGGCCTAGAACAAACCTCCTCCTACCTGCTGAAGAGACAAAAACTTAAGCCTTCATGTTTTTGAGGCGTCATATTCACCCATCTCTGAAGAAACATTACTTGAACAAGACAGATCTCATGGTTTTGTGGGATGTAATAAAAAAAGGTTTAATAATATGCATAATGCACAGCTTCCTGAGCTGACTGCGAAATGGAACAACACCAGAATGGTGGATTTCCCAAAGATAAAATGCTTTTAACCAAGCTATGCTCGATCTGCAGTCTAAATTAAGCTTTTGTGGTGTGGAAAAATCTGAGGAATACATGATTGAGAAGGCGTTACAAACATTCCCCACATCTATGAGTCTTCTAGCTCATCAGTACCGAATTGAGTACGAGAAATGGAGGATTACCGAATTTAGTGATCTCATTAACAGTCTTGCAACTAAAGAAAAACATCATGAGATCATCTTGAATAATAACTCAAGACCAGCTGGTACGAAAATCCTGAGAATTATAACACGAGAGGAAAGACTCAAAAAGATAAGAATGTTGCACGTTCAGAACCTTATTATCGTGGTGGACATGCTCCATGTGGGGGAAGAAGAGGACGAGGGCGTGGCCAATGCTGCAACCAAAATATGACTTGGCATAGAGATCATAACGCCATTTCTCAAAAGAACTAGTCTGGTTCGGTTCCTGATGGTCAAAGATATCAACAATCTGGCAAACTTGGTTATTTCAAGTGTGGCTCTAATAGACATATGCATAAACAATGTCATGCTAGTAGAGAAATCCAAAATATCTACAAGAAGCACAAACAATATTTGGCTCAAGAGTCGAATTACACTGAAGATTAAGAGGTGGAGGTTGACACCAGCCTAGTTTTAGCAGATGACAAGGGGAAAGAACTTGTTACCCCGGATTTTGATTAAGCCTATGTAAAAGGTAGTTGTCTCTGTAATCTTTCAAGTTTTAGTTTTATTTTTTGCTTACTTTTTGGTCAAGAATTTTAAAGAAATTTGTCTTTGTTTTATGAATAAGAACACATCTATGATGTAATTTTTGTTGGCAAGCAATGAATATTTCTCTATTTTTGATATATGAAAGTGTTTTGAGAATGTTCTATTCCATGAGATTCTTATATATGGTTCCATATTTACACATATGGCAAAAGGCAAGCGAAGATACCATTTTGAAAAGAAAAGAAAAATGTCAATTTTTTTAAAGCAGTGCACAGAGCAGCTTCGACCCGTCGAAAAATTGAACTGAACAATTTTCGACCGGTCGACGCCTCCCTTTTGTCTGAAAGTTGCTCGAATTCGACCCGTTGAAAAATTGAACTGAAAAATTTTCGACCGGTCGACGCCACGCTTCTGTTCGACATTGGTCCGAATTTGACCCGTAAAAAAATTAAACTGAACAATTTTTGACCGGTCGATGCCACGACTCTGCCCCAAAATTGGTCCATTTTTGACCGGTCGAAAATTGGTATTGGAAAATCACAAGTTATTTTAGTTTTTCTCGACCGGTCAAAGCCTTTCTTCGACCCGTCGAAAATCCACTCTGAATGTGATATTTTTAGATGAGTTTTTCATCTGTTTCATTGGCTTATGATGTTATTTTTACATCGGTTTTATTGGAAAACATCGAAAAAATTTCAACTTAGATTTCAGCACCAGATGTTGTTATTACATTGGTTTATGCCATGCCATGTCAGCACTCAATAAGGGTCACACCCTTCTCAAATATTTGAGTGTATACTTGAAGTGTGCGCCTCATCTTTGCTACAAAGACTCATTTGTTTACATTGATTTTGTAGATGTATCAAGGTGAAATTGAGTGTCTAGCAGATAGTGGTACTACTCATACCATTCTGCGGAATAGGTAATTGTTTGTGGATCATTTCCTATACAAATCCTCAGTGACAACCATGATTGGTGCAGTACCCGTTATTTAGGGGCGTGGTAGTGCAGAGTTTCTGCTGCCCCATGGTATAAAATTATATATCACTGATGCCTTATATGCGCCAAAAGCCAATCGAACTTTGCTAAGTTTCAAGGATATTCATGCCAACAGATTTCACTTGGAAACCTATTGTGAGAATGGAAAAGAAATTTTGTGTATAACCTCTCTTGATTGTTGATGCAAGTGCATTCTAGAGAAGTTTCCGGCAATTCGTAGTGGTTTGAACTTAACCATAGTTCGGGTCATTAAATCCAATGTCGTGACTCACACTACTACGTGTGATTCTGATTCATATAAGCTTTGGCATGTACGATTGAGACACTCAGGTCGTGATATGATGATCATAATCTTAAAAAAATACTCATGGTCATCCGTTCTTTAGAGCCAAGAAACATATGGGATTACCTATTTCCATCGGTTTAGATGGTGAGGATGAGACTACCCATCTCAATCCTAACTTGGTCTCCACGAAAAGTATAACACCTTCCCAACAATACATTGTTGGAGCATCGTGCGTCATCCCACCAGATTCTTATGTTGCCATCTCTGATGTGCATCGCTCGTTCTGCAAAGCTTGTTCTTTAGTAAAATTGACGTCTCGTCCTTCTTTTGCTGTTGATAATAATGAAAATATTTCATTCTTACAAAGGATTCAAGGTCATATTTGTGGACCTATCAAACCTGAATGCGGACCATTTAAATATTTCATGGTTTTGATAGACGCATCAACGCGATGGGCACACGTTGCTTTGCTATCCACAATGAATGCTGTGTTTGTAAAACTCCTAGCTCAAATCATTAAGCTCCGGACTCACTATCCAGACCATCCAATCAAGTCTATTCGATTGGATAATGCAGGAGAGTTTACATTAAAGTCTTTTGATGATTATTGTATGTCTCTTGGGATTGACGTTGAACATCTCGTTCCCCACGTCCATTCTCAGAATGGTTTATCAGAGGCTCATATCAAGCAGTTACAGCTTGTGTCTAGAGCTTTGATAATGCATACAAATTTACCGGTCTCTGCTTGGGGTTATGCAGTGTTACACGCAACAATGCTCCTTCGTTTTACACGCAACAATGTACCAGTTGGTAACTGGATATGAACCTGACATTTCACATTTACGCATCTTTGGTTGCGCGGTCTATGTGCCTATTGCGCCTCCACAACGCACTAAGATGGGTTCTCAACGAAGATTGGACATTTATGTTGGTTTTGAATCACCCAAGATAATCTTCTATCTTGAACCTTCAACATGAAATCTCTTTACTACTAGATTTGTAGATTGTCAATATGATGGGACATATATCCCGCCGTTAGGGGGAGATAGGAATAGTTCTATTTCAGTTCAACGTTAGGAATTTGACGTAGTTTGATCCCACTGTGTCTCATCATGATCCACGCACATCTCAGAGTGAGATAGAAATGCGTAGGATACTTGATCTTCAGCAAGTGGTAGACTCCATGCCTTATTCATTTGCTGATATTGCTAAATTCACGAGATCAGATATACCTGCTGCTAATATTCCTGCAAGATTGGAAATCCCGGTAAAGGGATTCGTTAATAGAAATACTGGGCAATGAGGCGTTCCTCCTGCTCATGTGGATGGTGTTGCTTTGGCCTCGGCTCCCACTAGAAAGAGGGGGAAAGCAAGAAAATCCACAAATGAGCCGCCGGTTAAAAGACAGGTCATCAAGGCACCAAAAGATCCACTTATCATCAAAGTTTTGAATCTTTCACATGAGATTGTCTCTGATTATGGTTATGTCCTTGAATCACAATGTGCATCTCTGGGGGACGCTCCAAAACCTTTTGTGATATCAGAGAACTCAGAAATCTCACTTAGAACAAATGATGCGCATGTTCTTATGGATAGATCTTTCATGTTAGTTGATGATATGTTTGCTTATTCTGTCGCTCAAGAGATTATTAATGACGATGAAGTAGAACCCCGCTCAGTTCATGAATGTCAATATAGAGCAGATTGGCCGAAATGGAAGGAAGCAATCCAGGCTGAACTAGACTCTCTGAATAAAAGGCAAGTTTTTGGTCCAGTTGTGCTATGCCCACCGAATGTTAAGCCAGTTGGACATAAATGGGCCTTTGTTCAGAAGCGTAATGAGAATAATGAGATCTTGCATTATAAAGCTAGACTTGTAGCGCATGGTTTCTCTCAGCGCCCTGGAATTGATTATGAGGAGACGTATTCTCTAGTTATGGACATCATCACCTTTCGCTACCTGATAAGCTTGTTAGTATCCGAAAAGCTTAGTATGCAGCTGATGGATATGGTTACTGCATATCCCTATGGGGATCTTGATTCAGAGATATACATGAGAGTACTAGATGACATTGCTATACCCAAATCAAGTAACTTTAGACCACAGAGTGCTCATGTTATAAAGTTGAGATGTTCACTGTATGGATTGAAGTAATCCGGTAGGATGTGGTATACACGCCTCAGTGACTACTTGATTGGGAAGGGATATAAGAATGATAATTTATGCCCTTGCGTGTTCATTAAAAGAACAAGTTCAGGATTTGCTATAGTAGCTATCTATGTTGATGATATGAATATCATCGGAACTCTTGAAGAGATCAATGAGACTGTATGCTACTTGAAATCTGAATTTGAGATGAAAGACCTTGGTAGGACTCGATTTTATCTCGGATTAGAGCTAGAACATCGAGTTGGTGGAATTCTTCTTCACCAGTCTGCTTATGTCCAAAAGATGCTCAGACGATTCAATATGGACAAAGCACATCCTGTTAGCACACCAGTGGTTGTTTGCAGTCTGAACCCCAAGAAAGATCCGTTTTGTCCGTTAGATGATGATGAGGAGATCTTGGGAGCTGAAATTCCATATCTTAGTGCTATTGGAGATTTGTTGTATTTAGCTCAGTGCACATGTCTAGATATTGCATTCTCAATGAACTTGTTGGCAAGATTTAGCTCTGCACCAAAACAACATCATTGAAACGGACTGAAACAACTCTTTAGATACTTGAAAGGTTCCATTGACATGAGTTTATTTTTCCCTTACAAAAAATACAGAAAAAAACATGAGATTCTCGGAAAAGAGAAAGTTTAGACAAATTATGGGGATTTTGACCCATCGAGGATTTTCCTCGACCCGTTGATGCCTGCACCCTGGATCGACTAGAGTCATTTCATCGAATCTCTCGACTCGTCGAAAAATGGTCATGTTTCAAATATTTTTCATGATATCCCCTATTCCAAAACACCGTTTGATGTGTTGGTTGGATTTGCTAATGCTGGGTACCTCTCTAACCTACACAAAGGTCGTTCACAGACCGGTTATATTTTTACTATGGGAAACAAGGCAATCTCTTGGAGATCAACAAAGTAAACCCTTGTTGCTACTTCCTCGAATCATTCTGAGATAATTGCTTTGCATGAAGCAGTTAGAGAATGTGTTTGACTTAGGTCAATCATAGGCCATATTCGAAGCTCTAGTGGATTGAAATCTACTGTTACTGATCCTACTTGCATCTTGGAGGATAATGCTACATGCATTGAACAGATAAAGTTGAGTTTCATTAAGGGTGACAATACAAAACATATATCGCCGAAGTTTTTTTTTAATCAACAACAACAACAGTTGTTGAATATTCATGTGAGCCAGATAGGTTCTATTGATAATGTTGCGGACTTGTTTACCAAGTCACTTCATAAATCTACTTTTGTGAAACATGTGAGAAGCATTGGTATGCGCAGGTTATCAGAACTCCTAGACTGAATTTACAGTCAGGGGGAGTTACATTTCTGTAGACATCAGGAGGAGTCTACCTCACATGTAGTAGCTTTAGTAGTTTGTGTGTCGTACTCTTTTTCCCTTAGAACAAGGTTTTGTTTTACCCATGAGATTTTTGTTTGTTTGGCGAGGTTTTTAATGAGACAACAAGTCATGCATCATTCTTACGGCCATCCACACAAGGGGGAGTGTTTAAGGAGATTTATTCTCCATTAATCTCAACGTGTGTCTTGTCCTATTCAGATATGAATATTGATTAGATAGATACAGAGAATCTCTGTTATATCGAGATAGTTACTGTACATGATTGTATCGCCCTGTATTTAAAGTATTCTATCAATAAAAATTAAACTATTTTTCTGTCTATTCTATTTTCTCCTGCAACAATAATATATTTTCTCGATCATTCATATTATCATGAAACTTAACAATTCGAAAAATTATTATTCATTGACAAAACGTGAAGAAGAAAATACCCTGATGCAAGATTGTACTCTTGTTTCTCATTCTAATAGATATTCTCAGACGTGAGATAACATGGCACCAAGCTTTGTTTCAAACCCCGTTTGATTTAAAAAGAAGCGTTAACAAAAAAATGGCCGTAATATATAATAGTAATTAAGATTCGGTCTTGACCCAAAATGAGAGTTAAAACGTTTACAAACATACTATACAGTTGTGCACGTCTTACTCTTGTTATCATTAGAATTCCATAACGGAATTGGATTATCTCCTAACGGAGAAGTCCTTACCACTACCTAACAAGATTATCTTGATCGTAAGATTTAATAGAGGGCCAAGATTTATTTTGTTTTTATTTTTCTCTCATATCATCTCTTCTCTTCTTCTCTTCTCTTCTCTTCTTCTCTTCTCTTCTTTTCTTCTCTTCTCTTCTATTCTTCTCTTCCCAACTTTTTCCCTACGTACGTCTCTGTCTGTGTACGTCTCTGGAACAGGATTCTCTCCTTCTCTTTCCATCTCTTCTATTCTTCTCTTCCCAACCTTTTCTTCTTTCATAATTGTTCGATCAGCATCACCCATCTCCTTCTCTTTCCATCTCTTCTATTATTCTATTCTTCTCTTCTATCAGCATCACCCATCACCCATCAGCATCGGCATCAGCATCACCATCAGCATCAACCATCACCCATCTCACTTTCTCTCCAAATTCGTACGTGTACAGGTAAGCAACTTAACTCTTTAATAACTATTTTACTTCAAATTTAAAGATCAGATTTTGTTTATATCCTCCGAATTATTTTTTGGTTTTACATCTTCTTAATTCTTCAGATCTACGTTTTAGGGTTTTTTTTTCCTTGAATTAATATTTTAGGATTTTTAGTATCAAACCAAAAGTTTCGTGCAATATCCAAGAACTTTACTTCAATAGATATTTCTACAACCCTGTATTCATTGCGGCAACAAACGATAACAACTTTAAAATCTAAAATTATATTTGTTTAAGTGAATACCATACAATGTATTTTTTTCTTCCTATTTTAGTTCTGATCATGTGATAATCTTTGTTTTCTAATAAAGGATTTGAGAATGGCAACCGTAGTGGAAGAAATTGAGAATACTATGGAAGAAATCGAGAATAGTGTGGAAGATTCTGGCAATATTGTAGAGGGATCAAAACAGGACCTGATAAGTAAACCTAGCTTTGACATGAACTTTGATTCAGAGCAAGATGCTTATGACTTCTATAACGAGTATGGTGGTAGAGAAGGCTTTAGTATAAGAAGAGAAACTTGCCGCAAAGATAAAGATGGTGTGCTTACTTCAAGAGTGTTTGTTTGTTGTAAAGAAGGTCTACGAAAAAATGATAAAAGAGATGATTTGACCAAAAATCCAAGAGCACAAACAAGAACGGGATGTGGAGCGCATATGGCCATAAAACTGCTTAGGAAGACAGGTAGGTATCATGTTTATCGTTTCTCTGAAGAGCATAATCATCCTCTTGTTAAGCAAGACTATGTGCATATGTTACCATCTCAAAGGAAAGTCACAACTTCACAGGGTGTATTCATAGAGTTGACCAAATATTCGGGAGTTCCGCTTAAGACTACATTTGAATTAATGGGAAAGGAAGCTGGTGGAAGGGGTTCAGTGGGATTTACAAGAGATGATCACAAGAATTATCTTAAAACTGTTCGACAAAGAAAAATGAAATATGGAGAAGCTGGTTATCTGTTGGAATATTTTTCAAAACAAATGTTAGAGAATCCATCTTTTTTCTATGAGATGCAGCTCGACAATGAAGAACAAATCACTAATATTTTCTGGGCCGATGCTAAGATGATAATGGACTATGGTATATTTGGAGATGTTGTAAGTTTTGATACAACCTACAAGATTAATGAAGCAAATCGACCTTTTGCAGTGTTTGTTGGGCTTAATCACCACAGGGAAACAATCGTATTTGGAGCTGCTTTGATGTATGATGAGACTGCCGCCTCATTTATTTGGTTGTTTAACACGTTTTTGAAGGCAATGTGTGGGAAGCCTCCAAAAACAGTTTTCACCGATCAAGATGCTGCAATAGCTAAGGGTATTTTACATGTGATGCCTGATTCATATCACCGACTTTGCATATGGCATTTGATGCAAAATGCTGTGAGGAATGTAGGCTTCTTATTTAAAAACTCTAATGGCGATAACAAGAGGAATGTGTTCAACAAATTTCTTTATCAGATTGAGGAAGAAAATGAGTTCTTAAGTGCTTGGGAGTCTATGCTTGACGAGTACAATGCACATGAGAATAGTTGATTGGCTACGACATTTGCAATAAGAAAAAAATGGGCGCATGCATATGTCAAGTGGACATGGTCAGCAGGGATGCAAAGTACCCAACTCAGTGAAAGCTTTAATGCTACTTTCAAGGGCTATTTGAAATCAGACCTCCAATTACCTGACTTCTTTACTCACTTTGAAAGAATGGTTGTTGATAAGAGGTACAAGGAATCTAAAGCCGAATATGATTTGTTGTTTCGGATAATTCATTGCAAAATAGAGATTCCGATTTTGAAGCAAGCCAGAGAAGTTTATACTAAAGCAATATATAAAGAGTTTCAAGCACAGTATGAAGTCTCTTTAAAGTCGTCTATAAGAAATTGTGTTTCTGATGGTGGAAATCATATCTTCACTGTTGTTAGGGATGGATTTGCAAAAGAGCGGTTAGTAAAAAGAGAAGGAGATGATGTTGTATCTTGCAACTGTCGGTTGTTTGAAATGGTAGGTGTCTTGTGTAGGCATGCTATCAAAGTTATGATGGAAGGTAGAGAAACTAACCTCATAAAACTAATTCCTACTCGATATGTCTTAGAGAGGTGGACAAAAAATGCAAGAGTTGATAATGTGGTGCAAGACATGCATGGTCATGAAATTGTGGAGAATCCGAGACTCAAACAAAGTTCTAGAAATAGAGTCTTGTGTTCTAAACTCATTCGAGTAGCATCAAGAGCATCAGAGAGTGAGAAGGCATATGAGCTAGTTGTTTTGGAAGCTGAAAAATTGGCAAAAATGATTGAAGATGTGTTGCGTTTGGAAATAAATGGTGATAAAGATTTGGAAGAGCAAAGCCAAAAGGTATCAGTCGATGACGTTAATAATAATGATGTGACAAATGCAAAGCCATTCTCAAATCCTTTATTAGAAAACAAAGATTATCACATGATCAGAACTAAAATAGGAAGAAAAAAAATACATTGTATGGTATTCACTTAAACAAATATAATTTTAGATTTTAAAGTTGTTATCGTTTGTTGCCGCAATGAATACATGGTTGTAGAAATATCTATTGAAGTAAAGTTCTTGGATATTGCACGAAACTTTTGGTTTGATACTAAAAATCCTAAAATATTAATTCAAGGAAAAAAAACCCTAAAACGTAGATCTGAAGAATTAAGAAGATGTAAAACCAAAAAATAATTCGGAGGATATAAACAAAGTCTGATCTTTAAATTTGAAGTAAAATAGTTATTAAAGAGTTAAGTTGCTTACCTGTACACGTACGAATTTGGAGAGAAAGTGAGATGGGTGATGGTTGATGGTGATGGTGATGCTGATGCCGATGCTGATGGGTGATGGGTGATGCTGATAGAAGAGAAGAATAGAAGAATAGAAGAGATGGAAAGAGAAGGAGATGGGTGATGCTGATCGAACAATTATGAAAGAAGAAAAGGTTGGGAAGAGAAGAATAGAAGAGATGGAGAGAGAATGAGAGAATCCTGTTCCAGAGACGTACGTAGGGAAAAAGTTGGGAAGAGAAGAATAGAAGAGAAGAGAAGAGAAGAAAAGAAGAGAAGAGAAGAAGAGAAGAGAAGAGAAGATATGATATGAGAGAAAAATAAAAACAAAATAAATCTTGGCCCTCTATTAAATCTTACGGTCAAGATAATCTTGTTAGGTAGTGGTAAGGACTTCTCCGTTAGGAGAGAATCCAATTCCACAGAGAAACCAACCAACATGTAACAGGCTTGTGTAACGGGAAATTAAATGCAGCAGACCAAACCGACAATTAATTAAAATTGATAATCGGAAAGACACAGAGCATAATCCAAACAGAAGACAAAAGAAGATCTCACCTATCATTACTGCCATCAGTTTGAAAGGAATCAGGCTTCGATCCAAGTTTCATAAACTTCATCTTGGCAAGCAAAAGGATCTGTTATTCCTTCTGCACTTCCCAAACTAAACTTCTCTACTACTCAATCTGTCACTGCTTGATCAAATACTTCACATCAAGATCACCAGGCATCCCAAATATGAACACATCTCAAATGGAAAGGAACACACCAAGTGCAGGGACCAGATACGATATCTGAATGCAGCCAACCTCCTTCCTAGCCTCCCTAATCACCGTCCCCGGCGCCACTTTCACCACCACATCCTCCCATTTAGCCCCATTCATCATCCTCCGCTTCAGAATCGTAACTCCCCTCAAACACCTCGAATCTTTCAACCAATTCGTCATCTTCTTCTTCGTCTTCGATAATTACAGGAGCAATCTCCTCATTCTGTGACGGCCATGTGAGGATGTTGTTGGGGTCATCATTTACGGACTGAGAGAGAGAGAGAGAGAGTAATTTGGGAGAGAAAGAGAGAGAGGGAGAAAGAGTCTGTAATTTGGGAAAGAGAGAGTTAGAGCAGCTACATTTCGAGAGTGAAAGAGAAGAGAAGAAGAGAAGAGAAGAGACGAGATGACAGGGAAGAAAAAAATAAAACAAATCTTGATCGTCTATTATATCGGACGGTCAAGATAATCTTGTTAGGTAGTGGTAAGGACTTCTTCGTTAGGAGAGAATCCTGTTACAGAAATAACCCATGTTTTCCTTGATTACCAGAGATAGATTCGGAGGCAGGTCTCGGATTCATGATATCTTGAATTTGAGGTGGTTTGATAATTGGTGTGGTTCTTTAAATCGGCGTGAAAACCCATGTAGGAATTATGACCTGACGGACCCAAATCAGTACTTAATTGGATATGGCGGGCTCCTCCCTCCATCTCTTCCCCATAATTTATTGAACACTTACAATAACAAGTACAAATCTCAAGCCACGTGCAGTAACTCACTCAAGCCAAGTGTAACAAGAAAGGACTTCTTCGTTAGGAGAGAATCCTGTTACAGAAATAACCCATGTTTTCCTTGATTACCAGAGATAGATTCGGAGGCAGGTCTCGGATTCATGATATCTTGAATTTGAGGTGGTTTGATAATTGGTGTGGTTCTTTAAATCGGCGTGAAAACCCATGTAGGAATTATGACCTGACGGACCCAAATCAGTACTTAATTGGATATGGCGGGCTCCTCCCTCCATCTCTTCCCCATAATTTATTGAACACTTACAATAACAAGTACAAATCTCAAGCCACGTGCAGTAACTCACTCAAGCCAAGTGTAACAAGAAAGCGGCAGTAGTTGTTGCGGCTTAGAACCCTGATTATTTGACGAAAATTACTGAATGAGAAAATCAAAGATAAAGAGTGATGATGTTATGGCTTAGATTAGCATTCTAATTGATGTATGGTAAGTTTTTACAGTAGTAGAAGACGTAGACATTACAATGTATATAACCGACTACATCCTCAATAGATTAAGCTCTATCGCTCAGAAAGGCATGCAAGCATTAATACTACATAGCTACAATGTTTTAATTCTGTTTGTATACTACATCGATCCATAACTTAAAATTTAGTATCCATATTCATATTGATTCCAATTTGACATAAATAAATTACAAATTAAAAACTGATGCACCAACTACAACAATAAAAACAGAGTAGTCAAATAAATTGAATTGACCATTTACATATTTTATCTGAATGAATCAAACCCATGTCATAAAACCCAATTTAGATTCAGAATAATCATTATTAACAACTCAATTCAAACAATGAATCCATTCCAATTCGACGACAATGCCAAAAGTATCATATTTGATAACCAAAGGAAAAAACACACATAACAAATCATACCAAAATTGGGCATCCAAACAACTCAGATTCATCCCAAAAAGTCCTAATTAACACAATGGAAGCGAGCCCAGCCTAGAGAACGAACCTTGAAATCGACGATACTCGAAGAACAAAACGCGTGTTCTTGTTCTGGTTGAGTCTCTCTGACGAGAGATTTTTAGATTTTCAAATGACGTTTTAGACAAAATTTACAAATCCCGTATTTTATTCACTATCAAAATCCCTTCCCAAATTCTGATTTTACGAAATCTCTCTTCTATTTTTTGTCAAACAAAAAATTTGTGACGCAGAATTTTAAAATTCCTTCATTTGGTCATATTCTACGGCAACGGACTGTAAATGATCGAGTGAAATCAAACTACGGAAACTATGGCGGCACCGTCGCATTACTAATTAACAATCTGCCTTAGAAACATGTCCACGTACATTCTTCTATTTAGTTACATTAAATTGAAGTTGATATCTTCTTAGTTTAATTTAATTTTTGATCGCCTATGTCACAAAGTACGAAGACTCAACCCTGGTTAACAAACCTAACCACGGCCAGATCAGCTTTCCAAGTACTATTTATCTACATACCACACCACATCTTATCTCCACGACAAATGTCCATTTCTAGGCAATTCTACATAGCTTTCCTCGATTAATTATCAACCCCTCGGAAACACTTCAATAACTATGAGACTCTTCGGAATAGCGAACCTCTCCATCCTCTTCTTTTGGTTTGGAGCTTCCACTCTCACTCTCGCCCTCATCTCATTCTTGTTCTATGTCTCTCTCTTCATCCTAGACTACTACCTCGTCCCAGGAGGCTCTGCATGGTCGGATTATCGCCATGTTAAGAGACTCCGGGGACCGGTAGGGTGGCCCATCTTGGGCTCTATACCCGAGCACTTGAGTACTATTGCTCATCGGAAACTGGCCGCCATGGCAGCTTCGTTGAACGCAAAGAGACTCATGATATACAGTCTAGGTTTGAACACACGTGTCATCATTAGCAGTCACCCTGAGACTGCTAAGAAAATCCTGTCAGGGCCTTCATTTTCTAACCGTCCCGTTAAGCAATCAGCTAGGGAACTAATGTTCGAGCGAGCTATAGGGTTTGCTCCTTCCGGTGCGTATTGGCGCCACCTTCGTAAGTTAGCAGCGGTCCACATGTTCTCGCCGAATAGAGTTGCCGGACTAGAAGGGCTACGGCAGCGCGTGGCGGACGAAATGGCGGTGAGAGTGGGGAAAGAGATGGAGGAGAGGAAGTTTGTGGGTGTGAAAAAAATACTGCAGGAGGGTTCTCTGAATAACATAATTGAGAGTGTGTTTGGTCTAGGGTTTGAGAAGGAGGGTAGTAACGAGCTGATGTTGACTTTACATGGGATGGTCAAGGAAGGGTATGACTTAATTTCTGGCTTTAATCTGGAGGATTATTTTCCTATGAGGTTTCTTGACTTTTATGGTGTGAAGAGGAAGTGTCACAATTTGGCGGCTAAGGTCATGGTTTGTAGTGGGTCAAATTGTGAAGGAAAGGAAAAGAGCAGGAGATTTCAGTGGTGGGGATGACTTTCTCAGTGCTATGCTAGCTTTGCCTGAAGCTGATCAACTATGTGATTCGGATTTGGTGTCTGTTTTGTGGGTAAGCATTTCTCTCGATCTCTTATATACTATATATCCTGCACAACTTACTCTATATAAACTACATATATTTGTTGCCAACTTCTTGTATATAGTTGATTGTTCTTCAATAATTGCTCGAGTCTTCAGATATTTTCTCTTACTGACCTTGACAAAGAAAACCTAGCTAAACTTTTTGACTCAGGCAGTCAACCTCAGAAGAAAAGTGATCGATGGCCTGTATATTTTACCTGTGTATGACTTGAAATTTCAACATAAACTTCTAAATGATAGTTCTCTCGTGGCAACTTGATTAATAATCCAAGGTTCAACTCAAACATTTAACTAGCTAGACAAGCACAATCTATGTTGATTAATAGTCGTGACTCATACTGTATATAAAACACTGTGAGATAGATGTTGTAGCCACAGGCAATATCTGTCTGCTTTCCTTGAATCCTAGCTATCCCATATATCTTGAATCAAGAATTATATATATGTTTACATATGATTATCTACAAAACTATTATTAGCGTAGGGGATCGAATCACTGGCCTATATAATTTGTGCTATCCACGTTTCCATCCATCTCTTTAATTATCAGTTCTTTATCGAACTATTAAGATTATATTCGTGGTGGACATGCACATACTATTTTAATTCATTCATATATTATACTAAGATCTATTTGCCTAGGATTTTTCATATGCTCAGATCAAGCTCTATTGCTACTTTGCTAGAACAATTTTACAAACGTAATGACGTACGTATTTTAATTTTGTGCATATGTAGTTAAACCCTAGCTAGCTTATGTCTAATTAATTTGTCAATCTTTTTCCTTCTTTGGTGATTCAATATACAGGAAATGATATTTCGAGGGACAGACACGGTTGCCATACTTCTTGAATGGGTTTTGGCAAGGATAATCTTACACCAAGACATCCAAGCCAAAGCACAAGAAGAGCTCGACGCCTGCCTCGGAAGCCACGGCCACGTGAGGGACTCCGACCTTCCCAGACTGCCCTATCTTCAGGCCATCGTCAAGGAAGTGCTTCGGATGCATCCACCGGCCCCACTACTGTCTTGGGCCCGTTTGGCCGTGCATGACGTCCACATAGATAAAGTCTTTGTCCCGGCTGGGACGACCGCAATGGTCAACATGTGGGCCATAAACCACGATCCGGCCGTCTGGGCGGACCCGTGGGAGTTCAAACCTGAGCGGTTCATCGAAGATGACGTGTCGGTTATGCGATGGGACCTTAGGCTTGCGCCGTTTGGTTCGGGGCGTAGGGTTTGCCCCGGGAAAGCGCTAGGGTTAGCTACTGTGCACTTGTGGCTGGCAAGGCTTTTGTACCAATTCAAGTGGCTACCTGCCCAGCCTATAGACCTTTCGGAGTGCTTGAAGCTCTCCATGGAAATGAAGAAACCACTCACCTGCCGCGTCATCCCACGTGGCGGGATTACAAGCTAGTCCATGCATGAACATAGCAGCTGGCTAGTACGTGAGGGGATTATGAATAAGGAATTTGAATTGCATGCATAATGTACGTATGCGTAGCTTGTAAGTTGAGTTGGGTTAGGAAGGTATACGTACTGAACCTCCATCAAAACCCCAACGTATGGATAGATAGAGAGTACGTACGTACTATCAAGTATCGAGTATGTGCGAGATTAAACCATATCTAAGGTTTATCATGTAAAATGTTGCTTGCTTAACTATTGTTATGAATGCTGGTTCGAGTTCTGTAATAGCTGTAGCCAATCCAATTTGGTTGTTTATGTAAGAAGGTTTGAACGTGTGTATATATAGCTCGCTAGCTATATATCTGGAAAGTCCTGCATGATCGACTAGCTCATTCGCAATCGAATTAATCATTTCGAGAATTAGTACATCGTACCAAAACAGGTTAATAATCTCAACGAAAGTATGTACGTATGCTAATAATTATCACTTCAAATCTAGTACATTAACATTACCCTAATAATTCTCCATTTCTAGCTTGGTATCTTTTTCAACTATTCTCTGGAATATTTGCAATGTATATATGAAGAATTGATCGAGTACGTACGTAGTGCAGAAAAAGACTAATAATATTACGGCAGTGAGCAGTGAGCTAGCAAGAAAGAGACTTGAGATCGAGGAGATTACTTCGAAATCGTTTTCCCACAAACTATATAGTACAGCAATATTGATATATGTATCAACAAAAGAGACTTTAGAGAAACAACGAAGCTCCTTCGATCTTCCTCCTGGTAGTTGCTGAAAAGAAAATAAAAGAGCACCAACACCATGCCAGCACCTAGCTATAATGATCGAACAGTTCTACGTGCTAGCTAGCGCGAAATAAATGTCCCACCACCACAAAACCCTGCTCAAATTGGGGATCGACTATATATCAATATGCTTATAGGCAAAGCAATGCTGCCAATACATGCACTTGGTGATAGATTAACACAATTAATCATTGTTTTATTTTGGAATACATAAGATTATGATCATAGTGCGGCTAGCTAAATTTTCCTAAAATGGAAAGAAAATTTTATCAGCGTCTGAAGCTTAATCCCAATGGCATACTGTTTAGAGGGTATTTTCGCTTGTTTTTTTCGTCGCGATTGATGACGAGGGTTGCAATCCAATAATAATCTATATCGATCTAAGCTGGCGTGATGAGCTAAATTTAGGTCTGTTTCATTTCTTAATTCTCCGTGTGGATACTGTGACAGAATTAAACACATGATCGATCAAGAACTTTCGGACCAATTACCATATACCTTAAACTTAGCATAGTTGAGACTTCTAAAGATATTTAAGGGAAGCATGTCCGAAAGTTTAGGCTTTTTTTGGGATACAAATCTTTAGCTTTAGTTCAAAGGCAACTCGCTTTAACACATTGTTGATACCGGCAACTACTAAGAGTTCGAGATATTGAAACGATGAGAATGTTTGTTGATTCGCTCTTCTGTTTCCGTTTTTTCGTTTCCGCTATTTGTTTTCGAGTGATCGTTCTCAGGATTCGCTATCGGTGTTTGTTTTTGCTGTCTCGTTATGTTCGCTCTTTGTCAATCGTTCACGCTGCTAAGTTGGACAACTATTAAGGAGAGACCGGGCATGCCGACCTTCAACCCTTTGATGCCTAAGTCAGTAATGAGATGTAATCTAAATAGAGTAATAAAATAAGGTAGTGAATGCGTACCATTAATGTTGAACCGTTAGACTTATAAAGGTGGTTGAGGTTAGAGTCGACCTTACCACTTCTTCGATGTGGGATTGATACCCCTACTTTTTGTTGAAGTGTTCTCTGACAACTTCTTATTCGGGAGTATGAGCGGAACTGACTCTGAATCAGGGCTCGGGCCGGTCATCGAACTTGTTGCTTTTTGGGTGGTCTACGTTGTGGTGTTGGCAGTGAGAATTAGTTAAGTACGTATGTAATGGTGTGATTAAGGAGGTATATGTACAAGTCCCCAAACTCGCTCAGCCAAGGGGATCAATCTTGGTTGGGGAATTGCAAAACCGGATACCGGTGAACCATACGTGTGTGCTTAACACCTTTATTCCTTTTATACCGGTAATAGGCCATATTGTCCCCTAACTCGCCGGCTAAGGTTGTTCTGCTATACCTATTGTATATATAAATGAGACATAAAGATAGTTCCTGTGAGTTTGGTTAGTTGCGGTGAGAATAGTAACCATGCTGATATTCGCATGGTTCCTTTTCACTGAGGTGTATCATCGAACATCAACGGATTAGTAAAAATGCTTTTGACAATAAAAGGTAAAGTTTTGTAAATATTCCCGAATGAGTCATGATGTCATTTAAGGTTCATCACAGTAACAGAACTTATTAGGCCCGTTCCTAATGAAGCTCTTCCCGATTATTAGCGTACTCCTTCGTATCTTTCCAGTAAGGGGGGCACAAGTGGCGGCTCAGCTTGCGGTGACCGTAGCGATATACTCTTCGGCATGATACACCCGGCCCTAGGGCGCTTATCGCTACACCGGTAGTGGCGCTATCGTAGGTAGGAACTCGTTATCGGGAGCCCTTGATCCCCTGAATCCTTGACCTTCGTGCGACTTTCGGCATTTTTCCAGAATATAAGTTGTTAGCGTATTCATGGGTGTGCCTTGCTGACCTAAACCCTTAGGCGATACAAGGTTGTCTTTGGTTAGTCGTATTCGGCGTAGCTGGCTATGTCGCGATCGTGCCAGTCCCCATGCTTCTCTTGTTATGTTGTTCTCCCTATTACGTCGTTCTCTGGATGGTTCTTACTTATCCGTCAATTTCATCTTATGTTGTGGGTGGGCCCACTTCTTGCCTCATTGAATGCCGTCAAATCCCTTGCTGCCATGTGTCGACCTAGGGTGCATTGGGCTTCCCAAATGTCCTGTTGTGGAGAAACAGCGTGATCATGTCTCTTGAGATTCGTGCATCCGAAATGAACCGTATGTGTCATGCCCTTGACGCCACCTGCAATGCATATGGATCCAGTGAACTAACGTGTCATTATGAATGACCGTGATCCTTCACCTGGGTTGATATTTAAACCCTCGTTTCAGACCTTTTCCCTCACTTTGTATTTTTCATCTGAGTATTCTAACTTCTACACCGAGAGAGAATCACATGTTTGTTGCTACTCCATGATATTTTAATTGATTTCGTGTTCCGTTACCGCTTGCGTGACCACTTTCGCTCCTCTTGACATAATAACTTTTGAGTCTCTGGTTTGTTGCTATTTGTCTCTTGACATTCTCTGTCTCGCCGGAACATGTTGCTCCTCCGACTCAACATATTCTCGGGTTATCGCCATGGAAGCAATGTGGGCCAATTTTCGGAGACCACCCTATGTCTTACTTAAACAATTAGGTAAGGGTGAATTATTTACCAAGATAGGGAGAGGATGCACCGCCATGGGTGTGACCCATTTAAAGCTTGATCTTCGTCTTCCGCTCCACCCGTTTCATCAGTATATATTTGGCTGGCTGCATTACGCCATCGGCCAAGTGACGCTTATTATGTTGCAGATCCTGAACGCGATGTTCATTTTGTGGCTTGCTGCCAGGCTTGGGTTTCCTACGAGGAACGAAGTTCTGCATTACTTCGAGGTGCAGTATTCCACAAAAAGGGCTTGCGGTGGTATGTTGTGCCTCATGACCAGACGTACGAAAGGGACGTTCCGGCTATTCAAGTCCATCCCTATGACCAACACTAACTGGCGCGAGACTCACTTAATTACCAAGGGCTAGTGGATGAGGCCCGTCGAAGAGGTTCCGGGACCCAGGGTGCCGAACTGGTTTGTAGCCCGAGGTGGGATAGGGTGACCGCTATTGATTCTACTGAATTCCCCTTCGCCTTTCATTTTCTTATGTTTTATTTCGCTCTTGTAGTTAACTGTCGGTACTTCCTTTCTGAAACCAAATGACACCATTGTCACCGTATTGAGAAAGGTTTCTCGAAGAAGTTTCGTGAAGTCTATCTTTTAAACGATTACGCCTTGCTCAGCTAAGAAGGTCATGCACTAGATCCTGGTATGATGAATCTTTCCCTTATACTTTTTTTTTTACATGATTTCTGATTCTTTTCTTATGTTTTGCTTGGTTTCACTGGATATTGCACACACTTGTGATCACCAAAAGATGGATGGTTTTGGTAATATTGACAACCTGATCGTGCATTTTGTGACGAAAGTGGCCGAGGCACAACGGATTAACCTCAACGTTGCTCACGAGGCGACCCTAAACCTTGCCCAGCCGCAGCCCATCCCGCCCCAGAGGTTTCATATGTGGATCAAATTGGTGCAGAAGGTGCCGTTGGGGGGCACAAGGGTACTGGTTCTTCCTCCTCCGCCGCCCCGGCTTGTCACGCCGATCGAGAATAGCCCAAGGCTTCTAAGACGACTGTTGGGGCGAGAAAGATGCCAAGGTCCTATTCTTGGGGTTCCAGAGGTGAGGATGACGTATTCACTGTCGCCGGCCAGCTGGGCGATCTTGCTATTCGGTCAAGCAGCGAGACTGTTCAACCTGTCCATAATCTTGTGGACCTTGTTGACGTTGCTAATGATAGCTCTGAGTCAAGTGGCTGTGATGAGATTACTCGGGGGTCGCTGCAGTGGGATGCTTCCATCGTCGTTCCTAATTCCTCTAGCTAGGTCGCTCATCCTCCCTACTCCGCCGAGATCATATCCTTACTCTCGGCCGAGGTGTATACGGTGGTCGATCTGTTCGCCAGCGTGGATGAGTACATTCGTCATTCAGCGGCCTCTATGTAAATCTTGTGCCATCAGAGATGGGAGATGGCCAAGTCTTCCGAGGAGTTGGCTAGCGTGGTAGAGGAGTTATCCGAGAAGGAGAATCTGTTGGTTAAGGCCAGTGAGGAGTGGCTTCAGCTCTCGCAGATGTGTGAGGACCTTAAGGGTGGCTTCAGAGTTAGAGTCCAGGCTTGAGCGGTTTTTGAAGGTGGAGTCCGAGCTTAGGCAGGCTCAGAGCAATCTTTGAGTTGTCTGCGGTGACTATGAGCGGTCTTCCAGTCAGGTCGCTTCGCTTCAAGCCCAAGTGAAGGAATTAGAGTCTCGTTGCGAAACTGAGGTCTTTGATGCTGTTGAAGACTTCAAACTGGGTGTCGAGTAAAGGAATGCGATGGAAGGGGTGTATGCCCAGGCTTAAGGATACCATCGCGAAGTACAAAGCGAACAAGTGGCTTAGTTAGAAGTTTTATGAGGACACTCGATGGGCCAACCAGGAGAAAGAGAGAAAATAAACTGAGCTCCTTGCAACGATAAAGAGGGAAGAGGACGAGGCCGAGCAGAGGCGTGAAAACGTGGAGCAAGGTCTGACCCCAAAAGGTGAACACCCCCTGAATCCCCATGAGTTGTACTTCTCCAACTTGGATTGCCATAATCTGAACGAGGAGTCATCGTCGCTCGCGAGTGCCTATATGGATTGTCAGAGTGCTGCCGAAAAGGAAGCGGAGGCAGACCAGGCTTAGTTGTTAGGGATTTTGTAGTTCGTTGTGTACCTACTTATTATTTTAGTTTGAACACTTATTGTTTTATTATTTATGCCCCTACCTCTTTTGTCGTTTTAGTCTTTTTTTGTATTTTGGTCAGTGTCGTGACCGTTGGTTATGGTCCTGACCGAAAACGTTACCTTTTGAGTGGACAAGTGATTTTTGCCAAAAAATTTCTAAGTGTCGGGGGTTTCCACTGATCAATGAAAGGTGTGAAAGGAATTCGTTTACTTGTCAGTTTTGATTTTTAATCATCTAAGTAGGCTAGGATGGATCGATTAAGCAAAGTAGTTGTGCTTTTGAAGTAAATTTGTCTCGACAAGCAAAAGTGGGAAGAATTCTCATTTCATTGATTGCGGTAGAAGCAATGATACAAAGTAAATGGGTGTAACCCAATATAGAAATATTTTGGTTTGATTTTTTTTTTATTATAGACCAAAATGTAATGCCGTAATGTAGAACCTTCTCAATGATGGCAATATCTGAAGTGTTCTGTGTTCCATATTTGCGGTACTTTGTTGCCATCCTTATCTGTGGGGTAGAATGTTCTTGGCTCCACACTCTCGATAATTTTGAATGGGCCTTCCCATTTTGGCATGAGACCCTTTGGTTTCGGGATGACTTCTCTCCATACCAGATCTCCCACTAAGTGCTTCTGTGCCTTGACCCGACTGTTGTAGTGTCGCACCACCAACTGTTTGTTTGCTAGGAGTTCAACTCGGGTTTCATCCTTCTACTCTTCCAGTAAGATATTCGCCATATCTAATCCTTCACCATTCGTTTCTTCATCGAATTCTTCAACACGGTGGCTCCAGTGCATGATTTTGAGGGGTAGTGCCGCTTCCACTCCGAAAATGAGAGAAAATTGTGTCGCTCTCATTGCCTCCGTTGGTGTCATTCTGATGAACTAGAGTACTTCGTAGAGACATTCCGCCCACCTGTGGTTGTACCCTCCATTTACTTCTTCAGTCCATCCTTGATCTTCTTCTTTCCTGCTTCTACTTGACCGTTAGTTTGGGGATACGCTACCGAAGCAAATAGCAGGCGATTCCTCAGGTGACTTGTGAATTTCTTCATTTCATCTTTGTTGAATTATGTTCCGTTGTCCGTGATGATTGTAAGTGGTGCTCCGTATTGGCAATAGATGTTTCGCCAAAGGAAATTGACGATCTTTTGAGTGGTGATGATGTGACGACCCGAATCACAGTCAGTTGTGTATTCGGCACGATTCACGAGATTAGGTATAGTCGCGGTTTTTACGATATATGTGTGGATTGTTGATCCTATTCGCGACTATATTATCGGTCGAGAATTTGAGTTGGGTGTCTTCACGGAAATTGTAGAGTACGTGATTTCGAGCTCGTGGGCGGTTCCGGATGATTTTTCCGATAACCGAGGCATATAATGTGATTATTTGAAGTTTCAGTTTTCGACGAGTTTATTCGATTATTTCGTGTTTATCCGAATCGTGATGGTTATCTATTTCGAATCGTCGATCGACCCGAGGCGCGAGTATAAATATCAGAAATAGTCGTAAGTTAGTCGCAAAACACTGTTTGACGTTGACCGAGCTTTGACTTTCCAAATTGGGAAAGTTGACCGTTGACCCGAGGGGAGAAAGTTTCCCGTTTGGTTTTGCCGGCCGATTTTCATTTTCCGGCCACCTCCGGCCAAGTGAAAGGTATGATTCGCTTCCCATGTGATTTCGAGTTGTTTGGTGTTTGGTTTGGAGAGAATTGGTGGAGTTTTGTTGGAACCCGAATCGGGTTGTGATGCCGGAGTTCGCCGGAGTTGGGAGGTGGTGCTCCGGCGAGTTGTGGGAATGGATTTGATGGGGTTTCAGTTCCCCTAGCCTAGGTAAAGCTTCCTGGGTGGTTTATTTTGGGATTTGATGTGGTTTTGAGGCAACCCGATTAGGTCACCGGAGTTTGAATTCCGAGTTGTTTCGAGGGGAAATTGACATGGTTCCGGCTTGAATTGGACTTCCTGCCAGTTATAAGAATGGATGGACTTGTGATGAGCTTCATTTCTGGAGCTTCCTCGCTGTGAAACTTCACCGTTGACGGCGCGGCGGCGGCGGTCAACGGCGGAGCTCCGACGAGGGGTTGACTTTTTAGTTTTCGATGAAGTTAATGTCATTTTTCTCGTAATCGCGCCCTGATTATCGTTCAGAGGTTTTCAGATTGATTTGGGTAGCGGATTTTCAGTCGAGGGTTTCGAGTGGAGATTTCGGAAATTCCGTTAATCATTTTGTATACTGCATTGTATATTTCCGGGAATGGTTGGTTTCCGTGGTTAAGTATAGAGTTTTGGGTTATGTTTTTGATCAGTTGTGTTTGATGAATATTCAGGGGATCGAGATCGAGATCGTGATCGTGATCGTGCTTCAGGCGAGGGATCTTCAGCCGGGCCACGAGATTAGAGCGTGTGCGCGTTTTGCTCACATGTGAGTGGACAATTTCTTTTCACGGAATGATTGCGAGTCTTTTTATACGATTTTCGAACTGGAGCATGCATACGAGATTACGATTTATACGAGCATGTGTTAGACGATTATGCTTATATCATTATACATTACGTATATGCTGTTTATTGTATTTGCATCGAAATGTTTATGATTTGGTTTACACAGAGTACAGTCTCAGTATATGTTGTTGTATCGATACACTCGCATCCCGGCTAATCCCCGAGGATGTGTACCGGGGGAGGCTGTGACTCCTGACCCGAGGCCTTTACCGGGGGGAGGCAGACCTCTGACCTGAGGCCTTTCTGGCTAGAATCACGTGTGGGTCTGGGATCCCGTGATTCGGACTGTACTAGCACGGACGTGTCCATGAGTGACCCCGTGGGATTTTTACTTGCATGCTCAGTACGCTGGAGGAGTATGAGTTTACCTCGTGTACTTTGTTATTCTTATTTACCTGGACTCGCATATGTTATTTTAACATATATATCAACTGGTGAAAGACATTTATTTTCGTCCACTCACTCTAACAGTTTTCTTGTCTTTCCCTGGGCTTTTCGGTTTCCGTGCCTAGTTGCAGTTCATGTTCTGGTGTTTCACGTCATGGTGGGAGGCTAGTGATCTGAGCTACCTGTGTTTTTCAGTAGGTTCTTGTTTCGCCTACTGATGTGTATATTGTATATATTTACACTAGAGGTCGCTGTGATACATTCTGATACATGTTTTAAACGGATTTTCTCGGATATATTATATTATACAGATATGTTTTTTGTTATTTGATATTGTTATGATGTTGAGAAATCCGGATGGGATTGGTGCCCACGGTTTGGCTTTTGTGGCATATGATGAAGTGTTATTTTCAGGGTGCAGGTTTATGTAATTCCACGTTAGTAACGAAATTCTGCCGAAATTTTGAATGGTTTTTGTTGGTTCGTGTTTTCAGAAGGGGTTCGATTCCGGTTTAGGCAACTGAATCAGGGTTGGGTCCTTTCAGATGAGGACCAGAGGTCCAGCTTCTATGTACTTAGTGTGGTAGTCTATGCATACTACGATATACTTGAATTTGGCATGTGGATGCCTTAAGTGGGCCGATGAGGTTGAGCTCCCACTGAGCAAACGGAATAGGGCTGACCATGATTGACATTGGGGATTTCTGGGCATGGATCATTGGTGTGTATCTGGTCACACCCATTCGCTATCTCATTTGCTTCTGTTTGCATTCCCTTGTAGTATAATCCATAGTGTAGGAACTTGTGGATTAGAGTTCTTGGTCCTCCGTGGTTTCCGTAGTTGCCTCTATGTATTTTCTCCTTGATTTTTCACCCATCTTCCCGTGTAACGCACTTGTACATGGAAAAACCCTTCTTGCTCATGTACAACTTGTCGTCATGCATGCTGTAGAATGTTCCGGTGAGTATGTACTCCATCAACTTCTTCATCCAGTCCTTTGCGAGTGGTGGGGCGGATAACACCAGCGTAAACACTTCTAAGAAATTCTTGGAAATGCAAGGCTTTGTTAATATCTCCACCATAGTTTGCTCTCTTGTTGTGAGCACCGGGGATGTTGTCAACCTTGCTAGGGCATCCACTTTCGCGTTTTGTTCCTTGGGAATGTGGGTTATGTTATAGAAAGAAAACTTATTTAAGATCACTTTTACGTACCCGAGATATGTGGACATATGTGTCCCTTTGGCTTCAAAGTCCCCGATAACCTGGCTCACCACAAGTTGGGAATCGCTAAATATATTTACTTCTTTCGCACTGGATTTGCTCGCTAGGTGCAAGCCTGTTATCAGAGCCTCATATTTAACTTCATTGTTGGAGGCCGAGAAAGAGAATCAGAGAGCGTATTCGGCGTGGATTTCCACCAGGCCTGTTAAGATTACTCCTACCTCTGCCGTGTCAGAGGTTTTTGACCCGTCTACATAGAGGTTCCAAGCAGATAGACTTGGTTGTGGTTCCGCTATTGCGACTTCGGCCATGGTAATGTCAGTCGATTTTGCTTCCCTGGTGTTCGCGGTAGGTCCATTTTCCGCCCTCGGAGTAAGCTCTGTTATGAAGTTAGCTACTGCCTGGCCCTTGGTGACTATTCTTGGCTGGTATTTAAAATTGAACTGGCTGAGCTCGATCGCCCACTTGGTCAGTCTGCCCGAGTGATCTAGGCTTTCTAGTACTTGGCAAAGCGGTTGATCCGTCAGTAAGTGTATGGTGTAGGATGAGAAGTATGACCTTAGTCGTCTTGCGGAAATGATGAGCGCCATGGCTAGCTGTTGCAAGGCCGGGTACCTCGTTTTGGCTTTGTCCATTCCCTTTCCTACGTAAAATACCGGCAGTTATGTGTCCGCATCTCACCTTACCAGAGCGGAACTAACTGTTGTTAGTGAAATGGCTAAGTAAATATATAAAACTTCACTTGGTATTGGAGCTGATAAAAATGGGATGTGGGAGAGGTACTACTTGATTCCGGCGAGTGCTGCTTCACACTTGTATGTCCACTTGAAGGCTTTCTTATTTGTTATGTGCATGGTTTTGAAAAATGGGCGACACTTGTCTGTGTACCAGGATATGAACCGGGAGAGTGATGCCAGCTTTCCTGTCAGGGTATGGATATCCTGTTTCATTGTCTGGGCCTCTGTATTGAGGATCGCATGTATTTACTAGGGATTGGCCTTGACGCCCTTGGTTGTTGATACTCCGAAAATGCACTTGGCAGGATTTAGTCTCATCCTGCTCCCAATTAGGATGTCCAATACTGCTTTAGATCCTTTACGTGGTCCTCTTTGTGCTTGCTCTTGACCACGAGATCGTCCACGTAAATTGTTACCGTGACCTCATTGAACGATCCCAGCAACTCTGATATGAATCATTGATAGGTTGTGCTTGCATTTTTCATCTCGAACGACATTACGTTGTAGCAATAGAGTCCATTGTCTATTGTGAAACATATGGCCTCTGCATTGGCCGGATCCATTTTGATCTGGTTGTAGCTTGAGTAGTAATCCATGGTGGATAGGAGTTCATGTCCGCTCGTAGCATCCCCGAGTTGGTCGATTCGAGGTAGCATAAAAGAATCTTTTGAGCAGACCTTGTTTACGTTGGTGTAGTCCACACACATCCTCCATTTTTTGCTGCTCTTTTTTTACCATGACCACGTTGGATACCCATTCGGAATAGTGCACCTGTCGTATGAAACCTATAACAAGGAGTTTATTTACCTCCTCCTGGATCGCCGTGTACTACTCCTCGTTGTATGCCATTCTCTTTTACTTTCTAGGTACCACTCCAGGGGAGATTCCCAGCTTATGTGATATGATTTTGGTGGAGATACCCGACATATCGGCATATGACCATGCGAAGACGTCACTACATTCCCGGAGGATATTGATGAGTCCGGCCTCGATTACTGGATTCAAGTTTGCCCTTATCCGGACTATTCTTTCGAGGTGCTCCTTTGATACCTGGATGAATTTTGTGAATACCTCGTCCACGGGCTTCGTTGTTAAGGGTCCCTGGGGTCCCCCTCGGGGCACTAACACATATTTAACCATTGCCAGCGATTTTTAAATCGCCGGCAATATTTTTTAACATTACCGGCGATTTTTTCCCCAAAAATCGCCGGTAATGTCTTTTTTTTTTTTTAACATTGCCGGCGATTTTTCCGGCAAATCGCCGGCAATGTCCAGCCGGTAATTAAAAAAAAAAAAAAAATATTACCGGCGACTTAAATGTAAGTCGCCGGTAATGTCTTTTTTTTTTTTAATTACCGGCGGGACATTGCCGGCAATTTGCCGGAAAAATCGCCGGCAATGTTAAAAAAAAAAAAAAACATTACCGGCGATTTTTGGGGAAAAAATTGCCGGCAATGATTAAATATCACTACCACATATTGACTCATTGCCGGCGACTTAAAAGTCGCCGGCAATATTTTTGGACATTACCGGCGATTTTTGCCGGAAAAATCGCCGGTAATGCCTTTTTTTTTTTTACATTACCGGCGATTTATGTCGCCGGTAATGTCCGTCGCCGGCAATGTCTCGATGGTAATGTAAAAAAAAAAAAAAACATTGCCGGCAACATACATTTATGTCGCCGGTAATGTAAAAAAAAAAAAAAAAAGATATTACCGGCGACATAAATGAAGTCGCCGGTAATGTCTTTTTTTTTTTTTTTTACATTACCATCGAGACATTGCCGGCGACGGACATTACCGGCGACATAAATCGCCGATAATGTAAAAAAAATAAAGACATTACCAGCGATTTTTCCGGCAAAAATCGCCGGTAATGTCCAAAAACATTGCCGGCGACTTAAAAAACGCCGGCAATGAGTCAATATGTGGTAGTGTATGTGGTAGTGGGGACCTGGGTTAATGAGTTCGCCGTTAGGAGACATACCTCTCTACCTGGGTATGTGGCCGAGGAGCTTGCGTCTTGGTGTACCGAAGTTATTCCTCGGATTGAACATATGCCCATGGGCGTAGGAAATTTCATTAAGAGCATCCGCTGTGATACGATGACATGTATTCATCTTAGCGTGTTGCATCCGATGATAGCATTGTTGGATGATGGTGCGTCTACGATGAGGAACTCCATGTAGGCTTCAGCGTAATAGTCTTCCTGGCCCATTGCCAACCGTAGGTAGTTGCTCCCCAAATGTTGGATCATGTCCCCCGAGAAGCTTATTAGGGGATCATGATCTTGCTATAATTTTGACCCGAGGCGCCCATGCACTTTATATGCTGCTAGGAACATGACGTTGATAGGGAGCTGGTGTCAACCAAAATTCTTCCCACGTTTCACATATCGATGGTTGTATCAATAAGAAATGGGTAATCCTCAGACACCGGTGGTCGGTCACGCTCCTCGGATTCGCAGAAGGTAACGAATCGTAACCAAGTCTTGTTATCTTTGTCGGCCCCTGTCATAGGCTGAACACGGCTCGGTCAAGCTTTCGTTTCGCCTTGGACCTTCCTCCAGTGATTTTGTTGATCCTTCTAATGTGAGCCACTCCCCATGACAGTGGGGCGTTGTTATCGGCTTTGTATTTGTCTAGCTTGCGCTTCTTGAGTTGTACCTTCACCATCTCCTTCATGTTGTAACACTTTTCGGTGTCATGAATCTCGATGTTGTGGAACTTGCACCACTTTCTTGTGTCCCGGGGGCTGTCGTTTGTGGTGCCCTTAGTGGTAGGGGAAAGATGTCCTAGTTGTCAGCTAGTATGTTCGCGTACCTGGAGTTGAGGACGTTGAATACTTGTTGCTCGTGCCGGGGTCGGGTTGCTACCACATCCATTGGTTGGTCGTTTTGGTCGTCCTATTGTCTCGTCGCCAGCGCTGTAGCCACCTTGGTTACCGTAGGTTCTTCGATGTTGACCAGAACCGCGGTTGTCCCTGCTGTTAGCTCACCGGGAGTGTCCGTGAGGCCCCGTGTCTCTTTGTGTTGGTGATGGGGCTGAAGTCAGTGCTGGTGCTGGCGTCGGGCCCTGCACATTAGGAGTTATCGTACTAGAGAACCTGTTTACCTGTTGCGTTGGTTTTGGGTTGATGCTAAAGTTTGCAACTCCATCTGCGCGTGTGATGTTACACGATCGGGCAGATCGTCGTACGAGAGTGGAGGGTTTTTGTTGAGCTTCCATGTTAGCAGGCCTGGCTAGAGTGTGTTTCGTAGTACACAGAACGCCGACTTGTTGCTAATGTCCTGACAATGTGCTATGGCGGTGTTCCGTCTGGAGATGAAGGTTGACAGCCCTTCCATTGGTTCCTATCAGACTGCTTGTATCTGGTTGTATGTTAGCATCCTACTTGCCATGGTGATGTAGTGCTTTAGGAAAGTCCGGACGAGTTCTGAGAAGGAGTTGATGAACCACGGATGGAGGCTGTAGAACCAACTTAGTGCTTCGCTCGTTAGACTTTCCATGAAGAGGTAGCAATATGTTGTGTCGTCGTAACCTCTACCCTTCATGGTTGATACGAATACGTCAGTGTGCAGGGATGGGTTCGTCTTGCACTTGTATCACTCTATTTTTACCTTTGCTAATGGGTGTCGACCACTAGCCATAATGTCAGCCGAGAATGGCTCGACGTGGACTTCCGGGAGTGAGCGATCAAGGTAACTTTCCTTGGGCTATGCCAGCAAGTGGATCATGACCTTTAGTCCGACGAGCCAGGTTGAAACTTTCATGTCTTGGTAATTATGTTGTGGAATGACGTTATGCTGGGGTGATGCTCCATGGGGTACAGTCGGTGCGCTGGCGACATTCATTAGCTCGGGATCAAGGTTACGCTACAGGCGTACGAGTATTTGAGGTGGCCCTGCATTTCGGAAGTGCTCCGGTCGCAGCGACGAGGGGATGATCGCTTCCCTCCTCCCGGTATGGGCAAGGTGAGGCTACTTCATTCGTGAGTCCCCCGTAGACTCTGACACTAGTTGTCTTTACTCTACTGCCTTCATCTTGGATTTTGCCTTCATGTACCGTTGATGCTCAAATTCTCTTGCTCGCTCGAGCTTCATGCACTTCTGCATTGTCAGTTCGTACTTGTGCTCCATCTCGCTGAAGCGCCTTTCCACTATCATTGTCGCCGATTGCTCCATTGTGACATGCTGCTTGCCCATCCGTTAAACCAACGCGGGTTCTTCTGTAGTGCCGTCAGTGCCCGGGGTTAAGTAGAGGATATCTTGTTGCGTGTGTGGCGTCATGCTGAGATATAGGAATGTGTTCATGCTTTCGCTAGTTGCTTCGTGGTTGGGAAAGTAAAAAAATTTGGTATGGTTTCTCACAGACGGTGCCAATGTTAATACCGACAACTACTAAGAGTTTGATATATTGAAACGATGTGAATGTTTGTTGATTCGCTCTTCTGTTTCCGCTCTTCCAGTTTTGCTATTCGTTTTCGGGTGATCGTTCTCAGGATTCGCTATCGGTGTTTGCTTTCAGTGTCCCGTAATGCTCGCTTTCTGTCAATAGTTCACGCTGCTAAGATGGATAACCATTAAGGAGAGACCGGGCGTGTCAGTTTTCAACCTACTGATGCCTAAGTCAGTAACGAGATGTAATCTATACAGAGTAATAGCGTAATAAGGTAGTGAATGTGTGTCATTAATGCTGAATCGTTAGGCTTATAAAAGTAGTTGAGGTTAGAGTCCTCACCACTTCTTTGATGTGGAATTGATACCCCTACCATTTTGTTCTCTGACAACTTCTTATTTGGGAGCGTGAGCGGAACTGATTCCAAATTAGGACCCGAGCTGGTCATCGAACTTGTTGTTTTCTGAGTGGACTACGCTATAATGCTGACTAGTGAGAATTAGTTAAGCACGTACGTAATAGTGTGATATAGTGTGATATAGTGTGAGGTATATGTACACACGCCTTTATTTCTTTGCGCACGACGAACATACAGTGTTGTATATAACTATATATATGAATCACATTAATGCTCCACGAATTTGTTAGGGACCCCCGGGCGGCCGGCCCTCGCATGCTGCATTTACTTGAGGTCGAACGATGCCAAGCAAAAATGCATCTTTGAGGGCTTTTGTTTAATTCAGAATTATGGATTTTTTTTGTAAATAAAATGCTATTAATTAAGATGAACTGGTTAAGTTAAAATGATAAATGTTATGATTGAACTCCAAGATCGTTCGAGTTAGATTTGGTATGATCCACCATGCTTGATTTCAATTTGAGCACTCAATTATTACATGATTAGGGATTTATTTAAATATATAGCTATGATGTATCTCATGATTAGTTAGTTCCCACTTCCTAAGTTCCTGTACATTAATTATCATCATTAGCTCCTCTATTTTATGAGGTAACTTCATCAAACATACTAAGACTAAGACCGTGGAGTCATCATGCATGAACATTACCTATAAAAGAAATTATTACTATATGTCATTGTTATGTAATGGCATGTATGTGCATTCTTTATATGTTAGAATATACATATATAGGTATATCTGTATAGGTATATCTGTATAAGGAATCCATTCACCGAATTTTATTGCTCAGGTTGATTTCCAATGAGGAAGGAACTATTCACAAGGATCCAAACTAATCATACTGTATATGCAAATATGCATGCGCACATTGCATTATAGTGCTATTTTATTATGCGTTGATTACTTTACATGTCCATTCCATAAGAGGAGGAATAAGTAAACTACTTTGGAAGTACATGATATTGTTATTATTGTATCAAGTTCTACACATCCATGGTTGTATAAAACCATTAACAAGTGGCAATTTTATATGTTGAATAAAATCAAAGTAAACTTATGTCATCCCTAGCTCCCTAGCTAGCTCCATTTGCGCAATTTATGGAAGTGATCAACTGTGATTTCTTATGAAGTTCTGTGAGTAGGTATATGTTTTAGTAAGATCTCTAGAGATGTAAATAAAAATGGATCAAGTTAAAAAAAATCTTATCAACTTCATTATAGTTTCGATGTAAATTAAAATGTTTTTTCAAAACTAATTAAGCCTTAGTTAGGGAAAAAATGAGTTTAAAGCCTTTCCAATTGACTTTTTCATGTTTGGGAGAAGTTAAAAAGTTTCTCCCTAACCAAAGTCCCTATTGTACTTCTAGGATAAACATGCTTAAGAGCTTATAATTGTGAGATGGAGAAATGATTAATTCAATAACTAAACTAATTTAATGTTTCACTTTACAATGTTTTAGCATAATTATCAAGGGTTTTGCTCTGCTCAAAATCTTTTGCGCCTTGAATATACTCAAACCACCATAGCCAAACTTGTATGAAATCTTGAAACTGAGAAGTAGAGTGTTTCGTGTTTCAGACAATGTCCATAGGCAGAGTTTGATGATGGGCAAAGGCTCAACAGTACGTACGTCACCTGGAATTGGAGTGACTAAGAAAACGGGTCATTTGTCCCAAATAAGAAAGTGGGTAAGTGAGTCACGCTTTCCATTTCCATTCAAGTTTAAGGATAAGTGAATAGGTGACGCCGTGACGGTGGAGCTAGCTGGCTCTGGCCAAGGTACAATGTTCAAAATTTCAAAGAGATTCTCCCTTACGAGGATGTTTTTCACATATAATTACGTTTTTGCCATAGTCCTCCAACTTTTAAAATTTGAACAAGGCGCCCCAAAGCCAATACTTTAGCTTTAGGATTTGGCCTTTTACTTTCGTCTCTTTAGTTCTTTCCCCCTCCTTTTTGAATCAAGTGAACAATTTGTCCATTTCAGATTCTTTGCTTATAATGTTATGCAAAAATAATTGGTGTGACTCATATATGCATGAAAATTGACGTTAGTAACTTAGTATGACATTTTGAATACATTTTAAAAATAAAATATTAACTGCAAACTTAATGTAAACTATTTACAAAAGGTCTTGTTTGTAAGAATTTTCAAGTATGTAACTTTACAAATGAGTTTAAATCTCGCGATGCCAATCGAAGGAAATACTTGATCATAGATCAATGACTAGGAGAAAGAAATGAATTGAGATGATCCCCTCCAAATATTAGTTTAAGAGGTGTAACAGGCCTCTAAGGAAACAATGTGGTCGACAAAAAAGAATTTATATGCAAGGTAACATATCCGTAAGTGTTTCGAATTTTAGAGTAGTGTATATGTTGACCACCTATAATGACGTGAAACACATGTGACCATTGAGATTTCACATGTGAACGACTTGAATTGACTCTAATGTCTTGATGAAGTAACATGAGATAATCGAAACAGATTGAAAATAATTGGAATGATCAAATGTTTATAAACTCATATATAAGCTCCATTTTCTCCGATGTCTGAAATACTTTCTATTTTCAAAATCTTGCTCTTTTCACCTTACATCAACACGATACCAGGATAACGTACTCAATGGTATCACCTAATATAAAAGTAGACCGTCTAAATTTGTGATGCCTAATTGTAACAATTAGTTTTGTGATTACCTTTCTTAATTTTCATGATAGCAATAAAACTCGTTTCTGATACAAAAATAACAAAATAAACTTATGGGACCAATAGAAAATATGGCGAAAAAAGATTGGGTCAAAATCGAATATCTATATAGTAAGGGGCAAATTTTAAAATAACCAGAAGAAAGCAGCCTCCCAAATTGAAATATGTGGCCAGCAAAATGATTCCTTTTCCAAAATTTCAGCAGGAATGGAAGGAAGGAAAAAGCTGCCCCACCTACTTCCACACCCACTCACACAAAACCCAACTCAACCCCCCAACCTCCCCCCCCCCCCCCCAATCAATCCATGATCACCGTCCAAAACACCACGTTTCAGTCATACAGAGCGAGTTTGAATTCCTACTCGCAGCCGCGGCTACGGAAGCTTAAGAAATTCCTCCCTTCCCCGAGAAATTCCAGCACATAAATATAGAGAAAAAATTGCAGATGATATTTCGGGAAGGGAATTATTATTATCATCTTGCCAAAACCCCCCTTTTTTTCTTTTTTTTTTCTTCAGACAAAAAATAAAAAATTTCGATCTCCGCCCTTCCGAAACTTTTCCCTCTCTTTTCCACACCACCACAGCCTTGGAGGGAAAACCACCTCTCTCAAAATCCAAAACCCCCAATTTCTACTAGCTCACCAAAAATTAGGG
The DNA here is from genome assembly GCA_946800695.1 of Geum urbanum. NCBI lineage: Eukaryota > Viridiplantae > Streptophyta > Magnoliopsida > Rosales > Rosaceae > Geum > Geum urbanum. Next base: position 62,443,127 of record OX327003.1, read on the forward strand.
TTTTGTACTTTCGTCTCTGCTCGAAGCTTTTCAAGCTGCGACCTTTATCATCTATCTTGCAGCCGATTCGCGATTGGGTTCCGGCAATACTGACCGCCGATTCAGATTTCGGATTTTCGAGCTCGGTTTTGGTTCAGGTAGGGACTGTGGAGTTGGTGCCTTGCTTTTGATTTTGCTTAAGGTCGCGTTTTGATTGTGATGGATTAGTTGATTTTTTGTTGTTGTTGAGCTGGATTCTAGGGTTTGGTGTGGTTTATCAGTTTATGTTTTTTTTTAAATTTTTTGGGGGAAATGGTTTTCTCAGCTTTAAAATTTGCTGTTAGTGTACTCCATATGCTTTCTTTCAACTGTAATTGAGCTTAATTTTCTGTGATTTTTGCTACTCACTGATCTTTTCGGTTTCTTTTGATTGTTGTTTTTTTGATAAATATCATGTCTTGCTCATTAATTTGAGCATGCTGCAATTAGATATGCACATTTTTAAAGGCTAATTCTTTCAGCTTTCCTAAGTTTTCAATAATCTTGATCTAGCTTATAAACAGTGTCATTGGCTTGTTTGATCTCGTAAGTATGATATTATGAAAGATAGGTAATTGGTACTTTAACTAGATCTAACTCGAAGTATGTATTGTGTAGATTTCTCCAAATCAAGTTTGTTGAAGGTTGAAATGCAGACAAGGAAAAAAAGTGCTGCAAGAACTGCTTCAAAAGAGCTCACCAGTCCCAAGGTCTCAAGAGCTCAGAAGAAAACACATGAAAATGTGAAAGTATTGGACAGCAAAGTTACCGATATGATAACATCTTCCTCCAGAAAGCAGAAACAAGGTAAAGTTACTTTCTTACTCGTGTAAGCAAACATTTGTTGTGTTTGTCATGCTTGTAGGTTTCCTTGGTGCCATATCTACTAATGTGTCATTATTAACTTTTGGAGGTCGTAGAAACACATTTAGTTCTGTTTGTGCTACTCTTTATTTTTATTTAGGAAGGTCTTTTGACTCTTTTCTGTCAGTAAGTGTCTTGGGATTCTCTGTGTGATTACTTCATATACTCAAATCTGCATTAGGAAGGCCAACTGCTGAGGACTCCCAGTTCTGATTTGAACTGTCATTTTTCTTATTGCAACTTTTAGGTGGGGCTCATAAGAAGAGTGAGGAATCTGTTACTGCAACTAATTTACAAAATAATTATGACTTGCTGCGCGACCAAACGGCTGAGGCTTGCCTGGGGCATGATGCTTTAAGAGATGATTGCACAGAGCAGAAGGTATGTATCCAACTGGAGAAGAACAATAGAACCTTGCTATTGCATTACTCTGAATTCTGGGAATTCTATTGCAGGGTTGTGAAGAGAATTCAACTGATTGCATGCTGGGAACTATCTTTTCTCCTGCCTTTCACATTTCTAAACATGCTGATGAAGAACCTGCCAATGGAGGTAAATGAAATTAAAAATTTATCAGCTTTGTCACTTTTATATATGTTTATGTAGTCATTTTTGTTTGCCAGTTAGAAGAATTTTAAGTACTTTGGTTAGTATGGTCTGATATCTTTCTTTTTCCTTTTCATTTTTCCAGTTGATTTTGTTAAATTCTTTCAAAATGGAGATCATAATTTGCAGCAAGAAATAAATTATTCGCGGGATGATGCACACCATGGTTATGCTGGTCAAGGGACTTTGGAGTCCACTGTCCAAGACGAGAACTATTGTAAGAATGCAGTATCTTCTATAAATCTAACATGTCCTGGTGAATATAAAGCCAGATATAGATACACGAGAGAAATTGTACGTACAAAAAAAATGAAATTGATGTACAAGTAATGTCTTTCCCTTTTGTAATGCAGTTTCGGAGGCAGCCAATATTTCCACTGAAGTCTCGGCCATATATCTTGCCATGAAGAATTCTAAGTTGGAGTGTTTAGATGAGCATGGTCAGGATCATATGTCAACTGATTTGTACATGGATGCTGATGACAATGAAGAATTTGATGACTTTGATCCTTACTTATTTATCAAGCACTTACCTGACTTGTCATCAGTCGTCCCGACTTTTCGGCCGTTGTTGCTGCCTAAGCAAACACGAAGTTGCCCTCTGACAAGCCTTGTTTTGGACTTAGATGGTGAGAGTACTGAACATTTGTGGCCATTGTTGGTTTATATTACAATATTATCTGCACAATTAGTTTTGTTTGAAATCTTTCTGAATTTTGCATTTCATTGCTTGTAAATGAAGGGTTCAATGTCATTTGTCTGTAGGCCAAATTGGTCATACTTTATAGCCTGTTTTGCTTTGATCATTGCTATGATAGTAATATAATATGTACATATAGCACTCTCAATATTCCATCTGCTACTTGTGTTTACCAATGTACTCATAAAGTGAACATGAATAGTCATTTAGCAGCACCCTCACTTAGCTTTATCCTGATGAAATCTGATTAAAGTTTAGTCCAACTGTGTACTCTTTTATCCTGGAAAGAATTGTTCATTGACTATTTCTTTACATTAGCATTCGTGGGTGGGGTCTAGACTATCTTTATAGGACACAACATTAATCATTTGATTTCCATATACATGTGTTTGTTGAGTTTATCTACTTCAACTTATTGATCAGAATTGTGTGCTAAAATTGGATTTGATCTGGCAGAAACTTTGGTACATTCTACTCTAGAACCTTGTGATGATGCAGACTTCACATTCCCTGTAAATTTTAACCAGCAAGAGCATACAGTATATGTTCGATGCCGCCCTCATCTCAGAGAATTTCTGGACGGAGTTTCCCATCTTTTTGAGATCATTATATTTACAGCTAGTCAAAGTATTTATGCAGAGCAGCTTCTAAATGTGCTGGATCCGAAAAGGAAGATATTTCGCCATCGTGTTTTTCGAGATTCTTGTGTTTTTGTGGAAGGGAATTACCTTAAAGATTTGTCAGTTCTTGGGCGTGATTTGGCACGTGTTATCATAGTTGACAACTCTCCACAGGTATACTATTCTCAACCTCTAAGTATACATGAATGCTATACCCTCACCCTCGAACAGGATGATTGCATAGACTATCTTGGTGGATATTTTTGGGGTCTATTTTGGAGTATCGTAGTGTTCTTCATGAATTAATTACCTTCTGGTTAGCCGTTGATATACAGTGAAAAGTACTTCATTTCTGGGTGGAATTTATCATCAATACATGGTTGGACCTAGTTTGTGGCTTAACTTAGATTTCAGTCAACACAGACAGACTGGAAATAGTATCTATATCTAATTTAACATGAAGCATGTACAGTTATGAAAAATACAGGAGCCCTGTGTTATGCTCATCTCTCGGAAGTACATTCTCTAGATATAACAGTTTGTTACCTTGTCTTTGTTTCAGGCATTTGGATTCCAAGTGGACAATGGAATACCAATAGAGAGCTGGTTTGATGATCGTTCTGATACAGAATTACTTTCCTTACTTCCTTTCTTGGAGAGCTTGGTTGGAGCGGATGATGTTCGGCCTCTAATTGCAAACAAGTTCAACCTTCGGGAGAAAGTAGCTACTGCTGATTATCCGCTAAACACAAATAGAGGTGATTCCTTAGTGCCAATGTGAATGACCAAGCTAAGCTATTGATGTTTACCCGTAATCTCATTTTAATGTTACTGGCGACGGTGTTCTGTTTGTTTTGAAGTTATGTGCCGTCATTAAGATGAAGATTTGATCTGGGTGTAACCATGGGTCAGAGACAAGGAACTGCTGACAGAATATCAGCCGAAAAATAAGGTTCTTGACAATTGAAAGGTTTTAATTGTTGTTTGAAGTGTTTCCTTAGGAATAAGATTGTACTCTGTTGTAGAAGTCTTGTATGCCAGAATGACTTTCTGCGGCTGTTGAACTCTTGAGGTTAGAAAAATGGAAGTAGATAAAAACACTACCTTGGTGGTAATGTATTACAATTCAGGCTAAATTTTATATCATCATTGTTTTCTTTCGTAAAATTTCTTAATGATTGGTGTCATTGACGATATCATTGTTGAATCTTGGACCAAGAAGTGTGATTCGTACTGTCTGTTTATTGTTTTTGCTGATATTTAGATTATGAAAATTAGGTGATGTTGCTGCTCTGTAAAGAGGCACCTACCATATTCTTAGTGCTTGCTACCAGCTTCACTTTTTGTATAATAGCCTTGGAAAATCTAGTAGACATCATTTGAGCTTAAAATGACTGCTTTGAACACTTCTGATGCTTCGTCGCATTGAGAATTGATTGCAAAGCCATTCAGGTCAAGCCCTATTCGTTAGGATTGAAATATTTGCATTTCAGATCATCTACAATGGCTGGATCACATCATCAACTCTGCGGAAAAATGCAAGGCTTTCTCCTACTTGCACTGGGAAGTGGTTTCATAATCAGTGGATCAAACCGACGGAATCATTCTCGACGAGAAACACATCGGAAGTTAAGAAATTGGTCGACTATTTGCTCTATGAAGATATATTCTGCACATGATGAACCTGACCGCGAACTCAAATCCAAGTTCGTCTAACAAAAGAAATAATATTAATTATTCCAATAAAAGTTTATAGCTGAAATTATATATATATAACGCTTAAATAAAATTAAAATTTTAATGACAAAATGCACTCTAGGAAAACGCAAAGAATCAAAGATATACTTTTTTCACAGTTTCCCTTGGATCCCTGAGGAAGTCCTCGAGAATTGGTACACGTTGAAGTGTCATACATATGTGAATGCTGGTTCAAGATATCAAAGTCAGGAGTGATTCTTGAATAGGCTTAGAAACTATACATCATACATGACTACACACTGGAGTGAGTATCTTTGCTATGTACATATTCGAAGAACCATTCGACAAATACATTTTTACCCTCCTCCCCCAAAGATATCAACTGCCAGGTCTGCTTCCAGCCATGGTTACGGCCTACCAAGTCACCAAGACTATATTCTATCTGTCAGCTAATTGACTCCATCAGGCAATCATTACTTTTTGCAGTGAAACCATATAATTTAGTGTCTGATGGGAACCATAGAATTTGTTGGAAACATGGATTTTGAGTGTGTTGCACTTAATTTTGATGTGAGGGAAACATGAATTTGTATTTTTTTACAATAGTACATAAAAATTATGTATTCATTTATTTAAATTGGTTAAGGGGTGAATGAAAAATTGTCACCCAAATATGGTTACTTGAAACAAAAGGAAAAAATGTGATCCCACATGGGAGAAATTAGAAATGTGGAAGTCTTTATATATGATTGCACCTTATTATACCTTGAGTAAGTGAGTAAAGAGGCTCACTCACTTTGTTGAAATAAGGGCATTGGCCTTCACATAAGTAGTGAGTAGAATGACATAATGGTCGGCCACCAAAAGTGGCCTAGTATACCTTGAAATGTGGATGTGGTGATTACAGCTGCTTTGGGGATACCCAACGAGTTCATAGTACCGCTCTTTTGTATGACCAACCTCCTTGCAATGATTACATGTGAGGTTAGAGAATTTGGTTGGAGGCTTGCCACCTGAACGAGGAGGACCAGAGAAATTAGGAGGAAGACGTGGCAAAGAGCGTAGCTCGGTTGTTTTTAAAACGTCTGACATGGGCATATGTATGCTCCAGATCCAACTTTTGTTCTTTCCTCAAAAGTTCTTCACAAACTCGAGTGAATTCAGCATCAAGTCCCATCAAAAACATGTAAACTCTATGACAGGTCATATATAAAGATTCATGCACAACACCATAAACATTTTCATGATAGTGTTGCAGGCGTTAATCCATCTCATCCAGGCATCTGACAAGTTCATTGTAGTAGGCTGAAAAAGGTCTTCCATTTTGTTTTTCCCAAAAACATAGGCGATGAAGTTCAAAGAACTGGGTTTTATTCGATTTATTGTGGTAGGTCTGTACAAAGCATCTCAGATTGCCTTAGTTGTTGGCAATCAGAGGTACTGATTTTTCAATCCAGTGGACATGTTTTCAATAAGCCAACACTTCACCTTGCCATTGTAAGTGGTCCATGATTAGTAATCTGCAGAGGAAACAGCAGGGGCATCTTTTGTGAGAAGGGAAAACTTGTTACGTCTTTCGATACGAATCTTAATGAGACCAGACCAACTAGAACAGTTGGATTCGGTTAAGAGATCGCCGATGGAAAAAACATAGTTATCTTGGATGGTGTTATGGAAGTGTTGATGATTGTGGATGGGTTGTCTGACGATTCCTCCATTGTTGTTGGTGATTGTTGCTTCATTGTTCAAGTGCAGGTTCTCCAGTTCATCCATCTTCAAATTTCAAGTGTCAGGTGCAGTGGAAAAAAAATTGGTAGTGGTGGAAATTCAGGGTTTCAATTCAATTCAATTTAAAGGTTTTTCAAATTCTAGGATTTTTTGCTCTGATGCCAAGTAGAAAAATATTTTCATGGAGAATTCAATGATTTTATTCATCCCAAATTTGAGGTTAATATAGCTTTACAAGTAGTTTCCCAAAAAGAAAAGATATCTATACAATCTTGTCATATCTAGAAGAGTTAATTCTAATTACGATAGGATATTCCAACATTTTTCTCCCCCATATTAGAGAAAATATGGGGAAGCTGTTGGAGATGGTCATTATCAACTTTAATAAGAAAAACACCATTAAAAGTTTACAATCGTGAGTTAACATAATATCAATATTGCGTCGACTACACATATAAATAACCTTAAAAGTAAATTTCTGAAATTTGACATTTTAAGTTCTTATAAGCCTAAGTCAAAAAACAAGGTACTCGGTGAGAAGTTCCTCAAAATACCCTAGTCGCTGACCTTATTATTTTTTTTTTCCGATCTACACCTAGATACTCAACCAAATTCTCATCTAATTATATATTCTTGTTCCTCTCATCAAGCTCTATATACCCATATAATTGAATGTCTGTTCCCGAGCCACTTGCCGAGGATCCTGACCCGAATCGATGGTTGTTGTCGACTCCCATGGCAACCACAGAGGAAGAGGTTGACTTGATCCTTAGAGACGAGGATACGATGCGAAGGATTGGTTCTTCACAATGGTTCGTGTCTTCTCCCTCAAACCGATTGCACCAAAGAAGATGCAATCATTTCGTATCCATTTTGGCGGGGCTGTGGCGAGATGCCAACGTCTCAGGTCGAATGATTTTCATGTAGGTGGCCCCTAACCGCTTCATTTGCAAATTTCAATCGGCATGTGATTAGCGGAGGGAGATCTATAGCGGGCCGTGGTTATTTCACTTGGCCACAGTGATGGTTAAGGTTTTCAATGGTTTTTTGGATCCTTTTGCAGTGCATGCATGCAAAGGTCGGACATGGGTGTCAGTGGTGCCGGAGAATGGTTATGTCGTACCTAAACTTCTTCGGGAGAAATGGTGCCGCTGTGTTTGAGATGTTCTAGGGGGCTACTTGGAGTTTCATCAACACCTTCTTCGGCATCAATCGCAAATGAGGCTTCTGGTGAAGGATGATCTTGCTCTCCTTTTGGTGGTAAGGCTCCGAGTTAATTTATATGTGGATTATGTTGTGGATGCTACTCTGAAATATGAAAAGATCAGAGGATTTTGTCCGGACTGTGGTTGTTTTCCCCATGGTGTGAATGGGGTTGAGGTAAACTTATGTTAGGCTCGAGTGTGGCTGCTTCTGTGAGCAGGGGCCGTTGGTTGAAGCCTGAGAATCTGAGTATAGGATTGGGTTGGAATGGGGGACCTATTGGTGGTGTGCTGGTTAGAGGTTGGTCTAGTTCGTGTGTCGGGCAATGGAGAGAAGTGCATGATGGTATTTTGCCGACATCGCTAGCATTCGTGGCTGTTCTTATTGATGAGACGTGTGGATACTAAGCATGGGAAGGTGGACGAGATGGCAGTACTAGGAAACCCTACCTTGGAGGGGGATCCCACTAACTATGATGGTTTTTCTCAGATGGACTATGTAGGAGGTAGTTTTGTATTAAGACTAGGTGGTCTGATGGTGCAAAGCATGGAGAAGTATGTGACCATGTTGGAAGTACTAGAATCTTATGTCTTGATACCAACTGGTGTATTTGGTGTACTTGCTGGAGTTTCAAGCTTACCTGCCAACGATAGCGACTTGGACTTTCAAGTTCCTGGGTCGCCAGCTTAGGCTCCTCAACTAGTCGTGCTTATTGGAGATGTGGTGTCTGGAGATCTAAGGACACTAGTTAGGTGGGACGTATGAGCTTCTCTGGCTCCCTTTCTTATGCTTGAAAATGGTGGTACTGATGGGGGTCAGCAACAAGTAGTATCGATGAAAGCTACTGATGGATAGTTGCAGGTTGCTGAAGAGGAGCCTCCTAATTCATTAGGGCGGCAAATGCCGCCGTTTTGATGAGAAGAAAGCTAAGTCTAGGCTTGGACCAGTCGTCACATCCACCAAGAAGGTCTCACCACAGAGGAAGCAAATCCTCCTCCCTGCAGGAATGGCCATTGAGGCACTCCGCCAATCTACCTCGCATTAGAAATTGTGCCCAAGCAACTAAGGAGTGGTGCCCCTGGATTTTTTGAAGTTTTTGCGCTACTCTGAGTTATTTGGAAAAACTATTTTAGTATTGTAAATTTGTAATACTTAAGGGGTTTCAATTTATGAGACCTGATAATCTAGCGAAACCCTGTATTATAATCACATTATCAATATATATTCTTGCCATTTCAAAAAAAAGTTCTTACCAGCCTCGTAACATATATATAACTTTCATTGATCTATAATGCTTTTACGTATTTTACAACAATGTTTAAACCATTATTTTATGTCGTTCGATTCTAGAGCTAAGTTAGACTCAATTTGACTAACCTTATTTGGTGGATGATGCACCTTAAATTTAAGTGAGGGGTGTATTTGGTGAAACAAAACAAATGCATTTAATTTCAATAGTTGCACAAATTAATAAACGGTTGCTAAGTTTAATTCTCCCAAGCGGCGAATGCTTTCCCTCATGCACTTGGGTTTTAAAGGAACAATGCCTAAAGCTGGTTAGGGAATGCTTAAAGGAAGGAAACTTCCCAATTTCTTTCGCAACAATAGAAGAGGTGGTAGAACTTCAGAAGGTTTTGGGTGTCAGGTGTCAAGTGTGGGTACGTGCATCTTTTTCTAGGGCCACCATTTGTCCCATAGTTGGCTCAAAAGACTCGTTGACGACCCGATGTCCAAAAAGTCTAAACTCGGTTTGGCCCGAATTTAGGCTAGAAAAAGCCCAGACTTATGGGCATAGGACCCGGCTCAGACCGAGGTTTCAAAACTCATGGACCCAAAAAAGCTCGGCCCATCAAGGCCCGTCGAGACTCCCCTGGCCCAGTTCGTAGGATCAAACCTGTCTAACTTATTAATTGTATATATTATAGATTATTTTATCAACATACATTAAATCTTTAAACCCTCTAATTTATCTTAATATTATTCATTCATATACTAATTATCAATTTGTTTAAACTTATATATTAACTAGTATATATAATTGTTGATATATTTGATAGTTAAACACTATTAATTTCTAATTTTTTTTATTTAATACAAAAAAATGTTCGGCCCAACCAACCATAAAAATTAGATATGGCCCGGGCCTAAAAAGCTTGTGTGCTTCAATTTTAAAAAAAAAAAACCGGTCCGACTGCCCGGGTTTTGGAGAAATTAAGTTAAAGCCCGATCCATTGCCGCGCCTTAGTTCAGAATGTTCTTGGCTTGGCTAAGGGCCTGTTTAGCATTGATGTAATTATGTAATAATAAGAAGCCAGGTCACCGATCCGCGTGAGTCCTCAACTATCAATCCGGAGCCGTTGATTCTCAGCTGATGTGGCGGAACTGTGAGCCGCTAGATGCTTTCATTAACCGACTCCCCCATCACACGTTTCTCATGGTCTTGAAATCACGTGAAATAAATGTAACCGCGGTTAAAATTTTCGTCATATCCCGCCATCGTCCTCATTTCTTTATTTATATCATTTCAAAACCCTCTACTTTTTTTCGGTTAGAATTTCAAAAATTTGTTGAGCTTTGCTCTCACGCAACGCAGACCTCTCTCTCTTCTCTCCTCTCTATCGGTCTCTTAGTTTTATTCGAGAACGCTTGAAAATGGTGAGCTCTACAATTCTGAGAAACTCTTTCGTAGTTTTAGATCTTCTTCGTTAACCTCGTCGTACGGATGTTTACTTAAGCTTAATCTCACTGTTAATTTGTTCGTAATTTTTGCTCAGGTTGTGGCTCAGAAACTGAAGGAGGCGGAGATTACCGAGCAGGATTCGCTTCTTCTGGTAAGCGATCATTGCTCGCTTTAGATCTTAGTGTTTTGAATCCTTAGCTTGTTGTTCGTTGTTACTCGTTAGCGATTTCTAGTTCAATCTTCGGTTACATAGTAATTAGGCTGTAGAATTCAATTTTGGCCGAAGGAACCCTAGATTTGTTTGATTTATAGCTAGATTTTGAGTTTTCTGTGACTGCGATATGAGGAAATGAGCTATGGTTGTATGAATTTGACTCTGGATACTCTATTTTGTCTGCTTTTGAATCTCAGACGAGGAACCTGCTTCGTATTGCTATATTCAACATCAGCTATATCAGAGGCCTTTTCCCGGAGAAGTATTTCAATGACAAATCCATTCCCGCTTTAGGTAGATCTGTGTAGTAAATTAGATTTTGTTGTTATTTGCAGTATTTCAAAGTCGGTTGTTGATTTTTGTTGCAATTTTGGGGTTATTTAACAGAGATGAAGATTAAGAAGCTGATGCCAATCGATGTGGAGTCTCGCAGGCTCCTTGATTGGATGGAGAAAGGTAGGAATAGCCTGAGGAATTTGATTTGGTTGAGCTTTCCGGTTTTGATTTTATGAAATTTTAGTAATTTTGTTTGTTTGGATGTTTAACTGATTTTGACTCTTGATATATTTGTAGGTGTTTATGACGCCTTGCAGAAGAAGTACCTCAAAACGCTTCTGTTCTGTGTGTGCGAGGAGATTGAAGGGCCAATGATAGAGGAATATGCATGTAAGACTTTTTGAAACCTATTTACTTTCAGTCTTTCAGCTTTAAGATTTGATTGCTGGCTAGAGTTGTGATAAACTTGTTAGTAATACTACTTACTGATCATACTGTGTGCACTATAATGTAACTACAAAGCACTGTTTCACTGTGCTGGAACATCAAAATGAACTCATCTGTTCATATTACTCTTGACCTGCAGTTTCATTTAGTTACTCAAACTCTGAGAGCCAGGAGGTTTCAATGAACATAAGTCGCTCAGGAAACAAGAAGCATGGTGGAACATTCAAGTGTAACTCTGCAGCAGAAATCACCCCTAATCAGATGAGGTGTCTTTTTGTCCAAACTAGTGTTGGATTTCATGCTTATTCTCTTGTTGTTTGCGTCTAAATTCCCAAATCTGTTGGACTGTGGTAATGTGCAGAAGTTCGGCTTGTAAGATGATCCGCACACTGGTTCAACTGATGAGAACTTTGGATAAGATGCCTGAAGAGGTACATCTACAATTTGTTTTAGTTTCTTCACCAGCTGTGTTGTATTTTAGCCACAATGTTCTAGAAGAGTTCATGTGCTTTGGTAAAGTCCATTTACAACATGTGTTTTCGTGTTTGTTTCAGCGCACCATACTCATGAAACTCGTATACTATGATGATGTAACGGTATATCTCTTTAATTGCTTCTCATAATTCTGCTCCATGTCATCTTAAGTGCTACTCCTCTTTGTATGTCTTATGATTTTGTGCAAAAAGCTCACACAGTTTCCTGACATTGCAGCCAATAGATTATGAGCCTCCATTTTTCCGATGTTGCACAGAAGAAGAAACTCGTAACACATGGACCAAGAATCCTTTAAAAATGGAGGTTGGTAATGTGAACAGCAAGCATCTTGTCCTAGCTCTCAAGGTAAGCCTTAGGGATACATTTTGTGTGTTACAAATTGGTTTTTTCAATTTACGTGCCAGATTCACCAAGTGTTACTCGATCTTTCTGCAGGTAAAGAGTGTGCTTGATCCCTGTGAGGATGAAAATGATGATATTCAAGATGATGAACTGAGCTTAGGAGCTGACTCGATGCAAAGGGATGACTCTTCGGAATCTGACAGTGAAGTAAAACTGATATAATTCAACTCATATCTGGTTTGGTTTAGAGCTTTGACTCCCTTAATGGTGCCAATACTGAGGACATGCTATGATCTGTTACAATTGCTAGGTCAATAAATCACAAGAGGATCAATATATAGTTGCTCCAGCCAGTAAGAGTTAATACTTTTACTGTATTTGTTTTGTATAGTTTGTAATATATTTTCAAGTCCCTAATACCTTTTGTCTGAGTATTTGTGGAATTAATATTGGTTTTGTTGACAGAGAAGCAACAACCACAGGAAGACGAGAGCATGGAAGATGAAGGTAATAGATCAGTTACATGTCTAAGTTAGTTGGTCAATCTGAACATGGAATGAGAGTGAAAAACAGGTCTGTATCTTGGATTGTGAGCTAACAAACCAGTAACTTGAGGCTTTATTTTTTAAAACTTTGCATCTCTTTCAGAGTGATAACTCCCCTCACAACAGTATCATGCTAATGATCTGTTCTATACTATTCAGCTACAGATGATACTCAGGACCCAGAGGAAGATGATCAACAATTTTTGCGGATAAAAGACTGGATCAGTAGCCTCCATCTTGACACTGTTGAGTTTACTGATGTTCTCTCGAATTTCCCAGACATCTCATTGGTAAAAATTTCCAACTTTTCAATTCCCTCGATATCTGTTCCCAAAACTATTGGTACAATTGCCTAACAGATCATTTTGTATATTCACCTGTTGTTTAGACTATGCATACAACTCTTAAAGTATTACCTATTGACTCCATCCTTGTATTATTATATGCAGGTTCTGACTGAAGGTAAAGAGAAGAACACACTTACCCCTATGCTGCCACATTCTTTTCACGTTTTTTAAGGTTTGCAACAAGATTAGTATCATTTGATTCTGTTTGGCTGGGCTGCAGAAATTATGAGGAGGCTTGTTAAGGAAAGTGTTCTATCAATTGCTGGAGTGGATACTTACACTATCAACAGGCAGAAGGTAGATTTCCTTTTGTTTTATTTCACTTTTCTTTCCATAATTTCTTGATTTTATTTTAAATTTCTCTTGTGAACTACACTGTGCAGAAGTCTGACTATGAATTCATCACGGTGAAAAAAGAAAAGGACTGTCAAGTAGTCCTAAATAGTGAAAAATCTCCAAAAGTCCATGATGACTTGTACATGAAGGTGATTCCTATTCCTGGCTCCTCATATATATATATATATATATATATATGTATCTATGGAGTCTTCAACTCTTCTTGCCATATCCTAAATTATTACAATTCTTAAAGACTTACTAATTCACCAATTACTTTGTACTGCCTGACAACTGTTCATCAAAACTATTAACAAGGTCATGCAGTTTGTATAGTGATCAATGATTGTCCACTCTGCTCTGACTTGGGAGATAAAAGCTCTCGTGGTGGGAGTGCCCCATATTTCTGTTTGATTCAATTTTAGGTGAATTTGGTTTCTATGGCAGGCACTCTATCATGTTCTTCAGATGGAGTATGTGTCAATTGCGAAGCTTCAGAACAAACTTGGAGGAGAAGCAAAACAGATAACTGTCCGCAAGATGCTTGATAAAATGGCACAAGATGGTTTTGTTGAAGCCAAGGGAAATCAAAGAAGGCTAGGTGAGCACTCTGTTCAGTTTGAGGCATTTGAAAAGCTTTGTACTCTCTTCTTAGTTACTTATGCAGGATCAAAGCATGTTCAACTTCTTTTAATAACAGGAAAGCGTGTACTCCATTCCGATACTACCAAGAAGAAGCTCGCAGAAGTTCAGAAAGCTTTGAATTATGATGCAATGGTATATCTGCAAAAATGTCTACAAATCTTATTGTGAGATGTATTCTACATTGGTTTCTGACCTTTTGAATTGACCAGGATGTGGACAACACTGAACGACAAAGCAAGTTAGATCATCAAGATTTCCATTTAAAGGGTAAGAAAGCAAAGTTCTTACCCAGTTTAAGCCTCTAGTGGCTCACCTTTTTCTTACATTACCAGCTTAACACTTGAACCTACAAAATGCTTTTCTTAACAGGTAGCAACTATAGAGACACATCCACATGTGGTGTGCTTCACTCTATCGGATCTGATCTGACACGCATGAGACTAAGGACTAGTTCAAATGAAAACAGTCCACTGAGGAGTGAGCAGACAGCTTCAAGGGCAAAGGATCATGGAAACACCCCCACAAGCCGGGCTCAGGTGAGACAGTCTAATACTGAGAGCTTCTACACTTTCACTGCTGTGTAAATTTTTCCTGCAACTGAGCTGTCTAAACTTGAAACTGAGTAAGTTTTGCAAACCTTGCAGCCACAAGTTTCAAGAGAGAGCTTTGCAGTTGGTAATGATGAAAATGAAGGGGAGAAAGTGATGTGCAGTAGTAGGTCAACCCAAGACAAGCGTTCCAGGAAAACAAGCACGGTATGAAACCGATTCAACATTCTCATGATAGAATGGTTTGCTCAGATATGCATCACTGCTAGAGCTATTGGAAAATGCAATCTTTCTAATGACTATCCATATTCTCTGTAGGTCAAGGAGCCTATTCTTCAGTACACAAAGCGCCAGAAATCTCAAGCCGTCTGAAAATTCTCGGATTTTGACGATACTGCTGCATACCGGATATCAACTGCTACATCATGTTTCCAAAATATATACCTATAGAACTTCAATTAGTAGTTTAGTACTATGAAGTTATGTTAGCTATAAGCATTTGAAGGATATGTAATAGAAATCTAATGTGGCACTGGGGAATGCTTTTCCATACACTTGGGTTTTCAAGGAACTGTGCTATCATGCTCAAAGAAGGAAATTTCTCGATTTCTTTCGCAACATGAGAAGTATCAGAAGTTTCAGAACTTAAGAGGCTTTTGGGTCTGTGTCAACTGTGTCGGTTTGCATCTTTTTCTTCTAGATACTCTTAATCTCTTAAATCGTTGAAGTGATTACACTCTTCACTTGGTAATCTTCTCTTTACCACGTAGCTAATTGACCCACTATCAAGCTAGTGTAGTTAGTGACTATAATATGACCACATTAGATTTGATTATGATAAGGGCCCTTAAGATAATTGAAGCATAAAAAGGACCTTAATAAAGAGACTTTCATACTTGGTCACCATTACTTAGCCGGCTACGTATTTTTTACTGTTAACAATACGAGAAAACTTGGGTCGGTAAGCAACCAAAGATTCTTCGAAAGCTCCACCCAGCAAATCCCCATGTCCTTCGAATCTAGAATAAACAAATGGCAACGTATAGTTCGCGAAACTCCTGCTCTCACCTGGAAGCCACTAAACCCCTCCAGAGTGGGCCCTCTGCCCGCAAAGCCCGTGACTCAGGAAAGAGCTGACGCAATATAGACCCCACCCCAAAGTGAGATCTGATTCGATCACGAGCCGTCAGATCATTCCAATGCACACGATTCTCTAGGAACTCTTCACTTCGTTATAAGTAGTTAAAATACCAACAACCCAAAACCCTCCCAATTTATTCACAATTTTTCTGAAAGAGCTCTGGAGAGAGAACCGATCGCGCAAAATGGCCACAGCAGTAGAGAAGGTAAATTGTGTTTTTGAATCCCTAAATTGTTTGCTCTGAATTTTGATACGTACAAGCCAAAAGCTTAAGCTATGTGGTGTTTTCTTTTGCTTGGACCTGAAGTAATCTATGGTTTGATTTTGGTGTTGTTGGCAGAAGGATATAGAGAGCAAGGTGGTAGGTAATAAGGAGGAGGAGCATCATGAGCTGAAGCACTTAGGGTTTGTGAGGATGGCGGCGATTCAGACGCTGGTGTGCGTTTCGAATCTGTACGAGTACGCCAAGCAGAATTCTGGGCCGTTGAGATCGACGGTTGGGACTGTCGAGGGTGCCGTCACCGCCGTCGTTGGTCCAGTCTATGACAAGTTCAAGGGCGTTCCTGACGATCTTCTTGGTTTTCTCGACACCAAGGTATTCACTTTTTGCACTGAGATTTTGATTTTGATCCGGAAATAATATTAATTTGTTGATTTTGTTAAATTGCTAAATTGTAGTCAATTTGGAAAGGTGTTTGGGTTAATTGTGGTTTGTAGATGCAACTGTTGGTTTGAATTCGGTGTTGCTCTGTGGCTTGCTCGGTTTTTGTTTTTGTTTGTGTTTGGTGGTTTTACTTGTATGTGGCTCTGATTTTGATTGACGGTAATGCATGTGTGATTGAATGCTGGCTTTTACTTCTGACAGTGGTCTTATAATGTTGCCTTTGTGCGTCTTTGGTCTGCGACTGATTCTTGATACACCCGTGGAATAGTGATGGCAAAAAGAGAAAAATAAGTAAATTCTAGTTTAATGAATCATAGATTGTATAGGACAGTGATTCTACTTGTAGTTCTGATGAATTTCGAGTGTCATTGTGTACCCTGATGCTTAGTAGGCCAACAAAGACGGGTAGATTAATTTGTTATTGATGTTTCTGGTTTCTTCTATCTTTTAAGAGGCTTTTGGAATGAGTAATTATTTCATGATGCTGGTTTGAGAAGCCATAGCTTATATGCTCTTCAGTTATAGAACAAATAAGCACTTGCTGCTCGTTAAGTATTAACCCTGTTTCGTGTCGATAGATCTTAGTAGGCAAGGTATTGACAATTGTATACTTTTTTTTGTTACAGGTAGATGAAGCCACAGAGAAGTTTGACAAGCATTCTCCTGATTTGGCAAAGCAGGTTGCTCACCAAGGTCACAGTTTCTTCCAGTCAGCTTTGGAGAAGGGCCAAAGGTTTGTGAAGGAGGCTCAAACTGGGGGTCCTCGCTCAGCCCTTCATTATGCAGCCACAGAATCTAAGCAGCTCGTTTTTGATCAATCTGTAAAGCTGTGGGTTGTACTTGACCAGTACCATCCAATCCACAAAGTGGCTGAGAAGGCTTCTCCAACAGTTGCTCACTTGTCCGAGAAATACAACCACACCGTGAAGGACTTGTCCGGGAAGGGATACACTATCTTTGGTTATCTACCCTTGGTTCCTGTTGAGGATATATCCAAAGCAGTTGAGCAGGGCAAGGCTGGGAAGAAAGGAGTGCATAAATCTGAATCTTCTGACTCTGATTCCGACTGAGCAAAGAACTTGCTTGTTTGAAGTTGTGTTTTGTTGCTAGTAGTTCCATGGTTTTATGGGTTCTGTTTTCTTATATTAGAGTGAGTATGAAGGAATGTTGATTAGCTAGCTACTATGTAAATGGCTTCTTTGACCCTCTAAACTTGTTTTCAGTTTGTGTATGGAACTAATGGAAGTTAATACTTTAGCCTCTGCTGTTCTGCAATTACTTGTATGTTCAGTTTCATTACAGCGCCTCATCATTTCCAGTTTCCCGGCCTATTTCCAAATCTTCATCCGATCCGATTCAAGGCATCTCATTTAAGTATTTAACATATTTAACGTTCTCGTAGTGGGATCTAAATAGTAAACCAATTAACATTCATCTGATTCAAGGCAATCTAGTTCAACATCATTAACGCTCTTGCATCTAATTCAACATCGTTAACGTTCCCGTAGCCGAGATTTAACTACTAAACCACCTACAGTAGCTCACGCTTGACTCGTGGATTCAGCCTCGACACATTTCGCGTGCCAGATTTTAACCGCGGTTAAATTCCAGAGAGCTACCTCCCGCCACATTCCTCGTTTCTCTTTGTTTTCAAATTCAGTTTCAGCACACTCTCCGAGGCAAAACTAACAGCTCTAACCCCTCACACTTTTACTTTCCGCTCTCTCAGATTTTCAACCAAGTTTGAAACGATGGTGAACTAGACTCTCTCTCTCTCTCTCTCTCTCTCTCTCTACTCAGTCGTCTTCACTTCCTCAGGTTGTTGCACAGAGATCGAACGAGGCCGAGATCGCCGAGCAGGACTCGCTTCTTCTGGTAATCATAATTCGCTCTTGTACTCATACTCGTATAAAATCGGTGTTTGATTTCACGTTTTTTGTTGAAATTTCCGGTTCGTTTCTGTAAATCCGAGTCGTTTTTGCCGAGTCATAACACGAATCGGTGCAGGATGTTTCAAATTAGTTGTATCTTTTGATGAAATTCGATGATTGTGACCGTTTCGAAACCGAGTTGTGAAATTTTTGTGTTCTCTTTCAGGCGATGTATTCTTCAATTCCGATGAGGGATATGAGAGTTGCGGATCTTCAGGAGATTCTTGGAGGAGACTCGAATCAGACTGCTGACGTCATCACTGATTGAGAAGGGACGAGGTCGTTGGGTGAAGAAGCCTGTCAACGCTCACAGGATCAAAGCTCAGGTGAGTCTAGTAATGGATCTTGTAGATTTTCGATTTCGTGTTTTAATTTAGTTGTCCCTTGCAAAGTTGCAGATGAACTGTTCGATTAATTGCCTCTGAGAACTTTGCTGCTGCTGCTCAGCGTTTTGATGTCTCTCTCGTTTTATTGCTGGATTTTCTTTTGTTGTAGAAGGAGTTGAAGCACCTGAAGTTTTTGAGGATGGCTCTGATTTACATGCTGATGTGTGTGCTGAATCTATATGAGTATGCAAAGAAGAACTCGGGGACTGTGGATTGACTGTTTGGAATGTGGAGTGTGCTCTCATCAACGTTGTTGGTCCAGTCTACCAGAAATTCAAGGGTGTGCCTCATGATTTCCTTGCTTTTCTCGACACTAAGGTAAACACCTCCCTTCTTAGACTGTGAGGAATAGTTGGGACTTGGAAGTTCTAGGATTTATTAGATTGAAGCTTCTCACACTATGCTATGAACAAAAATGAAACCAGCAGTTGATCATTATTACTGGCATTGATGTGAATGCTGCTATCAATATGTACAAAAGAGTTGTGCTGTTGTAACTATTTCCTTTGTTATCTTGGAAATATGAAGTTAAAGCTGGATTTGAAGTGCTAATGGTAAGGGTCTTCTTGATTTCCTTTGTTAAAGCTGGATTTGAAGTGTTGTTGTGTTTGATTGGTATATATAGTAACTCTTAGTGACTGTGTTTTGTTTTGCTTAGCTTATGATGCTGATCTTACTGTACCTCCTAGTAATGACTAATGAGGCCAGAAAATTTATTCCACGACTTTTTTGGATGGTGCTGGATAAAGGGAACAGAGCTTGATTTTACTACTCTTATGGAATTCCATATTCATTTATAGTTATTGAAACAAAGGTGCTTAAAATCCATAGTTGTCAATGGTTCGATACTTTCCTGATGCTATTTATGTTTTCTGTATATGGTTTCTGTATTCCTTATATTAACTGCTGTTCTCATTGAGCAAGAATTTGTAGATATGGACAAAATGTAGCTGAACTTGTCTTTTACTGATCTTCACTTATTGATGAAGCTGCTGACAAGTTTGATAGGCATGCTCCTCGTTTAGCTAAGCAAATGATGTACGTAGCTCTAGTTCCCATCCAGAGAGCTTTCCAAAAGACCAAAGTACTTGTGAACAAGGCTCAGACTGGCGGTCTACGAACAGCTATCCATTGTGCAGCTACAGAATACAAGCAGATTCTTTTCAAACAATCTATGAAGATTTGGGTTGGACACGAGCACCATGCCCTCCCATCCACACAGTGGTAGAGAAGGCTACACCAACAGCTGCTTATTTGTCCCAGAAATACAACCAAGCTGTAAGAGACTTGACCCCGAAGGATTATACTGTCTCCGCATATCTAACTTTGGTTCAATCGATGAGTTATCCACAGCACTTCACAGGATACGGCAGAGCAGATAGGATAGACGGCTTGTGCATACTATGCATAAACGCCATCGTGTATCCGGAATTCTGGATGGTGTTATGCTGGTTTTCACTTCACTATTGCTGCTCCTAGTCCTTCTGGTGTCTGCAGAGATCTTGTACAGGGTTCGCTGATATGTAGAAGGGTGGATATGAAACTATTTGGCCCTTCCTTTAGAATACTCACTACTTGGCAAGTGACCAGGTGTTTACTTCTAGACTCAACTAATTTCATTTTCCACTTTGAGGATGTGAAGGCTGTGAAGGCTGTGATTCACATTACCGGCACCAGGAACTGTGTATATCATACGACTTTCAAAATGTCTAAGGTCTGTTTCGTATGGGGATCATGTGGTTCTATTGGTTCAGCATATAAGTAGGATATACTCCTGTTTAGAACTTTAGATGGAACTTAAAATTAAGATAATGGAATATGGAGTATGAAATACTAAAATACTTCGCCCAAAAGTAAGCGGAGACTAAAATCAATGACAGGTCTTGTGGTCTGGATAGTAATAGTACATTAAGCTTGTAAGATTCAAGAATCAAAAGGGAAATAGTTTCCATAACACAACAGTGACATGGACTCTTATTCACAACCAGAGACCAGTCTGATAAAAACAACTGACTAAATATCATTTCTGCAACATGATTCCGATTTCAACTGAGACCTCCAGCCAGTTCTATAGAGCGCTTCACTGCAATAAGGAAAATAAACTATGAGTTGGAGGGAGAGGTCATCCGAAAACAATGCAGATGTGAAGTTTAGTCCATTCCAAAGAATGCAAAAGGACTTAAGCAGGCAGTCAACCAAGGAATCGAAAAATGTTGGCCAGTAACACCCTGCATTTGGATGGTCTAATGCACTTATGGCACGGCTCCTACAGTATAAAAGTATTCTATCGACAAAAACAAGCAACCTTCCAAGGCAAGGAACTTGAACTTTTCACCACCAAGACTAGATTAAAAAAGAGTTTCACCAGCAAAACTTACAATGAAGAACTAGAAAGTCGCAATGATTAAACAATCCTATAGAACATAGCTATGAGTTCTTTCATCAGAGCTGCTATGCAATATGAAACTCTCTTAAGATGGCTTGAAGGAAAGCACTTTCTGGATACGTGTGTAAGAACTCTCTACCAGAGAGTACATAGAACATGGAACTCTCCATAAGCAAATGTTCTACATCTACTGTGCATATAGTTAAGAAACCTCAATGGGAACAAATAATCTCACAGGTTATCCCCAACATCGTAAAACTTCTCCCAACCAAACAATAGAAAGAACAATGAGTTGAACCTTTAAATAACGAACCTTGTGACACTCATTTGGGTATGCCGATGTTGGTGTCGCGGCTGTGCAGGAGCAGGTCATCATAGGGGTCCCTCCTGCCCTCAACCTGACTAATTTGGGCATCCCATTTCATCTGGGAATTGTGGCGGTCAAAGGTCCAAAATCCATAAGGTCGGAGAGGTAGTGCCCACATCTCTTTGGTCTTCTCACAACGGTCCTTCACCGCATACACATGCTC
Source organism: Geum urbanum (assembly GCA_946800695.1). Lineage (NCBI taxonomy): Eukaryota > Viridiplantae > Streptophyta > Magnoliopsida > Rosales > Rosaceae > Geum > Geum urbanum. The sequence continues at coordinate 62,464,477 of OX327003.1, forward strand.
TCTGAACTTCCTATCTCTCTCCTTAGGGTCCTCCATTAGCTTCAGTACCAAATTCTCAGCAAACTCCATAATAAACCCCATCCTGTACACAATGAAAACAAACAACAACAAAACACTTAGCTCTAAGAAGTGTTTCAAAAGCCTTAGATTACCAAAATGCAAAATGATTTATACAGAAACACTTCAATTAATAGGTGACCAAACATATTTACATCGAGAATTATCTGATTTTATATTCCTCTATTAAAAATTTCTCAAATGAAGAGCATTTGGCTAGTTCATTCTATGCAAGAAATGAAATATCGATAATATCCTCGATATTTCAGCGATATTTTCTTTTTTTGGACTTCTCGATATTAATCTTACATATCAATATCTTTCGCCTGATATTTCCCTAAATATTCGATATTTTTCGATATATCACCGAAATCCTCAATATTTTCGAATTTATCCAAGATTTTAACTTTACATATATGTTGATCACACTAAATTCAAAGTACAAAATTCCACCACACCAATAACTCAAAAGCTCAATCCAATAATCTTTATTAATAATCAACGGAACACAAGTCACAAATTTCAAAATACTTATTTATCCTATAAGAATCTTATAAAGTTTCAATACAAATTTTCATGTATTTATCTTAATTTTCGATATTTCCTTAGAAATATCCATACTTTGCATATATCTTCGATATTTGATATTTTACTCCTTGGTTCTATGTGAAAATTTTCAGATTCTAAATTCCAAAACGAACTAAATCGACGCCTAAACAGTGAGAAATCTACAAGCTACTGCTGCAACGCGATCGAAGTGTTCGAATTGATGCGGAGCCTAAAGTTTGATTCAAACACGATTCGATCTAAGCTGATTAAACAAAATGAAAATCGACTTGAAGCAGGTAAATTTGACGGTAAGAACCAACGAGTAGAAATTACCTGTTTCTAGATCGTTCTTGCGCTGCTGAGTATGTAGGAAACGATTTTTGGGGGGTCAAAGCAGCAGCAGATATGAACACTTTTCTTTCGTCTCTGTCATTTGGGTCAATTAGACCCAATTGATATCACTCGAACCACCTGGCCCGGATTCATGTTTTTATTTATGGTAAAGTGGCCTGGCCCATAATCATTGCGAAAAGCTTCATGTAGATTTGGGTTGTTGGGCCTTTCGCAATTTTTATTTTTCTTTAAACAAAACAGAACTAGAACACAATAAATCGATTTCTGTGATCTGACTCTGTAAATAGCATCATTATCTATAACTTATTTAAAATTGTGTTGTAATTCGAGATGTGAAATCAACACCTTTTTTTTTACAAATTATACTCACTTTCTTCACATTTCTTTGCAAATGTGCATTGACATTATGTGTATTGAAAATATACATCAAAAAAAAAAAACAAACCAAAAGGGAGGTGCGGTTTAATTTCGTTGTTCCCTAATATTCATTCACACTAAAAGAGCTTTCCGATCCGCTTCTTTTTTTTCAATTTGGCACCTACAGGTTATTGGTTGGGAACACAGACAAGTGTTACTAAGAGTGTATAAACATAAGTGAACATTGATATTAGTCGCCCCGATTTGGGTTTGAAACTTTGAGTGTGCATTATTTTGAGCACTATTTTCGAACTTATCTACATCTTTCTCCCTAATGTTACTTTGTACAGTTGCTTTTTTGCAAGTTGAAGCTGGTTGATGCAACGGCGCATCTAGGATTAAAAACTCAAGGGGACTAATTTTACTTTTATATTTTTTCTAATCAAGGTTAATGATTGATGTTTCTATTATATACAAGGAAAAAGTAAAGAATAAGCTGGGAGAGGGGAAGAAAATGGAAGGGGACCGAAGAAGATGAGAAGAAAAGAGAAAAAATAAAGAAGAAATTGGAAGAGGATTGAAGAAGATGAGTAGAAGAGGATTGATGCTTCTACAATATACAGGAAAAAAGTAAAGAATAAGCTGGGAGAGAGGAAGAAAATGGAAGGGGACTGAAGAAGATGAGAATGTAGAAAAGGGAAGAAGCTCAGCCCTCAGCCGAGGGGAATCAGACCACAGATGTGACATATGTAGAATTAAACCTTAGCCAACCGAGCCAAACTATCACTACTACAATCTTCTACATGTAGGAAATATATAGACTTTTAAAAACTAACCAGGAATTAAGCCCCAATAGTCAATACAGAGATCCGCACTTGTGCAGATGTCTTCACTTCTTTGGTTACTTTTGTTTACTTGAGCACTCTATTAATTCCAACCATCTCTCTTCATATTGTGAGTTGTGACTCTGCACGTACAGTTGCCCCTCTTGTTCTTGTATGGTTAGCCTATAAGCCTAAGCTTGTAGAACTAGCACACATATACGCACGTTAACAAAATCCTCCCCTCCATGAGTACTCGAGTAGTAAGTCCACAATTTGGTGATTACCTCCATCAAATCGGATCATCAAAGCTCCCTTTAAGTTTTAGTGGCACTCTACGTAACCTATAGTTTACAAGAAAAAAACAAGAGCTAGTTTGCAAGTTGTTTTTGTTGGCTGGCTCGACGAAACCCGTACCACAGCTGTCTATTCCCATTTCTAACGAAGCACCATCGATAAATTACACACCAACTAGAAGCCTATTTCGGGGCTCTTTCTTCCTCCTATACACAATGCCTTACTGCAACTCCTTACCTTCCTCAGCACTTCATCAAATCTGAGTTTGAAGTAGGCACAACAAATCCATATAAGCTAAGCCAAACCGAGTCAGCCATTAATTGAGAGGGCACCATTTTTCTTAAAGAAACTGTTATGCTCAACAACACGAGCATATATCACATTACTAATAAAAGCACAGCGTGACGTTTTATGTATCGTCCATTTGAGACAAAATGGTCAAAGCTTCTGTTTTCTTCTTTGTTAATTTTTCGTTTCAGAATATTGAATCAGATCAGGACTGAGACAAAGGCTTTCTGGGGCAGTGCTGCATCATCGTTTTTGTACTTGGGCTAGCTTCAGACCAAGACCACAGCTAAGGTCTGACCTTGCTTGCACATTTCGAAGCAATGAAATCGAAACCGAGTAAAGAAATGGGTGCTTAACCTTACCCTTTGGTCATTCCCATGCATTATTATTTTTTTAATTGTCATCAAAATCACAGTTTTTATTAACGAATCGAAATTAGGTCTAGAGACTAATTTGTGTTCCGAAGCTATGTAATATCGATATTTTCCTCTTCCGATCACCAGAAATACCCGAACAAATTAGTGTCACCGAGCGAGATCCACATTAGGAGATATTACCAACTCAACACCTATGATGGTTTTCATCAACAATTCTTAAGCACCCAGCAAGAATTTTCAGGTCTGGATGACCTTGCCATGTGACCACTGACTTACAATTAAATGGTGAATTTAGAGCTTTTTAGGCTACACTTCACTTGGTTTCTAAACCAAAATAAAGAGAGCTGCTGCTGCTGCTTGCTGGTGCCGGAGGTAAAAAAATTTGAAAGCAATTCAACCCCAACTAATATCATGGGACTTTGGACCCCCACTTCATTATCATACACTGCAAAATGCAGTTGAATAATAACATTAGTAGCTATGATTTTGGCCTAAAGAAAAAGGAACAAACAAGTGCGCCCCAATAGGGGAAGATAGATGCTGTTTTTATATCTCACCCACCTCAAAAAATTCTGGTTTTTGTGAACACAATTTAAAGGCTTCCCCTCCTCCCCCAATTCCTCTATGCTCTCTTGGTTCATATAAGATATAACCCACCACTTTGCAAATTGTGCCTCTCTTTTTACTCAAAATCCCTCCACTACAAATTTTTCCAATGCCCTTTTCTGTTCTTTTGGGTTTCTTTAGCTTCTCTCACGCATATTTGGTCAAACACTTAATGTGCACTCTGACTCTTTTTGACCACTAAAAAAGCTCACTGCATAGGACGAAGATTGGCAGCAGCTGCTTCAATTCTTCTGCTGCAAATATTGAATTGCTATCTGGTTGAAAAGTTATTACTCACTATCTCAGCTTTAAAATTCGAATTTCGAATTGACTTTACTTTCTTTGGCATCCAACATAAGCAACAACAACAATAATAATAACTTTCTTTACCTTAAAGTTAAACTAAATTCTTGCCCATAAATTCGATTATGAAATTAAAATGGAAAATATAAGATTACCAAGGAATATGAAAATTTGGGATTTCCGAAATTTAAATATTTTTTCTTTTAACCGAGATTAAGGCTAAAGTTGCTCTATGGTACAAAAAGGAAAAGAAACAAAAAAGGAAGAAAAAAATGGCAACAGAAAAAGGAAAAAGCCCATTGCTTCCCCAAAAAGGGTGAAACAAAACCTCCGCACTCATCCAACGGCCATAATTAATTCCATTTTTCTCCACCAAAACTGCCCCGTTTCATTTAGTTGTTCTGTTTTTTCCCTTCAGGGTCCATCATAACTCCCCTCTCACATTGCCGTTACCGTAACCGCTCCGTTACTTTAAACCTAACTCTCTTCCATGACGTCATCACCCTCGTTTTCGGCTCCGTCACCCTCCTCCGCCTCTCCGTCGTCCTCTTCGTCCACCCACCTATCCACGGCGGCGCACTCCGCCTTGTGCCGCAATTTCCAGTCAAGCGCCTGGCACGCGCGTGAGCAATAGTTGACGGCCCCACACACCGAACACCGACGGAACTCGTGTCTCCTAGTCTCGGGCCTCCCGCACCCCACGTGCGAGCATAGTCTCAAACCCGGTCCGGGTGTCCCGTCGTCGGTCCGGTTGGCGAACCACTCCCCCAGGAACCGGTTCGCCGGGTGGACCTCCGGAGCGGGCACGTTGCACCCGAAGTCGCTTAGCAATGGGCAGCCCACCGACCCGGTCAGGTGACGTAGCTGCGGATGAGGATGTGGGTGCGGGTGAGGCAGAGGCGTCCACGTCAGCAGCTGCCGCATGGGGACTCCTGTAGCCGCGGCGGAGGCTAAAACCAACGCGAGCTCACGCGCGTTGGCCTGAACGAGGAAGCGTCTTCCTTCGCCGATGTTCTGACGGACGCCGTACCCGTCTTGGAGGCAGTGTCCGAGCTCTCGGAGCGCGTCGATGTGTCCGAGAAACGCCGCACGCGCGCACAAAGCCACTCCGGCGCGGAGGTCCTTGTCGTTCTTCGAGCCGCCGCTGCCGTTGAACTGAATCACGGCCAGCGAGTAGAGCGCCGGCGCGTAGCCTCCAATCGCGGCTTTCGCCATCAGCGACGCGCCGCTGCCTCGGCTTTGCAAACAGTAAAAGCGAATCTGCCGTAGACAAATTGAAAACCAACCATCAGAAATAATGTCCCTTCATTTAATTAAAACAATTAAAAGATAAATAAACTCAGAGCCATCAGTAATGAATGAGTGAACTGACCATGCCGAGAGTGTAACAGGCTCGAACGTTACCGGCGTCGGCTAAAATCTTAAGAAACCGGTGAGCCGACTCCGACCAGTTCTCGGCCTTGATCGGAAAAGTCTTGGGCGAAGCCTTGGACAATACTTGTGACTGTAGCCCCAAACCGTTGAATCTCTTGCATCTGTTTTTTCACACCATCCAATCAGTTTTCGTTTAAGATTTTTAAAAACCAAACCCGACCACGTTTCTCTAACCAACTCCCACAAACTACTACAACAATTACCGGAATTAGAAGAAAAAAAGATGAGAGAATTCATGAACGTACGTTATCAAAACGTTGATGAAATCGAAAGGGCAGTTGGCGGTGGAGCTGAGCTTGGAGAGAATACAGAGGACAAGGTCATCTGGCAAACCGTCGAACATATCGGGCCCTACCGGAATCGTCTTACTTCTTTTCCGGCAGACCATTCCTTTTCCGGTCGCCAAACAAACCTTCCTCTTCTTGATCACTCTCTTCATTTTATCTTCTTCAACAATCCTGGGATAGCAAACCCCTCCCCTAGTCCTCATATTTATCTCTCTCTCTCTCTCTCTCTGAGTATGATTAGGGAGACAATAGAGAGAAGTGAACCCTTATATATATATAAGAGAGATTAAGGAACAGAAGCTAAGCAAGAGAGAGAAAGAGGAGAGAGAATAAAAAGGCTTGAAAGAAACCACAAACAGCAACGACACAGCCGAATAGCTTCAACCAAAATCGATATATAAATAAATAAATTTAGGAAAAAGAAAAAAGGAAAAAAAAACCTAAGACCCTCCAGAATTACGTCTTTGTCCCTGGGGCTTTTGAATTTACGGTCAACCGTATTTGACCTAGATCCGTCCGGCTGTCCTTTTGGCCTTTTCCCATTTACTCTCTCCCCCGTACAGGAAAAATGAATCTGTCTTCACGATTTTGAACTCCCCAAAACTCCAAAACGCAACGTTTCGAAGAACAGAAACTAACTCCCCTCTCGTTTTTCATGCTCGTCCCGGAGGCAGTTAATTCTGTTACCGGTAAAAAAAAAAAATCTAATATTGGGAAGAAAGGGCGCGTGGGTGACGCGTGAGCGACCGCGATACCGGGAAGCGGCATCTGTTCCAACAAACTCGGGTAAGCAAAGAGAGCAAAATCTACGCACTAGTTAAGACGACCGGGCCAAACGAAGGTCAAACTTGTGATTCGGCACTTAACACCACTTACACAGGTTCAGTTACTTTCGTATTTGTTTTTACTCGACTTTTTTAATTATTTATCTTTTATATGATGCTCTTTTGGCTTTTTTCATATACTGTTGGCGTTTTGAGTTTTTGCTGACATGGTGCTCGATTTTACCACCTTCTCCGGCCATCAATTTTTCAGTTTTTGGCTTTTGATATTATCCTTTTCATGCATAACTGAAATTTTGAAATAGGAAAAGGAGATTGAAACTTCTTGGATTCTCACATGTATAGACTGATTGCTTCTTGCGAATTAATTAAAGTCTGATTCCGATATGTATGTGGCGAACTTTATATTTGTTTGAAAATTAATTCGATAGTAATTCTTGTAATATTTGAATTACCAAGATACTCGAGTCTGGAGGTGAAAGTAATAATGATGGAAGTGTTTATTAGCATCCACATGTGTTATATAGCTATTGTGACAATGATCACACGTACAAACAAAATGGTGTGAAATCAAACGCACAACCGGATATACGAGATTCATATTGTGATCAATGTTGAGACGTTTCAGATTATCTCGTGCACGTGGATTGTTTGTACATAATGACAAACTCGTTGTATGCAAACTTGTACGAAATGCAATTTCACTTTATAAAGAATTTAGTTTGGTGAAAAACAAGTGGTTCCAACTTATTGGTCCAATTTTAATCGTAAAGTACATACTCAATATGTTCTTTCTGTTTCGCTTTTACTTTTTCTCAAAGATGACCAGAAAGTTGTATCGAGTCTATTCACGATAGCCATTTAGTTATATCGAGTTGATTCGCCATAGTCGATTTTTTTTTCTTCATATTTAGCAAATATACCTCATAGTTTTTTTAATATAATATTTAATTGAATGGGTACTTTCCCTAACTGACCGCCAATAGTTTGCTGACCACCAAAACATTACTGTTAGAAAAACTTTTCAAACTGTGCGGATTTGCATAACCAATTAAGTGCAATAGCAAAATTATAATCAGCATACAGTAGAACATCTATACAGTTATTTTGTTAGAACCGACATGAATTATTCTTATAAAGAGGTTATTCCTAAATGAAGGTTCAGTAAAAAAATCAAGCCCAAAAATTAAATATTAAATAACTTGTCTAATTGTGATAATAACTATTCCAACTATAAAGCATAACTACGAATTAGTATGTATTCTCAAACTCTAATACATGGTATCTATAATAAAACATAAATCATCGTATCAAAATATTATAAAGGGTATTTTATTTCTCATAAATCGCATTATACTTTTGTAATACTAGCAATTATTACTTTGTGGAGGTCACTTTTATACATGTGGGACCAAAAAAGTTTATAACTTATTACAATGTGGAAGTTATTCCTATTTATAACTGGTCTCGAGTTGGGACGGATATTTTTTATTACTATAAAGAGGTTATTCCTATATGGAGTATTCTTAAATTGAGGTTTTACTGTACTTTTAACTTTGTTTTATTTCTATCAAAGCCAAATGAAGGGGGAGACGTATTGCCAATAATGATTCACCATTACAAAATGTTGCTTATGGCTTCTCGACCTAGCTGTCTGCTAGGGTTTGGAGACGGCCGCCACAACAGCTTGTTCTTTCGAATTTGGTCTACCTTTCGGTGGGATTTCTCTATGGCTCCTTCTCCGGCGTCGCCAAACTTATCACCGTCTCTACCCCAGAGTTTTCCTTGGATATTTTCCCAAAAAACAGAGCATCTTTTGCTTGGGATGCGTTGGTGGGCTCACGTCTGTGTCATTATGGGGCGATGTTGCTTTGTGGGGTCAATAGTGGTTAGACATTGAGAGTTGTCGGCCTAGGCGAACTCGGCTCATGGTGGATCGGTTCAGGTTGTTGGTAGTAACGAGGGTGCTTCCAATTTGGCGTTGCTTAGAAACGGACATAAGTCAATAATTTTTACCTTGCTTGGGGTTGATTCTTCTTACTCGGAGGTTATGGATGGTGTCCTTGGTCAGCATCGGAGTTTGGCTGTCGTGTGACCGATTGGGGCGTTGGTGCCTCATGAGTGGGCGACGACTGTGGCTGCTAGTTTGTCCCTTTTAGGCTCTGGCTTGGTTCGTGATGCTTGGTGCCCCTTTATGGGTTGGGCATATAATTGGGTGTGTTTTTGGATTTTAATTTGGGATCCGGGGTTGTGTCAGTATGCGACTTGTTTATTTCGCTCAAGATCAATTTGAGGTCCCGATCCATTTCTTGTGTTGGTAATGGGAATCTCGATTGTTTTGGAATTGGGTCATTGATTCGTGTCTTTGGTATCTCTTCGATTGGGTTTGTTTGCCTACTAGTCCATGTTTTGACAACCTTAGCTGGCCAACTTCGATCCCTACATTTTATTGAGGTGCAAATGTTCGTGATTTGGTGTCTAATTGGCTTAGGTGAGTTAGTATACTGGATCCATATGCTCAGTTCCCCCACCACCTATCAAATCCCCAACAAGGCAGCAAGTCGTTATAGTAAAATTGTTCGTTCACGAGTATTTGATCTTGTTAATTTCAATATTCAGTACGATGCAATTATTGTATTTATAGTTAGCTTTCATTTGACTAATTTGGATTATGTTTCGAGGTTGATCAAACTCCCTATTTTGTATTATTTACTTTCCGTTATATAAAGTGTTGACCTTTTATTCAAAAAAAAATCAAAGCCAAAGGAAGGTCATCTCTAATTTTGTTTTTTTTTCTTTCTTTCTTTGTTTTTTGTTGTCGCAAGAATCTGATTTTGGTATGTACTCATAAATAACATGCACTATATTATAAACTAGTTTGCTTCTACTTTTGAACTTAACTCATTTAAAACATAATTCGATTCCTTCCTTTTTGTTTGTATATTTAATTTGGTTCCTAATTGCACTTTCTCCTTTTAGATTAGTATATTTCGAACTGTTTTTTTTTCACACATAATCCAATTTGCTCGATTTTCATTAATTTCCTAATTGGTAGAATTTTATAATTAGAAGGTAAATATGGAGTTTTGATCTGATAGTCAATAAATTATATGGTCAGTTCTGGTTAACTGTCGTTAGATCCACATGCATTTAATGGTAGATGATTAAAAAACAGTTAGAAAATAATTTATTCCTAATCGTTGTATGAAGATCTAACGATAATTGACCACGAGTGACCACAAAATTTATTAATCACCAGATCAAAGTGAATAAAGATGATCATATATTGCATGAACAAGCATCGTGGGTATGGTTAACCAATCTCCTATTATAGTTATTGATTACAAGGAATGCGGTTTACCAACATCCTCATATCCTAGTTAGATGTTGCATGAGATAAATGCCATGAGGTCAAAATAAAATTCCATTTCATAGTAATATTTAAAGTGCATGTGTGGTCAAATTTATATTCATGAAGGTTGTTGACACGTACAATTTAGTTGAGAAATTAGGGAGAAATCACCATAGCATTAGAAATTAACAGATTTTAACATGTTTTTATTTAATAAACACCAATGGAGAAATTTAACCGGGTCTGGTATTCCGCAATTCGTACGATGAAAATCTATGGCTTGCACAAAGTCAATCTCTGGAAATCACTGCTGTCCAAATCTAACTAATCTAGTTCTACCGGAGCCTCCTCCGTCGACTCCTAGTAATAAAGTAACCACAGTACAATGGCTTCAGTTACAAGCAGCCTCCGAACGCCGTAAAACTCTGTCCATTCCTTAATTAGGGCAAAAGATATAGACACGATCCCTATTGGTCCGGACTACAATTTTTATTGGGGTTAAAAACCGGCAGCATTGTTAAACAAAGTCAAAGACGTACCCGGCTGCAGTAAGCCAGTAATCACGTGGAGTCAAAATTTGTTTGGCAATTCTCTTTTGGATATATTTTGCATCGACATATCACGGAGAGGCACGTGAGAAATAAAAATAGATTATAATAGATTTGGTCATTTAACATTTTTATCATATATCAGGTCATCCATATGACAAGTATAATCTTAAATTTTTTAATTATTTACAGCCATGTCATCTCATTCTACTTCACTCCACAAATACAAAACGAAAAAAATAAAAAGCAAAAGAAAAAAGAAGAAAAGAGAAAGCTATGTCTCCCTGACTCACTCACTCTTCATCTCTCTTTCGTCATCTTTGAAGAAAAAGTAAACCCTGAGAAAATGGCGGTGACCTCCACATCTCTCGCCTCCCAACTCTCCGGCATGTTGTCTCAATACTTCTCCGGTCTCCGACGATCTTCCCCCAAACTCGACCACTCTCACTCTTTCTCCCAACACTTCCACTTCAATCTTAACCGCAAATCTTCTCGATCCGTCGTCACCATGGCCGGCACCGGAAAGGTCCCAATCTCATCTCAAATCCACACACACACACACACACACACTCTCTCTCTCTCTCTCTCTCTCTCTCTCTCTCTCTCTCTCTGCGTTGGAGTATAGTCTGTGGTAGTGTTTTCTTTGGTTGTTACGCAAAAGTTGTGTTTTGGTTGTTATGTACGTAGTAGTGTCTACAATAATTCGTGGTAGTGTTTATGCTAGTCTGTAGTAGTGTGTACAGATTGGTGTGCTTTGGTTTTTATGCAGTAGTGTCTACAATAATCTGTGATAATGTTTATGTTACTCTGTGGTGTGCTCTGTAGTAGTTTGTAGTGTTGTGTGTGAGTAGTATGCAGTGTGCTCTGTAGTAGTTTATAATGTGTTTTGTAGTAGTTTGTAGTGTTGTATGTGAGTAGTATGTAGTGTGTTATGTAGTAGTATGTAATGTGCTTTGTAGTAGTTTATAGTGTTGTATGTAGTGTTGTTTGTGAGTAGTATGTAGTGTTCTCTGTAGTAGTTTGTAATATGCTTTGTAGTAGTTTGTAGTGTAATTTGTAGTAGTTTGTAGTGTTGTCTGTGGGTAGTATGTAGTGTGCTCTGTAGTAGTTTATAGTGTTGTCTGTGAGTAGTATGTAGTGTTCTCTGTAGTAGTTCTCTGTAGTAGTTTGTAGTGTTGTCTATGAATAGTATGTAGTGTGTTTTGTAGTAGTTTGTAGTGTTCTCTGTAGTAGTTTGTAGTGTTGTCTATGAATAGTATGTAGTGTGTTTTTGTAGTAGTATGTAGTGTGCTCTATGAGTTGTATGTAGTGTAGTCTGTGAGTAGTATGTAGTGTTGTATGTGAGTAATATGTAGTGTGCTCTGTAGTAGTATGTATAATTGATGTAAGTAGTATATAGAATTTATGTGAGTAGTATGTAGTGTTTTGATGACCTATTTTATTGTTTTGCAGAGTTGACACAAATGGAGGACCCTGAGAAACCCAGAGTCCAAACAAAAACACACACACAAAAACACACTGTCTGAAGATACGCACAAGTGTGTGGATGACAATGTACTACTTACATTGTGTTAAAGTAGTACCCTGAATATTTTGAAGTAGTACTTACTAGAGACAGCAGTAGTGTTAGTATACTAATTAAAATATTTTGAAGTAGTACTTTTTGTTATGAAATAGTAGTACATACCATGTTTTGAAGTAGTACACTAAATATTCTGCAGTAGTGCTTATTGGAGACAACAATAGTGTTAGTACACCAACTATTTTGAAGTAGTACTTTCTATTGCAAATTAGTAGTGCTTGCTAGAGAAATAAATAGTACGTTTTAAATTGATGTAATGAGATGAACTCATGTTTTTTAATAGTAGTGCTACTTTTGTTGTATGATGAGTGTACTACTACTGTTGTTGATTTCAAATACAAAGCGTTGTCACATACAAAAACGCACAATTGACCAACACAAAATTGCAAACCGAAAAACAACAAACTCGAATTAGTATGTTAAACAAATTGTACAAGGAAAAAGTACATTACATTAAAGTAGTATGTATTATATAATGAAGAATCACATTGTATGTTTGTTTATCAAAAAATATTTGATGAAAGAGATTCGAACCAAGTATACTACCAATGACTTGTATGGTTGTACCAACTATATCTTGTGACTAATATAGTATATGTAAAGGAAATGGACATGCCTCAACAAAATTATCTGTTCAGGCATAATGTACCACTGTAGACTGATGAAAACACTATATGTGACTAATATAGACAGTAGTTGAAAAAATTATCTGTTCAGGCATAGTGTACTACTGTAGACTGGTGAATACACTAACTTTGAGTAATATAGACACTAGTTAGCTGTTGATGATTTTAGTATATGTCAATCTGTTGTACGTGTCTTCCTTTTTCTCCACGACGACTACATCTGATTGGCCTCGTTGCCTTCTCACCTTCAGCTGCGAGTATCCTTTGGACGACCGGATGAGATTCTTGTCAACGGAGGCTTCACAATGGGCAATTCATTAAAAGCATCATGGCAAAACTTCTCAATGTTTGGTATTGGCTAAATACCATGGTTACCAATCTGCAAATCAAACAAAAAATGCTTACAAAACAGAAATAGTATCCTTAATAGTCATCAGTAGTGTATTCACTCAACGCTAATAGTACTATCACAGAACAGAAGTAGTACTATCAAGTCCAAACACACACAAAACACACGGAACAGCTAACTAGTATATTCAATGGGATGCAATAGTGTACTCACTAAACACTAATAGTATTATCAAGTCAAAACACACACAGAATAGAAGTAGTATCCTTAATAGTCATCAGTAGTGTATTCACTCAACACTAATAGTACTATCACATAACAGAAGTAGTACTATCAAGTCCAAACACACACAACACACACCGAACAACTAACTAGTATATTCAATGGGATGCAGTAGTGTACTCACTAAATACTAATAGTACTATCAAGTCAAAATACACACAGAACAGCTAACTAGTGTGTTCAATGGGATGCAGTAGTGTATTCACTCAACAAAGATAGTACTCACAATCTGTAACATCTCATAATTTATACGAAATATCAAAACACACAAATCAGCCACATCAATCATACACAAACACATAAATTAAAAGAGAAAACATACAATAATATCACTACAATGTGCCATACATAATCCAAAGTACCAAAATCAAAATAAAAAAACTGAAATTCGAAATCGGTTTATCACCAAAATCAAATCAAACAACACATCAATCAAAACCATCAATCAAACAAAACAAAGCACAAAAATATCTACAAATGAACAGAATGGAAGCCTTACCCAACCTTTTATCATCGGAATCTTCCGATTCGCCGGAACTTCTTCTCACAATTTCGCCGGAATCGCCTCTCTCTCTCTCTCTCTCTCTCTCTCTCTCTAACATACATACACACGAACACAGAGCTGATGGAGAGAATCGAGTTCGTTTTTGGTTTCAATTCAATTTAAAATCAGTAGATAGTTTACATATCATGGGTAATTTTGGAAACTATTTTTTTTAAGGAATGTATAATGACCTTATGAGTGTAAAACTTATACAATGACATTCTGTGTAACCTAAGGCCTCTAAGTGACCTTAGGTGTAATTTCTTAATAAAATAAATATAAAACCCAAGCTGAAATTTAATCACAACTCTTTGGAAAAACCACTGCCTAGAGAATCTTAACTTCTTTGCATTAACAAGGAACGTAACTACGTCGTCGTCGATTGGTGTCACCTCCCCGTAATATATTTCATAATCTTCTTCACGTCAACAGTGACGTGAAGCCTAGAAGGTAATTATACTAAGATATGGAGAGTAGGAGACTAATCGGCTACTGTTAATTCGTTTGCATTAAGTTAATGAAATAAACGGCAACATCAATCATGCCTTAAACATTGCATATTTGCCTAGGTCAATTTTGTTAATGCTTTAAACTTAATCATTTAGGTACTCATCCGTTAATGCTCGTGTAGTTGAGCAAATGGTTTTAAAGTTAGCTAAGAAGTGTATAGTAAACGAGAGATTACAAACTAATTACATTATAAACAGATTTAACCACAATAGGAGCTAATTCTTTTACCTTTGCATGTATGCATTACGATATAAAGCAAGTCTTGAAATTTTAGAGAATTTTTGTTGTTAATTGTTCGCGATTTGGTGTCTGATCAGTTTAAATCAATTAGTATATTAGATCAGTATGTTCAATTCTCCCGTCACCTTTTAAATTTCTAACGAGGCAACAAGACGTCGTGGTAATGTTTCTCGCTCGCGAGAGTTTGCTTTGATCAGTTTCAATTTTTAATATGATGCAGTTGTTACTTCTTTTTGTAGCTTTCATGATTTCGATTTTGTCTTGAGGTACTACGTATCTTGTATTGTTTGATTATAGTTATATAAAGTGTTGATATTTTCCTTAGAAAAGAAAAAAAAAGAGGTTTAACTAAGATTATATATATATGTTGTTAATTTGATTTACAGCGACAGTAAATATTAGTTGGCCTGAAAAGTAAAGTAAAGATGGATAAAGTGGGAAGGTGATGTGGACCAGAAGGCCAAAGCCAACTAATCGTGTCACACCATTCGGGGCCGACGTGTCCCCTTAGGGGCGCCTCCCCTCCGTTCTGGAAATCGAAGACTCTTTAGGACTGGCTGCGCAAACTTACGTAGATGTATGAAGTATGAACCCGTCTGTTTGATGCTGTAGGGCGGGAACGTGTTCTTGCTGCTAACCACCTACCCCATACTCCCGTCATGTCAATCGGGTCAAGTCGATCAAGTCCATGGGTTGCACCCGTGATCTCCGAGCCCCATTTTGGTGCGAGTTAATACTCGGAACACTGGTCGATCAACACTCGGTGCACTAGCCCTAGATGACTGGCTACCTAGCTCAGACTTCACACTCAGAACTATAGTAACAGCAGAAGAAGTTGAGAACCATGGTAAAACACAAAATTGGTAATCATGCGGTTACGTATTGAAGAAAAGAGACTTTAATCCTACAACTTACACAACGTTGACAAAGCTCTGCTCACGGCGATATTAATTCTATATATATTGATAGTCGCATATTTATGTGTTTATTTGGTGTTTAATTCATTTCCTATATATATTTAGTTTGTTGTTATATATTTGAGTATTTAATTAATATTTATTGTTTTACAGGTTTTATGGAGAAATAAAGAAAAATAAAATAAAAGAGGGATTCCTAACTCAATATAGATTCAAGAAGGAGTTTTGTGCAATTAAAAAAGTTTTTTCCAAAGAGGACTCTAGGAGATCAATTAGGAGACATATAAAGATATTTTAGGTTTTTGGAAAGGAGAATCATGATTTTAGAAAGAAAAACTCGAGCAAAGGAGAAGCAGCCGCAAAGAAGCCAGAGTGCCATTTTCAATCCATTGAAGCCCGAGCTTCGATCCATCGAAACTGGATGATAGTTTATGTTCTTCGTCCCTTCTTGATTTGTAAACTCTATGCTTTGTTTTGATTATTCTATTATGACTTTTAGTAGCTAATTAAACATCTTGTTAAGGGGGCTGCTTCAAGCCCCGTATATGATGCATTTCTAATTCATATACTTTAATCTAGTTTCACATATTCAATTCGAATGAGGTTTCTTTTTCTATATGATTCACCATATGAATTCTTGTATGTTTGCTTTGGTGCGCAACTTAGTATGCATGCTAGGATTCTATTGTCATGAGATATGGGTGACTGAAGATAATTTCTTTCACCGGATTCTCTATAGTGATACACCGATTTTGTCGGGTGATTGAAACCCTAGGTCTAGAATGACGCACCCATAGTGTACCTGTGAACCCTTGTAGATTCTCAAACCTTTTTCAGAACTTAATACTTTATTCTTTATAAACCTTGGGGTCCATGACTATAGGTTCAATAGAGGGATATATGTAAGGGATGTCCATGACAAACTCACATAGACATAAGGATTAGGAAATCAGTTGTTTCGTGTCTATCGGCCTTTCTAGGAACTTTCATTCATTAGATATGTGCATTCGATTAAGTATGTGTTAGATAGATGAGATGACGGTGGTGGATTGCATTCCTCTTAACTCATTCGTCATATAGTTTAAACAACTTTGCATTCATTAGCATATTTACTTTCAACATTTATTTTCTACGTTAGCTGTAACTTAGCTGATTTAGTTCAGTACCCAAATCAACTTCGAATACTCTGAAATTTCGTGTGGTAGTCTGCCACTGTGTCTAGTTTATTGTGTACAAATTTTGTGTCATTTGAGTCTGTCTAGAGTATGGTCGTAGTGTCATTAATGTACTATAATCTAGTCTGTTAGCATTGTAATCTAGTGTTAGATTTAGTTTCATCAATTTCTTGTGTTCGATAACCCCTGTTTACATACTACATTGATATATCCAAGTTGAGAATATGGTATCTTTGAAAGGCGGTTCTCCACATCATCAAATTTGGCGTCGTTGCCGGGGAATTGTTTAATTCTAAGTTTTAATAGAGACTTTCAATTTTAATTTCAGTTTTGTTTTGTTTTGTTTTGTTTTGTTTTCTTGTTCCTTTAAGTCTTATTATTTCTTCAGTGTGCAGGAACATTGTGTATGCATACTAGGCACACTAGAAGTGCTGAGCCATTATTACTTGATCAGAAAATTAAACGCTCAACAAGACAAAATAGAAGACAACAGAGACAACAGTCGATGAGCATGGACAATAGTGGTGGTGAAAAATCTGAGCCTGAAAAGCAGTCTGATACAGAATCTGAATTTAAAGAGCAGGAAGAATAGTACTTACCATCACCACCATTATCCTCATGGCTAACCACACTCGACTTAGAAATCTTTTATTCCAGGCATGGGAGCTGATGATTCACCAATTGTGCTACCAGTTAATTTAGGGAACTTTGCCATTCCCCCATCTCTCAATCTGCCACACTTCAGATGCACTCCTTCTGAAGACTCTCATGATCATCTGAATGAGTTTGGAGCATTGTGTAGAATTCAGAGGTCTACTAATGTGGATGCAGATACTGTGAAGCTTATTATGTTCTCTTTTTCATTGAAGGAGCAAGCTAAAGCATGGTTCAATTCTTTGGCTCCTCAATCGATTGATACTTGGGAGAAGATGAGCGGTGCTTTCATGAAATAATTTTACTCACCTTCCAGAACCAAGAACTTGAAGAAGTAGATTAGCACCTTCAGACAGAAGGATGTGGATGAATTACATGAGGTATGGAGTCAATTCCAAAGTTTTCTTAGACAATGTCCTCACCATAAGTTTGAGTTGAATGCTCAAATAGAGTTCTTTTATGAAGGACTTGATAACTTCAATAAGTCCAAACTTGATTAAGCTAGCGGGGGGAAATTGGTGGAATATGACCGGTCCTCAAGCAAAGGAGATCATTAAAAATCAAGCATAAAATTCAAGGCATTTTTAGTCCAGAGATAGAACATTGGGAGCCAACAAAAGATCTTTGAATGGTGTTATGATTGATGGAGTCATGGATAAGAGATTGAGTTCCATGGAGAATGATATTGCTTTGATTGCTGGTAGTCTGAAGGTTGCCATAAAGATAACAGTTGTTGCAGTTCAGGTTGTGTGCACTCTATATTCAGCAGGGATCATCTAGCAGAATAATACCCTTAATATAGAGCATAAGAGGTGGTTGATCAAGAGGAGGAAGCAAACTACTTCCAGAGGCAACCCAACAAATATGGTGGAAATCGGAACCATCCACTGTTGAGCTATATGACCAATAATGTGCTCAATCCCCCAATTGTTCCACCGAGATTTCAGCAAAGATAGCCTACAGGAGATGAGCAACAATTTGGCTAAAGGCGTGTGCCACAACAGCAACAAGTTCTAGCTCAAACATCAACCAAAAATTCAACTCTGAAAGCATTGATACAACATATGATGTTTGATAATAAGAAAGATATGGAGGAGAATAGTGCATCTCGCCAGAAGAACAGTGCATTCCGCCAAGAGATGAGTGTCTTTCGTCAGGAAATCAAAGCTACAACTCAGCAACAAGGGAAGACAATTGACTTGCTGAAGGGACAAATGATCCAAGTTCTGTAAACACTTTCTAAAGTCAAGGAATGAAGTCTTCCCAACAACACTCTTCACAATCCCAACACAAAATATGAAGCTCATGCAATGACCTTGAAGAGTGGGAATGTGTTAGAAGAAGTGCCTAAGTCAGCAAACCCAAGGAAGAGTGGGAGGAGCCCGTGCTTGAACAGATTGTCCCTTATAAGTCGTTGCATAAGTCGTCAGAATATTCTGCAGGAACCCCAATTCGAGCAGTCGAAAATGCACCTGAAACAAAAGAACTGACAAATCCAAAATCAGGTCAGGTACCCTCTACTCCCTCTCCTTCAATTACTCCTAATGTGCTTTTTTCTAGCAGGTTAAAGAAGCAGGTGAAGGTTGACAAAGATAAGGGGATCTTGTATGTGTTTAAAAAGGTAGGAGTGAACATTCCCTTGTTGGATGTGATCGAGCAGATACCACAGTATGCAAAGTTCCTGAAAGATTTGTGCACAATAAAAAAAATGTTCTATGGAACTGAGACTGTGGCTTTGGGAAATAGAGTATCTGCAGTACTTCAAAGAAAGCTCCCACCTAAGTTGGGTGACCCAGGACGTTTTACGATCCCATGTACTATTGGTGATCACAGGTTTGCAGGTGTTTTACTTGATTTAGGTGCTTCAATTAATTTAATGTCATACAATGTTTATGACATGTTAAAAATGGGAGAACTTATTCCCACAGGTGTCACCATTAAGCTTGCAGATCGGTCTAACTATTACCCTCGAGATATTATTGAGGATGTTTTGGTGCAACTGAGAGATTTGATATTCCCAGCAGATTTCTTTGTACTGGAGATGGAGTATGAGCCAATGCCATCAGAAATACAATTGATTCTTGGGAGACTATTCTTCAGAACAGCGCATACAAAGATTGATTATTTTGATGCATCATTGAGCATGAAGTGGTGGAGGAGAAGGTCCACTTCAACATTTATGAAGCTCTCAAACATCCAAATTGTAATGATTCTTATTCTTGTTGTTCAATTGACACTTTTGAGAGTTTTGTGGAGGAATTTATTCAATACTTATTGGATGATGATCCTTTAAGAAAAGTCATTGAAAACACAGGAGAAAATAGGGAAACCCGGGTGTATGCTTCGATGGATCGAGGAGAAAAGCTTCGACCCATCGAATACCAGTTTTGATGCATCGAAACCAGGCCTCGACCCATCGAAATAAATTTCCTAGAACAATCCGTGACACTTCTGCTATCCATTGAAGATGAGCTTCGACCCATCAATATTGAACCTATTTTTGAGATTGCTTCGCATGAAGATCTTGAGATGGAGGATGAGTATTATGCTATGGAAGCGACATTTGAATCATTGCCAAGCATGAAAGGTAAGTCTTATAAACCTATCCTTCTTCCGATTTCAGATGATATTCTTGTTCCATCTACACAGGTAGCACCCACATTAGAGCTGGAACTTTTACCTGAGAATTTGAAGTATGCTTTCCTGGGGAAGAATGATACACTTCCAGTCATTATCTCTTCAAAGCTCTCAACATTGCAAGAGGAGAAATTGCTGAGTGTACTTAAGGAGTACAAAGCCGCCATTGGATGGGCAGTGGTCGACATCAAAGGCATTTGCCCAACATTGTGTACTCACAGGATACATCTGAAGAAGGGAGCTAAGCCCATAAGAGAAGCTAAATGTCGACTCAATTCTCCAATGATGAAAGTTGTCAAGAAAGAAGTCATTAAGTTTTGAGATGCAGGTATTATTTATGCTATTTCTGACAGCAAATGGATTAGTCATGTGCAGGTAGTTCCCCCAAACATTCAAGTATCATAGTAGTAAAGAATGATGAGAGCGTGTTGGTGCCTCAAAAAGTGCAAACGAGGTGGAGAGTGTGCATTGATAACCGCAAGTTAAATGCCACAACACATAATGATAACTTTTCACTCCCGTTCATTGATAAGATGCTAGAAAGATTGGCCGGGCATGAGTATTATTGTTTCCTGATGGATACTCTGGGTACAATCAAATATCTATTCACAATGATGATCAAGAGAAGACCATATTCACTTGCCTATATGGTACTTTTGCATACTGGCGAATGCCCTTTAGTCTATGCAACACTTCTGCGACATTTCAGAGATGTATGGTGAGTATTTTCTCAGACATGGTTGAAAAGATCGTTGAGATTTTTATGGAAAACTTCTTTGTTTTTGGTGATTCTTTAAACTTATGTCTACATAATTTAGCTATATTTTTAGAGCATTGTGTTGAAACTAACTTTGTGCTTAACTGGAAGAAATGTCACTTTATGGTGGAACGAAGTATAGTTTTGAGACATGTCATATCTGTTAGGGGCATAAAAGTAAACAAAGCTAAAGTTGATATTGTGCGGACCTTACCCTCTTCTTCTACCATGAAGGAGGTGAGATCTTTTCTTGGCCATGCATGTTTCTATCGCAGGTTCATCAAGGATTTTTCCAAGATAACTCGACCATTATGTGCATTACTGTAGAAGGATGTTTCATTCGACTTTACAGCCAAGTGTCTTCAAGCTTTCAACAAACTAAATGAGTTGTTTATCACAACCCCCATCATTCGGGCACCAAATTGGAGCTTTCAATTTGAGTTCATGTGTGACGCTTTAGATTATGTTGTTGGAGAAGTTCTAGGCCAACGCCCAGAGAGGTTACCTCGTGTCATTTATTACGCCTCCAGGACCCTAAATGATGCACAGTTGAATTATTCAACTACAGAAAATGAGCTCTTAGCAGTGGTTTTTGCTCTTAAAAAGTTTAGATCTTACTTGTTAGGAGCTAAAGTTATTATATATTCTGAATATGCTGCTTTGAGATATTTGATGATCAAGCAGGATGCAAAATCTAAGTTGATTCGATGGATGCTCTTACTTCAGGAGTTTGACATTGTGATCAAGGACAAGAAAGACACTAAAAAAGTGGTGGCTGACCACTTGAGTAGACTCACCCATGGATCTACTGCTGAAGAGGACACCCTTCATCTTAGAGATAGTTTTCTAGATGAACAACTTTTTACTGTTCAAGATTTAGAGCCATGGTATGTTAATATTGTCAATTACAAGGTCAGTAAATACATTCCACCTAAATTCACCAGAGCGCAGAAAGACAAGCTAGTCAAGAAAGCTATGTACTATGTATGAGATGAACCATATTTGTGGAAACATTGCACTGACACCATCATCCGTAGGTGCGTCCCTGAATCTGAATTTCACTTTATTCTAGTTTTTTGTCACTCACATGCAAGTGGTGGACATTTTTGATGGAAGAAGACAACTCTCGAAATGCTTGAGAGTGGATTTTATTGGCCCACTTTATTTCATGATGCACAGGTTTTCTTTAAATTTTGTGTCAGGTGGCAACTGACAGGTAACATCAGTCCAAAAGACCAAATGCCTCAACACCCCGTTCTTATAGTTGAAATATTTGATGTGTGAGGTATTGATTTCATAAGACCATTCCTAAATTCTCAAGGGTATTTGTATATTCTTGTTGATGTTGATTATGCATCAAAATGGGTGGAGGCTAAAGCCACTAGGACTAATGATTCTAAGGTTGTTAATAGTTTTCTTAAGGAAATATTCAGGAGGTTTGGAACACCTAGATGCATAATCAGTGATGGAGGATCACACTTCTGCAACAAGACCTTTGATACCTTGCTTAGGATGTACAACGTGACACATAAGGTGGTAACACCTTGTCATCCTCAGACAAGCGGGTAGGTGGAGGTATCAAATAGAGAGATCAAAGTGATTCTTGAGAAGACAATTGGTCCAACCCGAAAAGACTGGAGTCAACACCTTGATGATGCATTATGGGCTTATAGGACAACTTATAAAACACATATCAGGATGTCTCCTTATAGGTTGGTATATGAGAAAGCATGCCATCTTCTGGTGGAACTTGAGCATCGAGCGTATTGGGTTGTGAAGAAGTTCAATTTTGATATGGATGAAGCGGGTCTGCATAGGAAGTCGCAACTCAGTGAGTTGGATGAGATCCGACATAATGCATATGAGTCCACATCATATATAAAGAGAGAACCAAAGCTTTTCATGACCGGAACATCAAAAGAAAAGAATTAGTAGTTGGTCAGAAAGTTTTGCTGTTTAGTAGTTGTCTACGCTTATTTCCAGATAAGCTTAAAAGTAGATGGATTGGACCTTATGTTATTACTAATGTTTTTCCTCATGGTGCTATAGAGATTATGAGTTCAACAACATGAAAAACATTCAAGGTAAATGGACAACGACTCAAGTCTTTTTATGAGTCGTTTGTGGAGCATGTGTTTGAAGATGCAGACATTTAGGACGCGCCTCCTATGAAGAATTGAGTGGATCTAACGTCTGACTGAAGACGTTAAACTTAACATTACTTTGGAGGTAACCCATGTGGATGGAGAAGCTAGCGACCAGATTTGATTTGTTATCCCTTTCCTTTTATTTTTCTCCACATAGTGTGTTTTGTGTGTGATATGTATTCTGTGTCATACTTGGTTGGTGTATTGTATAGTCTAGTTCTAGTTTTTACATTGAAGAGAATGCAACTTTGAAGTGTGGGGTGAGGCTATATCATATATTTAGCGTCTAGATATAGATTTTTAGTTTTTTGAGTCAGTATTTTTAATTTTTGATGTAGTGTAATTTTTCGGACATAACTAGATATCTCAGAAAATTCTGCTATTTTGAGTGCATGTTTGTATATATGTCTAGGGTATGCTTACAAAATTTTAGCCTATTCGGGATTGCGGTTAATTCTGTAAAAATTATGCAAGTGAGAGTGCACAGTCTCTTAAGTTTTTTCCGTTTTGCTTAGAATGTCCAGATTGTACCCTTCGATCCATCAAGAGATATCCTCCTTCGACCCATCGAAGGGTTGTTCCAGAACGAGAACAGAGAGCTTGCCTTAATCTATCGAGGATCATATTCGATCCATCGAAAAATTAGTGTCAGTTTTGAGTTTTTCTTTGTCTTTCTTGTGTGTTAAAGTGCCTTATTTGAAAAACAAAATACAAAAATAAATAGTTGAAAGTGCTAATACTAGAACAGAAACACAAGGAAACAACACGATGTATTCATGCAAGGAAAACCTCAAAGGAGGTTAAAAACTTTTTGGGACTTTAAGGAAAAGCACCGAACCAAAAACACTAATAACAAACTACTTTCACAATCTGAATAATCAAATTACAAATATAAGCACACCATGCTAAGTGGTAATATGAATATTAACTAAAAAACAGTTTGAAACTACTTCTCCTTGTCAAGCTAGGAAACCTCTCTATTTCCTTCTTCAAGACAGCAAGCTTCTGATCACAGCAAGCTTTTCTCTCCAACCTTTGCAGCAGACACACCTGCACAAATAACAAAGGTCGACTAACACAAAAACAGAACTCACATAATAGAGTTCACAAAATCAGATCTGATCAGTAATTCTCGATCTCCCCGCAACATTTCACATATCATCTATATATATGGTTAGGGTAACAATGAGCTAATGTTCACATTCTCCTAGAGTTCAGTTGCACATCAATCACTTTGATTGCAAAATCTCTTGGATGAGATATATTTTGGTTTGACAACGATACTCAAACCTTATTAGATAAGCAACGGATCCATATCATTAATTTATATAAAACCAATCAATGCTAACTTTAACCAGATAAGGTAATTACTCATCCTAACAAAAAGGATACTATACCTTCCATAAGTTTAGTGCCCGTAGACTTTATTCTCTGGTATCAATGCCACAGTTGTGAATGATTTGCCAATTACTTACAATAGTGTCAAGAAAATACAAAAAGAAGAGTTTTATGAGCCCTTAACAAGTCAATGACGTGTGTATTTCTTCCAATTTTGTGACTACGAGATGATTATGTGACTTGAGTTTCTTTGGTTAATATTAATATATGATGCATATGCGAATATGTAGTGGATGTAGAAACGAGTTAGCATTGTACAGATTTTTGAGCATGCATAAACCTTATTGAGATTCATTTAACCCATGAATTGTTAAGCCTTTATGTGAAATACATGCTTTCATTATTAAGTGTCAATTGCTTGCCAAAAATTAAGTTAATGGACTATAGAGATTACTAGAACTTGCTCTTGTGCTATTCAAAGCTTTTAGTCAATATATGTTTTGATTGAGGAAGTGATAAATACATTTAAGAGACACCACCATAACCATATAAGCCTGTATCCTGGTTTCTTGTACACAAGATGTGCACCCCGTAGTTAACCACTTTGAACCTACATGTAAAATGTTATGTCATCACCCACAGATCTCCGACCTTGAACTATAGAATAGTTATCTTTACCTTTATTTTAGGACTTGGTAGAGCTATATATGAGACATGTATGTGAAGGCGGCGACAATGTCGAAAGGTGATACAAAGAAATAAGTGTGGGGTATCAAGCTAGTGTGAAAAAATAAAAATAAAAAAAGAAAAGAAAAAAAAAGAGTAGTGATATTTAGCTTGATACCCAGGTTAACGGTTGATTCAAAGAAGGATGTGAAGACCCAACAAGATGTGAATACCCAGGCCACGATAGTGAAAAAGTTCATGGTTGTAAATTTTGAAGAAGTCTCTTACTTGGTGGTCTACTAGGTTCTAAAATTGTGTTTGCAATCCATACTCATTTATTCTTTAACCTATGAGCCAAACCCATTACAACCCATGAAGTCTTTTTGATCTTCAAGATGACAGCATTTAATCCGTGGAGATTAGTAACAAGAATGAGCATATGGTTTGATCCATTTGGCAAGTAATCGAATTGAGTGATACCTTAGATATATATATATTTTGAGAGAAACACTTATGAGAGCATATCGATGTGAGGTTGAATCTTGATTGGTTTTGTGCATGTTCTAGCTCTTTATTCACTTGATTATGTATGTGTCGTACATGTTACAGGTGTGCTATATGTTGGAGTTATCCTTGGTAACTTGTAGGTATATGTGATCTTGGTGTTATAATTTTGTGGAAGAATGCTTAGGCAAATTGTTGAGGGCATTAGAGTCAGTGTTTGTAAAGTTTGAGTATTTTTTTAGAGTCTTAATTTAGTGTATTGCTCGAGGACTAGCAATGTTTAAGTGTAAGAGATTTTGATAGTCGCATATTTATGTGTCTATTTAGTGTTTAATTCATTCCCTATACTTAGTTTATTGTTATATATTTGAGTATTTAATTAATATTTATTATTTTATGGGATTTGTGGAGAAATAAAGAAATAAAAATTAAAAGAGAGTTTCCTAGCTCAATATGGATTCAAGAAGGAGTTTTGTGCAACTAAAAAAGCTTTTTTCAAGGAGGACTCTAGGAGATCAATTATGAGACATATATAAACCTATTAGGTTTTTGGAAAGGGGAATCAAGATTTTAGAGAGAAAAAATCAAGCAAAGGAGAAGCAGCCGCAAAAGACCCAGAGTGCCATTTTTAGATCCATTGAAACCCGAGTTTCGATCCATCGAAACTGGATGACACTTTCTGTTCTTCATCCCTTCTTGATTTGTAAACTCTATGCTTTATTTTGATTATGCTATTATGACTTTTAGTAGCTAAACATCTCATTAAGGGGCTGCTTGAAGCCCCGTACATGAAGTCTTTTTAATTCATACACTGTAATCTAGTTTTGCGTATTCAATTCGAATGAGGTTTCTTTTTCTATGTGATTCACCATATGAATTCTTGTATGTTTGCTTTGGTGCGTAACTTAGTATGCATGCTAGGATTCTATTGTCATGAGATACGGGCGACTGTAGATAATTTCTTCCACCAAATTCTCTACAGGACACGCTCATAGTGTACCTGTGAACCCTAGGTCTAGCAGGACACGCTCGTAGTGTACCTGTGAACCCTTATATATTTTCAAACATTTTCTAGAACTTAATGTTTTCTTCTTTGTAAACCTTGGGGTCCATGATTATGGGTTCAATAGAGGGATAGATGTGGAGGAGGTTCATGACAAACTCACATAGACAAAAGGATTAGGTAATAAGATGTGTCGTGTCTATCAGCCTTTCTGAGAACTTTCATCCATTGAATATGTGCATTCTATTAAGTATGTGTTAGATAGATGTAATGGTGGTGGTGGATTGCATTCCTCTTAACTCATTCGTCATATAGTTTAAACAACTTTGCATTCATTAGCATATTTACTTTCAGCATTTATTTTCTGCGTTAGCTGTAGTTTAGCCGATTTAGTTTGGTACCCAAATCAACTTCGAATACCCTAAAATCTTGTGTGGATGTCCGCCACTGTGTCTAGTTTATTGTATACAAATTTCGTGTCATTTGAGTCTGTCTATAGTAGGATCGTAGTGTCATTAGTGTACCGTAGTCGAGTCTGTCAGCATTGTAGTCTAGTGTTAATATTTAATTTCATCAATTCCGTGTGTTCGATAAGCCTGTTTAACATATTACATTGATATATTCAAATTAAAAATGGAACATCTTTGAGAAGTTATTTTCCACATCATTATATATACACCTAATATACACATATTCATCTAACCACCTCTTATATATGCATCTATCGTACTGATACAGTGATACAAGCATAACGTGGGGAAGGTCTGCAATACGTTTCAACCATATAATAGTTAAGTGACAAAAACTCAAGCAAGCCCGTGACAGAAAGGCATCAGTATAGAGTGGTTGATCGGGTATTATTGCTTTTATCTTATAATTAATAAGCTAAACCTACTATAACAGTAACTAATTTTGCCGGGAAGAGGGAGATTAGGTTGAGATTCTGGAAAAGAAATTAGCGAGTTATAGACGACTTCTGACAAAAAAAACAACCCAAGAAGACAATTAGTGATTAATTTAATCACACAACGTAAATTATAAATCTTAGTTATAAGATTTGGCCAGTATGGTTCTCTTATCTGCGTACGTTATGGCCGACTAAACAAAATTCTGATTCCCCGAAAACAATCGATGTGTAGTTGGCCGGCTAAATAAGGAAAACGATTTGACATTGATTATTGTAAGTTTAGTTAGTAGCTATGTGTTTGTGGGTACTAATTACTGTATTTTAAGTGGTTGACCAATAGTTCTTGATGATAAGCATAATCTACAACAAAAAGAAAATAGTGGAAATGGGATTAGTTAGTTGCTTTACTTACAAGTATGGAACTTGTACGTAAACGTAGTTAAGTCGAAGATTATATTAGAGTTTCCATTATATAAATCCAAATTTCAATGCCTTCAAATTGAAGCATGAATGAGTCAAAGACATGCATGCGCTACTATTTTTCTGTTCGAGTCTTTTTCTTTCAATCTTTAAACAAAGATCTCCTCTTCGGATTTTGTTGTGGTTATTGGTTCTCTTGGATGGGATTGCCATAGTCTTCGTTCGATGGTTTCACAATTATATTTCCTTCTCGTATATATCTTTTTGCCACCCCGCTCTAAAAGTTTTAAACTATCTGCACTGTCTTTCCGTTGGAATTATTGTTTGATGGTTAATCAGTATTTTAAAAATAATAGTCGGCCTTGACTAACCTTGTCCCTCGAATTGTTTAGTTTAGAGATTCGTATTATAGTGCGGTGTCCGATTTTACAAGGCATTTGAGGGGATGTAATACACAGTAAGAAGCTAGGGAAACTAGCTAGGACCGATCGATGTTTGTATTAGTATTGGAATTTTGGTCCCGTTAGACATTGAAACGACTGATTTCGTGACTCATCTTATCATGATCATATTCGTTTGCTTATAGAAATTTTGCTCTCACTACTTAATTAGTAAACTTGTTCTTATTCTTTTCTTTTCTTTTTTTTGTTTGGTTGAATTTCAAAGCCAAAATATGACTTTAGATGTGCGAAATGACAAAGAATACCATATACTAATCAACATAGCACATGCACTTGAAATTATGGAATCAAATCCTATCTAGTACGTATGACCTTGATGTGGAATTAGTTCATTAAATTGGGAATTATTCTTAACTAAAAATGATCATTTAAACCATAATGAAAGCTCAACTGTAACCAAGAATAATTTGATTGGGTATAAAAGCCAGAAATTGAGATTGATTTACAACTAAATTGCTTGTTTAAGGAAGTAACATATTTCAATGAAACGTAACACGTACATTTTAACGCGCAATATTTGTATTTGGTTATTACGAGATTGCTTTGATAAACAAACTTCAAAGTTGTTAAAGTTGTAATACATTATACTATTGTCTATAATTAGTGTTTCACATGAGTTATGAGTCGAAATTTGTCATGAGTCAAGATTATCTTTTTTTTGTTGTTACAAAAAATTTAGGTGAGAATTTGGTTATGCTACACTATTAGCGTAAGAGCAAACTTACAATCTCAACCTTGAAGGACTTACGATAGATATGTACATGTCACACTAGCCCACATGTATGCATTTCTGCAGGAGGATTTATAGATTGCACACCCAACATAAGATTGATTGTAGTGGTGATCGAACACGGGTGGGAGAACCAACGCACTTGTCCACCCTTACCAATTGAGCCAACCCATGCGGGTCAAGATTATCTTTGAAGTTTGCTTAACAAAGTAAAAAATTAAAATATGTAGTAAACGTTGTGATCCCTAACTGTAATTGCACAAAACCGAAATTTCGTAGATGCATTTCACTGTGGTTTAGTTTGGAGTTTAAATAGTGGTACGTAAAGTGTTACTATTACCTTGAATAGTATTTTCGACATTGTCCTTCATAATCTAACATGTTGTCATGAACCATATCTATGCCTAATTTAGTCGCGCATAATGTAGCATTGTAGCATGATTGGCTAAAGTGTTGATTAACAAACCAAGATTTCCACAACAACGTCAAAATTTGCAAGTTGGTTCGATATTGACTTCTCCTCAGCCCTAGCCTTGCTTTTCGATGAGATATTATCTTTTCACAGCAGCAATCACTGGGTTTTGGATTAGGCTATCTTCCGAGATCCACGCGGCGGGCTACAGTTAGAGCTGGGAAATGCTTCATCTTCGTCTTTAGATAAGATAATACAAAGTAATCTGAATTTGAAAGCAAAGGCGGAGAACTGTGTTAAGTGACCTCTTACAGATCGACTCCTCTCTTACCTGGTGTGTATTCGATACCTTTTCCATCACTGGGATAAAGATCGAGTGAATGAATATGAATACTCGTCAACTTTTCTCTTTTCATCCGCATCACACGAAAAGGCCAAGCTAGCTACGTTAAATTGGTTTCTTACTTATCACTTATGTTTAGCCAGGTAGTTATTATTGATCCAGTAGTATTTGTTAAACTGTGCAGCTTAGAATAACATGTTTTAGGATTAAATCAGTTTATTTTAACTATTTTGATAGAATAAATATTTGATAAAAATATAAAACAAGAAAAATTGTTTTTTATTTTTTTAGTTCAAAAACCACAGTTATTGTATTTTTTTTTAAAATATTTTAATTTCAATCTCAAATTAAAATTTAGTACGTTGAGTCTGCTGCTGATAATATTATACGTATTTATTTTTTATAGAGTTTAAACTTTATACTCATTTATTGTATTTTTTATTTACAGTAATCGAGACATAAGGATAACAAAGAGAATAGATGTATTCATGTAGGTAAATTTAAGGTTGTTTCCTAGACATGCATAAGGCAGAAGCAAAGGCGCCTAGCACGAATTGACGTCATATATACATATATATATATATATATCTCTCTCTTTGTCTACTGGCAGTGGTAATATGGTATGTGCGTGGTGGATGAAGTACGTAACAAAAACTAGTTGGCCTACTAATTAATCCGGTGATTTAAGTTTTACTCATTCATCAGGCTCATGGTTCAAGTTAAACTAGCTACTTGGCTACTTTATCTTGGAGTGCATTTCAAGTGTACGTAACTCCACGAGGATAGATTCACAGTTGCCTAGAATCATCTTTACTAAACTCAACTATGCATGCACGCTCAACCATCAAGTAAACTTTATAAATCAAAATGTGGGAAAAGAAAAACTCTTAACCAGGAATACCAATACAAAGAAAACACTACAAATGAACTATGAGACTTTTCCGTTCTTCTAGACTAGACGATTAGTTTGATTCCGGAGGGTCTAAGGTTTGTTTTGCAAGTCTCTTGTTTATGGAACACATGTCACTGTTGAGTTCATATGTTATCATGTTATGCACTCAACGTGGCCACGTAGTGGAACAGTTTTCAACCCAAAATTTCTGCAAGTGCGAGTCATAGATGATATCAAGCTAATGAACAAGGAGGCGAGTCAAAAAACGACCCCGTTTTAAAGGTGGGCTCCGAGAGAGCCCGAGGAGGAAGGCAATACCTTTCTGTTAAACTTGGACAGAATCTGTTAAAGGAAGGCTGTTACGGCGGGACCCGCCCGCTTCTGTTGGAGGTTATGAGACCGCTGAGTTGTTCCCCATAGCTGGAGCACGGCTCCTTTACCAGTCCAACACGTGGCGTACTTCAGTGCCATACTGCTGGTACGTACGTACAAAGCTCACTTGCCACGTACGCAAGACCGAAGCTCCATTGTAACTTTTTAACTAGAAGCCTCTGTTCTTAACTCTACCGGTAGAGATGTAAGTAAAAAGAAATAGAAAGTTTCGATGTACTTATTTACGCCAAATTTTAGTAGCTTCATTTTTGACAAGGATGTATAACTAACTCTTAAACTTCAAAGCCGACGAATTTCGAAGTAGTTTACTGATGAGCTTTGACACATATTAGATCGATCGAGATTGAGGCTATAGCTAAGGTTGAATTTTACATACGTAGGCCACTGATGAAGGGATAGGGCCGGGACTGATAATATCTTGTTGAAAGTGAATATATTTTTGTGTTATAAACTTATAATGAAATATCTATTCCTATAGAAACAGATATTCAATTTTAAAGGGAAACTGATATTTGTTTCGGCAACTTGGAACAGGTAGAGTTGTTAACTTTTAGGTACAAAATCAAATGCTGGGATTTCCATGTTATGATTGTTATCTATTTGTTGCGATATTTCTCCTTTTGGTTGCTGTGACTCATTTGGATCTCGGTGGCTTGTAAATTGGAAACCATATATGGGATAGCTAGCTAGCTTGTGGCAAACTCTAAAACACACGTAACTAGGGGAGTACTGGGTTGTGGCACACATGTAGAGTTTGCCGTGTATATGTGATATAGTGGTAAAGGGCAAAACGAATTCTAAATTGGATAAGAGTTCCAAGGAAAGAATATATATCAAAGCCACCCAGACAGAAACTAGATGATCAACAATATCCCAAATAAAAGTTCCCTCTCTTTTTTTTTCCAACAAAAGCATGCATGGTATCTTTGAATCATCACACAGATTTAGAGAGAGAGAGAGAGAGTGAGAGAGAGAGAGTGAGAGAGAGAGTGAGAGAGAGATGGTTGACGTAGATAAGAATCAAACATATTCATTCCGTACATTGGGATTTAAATTAAAGGATCGAATTACTGAAGCAACCCAACATATAAGTGTATGAAAAGAAAGATATGGTGCGTATATATATGTTAAACTATGAGAGAGCCATATGCAGCGGAGGAGTGGTATGTCGACGACTGAGAATAACAGAGAATTTGAAGGAGACAATGCAGAGGATGTTGCTTAAAGCATTTGCCAGAGGCCAGGATCGGACTAGCATAATTGGATTAGCTTCACTCCTCTTCCAGTCCTCGTAACTCGACATTGGCAAAACTTTGCAAGTCTTCTCCCACGTGTCACTTGTGCCGCGGTTTAGTGTGTACCAAGCCATTGAAGCCAATTTTGCTTGTGGAGTGTACTACTTAAAACATGTGCATGTAACACTAACCCAGTAGCCCCACTACATGATGGCTTTGAATTGTTTCAACAAAAAAGTAGCTAAATAATTGCCTGAAATCCAAATCTCTCATGAATTGGTTGGGTAATTGGTAATAATTAAACAAGAGTCGGATTGTAGTCAAGCTCTTAATCGGGGAATGGGGCCTTATGATTCAATATCCATCTACCTTTAAAATTTTCAGGTGTAACTGTACCTTTTCATTAATTACAAAATTCAGTTATAAAATTCAATAACTATTAGTCTAGTAGGAAATAAGGGTTGATAGAATGCCCCAATATTTTTTCTAATACGAAAGGGAAAGAAAAACTATAAGTTAGATTCGTTTCAAAATTAAAGAAAAAAAAACTAGAAGTTAGATTACAGAGGCGGAGCATTTCTAAATATGCAAGGTCTGATATATCATATATGTGATCCATATTTTGAAGCTTATCAGCCGCAAAAACTTGCTTCCTAGAAAGGAAAATGCCCTAGCTAGTGAGCTCACCACACTGGCATCTTAAAGGTATTGCATGCATGTTGACCTAAAACTCTAACCTGGCTATTGGATTCTGCATGCACGTGTAATCTGAACCGTTGATCCCACGTCACCCTTAGACGATAGTCAAAACTGTCGGGCTTTGACCGTCCAGGCATGTAGCTTTTACGTGCCGCCGGAGTAGTAGTGTTAGAACGGGATACTGTAAAAGGGGGAGACATCCTTCTCTTCTCTGTTAAAGAAAGCGAGAGCAGGGGCTTTTTGGGCAATGGAGTGGATAATATTCCATTCCAATCCCACCGGCCTCTGTACTAGTACCACTGGCCAGTACTGAGCACAAGTTCGCCGTGTAAGCAAGAAGGAGCAAACAGAGAGAAGGAAAGCATGCAAGAGTAGGCAAAGGACTCGCTTTTGCCTCCTGGTCGTGGGACAATTCAACTTCGACTTTACGTGCATATGTGGTAACTTAATCCACCTAATTACTTCAATACTTCGTTTCCCATACAATAATTGGAAACCAAAAAAAGATAGTAATCCGAAAGTAAAGAGGTCGGTAATAGTCACAAACTCACAACTCCCACGTCTTAAGCAACAATTACTGTCTCCTCCTGGTTTTGGGGTCGTCCAAGCTGGCTTTACCCTCGCTATAATTTAGCTAGGTGTCTTCTTATCAATCTTGAGGTGGCCGAGATCCGAATTGGCTAGAAAAAATAGGAATATATACATACACTACTACTATAAAATAGAACTTAGCGAGGAAAAAGGTATATATACATACATTACCAGAAAATCGAATTTAGGTGATGAAAAAAAATTTCGTCAGCCAAGAAAAAATTTCATCGACTAGGCTAACTTTAGACGACGAAATTGATTTTCACCGCCTAAGTAAGATCTTAGACAACGAAAAACAGAATTCGTCGCCTAAGAATTATATTTTAGATGACAAAAATATCATCGTCGTCTTAGAAGACCTACTTAGATGACGAAAATTTTCATTTCGTCGTCTAAGAACATACCCTAAACCTAAACCCTAATCTTAAGCGACGAAACTCATGTTTCGTTGTCTAAGTAGTACTTAGACGATGAAATTCAACCTATTTCGTCATCTAAGATGAATTTCATTACCTCCGATCAAAGAGCACGACCATGCATACCATCTGAAAATGCATATTTTTTCGTCGATGACATAGAATAAAAAATTCTTCGTCAACAGGAAATTTTAAGAATTTTGCCGCGGAGGTTCGAAATGTTAGACTCGGCCTATCTGAAGATAGATTCAATCCTTGTGGTAGTAACAGCGCTGCCGTTTGCACTTGGCCAGTTATTCTCATACCATACAACCTGCCTCCATGGATATGCATGAACAATGATTTAATTTCCTTACTCTGCTAATTCCAGGTCCTAAATCTCCGGAAAAATGTTTAGATGTGTACCTCAGACCATTGATCGACGAGCTCAAACTGTTGTGGGAACATGGAGTTTCAACTTATGACAAGTTCACTAACACGATGTTCATGATGAGAGCAGCCGTCATGTGGACAATTAGCGATTTTCCTGCATATAGGATGTTGACATCTTGCACAACCAGAGGATACAATAGTTGTCCTGTCTGTTTGGACGACGTCAACTCCAGTTGGCATGCGGGGAATGTATGTTACCTAGGTCACAATAGATGGTTTCTTCATGATCACTCGTGTTGATAGGATGAGGCTCATTTTGACGGGACGGTAGAGAATAATTATAAACCCCGACAATGGTCTGGAGAAGAGATTTTAGAGAGGTTGAACATGTTCTATTTCGGTGTGTTGACCAAAGATATATAAGTGAAGAGACTCAATCCACACCCTCCACACGATCTCAGCTATTGGCATCACAAAAGTATTTTCTTGAATTGCCCTAATGATCCAAGTTGAAACTCTGAAACAACGTAGAAAAGAATGTATGCGACAGCGTGGTGGGAACAATTTTGGGTATTAAGTTGAAGACCAAAGATACTCCCAAAGCGTGCAAAGATCTGGAATCTATGAATTTGAGCCATCACTTGTGGTTGAGGAGGGACAGAAGAGGAGTGTACAACAAGATGCCAGATCCACCTTACACGTTGAAGCCGACACAGAGAGGATATATATTCAGTTGGTTCAAGACTGTTCATTATCCGTCTACTTATGCAACGCATATTATACAAGCAGTTGACGAGGTGCAGCACAAGTTCATTGGTCTATAGACTCATGTCTATCACGTTACGCTGTAACATCTGATCTCAGTGATAATTCGACCATATTTGCCTCGTGATGTTATCGAGCCAATAGTAACATTGTGTAGATGGTGACAGAGGTTATGCGACAGAGAGTTGCAGAAGTCATATGTCCTCGAACTTCAATACGAAATGGTGCACATCCTTTACAAATTAGAGAGGATTTTTCCCCATGCTTTCTTTGACATCATGATCCACCTACCCCAACAGGTGCTCATTTCTGGTCCGGTCCACTACACTTGGATGTATCTTCAAGAAAGGTACGTACAATTATTTATAACGGTTGTTCATCATTTTCACATTTTTTTTGTTTCTACTATTCTTCAAATTATTAATTGTATGATTTTACAGACAACTTGG
Organism: Geum urbanum; assembly: GCA_946800695.1. Lineage (NCBI taxonomy): Eukaryota > Viridiplantae > Streptophyta > Magnoliopsida > Rosales > Rosaceae > Geum > Geum urbanum. The sequence continues at coordinate 62,499,905 of OX327003.1, forward strand.
ACAATATCAAGGATTTGTGAAAAATAAATCTGCCCAGGATGACTCCATAGTTGAGACATACCTAATACATGATCGAACGTGTTACCTACTACAATAGGCACCTCATGGATCCAGTCCAGGGCAATCCAAAAGTCCGTCACAATTTTTCAGTCGTCACAAATGTTGTACGACTGTTTAAAGGAGTATTAAAGGAAAGATCAACTAAAGAAGAACTTGAAGAAGCATATTGGGTAATATTACGAGACTGTGACGAGGTCGACCGTTACATGAAGTACTACAGGGAGTACATTCAAACGATTAAACTGGACAAGACTCTAGCTTGGATTGAAAAGATGCTTAAGAAGAAGTTCCCCGATTATTTCCAACAATGGGTACGTATTTTTCATTATTTTAAAAATCTTTTCTCATATATAGTACGTAGGGCATTTGGTGTTTGTTTATGCAAAGTGTTTTACCTTACTTTGTGTATGCATATTTTTTGGTTTCGTTTATTTTTAGAGGAAACTTTGTCGAATTTTCGGTAGAAATTAAATTACACATTCATATATATTCTTCACATTTTTGCAAATGGATGATATATAAAAATCCGATAACCACGAGGGGTGGTGGTCGTGGGAAAACCATTTGTTGGCCTATAAGCCGGTTAAGTACCATATTTACTCCGGCTGTTTTGTGAATAGTGTAAAGTTTCATTCATTAACGTGAGATGAAGTAAGAAGCACACAAAATAGTGGGATCAGAGTTGGAGAAAGTGATGTTGTCTATTATAAAGTTCTTGAATATGTCGTTGAGCTGCTATACTGGAATGATATCAGCATTTTCTGTTCAAGTGCAAATGGTTCAAGCATACCAAGGAAGATATGGGACTTTTATCAGTGTATACAAACTCAAGCTGGTATGAGGATGAGTTATTCGCTCTTGTCACCTTAGTTAAGCAGGTGTTCTATCTGGATGATCCAAAAGTTGGTGAAAGCTGAAAAATAGTAAATCATATGTCACACTAAGGAATATGGAGTGCAACTACACTTGATGGGACGTCGGCGACTGATATTGAAGCGCATAGAGATAATGCATATCAAGAGCCTAATACTTGAGTCATCCTCGATGTAATGGAACTGGTTCAGCATAACGAACGCTTACCCCGATTGATGGCACCACAGATCTTACTCTAGAAGAGACTAGAGAGTTAGCGCAGAATGCCCCAGAAGTCGAGGAGCCTGAGGACAACGACGACGTCGGATACAATTCAGACGATGTAGAGTATGATGATGAGGAGCAATCATATGATAGTGAGGAGGATGATTCAGATGATGATGATTATGAGGATGTGGATTGATATATATGAGGCTGGATTAGTACGTAGTTAAATATATATTATATCATATGAATATATAAAATTAAATTAATTATATAGACTAGCTATGCTATAAAATTATGAATCGGAAGAACGAAAATGGAATTGGAAAGGCTAGATAGTGATGCTTGAAATAAAATTATTTTTGGAATTGAATTTTTTTTAAAAGTAAATAAAATTTACTCTTAGCCGATGAAAATGCACTATTTCGTCGTCTAAGATTCACTTAGACGACGAAAACATGCATTTCGTCGTCTAGGTGAATCCTAATCCTAACCCTAAACTTAAACACTAACAATAATCCCGTTACCTTAAACCCAAAAAATACACAGTTCGTCGTCTAAGTGAGTACTTAGGCGACGAATTCACTTGTTTCGTTACCTAAGGTCAATTTTTTTGGGCGGTTCATTTTTTCAGCCAAATATTTTGGGTCTCATTTAAAAACTATTTAGGCGACGAAAATTGATTTTTTTCGTCGTCTAAGTCGATTGATATATCCCAAAAATTAGATTGACTTCTATCCAATTTTCTCACTTTTCTTTCTCTCTTTCTCTCTCTCCTCTCCTCCGCCGCCTACCTCGATCGCCGCCTACCCAGCTTTGGATTCTCTCTCCTTCCTTCTCGCTCATCCCTACCGGACTCTCTATCTCCTCTCCGCTGTACTCCCTCTCTCCTCTCCTCTTCTCCTCCTCCTCTCTCCTCCGTCGATCTTGATCCCCCCTTCGATATATCTCGATATCCCCTCTTCCGTTTATATATATATATGAATTAGATATATATATATATATATATATGACGATGAATTAGATTAATATATATGATATATATATATATGAATTAGATTAATGTATAACAATCGATTAGTATATTATATAAATTATATATATTTGATATAAAAAATGGTTTAATTATATATATAGTAGATTTGGATTAATATATTATATGTGAATTAATATATTAGATGTGAATTAATTTGGGTATTTTGTATTTGAAAAATAATTTGTGAATTAATATATTAGATGTGTATGTATTTGGATTAATTTCAGTATATTTGGATATATTAGATGTGAATTAATTTGAGTATATTATATTTGGATTAATTTAATGAAATTTGAGTATATTGTGATTAATATATTAAATTTTAGTATATTTGGATTAATATATTATATGTGAATTAATTTGTGTATATTGTATTTGGATTCATTTAATTAGATATACGTAATGTATTTTGATTAATTTGGGTATAATTATATATATAATATTAATTGATTAATTTGGGTAAATTTATTCAGCTTAATTATGACTCCATGGAAGAGGCGCACGGTTGTGGACAAGGAGGCCGAACGCGAAGCCATTGCACAAGCAATGGGTTGGACACAAAATTGGGAGGAAACTATTACAAATTCTCCGCAGCAGTCTTCAGCTCCAGCGACAGCCCAAATTCCTCATGCTCCACGTCAGAAGGTCTCAGCCTTTATGAAAGAGCCGGACAGGGCTCGATCGACTACGTCGTCAGATGGTCCAGATGAGTTAGTCGACGACTCGATTCTCTACAGCGCCCGACGTACGGTTAGGAGGCAGCCATCAGACGCGCCTACGAAAAGGACTCGGGGACTTGGAAAAGGCGCAAAAGGCGAGCGCATAGTGAAGTCAACGGGGAAGAAGATCGAGCTCTCGTACGACGATTTCACTTGAGGCCCTCCGAGTGCGCAAGTCGGGTGTCTGACCTCGCACTCCATTGGCTCAATCATACGAAACAACATATGTATGGTTGCCCCTTCGTAGAACGAGCTGCCCCGATCTGAAAAGTTGAGGGTGTACCGCAAACTATCAGTAATACTATTTATTATTATTTTAAGTAATTACAAAACATAAATGCATTATTTATATAATTAATTTTTGTTTTAATTTGTTATTTATATTTGTAGACACATTTTGAAATCTCCAGCTTAGCGGAGATGATGGAGGATATAGAGGAGACGGCTGGTCACATTTACAAGGACTGGAAGTACGACCTCCACAAGTAGTACCAGCGACACGACGCTCCGCCTCCGCCTGTGAAGCTCCGGAACGATAGAGAAGATGAGTGATAATGGCTGGTTGGACACTTTCAGTGCGACAAGTATAAATTTCGTCATCATTTTCTTTAATGTAATGAAAATTGTATAATTTATTATTTTAAACTATTATTTTATTATTTAATTATCTTTGCTGTGTACGTAACAAACAAGGTCGGAGGCCAATAAGGCAAATCGGGACAAGAAGGGTAAACACCATATATCAGGGTCGTGAAAGTTCATTTACATTGCAAAGAAGAACAAAGATGCGGGTTCGAAGCATTGCTTCCAAAATTATGTGAAACCCGGGGTCGTGAATGAAACGAGTCAACAAGGGGTCAGTAACTCACATTTCTAAAATAAATTGAATTTACTCGTACTTTCAAAGCATATCAAGATTTAGTATAACACTAATTGTATTTTGAAGAAATTGAATTATGATTAGTGCATGATTTAGTTAGGTTGTACTATTAGAATATGATTTTGAATTTAAATTTGGTTATGCTTTAGTTTAGCCGGTTAAATTATGATTTTTAACTTGAGAAATCCGGATGAGAATCGGTGCCTAGGGTGTAATTGTGTTGTTGTAATTGGTTATTCGAAGTGTAATCTTGCCTGCATGTTTTCTGGTTTTCGATAATTTTTTGGAAAAATTATGCCAAATTTTTGTTAGAAATTAATATTATATTTATGTATTCTTCAATTGATTAATTTTAGGAGAGGTTTATACAAATGGCCGGGGAGGAATTAGCCGCGACCCCGCTGGCCAACCCGGAGATGACGCCTAAACAAGTGCCTCCTCTGTCGATGGAGAGTCAGATCGCTATTGCCGATGTTGTTTATGGCCACCGACCTGACAAGGAGGTTCGTGGGCTTGGATGGACGGTACAGAGAGATTTGTCCACTTTATCCGGTTCGTCAACACGACAGGGAGGATACCAAGGCACTCTGAGCCGACCTTCGATTGACACAGGAGTCTGTCGATCATGCCTGGAAGCATTCGAGGTCAATGTTTGCGCAGTTTATCGCTTACAACTGTAAGATGGCCGCCTTCTACGAGGCATGCATGCAAAGCAACCGTTCTTGATTTTGATGACGAGTGTGGTCCCCCCGAGCCCCACTTCTGGCCCTAGCGACATTGATCCGAGCGGCAGCTAGGGAATTAGCAACATGTCTACCCCCGGTTTAGTTTCGTAATTTTTTTTCGTTATTTCTTTTGATGTACGTATACTTTTTATATTTAATGAATATTTTATTAATTTAATCAATAAATTTTTGTATATTTTAAATTTATTTTATAATTCAGATAAAAAAATAAAAAATAAAAAAAATTTAACTTGGGCGACGAAGACTCTTCATTTCATCGTCCAAGTGAATTACTTAGACGACGGACCGTTCATCGCCTAAGTGTATACTTAGACGACGAACGGTTTCGTCGCCTAAATGGTCACACCTACACGACGAAAAATAGGTCGTCGTGTAGGTGAATCACTTAGACGACGACCAATTATCGTCATCTAAGTGTTCTCACTTAAACGATGAAATCAATCGTCTTCTAAGTGGAAACACTTAGACGACTACTCTAGTTGTTCGTCGCCTAAGATGATTCTTAGACGACGACCATTGTCGTCATTTAGAGGAATATTAGTTCAACGTCTAAGTGCTTAGACGACAAACTGTCTTGCGTCTCTTAAGTAGTTTCTGAGGCGACGAAACAAAAAAAATTTGTCGCCTAAGTACTTGGGCTACAATTGTTACATGACGAACTTCAGGCAACAAAATCTTCATCGCCTAAGTACCTGGCCAACGAAAAACACCACTTAGGCGAGGAAAATGTTTCGTTCCTTAAGTGTGTTTTTCTGGTAGTGATAAGCAAATAAAAATATCATAAAACTTTATAAAAGATGGTTGATCCATGATATAATGATCACCGAATAAGTCACGTGAGTGACATAAATAAAATAACAAATGACATACCCAATATATGACATATAATCATCAACTTAGTGATTTAAGTGACAAACAGAATAACAAATCTTTCCTATATAATGATATATAATTTTAATATTGAGTTAAAATATGAACTATATACGGTTCTCGACGATTCCTTGCAAAATAAAAATGAGGAACTAGAACCGAATCGAATCATCCAAATACGATTCGGTTCCTGACAAAATATATACTTTAAAATTTTGGAATCGAACCGAATCGTTCGGTTCCGATTCGATTCGAATCGGTTTTGCGGTTCCTGGTTCCAAAGTCCCAGGCCTAAAAAAACCACTCAGACGACGAAACAAATAGTTTCGTTGTCTAAGTTGTTTATTTAATTTTTTTAATTAAAATTACCACTTAGACGATGAAAAATCTTCATTGTCTAAGGGGATTATTTATTTTATTTTTTAAAATTCGACACTTAGGCGACAAAAATCCTAAAATTTTGTATTCTAAGTGGTAACACTTAGACGACAAATTGTGAGTTTCGTCGTCTAAGTTCTCACTAAAACGCAAAAAAGTTCAACATTTTGTCATTAGTTTTTCGTCATCTAAAAAATCTAGACGACGAAGTTTATTTCGTCGTCTAATTGGCTATTTAGATGACAAAAAATAAAATTTTCGTGACAAAAGTCTTGTCTTCCAAATATTTAGGCGACGAAAAAAATTACTTAAATGATGAAAATATCCTAAGTGTGTTTTTCTTGTGATAAGAGTTGAATTAAAAAGGTACGTATAGCCCATGCATGCATTGTGGAAGTTATAATACACATAAAAACAAAAATGTATGGTTTCGTTAATTGGAAACAATGATATGCATAGGCAGCTGAAGCTAGCTAGCTAATTAGATCGCGTAAAACTCCGTCATTCTTTCTTGTAATTCCCAAGTATATTGTGTTGGGGATTTGTGAGAATTTAGCGTAACGAACCATACATATGACTAAGAAAGATCGATGTTGCTTGACGCATTTGTCAAATGCTTCGAGTTTGGCATATCCCAGTGAGCGACCACACGTGCTGCTAGCTGCTGCAGCTTGCAGCTACATAATCTAAGCTTTGCTATTATGGTGGAGTCATCTTGAAGCTAAGCCATGGCATGGATATTACTCCATATAATAATTTATTAAGTAGAACACATTCTCTGTTGCGATTTCTGTAATCCTAATAAACAAAGTTTCGACTTTCGAGTACTCGATTCTTCGGCGTCGTCAACCAGTTCGATACAATCATTATTTACATTAGTAATTATAAAGTTACTAATAAAGGAGTGTTGCACTAGCTTGGTTCGGCCTATTATTATCTTTTATTTTGTGGACGAGTCTTTGTTTGGTCAAAGTCAAGCAGACAAATGAGTGCTATATTTTGAGGGATTTGACAACAGGGCAACAACGGCGCACTATGTAAATGCTTGGCTTAATTATGCAATGGCTAGAACTTGTTTCAAAAAAAACAAAAGAACGTACTCTAGCTATGAAATTATATAGATAATTAAGGTGCATTTAGATATCAATTCGACCGCAAGAGAAATATCCATTACAACAAGAAAAGACTTCTTGTTGCAGTGATCTTCCCTTTCAATTCAAGAAAGATTGACGCCTCGCAGGCGACTACTTGCAACCGCTAATGTCACTTGAAGCTGGTCAAAAACCTCTTTGATGAATCCAATTACTATATACATATATAGCTGCAGGCAAGAATCATCGATCTCCGGCCTATAAACGAAGTCACTCAAAAATGCTTTTAAATTTTATGGAAAAGGGTGTCATTATCACATTAGCCTTGTCATTAGATAGATGAAGAACAATGCTCGCCACACACACCAAACGTAAAGGCTAGTGTGAAAAATTAATAAAAATGGAGAATTCCTGAAAGTGGAATTTTGGTATAATTCATAGATTTTATTCATTTTAGTTTGGATCATTTTAGTTTGGATTTAAATAAAGGACGTACAAGTGACATCATAATAGGAAATTATATTTACATTCTCATTCCATATTTACATTCCCATTTCATCTGTACACTTTTAATTCTAATTACAAAGGGAATATTTATTGTAATTCTTTCTAACACTCCCCCTCAAGTTGGAGCATAGATGTCCATTATATCCAACTTGTCGATCCATCCAGTAAATGTGTGATATGGCAACCCTTTAGTGAGCACGTCTTCCAACTGTTCTTCAGATGTTACATACGGGAAACAAATATTCCTTTTATCAAGATGATCCCTGATGAAGTGTCGATCAATCTCCAAATGCTTGGTTCGATCGTGTTGAATAGGATTATGGGCAATTTCAATTGCAGCAGTGTTGTCACAGTGTAGATCCATGGCTTTATGGAGCTTGAAACCTAGCTCCTTCAATACATTTCGAATCCATAGCAGTTCATACACTCAATTTGTCATTCCTCGATATTCAGCTTCAGCAATAGAACGAGCAATCATATTCTGCTTCTTACTATGCCAAGTTACTAAGCTTCCTCCAATAAATGTGAAGTACCCAGATGTAGATGCCCTATTTGTTTTGTCATCTGCCCAATCTGCATCGGAATAGCCTGTGACACCAAACTCACCTTTCTTGGAAAAAAAGTATACCTTTTTCAGGTGAAGACTTCAAGTATCTGAGTATTCGCATCACAGCTTCCATATGTTCTTCACTAGGATCATGCATGAACTGACTGACAACACTTACAGCATATGCAATATCTGGACGAGTATGTGAAAGATAAATTAGTCTCCCTACTAATCTTTGATACATGCCTTTGTTAGTTGGAGTCTGTCCAGGACACAACTCCAGTTTGTGATTCATCTCAATAGGAGTTTTAGCAGGTTTACAATCCAGCATTCATGTTTCAGCGAGAAGATCAAGCACATACTTCTGTTGAAACAAGGTGATTCCCAACTTGGATCTTGCAACTTCAATTCCCAAGAAATATTTTAATGGACCCAAATTCTTCATCTCAAATTCTTAGGATAACCGCTTCTTCAAATTCTCCATCTCAGCTGGATCATCACCTATAACAACCATGTCATCAAAATATACAATCAGGGCAGTAATCTTACCACCCTTGCGTTTAATGAACAAGGTATGATCAGAGTTGCTCTGCTGATATCCAAACTTCTTCATTGCTCCAGAAAATCTCTCAAACCACGCTCTAGGAGATTGCTTCAATTCATACAGTGACTTCTTCAATATGCAGACTTTTCCAATATCACATGGCTTACAGGTAGTACCTGGAGGAATATCCATGTACACATCTTCTTCTAAATCTCCGTTCAGGAAAGCATTCTTCACATCAAATGGGTGTAATGGCCAGTCATGTCGCGCTGCTAAGGTTATGAGGATACGTACAGTACTGATATTTGCTACGGGAGCAATGTCTCCTGATAGTCGACTATATATCGCTGAGTATAACCTTTTGCAACCAGACGAGCTTTATATCGATCAATGTTTTCATCTGCATTCAGCTTCACTGTAAATACCCATCTACATCCAACAGTTTTCTTTTTAGGTGGTGCAGAAACAGTCTCCCATGTTTCATTTTTTTGTAAAGCCTTCAGTTCTTCATTCATGGCCTGCTTCCATTTTGGATCTGCCAAAGCATCCTGTACATTACTGGGAATATATATTGTAGATAATTCACTAACAACAAGTGCATGTGTTCCAGTCAACCTATGGTAAGATACAAAGGCAGTAATATAATATTTGGCTTTGGCTTCCATAGTTGACTCATATTGCTTCTTTGGAACCCCTCTTGTTTCTCGTTGAGATCTCCTTGGAGCAACCTCAACAGTGTCTGATTCAATATTATCAGTACATACCTCATGTGAGATGTTCTAGGAAGGTTCTTCAGTTGATGGAGTAGAAGGAAGATCTTCATGAGGTACTGCTTGAGAAAAGGTTTGATCTTCAGGTAGTGATGTTTCAGCTTCAGTTCTCGACCCATTGAAAATATCCTTTGATCCATCGAAGGTCCTTCTCGGGTCCGTTACTTCTGCAGTCCTCGATGGATCGAGAATTTCATTAGATCCATCGAAGGGTGCCATCGGGTTCATCTCTCCTCCAGTCTTCGATGAATCGAAAGTTTCCTTCGATCCATCAAAAGAGGGTCTCGGGTTTGCTCCTGAATTTCCAGCTTTAAAACTTCTCTCCAAGTTTTCTACTTCTTCAAATTCTGGTAGATTCAGAGAATTTCCTTTATATATACTTCTCTCCCCCTGAAGGGAAGACTCTGAAACTCCCCATGAATAATATGGATCAGATTCACGAAAGGCGACATCCAAAGAAATATGCATCTTGTTATGGAGCGGGTCATAACAACGATAGCCTTTTTGGAAGTCAGCATACCCAACAAAAATGCACTTCACAACACATGGATCAAGCTTCCCTCTCAATTGTTTGTTGATATGAACATACATAGTACACCCAAAAACTCTGGGCTCCATATTTAGCAAGGATGACACATTTAGCAACTGATGTAACTTCTGATACGGATTTTTAAACTCAATGACACTGGAAGCAGTGCGATTAATTAAGTATGCACCAGAACAAACAGCTTCTCCCCACAAGTTCGATTTCACATTCATGCCAAAGAGAGAGGCCCGAACAACTTCCATGATCTGTCTGTTCTTACTTTCAGCTAATCCATTTTGTTGAGGAGTGTAAGCAATGGAAGTCTGGTGTCGAATCCCATGAGTACCTAAGTAAGTTTTCATTTCACTATTCACATATTCACCACCATTGTCAGACTGAAGAACCCGGATTTGCTGCTGATACTGGGTTGCCACCATCTTGTGAAATAAATCTAGGAAACACACCGCTTTTATAGTTCATTAAGGAGACCCAAGTCATTCTGGTGCATTCATCAATAAAAGTCACAAAATACCTAAAGCCAGAATGGGTGAGAACTTGGGCAGGACCCCAAACATCCGAGTGAATTTTCATAAAAAGAACAGAACATTTGAATAAACTTGGCGAATAAGTACTACGGTGACTCTTGGCAAATTCACATGTTTTACACTGAAAGTCTGAGGTATTTACACGTGAAAAGAGTTGAGGTTGAAGCTTCTGTAGATATTGAAAATTCACATGACCCAAACGACGGTGCCATAACCATACATCTTCCTTAGCTTTATCCAAACGATTGTATTATTCGCATATCCCTATAATTTCAATTGTTGTGCTCCACCGCTTGTCAGATCAAGATAATATAATTTCCCCCTTCGAATGTCATAACCAAGAATTTTTCTAGTTACAAGATTCTGAAAGATACAAAAGTCTGGATAGAAAGTGACAGAACATCCGAGCGCTGTCGTTATCTGACTAACATATAGAAGGTTATAGGCAAGAGAGGGAACAACGAGAATAGAGTCAATTGATAGATTATCAAATATTTTGACAGAACCTTCACCAATAATAGGAGACGGAGAACCACCAGCAGTAGACACAACATGTTGTGGGGATGGATTAATGGTCTGTACCAGACTGGGAGTGTTCGTCATGTGATCAGTTGCACCAGTATCAATGATCCAGGTAGTAGTCGAAGATGATGCGGAGAAGGATGATGCATTACACTTCACCCCTGATTCAACTATATGAGTAGAAGTAATTGATGATCCACGCGATATCTTCATGTTTCAAACAGTAAGGTTTGTAAGATTCAAGATTTCAAGGATTCAAGGGTTTCAATTAAGGGATTTCATGTACAGCGGAAGAAATAATTCAGTTGTGGTAATTTAAGATTTTTCAGTGGGGGTGTGGAGGATTTCTTTCAGTGGTGATGGAAATTCAGGGGTTTTCAACTTCAATTCGGGATTTCAATGTTCAGGATTTTGGCTTTGATACCAAGTGAAATTTTGGTTTAGGAATAATTCATTGATTTCATTCATCCAAATTCGGGGTTAAATAAAGAATGTACACATAGTATCCTAACAGGAACAGATATTTACATTCCCATTTCATCTATACACTTTTAATTCTAATTAGAAAGGAAATATTTACTGTAATTCTTTCCAACACTGAAGATTAATCAATTCGCTGTTGATGTTTACAGCTAGCTTCTTGAAGTGAATAAGCTCATCGATCTATATAAACATTCCTTCCAAACTTCTTTATCCCACGGCAAGATTCACGACTAAAAGGAAAAGAAGATAACCCGGCAAGCAAATACACAAAGAATCAATTGAAAAATGTATGGGCAATTAGAAGAAACTCTTTGGAAGATTTGAATTTTTGAAAACGGTCTAATCATTATTTCTTTGTTAGATTTAATCTCTTAACCTAAATGCACTTTGTTTTTTATTTTTAGATCTAATTAATCTTTTCCTATATCAAAAGCACCTTAGCTTGACCTAAATTTACTATATAGTCTAGCTCGTTATTGATCGATAATATCAACTTTTAATTAAATTTTTATTATAATCAGTGTCATCATGTTATTCTAGAATTTACTCCCAAAAAATAAATATATAGTTACCTACTATATATTATTTACAAATATTTTACTTACTATTCATATAATTTACCTATTTTATTACCAATATATACCTATTTTATTTACCTATTTTATTCAAGAAATTAATTTACCTATTATATTCAAATATTTTACCTAGTTACTAATCGAGTAGGTACTCTATTTACCAATTTTATTCAAGTACTTTATTTACCTAATATACTCACTTAATTTACCTAAAATATATTCAGGTAATTTTCAGTTAAATATGACAATCTTGAATAGGAATAACGTATGCTTTATTGTGATTGGATATTTAATTAAAAAAATAATTTATACTAATATTTTAATAGTGGCATAAATTGTAGATAATAGAAAAAAATTGGTGAGAGTGCATTATAAATGAAATCAGAATTTAATGTTGTCCTAAACTTATAAAAAAAAAATTAAATCTAAGATAGGTGTTATCTAAATCACCCAAAAATGTAGTACTCAACCTCATGCTGAAACCCTCAAACATATGGCATGCACGTTAATTATATAAATTTATAATCCCTTGATGATAAGCTAAGAAATTAAAAATGCACGCACCATGGTGCATTTGTTTCTGGGCTCTGCACGTCATGTTTAAGCTCCATATCATCTGACATAATCTAATTAGTTTTTGGCCTAGTTTTTCTTTGATAGATTTGACTTGGCTATGAAACTCGATCACGGCCATTATCAGTTGCCGTATATACCTCCATTTGCTATAATCCACTTTCAGTACTAATTATAATACTAACGAGGATATCATCTCTAATTTGTTATGATATAAGGTTGACTGAGAGCATATAGATTATAAAGTATGACTAGATATTAACATGATGACAGTAACGGGCCGTCCAAATTGTCCGACAAGCCGTATATATTCTCCTCTACATATAGGGAAAGAGGATTGGATTAGGTAAAATTACATATATTGATCAATTAACCAAATGGTTGCATCATATAGCACATAATACACACAATGACCTGAAGCTCGATTGCTTGGTCGGTATCTAATCTCTAAGTAAGTATCACTTCAGAGATTAGGACACCAAGCTAGTTAGCTCGAATGCATGATCTATCCTTACAAATTAGCAACATTTTGATTCCAAAAACCAGCAATATATTGACATATAACCTATTCTTAATCATTCGTGACGTACTTGTTGATCAATTTAATTAATATGACTGATCGGTACCTATAAGTTCCGCTGCAATTTCATATTCGATTGGATGGAACAAATAACCATCATGCCCGAATTGAATCAATTACTATTTGACATAAACCCTAGGCGTCCCTCGCTAAATGTCTCACATGCATGACGAACCTATATGATATGACATGATCGAAATTGGCAAAAAACGATTACTGATTGCAATTTTTATTTTATTTATTTATTTATTTTCTGAGAAGGACTGATTGCAATTCTTACCTCATCAAATTATATATCTGCCCCGGAGAAATAATCTCATCAAGAGATTAATTATCAACGAACTATATATGCATGATGGATTACATACTTCTTCACCTCATAAAATGGATAAGCTCTCACGTTAATCAACTTATTCGCTTGTCTATATATATCACAAGTCAAAACTACAATTAATTATACTAGAATCGATCGTTGAAATGGTACTGTTTCAACATTGTACTCTTTGCCAAATCCATATTAATTAAACCTCTATGTATGCTCGAATTTCCGATTTTCCAAAAAACATAAAAATGCATGTACTATAACTCTCCAATATTCAAAATGATCTGCCAAGTGCCAACAATCAGGTAGTGATCGATAAAGGCTAACTGTCCCCAAACTTGCAAGTTTGCAATGCACTCTAAAACTAACAAACAAGGTCTTCATTATTGTCATTTGGATTTGCCCCCCACCATTACTCACATTATTGAATCTAAACTCATGCCATGACCCATATGACATGTGGAGTTGTATGATGAATGGTGTGGAACAGAATTTGAGAAACAGAAGGATAATTATCGGGTCCAACTAAGGAATTAAGAGTCCGACACAATTATATGCCAACTTTTTCCAGGTTTTTTTAAGAAATTGTAGTAGCTAGTGGTCATAATAATAAGCAAAAAGCAAATTGCTGCTGCTGCAACGATCATTTGCTACTTTCAGAACACTACTAGCTCACTGGGAGTTTGAGGCTAGGATAGACAATAATGGATAGTTGGATACGACTCCTCTTCGCTTGTTGACTCCGCAATTAACAAGATGCAATCCAAAGAAACGAGATTGATAATCGTAAGATAATCATACTTCCTAATGACCCTACTTGTATCTCAAATTTAGAGATAAATGATCGATCATATGTATGGTATTGTTCGCCGGAGGCATCATTAGGACTAACCATTTTCTTTGCAAACATAATTGCAACGGCGATAACCAGCACATGGTGGCTAATGCTTGCATGCAGCACTATAATGATAAGAATCGAATCCAATTGACGAGGGATGAGTAAAGGAGAACATATATACATATATAAAGATCGAGATTAATTAGTAGTTGCTAATGCTTATATTGGCAGTCAGGCATGATTGCTAAATCCTGTAATACAATGTCAAGTATGTTGTGATGGTGTTGGTAGAGACCTCTAACAGTCATCCGCAGCTAACTACCATTTGTTTCCTTAAAAAGTTCCGTAATAATCCACCAAATTAGATCTTCTTGTCGGCTCAGCAGGTAAACTTTGGGACATCTATATACTGTATAACTATATATGTATATATGGTAAATCAAATATATCACTCTCATTCTTATATATATTAGTTGTATGTAGTCTTAAACTCTACAAGTCTATATAGACCGGCTTAGGATGCTAAATCATTGTAAAAAGCCAGTTACGTACACTTCTAGACGTGTAGAAGTGTACTAGATAATACTCGTGATACACGCGGCACGCCTGTGGTCAACCTGGTTGAGGCTCAACTAGGTTATTACGTACACTTCTAGACGTGTAGAAGTGTACTAGATAATACTCGTGATACACGCGGCACGCCTGTGGTCAACCTGGTTGAGGCTCAACTAGGTTATTTTTGTGAGTAAATGAGGAACACGTGCCAAACAGCAGGAAGGAAGGAGGTAATATTTGTGTTGGGTTCACGCTGAATCCGGTTCACATGAAAATCATCGTGATAGATGCTTGTGTTTCTTTGTTGGACCACCAGAATATCCTGCCTAATAGTATTGTCTGAGTATCCAAGGAAAATCAGAATAATAGAGTTTTTTTTTGTTACAAAACTATATTTTTTTGTAGTTCAAGGGTCAAGGTCAAGTCAGTGCCGGCCCCTACTTAGATTGCAGAATTGCGTAACCAAGCTCAGCGTGCAAGCTTAAGCCCACTTAAACTACCAATCTGAGTCGGGGAGGAGTTAAGGTTAAAGCTCTCCCACTGAAATTCTTTAACATGCGAAGCATCGAACATAAAACCTCATCTTTGAGGAAGCTTGCTAACATTCAACCAAACAAGGGTGGACCAAGAATAACACAATTTCATTGGTTGGGTTATATAGAGATACCTCTGCCAATAGCCAGATAAGCCGATATTTGTTGGGCAACTTGCATGGTATAGTAGAGTTTCTAACATGTATCTGTACATCAAATGCTGGGATTTCCATGTTATCCACAAGCTGTAATATGATATTTATTTACTGGAATAGACGAAGGAAGATGTATATAACAAGATAAGATCAGTTTTTGTTTTTCTGTTTCATCGCAATTGGAAGGATGGACGGTGTCGTTGCTAATAATAAAGATAGGTTAATTATCTGACTTAATTACTTGGCGACGATATGTTTGAGATAGTCTAGATGGATGAAGAAGCCAGTGATGGTTAACTTAGAGAAGAATTATTGTTTACTTACATCGGGATTTTACTTGGGATCAAATTACTTGCTCTACCCACCCCAACATTTAAGTGTTACAAAAGGAAGATCGATATAGTACTTACATAAACATGCATGGTCTAACAGATATACAAAATTAAACGGAGAAATTAGGGAAAATTCCCAGTCACATTTGAATTTTTGAATAAACTCTAAGTGTTTTATTCTTAATAGATTTAGTCCCTAGATTTAATGTTAGTCGTAAGTTGTTTTTATTTTCAGATAAACAAGTCAGCCCTATACAATATGAATTACATGAACATGATATGCCATTTAACCTAATAGTAATATTAAATTTGTACCTTACCTTTTATTCAAGAAAATAATTTACCTATTATATTCAAATATTTTACCTAGTTACTGATCGAGTAAGTACTCTATTTACCAATTTTATTCAGGTACTTTATTTACCTAATATACTCACTTAATTTACTTAAAATATATTCTGGTAATTTTCTTTTTATTTTCAGATAAATATGAAAATCTTGAATAGGAGTTATTGTGATTGGATATTTAATTTGAAAAATGATTTATACCAATATTTTAATAGTGGCATATGCTATAGATAATAGGAAAAAATTGGTTAGAGTGCATTATAAATGAAATCAGAATTTAATGTTGTCGTAAATCTATAAAAAAAAAAAGAATGGTGGATTAAATCTAGGAAACAATAAGCCACGGGAAAATTAGGAAAAACTCCCCACATTTGAATTTTTGAATAAACTCCAAGTGTTTTACTCTTAATAGATTTAATCCCTAGATTTAATGTTAGTCTTAAATTATTTTTATTTTCAATCAGATCGACAAGTCAACCCTATATAATATGAATTACTTGATATGTCCTTTACTCTAATAGTAATATTAAATTTATATCTTTCATAATCTTATTCTTTCTAATTCCTAAGCATATTAAAATGTTACGATCGATACTAGCTTGTGTTTATATTGATAATATTTGAAGTGATTAATTTTATTCTTTTACACGCTCAATTTTTTATTTTCTTTGTTCCATTGTACGTGGACTAATTAATTTACCTACTTAATGTTAATTCCACTATTACTAATTTACTTATTTGGTCTACCTATTTAAATACTTTACATACTTTGTAAAATTAGAGTACCAAAAAAGGAAAATTAACAATCATTTTATCTACTTAAATTTCACTATTACTAGTTTACATTTTTGTCTACAAATTTGAATACTTTACATACTTTGTAAAATTAGAGTACCAAAAAAAAGCTAGATAGATTAACAATCCATTTACATACGTCGTAATTCTAGTCCAAGTGACTTACCTTCTTGCATGTTAATTACCTATTTGGTTGACCTATATAAATAATTTACTTCGTAACATTAGAGTACCAAAAAACGTAAATTAACAATTCTTATCCTAATTTACCTATATAAATTATTTACCTAGTTTGTAATTCTTATATATCCTCTCAATTTACCTGTTTCTTGTTATTTTACCTATCAACGAAATCGTAATATATCTAATAATGAAAATTTAAATATTTTTTTAAGTAAAATTAAAATCGAATTTGCATAAATTTGAATGAAGTTTATAGGAATGGCTTAATTTGTAAATAAGTCAAATAATATGGTATAATAATATCTAATGTTGAATCAGTCATTTAATATTGTCCTAAATTTAGTAATATCACTACGAGAACAAATACTATAGGCGATAAAGTAAAAAAAACAGGCCGATGACTCTTTTTTTCGTCGGCTATAGTATACTTTAGCCAACAAAAAAATTTTGCGTCGTCGGCTATAGTTTTTACTCGTCGGCTTAAGTATTTTAGCCGACGGAGAAAAACAAGTTGTCGGTTTTAGTCGAAAAAAAATCGTTGGCTAAAGTTTGCATTTTGCAGACGAAAATTTTGTTTTTAGCCAATAAAAATTATGACTTTTAGCCGACGATATTATTATTTCGTCGGCTAAAGTTTTTTTATGTTTACAGATTTGTATAGCAGCTCATTCATTCGAAAAAAAAACAGGAGAAAAACATAAATCGCTCTCAAATCGTTGGGTGTTGTCGGAAGCTGTTCAAAATGAGTTGGTGAAGCTATATTCCGCTATATATGTATAGGTACGTGTGTGTGTGTGTGTGTGTGTGTGTGTGTGTGTGTGTGTGTGTGTGTGTGTGTGTGTGTGTGTGTGTGTGTGTGTGTGTGTGTGTGTGTGTGTGTGTGTGTGTGTGTTGATTGTTGATTTTAAATTGATTGTTGATTTTAAGTCCAAAAAGATGGGATCTAAGAGTCTAGCGTTGACAGTTTTGGGTCCGCCTCTATCAACAACAACCCGCAGGCCACATTTCTCAGCCCTATGAACTCTTGACACCATCAACTACTTCATCAGACGCTGTAACATGATGTAATGTGTCGTCCCCACCGACCACAGAGTACGAGGCAGCTCTTCAACGAAGTCGGCTCCCTCATACCCTCACCGGTTGGCTCTACGGTCTCGCTCCTTCGAGTGCTCATATGCCTCCCATTAACCAGCCATCGCCTTCTCCCTCTCCGGCTCCAGCTCCTTCTACCTCTCTGATTGGTGCTTCAGGTAGTTCGTCGTCGGGAGTACAAATGTCGTTGCCTCACCTCTTCATGCCCCAAAGCGTACCTGCCATATCTGTTGTCGATGAGCAGGGATTGCCAATTCCAGGACAGCCTAGTTAATTTATCACGCAACAAGTATACGTTTATGTGCCGTTTGATACACTTCTTTATAGTGCAAAAGTAACAAACACATCAACGTCAGAATCGAGTAGATATTAAATACCTTGGTTATTTAATTTATAACTTATTAATAATTTGTATATTAAATTGGGTGCTTATATTTTAATCTTTTTATTTTGTCTTATGTGACAGATGTCGAAGACAACAACAAAAATACCAGAGGCTCCGTCATCGGCAATGGTCTTGAGAAGACGGTCAAGACTAGCGGGCCAATGGTCATAGAGACCCGGGGGGGGGGGGGGGATATGGTAGATGGATCGGTGAATTTGGCTCAAAAGGCGCGAATGTACTTCGGCCAAGTAGGAAGTATCATATGGGACAGAGTTCTTATTCCGTGTGGAGAGTGGTCCTCGGTGCCACAGTGCATGAAGGACATGGTGAACAATGCTATATTGGTGAGTTAGATAGATATTCATTATGTATGTCTACCTATATTAAGTAAATCTTAATATATATATATATATATATATTACCATAAATGAGTACATTCCAGGTGTGGTTCACTGTTTCGGAGCACCTTAAATCCACCTGGGCAAATGAGGTTCAAGAAAAAAGGTGATGAGAGTTATATAATATATATTGAGATATTATGTTGATCATGTATTGTCACTTTCTAACATTTGTGTTGCATATATATGTACAAGGAGTGAAAAAATAAGCTCCATTCGCACTGAAAGACTCATGCCACTGGCCGTTTGGGTACCTTTATCAAGTTTATGTATAGGGAGTACGAGTAATAATGGCTTCTAATCCACTTCAACAACCCAAAATTTGAGATATGTAACGTCATATTTGTGTTTACTTGTATTCTATTAGGCGAAATTAGTTTCCTAATATTTTTTTAATATATTTTTATTCAACAACGCCATTTCTAAAATAAACGCGAAAACCGGGGAAGAAACACGAGTAACCATCATGCCGATTTTAGACCCTTTGCGAGTTATATAGAGGAGGCGATCCAACACCCTGAAATCAACCCGTACGTGTATATGTACGAGAAAATATATCATTAACTCCCTGAAGATATTGTAAATCTTATACCCTTATAACTTAATTAACATACTTACTTATATATGTATTTTATCTAACTTTTTTATATGTATGTTTACTAATATGTTACTTTGTTTTCCTTGTCAATTATGCGAGATTGAAGGAAGGGACTGAGGATGTGTTGATTCAGATGGTGAGGGAGCAATGGCCTGAGACCCAGGATGAGGATCTCCCCTAAGCTATCTCTCAGATTGATCAATCTGATGTGACTGTAAGGGCGAGGATCATGGGTCACGTTTTTCCACCACGAGGGAGCAATTACTACTGCAAGGGTTTATGCCAGCAGGGCGATGAGATCTTGGAGAATACTCCTGGTTTCTCTCGCAAGTCGATATCTTCCAAGGCTGTCAGTTACGGGAGCAACTTCATAGGCTGGCGATGGAGCATTAGAGACAAATGGAAGAGACTCAGAGATGGATGGAGCAGATACAGCAGGCGAGAATGGAGCAGGAGGCTCAGACCTATGTTTTGGCCACCCAGCAGGCACATATGTCTTCCTGGTTTCAGGCGTGGTCTGCACAACTTCAGGTGCAAGGACTCCAGGTCCCGGCCCCACCTCTGTTTTCATCTGTCCATCTTAGGGGTCATCATTTGGCCCGTGGGCCTCGTGGGCCGGTGGAGGCCCGCAAGCCCGTGGGCTAAAAGCCCGGCTCAGCCCGCAAAAAAGCCCGCAAAAGCCCGCCAAGGTGGTTGGTGGGCCGACCATGGTTTAGAGATCTAAGGCCCGTTAGGCCCGGCCCGTCAATGCCCGCACACATATTGACATATATCATTAAATCATTTAATGAATTTTAATCATTATACAATTTATACCTAGTTAAAGTTTACCTACACACACACAGATATATATATATATATGATATAGTGACTAGTAGTCTAATAGACTAATACTATATAGATATATATTTTATATTTGTGTATATATATTAATATATTACATATACATGTATAGATTGAATATTCGAATTCCATATATAATTAAATATGTGTATCTATTTTACTATTAAGTCATTATTTAAAGTTTAGCATAAGTTAGGGTTTAGGTTTAGGGTAAATTAGGGTTTAGGAGATTAAGATTTATGATAAGTTAAGGTTTAGGAATTTGACGTTTAGGGTAAGTTAGGGTTCCGGTTCTAGGATTTTATTGTAATTTTTTTAGGGTTTGGGGTTTAGGGTTTAGGGTTTAGGTCCAAAATTTATAAAAATTAGGGACGGCCTACTTAGAATATTATGAACAACCAATCCGACAGTCAATTTTTTTATATATATAAGATAGTAGTACATATATCATTATACCTACACTTATATATATAATATAGTGATTGGTACTATATATATATATTTTATATTTGTGTATGTCTATATTAATATTTTACATATACATATATTGATCAAATATTGGAATTTCATATATAGTTATATTTGTGTATCTATTTTACTATTCAATCATTGTTTAGAGTTTAGGATAATTAAGTTAGGGTTTAGGTTTAAGGTAAGTTAGGGTTTAGGGGATTGAGATTTAGGGTAAGTTAAGGTTTATGAATTTTGAGGTTTAGAATAAGGTAGATTTTAGGTTTTAGGAATTTTGAGGTTTAGAGTAAGTTAGGGTTTAGGGGTTAGGGTTTAGGGTTTAGGGTTTCATTGTAATTTTTTTTATCGATTTACACAGTAAAACAGTAAATATAATAGATGGTTCAGATTAGATCTTGTAATTTTTCAATGGTGAGAGTTTAATTGAGAGTGTGTGAAATGACATCAATACCCTTCTCTTATATATTGCTTATTTTTCCATGGAGAAACTAGATAAATTAAATTTTTATGTCAATTTTTTTTGACACTATGAGATAGATATGTAATTTACAAGAATGTGTGTTAAAATTTTGATCTTAAAAAATTCTTTTAGGGATGGGTAATTTACGTTTTAGTTGTAAGGGTACTACGGTCACATTTAGCGAAACTCATAGATGTAGGTCTAAATCAAGTCCAAAATTTATAAATTTTTAACGGCATTCTTAGAATATTATGAACAACCAATCTGACAGTCAGTTTTGTAAAATGATGATACATGATCGATTACGTTTCACAAAAGTCTTTCAACCCATATAACCAAGGAATAAAGGTAAGAACATTAGTGTGCATGTAGAGAATTCAAGCAATATAAGAATTAAAAATGTTTTAACAATAAAGAAGACCATATATAATAGTTCACCTTGTAATAAAAGACACCGTACGTAAAAATTAGCCTAATCGAAGTACGTTTGGATCCCAGTCAATACAATTAAACAAAATTTGTGAAAACACTAAAATACACTTATCTTATTTTCCTTATTTTCCTATGGGGGGAGTAGATAAATCAATTTTTTATGTCAATTTTTTTGACACTATGAGATAGATATGTATTCCATAAGAATATGTGTCCAAAATTTGATGTTAAAAAATTATTTTCGGGAGGGGTAATTTCCGTTTTAGTTGTAAGAATACTATGGTCACATTTGGCGAAATACATGGATCGATGTCTAAATTAAGTCTAAAATTTATAAAATTTTAAAGGCATGGTTATAATATTCTAACCAATCAATCTAACGGTCAATTTTATAAAATAATTAAACATGTCCGATTAAGTTTCACAAAAGTATTTCATTCCATATAACAAATGAACAAACGTAAAAACATTAATATACATATGGAGAATTCAAGCAATATAAGAATTAAATATGTTTTAATAATAAACGAGGACATGTAGAAAACTCCATCTTATAGTGATAAACATCGTACGTAAAATTTAGACTCGTCGGAGTACGTTTAAACCCCGGTGCATGGATGAAGGTTACGTTTATTTTGAAATGTCTTAATTTTTTAATAATTAAAGCCCGATAGGCCCAGCCCGTAAAAGCCCGCAAAAGCCTGCTTGAATGGGTCGGGCCCGGATCCTTATATAAAAGATAAAGCCCGGCCCGGCCCGGCCCGGCCCGCAAATATTAAAATGTTGTTGAGGCATGGGCCGGGCCGGGCCGGGCTTTTTGCCGACCCCTAGTCTATCTCTCTTGCGATGCTCCACATCAGCAGGATGATCCGCAAGAAGATGGTAGTAATGCATATGTTTTCCAGAACTTAGATTTGGATAACCCTTAGTTTATTTGTTATGTTGGTGAATATGTGTTTCATTAATATACGCTTAAGTTTCATTAATTTGTGTTTGTTGGTGAATATGTGTTTTTTTTTGTTTTGATTTTATGTGTTGTTGGCTATTGTGGAAATAAAATTGTGGAATTGCAGGTTTGGGAATAGAAATCCAAAATCTACAATTTTTTTTCTTCCCGAAATCAGCAACATTAGCCGACGACAATAGTCAAAGTCGTCGACTTAAGTGATCGCATAAACCGACAAGTTTCATACTATCGCCAACAAGTTGTATACTATAGCAGACGAAAGTCAAAAACTATAGCCGACGACAGTCTTTCACAGTCGTCGACTATAGTCCAATTCGGGTAAACTATTTTGACCACCGGGGAATGTTTGGCTTTTGACTTTATCGTCGGAAAAAGTGTAAAACTTGAACCGACCACATTTTTTGTCGTTGGTTATTGAAAGGACCCAACCCCGATTTAGTTTACTAAACCGGAATCAAACCCCTTCTGAAAACACAAACTTGCAAAAACCACAAAAATTTCGGCAGAGTTTCGTTACTAACGCGGAATTGCCATTAACCTGCACCCAAAAATACACTTCATCCTATGCCAAAAAAACCAAACCGTGGGCACCAATCCTATCCGGATTTCTCAATATCACAACAGTAATGTAAAGTAATAAATAAAACTGTACTTTACAGAAATTCGGGAAAAAAATCGTATGAAAGTATAACATCAGAATGCTCAGAGCGACTTCTAGTATATATATATACAAATAGTAGGCCAAACTAAGAACCTACCATAAAAGAAATATCGCTCGAATACTAAGCCTCCGATTGCGACGTGCGACACCAGAATCCGAACTGCAAACTGGGCACGAAAATCGAAAAGCCCAGGGGAAAGGTAATAAAATCGTTAGAGTGAGTGGACGAAAATAAACATATGCCTTTCACCAATTTCATATATCATAAAATCAAGCAAAGCAATGCAAGTTCGAAAAATATATGGAGGTGTCAGGCGAATCTCTGAAACCCGACGGTCAGGGGAATCTCTCAAGCCCGATGGTGATAGGCTAGGTGAATCTCTCAAGCCTAGTGGCACAACAGGGGAATCTATCAACCTTGCCCAGAGGAATCTCTCAACTCTGGGTCTGACTACCGGTGATCAGCCGAGTAGCCAAAGTATCTATCCAAGTAATGCCATCACCATATAAAATATAAAATAATACCTCCAAAAGCAATAAATAATCTCAACATCGTATATAAATAAATACGGAAATCACGAACTCGCTACGACAGTGAAAATAGAAAAGTCCACTCACAGATGAGCATAACGCAATACGCGTTAACCCAGTGATCCGGCGGAAAATCCCTCGCCAAACGAACGATCACGATCTCTTGGATAATCATAAAATCCACTGCTCAAAATTGTAACTCAAAACCTCGAATCACATCACGAGAAACAACTGTTCCCGGAAACATATAATTCAATATCGACGAAATCGTCAAAATCCGATAATCACACCATAAAACCTCGCAATAATTTCCGATGTTCAATTCGAAATATAAACCTCACCACTGCGATCGGTGCGCGATTCCGAGAAAAACGACATAAAACTCGTCGAAAAACACCTCGGCCGGAAATCGCCTCTGCGCACGGCGGCGCCGCTGGCCGCCGGAAAACTTCATCGGCCCAGAAAAATGCAACCTACACATGGATTTAAAGATCTCGACATTTCCAACAACTTTCCAGTTCAAAGTTAAGGCCAATTTTGACCGGAAAATGTCCAAAACTCACCTCAAAGTCACAAACCCTCGCCGGAATTTCAACTTCTCCGATCTCCCTCCTTCGGCCACGGCAAGGCTTCAAACCACTTCCAATAGCTTCCTCTCTCCAAGGCTAACAAAACCCCTCAAACCCCGAGCTCCTTCGCCGCCGGAAAAACCACCTCCGTTATCACCAAATTCTCGTCGGTTTTTCACGATTTTTGCCACGCCGTTTCTCCCTTCTCCGGCCATTATAGAGGGTGATCCAACTACCAAACCGAAGAGGAGCACGAGCCCAACGTTTTCCATGAAGCGACCCCGGTCAACCGTGGCCGGAATCGAGCTCCACGACGGCGAAACATTTCGGCCTCCAAACGGGTCGACCCACCCGTGGTCAACGCGGGTTAACACCCGCTTTCCTCTTTTGGAAACTTTCCCAATTCGTCATGTATTCGTCCGTATTTATACCGTACACATATCGAAACCCAAACGGATAAATACAACAATATCCGACGGTCGAAAATATTCATAACTTATTCCTCGAAACTCAAAATAATCCTCCGGAAGTTCCCACGAGCTCGAAATTAAATTCTCTACAAGTTTCGTGAAGGATCCCAAATCAAATTGTTGCCCGATAATTTAGTTGTTAACGAGGCCGCCATATTAACCAATTACGACAAAATCGCGACTAATCACGAAATTCGCAAATCAAGTCGATAAACATTCCATTTTCGGTTCGGGTTGTCACAGTTATTCTCCAAACTATAACTGACGACCTCCATAACTGTCGTCGACTATAGTTTGACCGACGACAGAATAGCCGACGAAGCTTTGTCGACATTTACTTTGGCCGACAACAACGTCTAACAGGCCGACGATTTTTTGTCGTCAACTATAGTGTTTTTTTTTTATAATGTATAATAGTTGATGGATTATAATCTTGAAAATAAATGTTTTAAGGGTGTTTCTTTATATGACCCTAATTAAACCAAGAGGTTGAGCAGAAATATCGCATGCAGTAGCTGCTAGGTCAGAGAATTTGAAGGAGAAGTGCAGAGCATGTTGCTTAAACCATTTGCCAGAGGACTAGACTAGTTCCATTCCTTCCATTCCCCCTCGTAATTCGATCTCGTAATCGGTTAATTTCATCATTTGCTACACAAGTGAATTAGATTGCAAGGCTGCGTCTCACGTGCCCTTGTTGAGTGTGCACCAAGCTAGCCACCAATTTTGCTCGTTAATCGTACTCAAACACATGCTTTAATAACAAGCCCTAGCTAACTCGAAGTCTTGCAATAAACAAGAGTCGGCTTGTCACCAAGTTCTTGATCGTGGCTGGTCGTGATATCACTCATTTATAATCTTAAAAGACTACTATGCCATATCCATTTGGGCAGCTCGATCTTCATCTTCCAGTCGTCGTCGTACTCCAAAATCTGTTATCGGAGTTCGTACAAGCTAGTAACACAGGGCACAAGCAAGGAGCAGGGTAAAGAAAAAGGAAGCTATAGCTAGCTGGGGATATCGATCGATCGAGTGGGGAAGGGTACCGGTTGCTTTATGCCTCCCAGTCGTGGGACATGTTCAACTTCGACTTTACGTGCGTATGCGGTAACTGATCGATTGATGATCGATCCAACTAATTACTTGTTGTTCAAAAATAAACAAAAACCAAATATTAATCCAAGAGGAAGGTAGAGATCGGCTCAGTAAAATATGAGTTTTTGTTTCTCTAATATGCTCAACGGATTAGAACGATAGATGAAAGCCGTGACTCATGACACAGAGCTAACTCAGGTAAATACTTATGATCACTGTTTACGTGAGTGTTCTAAAGTACTCCGAAGTACACAAATTCTCCAGTTTTAGAACGTTGAATCACTTTATTTAACTAAAAATAGATACTGAAAAAGTTATCTAACGCTTCAAAATTGAATTTTTTTTGTACTCCAGAACACTATACTATTAACATACTTTTACTCGGATCTACTTCATGCATGTACACATGAAGATATGAGAAATAATTCAGGAAAATAGTTCGATTTCGTAAACTCGAAACTATGATGCGGCCCATGCACATGCATGCAGCTCAAGGTAGCTAGCTGGTTAGCGTAACAAACCTCCAGGTTATTTTTCTAGCTTCTTATTCTTCTCATCCAATTCCTAAGCATATTGCAGATCGATGGTGTGTTTGGGATTTGTGAGAATTTAGCGTAACGAACCATAAAAATGACTTATGAGGATCGATGTTGTGACGCTTCCCTTCATCGGATTTAGTTTTCGGGTCCTCCCTTAAATCCCTCGATCATTTTATTCCTAATGTCCTAATGATTCAATCCACCCTCCCTCGATAGCTTAGCTCGTACGTGCATCAGTACGTGCATGCCTAGCTCCCTTCTAGCTTCTTTGTATATCTCAGTGAGCCACTGCACGTGAGCAGCTGCATAATCTAGGCTTAGCATATATATTAAGCACGAGTCATATGGAAGCTATGTATCTAATGTATATATGTATATCATGTGTATAAGTGTATAACACATTCCCTATTGCCATTTCTGTATACATACATATACGACTTGTTCTATTTGAGACTAATTGACACAAATTAAGAAGGTCTTCATTCTTGGCGTTGCCTGGATTTGCTTCCCACCACTAATCACATTGTACTCTGAACCTAAACTCATGACATGACCCATAGCATGTGATTTGAGATCAACAGCATGATAATTATTGGGTCCTAACTCAGTAATTGAGCATCCGACACCATTATAATGTTACCCTTTTCCAGGTTTAATCTGGTTAAACTGCAGTGGTGGCCACTATAATTATAATGAACAAACCAATTGTTGCTGCTGCATGAACCAGTCAGTACTTTCAGAAACAGTAACTCAAATTTGATAAGGATCACTTGGTGCTTTGCTTGTTGACTCCGCTATTAAGATATAAGAAACAGAGATCAAAAACGTAATAATTTCTTTATTGATCGAGGATTATACTTGTCTCTCAAATAATTAATTTAAGGGCCGGGACTTTAAATAAAAAGGCTAGGGTTCGCTTTGTACCATGGTAAGGGTTATATTGCTAACGATGTTAAATTAAAGAAAACAGAGCTCCCTTCGAAGGTGTTGGAAACTTGGAATGGTGGTAGACCTCAAACAATTATCCAATTACATTACACAAATGTTTGCAACTAATTATAACGGCCATTTGCTTCCTTAAAAGACCGATGTTCCACCAAACCAACATTTCACATTCTCACTGTCGGTTTCTCTATCACATAGAGTAAATTTCAGATAATAATATCCACACAAAAAAAATAAAAAATTCAGACATTATTATTCCGAAATCTACTGTGTGTGAAATGTGCATTCTGTACATAATATGCGGACTTCATAATAAACATAATAAACGATGGAACATTTTACAATGAAACTCTCAGGGAGGATGCAAGAATTAATTTCGAGTCACCAACAAAACAAAACGAAACTCTCTGTCTATTTAAATTCCCATGCATCACTTATCAAAAAAAGAAAAAAATGCCCATGCATCATCTCTTTCTTTCTGTTTTTCTTACCTTAATTTGAAGGTGAGGTATTTTCATCAGATTTTCTTGGATTCGTGGGCCTATATGTTTGGGCTCATACCATTTTAGCCCATACACTCAAAAATGCACACTTAATATTCAAGCCCAGTAATTCTGAAAACGAAACCTGAACAACAGATAATAGATTTTAAAGAAGACTCATGTACCAGAAACCTGAACCACAAGCTTGTGATTATTCCAGGTAAGCTCAGGAACTGGAGGTGTAGAAGGTTCAGGGGCCCTAGTCTCAGATTCTACTTGCCACATGGCACCTCAAAAACCAATCGGACACATCTCTCCTATCCTTCAAGATAAGCAAACCCTTCATACATTAACACATGCATTTTCATATTCATTTTCATCAACAAACCCTTACACTGCTAGCTTCATACAGCACAAACAGATCAAAGAAAGAAAAAGCCTGAACTTGGTTAGATCCCTCATTGTCAATAATGGCTTCTGCTTGGGCTTCCTCTGCCATCACAGCTGTATCTTCTCCCAGGCAAGTACTTCATTTTAAAAAGATGTTGTTATATTACTAGTACTAAGCTAGTTGCATCAAGAGTTTGACTGATTCAGTGATCATGTTGCAGCTCCCAGAAATCTGGGTCTGTTTTGGCAGCAACAAAGACGTCGTTTTTTGGCGGGAGGAAGCTGAGAGTGAGGAACGTTGCAGCTCCAAGTGGATCGTCGTCATCAACTTCTTTCAGAGTATGTGCTGCTGCAGCTGACCCTAATAGACCTCTATGGTTCCCAGGCAGCACCCCACCTCCGTGGCTAGACGGAAGGTCCGTAACATTTACATAATGACAGTCTGATATGTTATGTTGTTACATGCTCTCTCTGATCCAAATATATATATTTGATGAAATATGAATGTTGATCTATATTTACAGTTTCACCATGTAACATGTTTAGTGTTTGTACTATATAATGCAGCCTTCCCGGAGACTTTGGCTTTGATCCTCTTGGTCTTTGTAAGTTAAATTCCACGACCTTATGTGTCCCTTATATCTTTTGAACTAGTAAGGTATATGTATGCTAACGAAAATTGTTACTAATTTTTGCTTATATATATGTTGTGTTGAACATGTAGCATCTGACCCTGACAGCCTAAAGTGGAACACACAAGCCGAGATCGTTCACTGCCGGTGGGCTATGTTGGGAGCCGCCGGAATCTTCATCCCGGAATTCTTGACCAAGATTGGCATCCTCAACACACCTTCATGGTACACAGCAGGAGAGCAGGAGTACTTCACAGACACAACCACCCTCTTCCTTGTTGAGCTCATCTTCATCGGGTGGGCCGAGGGTAGAAGATGGGCCGACATCCTCAAGCCCGGGTCCGTTAACACCGACCCAATCTTCCCCAACAACAAGCTCACAGGGACTGACGTTGGGTACCCTGGTGGGCTCTGGTTCGACCCACTAGGATGGGGAAGTGGCTCACCTGAGAAAATCAAGGAGTTGAGGACAAAGGAGATCAAGAATGGAAGATTGGCTATGTTGGCTGTGATGGGTGCTTGGTTTCAACACATCTACACCGGTACCGGCCCCATCGACAACCTCTTTGCTCACCTTGCCGATCCCGGCCACGCCACAATCTTCGCCGTAAGTAATGCTAAGTAACACTTCAATTACGTACATGAAATTATTGAAGCATTGATGATGTTAAACTAACCAGGCTAACCTACTTTGTGACAGTCTTTCAAGGGATGAAGTGGGTATGAGGGAGCTCTGAATGGGATTCAAGTGTGGGAAAGAGGGGCAACCATGGCGATCACATATTATTAATCTGAGGATATCAAATGGCTTAGTAGTATGTGTAAAGCCAAGGCAAATTTGTAGGACTTAAAGACTTGTAATGCAAGTCTAAAACTTGTAATGTGTTTTGACAGAATGATCTTCTGGTGTACAAAAATCTGTTTGGACTTGAACTCCATAGTTATGTATTAAATCAGTTGTTAACGTACACAATTTGTTAAGTGGAAAGAAACCACTTTCACGATCTAATGATGAAGTAGAACAATCTAAATTGGAAAACTTCAAATCAGTTTTGAGCTCTTTAAAATGGATCAGGCTCAGACTTCAGAGAAGTTTGAAGTTCGTATAGTTCTTAGTAGGAAGCATCAAAACTCCCTTATCCCACTTTTGTAGAAGTAGAGCAAAGATCTATTGTTAGTCCGAGTACCAAAATTCCTTAATATTGGAGCGTTGGATCACTTTATTTCTCCAAAAGTGAGGACCGCAGAAGTTATCAAACGTTCCAAAATTGAAATTTTTTTTGTACTCCAAAGCACTATAGAACTTTCGCTACCTATTCATCGTTAAATATAGAAGCCTGTTCAGTGGACAGTGGTGTTATCAAACTTGCTGCATATATTTCCAATAAAGTAAGCTACAAATAAGACATCTCCTATACTAATCAATTGCAACAATTCCTTTGGAAATCTGCAGATGTTGAAGACTTGAGAATAATTTAATCTCGAAGTGGTAAGTCTCAAAATAAGAGAATTCACATAGATATAATATAAGTGGTATAACTGGTCTAACATATTATATAAGCCGTATTGGTATTTAAGATCTACCTCATCATGTACACTCTCTCAACTTGATAAAAGAAAAATATAACAAAATATTGAAGGGTATTTACCTTATTATGTGTGTTCTTAGTTATGGTAGAATATACAGAGAATAAATGAGAGAATCTTATTTAGTGATGTATTAGAATTCTTACAATATGTAATTCCATGTATTCTCCTATATAAATGAACTTATTATCAATGAAATGTTAAACACCGATTGCTTCCACAATCTCTATATATTTTACCATTTTTCATAAAACACGTTATCAACACGATACTCTAGCCCTGTGTACGGATATCAAGGAGGAGAATAAGAAGATGAAGATTGTTCTGTAATAATCTCAAATAAGTTTTCTATGAACACAACTTGAATTTAAATTCAAATAACCTACTCTTTTGGGACTTTGGGATAACATCTCATCCATTCTTTTTACACCACACATTTCTTGCATGTGGGAATTTGGAACAAAAAGAGTTCCTTGGAACAAAGAGAGTTCCTAGATGAACTAAGAGCATTTATTGTGAACAAAGAGAGTTCACAAAATCGATTGAATAAAAAGTGTTCATAAAAGCATCGATTAAAACGAACAAAAATATTTCGTAAGACCATATACATCAAAGTAAAGGTCTAATCCAAATATTATATTAGAAAACAAAATAGTTGTCGAGGAAGCCTATTCCGACTGCAAAACTAATACATCTTTTGTTTGATATGCAAAAATGCATTGACACCATACTTCCGGATCTAAAAAAGAAGTGGAATAATGTGTTGTTTTTTGAATTCAAGCAAATTGCATCAATCATAAGATGCTTAAGCTAAATCCATGCTTCAATTATGCTGAATGCAATCGAAGAGCAAGATTTCATCGAGAAAATCCTCTACGTAATCATAATTCAAGGCAAGATGAGAACTGAGAGAGTTCACAATAGCGCACAAAAGAGCGGGGTGCAAGAAGGGAAACTCTTAAGTTAAGGAAATTTTGGTGAGATATTTTTTTGCTCTCTACAGCCGTCAACACAAGGAAGGACGCCATAAGTTGGCTCATGAAGGTCATGATCGATGACCATGATAGAGGAAGCGCTGACCATGGATGCCGTGGTGACCAAGAAAGCCATGAGGCTGAGGTACCTAATGCTAAAATAGGCAAAGATAAGACGCATGATATTTCTCGAATCAAACGAGTTGTTTATTCTCAAAGATGTTAGAGAAGATTGATTTTGAAAGTTTTGGGTCAATAGGTATTGAATATCATTGATAGGCAAAAGATGTGAGGAATCTATGGATTTCCAAGATCATCATGGCCACATTCAAACCACCCAATCCGAATCTATTTGATCTATGAACATATCAGTTTTTAGAACTATTTTCAGCGTACCATTGTACAGATTATTTGACCTAGCTACAGGTGTAAAAAAATTATGATAATTTGCAGAAGTGTTCATATGCGTGTCTAGTTAGGTTATGCAAAAATGTTTTGCATTAAGACACACCAATAATTTGACAAAAATTTGACAAGCAAGCATGCTCGGATTCTGCAAATTTTAAGGATTAAATAAACAAAGAAACAAAAGATGGAGATAGCGCTAATGCGAATCTCAACATAGCACATTTCAAAATTGGCAGAGACTCAACTGAAGAGATACCAGATTTTGATCAGAGCTTTATGTTTTGCATGTAAAAAGGCGTGTGTGCCTAAGTATTATGTTTGATAATATAGGTCAATTACTTTGGATTAGCAAACTTTGATGTATCATGTTGGCTTATTAATAAAGGCACCATTGCATTGGCTTATTAATAATAGGTTTGTCTACGTTTTCTATATCATATACATGTTTTGTGGTTCATATAAATCTATCGTCTACTAGGGCTCACCTTAGTAACTTGTGATGTCTAGAAAAAGAGATTTTCGAAAAAGGTATTTGAGCGGACCTTGTGTCCCACCAACATTGATCTCTCTTCGCTAGTCATGAGCGAAAAGAGATACACAAACGATTATAGATGGCCTAGAAGACTAACAAATTTGTCCATGTATCAAATGGGATAAGTTAAGAGTGCTAAAATCCCCGAAAATAATCATAAAACAGAAAACTGACTCTGCTCTGTAGAACAGCCAGCTTCGACGATAAACTAGGAATAACCTAGAAGCAGTCAGCATATGAGTGATATATTTCTGAAAAGATACGGATGCATAGTTTTCATAAATACCTTCGGATTGTTGATATCTAATTTCTAGAAAGAGTTATGCCCGTTTTACTAGACAAATGTCAGAAACAGGGTATAACAGAATCTACTATGCAGATCAGTCTACTTCGACAATGAACTGGGATTTTTCCAGAATGATCCAACATATAAAATATTGTTGGAAATATATGGATATCTAGTTTTTATAAATATATCCGGATTGTCGATACCTATTTTCTAGAAAAAGTTATGTTTATTTTACTCGATAAAGGTCAGAAACAGACATAACAGAATCGGCTGTGCAGATTACTTGGTTTTGACACAAAACTGGAATTGACTCAGAATGATACAGTATATGAATAATATATGGTTAGAAAGCTATGGATGTCTAATATTCATAACTTCATCCAAATTGTCAATATATATTTTCTAGACAAAGTTATGCCTTTTTTAGTACACAGAGGTCCAACCAGTCTCGGTCGAAAGCACAACCCAAGAGGGACCTTTGATAGATTGAAGGCTAAACTTTCGATGGATCGAGGCATACCCAAGAGGGATCTTTGATGGATAGAAGGCTAAGCCTTCGATGGATCGAAGCCTATCCCCAGAAACCAAAATTTTGAGTTATTTTTCGGTTTTCTTTCACGCAAGACTTGTTTCTTTACAAGTATTTCCCCCAAAAAATTTGAATGTCTTATTGAAGCGGGAATTACATATACTATGTTATGACATAGACAACTTATATCAACTTTGTGCCTTGTCGATTATGTTTATATATGATGAGAATGGACATAGGTATTTTCATCATCTATGCCAACAATTTTCAAGTGAGAATGGACATGAGTTCCTTTGCATTATCTCTAAAGATTGCGGTATAATCCGAATATTAGAGAAACTTATGTTTCAGAAAAATGGTCTATGTAAGACAACTAAAAGAAAGTTGTAGAATCAAATCATGTCATGAGAGATGACTTATAGGATTTATACACATATAATGCTTTGACACGACAAACTGAGATATCTAGGTCGTGATATGATGGTCCAGATTTTGAGAAAATCAATTGGACATCCCTTCTTTGGAGTGAAAGGAAACAAGAACCAGAGTTGGTTCATAAGAGAGTTGAGTTAGGCATCATTCAATGGTGGCTCCATCCTCCAAACGTGGACTAGTGACCAATGCCTCTTATCCCAAGAGGAGAAAACTAGACGCCGATGATGGTGTGCTAGTTTCCTACCCTGCTTCTTGAGTCCATAGAGACTCCAAGCCTCAACGAAAATCCTCATTGGTTATTTTTAAAGGCTCATCACTCATTATAGCAAAGTCCACTCATATGAGAGATTAGAATTGAAACCATCCTATGCAGAGGACACATATATTCTCACTATATAGAATCTAAGGTAATTCCATGGAACGATTCAACAAACTAGCGGACCACTAAGATGTTTAGTGGTATTAGTTATAATGCAAACATGCAGATCACGAGTGTAATACTACTTAAACTTCTAGCTCAGCTCATATGACTGTGGGCTCACTACCCAAAGAGTTTCAATGACTTATATTGCACATCATTGAGATTTGATATTGGTATCATACTTTCATGAACAAACTCAAATGGTCTCGCGGAAAACAACTACGATGGTAGCTTGGACATTGGTGATACGCACCAATATTTTCTACTTAGGGTTATGCAATATCACATGCAGCTATATCAAATCGTCTATGATACACCATCACTCAATCTTGTTTTGCGCAGATCGTGACTGTGTGCGAAGATAATATCTCACACACACACACACACACACACACACACACACACACACACATTCCAAAATTGTTATGCCACAGCACATTATGATGGGTCAATCGAGACGAATGAATATATATGTTGGACATGAGTCTCCAACTATAATCCTCTATAAGAACCTTGACAGGCGATCTCTTTACCGCTAGTTTTGCGGATGTCACTTTGATGAGACAATCTTCCCATGATTAGGGGGAGATAAGAACAAGCAAGTTCAAATAGGAACGACAGGAGGGGTTGCATCCTCACTATGTCTCATCATGATCCCCAAATGATAGAACACAACAGATTCAATGCATGATATGTTTTCTAGTATCGTTAAAATGATGAGATCACATATGCTTGTTGTAAACATGCCTGTATGGATTTATGCCCCTTTGAAAGGACATGGCTCCACCAAAAAGAAGTGGTTATGGCCCTGCCAGCATGGAATGTGTCATGGTGATGTCACAAAGTGGCATAGTGTCGTCACAGGCCATGGGTTCCGCTGGAGAGCGTAGGAGACCCAAATGTTCGATAAATACTCGCTCAAGGAAGGGAGAGAGTTTGGAACAATATGATCCATTGATCATTGATACTCAATTCCATATTATGGTTATCATCAAGGGACATCTTAATGTTAAAACCAATTACTCAAAATATAGAGATCTCTACAAAGTACAAATTACACTAGTGTACATGAGAGCATGAAATTTTAAGACTGATCGAACCTATCTACGTTGAAACTCCCAAACATAGTAGCAATTGGCCTACATGGAAAGAAACGATTCAGATTGAATTATATTCACTAACAAAGACAAAAGTAGTTGAGTTGGTGATGTCGACACACCCAAGTGTAAAGCCTATCGAAATTAGTCTTTATTAGAAAGCGTGATGAGAATAAAGAGATTATACTCGTCTCATGGCGCAAGGCTTCTCACAACGCTCTGGAATCGACTACGGTGAGACAAATTCTCTTGTAATGGATGTCATTGCACTCCACTACCTTGTCAGTTTGGTAGTTTCTGAAAAACTTAACATGCAACTTATAATTGTGGTCATGACGTATCTCTATGGGGATCTAGAATAAGAGATAAATATTCATGTCTCATATGGACTTCATCTACTCAAATTAAGTGGCTATAAACCACAGAGCGCATTTGCAATGAGATTGAAATGCTTACCAAGTGACTACTTGATTGAGAAGAGATATATCCATGCGTGTTCATTTATATGACAAGTTCAGGATTTGCAAAGTGTTTGAAATTTGAATTTGAGATAATAGATCTTGGGAAGACATGGTGTTGTCTCAAACTGGAACTCGAGCACCGTAATGATGAGATTTTCCATCCATCGACTCATACTCTAAGATATGTTACACTTTATGATGATAAAATAAAGTCTATGAGTACTCCCGTGATCTGCTATAGTCTTGACCCACAGAGGGATCCATTTTCGTCCAAGGGATGATGATAAAGACGTGTTAGAGGCTAAAGTGCCTAGTCGAAGTGCAAGAGTGTACTTGGCATAATACACAAGACTTCACTCCTCGTCATTATTGAACTTGATAGCTAGATGTAGATATGCGCCCACGCAATGCCATTTGGATGGTTTAAAGACAATATTTTAGTATCAAATAGTACGAAAGATAAGGGCTTGATCTCTCCATATAGAGAGGCCATAAAGAGAGTGGGGATAAAAGTAAGGACATCACAAAGAGTGTAGTGCCGATTTTCCATTCACCCCCTACACCAACAATAGTTGTGACATGTTGGCAAGTTTTTCTAAAGTTGGACATCTCTCTGATCCACACAAAAGTTGTTCCCAAATTGGTTATGTCTTTACCATGGGTACACCGCGATATCTTGAAGTCTAGAGAGCAAACTTTTGTCGCTACATCTTTGAACTATGTTGAGATTATTAATCTAACATGATGTTGTTATGGAGTGCATATGGTTGAGGTCCATAGGTACACATATCGAAGATCAAGTATTTTTGAATCACCACTTAACCTACATGCATTATGAGGATAATGTTGCTTGCATCAAGGTGATGAAACTAGATTACCTGTAGGGCAATAACACTAAACATATATCGCATAAGTTACTCTATAGTCAACAAACAATAACAATTCTTCAAGGTCATGGTTGACCAAGTTTGATTTGAGGATAATGTAGCAGACTTTCTAAGTCATTGGCCAAATTCCATATTTGGGAAGCATGTGAAGAGCATATGGTTGCTCAGCTTATTCAAGCTACCCTGGATGTTGATATTAGTAGGAGATGCAGACTTCAGGGGGAGTGACAATCACATGAGTATTTATAAATGTGAAGGACACGTTGTACTCTTTTTTCTTGACTAAGGTTGTTTTTATCTCAAAGGATTTTTATTACTTAGCAGAGTTTTAATGAGGCAACATGGTCATGTGTCATATCATCGTCTACGACGAGCTGCACTCCTTTTTATTTGGCAAGATCATTTTTTCTCCTACAAAGATTTATGGCTCATCAAAATTTTTAGTAAGGCATCAAGAAAGCATTGAAGAAACACCGTCTACCATAATTAGCACAAAGTGGAGTATTAAAGGATATTTACCTTATTATGTGTGTTCTTAGTTATACTAAGTTATACAGACAATAAAAAAGAGAATCTTATTTAATGATATTTTAAAATTCTTACCATATGTAATTACATGTACTCTCTTATATTAAAAAACTTCTTATTATTAATAAAAATGTTACACACAATCTCTATATACTTTGTCCTTTTTCCTAAAACACAAAACAAATTATAACCTCCATCTTTTCTAAGTGCGCTATTATTCTAAAGCCTAGGCTTATGTAAGCCAAATCATTATCGAGTACAATGCAAGACATGAAAGCAAATGAATCATCTAGCATACAGAGTGCTTGTCGTCAACACTACCAAATTTTGGATCTTACACAACAAAAATATCTTCAAGCTTAAACACCCAACATTCAAACTAGACCATTATTATTAGATAGAAGACACGATTGCCAAAATCTGGCTGCATTTAATTGATTTGTACAAAAGAGTACGTAGCTGCTAACTTCTGGAATCAACAGAAACATAACAAAGAACTATGCTTTAAGCATATTTGTTTGCTACACAAGCAAATTAATTACTTACCAAACTATAAAACTGAATAAAACCCAGAAGAAATATCATCCAAAACACAAAATTCAGCTATGAATATATTCAATACGAGGAAAGTGATCCATGTCAATATTCATTACAGCCTAGTAAATAAATAAAAAATAACTGAAATTTCTTCTCCAACCTCCTCTCATTTCCCTCACAGTATCATCAAATTTAAACTATATATTACATGATTCAACTTCCTTTTTCTTTTCTTTTTTCCGAAAAATAAAAATTCCTCAGAGTGGTCAAATGAGAGAGAAAGAGTAGCTATATTTTATACTACTACAATAACAACAACCGATGATTAGACCGAACCGGGCGGTGGGTTCCGCCTGATGGAGAGCTGAACCGGGAGCGGGCGACCCGTACCCGACCCGCCGCAGCTGCTGCAGAAAGTCCGGCCCGACCCCGAACAAGTCCGACACCCGACGTCGCCGTCCGACCAGCGCGAGCAGAGGCATGTGACCCGACCCGTCCCGTTACAGCTGGGGCAGCGCGGGAACGGGCCGGCCATGGGCTTGTCCATTAGCGACTTGACGATGGCGGCTCCGGCGAGGACTCCGAGGCCTTGTGCGAGCTGAGCCAGCACGATCGGACCTCCCATTGTTTGCTGCTGCAAATGTGAGAGAAAGAGAGTCTCTGAGACGATAAGATGTGAGGAGCTGAAAATTAAGATGATGAAGATTTTGGGTTTGATTTTTGTGAAAATTTTATTTTATTTGGGTAATATATAAAGAGGGAGAGAGGCCAAGTGGTTGTGGAAATGCACACGTAGAAGCGTGTTGTGCTCTAGAACTGTTTATTTGGATTTACGCGGACGTGTGTTTTGTTTTGGGCTTCGTTGATTTTTTCTGTCTTTTTTTTATTGTTCCTTGTACTACTCAATCTGGTGGTCTTGTGATTTTTGGGTTGGGTGTTTGAGTTGGGCATCACATGATATGATGGATGTTTGTGACTTGTGGGTGAGGTTTAAGTCTAGGGTTTTTTGATCTTTTTGGGAACAATTCAGCGGTAAAAAATATCTTGTAGGGTGGATAATGAAATGTGATATTGGGGAGTTTCAGTTTGATTTGAAGAGATCGTTCTTTTTCTATCACTTTAGTCTAGTTTTTTTAAAGGGCACAAATTCTATATCAACTCGAAAATTTGTGATAGGAATACAGAACTTTACTAAATTATTAGACATGCTAAAGGGAAGAAGTCCTAAAGTATACTTATACTCAAAAAATAACACGACGCACAATGAACATAGATTAACAAACCAGAGTAGCATAAGAGGGCTTTAAAACTTAGGTTACACCACTCCTTAGTTAGCTAGGGACCCTTTCTACATAGCATCCGTAGATCCCGGATCTACCTTCTGCCTCTTATTCCCAGTATCCTTGTTAGATTCTTCCACATCCTTGACCTCCTGGTGGTACCAGTTGTAGGACTTAAGCTTCTGCAGGGAGGTGATGTCTTTCTGTGGTCGGGGTCCCTTGGCAGTTTTATGATGCTTGGTCGCACGCTCTTCCGATTCTACGAAAACTGCATTGCCCCAAGAATCCATCACCACCTCCTGGTAGTCACCTGCTCCACCTCCAGGCTAAAAAAAAGTAGGGATCTCATCCTTCAGCCTCTACATTCACTCCTCAGCTCTAGCTTCTTTGTCTTCTTCTTCCATCGCATCCTCATTCTTGGCACACTGAATATGGCAATCATTGAGGTCGTGGTCTCATGTGTCACAGCTCATACAAATCCTCTTTAGGGTCAGATACTCTGGTCAACATTCAATCTAAGACCGCTTCCCCAGCTGTTCTCTAAAACTGGTGACAAGAGGCTTACTCAGATCAACCTCGACCAGCACAATCCACATACTTACCTAGGAACCCGCATAGGGTTTCCAACCATGCAAAGGGCGCATCTTCGCCATGCAAGTTACCACCTATAAAATACAAAGTAGCCCATGCTCTAACCTTGTTAATTAGAACCGCCTCTACCGGTTCAAATCCATCAAAAGCCTTGACTACCACTGTGACATCTTCATAAAACCAAGGGTTACAACTCACTGCCATCCTAAAAGCATTCTTGTCACGAAACGTTACCATAAATTGATCATTCGTCTCAAGCTTTATAGAGATTGCGCTTGATCCTTTGGATCCCTTCCAAAGACTAATCATCTAGAACTTGATCGAATTCGCCTTCTCCTTAGAGATAAAAGTCTGTGAAAAGACCTTTATGACCACAAACTTGCAGTCATCATCCTCTTCCTCGTCATACAAGGACAAGTCGAACGCGAGAGGAGGTTCATGATGAACATGGGGAATCGATCCAAATCGAGGTGCCATGGATCGATTCTTCAACGCGCAAAACTACATGAAAAGAGAAAAATAGGGCAAGAGCCAGGATGGCTCGAACTTGTGAACCCTAGGTTTCGACCGAGAGCAGGGAACCAAATGGTAGTGAGGGAGAAAGGATGTTGATTTTGACTAGGGAATATATGTTAGAGGATTTAGGAAGGGGTAGATTGATTTGGATGTGGACTCCAGAAGAGTGAGGGGAATAGCCCCTAGGGTTTTCAAAGCAAGAGGATGAGGAGATAAGGTCGAGGAGGTCGAGGAAATCGGGATGAGACGAGATCGAGAAAGGGAGAACGGGGGAGACGAAAGTAGTAGGAGGCCCGGAGGTTGGCGATAGGGAGGCCGGTATCGACTACAAAGTCGTGGTAAAGGGTTTACTTCGGGTTACAAGGTCTCTCAAAACGATCATTTTGGTCTAGTTCATTTTCAATCACATCATATTTTGTATATTTTTTTTAAAGGGCACAATTTTTATATCCACTTGAAACTTGTGATAGGAATACATAACTCCACCGGATTACCTGACAAGCTAAAGAAAGAAGTCATAAAGTACCCTATAGTAGATAACAACATGATGCACAATGAACCTAGACTAACCAACCAGAGTAGCACGAGAGGGCTTCAAAATTTAAGTTGCACCACTCCTTAGTTAGCTAGGTGTCTTTTCTACATATCACCCATAATGCCTGGGTCAACCTTCTTCCTTGGTTCCCCATCAGTAGACTTTGCATCGACATTCTTAATCGCAGATAACATGAGAACAAATTTATTAGAAGACGCATAAACAAACTGTTGAAAGAATCTCCAAAGGACTACACCCAGATCCAAGTAACTTGGCCCATCCATCCAGCATAACTTCAAATGATCCATGTTGGCTCAATGCTCTTCGACCCATAATGTAAGTACACCCAGAATCCCAAAACAAGAATGGTTCATGTGGAACCCATCCAGACCAAACCCTAGCGTTGATCGACATGTAACTCGGCGCTGCTTTTCTGGCCAGTAATTTGTCCCCTCGTCGAATACCGCCTCAAGCCCGTGTTCCGACACCCTCGACCGAAAACCCGCCAAGTGAACATTACTCCCATAGCTGTGGAACTCGACCACCATATTCCTCCCCGACTTGACCGCATACCCAAATCCATGCACGAGAGTCAAAACCCTCGTCGTCCACCAGAACCCGCTGCCACTCGTCGGACAGTTCATCCCCAAATTTAGTTGCACGCACCGATTCGAAAGTCATCCACAAACCACCATTCCCACCAGCATGAACTATCCCTGTCGCACCACCATGATTGGTGCAACCACCACCTAAAAGCACTTCCATGAAATAAAACCAAGCAACGACAAAACCAACGTTGTGGTACACCGTCATTGATCAGAAATAGAGAAAAAAGAGGGAACCAAGAAGTCGTTTTACTAGGAAGTCGGTTTACCAGGGAGAATCTTCGGTCTCAAGGAGGCGATCAGAGCACAAGAAAAAAAAAGGGAGGCCGACCGCGCAACTTTAACCCGAGAAAAGAGGGGTTGTTTCCCCTCTTTTTAGAGACACATGCGAGAAGATAAAAACGAAACAAATATTAGTAACTTGGTTTCTCTACATCTTATTTTGTATGAACGAGCAGTTTATTATAAACTTTTTTTTCTGACGTTAAAAGATTAAGAAAAAAATAAAAAAGAATCTAATATCAAGACACAAAAAAACTTACTATTATAAGTATCATTACACTTGGAATTTTATAATTTCAAATCGGTGGCTAATTCTTTGATGAAAAGATATTTTTTTTAGGGGAACACGTGAGACATCACTTCTCATTGATGAAACAAGGATGAGAACATGCTACAACATATGACTACCATTAACAAGGACAAACGAAAGATCAAGAAGCCATAGTCTAGACTACACAAACAAAGTTTGGCTAGTCCAAATAACCTATTCAAATAGTAAGCTAAAAAAAACGTAACCATAGTTCGTAACCCGATGTAATGCAAAGTGGAACGATAAGCAATATCTATTCCACCCGCACTTATTCAAAGCATAAAATAAAAGCACGTAAAAAAAACTACTCCTCTGGAGTAGCCATCGCCACCTTCTCAGCTGCTATACCATCGT
Organism: Geum urbanum; assembly: GCA_946800695.1. Taxonomy (NCBI): domain Eukaryota; kingdom Viridiplantae; phylum Streptophyta; class Magnoliopsida; order Rosales; family Rosaceae; genus Geum; species Geum urbanum. The sequence continues at coordinate 62,542,110 of OX327003.1, forward strand.
CGACTGCTTCCTTTAGGTCCATCTGAGTTGTGCTAACCACATCTTTATCCGGAGTGCCAAAGACTTTTGTGGACCACACCCATTTTTCTATAGATTGAGGACTTGAAACAGTAGGCATGAGAAGCTCACCCCCCCTCTCATGTACCTCTCCAATTTCCATACCACTGGAAGCAGCCAACTTAGATGAACGCCTCATTTGTGTCACTTGAATAAGACGCCGACCTACAGAATTCTCCGCACTCAAGTCCTCCAAGTTCTTCTCTTTAGGCTTGTTATTTGAACCATTTAGGCGGCCACGACGAGTTTTCTTCATCGGGAACTTAATGAGAAGCCTGTTCTTTTCCGGAAGAGCAAGATCCGGACAGGATGTCAGCAAGAGTTGTATACTCCTCTTCCTCCCTGCCTTCATTTTCTTACCACTGGATTCTACTGCCTCCTCCACTGCCTTTCTCTTCACGTCATCTACCCGCATAGGAATGCTAGGGGCTGTCTACTGCAGGTGAGCATCCACTGCCGCAAGAATCTCCGGTGTGAGCCCCGGGACCGAGAACAACAGGGTGTGGGGAACCACCACTTGGTAAATAGCCTGAGGTACAATCTCTTTAACCAAATTAGACACCAAACCAAATGGTATGTTAGGGCTTACCATAGGGTGAGGTACAGTGACGTTAAACTTGTCTCGCACTTCCCTGACGAAGCTCGTTGCGGCCTCCAAAGTGACACTCTTTGACGTATCAGGGGCACCAATACACCCCGAACTAGGATGCTCCATCAAACCACACTCTGGATAGTAACCATGCAGCCTGTTGTACTTGAATCTCAGCTTCACCTCTAGCCCCAGCTCAAACTCAAAAATCCGCCCTGGGAATGGTTGCCACACACGAGATGTCACAAGATGCCAGATTTGAATACGTGCGACTCCTCTGTTAAAGCTCAGAATATCAGTCCAGATATAGATGCCAATCATATTCGCAACCATACGCAGGGCTTTTTTGTGAAAATGATTGGCTCTAATCCCAAGATCTCCACCCACACCAGAATGGAGGATATGGGTACTTGTAGTGGATCTCCTCTGCCGATAAACAACGATGCAACCAAAGTTGACTTCCCAAAAAACCAAGGGCCGCCTTCTATGACGTGTTTGGCCTCTGCTTCCTTCAAAAACTCCATCAGTCCAGATATAGATGCCGATCATATTTTCGCAACCATGCGCATGGATTTTTGTGTGAAAATGATTGGCTCCAATCCCAAGATCTCCACCCACACCAGAATGGAGGATATGGGTACTTGTAGTGGATCTCCTCTGCCGATAAACAACGATGCAACCAAAGTCGACTTCCCAAAAAACCAAGGGCCGCCTTCTATGATGTGTTTGGCATCTGCTTCCTTCAAAAACTCCATCAAGAAATGATTCTCCACCGTCCTAATCGCAAGCCTTTTTTCGTAACCCCACAGCGAGGCAAGAGTTTCGGCCGCCGCTGCCTTGTTAATACCCCCCTTCGCTGACAAGAGTCGTGCCACCACAAAGGAGTGGTTTGTGACTACCGTTGCTCTATTTGCGCCGAAAGAAGTTTTGCCTTCTTCTGTTAAGGCCAGTGATGACCTTATTTGATCCGAGACCAGGTCCGTCATCGTCACGAGACGTAGGGAGGAGAAAATCAAAGAGATTTTCGAAGAAAACTTAAAAAAACCAAGGTGGCGTTTTTAGGGTTTCTAACGCTCGAGTTGTAAAAAAAAGGTAGTTTACCGAGAGAGTATCTTTTGATGAAAAGAAATATGATCGAGCAGCCAAGTTGTGAATTAACCTTAGCTTATCCTGTGTTATATATTGCAAATATAACTCAAGTCGTATGAGGACTCTATTTCTTAGGTAATATTAAATCTATTTTAAAAGCAGCCTTTTTTCTAGTAGATCTTTCTATTCTTTCGTTTCGGTTTCTGATCATGATTGACGATGAAACCTCAAGTATTCTTTGTTTGTTCAAGTTTTTTTTTTGAGATGAAACGATAGAATATATTGATAAAAGTTAGACAGTACAATCTTTGTTTGTCCTTCTCATGTAAGAAGGACAGTGCTCGAATAAAGGCTTTAGGGACATCTGCATTACGCAACACCCACCTAGCAAGTTTATGAGCTATGCCATTAGCCTCCCTCCCTTAGTGGACAAACCTAGAATTTGAGAACTGTCTAAAACTATATGCAAGATCCTGGGAAAGGTCCCGGACCCTACTCTCTGCATTGTCAGGATTGAAAATACCCTGCACAACCTATAATGAATCAGAGTTGAGCTGAACAGGGCGGTAATCTCTCTCCATAGTAACCCGCATAGCCTCCCCGGCTGCTGCTAACTCCACAGTCAGGGGATAATAAACACCATCCACTCGGCCAGCCCAACCCAGTATAATTTCCCCGTCAAGTCCTGAACAACTATACCAATACTGCCCCTGTGACGGGTAGCATCAAAAGTCCCATCCATGCACACACAATATTGACCCAAAGATGGTCTACTACAATTCTGTAGGACCCGTGCAAGGCATTCGGGGGTCCTATTCAGGGTCACAAAGTGATCCTGCCAGGCCCATGTCAGCACTCTCACAGTCTGTCCATCAAAAGTCTTCTGATTCCAAAGGACATAATTCCTTCCCTTCAAGATGAACCATAGAAAGACTACTAGCCGTGTCATGTCTTCTCCTGACAATATTCGGTCACATTCCTCCAACCACTCCAAACAAGTAAACACCAGTAATCCAGATATCTGTGTCATTGATCCAACCACAGGCTGCACAATAGGGCAGTCCCAAAAGATATGTAGAGAAGTCTCAGGATTCTGCTTACATAGTAGACATGTACCATTCTCATTTACCCGCAAGAACACCAATCGACAGATATCCCTGACAAGCTCTCCAAGCACACATCTTTGCAGTTGAGACAACTTTCAAGCCCTAGAGACGCCGCCAGAACTGTTGATGCGGTTGTGGCCCCGCTATCTTGGGTTAAACAATCACATCCCGGGCTACTTGATATGCACTCCCCACGGTATAATTTCCCCACTGAGTAAAGTGCCAGACTAACCTGTCAGGTCTAGCAGAACGAGTCAGCGGAATACTACGAACAAAATCCAACTCGGTTGGGCTCAAGAACAGCTACAACCTCTCCCAATCCCACGTTCTCTCTAGGGTAGTAAAATTTGAAACCCATCTGAACAAAGTTGGAGTGCGCAGCTACTGCTGTGGTCAGAAAGCAGGTGCACTAGGTAACCAGTTGTCCTGCAGAAAGTCCACTCGGTCTCCACTCCCAATAATCCATCGACTACCATGCTCCAAAACAGCTTTGGACTCCAATAAACTTCACCATGTAAATGACGGTCGAGGCCCTAGCTGGACTGTCATAAAACTCCCCTGCCCATAATACCGAGCTCGAAGCAATTTTCCCACAATAGACTCGGGCTTCTGTATCAACCTCCATGCCTGTTTTTCCAATAAGGCAAGATTAAAGGCATAAAGGTTTTGAAAATCGAGTCCTCCATCCTCTTTTGGCATTGTCAACTCATCCCAGGTAGTCCAGTGAATCTTCCTTTTATCAACGGTGTCACCCCAGAAAAAATTCGCACATAACTGCTGCAATTCTGCGCAAAACTCCATAGGTAACAGGAATACATTCATAACATATGTAGGTAATGACTGTGCTACTACCTTTATCAACAATTTTCGTCCAGCAGTACTCAATAATGAGCTCTTCCAACCCTTCAACCTGTTCTATAGCTTCTCTTTTATGAAAGCAAAAGCCTTTTTCCTCTTCCTACCAATCCGAGTCAGCAAACCTAGATAATGCTCATGAGACTGAACCAACTGCATTTGCAATAGAGAAGCATACTCACCATGTTCCTCTTCCACCAGGTTCTGACTAAAGTAGACACTACTCTTTATGTAATTTATGGACTGACCCGAAGCTTCCTCATACATTTGCAGTATAACATTTATATTATAACAAGACTGTGACGTTGCAGGTGAAAAGAGGAGACTGTCATTTGCAAACAAAATATGAGATAAAATTGGAGCCTGTGGGCAAATCCGAATACCTGGCAATGCACCTGATTCTCTAGCCGTACGTAATAGAGCAGAGAGGCCCTCAGTACAACATAGAAACAAATAGGGAGAGAGTGGATCCCTCTGTCTAGGGCCACGGGAAGGAGCCACATACCCTCTAGGTGAGCCATTTATCAAGAAAGCATATCGAACTGACATTACACAACCCATGATCCTATCAATCCAAGGAACTGGAAGCCCCATCTGGATCATAACCGCTCTCAGATAATCCCACTCTACACGGTCATAGGCTTTACTAATATCAAGTTTCAGCGCCATGTCACCCTCCGTACCACTGTTCTTCGTCCATAGATAATGAGCAATTTCATTGGCTGCCAGCTTATTATCTGTGATCAGTCTACCAGGAATAAAGTCACTCTGACAAGGATCAATAATCTGATCAAGTATTATCTTCAATCGGTTTGCCACAACCTTAGCCGCAATCCTGTACAGCACATTACATAGATGAATTAGTCTATAATCTGTCACCCTTTTAGGGTTTTTAAGTTTCAGGATCAGCCGGACATTTGTAAAGTTTAGAGCAGGTAATACCTACCTTAAACCAAGTAGGTCTGTAACTGCAGACACAATATCTACACCAACAAAATGTCGATAACGCTGAAAGAAGAGATGAGGCATATCACCGGGACCCGGTGCCTTCATAGGATGCATATGGAATAACGTTGTCTTGACTTCCTCTGCCGAGTAGGGAGCCATCAATATATCTCCCATGGCCAGGGTAACAACATGCCGAATATCATTGACCACTGAATTGATCTGGTCTGCCGAGATACCTGCCGAGCAAAATAGCACGTTGTAATAATCAATAACTACTAACTCAATACCTCCTGGGGATTCATGCCACACCCCTGCGCATCAAACAAACTAGTAATATTGTTTTTTTCGGTTACTATTGGTACATCGCTGATGGTTGTACTTTGTATTACGATCGCCATATCGCATCCACATATTCTTTCCTCGCTGACTCCACTACAAAGTCTCCTCCGTCAGCAGCTCTTGCAACCGAGTCATCAATCTTTGTCTCTCTGGCATATCTGCGTAGTCAAAAGAACGACACTGATACTCCTCTAGCTTTTTTTGGATCTTAACCAACTCCACTTTCAAACTACCATACTCCGTCTTCACATAATCATGGAGGTGAACCTAGTATGTCGAATCCTCTTAATCATTTGATATTGGAAGGTCTCAGTTTCCAATGTAAGTGCCATTCGCCAAGCTGCAGCCACAACCTCAGTACTTTTTTCATTCTCCACCCACACGGCTTCGAATTTAAAAAAGTTTTTTCGTCCAGGGAAGTACATAGGTTGAGATCCCTTCATAGTAATCAGTAGAGGGATGTGGTGTGATCCATAGTGGGGGAGATGGACCACCTCCGCTGCCAGGAAGCGTTGCCTCCAATCTGTCGTGGCCACTGCCCTATCCAAGCGGCATTTTGTCTGAGAGTTATGCCACATGAAAGGAGCACCTGTAAACCCGAAATCAACCAACTGACATTGACTCAAGCAGGCAACCATAGCATCCATCTGCCAGTTTTCTCGATCCGCACCTTCTGACTTCTCTGAAATATATAGAATCTCATTGATATCCTCAAATACCACCCATGATGAAGAACCTGCCTGAGTTGCCAGGTATTGGAGGAGATCCCAGGTTTTCTTCCGATTACGCACTACCGGTTTGCCATATATACCTGTAATCCAAAACCATTCTCCGGAACCGGCCGGAACCCTAACATCGGCGTAAAAAAACTTGTCTCCCCAATCCAGACTATGATCCCGAAGTTGGAGATCAATTTCTTTCGACCAAAGCAACATCAACCCTCCTCGACCTCGGGATGTACTCGGCCTCATCTCTCACCGTCAAACACTAGGGCTTTCGTCCACCAATCCAGTCTTTTCCAGTTTACTGTTTTGGTCTCCATAAGGAACACAATCGCCGACTTTTTGGTGACCACCAAGTTCCTCACAGAGGATAGCTTCACATCCTCCTTCGAGCCACGGATATTCCATGAAAACACCTCCATTGCCTCTGCAAGACTCCTTGTCACGTTCCCTACCCTCTTCCGATCTCAACCGTGTGTTTTTTCTCAACTCTCGGTGACGTTTCCACCGCCGTCCGTCGCTTCCCAATGCCGACTAGGGTTTCCCGGGTATCCCTAGAAACTCGGAGCTAGATACTAAAATTTTTGCAGTTTTTTCGTTCGAGTTTTCTTTACATACATACAAAAACGATTTCTTCGTTTTCCAAATTCCAAGTATAAAAGTATATATTGTTGATCAAAGCTAAGGTTTCAGCAGCCGATTGAATTCTGTGATTACCAAGTCCATTGATTTCTTATTGGAAGAAGAAGAAATGTCTGCTGTCTGCAACTAGTGTGAGTAGTGTCACAGAGCATATATAGCTGCATTTGATTGGACAGTTCCACTTCCGGATATCTCAGTATGATGGAGGATCTACCAGATTGTTCATATTAATCTACACAAAAGTGTCCAGTACTCTGAAGCAACAAATGGAGTCAAGAGCTGCGAACTTTCATTGAGCAAAGGGCATTATATCTATAGATGAAAGTACCAAAGTATCTATTAGCTTGAGCTTCACACAGAACCTACAAAATTGAGTTGCAAGGAACCCAGACTTGCAGAGCCGAGCATACTAGTATGAACTGATCTGTGTTCCTAACGATGAATATGGATAGATTGGCAGTAGTTAAATAGTTCCTAACAATGCTAGTTCCATATATATACCGCTATCTGGTCTACTTATTCCATCTAATGCTACGGAGCCCCAACAAATCTGTGTTGCCAAAAAATTTCTCATCAACTCTAGGATTTAGATAGAAAAGTACATAGAAATCTCAATATACTTGTCTGATGTTGATGTTGATTCTAGACGTTTGAATGTAGTCTAGAAAAGAGGAATCATCCTCATTTGAGAACTCCTTGTCAAGAGGTGCAATTTCAGCATTCTCACTATCCGTAAATATGCGAGGCACACCTGCCATACAAGCAAATCAGAATCTCTCATGAAGCTGTAGAGTGTGATGAATGTTAAAGTCTAACCGACTTGTTTATTGCTAAAAAAAAAACAAAAAAAGGCACTTCCGTTGGGGAACAAGAAAAAAAATGTTAGTTTCAAAATGTAGGCATCCCAGGCAACAAATGAAGTATGGCAAATGAACTACAATAAAAAAAACGAAGGAATGATGTTGTCCATCAAGTCATCACTCATCTTACTTGTTGATTAGTCTTACTGTATTTAAAATAATCATAAGGATCAATTTTTAAATATCTTGCAGTACAAATAAGATTAACCATATTGAGGCAGATGACACTTACCATGAAAGCATTCCCTTGCTTCTCCAGCCATAAGTACAACATCACCACTTCGAAGGAACATTGCTACCGGAGGATCCTCTCTTAGCTTTCCTCCTAAAAGGAAAATTGCTTTGCACCCTAAACTGAAAAAAGAGAGATAAATCAGCACCTAAGGAGATGTTCATTTAATCAGTCTATTGCTTTGACTACCATTCACCAACAAGAAACCAAAGAGAAGCAATGGCTAGATACCTCATGCTAACAATTGGCTTACTCCAGTCTGCTTCCATGTCATCAAGGTGGCCTCCAAGCATATCACCTGAAAAAATAGGAAAAATGTAAATACTAGATATTGAAAACTTCCGAACCACAAAAAGTACCAATATTTAAACTAGTGGTTACATTCTGCTAATATAAGCAATTTGTTCTTAGTAATACCTAGGCCAAAGTAATTCACTATTGCAGCTTCAGGTTGGAACTCTTCACCTAGAGGCATTGCAGGTGCTGCCAGTCTTCTAGCCAGTTGACAGAGTGTATCAGGTATCTTGTTATGCGGCAGAGAGACATCATAGTTTCGCTACAGCAAGAACATTGGATAGATATTTGTGACACAATTTGATTGCAGAAGTGGCACAATCTCAGGACAAGGTAACTTTTACACTCACGTACAAGGTTATTAATTATTATTCACTTGACAACAGTATTATCAATTTATTATAGCAAATACTTAACAACTGTGAAATTTTGTATCTAGAGAATTGGGATCAACATATACCTTGGACCAGTCAAATTGCAGGCCAATGGTGCTCCAACGCAATTTTCGCAACAGAACTGAAGCTAAGATTGATTTGCACGAGTTTCCCTTTTGAGAAATTTCTTGTTTCTCAAAGAACTTCCACTCTTGAGCATCTCTATCACCGACAGCATGATTTCTTTCATAGTCTGAACTCCCTTCTGCGACAAGAACTTTCTCTTCCTTTGCTGCAATGAACAAATCATTTATAGGCCCATAAAATGCATTGTGATTTGTTCTGTTAGGAGGCTGCGGAAAGCTGGTTAAGCTCTGCTTTATACATTGTCGTTGTTCTTCTAAACTTAGAGCTCCAAGTATGAAATAAAATCCTATAGTCCAAAAGGAAATAAATATCAAAACCAAAAAACAATGGTTGCTTAAATCTAAATAACTCATGTTAATGAACACGATGGAAGAACCAAACATAAATAAAGGGATAAGACTTCATAAGACTCAAAAATGGCAAAAGCACTCTACCCACTCAGCCAACTCTAAGGTGTACATCTAGATCAAAATAAAAAACAACTTCAAGTCAGATTCAAACTCAACATGCCTAAATGCTTTAGTTTTTGCCAACTATACTTCTACTTGGGAATAGGGATGGAGATTCTGTAATAAATGGGGAAGACAATGGAATTGTAGTGTTGTGCCTGCCACACCATGCTTGCTACCCTTCATTAATCACTATCTCAAGCACCAACGCTATTGATCTTAATCATCAGTGTGAGGGAGTCCACTGCTTAATTCTTTATCCCACTTCAATTTGGTGCTGTGATCGACGAGAAATCCCCGAGTAATTCTTTTATCTGAACAAAGGAAATTCTCGCAGGCTGCAATGGCTTTGGAGATAGCTGATACTGGTTCCAGTTTTACAGATTCAAACGCCCACTTACACCGGGATTCCCATATGGTCCAACAACCGAATGAGACGAGGGTAATTTCTGCAGAGTATATACCCCCATAGTGACCAAGGCTTTGAGAAAGATCTATGAGCCAACTGTCTATTGTGGTGACTTCCATCTTGTCAACTATGTATGCCAGACAGACAAACCAAACTCTATCAACCCATGGGCAAAGCAAAAACACATGCTCAATAGTCTCTGGATATTCATTACAGATGGGGCATTACACATCCTTCTCTGGAACAGATTCCATCCCGTTGGAATTGCACTTGATACCATTCTCCATAACAATTGCTTAACTTCAGGTAGAGTATTCATAGACCAGACAAAACTCCACACTTTTGGATCGATCTGGTGAGAACATATGGTATGATTCAGTCTAGAAATACGACATCTGTTATGAGTGAAATGGTATTTAGACCGTACCGAGTACCTGCCAGTTTTTTCCCATGGCCAAACAAGTTTATCCATTCTTGATCTGGACCCAAATGGTAGTTCCTCAATAGCCTTAACCTGCTCCACTGTTAAGAAGGACTGAATAGAGGTGAGGTCCCAAGTTCTGCTGTCCCAGTGAATAAGTTCATTGACTCGCTCAGAAAGTTCACAGTTGTCCTCTACTACTGGTAAAGCTAATCCCTCACTGAAACCTGGGATCCAGTTGTCCTTCCATATATTAACAGTTTCACCATTACTAATCTGCCATCGAGCTCCTTTGGCTATTAGGTCCCTTCCCTCCAAGATGCTGCTCCAAGCCCAGGAAGAGCGATCACCCCTCCGGGATTCCATGATGGTTGAATTGGGGAAATACAGCCCTTTAAGAACCCTCGCCCATAGATCCTCCAGATCTTGCAATAATCTCCAAACCTGTTTGGCTAAAAGAGCCAGGTTAAAGTCTTCGAAATCTCTGAAACCCATGCCACCTTGCTTCTTGGATTTTCCCATTTCATCCCAGTTCACCCAATGAGTTCTGCTCCCGTCCTCCTGCTGACTCCACCAGAATCTAGCAATCTCTGAATTTAATTCCTGACAGAGTTTCTTAGGAAATTTGAATATTGTCATGGGATAGACTGGTACTGCAGTTGCCACATTTTTTATCAGCACCTCTCTTCCAGCAGAAGAGAGTACACACTGGTTCCAGCCTTCAATTTTGTTAGAAATGTTATTTTTAACATAGGCCAGAGCCTGTCTTTTCGATTTCCCCCAAATTGTAGGTACACCCAAGTACTTCCCTGGATTTTTGGTAGCTTTCACCATTAAGATGTCCGCTAACCGACACCTTATATGATCAGGAGTATTTAGAGAAAAAGATAGACTGGACTTTTTGTAATTGACCCTTTGCCCTGATGCCTTGCAGTAGGAATCCAGTATCTTAATGATTTCCTTACAGTTGTGGTCGGTGGCATCGAGGAAGAATAAAGAGCCATCGGCAAAGAATAAGTGGGAAATAGAAGGACCTTCCTTGGAAAGTCTAATTCCTTTCAGATTTCCAGAGTCACAAGACTTCTGTAATATGTTGGACAGAACTTCACTAACAAGGATGAAGAGATATGGAGATAGCGGGTCGCCTTGCCTCAGGCCACGAGTAGGGGAGAAAGGAGTACTCGGAGATCCATTGATCATAATTGACAAAGATACTGACTGCACACAATCCATAATAAGATCTACCCATCTTGGGGCAAAACCCATCTTCAACATTACCACTTTAAAGAAGTCCCATTCTATTCTGTCAAATGCTTTGTTCATGTCGACCTTTAGGCCTAACTCATAACAAGTACTCTTCTTCAATTTGAGGAATATGCCTCGTGAGCAATGAGGATGGTGTCCTGAATCTGTCTTTGAGGAACAAATGCACATTGAACTGGAGAGATAATGACTGGTATAATGGTTTTGAGACGGTTGGCCATTATTTTAGAGAGAATTTTATACGAGAAATTACAGCAACCGATTGGTCGATACTGGCTAATGTACTCAGGATTATGAACTTTTGGGATCAAGGTGACTAGTCATATTCATCTCTTTTAGAATACTGCCCTTTTCACAAAAAGTGGAAGCTACCTTTTGAATCACCTCATTGATGACCTCCCAAAAGTGTTGGTAGAATAGGCCAGGATATCCATCAGGACCAGAGGCTTTTAAAGCCCCTAACTGAAAGACAGCAGACTTGACTTCAACTACTGAAACTGGTTGTAACAGGGCCTCATTCATTTCAGCAGTAACAATTGATCAACACAGGCCAAAGATTCATCCCAACATCTAGGTCCATCAGTTGTGAACAATTTCTGAAAATAATTCATAATCTCCAGTTTAATCTCTTTCATCGTCTTCAACCAAACCCCATGCTTATTCTTCAGTCTTGTTATTCCATTAACTTGTCTTCTCCTCCGAGTAGATAGGTAGAAGAACTTTGAATTACCATCACCAGCAGTGAGGGAGTTAATTCCTGAGCGTTGAAGCCAGTACAGCTCATCCTTCAGCCAGTGATCATCCAGTTGGGACATGATATTCCGAACCTTTTCACTATCCAAACATTTTCTTGGATTTTTTTTTTCGACAGCCAACTTATGCAGTAACGACTCTATTTGGCTTCTGTTTTTACCGAGGTGTTTCCAGCACCAAGCTTGTAAATTGATCTGGCAATCTTCCAGCTTATCAATCAACTGCCTGTCCCATGGTCCCTCATGAACTTTGTTCCAGCTTTGCTCAACCACCTGCTTGCAGTTCTCTCTACTTAGCCATTGAGCTTTGAATTTGAACTGTTTACGAGACTTTTCCTCATCAGAATCCGAATCCACAAGAACTGGACTCTGGTCTGACCCCGTAGCTGGCAGGTTGAACAGTTTTTACTTTTTAGACTATTTTTTTACCAATAAAATTCATCACAGTATCAGAATTCAGAACAAGACAGCCTGATTCAGACTCATTATACTTGTAACCTCCCAATACTGGTACAAAACAATTGCCTGCTCACATCCTAATGGCTTCAAATTTGCAGTACATGCTCAAAAACCAAAAAACAATATGCGAATTTGCAAATCGATTTCCTATTTTAAGATATAAACAACCTACCTCGTTGTTTCAAATCGTACAGTATGAAAAATGACACGAAATTAGATAAACATTAGCAACTAGTCGATTCAAAATCCACAATTGCAAAGCAAGCAAAGTATGAAATGATTATAGCAAACAATTAAAAATGTATCAAAGTTCAGAGATTAGTGCCTGGGCGATTCTCTATGGAGAAAACCGGAAGACCTAGACCGGATCGAACCGGAGCAATTCCAGGTGGAAGCTCGCCGTTTCGATCATACGATTCTTCAATGGACTTGAAATCCAACACCTCACTCAAATCCACAGGTTTCGGTTGCTTTTTCCTGTAAAGAGATTTAGACAATGAAATCGCACATGCCTTTGATTCGTTACAACAAATTCAGAAATCGGAATCGGAATCGGAATAGGTAAAGAAAAAAAGAGATACTTTTTGGGGGTTTTGTAGGTGTCTTGGTAGTAGAGCTTGTACTTCTTCTCGGCTTTGCGGAACGCGGTTCGCTCCAAATCCTCCGGGACTGTATTTGATCCGTACATTTCGGCCGAGTCGCCGCCTCAGTGCGGCTGAGAGAGGTGATCGGAGGGAGGGAAGGTTTGGGTTTTGATAGGGCTTTGTGGCGGACGTTGAAGTTTTTGAGTGACTAACTGGGTTTAGCGTCCAGGCAGTAATTTTCTCTGCTGTCAGAGTAATTAAGTACATCTTTACAGCCAAATTAGAACCTTTTCTTCCTCTGGGTTCTCTGGGCTTCTAGGCATATTGTTTTTTTTTTAATACAAAAAGGAAAGATCTCATTAAAAACTAAAAATCTTTAGAGCATCATATACCTTGCGGTCAAATAAAAGAACATGTTTTAACACACTTTGGAACACCATGGTCCTAAATATGGAGGTTATCTACATTGTGACCCTTCTCAACAAGTTTGTCCACAACAAAGTTTGTTGAACACTTTCCAATGATGCAATTTATGATGAATTGAGAGTCTCTTTCTATCCTAATTTTTTGGAGGTTCAATCTTTTTGCTTGGATGAGACTATCATGGAGAGCAAGAGCTTTAGCAACTGGAACAATTGTCTTCCCAAATCTCCTAGCGCTAGACAGGATATGAGCTCCATAACTATCTTTAATAACAAAACCACTAGGTGCATTCCCTACTCATGGGTTTGTCACGCAACCATCAAAATTTATCTTGAAATTGTGAATTGAGGGAGGCTTCCAAATGATGGTAGACGGGGTACAACTTCTCTTGACTAGATCAGGATTATGCTCCATATAGGAATTAAATATGGCAACAGAAGAGGAGACAATGGCTTGAGGAGAGATTTTTTATTTTTTTAAGATAATATTATTTTTGGTTTTTCAGATCTACCAAATAATTATTAGAATTTTTTCTGCAATATGGTTCACATTCTTGTTATTCATGATGAAACTTTTCAACCTTTAAATCACATTATCATTATGTTGAAACAACAAAATGTTAGACACTCTCCAGACTTCCTTAATTATATGACAATGACAGAATAAGTGAGATGCATATTTTTTAATAAAGTTGCACATAGATCAAACATTAATAGGAATCTATCTCTTGCATATAGCTTAATACCAAGTGCAGTCCTTCTTCTTCTTTTTCAATTAACAACCGACTAGCTAAACCAAAAACTACCTAAAGTCCTAAAACTAGAGAGTCAAATTACATTGCAATTCTAACTTTTGCGATACCCAGCATGGTCTATTGTGATTTTAAAGTCCTTGTTTTGTAATGCGTCGAAGTTAGTCTCTGGCCAAATGTGTTCGAAAGAGATGTGATGGAATTGTTTCGCTAGGAGAAGCATTTTCTTTACTTTCGTTTTGAATTTTTGATATGCCACTGCACATCTTATTTTGTGAAGGATCAGAGAGTGTTTAACGAGAGTTTGATTGTCACCCGCGAGCCCAATGGAGATATAACCATGGAGAAAAAGCAACATGTAAACTAGCTCGCTAGGTAAGGGCTTCAGCAAGTAACACATGAACAATGCAAACCAAGTACTATTTGTCGAGGTCTTCACACATTCGTGTTAATCTTTTATTTGGCCTATATAAAATTTCAATAATTTAAGTTGCAAGTATAAATTCTGAGTTTAGATATTGTGTGAGTTAATATTTGAAGTGATTCGTTTAATAAAGTAATGTATATATTGTTTTATCGTTCATCTAAAAAAAATAATATATATTGAGTCTTTTCAAATTTTACATCAAAAACATAAAAAAATGAAATAAGAAAGGATACTTTTTTTTTTCATAAAAGAATTTATTTATCTTGTGTAAACCGAATGAGGTGGAGACTGTAGAAGTGAAGTATGAAGACCAGACGTCCAAACTTCCCCAGTGCATATGATAGAAGGTATCGAAGAGACTACATTGACCTTATAGTATCTACTTCACTATGCTGCCAAAAAGGGGTAGCTCCGTCTTTTAACTAAGATAATCTTAACAGAGGAAATAAATAAAAATCAGAACCGTTCGAGAGGACGAAGAACAAAAGCAAAGTCTCTCTTCTCCAAATCAAAACCAAAACAACAACAAATGGCTTGCAGAATCGCTTTGCGCTCCGCTATGCTAATAGAAGCTTGGCGACCCGTTCACCTCACTCGGAGCTCCGTATCATCCTCGCTCCGTACCCGAAACGGTTTCACCTCTCCGCGTCTGCTGACCCGCCGCCAATTCAACACCACCGGAGGGAGTGGGACCCACCTCAGCTGCTCCTCCTCCCACCACCACAATGACAACAACACACCCAACGACGCCGAAGACGAACAAGGCCCACCTCAGGAGGCCGTTCTCAAAGCAATCTCAGGTCTCTCATTTTTAATCCACCCTGTCTGATAATTTTTTTACTATGACTGTGATTAACTCGTGGTTAAAACTGTGGTGTAGAGGTGTCTAGAGTAGAAGGGAGAGTCGGGCAGACTACAAATGTGGTCATTGGAGGCACCGTGGCTGATGATTCCACCACGGAATGGGTCGACTTGGATCAAAAGGTAGTCAAGTCTTTGCCCTCTTGTTTATTTTTGCATTAAGTTTGCGACTTGTGACTTGATCAATAACTATAATTCTACTATTGTTCTGTGTGATGTTGTTTTGTTCAAGGTAAACTCGTATCCGACTGTAAGAGGGTTCACGGCTATTGGGACCGGTGGCGATGATTTCGTGCAAGCTATGGTTGTGGCCGTTGAATCCGTAATTCAACAACCAGTTCCTGAGGTATGTTACACATGGCAATCTTTTTGTGAATGTTATGGTGCTGTGTATTTGCAAGCATTATGTCTTTTAGATGATCTGGTTTGCATTTCATTGTTGAATCACAGGATCAATTGTGGCGCTTTGGTCGTAGATTGGTAATTAACAACTACTTGTAGTTTCTAAGTACATATGTGAATGTGCGGAGTGATATAAGAGAATCAAGATAGTGCTAGCTGTACCTATAGTTTAAGACATGTATTATTACAATGTTATGCTCATGCTAGATAATAAGGGGCAGTGTGATTTGACAAGAACACATCTTTGCGATTTCCAAGGTTAAAGCTGATATCTTTGGCCTCTTGGTTCGGTCATCCATTCTTGGAATCACCGCTTGATATATACATGTAAACGCACAATATGATGAAATTCATAATAGATACAATTCCTACTGTGGTAAGATGATGCAGCATCTTTCCCTTGGATTTAGCCTTTGTTGTTGCCTCTTTTGAATTAGCAAAAGGATGAAGCTCTGGTTTCATGTTATCTTTCCTCAATTTGTAGTTAAGTGGATAGGTTTAGTTCCCCAGCAGATATGAATTGCAAAATGTTATGACAGGATCGTGTCAAGCAGAAGATATCATCAGGAGGCAAATATGTGTCTGTAAACATTGGTCCGGTTCAAGTCATTTCGAGTGAACAGGTCTTGCCCTCCCTCCCTCGCACTTTTCATTGTGAATATGTGAATACTATTGACCGTAATCTATGATGGAGCATATCTGTATAGTAAACATCATATCTAATAAAGTCGCTTGACAAGCAACATAATCATTGTCATTTTATCGTGATTATCCAGGTGCAAGCTGTATACAATGCAATGAGAAGAGATGATCGGATGAAATATTTTTTGTAAACTGATCTCCTCTTTCGCGGGTGGTTTTGTACAGAGCACCAATTTTCTAGGGCCTCCCTTGTCTCATGACTCTCATCACAGTTGCCCTCCGATTAGTCTATTTTGTGCTCTTTAATGTTGGTGTATTCATGAGTTAGAGATCTGATATCAATGGTTCATATTCAACCCATCTGTTTGTTATTGATGTATTTATATTGAATTCTTAAGTCATACTGTAGGCATAGTAATCCCCCGTCGTAGAAATGTGCCCCCCAGCATCTTGTTGCATATAACAAATCCACCCTCAGGAATATTATGGCACTATGGCACGTGAAATCCCCCAAGAAAATGGGGACCTAGTCTAGTCGGTTCTACGTGAGGAAAACTGAAAGCCACTCCCCAGTTGTTATTTCATAATTCAAACCTTTACAAAATAATTTTCGGGGTTCAATCCAAGTTGATCATGGCCAGTCACTGTCACCCGTACTGTAGCATGTCGTGATATAATGTCAAATGCATGCTTGAAGAAAGTCACCATCCCAAATTGTATACGATTCTCCATGGATGGCTGAAGTCTGAAGACTCTGGCATTTGTAATAAACTAAGGTGCTAAGTTGTTGCCGTTTCGTAGTCTTCCAACCTTTTTGTTTATCTGTATGTGCAACTCAGATTGATGGATACAGCACCGTGGTCATTTCGGTGATTAGTATCACACAGAGTTTGTTCTTTACCAGCACTTGGATGCCTAAATCATCTTCATTACCAAGTTGCAATCTTACTTGATGTCCTTCTCCCTTGCATCTTCACAGCTTCACTAGTAACGTTAGTCTTTGCGGCTCAGTCAATAACTGTTTAACGTACATGGTAGTAGAACCAACACTTTATGAAGGTCATGAAATTTGTATAAAAATCCTCTATAGACTATAGTGATAATGTATAAAAATCAGTGTGAATCCTCAGTTCAGTTCTAGACACACTATTGTGAACAATATTAGTAATTTAACTATAATGACATAATTAATTTAGCTGAGGTTATCATTAGTAGTTAAGAACTACATTAATCAACTATTATTTCTCATTTCCTAATGTAGTGGGGTACTGGTGCTCTCATCACTGGCTGGCGTCTCTCTCTCTTTGTCTACAAGATTTATAGTTTACTCTATTCAATGTGATCAAACCCTGCATAATTAAACACCAAACTCCCTATAAGAAGAGGCTAACCAGTCGTCACTTCTACGGTTCTACCTTTGTGGTTCCTAACTTCCCTCATCTCCTTCTGTTGCTTGTGATTCCTTTCTACACTTGTGTTTATAGTATGGGGAGAAATTTAGAAGAGAAGGACACGATGAACGAAAAACTTAAGGTACATACACATCATTTTTTGTGTGTTTTGATTTCGACAAATTTCACCTGCAAATTTTGCTCAAATTTGATCCATATACTCTCTCTTCTTTTGTTGTACATAGGATATACTAAAAGGTGAACTAGAAGAGTTTCCTTCCGGGTCTTCACCTAAATCACCAAACCAAGATGGCAGACCAACCAGCATGGTCATGAAGGTCAGTTCTCTACTTCAAGAACTAAATGTGTTATGTTAATAACATCATATACAAGCACGGATCTATGGGGAGGCTAGGGTGTGCTGCAGCACCCCTAAGCTTTTCTACCAAAAAATTATTAGTACATATATACTAAAAAAAATGTATAAAACCCAAAAATAATGTATAAACACAAAACCGGCAAAACGATTTAGGCACTCTACATTTAGCTTTCATCTTAGGCAATCCCTCCATTCTTGGCTTTCATAGTTCTCATTAGCTATTAGTAAACATGAATGAATTGATATACAGGCAAGGTATTTTTTTAAAGAAAAAATTATTCTTCTTAACACAGAAAATTTAGCACACCCAGGATTTAATTCCTGGCTCCGTGGCTGATCATATATATATCAATATATGTGCTTCAGACTAAATTGTTTCATGTGTTCGACTTCGTTTGATTTACAGAAGGCAAATACTATGTTCCCTGCTCATTTGATAGCTGAAGCCATCTCCTCCCTCCGAAGCCTCGACTTGAGATGGTCAGGTCCAATAACACCTAGTGAAATGCTCTATGTTCAGCAATATGTGTTTGCCAAGTATCCACAGTACTGCAATGGTCTAGTGGAAATAGAAACAGATGATTCTAATTCTTCTGAAGAGTCCTCAGGAACTCCAAACAAGCAGTCCCCAAGGAACAAAGAGCTCTCCCCTTTCTCCTTCAGCAGCAACCACACCGATCTCGACAGAACACAAATGGAGCCTTCTAGGCTCCTAGACATCCTGACCAAGAAATCTTCATTCCAAGGCACTTTCGTGTCGATACCCGAAGTCCAAGCCAGGAACAGAGCCTTGAAGCATTGTGGCTTGCCTGAGGAAGACTACTTAGTCCTCTTCATGGCAAATTACAAAGATGCTATGGTCATGATAGGAGAGAGTTACCCCTTTTTCAAGGGAAACAACTACATGACCGTACTCAACGTAGAGATGGATTGCATAAAAGAGTACGCCTCCAACAAAGAATCCAGGGTCATATCGGCACCAGAAACTTGGCTTGATCTGAGAATAAAAGGGTCGCAGTTGAGTCAGTACTTCAGGAGAAAATGTAAGCACAGTCCAAAGGGACTGTTCTCCTATCCAGCCACCGTGAATGAGGAAAAATACTCCATGCATTGGATCTCCGAGGCTCATAGGAACTCGTGGCATGTTCTTCTTGATGCGACTGGCCTGAATTTAGGGCAGGACCGGCTAGCGTTGGCTATGTACAGGCCGGATTTTGTTCTGTGCACCGTCAACAATACACATGCTCAGCCATCTAGTGTCACTTGTCTCTTGGTTCGGAGAAAGACATTTGATACTATGGCACCCCCATCAACCTAAATCGGATCATCATCTTTGCTTATAAATTGAGTACTAATAATGATGATGTCTATATATATATATATATATATATTTCACTACTCTGTTTCAATTAATTCAATTGAAAACTTCAGTCTTGTTTCATAGATGGCATGTACGTTTTGTGTTGCTCGTGCCAACAAGAACTGTTGCTTCTGTGACTTTCTTTCGTAATAGCCAGAATCTTGATTAAACAAATTGGTGGGTACTATGATCAAATTAAATAATTCCATTTGCAACCACTATTGTTCATAATTTAATACGTATAAAGAAAGAGCCGAAAGTAGATGGCTAAACTATGAGTTTATACGAAGAATATTTTTTTAAGGAGCCGCCGCTTGAAACCTAGGTTTTAGGGTTTGCTCAGTACTAATGGCGTCGTCCTCATTGCCCACTTGGAATTGCCGTGGAATCTGTAATGATGCCACGGTAAAATCATTGAAGACTATAATACGTCAGAATCATCCATCTTCGATTTTTCTTACAGAAACAAAGGTTTTAAGTCCCTTTTATATGAACTCTCTTCGCTTGAAGATAGGGTTTCTTAACTGCGAAGCTATCTACAGTGTCACCAGTGATGGGGAGGCAGGTGGACAATCCAGGGGTTTAGCCTTGTTTTGGAGGGACGATGTGGAGATTGACTTTCTCTCCAAGTCTATGAATCATATTGATGTCATTGTAAACCCTAATGATCCATCAATCCAGTGGAGATTTACTGGCTTCTATGGGCACCCGAAAACTGCGAAACGATTCCGAACTTGGGATCTTTTGAAGGAACAAGCGGATCTTTCTTCCCTTCCTTGGCTTGTCGTTGGGGATTTCATTGAAATTCTACACAACGGGGAAAAGGACGGTGGAACCTGGAGAAGATCGGACTAAATGAGCTCATTTAACTCGGCTTTACAGTATGGGGCATTACATGACCTAGGGTACCAAGGTGTTCAATATACATGATAGGGGAATAGTATCAGAGAACGCCTGGATCGGGCGGTAGCTACGAACTAGTGGTCTGATTTGTTTCTGACGTCAAGGGTTTGCAATCTCAAACCTATCAAAGGCGATCACTTGGCTATTTTGATTGAAATTTGGGTTGTGGTTTCACAACCTATACCCAGGTGTCATAAGAAGTTTAAGTTCGAGATTTTTTGGATTGCTCATGCTCAATGTGAGGAGGTGGTTAAGGAGGGATGGCATCGAGACCGAATTGGTATGCCTATGTTCGAAACTGCTCAATGCATAACTAATACTCGAATGGCTCTTAACCAATGGCAGAAGAGTGCTTTTGGAAATAGAGGCAAGGAGATCGATGGGATACGTAACCGATTAGAGATCCTCAAAGCTGCACCCTTTGATGAAGAGAACAAAACTAAATCGGCCAGCTTGCATGGGAGGTTAGATAAGTTGCTTTTGGAGGAAAATGAGTATTAGAGCCAGCGTGCTAAGATTATGTGGCTCACTGAAGGTGAGAAGAGCACAAAATTCTTTCACTGTAAGGCGTCCAACAGGAAAACAAAGAATCGGATCACAGGGCTTTTCGATGATGTGGGAATTTTTTGCGGATTCTGAACAAGGAATGGAGAAGATTGTGCTTGATTACTTCGGGTCCATCTTTGCGGAATGAGAGTTGGACATTCTACATTGGAGAGAGTGGTTGATGTTATTCAACTAAAAATAACGCCTGACATGAATGTGGAGCTTTTGGCTACGTTTACTCCAAAAGAGATTAAGAAGGCGTTGTTTCAGATGTATCCTACCAAAAGTCCTAGCTTGGATGGAATGCCGCCTTTGTTTTGTCAAAAGTATTAGGAGATTATAGGTTCTGATGTGGTGAAGGCTGTTGAAATTTTTCTACGTACAGGGAGCGTACTTGGTCGGATCAACTATACTCATATCTGCTTAATTCCCAAAGTTCTGAAGCCATCAAGGATGACGAACTTGAGACCAATTGCACTATGCAATGTGATTTATAAGATCTGTTATAAAGCTATCACTAACCGTTTGAAGAGAATCCTGGGGAAGGTTATCTCTCCATACCAAAGTGCATTCATTCCTAGAAGATCAATTTCAGATAACACTTTAGTTTCCAATGAGGTATCACATTTTCTCCATACCAATACTTTTAAAACTAATGGGGTGTTCTCTTTGAAGCTCGATTTGAGTAAGGCATATGACAGGCTTGAATGGAGCTTCCTAGAGTTAGTTTTGCGAAGGTTAGGGTTTGTTGAAGCCTGGATCACAATGGTGACGCAATGTGTGACCACAGTTTGGTATTCTTTTCTAGTTAATGGTAAAGCTAAAGGGTATATAGCTCCGACCCGAGGGATCTGACAAAGCAACCCCTTATCATCGTTCCTATTTCTACTAGGGATTGAAGCGTTCTCTGCCATTCTAGAAAATAAGGCAGAAACTAACCATCTCAAAGGAATCAAGATTTGTGAGGAGGCCCCTACCATCCATCATCTCTTATTCGCCGATGACAGTATGCTATTCGGTTCTGCATCAACGGAAGAGTGTTTAAACGTCCAGCAGGCCCTTATAGAGTATGAGTGTGCGTCGGGGCAAAAGGTTAATTTTGCTAATAGTAGTATAGATCTTAGTAATGGAGTACCGTTAAAGCATAAACAACTACTGGTAGAGATTTTGGGAGTGGAGATTGTAGAGAAGCATGAAAAATACCTTGGTCTGCCTACCTACATCGACAGGAAGAGAACTGAAACATTTTCTTATGTTAAAGAAAAATTGAGGAAGAAAGTTGACGGGTGGCAAGGAAAATTGCTAAGCAGTGCTGGTAAAGAGATTCTCATCAGAGTCGTACCGCAACCTCTTCCTACTTACACAATGAATTGTTTTCTTCTTCCTAAGGAATTCTATGACTCACTTCACCAACTTTGTGCGAAGTTTTGGTGGGGTCCTACAAATGAAAAGAAGAAAATACATTGGCTCTCTTGGGAAAAACTTTATCTTCCCAAAGTAGAAGGCGGGTTAGGATTCAAAAATTTGTACGCTCATAACCTGGCTCTCTTGGCCAAACAAGGATGGCGTCTATTCAAACATCCTAATTCTCTTATTTCCAGACTGTTCAGAGCAAAATATTTTCCCTCGGGGCTAGTGGATGAAGTTGTCCTTACGGCTTCTCCATCTCAAAGTTGGAGAGGGATTTTTGAGGGTTTGAAGCTGCTACATAAAGGATTGATCGATATGGCGTGTCGGTCAAGGAGAAAATATAAAAATTTGGAAGGATGCCTGGCTACTAAGATCCGGTTTGTTTAAGCCACTCTCACCTCAAAACTCTTTTCTCTTCACGGTAAGTGACCTACTCACGGCCTCTGGTCAATGGAATACTGCTTTAGTTCAAAACTCCTTTACTACTGCTAAGGCAGAACTAGTCCTGTATATTCCTTTAAGCTCACGACAAGGACAAGATGAGAGGGTTTGGTTTTTTTATGCCTTCTGGGAAATTCACTACTGCTAGTGCATATCGTGTCGCAACAAAGGATATGTTATATGCTTTAGAACCCCCGGGTTCATCTGGTGGTGCAGTATTACCATGGCGGAGAATATGGAGGCTTCTTACCCCACAAAAGGTCCGTATATTCCTTTTAAAAAATCATCGCTCTATTTTATCCACTATTGTAAGCTTGAAACAGAAAAATGTATTTCTACTGTCTACATGTGTCCTTTGGAATGGTGGCATTGATGAAAGTTTAGAACATATGGGACGTGACTGTCAGCTCATACGAGATGTCATACAAGGAGTGCCTTCCCTGGTAGGGAAGCTTGATCAGTTTGAGAACGACCGACTGGATATTTGGTGGTCTAATTGCTTTGAGTTACTATCACTTACTAAATGTGGGATATTGGTATACATGATCTGGTCATGTTGGAAAGAACAGAATAGATGGATCTGGTATGGGCAATTCATGGAGGTGGGTCGAGTTGGCTTTATAGCTTCTAATGCATATTTCTTATATATGCAAGTGCAACCTGCAAAGGTGTCTAAGCAGGTTCGATTGAAACAGGTTTGGGAGTGTCCAGAAAGAGATTGGATCAAGCTTAACAGTGATGGCGCATTGGACTGGAATACAATGAATGGGGCTGCAAGCTTTGATGTCGTAATGACTTAGGAGTGGTTGTGGACGGTGGCTGTCACTACTTTACTCGAGCTGCCTTTCCAGAGTTGATGGAAGTCGAGGCGTTACGCCTTGCATGTATCTTTGTGGGAGAGCGTGGTTAGATGAATGTAGTGTTTGAAGTGGAT
The DNA here is from genome assembly GCA_946800695.1 of Geum urbanum. Taxonomy (NCBI): domain Eukaryota; kingdom Viridiplantae; phylum Streptophyta; class Magnoliopsida; order Rosales; family Rosaceae; genus Geum; species Geum urbanum. The sequence continues at coordinate 62,565,571 of OX327003.1, forward strand.
TGTCTGCAACTCGTTAATGCGTTTAAGGAGGATGATTTGGCCATAGGTCAAGTTGTGGAGGACGTCAAAGTTTTATTAGAGGGTTTTCCTAATGTCCTTATTATACATGTTTACTGCGAGACCAATTGTGCGGCACATCGCTTAGCTAAGTTTGCTTTACTTTCGAGAGTTGTTCATTCGTGGATAGGAGAGCTACCTGATCAAATTCAAGGGCATGTCCTTGAATTTTGTTTATGATTCTTTGATTGAATAAAATCTGACGTCTTACTCTTTAAAAAAGAAGGAAGTAGCTGAAAGTAGTGAATCAAACCAAATGGTTGATCTACTGGAGATGAACAATAGTTATGTACAAGTTTATTTATTCTCTTTAAAATTTAAAATTTAATCATATCGGTTTCGGTTTGTCCGAGAAAATCTTGTTAATTCAAAGCAAGTATATGACATGTAAGTATGTAGCTTGTAAAAGTTGATTTGGTTATGTTACTTAACGTTGAGATAACACTGGAAAATGTTTTTTTACACTTTAGTGTGTCGATCACGGGCGCTTTCGATTCAACATGATAACTTCTAATATTGTCGAGTCGATGAATGCAAAGATGAAAGAAGCTCGAAAATTACCTATTACTGCTCTAGTAGATCATCTAAGAGGGGTGCTTCAACAATGATTTGTTGAGCGTTGTACTGTAGCAAGTTCTCTTAATACACATTTGACCAAATTGACAGATGACAAAGTGCGTCAAAACAACAATAGTGGCTTACACATACGGTATGTTGATTATTTTTGGTACTAAAATATTTTATTTTGTTGTTAACTTATTATATTATTATTATTATTATTATTATTATATGTTTTCTAATAATTCTAACTATATATACATATATATGTTGACATATATCAAGTGGCTCCAGTCGATTACTATGCATTTCAAATACATGATCAAGACAACATTTATTGTGGATTTGAATAACAAGACTTGTACATGTAGAGAGTTTGATCTTGATTGACTTCCTTGTGTCCATGCAACTGCTGCTTGTAGAGCTAAAAGAATATCAGTGTATGACATGTGCTCCCAATTTTATACTGCTAATGCGCTTGTATTGGCATATGCAGACCCTATATGACCTGTTGGAAATAGAAGTGAGTGGGATGTGCCTGACAATGTGTAAAACAAAGTTGTTTTACCACATGCGAGACAAGTAATACCCGAAAGACGAAAGACTATACGAGTTCCGTCAATAGGAGAAGACTTAATAAGAAACAAATGCACAAAATGCGGTGATATTGAGACTCTCCTATATGTTTTTACTACTTGCACTCATTTTTAAATTTTTAAACCTTTTCAATTTATATAATATTTTCTATTCCGTTTTATATTTTTTCCTTTTTTTTGGTTACATCTTCTTTTCTTTTGTTCTATTTATCGAGTCACTGTTCAACTTAACCCCTTATGTTCTTAAGTAAAAAAACCTTGTATTTGATCATTTCTTACAACATCCATAAAAAAAACCTACATTGTGAAGATAAATATTCATTAAACTGAAAGAGAATATTTTTTTAAACTTGAAATCATACTTCAATTTTAGAAATAAACTATAAGATAAACTGAGAGAACTAATATCTGACATCAACAAACTAAGAGATGACCCCTTTTTTGAATGAAAAAAAAACTAAGAGATGGAATACGATATATCTCATTTTCATTAACACTAATATTTTATCATAATAAAAATTAAAAAACATAATAAGATCTTCTCAATATGAAACAACTTAATTTATTGATCGGAGATAAAAGGCAAAGTAGGTAAATTGAAATGTAAGGGAAAGAGAGAGAGAACAAAGAGGTCTAAGTAAAAGGGAAAAGAAAATAAAAATTGTAAGGGATAAAAATAGAATAGAAAGGATTATATAAACTGAAAATTGTTTAAGGAGATTTATTCTCTATTATTCCCGGTGTGTGTCTTGTCCTACTTAGATACGGATTAGCTTAGATAGATACAGAGAATCGCTGTTTTATAGGAACAGTTATTGTAACAGATTGTATTAGCATGTATTTAAGGCATTCTATCAATGAAAAAATAGTAGTTTTCAGTTATCATATTATTCTACTTCAACAAGTTATCAGCAACTCTCTGGGTTGATAGCCATCACCACCAAAATAAAAGAAGAAGAAGAAACTAACCTTCATAAAGCCTCCACCGCCGCTGACCATCATCTCCACCATCGGCCTCCCTTTTTTGTGTTCCTACCGACCATCACATAAGCATAAACTTCATCACATCTTCCAACGTCGTCAAGATTGAGCGACTTCCAAAGAACAGTTTCAGGCGAACTTTAACTTCAAATCGTTCATCAAATGTACCGGCCATACCGAGCACAACACCCATTGAGGTAAACTTTTCTAAACTCTAAATCTATAGATCTAGGATCAAACTTAATTTCTGTAAAACTCTAGATCTAAGTTGATAATAATTGTGATATGAGTTATTTATATTACATATTTTTTCTAGTTCCTCTAGACCTATATCCATAGAGTATAAGTGACGGTCTTGGGGGAGTCACAGTTTAGAAAAGAAAAAAAAAGGGAAATCGATGTTATGTGATGGTTAGTCACGGTTGCTGGGTATGGTTTTATGCCACCGTTTATAATCAACTTTTGTGACCATATGTCATGGATCACATTCTTATTCATTGAAACTTTAAGTTTTGTTTATCGTAGTTTTCTATCGTTACTAATAAAATACCTCTGTGTGTTTTTGTAGATGAGTTCGAATGAGCCAGTTAGGCCGGAATTCGACATCTTTGACCTTCAAGGCAAGGGTTTCACCATTGGGTCTCTGATGTGGAAAATATATTCATCCGAAAGAGACTAATCAACACCATCAAACCTTCTAGTTCTTATTCCACCTACAGAAGAATCAAAAGCTCAAGCCCTCATGTTTTAGAGGTGTCACATTCATCCAACTCTTAAGAAACATTATCTAAAAAAGACAGATCCCATGGAATTGTGGGACATTCTGAAGTAGCGCTTCAATAATGTGCATGATGCACAACTTATTGAGTTGACTACGAGATGGAAAAACACCAGACTTCTAGATTTTCCAAAGATCTAAGATTATAATCAAGCAATGTTGGATCTGCAGTCGGAGTTGAGTTTTTGTGGGGTGCAGAAGACCAAGCAAGATATGATTGAATGGTCGTTAAACACCTTCCCTACATCCATGAGCATTCTTGCTCATCAGTACCGGATCGAGTATAAACAAGGAAGGATTACTACCTTCAGTGATCTCATCAATAACCTTGCGAAAAAAGAGAGGCATCATAAGATTATCCTAAATAATAACTCAAGACCGTCTGGTACTAAAACGCCTGAGAGTTACCAAACTGGAGGAAAGACCTGTAAAAATAAGAAGGTTGCTCGTTTAGAACCTTATGCTCGTGGAGGACATGCTCCACGTAGGGGTAGAGGAGGGCGTAAGTGTGACCAGGGCCGCAGCCAAAATTTGACTTGGCAAAGAGATCAGAACACCAACTCCAACAAAAACTAGGTTGGTTCAGTTCCTGATGGTCAACATTCGGGAAGATACATTTGTTTTAAATGTGGTTTAAATAAGCACATGCACAAGAAGTTCCGTGCTAGTAAAGAAATTCAGAACATCTACAAAAGGCACAACTACACAAGCAGTATTTGGCTCAAGAGTCAAACTATGCTGGAGATTTAGAGATGGAGGTTGAACAATCTCGTTCTTGCAGAAGACAAGGAGAAGGAGCTTGCTACTCTGAATTTTGATTAAGCCTATGTAAAAGGTTGTTGTCACTGTAATTTTTTAAGTTTTAATTTTATATTTGGCTTACTTTTCGGTCAAGATTTTTAAGACAATTGTCTTATTTTTTCGAATAAGAACATCTATGATGTAATTGTTATTTTTTGGCGTAATGAATATTTTTTCTATTTTTTGGTATATGAAAGTGTTGAGAATGTTCTATTTTATACAATTCTTATGCGTGGTTCGATATTTTTACATATATGGCAAAACGATGTACAGATACATTTAAAATGTCCTAAAAAAGAAGCAGTTTATTTTGATCACAAGACATTTTTGATCCATCGAAAATTGTCGTTGTTGATCGTTTTCGATCCATTGAGGTCCCCTTTGATCCATCAAAGCAAAGCTTCTGCCCTAAATTCGATCCATTGAATTTCTTCTCGACCCATCAAATTTTGATATCGTAAATTTGATATCATTTTAGGTTTCCTTCGATCCATCAAAAAAAAATTCCACCCATCGAAGAAACCATCCTGGACACTTTTTCAATCCATAAAAAAATCACTCGATCCATCGAAAATTTGGTATGGAAAAACCACATCGAGGGAAAAATCACTCGATTCATCTGTTTCCTTGACTAATGATGTTGTTTATACATCGGTTTATGTCATACCATATCAGTACTCAACAAGGGTTACACTCTTATTCTTTAAGTGTATACTTAAAGTGTACGCCTGGTCTTTAGTACAAAGACTTATTTATATTGATTTTGTAGATGTCTCAAGGAGAAATTGAGTGTCTAGCAGATAATGGTACTACTCATACCATTTTGTGGAATAGGCAACTATTTGTGGATCTTTTTTTATACCAATCCTCAGTGACTACCATGATTGGTGCAGCGCCCGTTATACAGGGGTGTGGTTTAGCAGAGTTTCTGTTGCCCCATGGTACATAATTATATATCACTGATGCCTTATATGCGCCAAAGGCCAATCGAAAATTACTAAGTTTTAAAGATATCTGTGCCAATGGTTTCACTTGAAAACATATTGTGAGAATGGAAAAGAACTATTGTGTATCACCTATGTTGAATGTGGCCGCAAACGCATTGTAGAGAAGTTTTTGGCTATTCGTAGTAGTTTATACCTCACTATAGTTTGGATCATTAAATCCAATCCCGTGACTCGCACGACTTCGTATGATTTGGACTCATACAAGCTTTGGCGTTATCGACTGGGACATCCAGATCATGACATGATGATCAAAATATTAAAAATTCTCATGGTCATCCAATTTTCAAAGCGAAAAGACGTGAGAATTCCTATATCCATCAATTTAGATGGTGAGGATGGGACTACTCCTCCCATTCCTGGCTCGGTCTCCAAGACGAGTGTAGCACCTTCCCGGCAATATACCACTAAGGTGTTGTGCGTTATCCCACTAGACTCTTATGTTTCAATCTCTAGTGTACATCGCTTGATCTGCAAAGTTTGTTCTTTAGCAAAGTTACAGTCACTTCCTTTTTGTTGTTGTTGACAATACCAACAATATTCCATTCTTACACAAAATTCAATGTGATATTTATGGACCTATCAAACCTGAATGCGGACCATTTAAATATTCAAGGTCACACGTTGCTTTGCTATCCACAAGGAATGCTGCATTTGTCAAACTTCTGGCTCAAAGTATTAAGCTTCGGTCTCACCACCGGGATCATCCAATCAAGTCTATTCGATTGGATAACACATGAGAGTTTACATCAAAATCTTTTGAGGATTACTGCATGTCTATTGGGATTAAAGTTGAACATCTTGTTTCTCATGTTCATTCTCAGAACAGTTTAGCAAATGCTCATATTAAGCGGTTACAGCTTGTGTCTAAAGCTTTGGTAATGCATACAAATTTACCGGTCTCTGCTTAGGGATATGCAATGTTGCACGTAGCTATGCTTCTTTGTTTTTGACCCGTAGCCCGCCAACTATTAAATGTGCACCAGTTGGTAACTAGATATGAGCCCAATGTTTCACATTTCCGCATTTTTGGTTGTGCGGTTTATATGCCAATTACGCTTCCACAACGCACTTAAATGAGTCTTCAAAGAAGATTAGGCCTTTATGTTGATTATGAATCTCCAACGATAGTTTGCTATCTTAAACCTTTGGCAGAAGATCTCTTTACTGCTAGATTTGTAGATTGTCACTTTGATGAGACATGTTTCCCGCCGTTAGGGGGAGATATGAATGGTTCTATTCCAATTGAATGTCAGGAATTGACGTGGTTTAATCTCACTGTGTCTCATCATGATCCTCGCACGTCTCAGAGTGAGATGGAAAAGTGAAGAATACTTGATCTTCAGCAAGTAGCAGACTTGCCTGACTCCTTTGCTGATATCGCTAAAGTGACGAGATTGAATATACGTACTGCAAATGTTCCTGCAAGGTTAGAAATCCCAAAAAAAGGATTCGTTAGTGGCAACACTGAGCAAGGAGGCTTTCTTCCTACTCATGTGAAAGGTGTTGCATCGGCCTTGACTCCCACCAGGAAAAGGGGGTGACTAAGAAAATTTACAGATGAGCCACCGGTTAAATATCAGGCCATTGAGGCACAAAAGATCCATTCATCATCAACATTGTGAATCATTCACATAACATTTTCTCTAACTACAGTTATGTCCTTGAATCACAATTAGCATCTATGGGGGACGCTCCAGAACCTCTTGTGATATCAGAGAACAAAGAAATCTTGCTTAGAACAAATGATGCGCGTGTTCTTATGGATATATCGTCCATGTTAGTTGATGATGTGCTTGCTTATTCCGTCACTCAGGAGATTATTGACGATGATAAAGTGGAACCCCGCTCTGTTGTTGAATGTCAACGTAAAGCAGATTGGCTGAAATGGAAGGTTGCAATCCAGGCTGAACTAGTCTCTTTGAATAAAAGACAAGTTTTCGGTCCGGTTGTTCTATTCCTCTTGAATGTTAAGACGGTTGGACATAAATGGGTATTTGTTCGGAAGCGTAATGAGAATAATGAGATCTTGCATTATAAAGCTAGGCTTGTAGGGCAGGGTTTCTCTCAGCGCCCTGGAATTGATTATGAGGAGACGTATTCTTCTGTTATAGACATCATCACCTTCCGCTCATAAGCTTGGTAGTGTCCGAAAAGCTTAGCATGCAACTTATGAAAGTGGTTACTACATATCTCTATGGGGATCTTAACTCAGAGATATAGATGAAAGCGCCAGATTGCATTGCTATACCCAAATCAAGTAACTCTAAACCACGAAGTTCTCATGTTATCAAATTGAGACGTTCACTATATGGATGGAAGCAATCCGGTAGGATATGGTATACACATCTTAGTGACTACTTGATTGGGAAGGGATACAAGAATGATGTTCAGGATTTGTCATAGTTGCTGTCTATGTTGATGATATGAACATCATCGAAACTCTTAATGAGATCAATGAGACTGTTTGCTACTTGAAATCCGAGTTTGAGATGAAAGACCTTGGTAGGACTCAATTTTGTCTCGGATTAGAGCTGGAACATCGAGTTGGTGGAATTCTTATTTACCAGTCTGCTTATGTCTGAAAAATGCTCAGGTGATTTAACATGGAAAAAGCACACCAATGGTTGTTCGCAGTCTGGACCCCATGCATGATCCATTTTAGCTCAGTACACACGTCTAGATATTTCCTTCTAAGTGAACTTGTTGGCTAGATTTAGCTCTGCACCTACGCAACGTCATTGGAATGGAGTAAAAAAAATCTTCATATACTTGAAGGGTTCTATTGACTTGGGCTTATTCTTCCCTTATAAAGAATACAGAGAGAAGCATGAAATTCCTGGAAAAGGGAATGTTGAATCACGGCACGCAGATCCCAGGTCCTTCGATCCATCGAAGGATGTACCTGGGATGGATTAGAATCACTCATTCGATCCATCAAAAGGAATGGTTCGATGCATCGAAAGATGTGCAGGCAGCGAGTATTTTTCATGTTATCCCTTATTCTAAAACACCGGTTGATGTGTTGGTTGGATTTACTGATGCTGGATACCTCTCTGATCCACACAAAGGTCGTTTACAGACCGGTTATGTTTTCACTATGGGAAACACTGTGATCTCTTAGAGATCAACAAAGCAAACCTTTATTGCTACTTCCTCGAATCATTATAAGATTATTGCTTTGCATGAAGCTGTTAAAGAATGCGTCTGGCTTAGGTCAGTCATAGGTCATATTCAAGGGTCTAGAGAATTACCATCTACTATTACTGCTCCCACTTGCATCTTTGAGGATAATGCAACATGCATTGAACAAATGAAGTTGAGTTTCATTAATAGTGACAATACAAAACATATATTTCCGAAAGTCTTCTTTAATTAGCAGCAATAGTAACTATTGAATATCCAAGTGAACTAGATTGGTTCCGTTAATAATGTTGCGGACTTGTTTACTATGTCACTTCCTAAATCTACATTTGTGAAACATGTGAAAAACATTGGAATGCGCAGGTTATCTGAACTCCAAGACTGAGTTTATAGTCAGGGGGAGTTACATTTCTGTAGACATCAGGGGGAGTCTACGTCACATGTAGTAGCTTTTGTAGTTGATGCGTTGTACTCTTTTTTTTTAGACCAAGCTTTTGTTTTACCTATAAGGTTTTTATTTGCTTGGTGAGATATTTAGTGAGGCAAAAGGTCATGAATCATTCTTGAGGCCATCGACACAAGGGCGAGTGTTTAAAGAAATTTATTCTTCATTATTCTTGGTGTGTATCTTGTTCTATTTAGATACGGATTAGCTTAGATAGATACAGAGAATCCCTGTTTTATATGGACAGTTATTGTAACGGATTATATCAGCCTATATTTAAGGCATTCTATCAATGAGAAAAGTAGTAGTTTTCAGTTATCATATTATTCTACTTCAACAAAAATCCTTTAAAATTGAAAAGAGTGCAAATAGTAATTTAAGGCATATAGGGGAGTCCTAATATCAGCTCTCATGCATTAGTCCATGCATTAGTGTTCAAAAATGAACAAGAAAAGAAGAAGATATTGCATACTTCGTTGCGTTCAATAAAAATGTGATTTGATTTCTTAAGGCTTTCGGAAAAGATGAATGCTTGTAGACATGTAGACTGATCGATTATCACATGCACTTAACATTTACCCCTAAATTTGGATTTCCCCATGCGAGAACTAACAAACTTTTGAAGATCTAAGAAGCATCACAAACTTTATAGTCCGAAGAAGGAAAGCTCATAAGACTAAGCAGATGGATGAGAGAAGGAATATACACTAGCAGTACAAGACCCACCCTGAAACCCTAGACCCTTACAGCTAGAATATAATAAAGCTTAGAGAAAGCTAGGTGATCTTCCGCGGCCTAAGCTGGAGAGGCAGCTTCACCTTCTCAGTAGTTTTCCGGACCCGTATATGAGATGAGGCGAAGGAGGCAGTCACCTCAGGCACCAAAATTCTAAAGGATCCAAATTTTTTTAGATATATGTATATAAATAAAAATAAAAATTATACATTTAAAAAATATTTTTAAAAACTTCGAGAAGAAAAATATTTAAGTAACTTTGTGATGCATTTGAGGAAAAAAATTAAGACATGTGGATTGTTTTTTTATTTTATTTATTATTATTGATAGGAAGGCCAGTTTTCTTTTTAAGTACGGTGTTGAAATATTGTTAATTTTTTTATTTTTTTATGTACTATGTTGGAGCATCAATTTATATATATTAGTTTGGTTTATAAATAGTTGATTATGAGTTTGTATTTCAATTGTGATTAATAAATTAAACACAAATGTTAGTTTATGTTGATTTGGATTTGTTTTTGTAGATACAAGAGCAACATGAGAGTAGATTAGTTTGGATACTTATGTAACATAATTTTGTATACTTGTCATTTTTTTTTATCTATGATCATGAGAGGGCACTCTTTTTAATTATCGCCTCAGGTTTCAAATTCTGATGAGGGTTCAAAGCTGAGATGGATTTCATTAGAATCAATGAAGTTTGACTTCCCTGACCCTCTCTAGATGGTAGGCCTCTGGTTACAGGGCTATTTCCCGGTGTTCCATCACCCAGATGCGCAACCATTTGAAGAGAAGGTTCTCCTTGGAAAGACGCTCACACAATCTCTCCATGATGATCCTCTGATCTATCAAACCAACTTCCTCACTCTTTGCTCGCACAATAGCTTCCCCGCGGACTCTGCCGAACTCGTCATCCAACGCCGCTTTCCTAGAGATTTAGCAACTGGTTTCCTTCCCTCGCTTAGACAAGATGACGCGGCGAAGGTTATTTTTATTCAAAGTCACACCAGCAGGGACCTGAGAGTTCCTGATAACACCAAGCTCTACTACGAGTTGTATGCTCCCAACCACTTCACCAGGTAACTCGGGCTGACCCAAGATGCTCTGATACCTCTGGTTAATTTCGTCCACCGCTATAGCACTTGGCGAGTGCACACTCATCCTATAGCGGATGATCTTGAAGATCCTCATTTTGGTTTTCCCATTATGGTGTTACCAAATGAGGCCTTTTTTGTCCCCTTTACACCATCCTTTGGTGTAACTCCTCATTATTAAGCTTGGCGAGCTCAGTTCTGGGATGGGATACGAACAGTGCATCCCATGACCCTCTTTGTTGCGATATTCAAAGGCTTTGATCGTTTCTTCACCTTTGTTCACGATAAAGATGCTCTCTGGTATGATACACTAGATGATCCCGACACATCAACACCTTAGCCCACTGTAAGTATTTTAAACTCTTGACTCCTCATTCTTCCCACTGATACTGGCAGTTCTAATGATTATGAACCTCTCAGGCTTAATTCCTAAAGAGATGCAACCCTGTGGGTAGTCCTGACGCTGGTCCCTTGCAAAGAAAATAACATGCGTTGTCTCTTCTGATTTTGATTGCGAAGTTGATGATGCTAAGAATGAGATAGTTGAACCCCTTCAACCTGTAAGTCATTGTTCATTTCATATTCAGGATTAAATCCATATCATGTGAAAACTTTTAATGCTTGAAACTTGCATATCATTTCAGACTCCTCGCCAGATAGCCTGATGCTCTTCCCCTAAAGGTAACGTCGGCAATCTTCAATGGGCCCAACAACGTTGTCGCCTTCGTAACTGCTCTACCTCTACACCCTTAACCTAGCCTGGCCGATGCTTCAGGGCGGCTGATGAAATTGATCTTCAATGCGATCAGCAAGACCAGCCCCAACACTAGGCTGACTTATGGCTAGGGAAGTCCATTCAATTTGTCAATCCTGAAAACTCGCCATCGTGTAAAGATGAAGACCTCCCCCTCATGAGTAAGCGACAACAATTATCACTGGTCCAACCTTCCACTGACCTAGCTTATTGTGACGACCCGGACCGTAATTGGAATAGTAATCGGCTTAATCCGCGAGTTTTACGAGTAATTATGGCTTAGCGTAATTAATCGGATATGCAACTTCGTTCACGAATTAAGTTTTGGACATGAATTTAGTTTGGGTTTGTTCGTGGGAAATGTAGAGAATTTGATTTCGAGTTCGTGGGAGCTTTCCGAGGATTTTTCAGATAATCGAGGAATATAAAATGAATATTTGAAATTATCGCCGAGTTAGTCGTGCTTATCCGTTCGAGTTTGAGTTATCCGAATTCCGGATAGAGTTGATTTCGCGATGTATAAATAGCCGAATAGTCGTAAAGTTATCGAAAAATTCGAAAATGGGCTGTTTTGACCGAGTTCACCCGAGCTGGGCCGAGTTGACCGAGTCAACTGTGTTGACTCAATGAGTCATGACTTGCCGTCGTGGTGGCTGCCGGAATGCGGCGTGGTTGCCGGATTTCAAGGTAGGGAATCGAACCTTAGGATATGTGCTTCCTTTTGATATATATATATATATTGTGTTGTATTGTGGAATTTTTGGGTTGAAATTGTGGAGGAGAAACAGAGGAAAATGGGGGGCGACGGATGGCGGTGCTCCGGCCACGGTGGTGGCCGGGGTTAAGGGGGAATGACTCAGTGGACCATGGCAAAGCGTTTGGGAGAGTTTTGGTGGGCCACCGTGTGTCGTGGCCGGAGTTCCGGTGGTGGACCGAATTGCCGGCCGGTTTGGAATTCATGGGATTTCGAGCTGTTTACCGGCGGATTACGGCGGAATTGGAGGTTGAGGTAGTGGAGAAAAGTATTGGGCTTGAGGAGGAGAAGAAATATGGGCTTTCCTCGTCGGAAAATCTCTCCGGTGACGGCGCGCCGCCTTCGGCGGCGACGGTCAACGGCGGAGCTCCGGCGAGGCATTGACCTTTTAGATTTTGTCATGTTTTATGGCGTTGATTTGGATGCCGGATTTTGCGTCGAGGGTTTATGTGGAGTATTTTGGGATTTTCGGCGATTCTTTTGTTAGCCGAGTTATACGTTTCCGAAAATGGTTAGTTTCCAAGGTGTGGTTCAGAGTATTGAATTGTGATTTTGATCAGTGATATTTTATGATTATTCAGGGGATCGAGATCGTACGTTAGGCAAGGGATCTTTCGCCGGATCTCGGGATTAGCGCGTCTGCGCGTTGTGCTTATCTGTGAGTGGACATTTATTTACATTGTCGTAGCGAGTTCTTGGTTTCAATATTTATTTTCCTTACAGTATTGAGATTATTTATTGTTTTGGAGGTATTGTTTTATGTTTTATTGGTGATGGCATTTACTTAGCATCGATGCATTGACTACTCGGCTGATCACCGGTAGTCCAGTTTCAGGCTTGAGAGATTCCCCTGATGTGCCCACTAGGCTTGAGAGATTCGCCTAGTCTATCACCGTTGGGCTTGAGAGATTCGCCCGACACCTCCATTTATTTTAAGAACTCGCATTATTTTTATGTTATGTAAATGGTGAAAGGCATATGTTTATTTTCGTCGACTCACTCTAACGATTTTATTTGCCTTTCCCCTGGGCATTTCGGTTTCTGTGCCCAGTTTGCAGTTCGGATTCTGGTGTCGCACGTCGCTGTCGGAGTCTTAGTATTCGAGCTACTTTTCTTTCTCAGTAGGTTTCTTGTTTAGCCTACTTTTGTGTATTTATGTATATATATATACTAGAGATCGCTTTGAGTACTCTGATGTTTATATTTTCATATGATTTTCCTGGATTTCTGTAAAGTTACAATTTTTGCTTCTTGCTTTATATTATATTATGATTTTGAGAAATCCGGATATGATTGGTGCCCACGGTTTGGCTTTTGTGGCATAGGATGAAGTGTGTTTTCGGGTGCAGGTTAATGGTAATTCTGCGATATAGTGAAACTCCGCCGAAATTTCTATGGTTTTTGCAAGTTCGTGTTTTCAGAAGGGGTTTGTTTCCGGTTTAGGAAACTAAATTGGGGTTGGGTCCTTTCAGCTTGGTATCAGAGCATTAGGTTTCAGGTTCTATAGACTTCTGTAGTTGTGATACTAAGGATATTTGAGTATGTACAGCATGTCTGGAGCGATGACCCGACTGGCCATCGGTAACTCATCAATAATTCGGGTGTTGTATGTTTTCAAATGTCTGAGGTTTCATGATTACGTTCCTTGTACTTTGTGACTAATGCTTTTCTCTTATCATTAGGATGCCTCCTAGATGTGGTCCCTGTGCCAATAGGGATGTGGATCCTGATGGAGCTTGTCATACACATGACCTGCTTATGCGAGTATTGCGTTTGGAGGTACGTTTTGACCCTGTGGTCAAAACTCGAACTGCTGGAGAAACTGTTTTCTCGGGTTCAGCTTATCCAGAGATATGTGAGGCATGGTTGGTTCAGGTTGAACGAGTTTGTGAGCATCTGCGTTTCACTCCTGAGCAGATGACAGTGGCAGCAGTTGGTTTACTTGAGTCTGATGCATACTTCTGGTGGGTTAGCACTGATAAAGTTCCTATTGATACTCCATGGCCATTGTTCAGAGATTTGTTTATGCGGAGGTATTTCAACCAGGCTACACAGCAGCGGAAGTATGAGGAGTTCACCAACTTGAGACAGGGTAGTATGTCAGTACTTGAGTACCAGGATAGATTTACCCGCTTATCTCGGTTTGCTCCTGACATGGTGGCCTCTGAGGAAGCCAAGTGCCGGAGATTTGAGTTGGGCTTGAACCTGAACATCAAGGGGACATTGACTACGATGCCTCAGAACAATTTTGATGAGTTTGTGAGTGCTACACTTCGAGGCGGGGACATAGAGAAGGAAAGGAAGATGAGATTCCAGTCTCGACGATTTGAGGAGGGTGGACCAAGTCAGGGACCTTCCAAGAAGCTGAGTTTAGGCACTTCCGGATCGGCATCATCATCTGGCAGTGGACCATTTAGACCATCAGTTAACTAGACAGAGACAGAGATGGAGGAGGGATCTGTGACGACCCAGAATAGAATCAGCAGTGGAATTAGCTTGATCTACGAGCTTGCGCGTAGTCGCAGAGTTACTACAGTTGTTTGAATCGCTGGATTTGTTAACGACTAAATCATTGGCCTAGAATTGGAGCTGGGTCTCTTCTCGAGAGTCGTTGTACGTGTGATTTTGAGTTCGTGGGCGATTTCGGATCGTTATTTGGACAACCGAGGAATAAGTTACGAATATTTGAAGTTTCGATATAATCGGGTTTAAATGGTGGATTTCTTAGCGACTAAATTACCGGTCGAGAATTTGGTTTCGGCTTCTTCACGGAAGTTGTTGAGAATTTAATTTCAAGTTTGTGGGAACTTCCGGAGTATTATTCTGAGTTACGAAGATTAAGTTGTGAATATTTCCGATTGTTGATTATTTAGTCGGTTTAAATATGTGTTTGTTTGAACAGTTGACTTTTTATTCGATTGGTCGATGTGTTTGACTTCTGGTGATAATTGAAGAACATGTCGAGTCGGGTTTGTTGCCGCTAGAATTATTGAAATCAGAATTACGACGCGAAAGTTATGGATATTCGAAGTTTACTGAAAATGGCGTTTGAAAGTTTCCTAAAATAGAAAGTCACTTAATAGTGGAGTTTCCTATTTTGGCAAGTCAACATTTCATTTATTATCTTGACTTGGTCAACTCGGTTTGAACGTGGGTGGCGCGACGGTGGAGGAGGACGCCAGCGGCGAGCTGCCGTCCGGCCACGTCCGGCCTCGGCCTTAGGCTTAAACGGTGCGCCTTGGTCCCCTCTTGTGGATTCCGGCCTCCTTTCACGGCGTGGGACGCCGGAGGAGGAGGAATTTCCGGCCAAAAATGGAAGGATTTTTAGGGTAATCGGGTTTCACTTTTCCGGCCTATTCGAGCTAAACCAAGGACTGGGTTTTGAAGCTCTCATCACCTACAAGCTACCATGTAAGTTTTGTGATCTAATTTTGCTTGTACATGGAGAATTTTGGATTTGAAAGTTTGGTTCCAATTCGGTTTTTCATGAAATTGGACGAGTTAGAGTGAGAATTGGCCTTTGTTGCAGTTGTGAAAGTTGCTCAGTGGGTGATTTTGCATGGAATAGGGGTTGCTCCGCCGTGGAATTCTCAAATTGGGTGGCGCCGCCGCCGCCGCCGGTGGTCAACGGCGGTCAACGGTCAAAGTTCGACTTTTTGGAGTTTTCGACAAGTTGCATGTCATTTCACTCGAAATCGCGCCCCGATCACAGTGGAGAGGTTCGTTTTTTGAGTTGAGCATCCGAAAGTACAGTGAGGTATAAATATCGGATTTTCGACGATTCGTCATTGAATTACGTGTTTCCGAGAACGATGGTTTCTCGTGATTTGATTTGAATTGTCGTGTTATGACTTTGAGTAATGGACATTGTGAATATTCAGGTGTTCGTGATCGTTCGTTTGGCGAGGGATTTTCCGTCGGATCACGGGTTAACGCGAACTGCGTTACGCTAGTCTGTGAGTGGACAATTTCTTTTCACGGATTGATTGCGAGTCTTTTATTTATGATTTATGAACTTGAGCATGCAGTTTTATTATGATTTTATGAGCATGTGTTTTACGATTATACATATACGGATATGCGTATACGAGTATACATACATATATATATATATTATGTTTTATGTTTTATGCATGTGCATGAAAATGATTTATGATTTGGTTTACACAGAGTACAGTCTCGGTTACGTTGTTGTATCGATACACACTGGCTTCTCGGCTGATCCTCGAGTACGCTCCGGGGGGGACAGATATCCTGACCCGAGGCCTTTCTGGCTAGGAATCACGTGTGGGTCTGGGATCCCGTGGTTCAGACTGTGCTATCGCGTGGTAGTTCATGAGAGACTCCGCGATGTATTTACGATGCATGCTCTGTACGCGTGAGGAGTTAGAGTCTCCCTCATGTACCCGGATGTGTGAGGAGTTAGAGTCTCCCTCGTGTACCATTTCCTTTATTTATGCATTTGCATTTAGACTCGCATATGTTTTTATAACGTATATATTATTTGGTGAAAGACATTCATTTTCGTCCACTCACTCTAACAGTTTTCATATCTTTCCCCTGGGCTTTTCGGTTTCCATGCCCAGTTTGCAGTTCGGACTCTGGTGTCACACGTCGTGGTCGGAGGCATAGGGCTCGAGCTACCTTGTTTCTTCCAGTAGGTTTATTGTTCTACCTACTGTGGTATACTTATATGATTATACATTAGAGGTCGCTCTGAGTATTCTGTTGTATATATTATACGATTTTACACCGGATTTCAGTAAAGTATAGATATATTTATTGTTTTACTTTATTGTTGATATATTGAGAAATCCGGATGGGATTGGTGCCCACGGTTTGATTTTTGTAGCATAGGATGAAGTGTATTTTCCGCATGCAGGTAATGGTAATTCCACGTTAGTAACGAAACTCTGCCAAAATTTCTACGGTTTTTGTTCGTTCGTGTTTTCGAAAGGGTTTGATTCCGGTTTAGGGAGCTAAATCGGGGTTGGGTCCTTTCAGGATCGACCACAAAGACCACAGTCCAGTGGGAGTTCTAGCGGATCCAGCTATCCTCGACGTACCGGTGGCACTTTCGCTGTACCGAGGGAGTATCCATTGTGCAATCTCTGCAATAGGCACCACTTTGGTCTTTATCAGCGAGGCCCTACCATTTGTTATCGTTGTGGCTAGGAGGGTCACTATGCGAGGGAATGTTTCCAGTCTACTGGTGTTGGTAGACAGGCAGCTCTAAGTTCAGGAGGAGATCGAGGTACTACTTCTGGCACTTGACCAGTACAATCTTCTGGACAGGGCGGACAACAGAGTCACCATCAGCGTGGACGACTAGCTGGACAGGCCATGGTTCATGTTATGTCATTGCGCGAGGGCAGAGCTTCACCGGAGGTTGTTATTGGTACGTTGCATGTTTTTGGCTATCCAGTACTTACTTTGCTAGATCCAGGTGCTACGCATTCATTCATATCATATAGATTGTCATCTTTAGCTACTATGCCTGCATCTCCACTTCCGGAGTTGTAGAGAGTGTTGTATCCATCCGGTGAGGTTGTGAGTATCAGCTGGGTGTACAGGGATTGTGAGATCTTTATGGGAGGTTATGGTTTAGCTGCAGATTTGTTATTGCTGGATATTGATGTGATTTTGGGTATAGACTTCTTGGAGACACATTGGGCTATGTTTGACTGTCACAAGAAGGAGGTAGTGTTTCGACGTCCAGGTTTTCCAGAGATATTGTTTCGCGGTGAGAATAATACTTCCCTGCCATGTGTGATTTCAGCGATGAAGGCAGAGCGAATGATAAAGAAGGGTTGTGTTGCATACTTAACTCGTGTTGTGGATACAAAGGCTGTTGTACCAGACATTGGTGATATTGAGGTTGTTTTCGAGTTTCCAGACGTATTTCCGGAGGAGTTACCAGGTATTCCTCCAGTCCGAGAAATCGTTTTCACTATTAAGCTTTTACCAGGCACTGGACCTATATCTCAGGCACCTTATCGTATGGCACCAGCGGAGTTAAAGGAGTTACAGATTCAACTTCAAGAGTTGCTAGAGAAAGGTCTTATACGACCCAATGTATCACCGTGGGGTGCTCCTATACTGTTTGTGCGGAAGAATGATGGTTCCATGCGGTTGTGTATTGATTACCGGAAGCTGAATCAGGTCACCGAAGAACAAGTATCCGTTGCCGCGGATTGATGATTTGTTTGATCAACTCAAGGGAGCTTCAGTCTTCTCGAAGATTGATCTCAGGTCTGGATACCATCAATTGAGGATCAGAGAGTCAGATGTGGCCAGGACAGCTTTCAGATCACGGTACGGACATTATGAGTTCTTGGTTATGCCGTTTGGTTTGACCAATGCCCCTGCAGCTTTCATGGATTTGATGAACAGAGTGTTCAGACGATTTCTGGACAAGTTTGTGATCGTGTTCATCGATGACATTCTGATTTACTCCAGGAGTATGGGCTAACACAAGAAGCATTTGCGAGCTGTTTTGTGGACTTTGCGAGATAATCAGCTGTTTGTGAAGTTCAGCAAGTGTGAGTTTTGGTTGAATAGCGTGAAGTTTTTGGGTCACGTGATATCTGCTAAGGGAGTTAGTGTGGTTCCTGACAAGATTGAAGCCGTGTTGAATTAGAGTAGACCTACCACCGTACCAGAGATCAGGAGTTTCTTGGGTTTGGCAGGTTACTATCGGCGCTTTGTACAGGATTTTTCACGGATTGCCGCTCCGCTTACCAGATTGATGAAGAAAGGCGTCAAGTTCGAGTGGTCCGATGCATGTGAGGAGAGTTACTTACTCTTGAAGGAAAAGTTGACTACTGCACCGGTTCTAACTCTACCTGACGACAGTGGAGAGTTTGTAGTTTACAGTGATGCATAGAAATTGGGTCTTGGTTGTGTTTTGATGCAGCATGGCAGAGTAGTGGCGTACGGTTCCAGGCAGTTGAAACCACATGAAGTCAATTATCCTATGCATGATTTGGAGTTAGCTGCTATTGTTTTAGCCTTGAAGAGTTGGAGACACTACTTGTATGGAGCTTAGTGCAAGATATATACAGATCACAAGAGTCTCACTTATTTGTGCACGTAGCCAGACTTGAACATGAGACAACGCAGATGGATGGAGTTGATCAATGACTATGATTGCACTTTTGAGTATCATTTAGGGAAGGCTAATGTTGTTACTGATGCACTCAGTCGGAAATCTGGAGCCTCATTGTTTCATGTGTGTGTGGCCAGAGTTTCCATGTTAGCAGGATTACGAGCTACGGGAGCTGAGTTAGAATGGGATGATGATGGAGCTTTGTTGGGTAGCTTCCAGGTTCGATCTATATTGGTTGATCAGGTTCGGGAAGCTCAGGATGCGGATTTCTATCTGTTGGACAAGAAGACCATGATTCGAAATGGTGTGCCAACAGAGTTTTGGTTGAGTGATGATGGTATATTGCTATTCAGAGGCAGACTATGCGTACCCAGAGACGAGGGTTTAAAGAAGGAGATCTTAGATGAAGCTCGTTGTTCTGCTTATGTTATGCATCCCGGCGGTACGAAGATGTTTCGTACACTTAGAGTCTATTACTGGTGGAGAAATATGAAAAGGGAGATTGCAGCATATGTGAGCAGATGTTTTATTTGTCAGCAGGTTAAAGCAGAGAGACAGAAGCCTACGGGAAAGTTACAGCCCTTGGAGATTCCGGTTTGGAAGTGGGAGTACATCACCATGGATTTCGTGTATTAGTTACCGCGTAATTCGGATGATATAACTGGTATTTTTGTTATTGTAGACCGTTTGACGAAATCAGCTCATTTCCTTGCACTTCCAGGGAAGATTTCAGTGGGCAGATTGGCAAAGCTGTATTTGGCTGAGATTGTTCGATTGCATGGTGTGCCTGTATCCATTATTTCTGACCGAGATGGTCAGTTTACTTCAGAGTTCTAGCAGGCATTGCAGCGAGCCTTGGGAACCAGATTGCATTTCAGTAAAGCTTTCCATCCTCAAACTGATGGGCAGTCTGAGAGGACTATTCAGACCCTCGAGGATATGTTGCGGTCCTGTGTACTGCAGTTTAGAGGAAATTGGGACCAGCAACTGCATTTGATTGAGTTTTCTTATAACAACAGTTATCAGGCCAGTATCGATATGACACCGTATGAGGCTCTATACGGGAGGCAGTGTCGTACTCTATTATGTTGGAGTGAGGTAGGTGAGTGATGGCTTATTGGTCCTGATTTGGTGAAGAGCACAACAGAGGTTATTCAGATTATCAGAGACAGATTGAAGATGGCCCAAGATCGCCAAATGAGTTATGCAGATGTGAGAAGAAAGAGTCTCGAGTTCGAGGTAGGAGATTGGGTCTTCCTGAAATTGTCTCTTTGGCGAGGAGTTGTTCGTTTCGAGAAGCGTGACAAGCTCCGGCCACGATATATCGGTCCTTATGAGATTTCAGAGAGAGTTGGTGTCGTGGCTTACAGGTTGGAGTTACCTTCGGAAATAGCAAGGGTGCACGATGTTTTCCATGTCTCGATGTTACGGAAATACATTCCAAATCCATCACATGTTTTAGTGCCATACTAGCTTCCTATCCGGGAAGATTTGACATATGTGGAGGAGTCAGTACAGATTCTCGATCGGCGTGAGCAGGAGTTGAGACACAGAGTCATACCGCTTATGAAGGTCTTATGGCAGAATCATTCAGTTGAGGAAGCCACCTGGGAGACCGAGCACCACATGCGGGAGCAGTATCCTCATCTGTTCACTTAGCAGGTATGTAAATATCAAGGTCGAAATTTTTGTAACGGGGGTAGATTTGTGATGATCCGGACCGGAATTGGAATAATAATCGGCTTAATCCGCGAGTTTTACGAGTAATTGTCGTTTAGCGTAATTAATCGGATATGCAACTTCGTTCACGACTTAATTTTCGGACACGAATTTGGTTTGGGTTTATTTGTGGGAAATGTAGAGAATTTGATTTCGAGTTCGTGGGAGCTTTTCGAGGATTTTTCGGATAATCGAGGAATATAAAATGAATATTTGAAATTATCGCCGAGTTAGTCGTGCTTATTCGTTCGAGTGTGAGTTATCTGAATTGCGAATAGAGTTGATTTCGCGACGTATAAATAACCGAATAGTCGTAAAGTTATCGAAAAATTCGAAAATGGGCTGTTTTGACCGAGTTGACCCGAGCTGGGCCGAACTGACTGAGTCAACTGTGTTGACTCAGTAAGTCACGACTCGCCGTCGTGGTGGCTGCCAGAATACAGTGTGGTTGCCAGATTTCAAGGTAGGGAATTGAATCTTAGGATCTGTGCTTTCTTTTGATATATATATATATTGTGTTGTATTGTGGAATTTTTGGGTTGAAATTGTGGAGGAGAAACGGAGGAAAATGGGGGGCGACGGATAGCGGTTAAGGGGGAATGACTCAGTGGACCATGGCGAAGCGTTTGGGAGAGTTTTGGTGGGCCGCCGTGCGTCGTGGCCGGAGTTCCGGTGGTGGACCGAGGATTTCGAGCTGTTTACCGGCGGATTACGGAAAAATTGGAGGTTGAGGTAGTAGAGAAAAGTATTGGGCTCGAGGAGGAGAAGAAATATGGGCTTTCATCGCCGGAAAATCTCTCCGGTGACGGCGCGCCGCCGGCGGCGGCAGCAGTTAACGGCGGAGCTCCGGCGAGGCATTGACTTTTTAAATTTTGTCAAGTTTTATGCCGTTTTACTCGTAATCGCACCCCGATTGTCGCCTTGAGGTTTTCGAGTTGATTTGGATGCCAGATTTTGTGTTGAGGATTTATGTGGAGTATTTTGGGATTTTTGGCGATTCTTTTGTTATCCGAGTTATATGTTTCCGGAAATGGTTAGTTTCCGAGGTGTGGTTCAGAGTATTGAATTGTGATTTTGATCAGTAATATTTTGTGATTATTCAGGGGATCGAGATTGTACGTTGGGCGAGGGATCTTCTGCCGGATCTCGGGATTAGCGCGTCTGCGCGTTGTGCTTATTTGTGAGTGGACATTTATTTACACTGTCGTAGCGAGTTCTTGGTTTCAGTATTTATTTCCAGTACAGTATTGAGATTATTTATTGTTTTGGAGGTATTGTTTTATGTTTTATTGGTGATGGCATTTACTTAGCATCGATGCATTGACTACTCGGCTGATCACCGGTAGTCCAATTCCAGGCTTGAGAGATTCGCCTAGTCTATCACCGTCGAGCTTGAGAGATTCGCCCGACACCTCCATTTATTTTAAGAACTTGCATTATTTTTATGTTATGTAAATGGTGAAAGGCATATGTTTATTTTCGTCCACTCACTCTAACGATTTTATTTGCCTTTCCCCTGGGCTTTTCGGTTTCCATGCCCAGTTTGCAGTTGGGATTCTGGTGTCGCACATCGCAGTCGGAGGCTTAGTATTCGAGCTACTTTTCTTTCTCAGTAGGTTTCTTGTTTAGCCTACTGCTGTATATTTATGTATATATATACTAGAGGTCGCTCTGAATACTCTGATGTTTATATTTTCATATGATTTTTCCGGATTTCTGTAAAGTTACAGTTTTTGCTTCTTACTTTATATTATATTATGATTTTGAGAAATCCGGATGGGATTGGTGCCCACGGTTTGGCTTTTGTGGCATAGGATGAAGTGTGTTTTCGGGTGCACGTTAATGGTAATTCCGCGATATAATGACACTCTGCCGAAATTTCTATGGTTTTTACAAGTTCGTGTTTTCAGAAGGGGTTTGATTCTGGTTTAGGAAACTAAATCGGGGTTGGGTCATTTCACTGACAATGTAACACTATTTTGTTATTCACGCGAAGTATAAATGTTTCTTTTGCCTCTAACTTGACTTGCATCTGCAGGCCATGAACCACGAGGAGACCCAACCTGAGGTAAGTCACTCGGTCAACACACCTCTTGATAAGGCTATTGACACAAACGCCTTTGAGAATGAGGAAAAGGCATCCCAAGCGACGGAAGTCATTGACCATACTGAAGATGATGGCGAGCAAGATCGTATTCTCACCTTTACGGATGATCCTTTCAGCTGGCATGCCACATTCTATCGCCCTATGGTGAAAATTCCAATGGCAATGAGTCCTGCAAAGGTACCCACCCTTGATCCTCGCCAGCCAGAGAGAAGAGAACCTCAAAGCTGGGCCACAAGAAAATGATGACGAGCACGATGAGCCTCCAGCGAACTGCTTGCCAGAGATCTCATCCTTGCTTGTCCAACATACCCCTAGAGAGACATAGGTAAGTAGTATGGACTACTTTGAAAAGCCTTAACGTACCTAAATTTTCCTGACCATCCTTTTTATCTTATTAGGGTCCTGAGCCTTCCCATTCTCTAAATCCAATCAAGGATAGTTCTGAAGCTGTTTTGGACAACTTGGAGGAAGAAGATGCTACTAAGACTCTTTCGCTGCCCTTCAGCACTCCAATCAGCACCTAAGTGCCCTGAACTACTGAGCATGACCACCTGGTCACCGCTATCCAAGATGCCCTTAAAGCACATCAAATGGGCAGTGAGGACTTGTATAACCTTGGAGGTGATCTTTCCAAGGCCTCAGGCTCATCTAGGCCCAGTATTAATGCCACCACCATCTCTGTTTGGACTCGTGAACTTGAAGCATTGTTCAACAAGTTCACATCCATGACCCATGACCCAGCAGAGATTGCTTTCGCTAATGGCACTATCCGGAGCCTATTCAAGATCGACATTGACAAGTCTGAGGTGCTCAAGGCCATACTGGGTGAAGTAACTAGGTTATTGACGATTACCTCCAAATGAACTCCTCCCTTTTCTAACTCAATATCAACAAGATCTCCAACAACTCCAAGAGCTTCAACTTGGTAAGGAAGACTTATCCCGCCGCCTGGGGAAACATACCGAGATCAGGAAAGAGCGAACGAGGCTTGTACACTCTAACCATTACCAACTCCAAAATTTCCTCAAGAGTGTTGAAGACCGAAACAAAGTCTTGGTAGAGAAAGAGGCAAAGCTAGCCAGGCTCCAAGCAGAAGTTGCTGCTTTGAATGCTACATCTGACCCAGCTTGTGCGATCGCCCAGTAATTACTTTAAGAGAGTGTTGCCCGGGCCAATGCCCTAAGAGAAGCCGAAAGCAAAGACTCATCATCCCTTGAAGCATATTTAGATGTGTGGTCCAAGTTCGAACATTCTAAAGTAGAATTTAGACGGAAAGTCCCATGCATGTAAACTTGGACTTCTTTTTGTAACTTAATATTTATCAATGTTACTGGGCCTTTTTGCTTATTATGCTTATTTCTGTACTTAAACAAAAACTACTGACTTATATCCAGCCGTGTTCAGGCCTTTAGCATAAGCCCATGGATAACTCCAATATATCCAAACTGGGCCTCGAGTGCAGGCCTCATTTGGACTTTTCACATGATTTGCACGAAACCGATCAACGTGCTTGGCCCCTTAATCAACTAACTTAAAATTTTGAATTTGAAAAGTGCCATCAAATCAATCTCCCTCCGACTTCCAAGAAACACGTCATCTCTCCCCAACCTTCTGGGAATAAATGGCAGTAAACAACCATTCTTGGAAAGGATGAACCATCGTTAAAGCGATTATAATCTCAGAGAAAAATGCATCTTCACCATTTATCGGTGCGTTGAAACTTTATTCCACACCATTTTGTTTTCGTGTAGAGCCTCTAGGGTTAGGCCTCTATAAATACTCTTCTTATTCAGAACACAAAACATCCATCCTTTGTACTCAACCAAAACAAAGATGTCCTTTTCAAAGTACTTCCTCTAGTTCTGCCGAAAAGTATTCCCACCAGAGTTCGGGCCTCGTGTCTCAAACCTTAGATAGTGATATCAATGCCTAAACCTGGACTAGATAGTGATATTTATGCCTAGGTTCAACCTTCGTAAAGCTGCCCTTAGATTTCAAGGGGGCAGTCAACTCTCAACGTCGGGGATGGTTCTTCGTCATCGAAGCTCCCTAGCAGCAGCTCTGTATTTTGTTTTCAAGGGAGCTAGAGACACTTTGTGCTCATGCTTATCTTGGGAAAAGAATAGGGAGTTGTTGTTCTACTACTCCACATTTATGTTGATGGTAGATCTGGAGGTGGTTATCGAGAAGTTGATGACATCTGGCTCGTTCCAGAGGAGATGCCAAGGTTGGTACTTCCTCATCAGCACCAATGATAATAAACCAACAAGGATGCTTTCTGCCCCTTTTGGTGGTCTTTGGCCTGATGAGCCCCTTCTCTTTACTTTCTTATTTTAGAAAACCTTTTGGTTTAGGCTTGCATGCCCTTTTCTTCTTTCCATGGTATCAAAGCTCAAGGTCGCAAAGTCTTTGTAATAGTTTATCTTATTTCTAATAAACTATACTACATGTACTTGTTGTGTTCGTTTTTGTAATACCTACTGCATTTACCTTAGGAACTTATTGTAATACCCCGAAAATTAGTATAATAGTTTAGATTATTGTACGACTCGTTAAATTTAGAAATCACCATAATTTAGTTTAACCTTAGAGCTTTTAGAAAACCAAAAAAAAATTTGTCTGGCGAAGACAATGTATAAAAACGAGATTTAGAGAAATATTAACGGAGTGGGACAAATGGTCCAGTAGATACTCAAGTTCAAGTTAAGAACTCTCTGGTCTTTGGTTCGAGGCCATGAGCTGGAATTGTGAAACATTCCATTTTATAGGTTAGTAAAAATAATAAAAATATTCTTACTCCAGTTAGAAATGGTAAGAAACCCTAATTCCAACTAGCCAATTTTCAGAAATGGAATTTTAGCAAAACGACCAAATTTTCCTTGTTCGAAACTCTTATCCGAATCGAACTTTGTATTTTAAGATTATAATTCATACTTTTAGAGGTCATGCTCATATATCAATTAGGTGCTAATTATTATTGGTTGATATGTATTTATTTATTTTACACTACATTACACTTTATTAGTAAAACCACAAATTTTCTTTACACATCACATTACGTATTGCATTCACATGCATACATAATCACATTTCAACATTTCAATCAGATTTCCAACCACATTACTATTGTTTTTACAAGTGCATTTTAACCCTAGAATTAGTAGCCCAACTATTCCATTGTCAACTTGTCTACAAAAGTCTATAAAAATGGTTATGAATTTATTTCCCATGTCTCCTCCCATGTCTATATAAATCACCCTTGAGTTCATTCTAATTTTTGCACCACTTTAATCTTCCCCTTACGTACTGATTTGAAGTCCTCCCAAAGTTGCAATGCAACTCCCCTAAAATCCCACACCAAGCTATCTTTCTTCCAAGTACTTTAGTAGTTAATTCATTTTCTTCAAGAGGGTCACTTGAGTTAATCAAATACCTCCATCACCTACTGAAATTCTTGAGTAAGTATATGAGTACATTCCTATACTTCTTTATCTTTAGGATTACATCAAAGTGTCTAGCTAAGAATAAAAGGGAAATAATGAGCATTAGTGGAAGCTTAATATTTCGTTTCTGTTAAAATTTTATTTATTCAAATATTTTACATATTTATATTCTACACAAAAATTATTCAACTTTGGCTTTTGAATCACTCAAAAATGTTAAGTAATGAAAAAGTTATGGCTAAAACAAGTTTTGCTAATCTTTTCCTTAATCATGTTCGAAAACTCTTAAGGTGCTCTTAACTTGAAATATTCATATCTCACTCATTTCTTAACCAAATTTAGTGTTCTTTATATCAAAACGAAGCTTAAGAGTTTAACTATCAATTTAGAAATTTTTAAAGGCATTTATTAATACTTCCTAACTAATTAATTCATGCAAATGAGCTTAA
Organism: Geum urbanum; assembly: GCA_946800695.1. NCBI lineage: Eukaryota > Viridiplantae > Streptophyta > Magnoliopsida > Rosales > Rosaceae > Geum > Geum urbanum. The sequence goes on from OX327003.1 coordinate 62,592,098, forward strand.
TAGTGAGTGTAACCATTTCTGGACAGTTGCTAAACATTTTTGTTTCTGGACTTGAGAACTCCCTACTGAACTTTGTGATTATTATTATTGGATTCCTCTCAAAAAATAATTCGATATGGTGTACTCACTTCTTTGATTTGGACATAATATGGATTAATTATAAAACGGATCAAATGGAGGATTTCGGACGGACTACCGCCGAATGATACTTTTGGTCCAAGGATTAATAATTTTATTTTCTGCATTTGTACTTTATTTTTATTTACTTGCATTATTTACTTTTTAAGTTTGATTTGAGACTAATAGAGGATTTCGGACGGACTACCGCCGAATGAAACTTTTGAACCAATGATAACTAATTTTATTTCAAGTTTATCTAATTAATCACTCTATCTATTTACTTTCAAGTATAATTCGGAACAAATGAAGGATTTCGAGCGGACTACCGCCAAATGAAACGTTTGGACCAAATTTGTTAATTAATTAAATACGTTTAAGTTTGATCTTTCTTCCTTTACAAATTCTATTACGTATATATTTATTCAAAATTATGAGGTAAATATATGCTCTATGATCTATATACATAGTCGTAACTAAAGACTTGTTTGTGATCGTTATGGTTGAAGTGTGAAGTCGGGTGTATAGTACGAATTAACTCGTGCTTAATTGAACTGCTAGTAAATTATTTTGTTATTGTGGAAGTTAGCCAATGGCCCTAGTCCCTTACAGATAGTGCACTATTATACTCTAAGGAATGAATTGTGTCAAACCGGGAGTATACATGCTTTGGCAGGGGGCCTTAGAATGCTGTGACTTTATATGTGTGTTGGTATTGTGAGACTAAGCACATGATTTTTTTGAGTAATTGCCAGTTAATCTAAAAGAATTTACTTCGGAAGTATTGGCGTGTTTGTGTGTAGATGTGATGTTGTGCAAGTATATATATTATGTATCTAAATGTATATATTACAAAGACGCAAGTGTAAGTATGGAAGAATAACCGGTTTGAATATTTCACCTTTTTGAATTGGTTGTTCGGTTTGATGTTTCTTAGAGATAATTTAGTATATGCTTGTAAGCTGTACTTACTAGGTCAGTGCGACTCATGATACTACATCTTTCTCTTTTCAGGTGATGAGTAGAATGCTTGGGAAAAATGGGATACGTCGCCTACTAAATAAACGAATTATTTTCTACTTGCATTTTGAATTGAATAAATGTAATGACTATTATTTTCAAAAACTTCTGTATTGTAATATTAGCACTTTCATTTTTCAATAAATGTTATAATCTGACACCTTGATTTTTGAAATTATTTGAATTTTTTATTCACATCACAAATCCTTACACCATATTTCAGTATAATACTGACCCTGAAATTGGGGGTGTGACACTTAAACTTTAGTGAAAAAATAGAATGAAATTGTTTTACTTAGCCACATATTGGCTTTTTCACATAAAACGAAATAAAGATAATTCCAAGTTTTATGAAATTTGGCCACAAGAATTGACTAACACTTAATTAAACTTAAAGTAAGTTTTACACTAGTTTAAAAATTCAAAACTTTGGTCACAGAGATTGGCTATATGTTATACGGGTATAGATTGCCCCTTGAGTTTGTTTAAGTGAGCAAGCAGTATGCAAGCCTGAATAAACTCATTACACTACAACAGGCGGGTCCTCATATTCTCATACTGGAGTGATATACTTCTTAAGGAACCCTCCATTGATTGGGTTCGCATGGACTATACCATCGCTATCGCGAAGATGAATAGCACCACATCCCAGGATACAATCAATGGCGTATGGTCCTTCCCACTTGTTAGACCACTCGTTGTGTCCTTCGATCTTCTAGCCAATAGGTAACACAGCCTTCCAGACCAACTCCCCTTCTGGGAAACTCATGCCCCTCGTACAGCTATCATAGGACCGAGCCAGTCTTCTTTTCTCGGCACACAAGTGCTCATATGCCTCAAGATGCTACTTGTCTAAGTCTTCCAACTCCTATCACATTGCTTGGACATAATCTTCGCCAATCAAGTCATGTTGTTCCATCACCCACAAAGATGGAACGTTAAGTTCCAAAGGTAGGACTGCATCATGTCCAAACATTAAAGTGTAAGGAGTTGTCCCTGTGGGATTACGTTTTCTCAAACGATACGCCAAAAGTGTAGTCTGCATGCCATAAATGAGCGTTTCTAGCAAGCATGCGCTTGAGAATATGCAAGATGAGCTTGTTACTAGCTTCAACCTGACCATTTGATTGAACGTAATAAGGAGTGAAATTGAGGAAGTGAATGCCCAATTCCTGCATAAGTGCGTTAACCTCCCTAGACATGAAGGCTGCCCTTCTGTCTGAAATGAAGCATTCTAGGATACCAAACCTACAAATAATATCTTCAAATAAAAACTTATGAATGGTACCTACCGAGTCAACTTTTAAAGGCCTAGCCTCCACCCATTTGGTGAAGAAATCTGTAGCCACAATGATGAACTTGTGCCGGGAAGTCCCTTGCTTAAACCCCAAAGACACACTTGGCAGGGTTCATCTTCAACTGGTAAAGCCTCATTCGGTCGAACACTTTTCTCAAGTCGTCTATGTGGTTTATCCGGTGTTTGGTTTTAACCACCACATCATCGATATAAACCTCCATGATTTTGCATATGAGGTCATGGAAGACTGAATTCATACCTCGTTGATAAGTGACACATGCATTCTTGAGTCCTAATGGCATGTTCACATACTCAAAAATGCCAGCAAAATCAGGACACCGAAATAACGTCTTATGTCTGTTAGCTTCTGCTACTTGGATCTGGTGATACCCTTCTGTGCTGTCAATGATGGATAACATCTTATGGCGAGCAATTGAATCAACTAGTGGGTCTGCCATGGGCATTGTTTCTACCGAATTACGCACGGAGGCGTAATGGGGCAGAAGCAACAAGAATAAGCTTCCTCTTCCTTCCTCGGTCGGGCGGTGGACCTCCCCTCCTTGGTGCGTCCGAACGGTGGGGTTGTTCGGATGGGCGGACTCTCCTCTCCTTCCTTCTCTTCGTGCGTGCGGGCTCTTCTTGCGGGTGCCTCCTTCCTCGGGCGTTCGGGAGCAACTGTTAGAAGAATACAACAATGAAGCAGGCGGTCAGGGGTCAAGACGGGGTGGCCCGCCTTCAACGCTCCGATGCCTAAGTCAGAATATGTATCGGATATAACAGTCAAGCGAACGTGCGAGTGGTGTGGTGTGAATAGATAGCGATGGGTTCGAGTCGAATCAATGGGATGTAAATTAGTCCGAATGGGATCTAATGGAGTGAGATTGAGTCCAACGTGTTGTGTTGAGATTCAATGGAGTGATCTTACCTGTAATAAATACCTGATATATATAGGTGGTTGAGATTGGGACCTGGTGGTGTTCTTCGATGTGGGACTTTGTTGTTCCTGCTGGTGTGTGATCCGTGTGTTCGGGTACGCCCCCCACGGGCGCGTGCGCGCTCGGAAGGGGTGGGTCCGGTGAGTGAAGTTGGTGCTTCCTTGGTGGTCTTGCATGTGGTTGAGTAGGTGTTGCTAATCTGCTTAAGTGGATAAGTATGTTAATCGTACAACTAATTATGCAATACTAACAGGCATGGGTATGCATCCTTTGGCGTAGCATTGTTGAGGTGGCGATAATCGACACAGACTCTCATCTTCCCATTCTTTTTTCCTGATGGGACGACATTGGATAGCCACTTGTTGTACTTGGCTACTCTGATGATGTCAGACTTAAGCATCTTTTCGGTCTCTTCTTTGACTAGAATTGTTGTTCTGGTATGCATTCGACGCATCTTTTGTTCACTGGTTTCTTGCCTTCTATGATAGGGAGATTGTGACACACCAAGTCTGGAGACAGCCCTAGCATATCCTCATATTTCTCTGCAAAGCAATCTATATACTTATGAAGCAATTCAATAAACCTATTTCGTTCATCAGGCTCTAAGAAGGTACTAATAGCCACGGTCATTGGCTCTTCTGTAGTTCCGAGGTTAATTTTCTCCATGGGATCCTTGACTAGAGTATCATCCAAAGCTGCTGGAGCCAACTGAATAATCTCCTCTTCTTCTGATTCGTGTAGTACACCGTCATCTACATACTTCAATGCTGCAATCATTGGAACATGCTCGTAGGCCTGTTTCTCCATCAAATATTCATGTAGGCGGTCATGGAGGGATAAACAAGCCTATGCCTCTATGTTCAATAGAGGCTCTATCATTGGGATGATTTGAGTGGTAGCTCAATGGTACAAGGGTGGTGCTCGTCCTCGCCAGCCTGCATGATTCCCCATTGAGCTAATTGAGAGGCTATCACCCCTATGGGACGACCCTTCTGGTCAATGCCATAGACCTCTAATAGCCTTAGGTCTCCATTTTAGTAGCTAGCATCCAAAGCATTAGCTGACACCGAGTAAGGACGAGGGTCTGCATCGATTACTTCTGCTTCCCACGACTCTATATTCCACAACACCATTTGTTGATGAAGGGAGGATGGTACACAGTAGCTTTGATGAACTCAGTCTGATCCTAATATTCCATTATATGGTGCCGTACATTCTGCCATGAAGAAGGTATGTGCCTCAGCTGCTGGTCCAACTTACACGTGAAGGAAAACAATGCCCAGGGTCTTAGATATGCTACCTTAGAAGTTTCAGAAATCGAGAGCTATTTGTTGGATGACAAATTTGGGATTGCCCAAAAGTACCATTGCCTTGACAGTAATGATGTTCGCTGCTACTCTCAAGTCCACTAGCATTTTGTTGAGGTAAATCCCTTAGACCTTGACGGTGATGTACATGGGTCTCATGTGCATGGCCATATTTAAAGTTGGCTTGTTGAATAACATGTAAGCCTTTCTTAATGACATATCAATCTTTGGTTACACAGAGAGTAGTTATTTCTCTACTCTTTCTTCTTCGTGAACACTCATCGCCAAGTTGTTCACTGTGTTGGGCTGATCCAAAACTATTTCTCCGGTAAGGGGAGGTACTAGGCTCGCCAAACCGACTGGGGAGCCTGCAAATTTGGAGGGCAAAATGAACACCACCTTTATGTCGTACTCCTCACCATAGACTTGAGTCTTCGGTTCCTCATCTTCGCCATAGTCAACGAGCTCCTCGTCCTCGACCTCCTCTTCATTCAACACTGCACTCTTCTCTTGTGGCCTGACTTCTGCCATGTCATGGTCAATAGGAGCCATTGCTTCCACTGCCTCCACGAGTCTTTCTTCAAACGGAACCTCAGGTGTAGGTTCGACACTCACGGGAGAGAATATATATGCCACTACTTTTGCTCGTCGAAGGAGAAGATACCCTGGTCTGAATCATACAGTACAACAAAAAATCAACTTAGCCACGGTGAAATGTTGTGGCAAAAAAAAAATACCGTAGCAAAAATCTTCTGCGACGGCAAAATAGCCTTTTGCTAGGACAATTTTTCTGTGGCTTTAAGAGGCGATGCAATTGCCAACAACTATGGCAGTTGCCGTCACCAAAACCTTTTGTTACAGCAATTTTGTGCCGTAGTGTTTGGGTTAATATTGGCGGCGACTAGTTGCTACAGTTCACGTTGTAGTAAATATACCATTGGCAACGGCTAGATTACCGTCACAGTATTCATTCGCTACGGCAAGAATGAGCATTTACTACAGCATGAATGACTATTTACTACGGCATGAATGACCATTTAGTACGGCAAAAATATCGTGGCAAAAATAATAATTATAAACAAAAATATATATTTTTGGTATGCAATCAATTCATCCTTGTATTGTATTGTATTGTATTGTATTGTATTACAAGCTTTTACTCTGCCAACAAGATCCCACACACTACTTGCATTATCCTACGTTACATCCACGTACCATACCAAAATCTACATCACATGGAAACCATCTCAGCACTTGACACTTCTGTACATGTATTACCAGACTTCGGGCAGACATTTCTAGTAAGCAGTGACAGCTATATATACACCATATGTAAAGTTCTTACACGTGCTTAACAACAAAGAAACCATTCTGACCATACTTGCAACACTTTCAGAACTTTTTCCTGCAAAATTCAAGCAAACATACATCAAAATGAGACAGAAAATATCTTGTTTATCCTTTTCTATCCTTGCATATCCATATAGTATCTCCAAAATGCATATAATGTACTACACTAAATTCAGCTGGACTGTTGTAATAGTAATGAAAAAGTCTATAAGATGGTGGGAAATGAATATTTATTTCGCCAAAATATATTTCCTCCATTAATGGTAATAGACTTCTAAAACACAAGCTCACAATCTCAGTTGCATTTGACGCGCAATTTCATCTCCCATATTTAGAACAGATAATGTTTTTGAATTTGCATTCATGTCAACTTTAAGATACTAATATAGAACAACTGTTGGTTGAGACACTAAAATCAACCAGACACAATCTAAAGGTACTAAGATACCTATAAGAATGCTATGACCTTGAATACAAAACCTTGATATCATTCTGTATGCACGAATAACATCTCTCGTGTAAAATGCAGGAAAAAAAAGTAACAAAAGAAAATATACTTGTTTAGTGAATATTCTCTACCTTTAACTAAGATATAAAGAAGTGTAATTATAGCCCCAATGTTCATTAAAATTCAAAAGTAAACAGAAATAGTAAGACCGTGTCATACCTGGCTCAGGGATTGCAGTAGGGGCACACAATTTGGAGTCGAGAGTCCTATGGGCCAGTAAGAGTGTTGGATGCTGATGAACTTGTTCCTCAATGAAGTGAAATATATCATTAGCACAAAATAAACTTTCTGCTAAGGTGCAAGGAAAAACGTTTGAACTAAATTCCTCCTACCTACAAAATTTTGTAGATGCATACAGCCAGAAACCATCACATGAATGCCTCCATTCCACAATTCCAGGGAATGCGTTGTCTTGATTTCAACTCCAGAATACCCGAGTGATATAACAACTGTATGGATTTGTTGTTGCATACACACATAAATGAAAAATAGATGTCATACAGTGATACAACTGTGTGGCTAGTATATCCAATAAGGGCCTTAAACATAACTACATAAACACAAGATAACAATTACTAATAACAGCAAAAGCTACCACCACCTTTTACCTAAAGAGAACAAGAGTACAAAAGTTTTATGCAGAACTGAAATAAACCATTTCAGACTATAAAAATGAATGCACATTATGCTGTTAGTATAGTGCTAAGACAGTTCAAGCCAAGGCATTACGGCGATGCATCAGCTTGATAGAGCGACGATAGATCAGTTCCAATTTGAACACAAAACCGTTACCTGTAACGACCCGAACTTTGAGTATATGATTATTGGCACGACATGTGATTATCGCGAGTTGATTGTACATATGTGGTTTGTTAATGACTAAATTATCGGGCAAGAATTTGGTTTGAGTTCCTTCGCAGAAATTGTAGAGGATTTGATTTTGAGCTCGTAGGAGGTTTCAGAGGATTTTTTGGATAATCAAAGAATATAAAATGAATATTTAAAATTGTCGTCGAGTTAGTCATACTTATCTGATTGTGTTGGAGCTATCTAAGTCGTGGGTTTGGTCGGTTTGCGACATATAAATATCGAATAGTCATAAAAATCAGAAAATCACACATTAGGACCGAGTTTGACCGAGTTGACCCGTTGACCCGTTTGAGCTCCATCGACCCAGTTTTAGTTCGTCGTCGGACCTGACGATTCTGGCCACCTCCGACCATGTTCATGGTATGGTTAGAAAGCTCTTGTGAGTTCCTATTGATTCATGTATTCATTTGTGAGATTTGGTTGTGTTTTGTGGGAGTTCGAACTCGGTGAAATTTGTGGATTTGGCCAGTGACGGGGGGCGGTTTCTGACGAGGTTTGGCGTCTGGTAGGTTGGGGGTTTGGTTCCCTTCAACCTCTAGATACTTTCTGGGCTGTTTATTTGGGACAAGGTTGAGGGTTTAGGGGTGCCGTGGGGGTGACCGGAGAGGGAGAATTCGGCAAGATTTTTGGGCCAAATTCTAGCCAGAGTGGTGGTTGGATGGAGATGTAGTTTTGGGGGTTTGGTTAGGCTTGAGGAGAGAAACATTTTGATATAAGGTTTGCCAGAGTTGGTCACCGTTGGCACCACGCCACCGCCGATGGCTGTGGTCCACGGCGGAGCTCCGGCAAGGGATTGACTTTTGAGGTTTTCGGAGATTTTTATGTCGTTTTTTTCGTAATCGTCCCCCCCCCCCCGATCGTAGTCGTGAAGTTTTCGAGTTGAATTGAGTGTGTTAATTTGGGAAGAGGGTTGTTTGGGTGTATTTTGGAAATTTTGTTGTCCTCGTCGATATTTCGAGCGATACGCTTTTCGAGAACACGAGGTTCTTAACGTATTTGCTCCGTATGTTGAAATTGAATATGTATTGATCGTATCCCTGTTATTCAGGTGATCGTGATCGAGTGTTTGGCAATGGATCTTCCGCCAAGCCTTAGGGCCAGCTGTTATCTGTGAGTGGACATTATTTCCCACGTTGATTTTCATACTTTGATTTTCACACTGGATTTGCGAGTCTATGAGTATGTTTTACGATTATGCATTTACGAGTATGCATTTATGATTATGCATTTTATGAGCATACATTGATTTGGAGGCACATGTGATTTGTTTTTACACTGAGTATGGATATATGGGTGCATCGATGCTATGGCCTCTCGGCTGATCCCCGAGATGCTCCGGAAGGGTTATGTCTATATGAGCACATGACCCGTGATTCACAGTACCTAGAGAGTTACGTCTTTATGAGCACTTGAGCCGGGCGTGTTGTAACTTTAAGGAAAATGTACTCAAGTTACTGCCTCCACACACACAGTACCCAGAAGAGTTACGTCTTTGTGAGCACTTGACCTGGGCTTGTTTGTTTTGACTCGCATGATTTTATGTGCATTTATTGTGAAAAGCATGTTGAATTTATTTATGCGGCATATTATAATTTACGTCCACTCACTCTAACGGTTTTATTATTTATATGTTTTTCTCTGGGCTTTTCGGTTTTCGCCGCCCAGATTGCAGTATCTTTCCCGTGGTTACATGTCATCGCAGGAGGCCTAGAGTTCAAATCACATTTTCCTTCTAGTAAGTTCCTGATGTAACCTGCTAGTCTTGTATATTTTGTAATTAGAAGTCGCTCTGAATTCTGGTGTATGAAAATTTATCTGTGAAGTGTAATCTTCTTGTAGCTTTTTGGTTTGAACGTTTTATAGAATAAACTCTGGCAAAAATTTTTATAAGTTGTGGTGTCATTATGGCTTGATTTCGGTTTAGGCCACTAAATCGGGATCGAGTCCTTTCATTACCAGCCACCAAAAAAATAAATGAAAGCTAGAAGTTTAAAATAACTAACAAGAAAGCTAATATTTTAGATCTACATCATGGTCAGTTACAACTAAATACTAGACCACCTCCTGACACAATTAAATAAACCTTAAACTTTAAAATTAAATAACATAATAACTAACTTTTTAGATGGGATTATAGTTTGCTAAAGCTTAAACTCTAAAACATGCACATTATAAAAAAAGAAGAAGATGGATGACAAGAAAAGGAAATAACAACTACCTACAAACAAAACAAAAAAGCCTACTCTTTTTCAGAGAATAGTTTATCCATATAACGATACAATAATACAGAAAGAAAAATCTGGAAATACTCAGCATTCCATCCGATTAGTACTATAGGTATCTAACAAAACAAAACAAAATACAATAATCAAACATAAAAAGCGATGCAAAAACCCTAACCCCCACTAAACAGCTTGCTCAAAATGAACATACACAAATAACTACATTCATCCCAAACCAACTTCCAAACGCCTTTAACCAGATAATGCATTTGCTTTCGCCGAAAAAAGACGTAAACTTTAACACCAATTAAAGTTTTACAAATAAATAGAAAATAGAATACCAGTATTCCAGTGGCACTCTCTATAGTGTTGGCATCAATGTGAAGCATGATGCTGGATTCTGAGTAGAATTGGTGCACATAGTCAGGCTGTTGCTGAAGAAATTAATAGTATTGCCCCACAAAGTAAGTCTTAACTTAAAACCACACACACATGCACACAGTAATTACATAAAAGAAATAAAATTTCGACATAGCTGAGTAGTAGCAACTAGTAAAAGAGAGAGTCTAGCTGAGAGAGGGAGTAGTGAAACCTGAGCAACAGTGACAAGAATTTTTTAGCCTTTTCAAGTGCTTCTTCAATCATCGTGCCTGTAAAAAACAAAAACAAAGTTAGATTCTTCAATTTTTTTCAATAAAGCACAGTTGTTTACCTAGCTTCAGAGTTTACTTCAATTCTACATCAAATAATCAATCATCTAGATTCAACTAATACTACACTATCTTGAATTAGAACAATCATGTTTCAATATCACTATAACAAACACTACATCACACTTCTTGTAAACCAAACAAAAATGCACTAAACAATAGTAAAAAAAAGTTACAACCATTCTATATCCCAAAATTAATATTTTCTTTAATTTAATCATATACGTTACTGGGTTGAAATCACTTACTTCCATTATAGTGTTGAACTCCAACCTTGGCAAGCATAACGTAGTACTCAATCTCTGACTTTCTCAAAGGTGGGCAATTGTTCGAGATTATAATCAACTTCTCTGAAAAACAACAACAACCCACATCACAAAAATCAGATCACACATCACAGATTTCAAATCAAAAAACAAAACCAACAAAATGATAAAAGATTGACAAAAAAACAGTACATTTTGAGTTGAAAAGAGTGTCGATGACAATCTTGTAACCTAAAGTGAACTTGCCAGTCTTCGTGACTAGAGCGAGTCTGTTGTTGATAGTTACTTAGGTCTTCTTGGTTTGAAATTACTGAGCATGAGATAATGTCATAAACGCAAAATATTTTAGAGCTGTTGTAAGAACTCGTAACTTATTTAGATCCTTCGTATCAAAATTATAAATTAGTTTACACTCTATCTATGATTCAAACAATACAATTTATTCAAGCTTTGATATCTAACCAGTCAAAGAAAAATGAAAGGCATATCAGTTTCTGTACTACCTATAAGGCCATAAGTATTACGTAAGCTCTTACATATATGAAATAGAAGAGATACTGAACTTACTATTCAAATGGTCTCCACTTTATTATTTAAAGTATTGGTCCTTTCGTGTCACTCATTAGCTGTTAGAGGTCTCTCAAAATGTAACTTCCCCACTTGTATTGACCGAGACCGCAGAAGTGCTTCTAGTACCATAACACCCCTATGAAAAACACAAAGAAAACCTTAAGAAATTCTGTTAAAGCATAACCAACACTAAATGGGAACATATGTAAATGGCATTACTAGCTGAGGGACCCTATTGATAAATAAGGAACTTAATTTGTATACAAAGCTTTTGTCATCTTTAATCATGTATGTCATTAGCTTCACACACATTTCTTTCACCTTTTAGTTGTTCTGCACTCGGGATAGTTCCAGAGTCCATCTTTGTCACTTGCTGACTGGCCAACTCATCCAGGATCTCATGAGTCAAGTTGTCATCATAAGTATATGTCTCGAACTCTGGCTTAGTAAAAGCCAATGTCGAGAGTTTAACTGGTCCCTTACTCTGCTGAAGTTTCCGAGGTTTTAGCACCAATTTGGAGGTTAGTTCCATGACGAGAACGTGCTCCTCTTTGGAATCATATTCTTCCTCGGTAGAGTCTTCAATATAAGCCATAGTAGTTGGCTTGCTCCTCTCTGAATAGGATGACCTGGGTGCGTATGTCCCTTTTAAGGATATAAGCTTGTTGTCCCTCTCTTTCATAGTGTTGTAAGCTTTCATCACTGTGGCGATGAACTCAATTAATGAGATACACTAAGTGCTCAGGAACAGACGGTGGTACTGGTCTTCCAGACCATTGATTGCCATATCTATAATGGCATCATTTGGCAGAGGAGTCTTGCACAAGGTGTATTCTGTTATGAAATGGTGCAAGAAAGTTACTGAACTTTTAGATAGTGCCTGACACATGGGATACCAGTTTACTTATGCTGGTCTCTGGTAGGGACGTTCTGAAATGATCAACGAACAACTTCTCCATGCCTAACCACTCTGTTATGGATTGTGGGTCAAGGCCAGTGTACCAGATTAAAGCATATCAAACTTGGTGAGTTTTCCAAACCTTTTGAACATATCAAGCATGTCCTTCTTCTATTGTGCTAGTGCGACTTCGACAGCTTGCAAAAGCTCAGCATGCATCTTGTCTTGCCCTTCAACTAGGGTTGCAAGTTGAGCCCTCTGAGTCGCTTATTCCTCTAGGCCTTTGGCGAACTCAGCCCTTAGAGCGACCACTTCAGCATTTTTGGCCCTAGTTTTCTAGCCATTGGCGGCGAGCAAAGCCGCTTGATCGGCTAGTCGTTGATCAATGCGATCGAGTTGTTCCACCTGGTGCTGGTTATGCTTGGTGGTGTACAGCTGGTAGTTCTCGTATGTTAAGCCCCTGATCTCTTCTTCAAATAGGAATGTGAATCCCATTGGTAAGCGTCGTGTGGTTCCAAATATCATATCTACTGCGTTCGCGGAGAATGTGTGACACTGAGCAGATGTATGCTCCCGGTAAGCCGATTGAGGATGTTTGTGACACTGGGGGTATGCCCTTCAGTAAATATCCCATATTATCGTTTAGAGACACAAAAGTATGTCCCACTAGGAGAGTCAAAATGTTTGGCTCCAGAAATCCCAGGGTATTGAGAAGTCTTCAAACTGTCTCTTTTCTTGACCGCGTGTGTGTATGTGCTTAGCATGCCATTTTCGTGGGAAGAATGTTGATCATAACGTTGCTACTACCTGACTTCTAAGAAACGATTAGGACGAGGAGAGCACCAACCCCGTCCGGTGAATCTTTTTTTCCTAATTGGCCTAGGACTTTGGTTTTTTCGTGTCTCTAGCTGAGCCACGGAATTCGATACTCCACAACTCCTTCGGTGTAAAGCAAAGCAATCTCCTTGACAAGTGTTGAGAATATGGGGGTTTGCTTCCTTGAATCGCCAGACATTCACGCTCTTTCGGGTGAATATCTTTTGGTCGCCGGTTGCTAGGGTTTCTTAAGATGAGAAGATTGTTGTCGAGAGCAAAGGCTGATGCGATGTTGATGCCTTGATTATGTAAAGATTTCCTCTATATAGAAAAATATGATTACTTATCGTAGTGAACTTGAGATTCTTAGCGTTTAGACTCATTTAATGTCTCTAATTGCTCGAGATCTTATCTCCTAGGTCTTTTAATCAAAATCTAAGACTTGATGATAAAATCGCTAGGGAATCCTTTCCTCCATAGGAAAAGTTACTGTTCTTCACGGGCCGCAAGCGTTGGCCCAACATGATGAAAACCCTTAAAAATAAAGACGGTTTATTTTAGGCCCAAACAATGTACTTCAACCCCACCATAGATGAAGTTGCTATCAGCTTATGTATTTGAAGTTATTGTCGTAGTGTGCTTCAATAGTGTCATTGTTTGTTCTGTGTAGTACTTTTAAGATGGACATTTCAAAGGACGGTTTGAGTTAATTTTTGAAAGCAACATGAAGTCATTTGATGACAAGTTTTGCAATGAGTTTTTATCTACAGAGAACACATTTCGACCCAAGAGTTTCTTGATGAAATCTCTATGGAGCACGTTTACTTACATGGAATCAGAATCAACTGGAATCTGAATCACAAGGAATCAGAATGAGAATTTGTCATTTCTATTGAGTTGTTTACTTACCATTTAAAATCATAACAAGAATTGGAATAAAAATTAGTTTGATTACTGAAATACCCCTACAAAACAATAGCTATATTTTCATATTCAATAACTTTTTTATGAGTTTGAGCAAAGTTTATTGAAAAAATGATTAGAACGATACTGACATAAGAAAAATTCATGACTTATCTACATACCAAAAAACGAAAAAACCGAACTTCAAATCTATGAAACTCTATAGCTAGATAAAGCTTCAAATTCAACAAAATAATAATCACAATACATTTAGAAAAATTTGAAATATAACCCTTCGTAGTATTAATTTAGAAAATAAAGTAAAATATTGTGTCTAAAGAAATGAGAGTCATTTAATAATACATAAGGTTCTTTAAAAAAATATATGTAAGGATATTATTGGTACAAAAGTTGATTCTGGGAGGAATGATTCATAAACCTACCTCCCTCCTTGTGAATCCAATTCCTGATTTATCCGAGAATGATTCCTAATAAGGAGGTGAAACCCACATTCATTCTGATTCTCAAATGTGCAAGTAAACGCTGGAACTCTCTCATCCTAAAATTATTCCCAAATATTTAATTCCACTTCCCCATTAATAAACATACCCTTGTATCATGTTTCAAAATGTAGAGCACTAGGATTTGGCTATCTATTTATCATAGGAGAACATTTGAACATGAATCAAACATTATAGACATTATCAAAGAAAATTCAACTCTTGTTTTCATAATGAAAATATTCTTTAATGATTTGAACTGAAATATCAAAAATAAAAAGTAGTGTAAACATCATCGATTTATGAACAATTTACCGTATCATTTGTTCCATTAGATTTGAAAATATATTAATCCCCAATACCACTGTATTTCTACCTGGTATGCTAACAAACAAATAATCCACCTTATTAAAAAAATGAAAAGACAAAATAAATAAATAATAAACAACTAATCGTGGAGAGGCCCAAAATGGGTAAGTGGGAACACATACTGTGATACTTCAATCAAACAGTTAATTCTTATTAATTACTTATTTTTGAACAAATTAATTACACTTATTAGTTTCTCTTTTCTTTTTTCATTCATGTCAGCATTTCGTTCGTTTTAACATACGGTAAATAGAAAATGGGTAGCACCATGCAGGTTGTTTCGTCGGCGCTATCTTAACAAAACCGTGCTCCGTCGTCAACGACGCTGCCGTTAGCAGCGGAGGGAATGACAAAATGCCAGAGCCTCCCGACGGCCTTGACCAAGTACTTCCTGCACAGAAACTCCTCCGCAAAAGCCTTCTCCACCTTCCTGTTCACGTCGTGTAGGAACACGTGCGTCGGACCCGATCCCTTCCTCCTCCTCGCCATGATGGCGGACGAGAATATAGCCCCCATCCGACCTGGCGACTCGGGGAAGTATCCCTTAGGCGCGTCGATCATGATCAGGTCCCACTCCCTCTCGTACACCTCGTCGGGCAGGTTACTCAGGGCCAGCCTGCACCGCGTGTTGCCACGCAGCGCTGCCGTCGAGGGCGCGCACGCGCTCTCGGAGGCGTACGTGGAGAGTAGCTCGTCGGATTGCTTCAGCTGCGTCTGGTAGTCCACATTCTCGGCTCGCAGCTGGGGCGCGTCCTTGAGTACCGTCTGGACCCACCTCTTGTCCTCCTCGAGGAACAAAGTTGTGCCACGTGGGTTGAAGGAGGCCCACATGAGGGAGTCGTGGCCGAGACCGAAGACGAGGAAGTTACAGGGCGCCCGCGATTTCAGGACTTCGAAGGAGACGCTGATCTCGTCTTTCGATTGCTGCGGCGTCGTTTTGGACGTGGCGTAGTGTAAAACTGCCTGGAGCTGAATCGGCGTGGCATCATAGTCGTTGACTTCGAAACTTGGTAGAGCGCAGAGGATCGAGTCTCCGGTTCTGGTTTGGTTGCTGATTAACAGTGCAGCGCCGATGAAGAAAACCAGAACGGCGGCTATTAGCCCCGTTAGATTTCTACGGCTCTTCATAACATATATACGTACCTAGCTATACATAATATATGTGATATTGAGAAAATGGGGATGAGAGAATTGCAAGGTTAGGCAAAGATTGATATTAGAAGAACAAGGGTGAAAGAATGTTTGTGATATTTAAACAGTTGGGAATGAGAGCAGAGAAATAAGACATCTGTAATCTTCAAATATATTATTCCGTGCAAGTAACCTCGTGGCGGCAAGTGTGAAGCAAAAGTTTAGCCTTCAGATTTCATATCAAAGAAAGACGACGACAAACATAAACTGTTTAATATGAAGTTTCTCTTCTGCTGTATGCACCAACTTGGGTTAAGAAAATCACACACTGCTGGATTGCTAACTTCCAACTACTGAAGATTTTAAATATACTAGTGAAAGAGATAATGATCGATGAGAGCGGAGAAAAACAGACCATTGGAGATGAACGTGGTTTCCTTCTCTCGCGCCACCGAGCAAGGAGTTGCACATAAAAAGACCGACTGTTTTATAGTAGGAAGAAAGCTCGCGCGCGAGGCTCCTTAGTGCGTAGATTCAATCATTTAAACTCAAGTAAAAAGATTTCGTTTCAAAATATATTTTTTTATAAGATTTTATTAAAATTAATCAAAAAAGATAGTTAGTTTTTACTGTAAATATTTATTGAAAGCTTTTTTATCACTTATTTATTAGATAAATTTTTTGAGAAATTTTATTGAGGAATGTTGTAGTTCTCGTCAATACGAAATCGTGGTCATGTTAAGTGTTGAAGTTGGAGTTACAATAAAGAAATTTTAATTTGGTAAGGAGAAGTTTGATACACTTTCCGAATTCAGTTTGTCGTGAGTATAAATACACCTTTCCGAAAATAGAAAGTCAAAGACCTTCCATATTTGGTCAGACTTTTTCTCTCTCTCCCACGCGTCTCTCTCCTTTACCTCGTTTCTCTCCCGATGCTGGCGACCCACCACTGTCGAATAGTCACTTATCTGGCCATCCAAGCTACCAATCTCTTCGTTTTCGTTCCCTCTATCATTTCCCCTTAACCTACACACTTATCTCTCTTTTGTTTCGTTCAAATTTAGTGAAGAAAGTTGGAAAAATCTCAAGGACCCTAAGAATTAAGGACGGTGGATTTCGACTCAAATTAATCAAGGGGACCTAATGGGCTTTGAAGCCTCCATCACCACGAAGCTAACCATACCAAGAATTCGCTTCAATTTCTTCCGAGGAAGGAAAATCGAATGCTTAAAATTTGGGGGAGATTTCAGTTCAAGGATGACGTATTAGCAGCCAGTGACAGACGAATAGAAACGCCGACAAACAGGTTTTGGCTTGATAGAAATTATCGCCCAGTACAGTGAGTGAACATTTTATTTTCACAGACGTTTAGCGAGTCTTATGATTATATTTTTATCCAAATTCAGTTTTTAGTTTTAGTTTTGGAGGCAAGTTATTTATACAAATAGTCAGTTTTGCATGCATGCATTCAGTTACTCAACTGATCCCTGAGTAACTCCGAGATGGGTTAGGTGGCACTACCCTGGCATTCACGTCGTCTTGGGTTAGATGGCTTTCGACGATTTTAGGCGACTAGAGGTCCCAATACTCTAGTTGCCACTTCACTTTGATTAGTCGTCTTGGGTTAGGTGGCCCTTGACGACACCTCCATTACATGATACTCGAGAACGGCTCAATGAGCTTCTCTCGATGTATCAATTTCATTTTCGATACTTTAACTGACTCGCTTATTATTTTATATCATTGGGGTCACAGTTATATCTTAGTTTTCAGTTCAGTTTATTTTCGTCCACTCACACTAACATTTTAAAACTGTATTTTCCTAGGCTCTTCATTTTAAATTGTTCAGTTTGCATGTTAATTGGCTGAAGTCGCGACCGTACAGCGCACGAGACATGACCATTTATTGCTTCTAATTTCATAGTTTTACTTCTTAATTCAGGTTTCGTGTTACTCGTATTGGGGCTACTGATATCGAATCTTCGGTGCAAGTCATCCTAATGCGAGTCCCGCAGGATTCACTCAGAATTACGTATTAATTAGGGGTGGATCCTGTCAAAAAATTAACTCAGCTTACAATACATATAGGAATCTTAAAATTGTTTTAGTACTTTAAGAAAAACACAGATCCACTTGATTAGATTATAAAGGCTGGATTTGACCCACTTGCGAAGTAAGATGATATATATATATATATATATATATATATATATTGAGGCGATAGAATTGATATATTGGTAGAGTACAAGGAGTTTACCAGAACCTTTGGCTGGGTAGGAAAAATCTCCTAGAGTAAACTACACTATTATATATCTGTACAAGTACCTACATAGCTAGACCTATAGGTGTAGGATAAAGACTTAAAAAGTTTAGGGTCTCATACTGTATCTAACTATGTATCTCAAACTACAGTAGAGTGAGTCGTTGATCATCCGCCTCATCCCTAGACTTAGCCTCCTTGTCCATAGGCACCTTCTTGGTTGGAGATTTATGTTTTGAGATGCCATGTCGCCCGTCGGTCTGAGCCATCTTGCCATGAGAAGCTAGACATGGCTTCTCCTCACGTGTATGCCTCTTCTTTGCACTCGCGATAGTATCGCCGTCTAGCTGAAAAGGCATGAGAGACATACTTGGGACCTGCAATGCAGACTTAGCAACCAGTGCCAACTGTTGTCGTCGGTCCTTTAGGCCTGAGGTAAAACTGAGCTCCATTCCAGAAGTCTGAGATTGACCAAGTGTGGTCATGGTAACCTGCATGGGTGACACATGGCTCAAAGCTCCAGATTCCATACCCTGCATGCTTGACACATGGGACGCATGCAGCAGCGCTGAACCAGAGGCTCCATTCACCAAGGCAGTCAGCTCGGCCCCAGCCGATATGGCATAAGAGTCAGACGTCGCTGCTGTCGCCACCGCCATTGCTGTTTCATCCTCCAGGGCTGCCAACACCTCACAAACACCATCTTGGTGTTCAAACTAGCCACACAATCCACAGAAGCCTCGGATTCCCTTGTATTCAAAGGAAAGGATCTCTGAGGCACCCATTAGAAATCGAAACCGCTACCGCACTAGGAGAGGCTGCCCAAAATCTACATCTCCTTTACTTGCCCTAGCTTGGGCAAATCGATCTCATTAAGCTCCCCAATTTGTCGTCTGATCCGTCTCGCCCAAGCTTCATTCACGCCACCGCCGGCGCCATCGCCATAAAATCAAAAAATTCATCAAACTTCTCAACAATCAAAGTATGATTGTCGTAGTACCATGACCCTTCTTAGACTGCCCGGTGCATCGTCGCCGCATCCCGAAAGACACAGAAAAACCTATCTAGGGCCTTCCTCATGTATGACACCCTCGTCCGACGGCTCGATGTACCCCACAGACGTGCAAGCATGGCTCACATGCCACTCTCATTCCTCGCTCGCAGAGGATCCATCCCGAACAGTCGGAGAACGTCGTAAAAGCAGTCGGGGAGAGCGGCGTCCTCGTTGGAGTTCGATAGCACGATCTCTTCCAACCGCACGACATCTTGATCAGCAAACTCCATTGCCGAATTGTATTGTTCGGCTATATCTTCGGCCGAATCGGCCATGCAATGATTTGAAAGTGTTTAGCTTGATGATATGAATCGAAGGAAGAAGGAAATAAAAGGATTGGAGTGGTAAAATTTCATATCGAAAAAGGAGGCGGAGGGGAGGCGGGTTGGAAGTTAGGGTTTGCGTGAAGAGAAGAAGAAGCGCTTGTTTAGAGCCTTAAAATTCGCTCTTGGGAGAGCACTGTGTTTTCGGTAACCGCGAAGTAAGATGATATTGTTGTCTAATGACCTATAAAATCTTGCTATAAAATTTTAAAAAAAAATGAAGTAACTAACTATATTTCATAATTCAAACCTTTACATAATAATTTTCTGGGTTCAATCCAAGTTGATCATGTCCAGTGTCACTTCCCGTAAGATTCCCGGGTCCCTCGTACTGTGGCATGTCATCACTCCTCAAATGCATGCTTGAAGAAAGTCACCATCTCAAATTGTATACGATTCTCCAATGATGGCTGATCGAAGTCTGAAGACTTTGGCATTTGTAGTAAACTAATGTGCTAAGTTGTTACCGTTTCGTAGTCTCCAACCTTTTTGTTTATCTGTATGTGCAACTCAGATCGATGGATACAGCACCGTGGTCATTTCGGTGATTAGTATCACACAGAGTTTGTTCTTTACCAGCACTTTATGCCTAAATCATCTTCTTTACCCAGTTGCAATTTTACTTGATGTCCTTCTCACTTACATCTTCTCAGCTTCACTAGTAACCTAAGTCTTTGCGGCTCAGTCAATAATTGTTTAACGTAAATGATAGTAGAATCAACACTCTGTGAAGGTCATGAGACTTGTATAAAAATCCTCTATAGACTATAGTGAGAATGTATAAAAATCAGGGTGTGACTCCTCAGTTCGGTTCTGGACACACTATTGTGAACAATATTAGTAATTTAACTATAATGACATAATTAATTTAGCTGAGGTTATCATTAGTAGTTAAGAACTACATTAATCAACTATTATTTCTCATTTCCTAATGTAGTGGGGTATTGTTGCTCTCATCACTGGCTGGCGTCTCTTTCTTTGTCCACAAGATTTATAGTTTATTCTATTCAATGTGATCAATCCCTGCATAATTAAACACCAAACTCCCTATAACAAAAGGCTAACCAGTCGTCACTTCTACCTTTGTGGTCCCAACTTCCCTTCATTTCTGTGGCTTGTGATTCCTTTCTACACTTGTGTTTACAGCATTGGGAGAAATTTAGAAGGGAAGGACATGATGAACAAAATACTTAAGGTACATGCACATAATTTTTTTTTTTCTGAGAAACAAAAAAAAACTAAGAGAAAGATCCCCTAATACATTCAGTTCTCCAATTATCGAACAGTTGGATATGAGTAGCAATTGAAGGCAATGGGTTGATTCAGGTGTTGATGTTGTCAGTGTGATGTCCTATGTTTGCAAGATTATCAGCTACAGCATTAGTCTCCTTAAAGATGTGTCTGAAGCTGATGTTAGTGAAACTACTAGCCAACATTTGAATATCTTTGATGATTTATGAGATTCTCCAAGGAGGCTTCCATAAGTTGAGGACGCAATTGATGATGAGGAGAGAGTCCCCTCCACCAGAATATTGTCAATATCTGTTTGTTTCGCATGAAGAAGGCTTTGTCTGAAGGTGTGAGCTTCGGGCATAGGTACTGTTGAGATGCCAAAGTCACAAGATCCCGCCACAATTGAGGTACCACTAAAATCTCTAATCACATAGCCACCGACTTTGCCCATACACATCATTTTTTGTACATGTTCAATTTCGACACATATCACCCGCAATAATTTGCTCAAATTTCATCCATATACTTTCTCTTCTTTTGTTGTACAAAGGATATACTAAAAGGTGAACTAGAAGAGTTTCCTTCAGATTCACCTAAATCACCAAACCAAGATGGCAGACCAACCAGCATGGTCATGAAGGTCAGTTCTCTACTTCAAGAACTAAACATGTTATGTTAATAACATCATATACTACTACACAATACCACAAAAGTGACAACCCGCAAATTTTGCTCAAATTTGATCCATATACTTTCTCTTCTTTTGTTGTACAAAGAATATACTAAAAGGTGAACTAGAAGAGTTTCCTTCAGGTTCACCTAAATCACCAAACCAAGATGGTAGACGGACCATCATGGTCATGAAGGTCAATTCTCTACTTCAAGAACTAAACTTGTTATGTTAATAACATCATATACTACTACACAACACCACAAAAGTGACAACCGGAATTTGTCGTAAAAGATTTTGTTTCGTTGCTTAATTTAATTTGTGACGACTTTCGTTCGTCACTTTGAATGGTCGCATAATGTAGGTTGCAAATGACTATATGCAACGACTTAGTGAATTTGTCGCATATTTTAATTGTGACAAATATTGGTTCGTCGCATTATATATTTTGAGAGGATGTTATGGTCGTTGCTAATTATAATTTGTGATGCGTATTTGTGTCACTTTTTGTCATATGCGATACTTCTTAATTTGTTGTGGATTCATATATGTGAGACACCGATTTTGTTGCCAACATCTATATGCGATGATTTACTTGTTGCCAACATCTATATGCGAAGATTTTTTGTCGTATATTCTTTATGCTAGACAAAGTCTCACATTTGAGAATAAGAGATATTTAGGGATACGTCTCATATGATAAAATGCAAAAAAAAAAAAGATCAGTCACATATGAGAATAAGTGAGTCTAAATCGTTGTTGCATAATTTTTTATATCACTGAGGTTTTCATCAAGCAAAACAAAAAACAAGGATGTATATTTGTCACACATAATTTTTTGCAGGATTCCATAATTTTGTCATATTTTTTAAAATGCATGTAAAAAAAGCCACATGTAATTATCGATATATTTTTAATTTAATTTAAAAAGACTTAAATAATTAAAATAGATAAATTCAATTTCAATAATGAATTACAATTATTATAGAGTCACACATTTATAAAAATGAAACTGAAATTCAAATGAAAGTTCTACTTCCCAAATAAAATACTAGAAATTATAAAATGATAGTTAAGGAAATAAAAATTCTAATCGAAGACATGCATTGCGCGCACTACAGCTCTTCAAGTTCGTCCTCCATATCATCCATGTCCATGTCACCATCTACGAGATGCTCATTATCATCTTCGCCATTAATATCATCATTGACCAAAATTTAGCCATCATCTATACCTTTATATTCAGCATTGTTGTTGACACCAATCTCGTCGCTTCCATGCTTATCTTTCGTCAAAATTGACATCAACATAGACTTCAACTTCCTATTTGTTAGTTGCATAGCTTTGACCGTTGATGTAAGTTCCTTCACATTCCCTTGCATATTGATCCACTCGGAATCAACCGTCATGGAAGAAGGTGTTCAAGTCTCCAACCTTGGAAATGAACATAATCCTCGCACTCATTTACCCTTCATTCCACATTCTTCAACCATCATAGGGATCTCATCATCCACAGAGATCTCTATGGAATCAAGTGCAGTACCATCAGGTGCATCTTGGGTAAGGTTGGCCTTGAGTTCTTCTCGCTTTTGACTCATCTTAACTTATACACAAAGGTAAAATCAAACAAAACTTTCATTTCTAATTATTAATGAAATAAATGACTTTGTGTTATATTGTCTAATAAGTTAAAGAAATAATCAATCAAATTGAAATAGTGATATTTTTCATGTGCAACCTCGCTCACCCACTTATGTTCAGAATCTTGAAACATAGTCTCCCAGTTGTTGATAAAAGACAAGTGCTTAACTCTCTACAAAACAATATGAAATTACATGAAATTTATCCACCATTCAAGAACAAATTTTTTTATGAGAATAAAAGTAATAAACTTACTTTTTCTACCCTCGATCATAGCATGTTGTATAAATGACTTTGCTCCTCCTCGATGTGTTCCCTCTTATTTTCTGCGATTCTCATAATATTTTTTGGCTTTTTCCTACATGTAATAAACTGTATGAATATGACACCGATTATAGTACCAAGAAAATTATCTTTAATATTATACAAAATAATAACACTAAAAAATAAATATAGTGTTGAAAACATACGATATACTATAGTTTGTTGTAAACCTTGTCACACAACCAATGTCAATCTTCACGAGGTCTTTCACCCCATAGGTCTGCCTCAGGAAGTGTAGCGTGTCCCCTTTGATGTGTTCCACAACTTTGATAATGGTCATGCACCTTCCATTTAAATTGGGGATAAGATGCACACATCTTGTCATTTACATAATCTAGAATTTTTGGATGCTGGAGGTCCACTTCAAAGTGTGTCTAATAAGTATAAAAAAGAGCTAATTTCAGTACAAATTTTAATGCAAACAGTAGATAACAAAAGTCTAAGAACAAAGTCTTACTCACAATCCTTCTCTAAGAAGTCTCTTTTCTTCTTTCGGAACTCTTTTCCACCCCTCATGACACATTGGAGCACGTCTTCGAATAATAATTCCGATAGCACTGGAAAACTTTGCACTAATCCCGTCATCAATTGAAACCCAAAGGGCTGGATCTCAAGCAATAACAACTTTTTTACCACCATTTGTTGCTATCAACTCAATGATACCTTTCCCGGTTGTCTTTGCACGAGTTCATTTTGTACCAACAATAAGAGTAGTGCTTCTCTCTACAAGACATTAACTATTCATGAACCTTCACGAAAATATCGATTAAAGTAAAAAAATATTATGTTCGTCATACATGTAAATGTTTAATACCTGAATTAAGAGGAGGTAGTTATTGGTCTTGAATTGGTAATTGAGGAGTTATAGGGGTTGATACACCTTGAGCTTCAGGGGATGCTACTCTATGAGTTGTAGGGGCTTGAGGTGCAGGGACTGGGGTTGATACACCTTGAGATTCAGAGAATGCTACTCTATGAGTTGATGGGGCTTGAGATGCAAGGACACCGTGATTTGTAGGGCCAAGTGTCTCATTAAGAAGTGTACATGTTCTTGAGCTTGTATGAGAAACAAATTTGGTCAAATTTCCTACACCATATTGAGTTCTTCTTGATGATGCAATGTAGGTTCGATGAGACACTAGCAGGTTTCTTTGTGTCCTTCTTGCCACGATTCATTTGTGAATCTTGAGATGCCATCTACATTATGCCAAGATAAAATTGAAATGAGACATGGGACTGGGGATATTGCTCATGATTTTGATCACCATATATTCTTAGCTATAGTCCGGATCGGGAGCGGGAGCGGGAGCGCGCACGCGCGCGCACGCACACACACACACACATATATATATATATATATGCATAAACATATATGCGACTACTCATAAATTTCGTCACTATATAGGTCAAATGTGAGGAATTGAGTGTCACAAAAAATGATATATGAGACAACCTCAAATTCCTCGCATTTGCTTATATAATGCAACGGTTTTTTGGTTGTTGCAAATTGTTTCGTCACAAATTCTATTTCTTGTTGTAATTTTATATATCAATATATGTGCTTCATGCTAAATTGTTTCATGTGTTCGACTTTGTTTGATTTACAGAAGGAACATACTTGTTTAGAATGTGAATGAAGAAAAGGATCCCACATTGGAAATGAGGGCATTGCTAGCGGGTTATAAGGATTTGAGCTACTTCTACCATTGTCAATTGGTTTTGGTATGGAACCCCAAATTATTTTATCATGGTATTAGAGCAGGTTCTCCCACGTGTATTGTCGAATGCGCGCGGGTCACACGTGCTCACCGTCATCCATGCATATATGTTGTCCACGTGGTTGACTTGAGATGTCGCCACACATGCGAAGGCGTGTTAAGAATGTGAATGGAGAAAATACTCCTACATTGGAAATGAGGGGCATTGTGAGTGGGTTATAAGGATTTGAGCTACCCCTACCATTGCCAATTGGTTTTGGTATGAAACCTCAAATTACTTTATCATGTGTGAGGGTTGGGCTACTCTTACCATTGCCAATTGATTTTAGTATGAAACCTCAGATTACTTTATCATGTGTGAGGAGCCTTGCTATGTTCCAATATAGGAGTCTTTCTCCATTCACATTCTCAACAATACTATATATGTTCCCTACTCATTTGATAGTAGAAGCCATCTCCTCCCTCCGCAACCTCGACTTGAGATGGTCAACTTTAATAACACTTAGTGAAATGTTCTATGTTTAACAATATGTGTTTGCTAATTATCCACAGTACTGGAATGGTCCAGTGGAAATAGAAACATATGGCCAAAATAAGAAAGATACTGACAACTCTTTTGAAGAGTCATTAGGAACTCCAAACAAGCAGTCCCTA
This sequence comes from Geum urbanum, assembly GCA_946800695.1. NCBI lineage: Eukaryota > Viridiplantae > Streptophyta > Magnoliopsida > Rosales > Rosaceae > Geum > Geum urbanum. Next base: position 62,617,764 of record OX327003.1, read on the forward strand.
AGGACCAAAGAGCTTTCCTATTTCTCCTTCAGCAGCAACCACACCGATCACGACAGAACCCAAATGGAGCCCTTTAGGCTCCTAGACATCCTCACCAAGAAATCTTCATTCCAAGGAACTTTCATGTTGATACCCGAAGTCCAAGCCAGGAACAGAGCCTTGAAGCATTATGGCCTGCCCGAGGAGGACTACTTGGTCCTTTTCATGGCAAATTACAAAGATGTTATGATCATGATAAGAGAGAGTTACCCTTTTTTAAAAGGAAACAACTACATGATCATACTTGGCGTAGATATGGATTACATAAAAGAGTATGCATGCCTCAAACAAAGAACCCAGGGTCATATCGGCGCCAGAGACTTGGCTTGATCTGAGAATAAAATGGTCGTAGCTGAGCTAGTACTTCAGGAGAAAATGTAAGCACAGTCCTTAGGAACTGTTCTCATATCCATCCATTGTGAATGAGAGGAAATACTCCATGCATTGGATCTCCAAGGCTCATAGGAACTCGTGGCATGTTCTTCTTGATGCGACTAGCCTGAATTTAGGGCAGGGCCGACTAGCGTTGGCTATGTACATGCCAAATTTTGTTCTGTGTACCGTCAACAATACACATGCTCAGCCATCTAGTGTCACTTGTCTCTTGGTTAGGATAAAGACATTCGGTAATCATATCGATTTATGCCAGAAAAACTTGTTAATTCAAAGCAAGTATATGACATGTAAGTAATCAAAAACTCCAAAAGAAAAACCTAGGTCTTAGTGCAGCCGCTAGCGAGATGACTTCCCTGGTTTTCTCTCCCTTATCTTCCTCTTCTAGTTTGCCTTGTTTTCTCTCCCTCCCCTTCTAGTTTACCTCAATCCGAGTTTCCAAACAATGGTGGGCCTCCTGGCTTTGCTTTCCCAACCAATTAAGGGGGCGATTAATACTCCTCCTCCTGGGATTTGGCAAGATTGGAGTTTTGATGGTTCTTCTTGGTTTTTGAGTGCCCTGGGTCTCTTTGCTCACACTTTCGCTCATGTTCGAGGAGAATGTGAACTACGCCGAGTAAGTGTCTACGCAGGACGGCGTTGGAAGAAGGCAAGGAGTGCCTTGCGTGGATGAGTTTGACCCAATCTTGGTTGTTTCAAAATTTTAGATCCAGGTGGATGGAGGATTGAGGAAGGTATAAGGGCGACGCCGACATGGCAAACCCGCTGATAAACCTATCCACATAAGACTCGCTGACGACTGGTCGCTTTATCCAATTGGGCTACCTTAGTCTTCATGGGACTCACAATCCTTGTGGGCTCATGGTGGACTTAAGGTTTGGCACAATTAGGTTATCTTTCTTGCAATTTGGACTCTTATGCAACAACCAATTGTTTGGTTCCGTAGGATTTTACTTCCGGGTATTTATTTTATGTGTCAACGTTGGACAAGACATTTCGTCATGAGATATTGTAGGGGACTTTTAGCGCCCCGCTTTGAGATCGTCGCGGCTTTGGATGCACGTATATGTAGTTGGACGAATACTAGACTCACATGCTCTATAAACATTAAGAGCAGCCCTGACCAGCCAACATACCACTTGTGATCTAGTAATCGATTGCATCTCAGTCTCCAACGATTTTCGATATTTAACGTTAGTTTGGTGTCGTTTGTTTAGTCTTTATGTACTGTCTTTATTTTTATTTGTCTAATATTCAAATTTCAGTTGTACTTGATTCCTTTTTAATGAAAATTTCAACTTATCAAAGAAAAATATGACATGTAAGTATGTAACTGGTAAAAATGATTTAGTTATGGTACTTAACGCTGAGATAACATTGGGAGATGTTTTTTTACACTTTAGTGTGTCGATCGCGGGCCCTTTCGATTCAAATTTAGCTAACACTAACATATAGGAGCTAAAAGCACTACTAGAAAAAATGACTTTACCCTAACAATCCACACACGGTATATGAAAAAGGACAAAGATTTGGGACATTAACAATTACAATTTTCTAATTGATGAATAGTAGTTCCACCAACAACACTATATAGTAGTTGTCGGTTGTCACTATCTCCGCCATGACCCTCCCACGTCTCAGCGTACTCTACCGCTCATGCACCATCGATCTCTTTTACTAATATTCGAGGAAATTTTTTAGTGCGTATTATGTAGTTTGGCTATATCATGAAGTGCTTACCATGATCTCTAGAATAGACCATACCCAACTCCTCAATAATAAGTAAATTTCTTGAAAGAAAAGGTCCAAGTACTCAATTATGCGCCTTGTTGTATAATAGAAGTCGCTAAAAACAAATGAGCTTCACTATCTTAATCATATAAACATGCTAAGTTTCAAACGATTGAAGGCGTACTGGAAAATTATAGAATTTGGGCGTTATCTCTTATGTTTTGCCCTAACTCATTTGGCGCACGACATCAATAACATGCATTTCAATTTTTTCCTTCAACACGTTTATAATTCTATAAATATATTGTGTTGTTTATTATTAATGTTCAAACTCAAGACATAAAAGTTTCACAATTTTTTTTTTGAAGTAAAGGCTTACGGCTACCCTGAACCTTAGATTGATGAAATGGTAGAATACAATGGGGGACATAAAACCTGAATCTCATAAAAAGAGAGACACATGAAATACTATCAGGAGACTTGACTAAAATATTGTATCATAAACTGCATCATTTAACAAATAGTGCATCATTGGCTATTCTATTTGCATTACAATAAATGTGACACTGTACTGGAAAGATAATGCGATTATGACGACGCGTCAATGCACTTTGAACAATTTTCTAACTATGCTGCCGACAAGAACCATTGTTTGGCACTACATCTCTTTGGAGGTAGAATCCAATGCATTTATTGAATAGCTTGCCAAGGGTAGATGTATAGTGGCTAATGTGATTATATTTCGTAAAATAAAACTGTTTCTACCGAATTATGCGTGGGGGCGTAATGGGGCAGAAGCAATACGAGTAGACTTCCTCCTCCTTGTTGCTCGTCCGAACGATGGGGCTGTTCGGGTGGTCGGGCGCTTCCTCTTCCTTCGGGTATGCGGACTCTCTCTTCCGACGGTCGACTCTTCTTTCTGGCGCTTCCTCTTCTCTCGGATGATCGGGTGCGCGCGTTCGGGTGCGGCTGTTAGAAGAATACAACAATGAACAGGCGGTCAGGGGTCAAGACGGGGTGGCCCGCCTTCAACGCTCCGATGCCTAAGTCAGATGATGTATTGAATATAACAGTCAAGCGAACGTGCGTGCATATAGTGTGTGGTTGGAGTGAATTCGTCAAGATTGAACGAATGGGATGATCTTACCTGTAATAAATACCTTACCTATATAGGTGGTTGAGTTTGGGGCTTGGTGGTGTTCTTCGATGTGGGACTGGTTGCACTTTGCTGGTGTGTGATCCGCTCATTCGGGTGTGCGCCCGGATGGGGTGGGTCTTGTGAGTGAAGTTGGAGCCTCCTTGGTGGTCTTTGGGGTGGTCTGGTAGGTGTTGACTTCCTGCTTAAGTGGATACGTATATTAATCGGACAACTCGTGCTATACAAACAAGTCCCCCAAGTCCCCAAGTCAAAGAGAACTTTCTTGACTGGGGAGTTGAAAAAGGGTTCGTGCGATTAACAAAATACTTATCCAATTGGGCAGTGGTGCGTGATCCTGTCACCCCTAAGTCCCCCAACTCTCCGGTCAAGGAAGGGCTCGCATGACGGAGTGGGACCTGCATTTGTGTTCCCGGTCGTGCGTTTGTGTACCTGTACATTCAGGTGTGTACCTGTTCCTGTATTCTGGGCCCGGCGTCCAAACAGATGTTGGTAGTTTGGAGCCGCGCGCCCGTGGTGTGTTGCCTTTTCGTGCGTTCGTGTACATGTGGGCCCGGCCTCCAAACCAGTCTTGCTATGTTTGGAGCCGTGCGCCCAGATGGGGTCGGTCTTGTAAACACAAATAAGTACAACAGATATATAAGTATGCAAGTATGAATGTATGGTATGATGCGTGAATGTATGGTATGATGTGTGAATGTATGCAAATGTTTTTCGTAACACCGGCGTTGGGATGCCGCAGCGCACCGCGTACATCAACGGGGATGCCGTTGCGTACGGTGTGGCGTCAACGGAGGGATCAAGACCGCGACGTACAATTAACGCGTACGGAGGGGACGGACCGCATGCCCGTGCCGTTCTTCGGCTTAGCACCCTCAGAGAGGGGACGGACCCCATGCCTCCGTTATGACAGCCGGCTTGTCGTCGCGTCCGGGGAGGGCGGACCTTTGCCCGCGACGCTCATCAATCCCGGAACGCGCAAGGAGGGGTCGGACCGCATGCCCTTGTCGTTCCGAGTCGGGGTCGAACGTTAATGTTGCGCTCACACGGAGGGGCAACACCCCACGCCCGTGCCGCCCAACGACTTAGCATACCAGAGAGGAGTTGGCCCCATGCCTCTGTCATGACAGCCGGCTTGCTCTTCGATCGTGTAACGGTGCGCTCACGGAGGGGGCGGACCCCATACTCGTGCCGCCCATCGGGCTCAGCGCACTCAAAAAGGGGGCGGACTTCATGTCTCTGCCGCCTGATCCGGCTTGCTAATGCTTGCATGTACGTAGAGGAAGAACCCCGTCCCGTACGGCGCAAGCTCTTCACTCGGGACACGGCCAAAAGGGAATTCAGGCGTTAGCCCTCTTTCGGGGCGCCCGAGCGTTACATGTACTAACCTGATGGTGTTTCTCGAGCGTCCGGTCGTGTGGGTGGGGTACGTCGTCGTATGAGTCCGTTTTGAGTGTCACGCCTCTGCAATGTATTATGCCTGATACCTCTCCCGTGCAGTCAATGGATTCTAGGCGAGCGCGCGCTAACGCGGGACTAGATAGCTCGTCTGGGTCGTCGGGAGGTTCTGACCCGTGGGGAGGGGAGAGGGCGCAGGGGGAGGACTCCATTCCTCAGTTTGCGGAAGGTGGGCCCGTCAACTGGGTGTTTCCTGATGGGACGCCCGTCCAGGAGCCAGAGCGTGCGCCATCCGTCTCGGAGATGGCCAGGTGGGCGAGAAACTACCACATCCCGGACTCTGTGGAACTGCGAATACCTGGCAAGGGTGACACGTTTACCCGCCCACCGCCTGGCCACGTCTGCCTGAGTGGGTTTCATCTCAAGGCCGGGATCAAGCTGCCACTGCATCCATTCTTCCAGTACATGCTGGCGCTACTGAAGATCTCTCTTGGTCAATGCGGGCCCACGCTCACACGCACGCTCGTGGCAATGTTCAACATATTCCGGGTGAGCGGCATGGACCAGCCTACGCGGGCGGAGTTCCTCCACTTCTTCCGTCTTCGCTATTCCACCCACCAGAGGGACTCGGGGACCTTCACAGTGGAGCCTCGTGTGAAGTGGTGGTTGATGGACCCGCCGAGTTCTTCAACCTGCTGGCGCACGATCAACTGTCTGGTGGGTGGAAATTGGGAGTTGGGCGCCTTCCCGTCCGAGTATGCCGCCAACGCCGACCAGATCGATCGAGTCCCCCAAGCCTTCCATCCTCTCGATATGAACGAGTATCCGATGACGCCCGTTGAAGAGGCCCGGGTCGCCCATCTGAAGTTTGTATTCGACCCGGCGCCCGAGGCAAGATCTTTCTTTGCCGCCTGGCATTGGGACCTTATCGAGCAGACGCACCTTGCCAAGACGCCGCGTACGTGGGTCTTGTAGTTCGTTGCCTAGGAGTAGGAGTAGATTTTTGATTAACTGTTCTTCTGTCGCTAAAATTCCGTTTGTTGTGTCTTTGCAGTTAAGAAGATGTCTGGCAAGGCTATCGATATGGATGATGCGCTCAAGCGCCGTTTGGCCGCCCTCCGAGAAGCTGCCGCCCAGGTACGTAAGGTGGCGGATGACGGGAGAGGCGGTCTGGTGTTGGGGGAGACCACACAGCCCAAGCTCCCCATTCCTAACGTGGCTGATTTTGTCCCAGCTATCCGGGCGGATGCCCCACGCCCGCCCTCAGGCAATGCTGGTGGTTCCAGGGCGCGGGCGAAGGCCGATCGCGCCGAGCAGCGTGCTGAACAGCACAAGGAGAGGCGCCAGGAGGGTCGCGATCAACGCCGGCAGGATCGGGATGATCAGCGGGACAGGGACAGGCAAGAGACTTCCCGTTCGTCCCAGGCAGCCGCCCGTACCCCTACTGCGCCACAGGCGTCTGCACGTCCGCCAAGTCCCCAACGGGTGAACAGGCAGGGGGGCAGTGCTGAGCCTCCACATAAGCGTCCAAGGACGGAAAGTCCGTCCATAGATATGTCCGCTAATCCGTTCGCCTTCTGTGCACCGCTGACGCGCACCATCGATCAAAGCGTGAAGGCCGTGAACGGGCTGGTACCGCAGGTGCCGGCTAGTGAACAAGACGAGATGGATAGGGCTTTCAACCTCAGTATGGTGATACAGCATATGATGTATCAGATGCGCGAGCACTTTGCCAAAAGGCGCAACAAGGAGGAGGTGCAGGGGGAGGTACGCAAGCTCACCGAGGCCAACAAGCAGTAGGTGTACGATCTGGCCAAGTACGAAGAGCTGGCGGAACGTCTCCGAGGCGAGGTTCGAGCGGCGACGGGGTGAGTCCAGGAGGCCACGGAGCGAGAAGCGCTACACAAGGCTGAGCGCAATACTGCTCTGGCTGCCCTTGAGGAGGTGAAGGCGGAGGCAGCCAACCGGGTGGCGGAGGTGGAGTCCCGCCTGATGGCTGAGGCGCACGCTCAGGTGCAGAAGGCCCGGGCGGAGGAGGCTGCTTGCTTCAAGAATTCCCTAGAGTTTAAGGAGCTGGTGGTCGCCGAGGCTGATGTCCAGGTGGCCCATTTTCAGGGGGTGGTGGCGCCCTTCCTTGACCTGGAGAAATATAGTGCCTTCGTGGAGGAGCAGGTGGGCGGGGCTTCCGCTCAGCCAGATCAGGAGCCGCCTGTGGTGGAGCAAACTGTCGAGGTGGCGGGCGGGGCCGATGAAGCGGGGGCGGATGGTACAAGGGCGAAGTAGAGTAGCTTTCCTTTCTTTCTTTTGTAATAGAGTAGACTTTGTAATCGGGCCTTCGTGCCTTTGATGCGAATGAATGAAGTTTCTTTTTCTTTCCGTTTGTGTGCCTTGTACTTTGATCTTTTTTTTTGGCATCTTTTGAGTAACTCACGTGAACACGCGCTTGTACCTTAACTAGAATCTGATTGTTATATCTTTATGAGTAGCCTACCCCCAGTCCCCCGAGTACGCGGGCAGGCGGGGTAAGGACAAACAAACGTAACAATAATTTGTACTTAAGGAAATAAATGGAAGTATAACAGGGCGAATTTAGTGAAAGTACTTCCTTAGGTGCTGGATGTTCCACGGGTGGCGCAGCCGTTGACCCTACATGTCCCTGAGGTAGAAAGTGTTGTCGCTTATCACCTCATCAACGACGTACAGGCCTTCCCACAATGGGCGAAGCGCCTTCACCTTCTGTTGGATCGCCTTCATCACCCAGTCCCCCAGTTGGATTGGGCGAGCCCGTATACGTTGATTGTACAATCGGGCGATCCTCTGCTTGTTCGCGGCGTTGTGGATGTGTACCATGTCTCTTCGTTCCTCCAACAGGTCGTTGTTGAGCCACAACCCCTCACTGTTTGTGCGTGGATCGTACCCCTCGATCCGTGGGCTCTGGTGGGTGATCTCCAGGGGTAGCACAGCTTCCGTCCCGAACGTCAGGCTGAACGGGGTCTCGCCTGTAGCTGCGTTGGCGGTCGTTCGGATGGACCACAGAATTTCTGGAATGACCTCGGGCCAGCGCCCGTATCCCACATCCCCGGGTTCGATGTCCTCAATCTTCCTCTTGATCCCAGACTTGATGATTTTGTTCGCTGCTTCCACCTGTCCGTTCGTCTGGGGGTGCGCTGGCGACGCGAAAATGAGGTCCGTTCCGTGGCGCTTGCAGAAGGCTATCAGTCTGGGGTTATTGAACTGTGGCCCGTTGTCCGTGATGATGCTGATCGACGTCCCATAGCGACAGTAAAGGAAGTGCCAGAGGAAGCGTTCTACTTTCTCCGTGGTGATTTTTGCCATGGGCTGGGCTTCAATGAACTTCGTGTGGTAGTCGATGATGACGATCATATATCTGTACTGCCCTTTCGACTTCGGAAGCTCTCCGATCAGGTCCAGTCCCAACTGTGCGAATGGAGCGGGTGATAGGAGGATGGATAGTGGGACGGTGGGCGCATGGTGGTGATGTGCGTGCAGCTGGCACTGGTAACACTTGCTTGTCAGTGTCGAGGCGTCTGCATGGATGATGGGCCACCAGAATCCATGCCGAAGGGCCTTGTGCGCGATTGATCTGGCGCCCGCATGATGGCTGCATGTGCCCGAGTGGATTTCCTTCAAGATTGAGCCGCCCTTTGTTGGAGTGACGCACTTGAGGCTGGCCCAAGTCCTCCCTTGTCGATACAGTGTCCCGTCCCGCACGCTGAAGTTGGCCGCCCGTGCGACGATGGTTCTGGCCTCTCGCTTATCCTCTGGCAGCTCTCCCCTCGTCTTGTAAGCAATGAGCACGTCCATGTAGCTATGCTCGTGCGGTTCAATTGCCAGAACCTGCTCCGCTCCTGAGATGCTCGGTCGTCGCAGCACCTCGACGATACGCTGCTCTGGCCCCGTGTGCACGGGCGCCTTGGCCAATCGGGCCAACTTGTCTGCCTTCGCGTTGAATCCCCGGCGTATATGGTTGATGTTGACGTGTTTGAATCCCTTGATCAGCGCCTGCACATGCTTCAGATAGGCGATCATGGACTCTCCCTTCGCCTGGAATTCTCATCCGACCTGGCTCACCACCAGCTGTGAGTCGCTAAATATGTTGAGGTCGGGCGCCTCCGAATTCTTGGCCAGCTGCAGGCCCGCAATGAGCGCTTCGTACTCGGCCTCGTTGTTGGTCGCCTTGAACTCGAACTTGAGGGCGTACTCCGCGTTTACCCCTCCTGGCCCGGTTAAGATTATACCGGCGCCGCTCACCTTCTTTGTGCAGGACCCATCGACGTAGAGGTTCCACTCCGACAAGGGTCGCTCCTTGACCTCCGGGTTGTCGGACGTCTCTACCGTCGGACCATCGGGCGCTTGGGCCGGCGCCCCTTCTGCCTCCGTATACTCGGCGATAAAGTCCGCCACGGCCTGTCCCTTGATTGCCGTGCGGGGTTTGTACTCGAGGTCGAACTCGCTAAGTTCGATGGCCCACTTCGCCAGGCGGCCGCTATGATCGGGTGATTGGAGTATCTGGCGCAAGGGTACGTTGGTAAGGACGTGGATGCTGTGCGCCTGGAAGTATGGCCTCAACCGTCGGGCGGCGGTTACGAGCGCGAGCGCCATCTTCTCGATTGTCGGATATCGTGTCTCAGCGCCTGTCATGCCCTTCCCTGAGAAGAAAACGGGCAACTCCGTGCAGTCCTCCCTACGGACGAGGGCAGAACTGACGGCCGTGAGGGAAGCGGCCAGGTAGAGGTATAATATTTCCCCTCGGACGGGTCTGGAGAGGAGCGGAATGGAAGGCCAAGTACTCCTTGATCTGAAGAAAAGATTCCTCACACTCGGGCGTCCATACAACCTCACGCTTGTTCGTGGTTCTCAGGGCTTTGAAGAACGGGGCACACCTGTCCGAGTACCGGGAGATGAAACGGTTTAGGGATGCGAGGTTGCCTGTGAGGCTCTGCAGGTCCACCCTCTTGACGGGCGGCTTCATGTCAATGATCGATTTGACCTTGGCTGGCGAGGCTTCGATTCCCCGCTGGCTGACAATGTACCCCAGAAACTTGCTGTTGGTGACTCCGAAGGTGCACTTGGCGGGGTTCAGCCTCATGCCGTTCTTGATGAGGACGTCGAGCACAGTCCCCAAGTTCTGGACGTGGTCGACCGCCTGGACGCTATTTACTAGTATGTCATCCACGTACACGTCCACGATGTTGCCGATCAGGCCATGAAACATCGCGTTCATGAGCCTCTGGTACGTGGAGCCAGCGTTCTTCAACCCGAATGGCATGACGACGTAGCAATAAAGGCCTTTGTCCGTGACAAACGTCGTCGCCTCCTGGTCTTCGGGGTCCATGAAGATCTGATTGTAGCCTGAGTACGCGTCCATCATCAATAGGAGCTCGTGCCCTGCTGTCGCGTCCACCAGCTAATCGATCCTCGGTAGCGGGAAGCTGTCCTTTGGGCACGCCTTGTTGAGATCACTGTAATCGATGCACATCCTCCACTTCTTGTTGCTCTTCTGCACCATTACAGCATTGGAAATCCACTTGGGATAATCCACCTTCCAGATGAACCCGATGCCCAGTAGTCGGTCCACATCCTCATGCATTGTCGCGTAATGCTCCACCTTGTACGCCCGCCTCTTCTGCTTCACTGCCCGGGCGCTGGCGCTGATGCTCAGCCGATGGGATATGATGTCTGTGCTGATTCCGGGCATGTCCTTATACGACCAGGCGAATACCTCCTGCTTTTCCTTCAGCAGTGCGATCAACCGCTTGGCTATCGCGGGAGCCAACGATGCCCCGATCTGGACCATTCTCTCCGGGTGTTCGGAGGATAGCTGGATCGTCCTCAGCTCTTCGCGCTCGGGGACGGGCGACAGGGCCATCAGCCCGTCACGCGGGTCGTCGGGTATTTCTGATCCTGGCGCGGGTTCCAGGGCGAGGACCTCATGTCTATCTCGGGGTTTCGCTGCCTCCTCGTCGTTATATCCTCGGACATATCCGACTCTGTGCTCGATGGGGAAGCGTCCCAAGAGCATGTACCCCATGATGATTAACTTCAATTTGCAGATCCCTGGCCTCCCGAGCATGGCGTTGTAGGGGGAGGGGGTGTCCATGACGATGAAGTCCGTCCTGACCTCACTGTGCGGGGAGTCGGGCGCGCCAATCTTGACCCGAAGGCTGTCACTCCCGATTGGGTACGATGTCTCACCCATGAAGCTGGCCACACACTCGTGGTCCTACGTCATCTTGCGCGCGGGCCTTCCGAGCGCCTTGTACGGTCAAAGTGGATCACGTTCACGGACGCCCCATTGTCTACCAGCACTCTCTTCACAAGGAATCGGTCGATGATCGCGTCGATCACGAGCGGCAGGGTGCTGTCTTTCGGGCTTCCTTCCTCGTCCCTCGCTGTGAAGCTAATGGTGGGCTCCTCCTTCCTTCCTGCCTTGGGCGCTCTCCCTGCCCCGATCGTCAGCACTTCCCTGCTCGAGCGATCGGGCATCGACGTCCCCTCTTTGCGTTTACCCCCGGATATCGTGTTGATAGTCCCGCGGGTCCTGGCGTTCGCCTGGCGCTGTTGTCCTTTCACCCTGGGAGGAGTGGGGTGATCGTCCTTCCTCATATCCTCGAGGGCCTTCTCTAACATGGGGCAGTCGTTGGTGTGGTGGGTGGCGGCGTTGTGGTATTCGCACCAAACACTCGGGATTTGGCCGACCGGGGCCATCGCTACTGTCACGTTGCTGGGTGGTGGGAGCCGGTGTCGATGCAGGCGGAGAAGCTGTTCGGGTGACTGCTGGTCGACTGTGAAGACCTCCTGTCCCGTCGGTCGAAAGCGCGGTGCTGGTGGCAAGCGGGCGCCCTGCAGTGCCGGTCCCCTCGGCCGGTTGTAGTGGTTGCCCTGATGGCTGCGAAAGAACGGCTTTTGATTATTCCGCCTTGGCGCGTCCCGGTACCTATTGTATCCTCCGGTTGGTGCCCCTCCGTCGTCCGAGGGCCGTCGAGGCTGAGCGTTCTCTTCCGGTCTGTTGGTGCTAGACTCGGAGGCGGACCCGTACACGCGCGTCTCCACCAACGCCTTCTGCACGACCAGGTCCATGATCTCGTCGTAGTCGAGATGCTCATTCCTCACTAGTTTCTCTACGAACGGGGTGGCGAGCAAATTATCCATCAGAGCTACCTTGGCCACTCGCTTATCAAGGTCCCTGCATGTGCTCGCGAGCGTCCTCCATCGGTTGATGTAGCTCGACAGGCTCTCGTCCATCCCCTGGCGGACCTTGAGGAGGATGCCCGTGGTCTTGTACTTGCCTTGGAGCCGATAGCGCTTCTGAAAGCTCTCCGTCAGCTCGAGGAATGAATGTATGGATCTTGGCGGGATCTCGTAAAACCAGCTCCGCGCCTCCTCCGCCAGCGTTTCCTGGAATAGGAAACAGAGGGTTGGGTCCGAATACCGGGTTCCGTCCGTGGTGGATCGAAACTCGTCCATGTGCGCGCGTGGATCTCCGCTCCCGTCGAACCGAGCGATCTTCGTTATCTTCGCGTGGGGGTCCCTTCCCCTCTCCAGTATAAGCGCTGAGAACGGGCTGACCCGGGGGGCGAACGTCCCGCCCTGACCTGCCAGCTTGTCCTTGCGTAGGCACGAGACCTCCTCTGCCAGTTCCTCCATCCTCCGGAGGATCAGAGCGTTGTTCGTCGGGGGCGCCGACTCTTCCACGGGTGAGGACGCTCGGGCCGCCCGTGCGCTGGTCCCGTCGAACAGGTATCGCTCCTCGCTGGCGGTCTCCTGGGTCTCCTCGTGCTGCCCCAGCTGCTGGCTAACGAGTGCGTCCAACCGCTTCTCCAGCCTCTGACGGATTTGGCGCTCTTCTGCTCTCTCGAGCGCCGCCTCCCGTAATTCCTGGACCAGACTGCTGATGCGTTCCTCGTCGTCATCCCTGTCGGTCGCTAGTACATACCGCCCCTGTGAGTCTGGCGGTGTTTCCCCGTCGGGCGTGTTGCTGTCGTTAGTCACCGGGTTGAGCATGTGGACTTTTAATTTTTGTGTTGTTTATACGAGGTTTGCAATTTGTAAGTTTCCCACAGACGGCGCCAACTGTTTCTACCGAATTACGCGCGGGGGCGTAATGGGGCAGAAGCAATACGAGTAGACTTCCTCCTCCTTGTTGCTCGTCCGAACGATGGGGCTGTTCGGGTGGTCGGGCGCTTCCTCTTCTCTCGGATGATCGGGTGCGCGCGTTCGGGTGCGGCTGTTAGAAGAATACAACAATGAACAGGCGGTCAGGGGTCAAGACGGGGTGGCCCGCCTTCAACGCTCCGATGCCTAAGTCAGATGATGTATTGGATATAACAGTCAAGCGAACGTGTGTGCAGATAGTGTGTGGTTGGAGTGAATTCGTCAAGATTGAACGAATGGGATGATCTTACCTGTAATAAATACCTTACATATATAGGTGGTTGAGTTTGGGGCTTGGTGGTGTTCTTCGATGTGGGACTGGTTGCACTTTGCTGGTGTGTGATCCGCTCATTCGGGCGTGCGCCCCACGGGCGCGTGCGCGCCCGGATGGGGTGGGTCTTGTGAGTGAAGTTTGAGCCTCCTTGGTGGTCTTTGGGGTGGTCTGATAGGTGTTGACTTCTTGCTTAAGTGGATAAATATATTAATCGGACAACTCGTGTTATACAAACAAAAACCTCCTTACCTTGTTAGAGTTTGGCACATCTTCAATATATGTTTGGCACATCTTCGTAGAGACTAGAGACGGGGGAGTAGAGTAGATGTTTCATGTTTGGCACATCCTAGCTCTGTGTGATTCACATCTTCAATTATGGCACAACTTTCCCCGTCGGCAAAAGCATAACTTTTTCTTTATTTTCTCGCTTGGTTCTAGGATTTTACCTCGCCATCGAGCCCACCAAGTTAATAGCAAGGTCTAAAATCTACATTTAGCTTAACTCATTCATAATTTCAAATGTTGGACTGGGCCATGCACCTATATGTTACTCATTTCACGTACGACTATGACAACGAAACGCTTTTTGTTCCGTTCGTTCTAACTGTTCTTTTTCATTCATGTCGGCATTTCGTTCGTTTTAACACACGGTAAATAGAAAATGGATTAGCACCATGCAGGTTGTTTCGTCGGTGCTATCTTAGCAAAACCGTGCTCCGTCGTCAACGACGCTGCCGTTAGCGGCGGAGGGAATGACAAAATGCCAGAGCCTCCCGACGGCCTTGACCAAGTACTTCCTGCACAAAAACTCCTCCGCAAAAGCCTTCTCCACCTTCCTGTCCACGTCGTGTAGGAACACGTGCGTTGGACCCGATCCCTTCCTCCTCCTCGCCATGATGGCAGCCGAGAATATAGCCCCCATCCGACCTGGCGCCTCGGGAAAGTATCCCCTAGGCGCGTCGATCATGATCAGGTCCCACTCCCTCTCGTACACCTCGTCGGGCAGGTTACTCAGCGCCAGCCTGCACCGCGTGTTGCCGCGTAGCGCTGCCGTCGAGGGGGCGCATGCGCTCTCGGAGGCGTACGTGGAGAGTAGCTCGTCGGATTGCTTCAGCTGCGTCTGGTAGTTCACATTCTCGGCCCGCAGCTGGGGCGCGTCCTTGAGTACCGTCTGGACCCACCTCTTGTCCTCCTCGAGGAACAAAGTCGTGCCACGTGGGTTGAAGGAGGCCCACATGAGGGAGTCGTGGCCGAGACCGAAGACGAGGAAGTTACAGGGCGCCCGTGATTTCAGGACTTCGAAGGAGACGCTGATCTCGTCTTTCGATTGCTGCGGCGTCGTTTTGGACGTGGCGTAGTGTAAAACTGCCTGGAGCTGAATCGGCGTGGCATCATAGTCGTTGACTTCGAAACTTGGTAGAGCGCAGAGGATCGAGTCTCCGGTTCTGGTTTGGTTGCTGATTAACAGTGCAGCGCCGATGAAGAAAACCAGAACGGCGGCTATTAGCCCCGTTAGATTTCTACGGCTCTTCATAGCATATATACGTACCTAGCTATAAATAATATATGTGATATTGAGAAAATGGGGATGAGAGAATTGCTAGGTTAGGCAAAGATCGATATTAGAAGAACAAGGGTGAAAGAATGTTTGTGATATTTAAAGAGCCGGGAAATGAAAGGATAAATAAGACAGAGGTTTTGGGAGATCGAATTGTTTGATGACTTGATCTGTGGAGTTCTTGTTCTACTGTGAGCTATATCTATTTCATAAGGGCATTAGTGGCACGCACGTTTTCGCAGCGAAGGACGCAAATCTTGTTTTGATTTTGGTTGACAAAAGTCGATAGGGTTTTGCGATGGCCTGTCAACACATGACACGTTTCAGATTACACCTCTTGTTCGGTCAAAAACCGTACGTGTGATGCGCAACAAATTTGATATTTAGGCCGTAACCCTTTACCTACGTGCCTTTCACAGTTTCAAAAATTGAAGAACAATAATGAAGCATACACGACTAGTATTCCATTTATATTTCGTAATCGAAAGTTTTGACACGTAACATTATTGCTAATACTAGTAATACAGATGACGTTATTTTCCACATTACGTGCCAAATGAGAGGCAGAAAGCTAGAAAGAGTCAACATGAGCGGTGGTGGCTACACTACCAAAAAAGTAATATAGCCAACGAAACAAATTTGTTGGCTATTAGACAATTTCGTCGGTTATAGTTATAGTCGATGACCTTTCGTCGACTATAATATCGTCGGTTATACTTTAGCTGAAGACAAAAACGGCAATCGTCTTCCAAAGTGTTGACTTTAACCGCCGATAAAACAAGTTGTTAGCTAAAGTTTAAACTTTAGCCAACGATAATTTCGTCGGCTAAAAATTCAAACTCGTTGTCTAAAGTTCGCAAATTTCTAAAAAAAAAAAAGACACTGCAGATCTGGATTTCTATTCCCAGAACCTTCTGGGAATAGAAATCCATATCTGTCAATTGCACAATTTCATTTCACCAAACCATAATCACAAAAGAGCTCAATTCACCAAACCATAATCACAATTTTATTTCACCAAACCAAAATTAGAGAGAGAGAAAAAATTAAGGTTTTTGTGTGACGAGCGGCGGTCTGGACGATATAAACCCGATGACTTTAGCCGACGATGTATAAAGTCGTCAGTTAAAGTATAGCCGACAACATAATTGTCGTCGACTAAACACATAATTTTAGCCGACAATTTTTTCCAGCTAAAGCCGACGACATTTTTTTTTCTCGTCGGCTTAAATACTTTAGCTGACGGTAGTTTTCTTCGTCGGCTAAAGTATAGTATAGTCGACGAAAAAAAAGTCGTCCGCCTATTTTTTTTTAAATTCGCCGAGCATAGTGTTCGTTCTGGTAGTGCTTTTTTCGAATATGCATGTCAGCATGTGGCCATGAGATTTGATCAATAATGTGAGCTACGGGTCACCATTTGGCCCATAGGCCCGAAAAACTCGTGGGCGGCCCATTAAGTTCAAGCCCAACTCGGCCCGAATTTTAGGCCAGAAAATGTCCGTCCCGATGGGCATAAGGCCGAACTTGGGCCGAGGTCCCAAAATGCATAGACACGAAAAAGTCTGGTTCGTCAAAAGCCCGTCGAGGCTAGCCCAGCCCGGAAAGCCCATGAACAAATACAATATGTATGACCATTTGTTATATATACAATTATACATTGTAGTTTATGACTATAAACTACAACAACAACAATAAGGGGCAAAAGTCATATAGTAATGATTTATATATCACCAAACTAAACACTCAAAAATTCATAATTAATTAATTATAGTCTTATAGTCTTAGAATTAATTAAGTATAGTGATATCGATATTTAATTAACTAATTATAGTGTTAGTATTACAATAGAAATTTTAGTCTTATAATATATTTTTTTCGTTACAGTATGTTCTATCTTATTTCTCATTTGCTCCAAAAAAGTTTATTAATTATTAAAGTAGCAATCAAGTCTCATTTGAATGGTTATTTTATCGTAATCTCACTTGAAAAGTTGAAGAGAAAAGAAATAGCATTTTTTTTTATAATTTTCATATTTTTACGTTATTAAATATAAAAAACCTAATATGCCCGGCCCAAATTTTAGTGAAATAGTGTTCAACCCCGGCCTGACCCATTGTCGACCCCTAATGTGAGCGAGCTAGATCAAACTCATTATGTATAGGAAGTCAATCATGGCGTTAAAGCATATACAAAACAGGGTCGTTTGATAATGGGCTTTCATTTAGAAAAGCCCAAACAATGAAAGTAAGCATAGCTATATCCAGCTCACATGTGATAGTTGATAATTCAACTCACTTAAATCCAAGGAGTGAAAAACTGAAAATATCTCCTATATTTTGGTGATATTTCCCTTTTTTTCACTACCCCATATAAATTCTACACATATTTTTATCTCGTCCGATTTTTCTCGAAATAATCGATATTTTCTGATATATCGCCGAAATATTCGATATTTTGACTTTATATCTTTGTTGAACAAAACTAATTAATTCAAACAATAAAACCCACCCATAACAGCCCAACACGCCCAATTGAATAGTTTGAAATTAAACCTACAAAACACAAAGTTGCAAAACTGGGGTTTGAACCCAGTTTGGAATTAAAACTACAAAACACCAAGTTGCAAGACTGGGGTTTTACCCAAACTCATATTTGCTAAATCCTTAGTCAATGAGCTAGAATTCTGATCTATTTCTTTGTTATCTATTTATATATATATATACGGAAATTTGAATTTGAATTTGAATTTGAATTCTTTTTTTCTTTTTATTTTCCAAAAATTTGAATCTCTGTCATTAATTATTTCGTGTAAGAATTCATTAACCCAATAGGTCTTATTATTCCTTACAACAAAACTAAAATAACTCAACTAAAATTTTGTATGATATCCAAAATAATGTACAAAAAACATGATAGCTTAGCTTTCTTTTAGTTTAGCCATCAAAACAATAATTCGTAAATATGAAACTATATTTTAATAACTATCAATACTCAGTACGTACTAATTCATCTAACATTATCATAATTTTAATTGTCCCAATACTTAATTAATATTTTATTTGTGAATAAGATAGATAATTGATCGTATGAGAATATAATGAAGTTTCAATACAAATTTTCATGTATTTCTCTTAGTTTTCGTCGATTTCATCTAATTTTTTACTAGATCGATATTTCATCAAATATTTATATTTTGAATTGTCGATATAATCGATATTTTACTTCTTGATTAAATCCGTACCCCACACGTGGCTACAGTAATGCCACCTGTCCTTCGCATCTCCCAGCTAACATCATTTATTGCGGCCCAACTGCCCCGATGGGCCTCCATTCAATAACCTCGATTTAGAAAAAGCAGGGTCGTCTCAATTGGACAACGAAACCCCATGCCATCTCCACCGTCAAATCTCCATACCGACGCCGACTCAACGGCTTGTATTGATTCCTCTGCCACACTCTTTTACCACTCACCAGTCCACATTTATTAAGTGCACTCCACCTCGCTTCCTCTCTTATTTATATTCCCTTTTAACCTTTACTCCTAAAACCGAAACCAAAAATCCATTTTCAAAACTTATGGAGATGATGAAGATGTTGATGGGGTTTGTTGTTGTGGCGATGTTGTTGGTGTCCGGCGCGTACGGTGCTGATGACACGGTGGCGAAGAAGTGCAGCGACAAGTTCCAGAAGGTGGCGGTGTGTCTGAACTACGCGACGGGGAAAGCGGCGACGCCGACCAAGGAGTGCTGTGATACGGTGACGGGGATCAAGGAGAGCGAGCCGGAGTGCTTGTGTTATCTGATAAAGCAAGCTAACAGTGGAAGCCCTGAGATGACCAAGATGGGGATTCAGGTAGCTAAGTTGCTTCAGCTGCCTTCTGCATGCAAGTTACAGAACGCTAGCGCCAGCAACTGTCCCGGTGAGTCTTACACTTATATGTATTTAAACTTGGCTGAAGTTGATACATATGTGCGGTGCCTCTCCGGTTAGACTGAGAGATCGAGTGAACTAGGTTGGAAATGAAACACGGAAAACCGGAAAAGATCAAATTGCTTTGCAATTTGCATGCACAAATTATTATACTTTAGGGCTAGGCTTAGCTGGAGTTCTAAGTTTTCGTCGGTGCTTAACCTTTAAATAGTTTAAACACGCTCTAATATTTTCGTTGTAGTAGATGAGTAATTAGTTAAATGGACTTTAATTAGTTAGTTAAAAGTAAAGTTAGAAACTAAGTATGCCAAAATTGATCATGAAACATAAAAACTGATAATTGGTTGGTTGTTTTTGAGTTAATTGTCAAACATGGTTTTCTTATATATGCATCCACAATTCCACAATACTATGAACTCATAAATTTTGCAATGGGTAAATTAATCTGATGGAGTACTATAATGCTATATATTTCATTAGGGTTTTCTCTGTTTTCTTTTCCATTGATGAATTAAAACTACAAGGAATACTTGGTTTTAGGACATAAAAGAAAATTATAAAGATAAATGAATTATTATGCAACTTGCAACTTGTGCTCTCTCGAGTCAGTCAAAGTGTACAAAGACATATGGGGTAGTAAATCTGATATTGGGGCAGTTTTGTAGTTGCTGTATCACCTGTATGTAGTAAATGGCATGGGCCTGATTCCAACCAACAACTGAACATATGGAGCCTTTCATCCTTTAAACATTAACTAGAAAACGAGTAGCGAACATAAATTGAGTCTTGCATTTATTAACTGTGGCTTTGATTTTTTGTATGGTGATAACAGCTCTTCTAGGGCTAGCTCCCAACTCACCAGATGCCGCTATCTTCACAAATGGTACCAGTACAAACACGACAACCACTACTCCTGCAGCTCCGACTACAACCAGCGGTCTACCTGCGCCTGATACTGCCGGTGGATCCAGTTATGCTAGCATGCTTGTATCCAGTTATGCTGGCCTAGTGATGGCGGTGGTTCTGTCCTTGACCATCCTAGTTTAGTTAGCTGTTTTTTTGTCGAGCTTTGTGAGTGATGGGAAGATCACCGTGAGGACGAGTAGAGTAGCATTCTGAAATTTAAGAGTTGTTGGTTGTTATTGGGTGATCTTTCAGGACTACATGCATTTGATTGCCTTTGTTTTATTTGTGTTGCATGTTCCCTTCACATGGTGCGTGCATGTCTGCGTTCCATGCATCTTTAATTGTAAGGTATTGAACTATTGATTACGTACCACTTTGTAGGCATGTATTCTTCGAACTTAAATCTGTTGAGAAGACGACTCGATCGATTTGTTTTTCCTTGCTAGCCAAGTCTGCCTGCCTGTTAAGGCATTAAGCATAGAATTGATAGAAGTCTAGCTTGCTGCATGTGACGAACATTTAGCATGGTTTGACTTAAATACTACTTCGATCTGCACGGTTGCGACTACGTACAACAAAATAGTACCCTCCAACGTGCAGTACATCTTAAGCTCATTTCCGGCTGACTTTTAATTTACCATTAAGAGGAGTAACACAAGGACGTAGACCTAGCAACCGCACGTTGATGTCCGTGATGTACATTTTTCCTTGTATGTATACACGCACATGGCACACCCTGTTTATTCAAGTTTCTAACTATTGATATGCACATATAGTGTAAGACGAGAGATAGGCCCACCGATGGGTGTGAGAGGATGTAATTTTTTTGTTGGGAGATGAAAAACTGTAAATTGTAAAAAAAAATTCAAGTAAATGTATTTATATTGTTTGACTATGTTGCCTTTTCTTTATTAAATTTTATTGCATAAAAATTATATATTGTAAGGGATAATTTATGGTATTATAATAATTGTCAAAGCCTCTTCTTCCTTAATTAATAGAGATACTTGTTAAATCCCAACCGATAAAAGCTCAGAAGAATAGAGTACGAAAATAAATAGACTGCCTATATATATATATGTCTCAATTTATGTCATCCAACCGAAAAGAGTTTAGAAGAATAGTGCATTAGAGTAAATTAATGGACCATCGCTTATATGTCTCGATGCATAACAATCCTAACTGATAAGAACTTAGAAAATAGTGCATGAGAATTCATAGACTGCCTGCTATATATATATATATATTATTTATGTGTCGATCGATCCATGTCGTTATATCTTTCTTTTTTTGAAAGGACTATGTGTCCATGTCATTATATCTTTAGTTATCAAGATAGAGCAAGCTCACTCGTATCTTAATGTCATAATCTTTGTACAATTGAGGTCAGATCGTATTTGGTAAATAATTGGGGATGTAGCTCAAATGGTAGAGCGCTCGCTTTGCATGCGAGAGGCACAGGGTTCGATCCCCTGCATCTCCAACTAGTTTATAATTTTGGCGCGTACCAAACTACCAATCAGCTAAAAACGCACCGTTTTGCGCCACCTCAAACGAACTGTAACTGTCCTTACACATAAAACCCTCGCAATATTTCTCTCTCTCTCTCTCTCTCTCTCCTCTCTTCGTCACAACTATCATCTCACTCCTCTGTTTTCTCCGATAGGGCAAAACGGTGCATATCAATTCTCCGAAACCCTAATATCAAATTCTCCACCGCAACTATCTAGGGCACCGCCGCCGCCGTCGCCGTCGACATGTCTCAGGTAATTTTGTAGTCTCTTTCACCACTCCCGATCAATTTCACGACCTTCCGTCTCTATTTCCGCTGGGTTTCCCCAATTCATAACCAGAATTAGGGTTTCAACCTCACGAAGTCTATCTCTGAGATTGTTCTTCTGGTTGTTTCAGGTTGACAACAGAAATTCTTCGGCAGCTAAGCGCGCTAGAACCGATGGTATGCTCCCCTTATAATTTTAATTTTTAATTTTATTTGCATTATATTCAATGAGATTCTGAAAGATTGTAACTTCACCGTACGAGCTGAGAATTTGTACTTGGGAGAGAAACCAAAGAATAGCTTTGGGATTTTGTATTGCTTTATGATGTTTTGCTGTGCTTGTTTTGGAGTTTTAAGATGTGTTGGGAGTTCATTTGGTACAATTGATGTGTTTAGGAAGTCGAAGGGAGGATGATTGGACCTGTCCAGCATGTGGTAATGTGAATTTCTCATTTAGAACAACTTGCAATATGCGTACTTGCACTCAGCCGAGGCCGGCCGATCATAACTCAGTAAGAAACTGACTACAACTACTACATTTTATTTGTTCGGTTATACTTTTACTTGGCATCTTAATGCTTTTAAAGTACGTGTGTGCGTCGCGTAGAATGCGGATGGTTTTGTTATAGAGGGATGGTGTTTTGATTATACACTATATGCTTTGAACTTTTCAGAAATCGGCTGCCAAGCCGTTCCAGGCCCCACAACCTTACTCTTCTGCTCCTCCTTATGTGGGTTCTGCTGTGCCCTCCTCAATGTATCTTACTGTGCCTCCATATGGCTCTTCTCTGTTCAATGGATCAACCATTCCTCCCTATGACGTTCCATTTCCTGGGGGATCAGCTTATCATTATAACTACGGAAGTCGCATAAATACAGGCATCCCCTTCAGACCTCTGCATTTTCCGGCACCAGCACCTTATTCTGGCGGTGGATCCATGATTGGAAATGGTACTTTTCATTTACTTGGCTCTCTAGTTGTGCATATTTGTTCTTCCGTGATGCAGTTTTGGATGTTTCAGTAAATTTGTTGTCTCATCACTCAAACCTTTTACTCCTGTCAGTTCTTATTGATTGTAGCTCCTTTTAACTTTAGTGACTTAATAGTGCCTCACACATTTGTCTTCCTTATTTTGCAGGTGGGTTGTATGGTATTCCTCCCATCATGGATCGGTATGGCCTGGGACTTCCCCTGGCCCCTGCGCCTATGGTATGTACAGTACAGACTAGTCCATACTTGCTTAATTTTGTAATTTGTTTTGTTGTAGATCTCTC
This sequence comes from Geum urbanum, assembly GCA_946800695.1. Lineage (NCBI taxonomy): Eukaryota > Viridiplantae > Streptophyta > Magnoliopsida > Rosales > Rosaceae > Geum > Geum urbanum. The sequence goes on from OX327003.1 coordinate 62,640,379, forward strand.
TCCTAACTCCAAAGGATTCTTATGCTTTTCTTGAGCTTCACACATAATTGTGTGTGCCTTGGATGCAGTACAATTAATATTTGATCTACTTGTCCCAGGGACCGAGGCCAGGATTTTATCCAGATGATAAATCTCAAAAGAAGAGTGCAGGTTTGCCATTTTGGCTTCTTATGAATGTTTGTTCGTCATGGAAACATTTATATAGAAGTGAGCATTGATTTGTATTTTTGTTGCACATGTAGATCCTACACGTGATAATGATTGGACATGCCCAAAATGTGGAAACATCAACTTTTCATTCAGAATTTTTTGTAACATGAGGAAGTGCAACACTCCAAAGCCTGGATCTCAGGTCTCTCCATCTCTCCATCTATATCATAACTTCCTTGGATTATCAATGTTGGATTGGGAGTCTGAATTGTTGAAATTCCCTTTTGCCTGATGAACTACTTGAGCTTAGTGTGGATCAGAGATTCTATATTTTATGAGTTTGCTGACTTTTTTTATTGATGCTCTCTTGAATTGCAGCCTGTGAAGAATGACAAAAGTGCAAGTAAGTTGATCCACAGCCTCATTGTCACCAAGTTGATATTTTTATATTTATTTACTTTTATATCTTTTTTGTTATTGAATCCTTTTATGTTGTTATCCTCTTATTGTAACTCCAATATTCTGGTTTTCAGAGCAAAAGATGCCAGAAGGAAGCTGGAAGTGTGAGAAATGTAATAACATAAACTATCCGTTCCGCAACAAGTGTAACAGACAGAACTGTGGAGCAGACAAGCCAACAGATGCCAAGGAGTCCTCTTCTCCAGCTCCAGATGAAACTGAACAGGTTTGTAGTATTAGTAATTTGCTCCGGATCTCTATAGGATTCTTAGAATCGTCATTGTTTTTGGTGGTTTTTGTATATATTACAAATTTTAGTCACATTCTTTTTGCCAATCTCTTCTCATTAATTGATTCATTTCAAACATTTCCTTCTGTTTTAGAGTTTCTTATCTCTGTAGATTCATTTTTGTTCTAGCTTTAAATTCCTATGTTTTGTCTAGTGCATGGGTTAATTTGTAATTGTCTACTGTTCCAGTGAGTACTAGGACATATATGAGGGTTGAGAAGGTCCAGAGTTGTCATCCAGCATTGCTCAATATTGGGTGTCTGAAAGTCAGTCTTGTCGTCCTCATGTTGCTGCGGTTATCGAGTTACTCTCCTTTTATCATGATTTGTGTCAAGTTGTTGTATTAAATGGTATGGTATTTCTGGTCTTTGTGGATCAATGAATCTTGTGTCATCCAGTATTGTCTGGCAAAGATTTTACAGGCTGGTTCTGGTTTTATTAGTTAGACCATTTACTTTAATCAACTCATCCATTCTAGTGAGTATGTTACTACTAGCTGGGTAAAAAGTTTCCTTAGTCCGAATTCTTCTGATTGTCATTTGAGCTAAATTTGTCTAAATGTCTTTGAAGTATCTATCGTATAATAGATACTTCTGGTATGCATTTCCCGACTTTAATAAGTTAGGTCTCATTGTGGTTCAATTGGGGACAGAAGGTTCTTTCGTAGTCAGTCACATGTAAGCAATCTTCTCAGTTTGTCAAGCCTCTTGAAATTGAACCATGTGTCATTGTGTCATCCATCGTCCTGTTGTGCGAATTTTAAGCAGTCAGGATATTGGCTATGGGATGAGAGTTCAGCATCTTATAGTCATAATTGGGCATGTGTTCCTATGGTCATAGAGTGAAGGGTGAAGTCAATAGGAGGCATATTCAGTCAAGTGCGCCTTAAATTTCTCGCCTTGTCAAGCTGCTGTGGTCACCATAATTCTCTCTTTGCTACTGACAATTATGCCGTTCTTTGGAAGCAGTCTATTGGCATGTTTGAAGCTTAGAATTTGGAGTCCAATGCAAAAAGTTATCATTGAGCAGTCTTTAAAGTGGATCAGGGATATAGTGTGTTCTTTGTCTTGTTTGGTGTGCTATCTGATCCTATAAAAGCTATATATGCCCGATAGTTGTTAGTCTGTCTATTCTCAATCTGTTATTTAATAAATAGGAAATCGACTAGAATATATATATATATATATATATATATATATATATCATTTGCTGTGGTGGTCAGTACTGAACTTGGATGTGATCACATCCATATCCAAATCTGATTTGAATCGCCTAGTTAGTGAGTTAACCGTGTATGAGTGCGCACTGGAAGGTTCATTGCTATTTTCATTGAAGACGTACTTGACGGATTTATTGTGTTATTGGTCGCTGCCTCACATTGCACGAGTACGGAGCTGGAAATCAGTGCTTAGGGGTATCTGGATTCTTTGAAGAAGTGTGTATCCTAGTTGTGAAGTATCAATAAATCTCAAGTTTGTATCCATGGGTATACACCTCTTTTACATTTTTGGTGCCTACGAATTGCTAGAAAGGCAAAATCAAAGAATTGTGAAACGGAAATGGCCTGATATGAACACTAAAGCACAAAGTAATTGCACGTCGTGTTCAATACCAGTAGGCTCTCCCATGACTGGGTCTACTCCCCTTCTCATGCTGGCGCAGGAATTCAAGTCGAGTCTTCTTAATCTTACAAACAATTGATATGGAGTCTTTCCAAACAATCGAGAAGTTTAACATGTTAATCCTGTTATATTTGTGCTCCGTACATGAAAGTTCAAGAGAAATGAAGCAAATAGGTTACAACACAGTCTTCAAATTATTAAGCAGAAAAATTTTTAGCTCATGAATTTGAAGCGAGTCTGAATTTGATCTCTGATAGTTGTAACCTAAACCAAAGCTGTTTTGAGGTTCTTGGAAATAGTAGTAACAACATAGTTAGATACTAAGTGGCTGGAGAAAAGATGGCAAACGATATGAATATGGATCTTAAATCCTCACATTGGAACTCACCTTAATAATGGTGAGATGTATGAAGTGCAAGAACAGTCATGGGTCATGGGTTTAATTGAATTGGGTGCTGTAATACCCAAACTCACAAGGCCCCTTGAACAGATGGAGATCTTGAAAGTGGTTGCTGGCATTACTTTGTGCATGGGTGACATGCAGTTGGGTGGTATCAAGGGATGGCTGTTCATTTTGCCAGTACTCCGATGAGACTGGCAAGCCTTGGTTCATTGCTGGCATCACAGTTTGAGGCATGTTGGTATGGTAACTGTAATCAAGTGAAACAGGTTTTGCCTTGGATGAGGCCCAAGAATTGGCTGACAGAAGAGAGAGAGCACGATTTACATCATGTGGTGCATCCACATTGAAGGAGATCATAGTTTCTTCTGGACCTGCATATAGTGCACCAAATCAAAGGAATTTATGATCATTTATAACAGATATGCGTGATCTACATATAAACTGCCAAGATGTAATCTATTCAAAAGCATTGCAGGTAATTGTCATTACTAAATAGCACATACTATAAACATTATTGTAAATCATCAAAACAGACCTCGGTTTAGAGTGTGAGATGCAACACCCTTAGATGGTAGCAACCTACTAGAATCTTGATAAAGCATTGCAAAGGGAGTTCGACTTTCGGGCAAATTTAGCTGCTTGGAAGTGCTTCCACTTTTTGCGTGATTTGGCAAGTAAGCTTTTGTTTGTGTGAACTTGAAGCCACAATCGCCACCCCACGATAAATCTGTAGCATGCCTCAGGTAAACACCTGCGGCTTGGTCCAAGACAAGGTCCATGTGTTGCCTTCCATCTGCACTCGTCAAACCAGCACACTTTTATACACTGCCAATAATTCAAGTATGATTTCACAATCCTTTCATCAACTATGATCGGAAAGCATGTCAGACATATCCCTTAAGGATGCATAACTCATGCAGCAGTAGCTAGAGAACTGGAAAGTAGTAGATAATCTTACAAAGGAGGCTAGCTTTACATAAATCCCAACTAATTGAAGACAATTTGAGGCCCATTTTTAGACTTAGTTGAACAAAGTCATGTAGATTGTTGACAGGTTTAGGCTCCTGCTCAAGCCTAGCTTTGGTAACAACAATTAATCAAATCAAGATTAAAAGTATGCGCTTAAAACCTGTACTGTACAGTGATGAGGAAAGCCGCGCAGGATTTCTCTGTGCTTCTTGTTGTGGTTTGCGCCGCCTTGCGTTGTGATCAGAAAGACGCCTGCGACAGCTTCTCTTCATTTCATCAAATTCAGAAAGGCCATGGAACCTTTGACAACAGAAAGAGTTCATGCATTTCAAAATCAATACACTAGAGACCATAAAAACGATTTACTGAACCAGTAAAGAAGAAAAGATTGTGAAAACTAAGATACATTTACAAGGACAATAATCTTTAATATAGCTAAGCACAAATGACCAACCAAGTACTCTGACAACAAGTAATTGCTGGATTTTATTATCTTCCAACTAATCTGGAACAAGTTTTACCTGCTACATTGCTGGCAAAACCGACGTTCCATGCCATTTACAATGACCTTCGGAGATATGGAATGATTTGCACAAATTTTATGTTTGCGATGATAACTTTTGGCCGAGGAGAGATCCATATTGCAGCCTTCGACTTGGCAGTGTGTGGCAACTATACTTTGATCAGTGGATTTAAATTTCTTTGCATTTGTTCCCATTGGTATGGAAATAACAGAAACCGATGAGGTTTTAGCACTACTTCCTGCACAAACATCTTCAAAGTACATCTTCTTACCAAGCTTTAAGCTGAGGAATGGCTCACCGGAGCCAGCTGAAATCTCATGAGTTGGAGAATACCCAAGAGGCTCAATTCTGGCTTCAGCTTCTCTATCCACGAGCTCCTTTGGGATACCTTCAAAAGCCTCAAGAATGAAGTTGGATTTCTTACTTTCCCAGACTGAAGAACCGACAGAACCTGATTTTGAACTCTTTGATGTACCATCTCCAAGATCGGATCCAGAAACACCACTAGCCCCATCACCCCCAGGTGAACAGAAAGATTCCGAGTTCATTCCTTGTTCTCCCTCAACACTCCATTCTGTTGGCCGAGGTTTCTTTGGATCTTCAGTTGCTTTTTCTCCAGACATGAAAACATTATCCCAATCCCATAGTGAAGGAGGCTTGTCATTCCACTCCATCACCAACAGGGAATTCATAAAACCACTTCCTATTCTAGCCTTTTCAGATAGTGCAAAAAGCAAATGGTCACCAGATGCTGCAACATATAACAACCACATAAGAATTTGTATAACACACACAAAGAACATCCAGAAAAAGGAAACAGGACAAACACATCAACTGACTACTTTAGCAAACCCTGTAAAAGAAAAACATGCCTACACACTGAGGCAAACTCTGTATAAGAAAAACCAGACGGTAGAGTCGAGCAAATCCTAAATACGAACACGTACAAGGAAGTGAAGGAAAAATGTTGATTTAGTGTGCTCTCATCGTGTTTGGATAAGAAGGAAAAAAAACTTCTCAGATCTACAGAACTCTTCTACAAAGCTCAAATGATGGAAACCAGTGTATAGACAACTGAAGCATCCCACAACTAGAGGAATCAGTTCTACACCTTAAATCTCTTGCAGCTATGAATCATAGCTCACAACTTTACAGCCAATAGTTAGTAACTAGATTTTAAAGCACATCTTCAACAAAACCTCCCAGCTACTATCATCGACACAACAAGAATCCCATCACAAAAATCCAAACCTAACCTACTGTCTTCTACATATACCAGCCATTCATTTCTCCTACTACATTAACAAGTCCCCAACATTAAGAGCCCACACTCTACTTGAGCCCCGGAACTTGAATCCCAGTAAAGTTGGAAGTGCTTCCCATTTCCCAGCAAAACAGTTCACATTAAATTGGTTACCATTTGTTACTCACTGACTGTATGGATGGAAATCTACCACATCTATATAGCTATCTGTTCAGTCTCTTTCTCTCTCTGTAAATATCTTCCTAACAGCATCTCATACTTGCATGTCACCATTACCTTGTCCCGTCCAACTTCAGCTCCAATGATTGACACTTATTGCAATCTCTAAAAAATCTAAAATCGGTCATTGAATAAGATCCACCAGCTACAGCAGTACAGCCTATGACTTAACTCCCAATTAATCAATTTAACCTCAATTGCTTCAAAACTCATCAGTACCTCCAAGCTTATTCCTTTGCTACTAAGTATCCATAATCATCCGACCTGATCATATAAACCACCTACCACAGAAAATCACTATGCACCCAGAAACCTTAGAAACCTCAATAATCAAGACCCCACATTGAAATGAGTATTACATGCAAAAATCAGCCTTTTGGTTTTTCATAAGAGTAAAAGGAAAAGAAACGGAACTCCAAATACTAACAATTTGATCAGATTGGCTTTATGCAGATATTTAGGCAAGTTCAAAAGAAGCCCAATTTATATTCATCTCCAAAAATGCATTTTATTTTAGAGAGAAGATAGAAAGAAGCAATCTTTCATTCCCCAAATAGAACCCTGTGAACTCATAATATGAGCAAAATGGGGTTAATGAAATCAAAAAGTAGAGAACTTTCTTGCCAAATTTAGACGTTTCCACAGGTGGGATTGCTATAACTAGTCCCTGATTTCTTTCCAAAAAAAGGGACCACAGAGAGAGCCAGGTAGCCAACACTGACCATGGTTTCGCAAATCAAGCTGCAAAGTGCAAACCAAATCCAATAAGGAGAAAAAAGCTAAAACCTTTGCACGGAAATGGTAGCAAAACAAGTACCCAGATGCATAGAAGAGAGAAAGAAGCTATAGAAAGAGTGAAAAAAGAGTCCAAGTTACTCACTTGATGATTCTTATAGACAGAGAAGCTTTACTCAGAACGAAAAGGGAATCATTTCCTGGCAATCTTCTCAATGCTACTCTGCTCTGATGAACTGGTTTTCAACTTCCAAATGGTAGAGAGACTTGACCAAGTGACACACTTATATTGTGTGTTGGGACCTGGCCAGCTTTTGAAACTAATTCATTTTTTTCACTCTACCCACTATCTCTGTGACTGTGTAAACATAAACAATCGAAAGCGACAAATGGCGACTAATTGGTCCGACCCAGCTGGGAAGTACGTATCAAACTGTGTTGTGTGGTGCTGGAATTTACTGTTGACCCTATTTTATAGCAGTCAGGCTATACCTGAAATGGAAAAACTGGCTTTGGGTGGAAGTGGAGAACCGTAGAAGTGTAGAACTATTTCTTATCTCATTATGTTTATATATCAAAAAAATTATGTGTACGGGGATAAAATGTTTCAGAAATTGAAATTAGAGTCCGTTGAAATTAAGTTATCAGTGATCAATAGTAACAGTAAAGTTAAACTTTTATAAATTAATAATTTTGATATTGATAAAATTTATTAATTTAATAAAATTATTAATTAATCGAGTATTAAATTAATATTTAACTTCTCCGACAAAAAATATTATTTTAACAAAATTATTAATTAATTGAGTATTAAATTATCAAAATTTTACTGTATGTGATTAATTGTATATCGTCGCATCTTGAATTATGAACTAATTTTTTTTTAATAGCCGGCAATTGAACATAGTTTACTACAAATTGTATTAATGATCTTACGTACTCTACTGGCTAGTGATCGAGTAGTGAGGCTAACAATGCTTTTGTGTAAATTTTATGTGCCATGTTGTTAAGGGAGTGAAAGTCATGATCTCTAGAATGAGCATTCACATCTTAAGTTGAAAATGCCGTACTAGTAGATAAAATGGTTAGAATTTCTTTAGTTTATGAGATCCCCACTATATATGTACTTCTTTCTAGTTCCTCAACAAATTTCACATGGTATCTTGGTCAACCTAATGATCACCTTTCAAAAAATTTACTTCACCATGCTCATTTATTAAGGTATCCCATAAAAAGAAAGTAGTAGTTTGTTTAAAGACTATGCCATGTACTAGTAGTGTGTTCCTAATGGGAATTTTGGTTTGTTTAAGGAAAGTGGACTTGGGAATGAGTTTTCTATTCACAACTTGGACTACTTGAAACTATTATACCTTGGGAAACAATACTTTAGGGGTCCTAATGTTAGGGCTAAAACTATAATCTATGTGATAAATTATATGAAACAGAATCCACGTGGGATGGGATTAAGATATTAACGTAATTATGGGACAAAGTCTTCAAGAGCAATGTTGTTTGTGTAATTGTGTTTCTATTTTATTAGTGAAAAAATGAGAGAAGATCGATAGCAGGGAGAGTTTTATATATGGAGATGTTAATCTGGGCAAACCAACTTGTCTGGTTCGTGTGGATTGAGGTTGGCAAATGACATGGAATAGGATTAGTTAACTCAGCTAATTGTAGTTAATTAGATGTAAGACTGATTAGTCAGATGGATTTGCAAGATCTCATATTCTCGTTGCTGAGAAGAGTCCACGTGAGCACGTGCTCTTTGTTTTGACCATTCACTGGTTTCAAACCCTAGTTTAGGGAAGTGGAAAAGAAGCCGACGCCGCGTAGCTCAGGCAAAACAGTTAACCTTGGAAACAGGGTTAGCGAGTTTAACGTTAACGTACCCTTCTCCTAATTAAGTCCTAACCCCTTTTTTTCTTTTCGTTCATATCAAATTCTTCTGGTAATTAACACACATATATAAATAGCTCTGTTATTGCTTGCTCAAGAATCAATCTACTCAATTAATTTGTTACATAGTATAAGTAGTAGTATTGGAGATATTTGATTTAGCATGTTAATTAATTAATTTTTCATAGTTTGATAGATCAATTGGTGCTGAGCTTGGAAGCCTTGACCTTCTCTAGCATTGTGTCCTTCACAAGCCTCCTCATGATTTTACCAGAAGGCGATTTTGGAATGGTGTCCACAAAGTGCACCACTCTGATCTTCTTGTACTGTGCAACGTTTGAGGCCACATAGCAGATTATGTCCTCTTCACTTTCTTTTGCACCAGCTGCCTTCACAACACATGCTGCTGGTATCTCCCCAGCTTCCTCATCTGGCAATCTGCAACAACAACAACAAAAATTTACCCCCCAAAAAAAAAACTTTAATTTCGGAATTATGTCCATCGATGCTAGTCCTAGTACTTACGGGACTACTGCTGCGTCTTCGACTGAGGGATGAGACAGAAGGATGGCCTCCAGCTCAGCAGGAGCTACCTTTAAATAATAAGGAAAGTAGCTAGCTAGCTTCAGGAATTGTAATGAAACCGTGTACGTACGTGAACCAGTGAATCTAGTCTAGTTATTTACTCACTTGGAAACCTTTGTATTTGATTAGTTCCTTGATGCGATCCACGATGAAGACATTGTCATCTTCATCAATGTAGCCGATGTCACCAGTGTGAAGCCATCCATCCTTGTCAATAGTCCTCCTTGTCTCCTCTTCATTGTTGTAATAACCTAAAAAACCAAGTTTATTTGCGTTACAGGCGAGGTGATTTCATAAGTTGGGTCTAGGAAGCCTTTGGGTTACTTTTAGTAGTAAAAAAAAATATTCGAAGCTACTCGAACCCTTAGTGAGTCACCTTGCATTGTGCATTGACTCAACACACAGATTTCACCAGGGGTCTTTCTTGGCAGTGAGTTTCCAGTTTCAGGATCGATGAATTTCACTTCCATGTTTGGAAGAATAAACCCAACAGAGTTTTTCTTTGCCTTGAAACCCTGTCCGGCATGAGTCAGCGTAATGCAGCTATGCTCGGTCAGTCCATATGCCTACATATATTGCAAACAAAAACTAAAACATAAAGATATATCATGCCAAGAGTTCGATCATTTCCAATGTAGCACAAGAAGTAACAACAACTACCTCTTGGACTTGGACTCCTGGGAACTTGGTTTCGAATGCTTTGAGGAGATCCGGTGCAAGTGGAGCAGCTGCAGTCATAACTGCCTGAAGTTTCAGCTTGCTAAGATCAAATTCATCCACTATTGGATGCTTCACCAAGTTCAAAATGATGGGTGGCACAATAGGCGCAAACGTGATCTCTTGTGAGATCAATGCATTCAAGAAGGTCCTGAATTCATATCTTCCCATCACTACAACTTTCCCTTTGTTTTTAAGCGTAGCGCAACATATTCCGGTGATGCCATAGATGTGGAAGAAGGGAATTAGGCCCAGTACTGTGACTTTTCCCAACATTTCCGGTGTTACTCCAAAGAGTGTGGAGCTTAGGTTAGCCACAAGATTGCGATGCGTCAGCATTACGCCTTTGGACAATCCTGTTGTGCCTGACGAGAAGGGAAGTGCACATAGATCAGTCTGGTAAATTTTCTCCTGATAAATACTAGCTCCGGCACGGTCTGCTGCTTCAAGCAAGTTGTTCCAATTCATAGCACCTTCAATAGTCTCGTCGTCAAGCACAATTACTGGTACCCCAAAAGCTTTTACCTGCATGGATGTAACATGTTGTCATATTGTAATGTGTCTTAGGGACACATTATTTGGTGAACATATTTGAGGACTCTACAATAATAACATTACCTTTTCATAGCTAGAGCCGTTTGTTACAATTATCTTGGCATCAGCAGCATTCACCTGTTTTTTGATTTCGGATGCATGCCCTGCAGGGTTAGCACCCGAAAACACAGCCCCAGCTGCCATTATTCCCAAAGCAACAATGGCATACTCAGCTACATTGGGGAGAACAACAATGACCACATGCCCCTTTCTAATGCCAAGAGACCTCAAGGCCTTGGCAAACCTCCCGGTGTCCCTAACCACCTCGCGGTAAGTGATTTTCTTGCCGGTAACAGCCTCCACGAACGCGACATTGTCAGCGTAGAACTCGGCGCCTTTCAGCACAAATTCTGGCAATGTGATGTTATCAGGCACTTGGACAGATGACGTTCGGCTTCGGAAAATATGTTCCTGGTGATCTTGGGATGAACTAGTTTTCACAAAGGTTCCCATAGTGAAATGCAACAATGGAGACTTAATTATGTGATGAGAGGTTGAGATTTACAATGGGATTAGAGGATTTAAAAAGGAAAAGGAAAATGGGATTGAATGAGTTGAAATTTGAAGATGTTGTTAGGAAACAAGTGAGGGGTGAGAAGTTAACTTGCAGCTAGTATGGTTAGGTTCGGGTGAGAGCATGTTAAACCATGTCCTTATCACAAGTTCGACATGCTATTAAACAGTTAAACTTCACTGCAATGCTATTGGCATGTGATATAAAGCAAACAAGTAGAGACTTCTCTACCTAAGAATGTGACTGTACGTGAGTTGCAAATTTTCCTATACAATTTGACTATTTGAGCTTCTCTTCAGAAATGCTTGTGATGAGTATGAAAATATGATACCTACTTTTTTTTTCCCTGGTTTTATATTCATGGAGTTTGGTCAACCATTAATCGGACATTCAAAATAAACGGACACCAGAGATTTGAAAAAGAAAAATACAGTTCTTACAAGAATGCAAGTGGATATCTTGTTCTAGGAATCTGGTAATAACAAAGTTGGGATTACGACAGATAGGAACATGAATATGGAGATGCATGAGGATAATATAGTATATATGATGAATATAATTTCATGGTGGGAAAGGTTGTAGTAGATAATGACATTTGTTGTGTGTTAGATATTGATATTTTGGTTATTCTATATTGGTATTTGGTAATTACAAAGAGAAAAAGTCTCACGAACCTATTATTAATTCGGCTCTTACACTTGGTCGTTAATCGAATATAATTTTTTGAATGAGAAAATGTTCTATCTTTGTTTTGATTTAACTCGCTATGCAATTTTTTTTTTGAAAGGACTCGCTATGCAATTTTGTATCTTCTGATTAATACTGAATTGTTTTCCTCTTACAAAAGAAGAACAGAGCCCATATAAATTATTAGTGAGAATTTTTCATTAGGAAAGAACTACTTGATCCAAAGAAGGAAAGAAACCTATTAACATGTTTGACTTTGACCAGGTACCTAGGAGTAAATAACTGGAGATTTAGTCTTGGTCCTTGAATCTTGAAGTTGAATAGGAAGCAGATGAAACTAGAAACCACTGCTTCCTTTGTTATAATAGGTTTAAATTGCTTTCTAGTTATACTTGGTGTTTGTCTATCAATTGCAAGTTGGAATGTTTTGATGTCTGAGCTGAAATGAGTTCTGCACCAAATCTTAAAGTGTTTACATCCGAGGAGCTGAAACATTGCACCAACAATTTCCACAAGAACAGTCTGATTGGAGTGACCCAGTTTGGAAGATTATACAGAGGTCAGATCAAGCAAGAAGGGTTTAATATCGGAACGCAAGCTCGAGATGTAACCGTGAAAATATGGGATGAGAAATCAAGCTGCATAACATTCACAAATGATGATCAGTTCCTCATGGTCAAGGTAAGTTAGAACAAAGTCAACTCTAGCTAGGAGCCTTCTGTGGCACAAATTAGTATTGTGTTTGATATTCTCATTTATTCTGATTTTCATTCCAGGAAGAAGTTCAGTTCTTAACTCATCCAAGTACAAATGGTCATCCAAACTTGGTGAAATTGATAGGCTATTGCTGTGAAAATGAAGTTAAAGGTGTTGTCTATGATCTTAATTCATGGGATACCCTTCTAAATTTGACCCTAAAAGGTAACATTAATCTGTGCAACTTTTCTTAACCTTCCAGTTCTATCTGAAGTGCTTCTTGCAACTCATTCTATAGAATCTATACAGATAGCCTCAACTGGGTTCAAAGGGTCAATGTGCTTCTCCAAATTGCAAACCTACTTGAATCTCTGCACAACAAGGACAAGCCATATGTGGTGCTGAATACTAATGCATCTCATATAATGCTGGATTGGGTATGTTCCAAAAGATTGAAGTCTTCTTTGGTATTCCAACAAGAACTTTGTTAAAAGCAATTATAAAGTGTAGTCAAATGTGCTCTGGTCTTAGTAGCCTTATTTTCATGTTCAGGAGTGCAAGCCAATCTTGGTTGATTTTGGACTCATGAGTGGAGGAATCATTGGTGAAATGACTGCACTAAAAAAGCAGATGCCAATGCACAAAAATGGCTTTGTTGATCCATTTTTTGCTGCAAAAGGTGCCCTTTATTCAAAGCTCATTGGGCATATTGTGATCTCAAAGTTCATACTGATGCAATTTAGAATAACACACTTCACTTTTCAGGTGGTAGCTATTGGCATACCAGCTGTGATGTGTTCTCCTTTGGTGTGATTCTGCTGGGACTAATAGCCAAGAGAAATTCTGAGCTGGAGAATGTAGGAAAAACTCAGTTGGGCCTGGAGAGTCTAGTACATAACTGGGCCAAGAACGTGTACAGGCCCAATGGGTCACTTGTACACAAAAGCTTGCAGGAAGATTGGGCCTCATTTGCTGAAGATGGTAGTGCCATTACAGAACTGGGAATGAGTTGCGTTGAATTCTTTCCTGTAAACCGTCCAACGATGAAGATGGTGGTTGAGCGTCTTCAAGGTTTGGTCGTTTTGCAGCGCCTTAAAGATGCTAGAACTAACAAAAGGAAAAAGACATGTCATGGAAACTAAACTATGTGTATATACAATGTAGCAATTAGGTATAGCTTTCTGTTGGACCAACACTATTTTAGCCTGTAAACCTGCTCTCTGTGTTTTTAATTAAGTCTCTTTTTGACGTTTGATGCACATTCCGGGCCCAAATACGAACTCAATAGACTCCATACCAAATTTATGATAATTTCGTAAATAAAACATTTGGTATTGAGTTTTTGATGATTCGAACTCCTAACATTTTCTTCAAGAATAATATCATGATGTCTTTTTTTTGCTAAGAATAATATCATGATGTCAAGAATAGTAGTTTTCGAATACTATCACATCAGATGAATTACTTGAAATGTAGCAAGGGGGGACAAAAGTGCAAAAGGAGAAGCTTGAGGATTCAAAAGAGCAATCAACACGCACGGTTGAAGGAATGGAATGAATGCACCCGTAAAAAAAAGAAGGGAATCGATGATGATTATGGTGCCAATTTCAATTTCAAGTATTTTGCTTGGACTATTATCCACTAGTCCACCACCAACAGATGGATCATGGATGAGTAAAGGAAACTTGTCTTCCCTATGTCTTGTGGAAATGATTACTCACCGCATCTCATGGCCTTGGTTTTGCCAAACCTAATCATTGACCCTAAAACCTTCCCTCTTACCTTAACTTTAAGCCTCTCTTTACAATCCTGAGTCATGACTTCCCCTTCTTTACCAAACTCTCCACCTCTCATTCCCAAATTACATTCCCCACAGTTGCCTACCTCGTTTCTTCACTCAAATTTGTCTAAATTGCAATTCTTTAGAAACTGTTTACGTTCATTTTTGATATCACGGCGACGGTGTAGTTATTTGTTTAAATAACATACACGATACAATGATGATGTGTAATGTAATTTGATGATCGAAATTATTTTAACCGGTTGATGGACAGTAAGATGATTGTGAGGATCGCTCATAACGGATCTCCATTTCTTTCGCACTTCACCTATCAAACTGCAATTCACAAAGTGCGTTAGAGATCGAGACGGGGCGGTTCGCTTTCGATACTCTAATGCTTAAGTCAGTGAATTAGAAGTGTAATAGCGTTAGCAAAGTAATAACGTGAGATGCGTTACCTCATTTCTCATTATAAATGGGGCCTTAAATAGGCGGTTGGAGGTTGGTTGAACATTTATTGTTCGATGTGGGATTAGCTTTCCTTACTTCATTTGTAGCACCTTTCTTATTCGTTAAGTTTGGAGGGCGCGTGTTCCGTCAGAACTTGATCGGTTCCGAAAGGTCTATTCATCAAAGTTGTTCATTTCTGGTCAGTCCTTCCGTTAGTTTATGAGGTGCAAGCCAATGTTTAGCATTAATCATGCTTAATTATGCATGTACAGTGTGGTGTACTAACAAGTCCCCCAAGTCCCTGAGCTTAAGATGACGATCTTGGCTGGGGAGTTGTGTTTGCAATTGCCTAATTAAGCTTTGGTTAATGCGTGAAGTTCCGATTGCCTAACCCCATAGTTCCCAAACTGCACAAGTAAGATCCGGTATCTTCGGCAAGGTGCGACTTGTATAGCATCAAAGTAACAAATGATTAGTGTTAACCTTGGAGTCCCCGAGTGTCTGGGTACGATTGTCCAATGGTGGGATTCACATCAGCCATTGAATGAGATTAATCTCTGGTGTGATTTGTGTCAGGAGATTAATCCGTCAGTGTTAGTTTTGGGATTCGCTTCAGATGCTAAGTGACTGATAGTGGATGGAACTCTGGGATTCGCTTCATATGTTCTGTTAGTCCAATGGTGGGTTTCGCTTTAGCCATTGGATGTTAATCTCTAGTGTGATTTGCATCAGAAGATTAATCCGTCAGTGTTAGTTCTGGAATTCACTTCAGATACTAAGTGACTGAGAGTGGACGGAACTCTGGGATTCGCTTAAGATGTTCTGTTAGTCCAATGGTGGGATTCGCTTAAGCCATTGGATGAGATTAATCTCTTGTGTGATTTGTGTCAGAAGATTAATCCATCAGTATTAGTTCTGGGATTCGCTTTAGATACTAAGTGGCTGAGAGTTAACGGAACTCTGGGATTCGCTTTAGATGTTTTGTTAGTCCAATGGTGGGATTCTCTTCGGCCGTTTGATGAGATTAATCTCTGGAGTGATTTGCGTCAGGAGATTAATCCGTCAATGTTAGTTCTGAGATTCTCTTCAGATACTAAGTGACTGAGAGTGGACGAAACTCTGAGATTCACTTCAGATGTTCCGTTTTTCCGATGCGCAACCTGTACAAATACCGTTTGAAAATTTCAGTTAGCATAAATGATAGTTGTTGTCTCTTCTCTTCTTTTTTTGGACGTGGTCTGCACGTGTCATGTTTTCTTTGTGTGGCTGCATGGGTGCCACGTGTCGGTTCGGATTTGAATTTTGAATTCGAAAACGACGGGTGACGTTATTGTGGAAAGATGGGGTAATAATGGTGCCTCTTTGTTAACCAAGGTGTCTCTTCACCTCGGTTGGCGTGAACAACCAAGATGCCCTCAGTGAAATCCTTTGCTTCCTATAAATAGTGGAGGAGTGTGGAATCATTTTTCACATTTCCTTCACTCACTCTCGAAGGTCTGCTAGATTTCTCTCTCTCTCTCTCTGTTGTCTGCCTTGCTCGTTTGACACACGTCAACTACCGTTTGTAAGTTTCTTTACTCTATTTTTGCCAATCTTTGTTATGTATACTTTCGCATGGGTCTGGCTATTATGCTTCGACGTTGTCATTCCCTGAGTCTGCTAGGTGCCTATCATCTGGGTGGTGGCTCGAATTGAGTGCCTAAGTCCTAACAGATGATTTATCCTTTTGCAGTAGGCATTCGCTTCGAGTTCAACCATGTCAGCCGACAAGATAGATGAGTACTTGAGTTGGCCTGACGGTAATCAACATAAACAGAGGCGCATAGTGTCAATGGGTGAATACACGGCTGATCCGTCTCATACAGTTGTTACGATGGTTCGTCCTCCTTCACCTCCTCAGGAGGTCCGAATTAGTACCCAAAGCGTGTGGGTCATATCTAACGGGGAATACGTTGAGAAACCCAAGTCCATCATGTTGCCCGCCGAGATAGAAGCTGTGAAGGCAAACTTTAGCATTCTCGACTGCGTTAAGTTGTATCCTCCTCATCAAGGTCTGTGGTGGCCGTGCACTTGTCCACACGATGGGGATATCTGCGTTTCTGAGATTCAATTGAAGATGGGGATTCGTTTGCCACTACACCCCTTCTTCCAGTACATTCTTTCCCGCCTGGGGATTACGCTTGGCCAGTGTTGTCTCACCATGTGTCGGGTCTTAGTGGTTATGTTCAACATTTTCAATTTATCTGGGTGTGAATATCCTACGTTAGGAGAGATTTACAAGTTTTACCACATGGGCTACGCCTACCGAGAGGGTGACATGGGTACCATTACCTCGAGGGGAAATAAACAGCCTCAATGGTTGACTAGCATGCCCATGTCTAGTCCGGATTGGCAGAAAAAAGTTTTTATGGCTGGCAGGAGTTGGGAGTTTGGGAGGGATCCTACATCTGAGGATCGGATGAAGCCCCATGTCCTGTCTAGGTTTTGCCCTATAAGTGTGCTTGGGACTAGCTTCTTATGTTTCTTCTTCTTTTTTTCTTGCTTAGTGTGTTCCTCATTTTCACTTTAATAACTATGTGTTGTTGTTGGGAAATTCAAGTTTCCGTTAACACACATTGAAGAAGGGCGTCTAAACATGATCTGTTTTGTCTTCCAAAAGGAGAAGGAGCTCCGCGATGTCTAGGTGGCTACGCGCTGGAACGTTATAACTGCTACCAGACTTTCAAAATTGCCACGTAAGCTTCCTAGTCTTGCTCTGTTGTTGCCTCATTTCTATGTATATCCTTCTGACATGCCTTCGTCTTGTGTTTAATCAAGCTTCCGGTTTCCAAGACAACTAAGAAGATGGAAGCAGCAAGAAACATGATGAATGCATTTCTGCAAGGCACCATTTCAGCTAAGACGGTTGGGTCAACTGATGCCACCAATCCTGCGGTTACCGTAAACCTCAGTCCTTCAACGGATCGTGAGCAGCTAACGTTGAAGGAAGCTAGCGTAGATATGCTTGCCAGATGGATAGCCCAAAACGATGCCATAAAGAAGAAGGCGGGAGTTGGCAAACAAATCCAAGGTGATGCGGACACTAGCACTGTGAAACCCAAGCCTAAGCGGAAACGTGTGGATAGGGGAAAGTCTGTAGAAGGGGGTCTTTTCCAAGAGGAGACTAGATCTACTGAGGTGGTGGAGTTGCGTGCTGACGATGCGCCACACCCTAGTGGCGGAATGGATGATGTGCTCCAAAAGCAAAAGAAGAAGGGTAAAGAGCGTGTTAGCTCTGGGGGTTGTGCCAAATTGACGAAGTCTGCGGGGGAAGCTTCCATCAGTGTGGCCCAGGAATGTCCTCTTGAGGGTGTGCCTTTTGGTACGAGGATTGTATCTGAATTCTACAACCACTTGTTTCGCTAGCTGGATGAAAATGCTAAGTCTCTCCACAAGGTCCGCCAGCTAGCCAACACTCCATAAGCCAACAAGGAACAGATCTTTGGCCATTTGGCCGAGGTTGTGCATGAGGTCCATCTGTTGACGGAGCTTCAGGGATTTGATGCCGAGCAGACGGAGCTTGTGGGTGTGAAGCATGAGCTCGCCCTGGCAAAGGGTGAGATACGACGTCTCACCGCTGCAAGAAGGAAGGATGAGAAGAGCCTTTGCCATCTCAAGCAGAAGTTGCTCTCCTGGGATGCGCGCATTAAAAAGGTACAGGGCTGGGAGCAAAGTAAAGAGTTTATGCGGCAAGCTCAAGAGGAAGATCTGAAGGAGAAGAAGTCCACCGAGGTGGCGCTGAAGCTGGCGAAATAGCATTTTGACACAAGCTTAGAGTCAATCGCCTATCTGGAAAAGCAAGTTGGTGAGCTGAAATTACAGGTGGCTGACTTGGAAGCAAAGATTGTGTCAAACACAACTGAGCAAGAATGCCCCGGCGGATGCTTTGGCTAAGCAGTATGCAGAAATGGAACAGGCAAGTCAAGTTGCCATGGCTAACTTGATGAGTGCCTACAAGCAGTCATGTTACTTTCGCCTGAAGAAGTATGCCAAGGATCACTAGCAGGCGTATGACGGGTCTAACTCCGAAGAAGAGGCTCGTCCCCGCGTCGATGCTTAGGACGAGGAGGTTCTGTCAAAGAAAGCTCAGACAGATCCAAAGGGCAGCCAAACGGATCTTGTGGATGGGGAAGTGGTGACTACCAATAGTGACTGCTTGGGCGGAGAAGATGGTAATGAGACTTCTGTTGAGTCTATCAAGGGAGATGGGGGTGAGGAATCAAGTTCTCATACGTTAGGCTCCAAGAATGAGGAGGAAGTGTAGATGTTATTGTTTTTGTTAATTCATCCAAGGTGTCAATGATGGTATTTCCTGGGATGGTGTCAATGTTGGTATTTCCTGAGATTTTTGTTATTCCATGAATGCGGCAAGGGCTTTCCGTTCATGTCTTCAAGGTAATAAGTGTCTGGCTTCACTTCTTCGGTTATCTTGTACGGGCCTTCCGACTTTGGTTAGAGACCGGTTACCTTATGGGTGACTATCTTTAGAACCCAGTCACCTAAGTGTAGGGGCCCGGCCATGACGCGTCTGTTGTATAGGTGTGTAGTTCTCTGCTTGTTCTCAACATTGCAGAGGTGTACTGCGTCATGTCTTTCTTCTAGTAGGGTTGTGTCTAGGCAAAGGCTTTGCTCATTTCTGGCTTCATCGAAGCTCTCGATCCTTGGGCTGAGATGAGTTAACTTTAAAGGAAGAACTGCTTCTGTTCCAAAAATGAGACAGAATGGTGTTTCCCCCGTGGCCTTTGTTGCGGTGGTTCTGATGAACCAGAGTACTTCGGGCAACTTCTCAGCCCATAGTCCGTCCTTTAGATTACCCAGCTTTTTCTTCAATCCCTTCTTCATTATCTTATTCACTGCTTCCACTTGGCCGTTTATCTTTGGGTGCGAGGGTGAAGAGATAAACGTTGTAGTTCCCTTCCGTTTTCACCAGTTGATAAACTCCTCATTGTTAAATTGTGCACCATTGTCTATTATGATTGTTAACGGGGATTCGTAACGGCAAAATAGGTTCATCCATAAGAAGTTCTTAACCTTCTCGGTCATTACTACCACCAGCGCTTCCGCCTCAATGTACTTTGTATGGTAGTCTACAATTACAATGATGAAGTTGAATTTTTCTTTGGAGGTTGGGAGTTTTCCAATCAAGTCGAGTCCCCACTGTGCGAACAGAACTGGGCTGACGATGATGGAGAGTGGTATAGCAGAATCTTGGTTCTTGTGTGCAAATATCTGGCATTCATGGCATTTTGTTGCCAGCTCAGATGCGTTAGCCTTCATTGCCATATCTCATGACTTTGTATGCTAACGTCCTTGCACCAGCGTGATGACTGCAAGTTCCTGAATGTACTTCATCCAAGATGGACTGTCCCTCTACCTCTGTAACGCACTTCAAATTGGGCCAATTGGGGACCTGCCTATACAATTATCCATTTCGAAGACTGAAGTTTGCTGCTTTTGTTACAATCGCTCTAGCCTGGACATTGTCTGACGAAAGTTCCCCAATAGACTTGTATTTTATAATTTTAGTCATCCAGTTGTGCTCCTGGAATGATAGTGAGAACACTTCTGTTAGATTCTTACTAATGTTGGGCTTCTTAAGTATCTTCACTGTTGTTTAACTTGGAGTGCAGGCTGTCAGGGCGGTGGCTAAACGGGCAAGTGCGTCTGCCTTCCCATTCTGTTCTCTTGGGATGTGTGTTATTGTGTAACTCTTGAACCTGTTTAACAATGTCTTGGCGTAACCTAGGTACGTTGCCATTCGGTCCCCCTTGGATGTGCATTATTCTGTTTACTTGGTTAACCACTAGTTGCGAGTCGCCGAATATGCTGATGTCCGGTGCTTCTTACTCCTTTGCCAATTGTAGTCCCGCAATGAGGGTCTCATACTATGCCTCATTGTTGGAAGCCTTGAAGTCAAACTTTAGTGTGTACTCTGCTGAAATTCCTCCAGGTCCCTTCAGTATGGCTCCTGCTCCACTCGTTTTCGAGTTTCTGGATCCGTTTACATATAGGTTCCATGGTGAGGAAGGTTTGGTGAGTGGTGCATGCTTTTTGGATTCCGTTGAGACCTGTTTGTCCATGATCCTCTCCCCGTCATCTGGGGTGAGTTCTGCAATAAGTCTGCCACTGCTTGACCTTTCATTGCCACACGTGGCTTGTAGTGGATGCCAAACCCACTAAGTTCCACAACTCATTTACTTAGTCGTTCGCTATGTTCAGGAGATTGCAATACTTGACGGAGTGGCATGTTCATCATCACTTGAATTGTGTGAGCTTGGAAGTAAGAGTGCAATCTCCTGGCGAAAGTTACCAGGGCTAATGCCAGAAGTTCCAACATGGGATAACAGGTTTCTGGCGGTGTGAGTCCCTTCGCTGCATAAAATACGGGTAACTCCTCTTTTTCCTCATCTCATCGAACGAGTGCCGAACTGACTGCCGTTAGAGATATGGCGAGATATAGGTATAGGGTTTTTTCCTTGAGTGGCCTGGAGAGCATTGGTATAGAAGCTAGGTACCGTTTGATGTTTTGAAAAGCTTCTTCACACTCAGGGGTCCAGTCTACAACATTTCTGCTTGTCTTCCGCAAAGCCTTGAAGAAAGGTTCACAGTTTTCCGTGTAATGGGAGATAAAGCGGTTGAGGGAGGCTAGCTTTCCCTTCAGGCTCTATAGGTTTAACTTTGTAACTGGTGTTTTGGGTGTCAAGTATTGCTTGAATTTTCTCAGGTTGGCCTCGATGCCCCTCTCACTTACAATGTAGCCGAGAAACTTACTGGCGGTAACGCCAAAGATACACTTGGCGGGATTCAACCGCATTCCTTACTTTAGTAGTATTTGCAAGTTTACCACTAGGTCTCCACATGTGTCTCTTTCTTCACACTCTTGACTACTATGTCGTCCACATATACCTTTACCGTTTTGCTTATCTGGGGTCCAAAGATCTGAGTCATGAATCTTTGGTATGTGGAACCTGCATTATTTAGTCTGAAAGGCATGACGTTATAGAAGTACAGCCCCATATATTTTACGAACGTTGTGGCCTCCTGGTCACTTGGTTCCATCAATATTTGATTGTAACCAGAGTATGCATCAATGACAGATAACAATTCGTGGCCTGCGGTTGTGTCACAAGCTAATCGATTCTAGGAAGGGGGAAACTATCTTTTGGACAAGCCTTGTTTACATTGGTGTAGTCGACGCACATCCTCCATGTTCCGTTACTGTTCTGGACCATGAAAATGTTTAAAATCCACTTGGGGTAGCTAACTGGCCAAATGAAGCTTATCTTCAGTAAACGGTTAACTTCCGCATGCATGGAGGCGTAACGCTCTTCATCATATGCCCTTCAATTTTGCTTAACCGGTACCGCGTCAGGAGCAAGACTGAGCCTGTGGGTGGTTAATTTTGGGGAGATGTCTGACATGTCCACATAGGACCATGTGAATACTGCCTAATGGTCCCTCAAACATTTGACAAGTTGCGTCTTGAGGTCATCGTTCAACTGGCTTCCCATGCGGATTGTTCGCTCTGGGTGTTCGTTTGAAAGTTGCACTGTGGTGAATGAATCTTTCTCGTTAGCCGGTTTAACGGAACATGTATTTTCTCGGGGGTCATCTGGTGTTTTAGCCTTGAGAGTAGTGGCTGCAAGGATCTCTTTTACCGCCAATACCTCATGGCACCTTCCTCCGTCGGAGTTCGTTGGGATATCCTGAGTTTCGTATCCCTTGACATAACCGACTCTGTGATCCGTTGAGAATTTTAAGAGGAGGATATGGTTAGCTATAATGATCTTCAGTTTGTTGATGGATGGTTGGCCTAAGATGTCATTATAAGCTAATGGATAGTCGCAAATGATAAACTCCATCCTGATCTCCTTCTATGGTTTTCCAGGTGTGCCTAGCCCAAACGTCATCGTATCGCTCCCTAACGGACGCATACTTTCCCCCAAAAATCTCGCTAGCGGTTCGTGATCATGTATTAGCTTTTTAAAAGATCTCCTCAAGAGTTTGTAGGCGGGTGAGTAGATAATGTTCCCGGCAGATCTGTTGTCCACTAAGATACGTTCCATGTTCCACATGTCTATCATTGCAGTAATGACAAACGGAGTGTTGGGGTCAACCGTCTTTTTGCTATCCTCCTAATCTGCTGAAAAGTTGATGGTACCCCAGTCTGTGCGTCTGGCCTTGGGAGTGGTGTCTTGACTGATCCTGCAAACCTCTCTCCCTTTTGGGACATTTTCCCTTTGTCTTTTTGCCCCCCAAATATTGTGTTGATCGTCCCCCTGACTTTTATTGCTGCCACCTGGCGTGCCCTGTCTGTCCCCCTGGGTTGTCTGTCTTTCTCTACTTCCGAAATTTTCTCATCCTTGTGTAAGTTGTACCATATGTCCTTTAACGCACCACAACTGTCCGTGGTATGTGAACGCGTCTCATGGTACTGACACCAATTGCCCTTGGTGGGTCGCGTTTGTGTTTGTGTTTGCTTGTGGAACTTGGGGGGAGGACCAGGTATGATGTCCTTGTGCTTTTCCAGGGTGACTCCAATAGGTGTGTTGGCTACGGTGAATATTTCCTTGCGGGGGTGGTTCTGTTAGAAGTAGGGCTGGTTGTGCGGTTTTGTATAGTGGTGCTAGTGGCCCGTATTCTGCCGGTGCTTGTCATTTTTGTAAAATGGCCATTTGGAATAGGATTCCGTTTGTGGTGCAAGTTCCCTGGGTCTTTTGTCTTTCTGTTGGAGGTGGTTTAGTTTTGGTGGTGTGGCATAAGTTCCTCATCGGGTTCATGGCTGGGTTGGGGTGGGGGGGGGGGTGAGTTTTTTTTGTGGTGATTATTCTCCTGATTGTTATCCTGATGGTTGTTGGATTTTTTTCCAATATACAGTTTTTTCGACCGCAACTTTCTCTACCGCCAGGTCCATCACCTCGTCATAACTGAGCCAATTTTTTTTTACTAACTTCTTCTTAAATGCTGACAAGGCCACATCCTTATTCATATTTCTGCATGCCTTTGCAGCTGCCCTGCATCTATTTACGAAGGTGTGAAGTCTGCCCGTTTCTCCTTGTTTGATCTTGAACAAGTTGTCTGCTACATTGTATATCCCTTGGAGCCTGTATCGTTTGAGGAAGCTCTCTGTCATTTTCACAAATGAGTAAATGGACCCCTTGGGCATTTCGTATAACCAATCTCTAGTCTCTCCCGTTAGGGTCTCCTGGAACAGATAGCATAAAGTTGCATCATCGTAGTTTCCGCTTAATGTTGCTGATTGGAACTTGTCCACGTGCATCCTCGAGTCTCCCCTTCCATTTAACTTATTATCCTTTAGCGATTTCGCGTGGCGGTCCCTGCCTGCCATGAGTATCTTGTCTAAAAATGGTGTTGACCTCGGTGTGTACATGTGGGCCGTATTCTGGTTTTGAGTCTGAGTCTGCTTCCCCTGGCGCACTTTCACTGTCAGGGAGTCAATTCTGGCTAAGAGTTCTATCACAAGTTGGTTTCCGTTTGCCCAATTCTGGATCCTTCGAGTGGGGCTATTAGCCCTAGGGTTCGAATCAATCTTGTCCTTGAGCCTCTGTTTATCAGAGAGTGCTTCAATGTGATGTCCCTATCCTCCGTCAGACAGATCATCTCTATTCTCAGGGAGTTTCAGTGAGTAATAGTCCTCCTTCCTAACTCGTCTTGCCTCTAGCTGCTCTTCAATCCTGATTCTGGCTTGGCGCTCTTGGTCTCTCTCCTTCCTCATCATTTTCAATTGTTTCAGTAATTGAGTGTTGATGGCGGACTCATCGAAGTTGGTGGAAAATAATTCGGTTGCGTTTGAGGTTGGAGTAGCGCTAGCCTTGATATGCCTCTGCTTCTCCATCAAGGATGTGGTGAAATTGCATGCGTCTAGCTCAATCATGATTCGTATTGTTACTTTCGTGTTGATGTAGTAACGTGGTTTGCAATTGATGTGTTTCCCACAGACGGCGCCAACTGTTTTAACTGGTTTCCGTTGGGAATGTGGTAATAGACAATAAGACGATTGTGAGGATCGCTCCTGAAGGATCTCCCTTTCCTCTACACTTCACCTATCAAACTGCAATTCACAAAGTGCGTTAGAGATCGAGACGGGGCGGCCCACCTTCGATACTCCGATACTTAAGTCAGTAAATCAGAAATGTAATAGTGTTAACAAAGTAATAGCGTGAGATGCGTTACCTCCTTCCAGCCATAAATGAGGTCTTAAATAGGCGGTTAGAGGTTGGTTGAACATTTATTGTTCGATGTGAGATTTGTTTTTCTTACTTCATCTGCAACACCTGTCTAATCCGTTAGGTTTGGAGGGCGCGTGTTCCGTCAGGACTTGATCGGTTCCGAAAGATCTATTCATCAAAGTTGTTCCTTTCTGGTTAGTCATTCTGTTAGTTTATGAGGTGTAAGTCAATGTTTAGCATTACTCATGCTTAATTAGACATGTATAGTGTACTAACATAAATCTTATTCGAAATTCATGTTGTGTCGACATATTTCACAATTAATCAAGTTATTTAATGGGAAGGAAGCAACAGTTTGAAGCTAAATGCTGTGGCGGTAAGCAATATTCATATTGCATCATTTGGTGCGATTTTGGGTTGGGAGTGAGTAATGGGAAGGCAAACAAAATGGCCTAAGAGAGCTCCATTAGGTAAAGGGAAGTGTTAGCGAGTAGTCTAGAAGGAAGAAACTCTATCTGATGTAACCAACCGCCGTGGTCACCAAACAATTGGTTAGACACATTAACAATCATGGGTTTTCTAGATATTTCTAACTCTTGTTTATGTATTTCATAGTTTTTGATCCCAGATGATCATAATTCATTATGTGTTTTGGAAGTGGGAAATTGGAGAGCGACCCAGGAAATGTTTCGTGTATGGGTTCGAAGTTTTGAATGAAATGAGTGTATGCCAATTTTTGCTTAGAGAATGAAGATAGAGTATGATGATGACTCTGAAGACTATGGTTGCTGCTATCACTCATTTCACTCATAGATGGAATGCATATATTCGATTCCTTCTTTTCTTTCTATATCTTTTCCGAGTTTTAAGTGGCAGCTATCATCAATCCCATTTTAGGTCTTTTGTGCACAATGAATCAAAATTCAAAAGACATGTCTTTCTGGGAATTTTTTTTCAGTGCACCAGGTGCAAGTGCATCAATTTGTAAGATACGATCTCAACCATTTATTATCTTGGTGTTAACATTGGTGTTAGAGCCATATAAATAATTATATCAAATGAGTAGTTTGCATATGACTGATGCAAGTGCATCCGGTGCACTGAAGATGCTCTCTCTTTCGGGTTGCTCATATTGGTTTCACAATCACTAGAAAAACATGTGAGATTAAAAGTGAGTTGATTCATAAGAAAATGACACAATAGATATTAATCGTGAATGCTAGAACATTATAAGATTACAACACACAATATATAATAGTTGAAATTATGCATTTAAGAGCATCTCCAACCGTAAAGCTAAAATTATAACTATTTTTTAACTAGAAAAGCTAAATGTGGCTCATCATATTTTTAACTTCAATTTTAACAATGTGGGCTATTTTAAAGCTAAAGTTAAATATATAATATTAAATATTTAACTTTAAGTCATTTTCTCTCTCTTTGATAGCTAAATATAATTATCAATGTAACTAAAAGCTATATTTAACTTTAACTATAACTACTTTGTTAAAACTAATTTTAGCTAAAAGATAACTAAAATTTAACTTTTAACTATTTTAGAGATGTTCTAAGTGACTGGTAGTTTTGTATCGTTTATTTATTGTTTATAAAATAAAAAAGACAAGCAACCAATATAACCCGTATGAATGAAATTAAAACGTAAATTATATTAATAATTTCGAAGAATAAAAGTGGGATAAAAGCCTTTCAAAAAAAAGTGGGATAAAAGAAAAGGTAACAATTATGATTGAGTACTACGGGAAATGAGCATAGGAAGGACCGAAGAGAATAGGAATCGAGTAGGTGGTTCCGTAATTCCACGAGAATGATGATCGAAAATGGGGAAAAGAGAGTCGGGCAATGATGCATGTGTGTGGAACAAAAAAAAGGACGACACAGAAAGAGCCTGGACCGATGCACAAATAAACGCAGCCGTCCGATTTTTCCAAACAGCTTAGTCTTCTCCTTGACCATTCTCGAGTTATTACCTCGCGTTCACACACGTGGCTCCCAAAGACCTCCGAATACCAAATATTGTCTCCCCTAATCATCATTAACCAAAACACCAGTTTTGTTCTGAAAAATTGTGTTTCTTTGTGTCAAACTTTTCGAAGTTACCAAGTTCACTGTGAATTTGGTCTTTTTTACATTTCAAACAGGTGGGATTCTTTTTATTTTATATTATTTTTTTATCAAGGCATTTGTATCTGATTCACGTTGAATTAGGTACATGTCAACCGTACCGCAAATTTTTCTTAATTTCTCTTATATTGATAATACACTCGAAAACTTCATACATCATCTCCAAACTACGATACAGACGATGTTAAATTCCTTGGTATGTCTAGTGATGAAAAAAAATTATTCGATCAGCTTAAAGGGTAGAGTGGTAAAACCACAAACAAACAATAGATACGGTAAAGAAATGGATTAGCGTAGAGTGAGTGAGAGTACAGGTTACGGTATGGACCAGCTGACCTGGTAAATGTGGGCAATGTAATCAAGAGAGAGAGAGAGAGCGAGAGAGAGAGAGAAGCACACAACACGGAGAAGAAGCTTTGAAGAAAAAAATGGAGTGGGGATAGGAGGAGGGGCTCTCTCTCTCTCTCTCTCTCTCTCTCTCTCTCTCTCTCTCTCATACTGTAAATGATGGTTTGGTGAACAACAACAAGAACAGGAACAACAACAACAAGTCAGAGGTAGTTTGTACTTGGGTTTTAGTTCGGTCGGGTTTTGGTTCGGTGTCGATTGAGAGGGAGTTCGATAGAAGAAGAAGGTTGTCGCATGGAAGAGGTTGTCATGCTGAGGCAGCTCATCGGTCAGCTTCAGGAGTTCGTCGAAGTCTACGGCTCTCAACAACAACAACATCCTCGTTATCCTCATCAGTTCATTCAGCTTCAACCTCATCATCATCTTCAGCTTCCGCCGCTACTCAACGACAACCGCCGCCGCAGGTTTGTTGTCTTTCTTGTCTTTTTTTCAAACTCTTGTGGATCGAAAATATGTTGTCTTTAGAACCAATCTGTTTAGTTAGTTTCGGATACTGCTTACGTTGTTTTGATTGATTGTTCTGTTTCTTGGTGGACCTTTTCTTTTATCTGATTGTGTAAAATTTCATGGCTTTCTTTTTTGCTTTGCTTTTGTGGAGTTACTGTTTTGGGGTTTTCGGTGAAATTGGGTCTGATTGTATTTGAGAAATGCTTGGTTTGCTATTGAAGGAGTTGGGTCTTAACAAGTTTTCATTTTGGTACAAAATTGATGAGCTTTATCGAATCAAATATTTTGCTGTGTAGAGAAGTATATAGGGTCAATGTTTGATTTGTAGTTTCTGTTTCATCACTTTAGTATTTATGAAGCTTCCTTCAGCTGGAATTGAGGTTCAATGGTGCTCGTAGACTTTTGTTAACACTGGACCTAAGATTGTGGTCATTTTCTGTTTTCGGCCTAACTGATTGTGTCTACTAAACCAAACTAGAAGAGGAGGTGGGAAAACCGATACACCAGTATGACCCGAAATAGAATCTGGTTATCTATAGGTTTATGAATGAAGTGATTAACACAGAATCTGCGTCTATATGTTGTAGGGCGTCATAGTCCTTAGCTTTCAATAAGCTGAAAAATCCTTTCGAAATAGAAATTGATATAGGAACATGGTTCCAGAAAGATAGCTTCTTGATTATATTTATGCTTGGTAGACGTTAATGAAAGTTGGTTTACAGGACCCTCTCAGGGAAAAGTATCGATTTTAAGAGTGATTCTTCATTCCAAAGAAGAAATTGATAATGTGGTTTAATATTCTCTCCCTGTGATTTAGTACATATCTTCTCTTCTTACAAAATTACTAGAACTCGTTGAATTAAGTATCTTGGGGTGAAAACTTCAAGGCATCTAACTGTCATACTACAGCAGGCTCTTAAAAGTATTCTTTTTCACATTTCCTGTCAATTAACAGCATATTGCTTAACTAATCTTTTAGGAGCATGATGAAGTTATTCTTGAAGGCTGTGTAGTATGGATACAAATTACATAATATGTACTACAACGTAGCTATCCTGGTGCCTAAGAAAGTTAGTTGAAGAGTTGAAGTGATCACTTGAGAAAAGAAAACTTTAAAATGTTAACTCCTTTTATACTTTTGCATCTGATTGCTTGTTCTTTCACAGTATAATTCCTGATCTAGGCAGCACATGATTCAATTTTCATAATTTTTACCTAGGTGGTGCCCGTCCAATCTTGATGACAGTTCTGGAGACGATTACTACAGTTTTATGATGGCACCTGGAAAATCTGGAAGTGTCAAGATGTTAGAACCTTCTGAGCTTCTTCCTACTAAGAGACACCGAAAGGAGCGAACCCGTGGTAAATCATCAGGGACCATCAACACCACGGAGCCCATGGAACAACATATTTGGAAAGATTTCCCAGAAGACCTTTTTGAGGCTGTCATTGCAAGGGTTCCAATAGCCACTTTCTTTCGCTTTCGTTCTGTTTGCAGGAAATGGAATTCCTTGATGGACTCAGAAAGTTTCTCTCAGCACTGTGTGGAGGTTCCACAAGCTAATTCATGGTTTTACACGATCACTCATGAAAATGTGAATTCTGGGGCTATGTATGACCCTTCCTTGAAGAAATGGCACCATCCCACGATTTCCTTTCTGCCAACAAAGCTGATTGTCTTACCAGTGGCTTCAGCAGGTGGCTTAGTGTGCTCTCTTGACATTGGTAATAGAAACTTCTACGTGTGCAACCCTCTGAATCAATCTTTCAGAGAGTTGCCAGCCAGATCAATCAAGGTCTGGTCTCGAATTGCTGTGGGGATGACTCTGAATGGGAGTGATACCAGTGCGGGATACAAGATGATGTGGGTGGGTTGTGATGGTGAGTATGAAGTCTATGACTCATTGAGGAACTCTTGGACTCGCCCTGGAAGCATGCCATCAAGTGTTAAGCTGCCACTGGCGCTGAATTTTCGGTCACAGGCTGTTACAATTGATAGCACACTTTACTTCATGCGGTCAGACCCTGAAGGGATTGTGTCATATGATATGGTCTCTGGGGTTTGGAAACAGTTTATAATTCCCACACCGATGCATCTGACCGACCACACACTTGCTGAATGTGGAGGCCGGATCATGCTTGTGGGATTGTTGTCGAAGAATGCAGCCACATGCGTGTGCATATGGGAGCTGCAGAAGATGACACTTTTGTGGAAGGAGGTTGACAGAATGCCAAATATATGGTGCTTGGAGTTTTACGGCAAGCACGTGAGGATGACTTGCCTTGGTAACAAGGGCTTGCTCATGTTGTCCTTAAGGTCGAGACAAATGAACCAGTTGGTTACATTCAATGTTTTGACCAGGGAATGGTTGAAGGTTCCTGGTTGCGTTGTGCCACATGGAAGGAAGCGGCAGTGGATTGCGTGTGGTACTTCATTTCATCCATGTCTGACTGCCGTTGCTTGAACCACAGTTCTCTGCTCCTGGTGGGTTTCGGCATGTTAAGACCGGGAATGAATTTTCATTCACAAACCCCTTTATCATTGTTGGTCCCACGCTTCCTTGTTTCCAGCCAACTTCTGTTATTTGTTTTGATGAAGTAGACAATTTCATGGATCATATCATGTCATCCTTTGCTCTTTTATGTACAAACTTGACCTATTGCTTTGAATCCTGAAGACATTTAGATAGTGTTTCCTACTGGACGAACTGAAATAAATTCATGCACTATACTGTGTATATGGTTCGCAGGTGCAATTTAATAGACATCAGAAATTGAATTCATATATTGTTACGACTTCATTTAGATTGGATTATGACTCGCGGGGCACAGCTCTAAGAGGCTGAGCCATCTGCAAGGTGAGGCCAAACTTCTCCCTCATGTTGATAGTCTCAGGTACAACGCCATCTTCAAGCTTCCAATCAAAGCAGTTAATAAGAGACCCTAACATCAAGTGTAACATTCTCATTGCCAAAGATGACCCTGGACACTCTCCTCCCACCACCAAATGGAATAAGCTCAAAGTTCTTTCCCATAACATCAATCTCATTCTCCAATCCCATGAACCTGTCCGGCTTAAACAACTCAGGGTTGTCCCAAGTAATAGGGTCTCTGCCAATGGCCCAAGCATTGACTAGAACTTGTGCACCCTTGGGCACAATGTAGCCTCCGATTTCCACGTCGGATTCGGCTTTTCGTGGCAGAAGCAATGGACCTACTGCGTGCAACCCGAACGTTTCTTTGATAACTGCATGCAAATAAGGGAACTGAGCAATGTCAGATTCCTCAACTGGTCTCCTTTTTCCGATTACTTGCTCCAGCTCGGCTTGAGCTTTGGTCATGATTTCTGGATTGCGTAGTAGCTCCGCCATTTCCCACTCTAATGTGGCCGAAGTTGTATCTGTACCAGCAATGAATAGATCCTACACATAATTCAAGAGTTAGCAAAGAAAAACTTGAACAGAAACAAAGACCACAACTTGTGATCACAAATATGAAATATCACTGACCACCTCAACTCCTTAACCTACTCTCTAGTCTATACTCCAAATGAACAACAGCATTGTTCAACAAATTAATTCAAGTAATCTACAAAAACAGAGTAAGAGAGACTGACCAGAATCAAATGCTCAACTTGTGTCTTATCCATTTCCACCTCATTTCTCTCTTCACTGATGTTTAGAAGAGTGTCCAACATATCATTACTTGTGACATAACCATCTTCTTTTCTTGATTCCAACCTTTGATCGATCATGCCGGTGAAGTAGCCCACAGCCTCCAGGAAATACTTAGTCATGCGCTGCCTTATGCCTTGCGGGTCAAGCTTCCTAAGCAGAGGGGAAAAGTCCACCACATTTGGTCTCCCTGCATCCTCCATTATACTCCAAACATTCTCCTTGAACTTCCCAGCCGTCTCGCTACTCGGGTCAGCAAAATCGACAGAGAAGATAGTCCGGGACATGAGATTCAGAGTTGTACTGAAGGCAGCTTTTCCTATCTCCACTGCTTCACCATCCTTCATGCTTTGATCAACATCATCAATGAGCTGTTGCACTTTCACTTGGCGGTTGGCTTTGTTGGCATCCAAAACTTTGGCCGCAAACAAATACGAGTTGCATATTTTGCGGAGGTTTCTCCATTTTGGCGAGACTGGTAGCCACGGCAAGCTCTAGGCATCGGGATTGCAAATTCGGACTCCGTCGGGGACGATTCGGTTGCAGAAGAATTGGTCTTTTGTTTGGAGGATGTCTTTGGCCAGAGTTGATGATGAAACAACAAGTGTGGTCACTTGGCCTAGTTGCAAGCTTATTATGGGACCGTACTTTTGGGAGAGCTTGGTTAAAGAGCGATGGGGTTTGTCTCCGAGCTCAAACAGGTTTCCGATGAACGGAAGTGGCTTCGGTCCGGGTGGAAGAAGCTTTCTTCTTCTTGCAAATGAATAATTAATGCAAAGCTTGGCTGCAGATCCAGGCAAAGCTAAGACAGACGAGTATGGAGCTCAACAAGTCCATATCTAATCGCGAATTGCATTTGCACCCTAGCAATCTAGCTCAAGATATATACTTTACACGAATCTATGTAAGTTCCCAAACATGTGGCACACATTTTTGATAGGGACTAATTAATGGACTAGAGTTACTGCTAGGTAGTTTGCTGCTGGTACGGGGCACCGGTTTGGTATTTATGGACTTAGTCGGCAATGGCATCCAAATTGCTAGCTAGCTTGTGTGTGCTAGATCACCCTCTGTGTATCGGTTAGTCTTCTAATGCTAAAGACCTAAAGTATCTGAACATGATATTGAGAAGCATGTGCAGGAGACTACATTTTTGAAATTCGATGATATACGCATAAGCCAAAACTTCACCAAGAACTCTTTTTTTGATAACGTCTTCCTTTAGCTATTCAAATTTAGAGCAGAAAATTCGTGTTTCTAAATCAGGATGATCTTGTAATACCTGCCCAGGTAATAACTTGGCTTATATCTCTTCCCAGCTAGGGTTGCAAGTCATCGTAAGAAAAATGTC
Source organism: Geum urbanum (assembly GCA_946800695.1). NCBI lineage: Eukaryota > Viridiplantae > Streptophyta > Magnoliopsida > Rosales > Rosaceae > Geum > Geum urbanum. The sequence goes on from OX327003.1 coordinate 62,673,186, forward strand.
AGGCTTTCTAAACTTTTGTACCAAAGTCATTGCATCTTGATATCGTTGGTGCATATCCCGTGGACTTCCGATGAAAGAGGATGGCAAAATGATTCGACGGCCAACATTACCTATTTTCAAATAAAAGTAGTTTAATACTTGCTTTTGAATATTGAAAAATCAACTAAATATTAGAGAATGATGAAGTTTATACCGGCATTTTTCTGACCAGTTTGTAGCGAGTCGTGTAGTCAATCATACAATTCTTTTCGAAGAGTACTCTGATTAGTACGTATTCATCTTAACTTTTGTGTTTCAGTTTTGACGTAATTATCAACGACATACTGTTGCAAAAGTAGACCTCCTCAGAGTAAAACTGATTCGTCATGTTAACGGATCTGCAACGATAGTAATGTTATTGCAATAGTGACCATTATTGTTGAACTTTAAAAAATTGAAAAGAAGAAATAAAATAATCACCTGTAGAATATATGCATAGTAGTCACGACATGTAAGTTTCCTTCCACGATTAGTTTGACTGTTAACGTCTCATCCGTATGGGCCATAAAGTAGTAATAGTGGATATTGCAAAGAATCATAAAATTCAACACAATCTTGGATATTTTGAAGTTGACTGGTCATTGTCTGTATCACGATATCACGACCCATTAAATGTTTTGCCTCATTAACTCCCACTACTATTGCAGCAACTTGTGATGCTGGAGGCAAAATGTACTGACAGTGGTTTGCAGGTTGCTCTTTGATGATTAGTCTACAACTTTCTAAGTCTTGGCATTGCTCCAAGTGATGAAATTGTTGAGTGAATAGGTTGTGTTGATTCAAATTATCCTGTAATTTTTTAACCAAATCTCTCCACAATGCTTCGTTTCCAACATACGGTTGTCCACTTCATGATTAGTATCATATATATACAATTAGAGAAATCTCGGTCTATTATCCCCTTCAGGGAGAAGATTTCTTATCTTATGATATATGGATCCTTGAGCACGGAATTTGAAATTTGACCTTCTTGTCGCTAGATTTCGATCGACATTCACTCCCATTGATGTGAAGAAAAATACATGGTTATAGGCCCGAATATTTTGCATGAAATGTGTGCCTTCTGGAGTTTCAGGAGAGAATAGCTCTCTTAGTTTTGGAGGTGCTTGTATCAAAGGAAGAACTATGGCCTCATTTTTACAACACATATCTCTACTTTCATGATGAAATAGACGGGCGTGATAATCTGGACATGTGTTTGGTGTTGGCAATTGAAGTTTCACGACGCCAATGTTCTCATAGAAATTTCTAGCACAATTATGAGGTCCATGTCATTCCCTATGTTTTGGTTGTATTTGCACAAAAACTCTATTACATGGCATGTCATGCTAGCCGGTGGCATTGTCAACTACTCCACTGTGAATAGAAAAAAGGTTAATTGTAAAGAAAAATTAAATGCTTCAAAAGTATTTATTAAATGCTTCTTATAATCAGATGTTGTATACGGTTTATAATGTACTTATATTAAAATTACATAGTAATATGTTACCATCCATCAACTTACTTTGACTTGACGCACTTGTGCTTCCTATTGCTCTTCGCATTTGATAGATGGCACGTTTATGAAGAACTCAATGATCGACGTCTTTCTCTTTGCCAATTGATTCTACATAGTCTTTCTGCCTCTAATGAATGAAGAGAACTAGTGTGACCCGAAACAATTTTTTTTTTAAATAATTAAATTGTGTTACTATATATAACTATTCAAAAAGATGTGGAAGGAACATATACTTGGTTCTCGTTAGGGGGGTTGCATATGTAATGATGACCTAAGGGATTAACTTAATTCTCCTCCGACTATATCCATTCTATGCATTTCTTCATATTCTGAAGTAGTCAATAATTGTATTCTTTCTCTTTGTGTCTCTGACTCATGATGATGGGCACATTCCTATATGTTGAACCAAAATGAGTTTTAATTACAATTAAGAAAGGTAGTCTATAAGTTTTGAACTCCTATTAAAAGAGGCGTTCAATATATTGTAACTCTACCTGAACCCATCTCGTGAAGGAAAGTGTGATGAAGAAACTTGACCCATAATTTCTAATATTTTTTTTGAATTATAGAATGAAAAAATAATAATTAGATCTATAAATAAAAAGAATCAGAGATGAACTGTAAGCCAAAATATGACATTCTAACTCTGAAAATACATAACTTAATATACAGAAATTATTTTCAGATTATTTTAAATTCTCTATTATCTTTAGCACATATACTACAACTTTCATAATACCACCACCAACTTCAGCTTATGAACAACATCATAGGATATTGCTAGTAGGAGAAGGAGACTTCTCAGCCAAGCACTTCGGACCAGCTCGGAACATAATCGCCACTTCTCTTGATTCTCAGGGTATCTCTATCACTCTTCTCTTATTATATGTTCTTAGTTTAGTTTAGTTTAGTTTAGTGTTAAGGATACAAATAGTGATTTGAAATGCAGAGAAAATATGTAACTACAGTAATGCAATCATCAATGTGAGAGATCTTGAAGAAAGAAGGTATCTAGTTCTTTAAGGAGTGGATGCCAAGAACATGAGTCAACACTTCTTCCTCGGCACTAAGAGATTTGACAGAATTGTCTACAACTTCCCTCATGTTGGCTTTCTCTTCCAAGAGGAAAGTTACTGCCAAATCTAATTACTCATACTACTACTATTACTATGACTATATATATGAACAATACAACATACTCCCCTAACTATGGAAATTCATAACTTAATGTAAGAATATCATGTTCAGATAATTTAAAGCCTAAACGAGGAACTTACTATACACGTAGAGCTCTCTACTACACCAGGCAAGCTATAGTCCCCTTGATTACAGGCATGGACACCATCTGGAAGGGTGCGGCTACAAACTAGTTGGTCATGAATTTGAAGGATGAATTGAGTAAGACTTGGGCTATTTGCAGACTGATTATGGAGCCTAATTAGTAAAAAACGGTATGCGAATTATACGTTAAAAATACATGCATGTATAATTTGATAGTTTTATATAAATAAAATTCTTAAAAATTCGGCCATAATTTGTTTTTAACTTTTGTTAGACGAAGAGTTATAGACAACTACAATAAAAATAATATTAATTAGTTAATTAATTTTTATTAAAAATAAAATAAAATTCACGAATAATTCGACCGGATTAAAAAAAACGTGTTTTTTTTCCGAATCTTTCAAATAATTCAAAAAACGAACGTTTTTCTTTCAAATATTCGCGAATAATTTGCAAATTTACCAACAGAGTTATGGAGCTCTAGCATTAAGACAGCTTGGTCAACAAAGAGAGATAAGGTCTGTCTCAGAGCTCAAAGAGGTTTCCGGTAAATGAATGGCCGTGGCCTGTGGGAGAAGTTTTCTGGGTATGGCTTTGATTCTCCTTGCAAGTGAAAGCAAGGCTTGCCTGCAGATCCAGGCAAAGCTAGGACCCCTGATCTCTAAATGCACTAGTTAGTACATCGTTACATATCCCATTTGTAAATTAATCCATTAATACTTTTGAAAGGGGCTAATGGCTGGTTGGCTATGACACTTGCTTCATGTTCAAACCATCTGTATGACTATCTATAATACTTGCTTACAAAGGATCCATGTCTCACAATCACCTAAAATCCTCCATCATTCCATTCTCTCTTAAACATTCAGATAAGAATCCACTTCGTAGTGTGGAAAAAGTGAAACAATGTAAGAACTTCGAGAAAAATGCATTAGATAGGAAGGGGTAGTTTATTACTTAAACTTCATTTTCATAAGGTCTACACAGAAGTTTGTTTCTCTCCTTCACAAGATAGAAACCACAGCTTGTAACAGTACTAGCTCACATTCTTGTATATCAGTTGTTTTTTTCTACTGGCTAACAAAGATTAAAAGAAAAGTAAACGGACACAGACATGATGATGAAGATGATGATGAGCCGATCTCTGATGCCATCTCTCAGTAGCTGCAGACTCAATTTAGGCCATGCCTCCACTCGTAGCTGTCCTGATGATCTGAAACAGAGCTGCAATCAAATACACAAATACCAGTCAGAGAGACACCAAAACCACAATCCACCTTACACAAACACAACTAAAACCAAAACTACAAAATTGTGTGAGTGAGCACAAGTCAGCACCGGAACTAGCCCTTTTAAGTTTTCTGTTTTCAATTTGTACAAATGCCAGTTCATGCATATATTAGATATCAGTCATATTACATAATGTAGCTCGCCAATCAACCAAACCAAGCACTTGCAGATAAACTACCATCTAAATCAAACACAAGCATCATTACAAGTACAATATTTCGGTTATCAGAATTGTAATCTGTCAGAATCCAATGAGCATTATAACTAGTCAAATTGAAAGCAGTGCAATTTCGGTATCAAATCACAAACTCCACAACCACATCAACCAAACAAACATGTACATGATGAAATTTCAGGCACCGAATTTCGCAATTCCTCGAAAATCAAAACTAATCAACCAAACACATAACATTAATAGAAAAAGCATCGGAAAACTCACATGAGCCGATGACGACGAAGATGAAGAATCCGAGGAGAATAGGACCGACGGGATAATCCTTCCCCTTCTTAGCCGTCGTCTCCGGCACCGCTCCTCTCCTCGTGATGTTCTTCTCGAACTTCTCCACCTTCCGATCAGCTAGTCGCCTCGAAGTCGTCTGCAAAAACCCTAAACGATCAGATCTACTACCAAAACCAACCAACACCGTCAACTCAAACCAGATCTGACAATCGCAGATCCGGCGAACAATGAAAGAGAGAGAACGAAGAATTTACCATTGTTGCTGTAGCTAAAATGTGCGTCGCAGGTGATCAAGGCTCTCTCTCTCTCTCTATCTCGTTCGTCGTTCTTATTCTTCAGGCAAGGTCGAAACTTCTCGCCCCTTATTTTTCGGTCTGGTAATTCTGTCTGGGCCTACGATTCTGTTTTGCGAGAAAATAGACGATGATAAACGTACCCAAACCACGTCGTCCGGGCCACGCGGCGGGTTGTTATTGGCGGGGAGAGACCACGTCGGACGGTATTATTGACGTGGAATGGGTTGACCTGGTGGAGATCGGAGAAGGTAACCGCGTAGCTGAGGGAGTGGGGTCCCGTGGATTCAATTTTATAAATATTTCTTTTTTTTGGTCTGAATTATTATCAAAATTCAACCTAAATCTTCCTAAGAACATCCGCACTCGTACAAAATTTTGTTCAAGTAAATAGTAAATTCCATAGGCAAAACTTTGCTCTTGCTCAATCAAGAGCTCAGAGCATCCGCACCGGTGTAAAATTTTGCTCAACTAAATGGTGGAGGTCGCCACAAAAGTTTTGCTTCAGCAAAACTTTGCTTTTGCTCAATCAAGAGCCCAAGCAAATTTTGCTCCTCCTCTTGATTGAGCAAGAACAAAGGTTTGTTTCAGCAAAACTCTTTTGCTTTATGGTGGACTCCACCATTTGCTTGAGCCAAATTTTGCACCGGTGTGAATGCTCTCAAGCAAATTTTGCTCCTCTTCTTGATTGAACAAGAACAAAGTTTTGCTTGAGCAAAACCTTTTATGGTGGACTCCACCATTTGCTTGAGCAAAATTTTGCACCGGTGCGGATGCTCTAATAATCTCACTTCCATCCTAGAGTGGATTTGAAACTAATGACTGTTTCACTTTGTTCGACGCTAAAATATCTCTCACGGAGAGATCCTTCCGCAAAGCAGTTTCTGTTGTTGACTTCGGATAGTTTAACCGCAATTGTCGGTTTATTCTGTATGTGCTTCGTATGCTGGCGTGCCACCGTCTCTCAACGGAATATGGATATGTAAAGCTGCCTGACTTCTTGATAAGCGATTAAGACAAGGAGAGCACCAACCTTGCCTGAATGGGTCCTTCTCGCCTAGTAACATATGACTTGGATTTTTGTGTCTCTAGCAGAGCCCCAGAAATCGATACCTCACACTCCCTTATCAATGCAAAACAGAGCAATCTCTCTAACGATGTGTTGAGAACATTGCTTCCTTGGATATCAGAACTCTCACTCGATATGTGACAAGCACTTCAACCTTCCAGTCGCGCTGCATCCTTTGATCGCAATACCCTCACTCGATAGGTGACAATAATTTTGATCGTCTGGTTGCACAGATAGAATCTCTTGACGAGATGTCTAGGTGTACTTGTGTATAACAAATGTTTTATATTTGATCGGGGACCCTTTCAACAATGCTCTTACTCTCTTTCTCTAATGCTCAGTAGTTGTCTTTCAATTCTCTTGAACTTCTTCTGCTCTTGCTCTTTGAATCTCAATATAACTCTAACACCATCCAGCATACGGTATTATCTTTACATAATTCTAACGCTATCACAACTCTTTTTCTAGAAGAAACCTATCTGAAACAGAATATGTATGATAGACATTGAGCCGCAAGAATCAGCTATCCGGAATCCACAGTCCTAAGTCAACCTGGAAACGGACTCTGTTTCTCCACTTGACCGCTCGCCAAGCTTCAACTTTTATCTGGGCCGCTCGCTAAGACTTCAGCTCATCTTGGGCCACTCGCCAAGACTTCAACCTTTCAACCCCAATATGAAATATTTATTTCTGACCCAAATACACTTGAAAGTTGAAACGACAATACGAACCCATTTTGGAATAACTACGAAGTGGTACTATTGGATTCTTGATCTAGGCAGATTGTTTTTGTACACAAGTTCTAGCGCTACTGTTTCTTATTTTGCTTATTTATTTTTAGTTAGGTTGGATTTAGCTTGTTCCTCCACCCATTCTAAAAAAACAAAACAAAACAAAAATTGTGTTGAGTGCACGATGTGAATGGGCATCATCAACAAGTGATCGAGTAAACATAGAGTAAGCAAATCGATTAATAAATAATCTTGATAAAAAAAACAAAAAACTACGAAGTGGTCGAAACAACTTGAAAATTATGTTCAATCATAGTTATTCGAAAATGGGTTTGTATTGTCGTTAAGAGGTACATCGTCACTCTCGATGATTAACATAAATCATGTACGACATTTGAAATCATTTCTGTTTATTTCTTAAGTTGCATTACAAAATTCTAAGATATTAAGATGTTGTTTGTATTAGTTTGGAAATAAAATATAAGGCATGACATAAAAAATACTAGATGAAGAGTGCATGCAATAGATAAATGGGAAGAAATTGTTGAATTCTTGAGGTATATGGTAATGACTAATGAAAGTTAAGGTTAATGTGAAGAGAATAGTTGACACTTGACAGCAGATTAGGCTAAGGTCGATCCCTTCAACAACAACAAAAACAAAACAAAGGTACATGTTATCAAAGGGTTATCAAACAAAACAAAGGCACAAGGGCTACCAACCTCTAAAATTAAGGTTAACACCCTCCAAAAGTAACCAAACATTCCTTGGTGGGTTACCAACTAATGCCTTTCTTTTGTCCTATGTTAATATGCTTAGGCAAAATGGATCGACAATGAATGGTAATGGATCACAAACTCAAGAACCAACTTGTGTGTCCATTGGACCCTGATATCATTTCACCAGGTTAAACTCCACAATCCACAATATACCACTACAGAAGGAACAGCTTCAAAGCTGTCTGATATAAGAACTGAAGCTTAAAATATACTGTAGCACAAAAGTCACAACACATTGAATCACTTTCTCATCTAATCTTAAACCAAGTCTAGGATTTCATTGACATACAACAGCACTGTGACCGATAAATTCAGCCAACTTTGTTAGAGCTGAAGCATGCTCCACTCTACCATCTTGGTTCCTAAACCCTCAGTGACTCAAAGACTCTCTACCTTCTCTCTGATACTAACTCCACAACACTCCCTATGTTTACAACCAGGAGGCTCTCATCTATCTAGCACACATAAACTAACACACTAGCTATTACCTGAAGAAGTTCCAGAAATGAGTAGTAATGGGCACACAATGAGAAACCAAACATCTCAGTTCTTGGAGTTCTCCTTGTGACTACAGGAAGAGTAGGCAAAACCCATCATTGATACAACCAGCTTCAACCAACTCGGGATCAGCTTCTTTAGAGCCAGAAATAAATGCTATTCCAGCTCCCCAACCCATTTACTTACTAACATTCATTCTACACTACAGCTACAAGATACCATCATCCTTCCTTCCTTCTATTAGCATCACTGTCCTTTATTCTGGTGTTATACCTCTTAGCATTTTCCACATCATTTGTAGCCCAAAGAAGGTCCTCATTTGCTTTTTGGCATTCCTCCTCAAAGGCAGCGTCTTTTTTCCCTTTCCCAGATGCCCACTTACCCTGACTGGAAGCTTTGGCAGCTTTAGAAGTGCCATCGGTACTGGCAGATGCCTGCTGGTCAACCCTAGCGGCTTTGGCACCTTTAGAAGTGCCAACACCGCTGGCAAATGCCTGCTGGTCTCCAAATGAAGAATTGAAACCTTGAGAAGTATCAGCGTCTCTTGAAAAAGGAACCCAATGTACGCCCTCTGCGGTAAATGACACACGACTGACAAAGCCTGTATCTCCAACTTTTCCAGAGGCTGCAGCACTGCTTCCTGTATTAGCCGGGGTGGTTGACTCTGAATCACATGCTGGTGGAGCAATCTCTACTGCAAGAAATATTTTGTTGCAATTCGGACAAAAAACATTAAAAGCCTTATCTTGTCTCATATACTCCAACCGCATCTTGCATCTAGGACACTTGCTCCAAATGGTGGATATCTGTACATCAAATGAGGTCACAGCAGAAGAGTGAGCCGCCCGTTTGGTACCCTTTTGAGTCTTTGCACCGGATGTTTTAGTTTGTGTTGTTTTGACATCAGAAGAGCCATTGGCCCCCTGTGGATCCCCAGAGGCAGTTGAAGATTTCTGGTTTACAGAACCTTTGCCCCTCTGTGTACCCCAAGTTGCAGTTGAAGCTTTCTGGTCTACAGAATCACTGGCCCCCTGTGAACCCCGAGTCGTAGTTGAAGCTTTCTGGCATACAGAACCATTGGCCCCCTGTGAACCCCGAGTTGCAGTTGGTACCTTCTGATGTACAACATTATGGCGTACATATTTGTTCCTATTCCTGTCATATGCTGATCTCTTAGTTTTATCAGACAACAAAGTCCATGCTTCCTGAAGTAGTTGAAATGCTCCACCAGCCCCTTGAAGCTTGTTCTTATCCGGGTGAAGAACAAGAGCTAGTCTTCTATATTGCGTCTTAATTGTCGCATCATTTGCATCAGGAGCCACACCAAGTACGCCATACCAATCAGTTTCCCCACCTATCTTGTTCTCTGCAGACATATATATATCAAGAGTCGACAGCAGTTGGTCAAGCTTCTCAACCCCTGGATACAAGGATTGAGCCTTCATAGCAAATTTCTTTGCTCCCATTACATCCTTTTCCGTCAACTTCTTATCCGCAATCTCTATTGCCCTCTCGGCCTCACCCTTATTGCATTCCATATCTCAATATTTTTCTTCTTCTACTACTCTATTATATCATCTCTACAACAATGCTGCCTCTAACAATTCAGCTCATGCTTCACACCGAAATGTTGCCCAGCATTACAAAATCTACTAAACCCAAAAAACCATATCACAGAATTGCCAAGGAATTTGCATGCAAACATATAATCATACCAAATGTATCCAAATCCCAATTCAAGAAGCGAGTCAAATTCTTCAAAAAAAAAAATGAAACTCTACTCAAAGTCACCAACCCAGTTCTTGATTATTCATGAATCTCTTTTATACAGACACATAACAAAGAAACAAAATCACAGACAGAACACCTAAGAAACTCGGAGAATATAAACCATGCAATCACAACTTACATACAACATAGCCAACAGCAAACACATGCTTCAGTCTCTTCTTTCAGCATATACATAGACAAAACCACATAGAAACATGACTAATGATTTTCAAGTACAATATAACTCAGAGAAACCAAGAAACCACAAGTGAACAAAACTATACATATTCTTGAAAATGAGATACGGTTTTGATTACCTTAGTAAAACAAGAACAGGGTTGGTTTTAGAATTTGGATTGAATAGCTGAGAGCCACCATGGAGAAAGAAACAGAGAGACCTCCTGCTTCTTCTCCTGCTTCTTCTTCTTCTTCTTCTTCTTCTTCTTCTTCTTCTTCGTTTGCAGTGTTTGTATGTTCGTCTCTAGTTTGTAACCGCAATCTGTGTGTATGGAGAAAAGAATTGGTCACAACTTAGACAGGAAGCAGAGCCCAATGGCACTACGACTTGGAGACTTAAACCCTAAATTACCCAAGCATTTATATATGGGGGGAGATTCAACAAGTCCGTGATGTTATTACCGAGCACAGCTCTTCGGGAGAAAATCACTCGTCTCGATTATCCTATCTCTTGCCATGTCTCCCCTTAGATTATTGACACTTGTCGGTTGTCACTAACCATATAGTCAACAAACTTTCTGAGTTGTAATCTAATAGTAAGGACTTATACTGTGAATATTGACGTCACGTGTTCAAATCTTATCAGACACCAAAATCTATCAGTTGACATAAAAAAAAATCTAGTCAGCAAACAACCTTTAACCATGCACTCGAACCTGTTAAACTCCAATCCTAACCCAACTTTGCGTAGAATACCAAACGTTTAGTCGTCTTCATAGCAAGTCTTTCTTCTGCTTCCTTTTATTCTAAACCTGCGTTCATTCACCGTTCTTGTAAAGTTCTAGTTATGAAAGACGAATTTCATGTGTCATCACTCCAATAAGTAGCATAAGATCCATCAACAACACAAGTATTGAACGATTTTCTCTATCTTACATTATTAGGCGTACCAGTTTATTCTTAGATTTCTTTTCTTTTTCTCTCGCTCTTTTTCTTTATTCTAATGCGTCTTAGAGCTTGCATATACTCAGCCTTGATTACTTCTTCTTTGCTACATATTATGAGAGTCATATATAATATATATATAGTAAATTGTTTGAATAATATCTGAACTTTGTTAGTACTCAAACTTTAAAAGTTATCAATGTGGTGTCTGAACTTTCATTTTGTTATACAATTAGGGTCTCTGTCAATTTTTTGTTAAATCTCTGTTAAGAAAGTGACGTAGTAGACGCGAGATTAAAAAATAAGGAAAACATTGTCATTTTGCCTCGAGTAAATTGTTTGAACAATGTCTAAACTTTGTTGCTCCGGGTAACTTAGTACCCAAACATTAAAATTTATGAATGTGATGTCTGGACTTTAGTTTTCTTATAAAAATAAGATTTTCGTCAGATTTCTGTCTGAAAAACGTCGTCAAATTGATGACGAGACATTCTCAAAATTCAAAAGAAAGGTATAATGACTATTATGCCCTCCATATTCCAAAATTAATCCATTTTTCTTTTCTGATCTGACCAAAAAGGTCGCCACCTCCCCTTGCACAATGCGTGTGCAAGACGACGGTCTCTCCCCAATCCAATCGCTCCCTGTCGCATTCCCAAGCTGTTCTCCTACCTGGCATCGCATCACCCTAACCCTCTTACCACATCTTTGATTCTCTTAACCTCTGTATTCTCTCTCTTCGATCTTTCTTTGATCAATCACGATTGTCCATTCCTGGCAACCCCCTTGTTAAATGGCCATCACTCTCACCATCGTCCCCGCCTCCCTCTCTCCCACACCCAAACCCTTAACTATAATTTCGACCCTAAATTCTCACAAAATGACTTCTCCACGATCGCCGACCTGTTCGTCAATCCAACCATCTCCTCCGATTCGTACTTCTAGAGCGCATTGGGCCGGACTGGAATTGACCCGAGTCCGAGTCTAATCCAGGTTGTATATGACCGCTTCGATTCGTCTTCCAAATTGCTCAATTCGTTGTTTCATTGGGCCGAGAAGCAGCCCTAATTTTGATGCTTTGCGATGCTCTCCACCTCCGTCGTCAATACGTTCGCCAATGCACGTGAGTTTAACGCTGCATTTTTCCCTCATTATGAATGAAAAATAAAAAAGGATCGACAATTAGTCAACGATGAAGACTGAAAAAGAAATTGAGGGTAAAACCAAAAGTAGACCCCTAAGGTGCTCAGAGGAAAAAAGAAGAAGAAGACCACTAAAAATTTTTTGGTGCACATATCAATTTTTTGGGGTGCTCAAATGAACTTTTTAGTTGCCCAAATTATTTATGTTAACTAATGAGGCAGCAAAATGAAAGTTCATACACCACATTGATAAGTCAGGGCTGGCTCTGAGATTCGAGGGGCTTTAGGTATAGTGAATTTACGAGGCTTCGTCAAGGAAAAAATCTAAACTAACTAAACAACTAACGTTTGAAACAATATGAGATACATAGAGCATTATGCTTCTAGAGTTATATAATCGAATTTGAAAGAGTATTATTTTACTTCGATGACAAATTGTAAAAGACTTCGTGAAAATAGCAAAGAAATTGCCTACGAAAAACAGAGAATAAAAATTACAATTAGTAAACAAAGCCATATAATAAAATCCACAACAAAGTTGTATAAAAACCCCACAAAATAGTTGATTTTATTTTATTTTTAATTAATTTTGTTGGGTTGACTAACAAATTTTGGGGGCCTCTTGGGATGGGGCCCCTAGGTGCAGGCTAAAAAACTCTGGTCCAAACGACTTTGGCTGAGTTTTGCAAACTTTTGTCTCTCCTCCAAACACAATCTTACACATGTCATGTTTAATTAAATGAAAAAAGAAATTGGATAAAAAATAGACTCATGCGCGTTTGAAGACCACGCGAACTCTTTCTTTTTCTCGTCTTGAACAAGACTCCTCCAACACTCCGTATTCTTTTCTCCTTTGTGTTCATCTTGTCCTTGCAAAAAAAAAAATAGATTCCTCAAAAGACGTGTCCTTCTTGTATTAGTTTGTCGTAAATCCTTTGTTTCCTATAATGATCAAGCCAAAACAAAACTAAGGAGACGACAATAGAAAGATAACGTATTTGAGGGTTTTATTTTAATAAATCTTTTTTATCTGATTTTTTTTCTTGTGAGTTGTGATTAATTGAGTTCTAGTTTGATTATGTTCATTTAGATGATCAAAAGTCTATATTAAAATTTCAGAACAAGATTGTATAAGCTAAAAAGAGTCCATCTATATAGAGCTTGTTATGCTAAACAATATGTTGGTTAAGCTTATAAGAATATCCAGCTACTCGATCAGAAGAAAAGGTTATGCTAAACAAGATTGATCTATGTGTTCATAAGTTTTGTTCTTATATTTAACAATCATATATATTAAATTAATGAATGAGACTTGTTTTCTTTTCAATTATGGAGGATAGATATGGCATAACACTTGGTACCAATTTATTCGGTGGGGACGAAATAATTCCACAAATTGATGAAGATCACTGTGATTCACCTATACAAGTACACATACATGAAGCCTTTTTGAGATCTAAAGACAACATAAAGGATATAGAGAAAAATGAAGAACTGCAAATTGGAATGGTATTTGATACATGTGAGAGTGCGTATGATTCTTATGTGAGTTATGCTAAAAGAGTTGGATTTGACGTAAGAATACAACCTAAAAATGAAGAAAAAAAAAGGTGCTGTAACAAGAGTTCAATATTGTTGTTCAACACAAGGTTTTTGGAGAAAGAAAACAAAAGGTACATTGTATTCTTTTCCTCAAACAAGGATTGGTTGTGCAGCTCATGACTTGTCAGTTGTAGAAAACAAGAAAATTTATGCTTGTGCCATTTGATGGTTTTCATAATCATGATTTGGTTATATCACCTATGAAGCACATTTTAAAAATTAACCGTGGAATTTTTAAAGCACAAAAGTCGCATGCGGATGATGTGGAGAAGTCTGGAGCATCAATCAAGACTGATATAAAACTCATGAGCATAGAAGTAGGTGGTAGGGAACATCTTGGCTTTCTGGAATATGATTATCGCAACTATATACAGAGAAAAAGAGCAATGGACATGGAAAAAGGTGATACTGGTGCAATATTACAATATTTTCAGAGAAAGAAAACAGAAGATTCCTTATACTTCTATGCCTTGTAGCTTGATGAAGATGATTTCATAACAAATATTTTTTGGGCAGATTCACGATCAGTGAGTGACTGTGGTTTCTTTGGATATGTTCTTTGTTTTGATACTACCTATCAAACAAATGAATATGGTAAACCATTTCCCCCATTCTTGGTGTTAACCATCACAAGCAAACTGTGATATTTGGTACCGCGTTGCTCTATGATGAATCCGCTGCTTCTTTTAAGTGGTTATTTGAGACTTTTCTTGCAGCAATGTCTAGAAAGCAGCCTAAGACTATATTGACTGATTTTTGAAACTCATCATCGACTATGTGTATGGCATATTTATCAAAATGGTGCTAAAAATTTGAGCCATGTGTTTCATGCTTCGAAAGAGTTTGCTTCGACTTTTGGTAATTGTGTTTATGAGTATGGGGATGAAGATGAATGGTAGACAAGTGAATACAAAGTGTTATATGCAAGTAAGTGTAGAGAGCACATTGTAAAATTTGATGCTTCGACCTTAATAGCCACTTGTAGTTGCACGACATTCACTTTTATTGGGATTTTATGTCGACATGTATTGAGAGTTCTTGCTAAGAAAAATGTGTCCAAGATACCAGTCGACTACATATTGAAGCGATGGACAAGAAATGTAAAGGGTAGGACAATCAATAACTACCATAAACCTGATGACAATCCTAAAGTGTCAGTTGGAAAAAGATACATTAATTTATGCCATAATTTTCGTGAAATTGCCTCATTTGCAGCGGAACATGAGAAGCTAACTTCATATGCACATGAGCAAAACATTAAATTGTTTAAAGAGTTAGAGGACATGAAGAAAAAAGTTTTCAGAGATAAATCATGCCTAAGTGAAAGCTCTGAAACTGAATATTCACTTGGTGAAAGTGGGAATGAACAAGTACCAGTACCACGTGGTGTAAAAAGAAAAGTCATGGTAGGACATCCATGCAGTGGTAGACTAAAGAATGTAGCTGAAAAAATCAATACATCAAGGAAAAAGGGTTATGCCAGAAAGTGTTTGCTAATGAAGGTATGTATGTCAACTTTGTATGATAGGTAATGTTAATATGTTGATGTACATGATTTGAGTCATTTGAGTGAATTTGTTTCTTATAATACAGGATTCTTCTCCTGTTCGTACTAATTCGGGATTGCAACAACTAAACATGGAAGGAGAAAATGCTATAGAAACTCAGAGTTTCGATGAATTAACTCAAGTATGAATTATTCTATTTTGTTATTAAACTGTGCTTTCAATGAACCACACTGATACGTACTTAAACTTCACTATAATAAGAATCCCAAGCACACTTTGCTATTGATAGTTCCGTGGAACTACAAATTTGGAAGACTGCACAGCTCCAAGACTACAATGATCATGTATGTACCTATTATTATTTTTTGTTAATAAGTGTTTGTGAAAAAGCCAAACTGACCATTATGAATTCAACTTTTTGTGGGTGAATTTTTCCAAACTATGGGGTTGTTTCATGAAGTCGAGGAAGCTGGTCGTTTGATATAGAGTAACTCATTGCTTATGGGTTTGCATGAGACTAGAGGGTGTATCGTCATTTTGTTACTAGAATAGCCTGTAAAGTGTAAACTATTTTTTTTGTTGCAATTATCTATTTTTATTTCAAATGGTGTTACCAGAGGTTCCAATGTGGGAAAGATAATTTTTCTTCCAAGTACTCACACCGACAGTCCTAGAGATATGTTAAACAATTATTATGATGCAATGACAATTTGTAGATATTACCGCAATCCGGATTTATTTATAATTTTCACTTGCAATGTTAAATGTCCGGAGATTATGAGATATTTTGGGAAAAAACTAGGGTATAAATCGGAAGATAAACCAGACATTGTTTGTCGAATTTTTAAAATTAAAGTGAATGATATGACTGAATTCATTAAATCAGGAGTACCTTTTAGACCTATTCATGCACCTGTTTGCACGATTAAATTTCAAAAAGAGGGTTGCCCCATGCTCATTTACTTTTTTGGCTTCAGAGAGGATATAAATGTTACACATCATTGGATATAGATTCCATTACTTCTGCTGAATTACCGGACAAAAACATTAGTCCTAAACTTTTTCAAATAGTTAGTCAATTTATGATACATGGTCAATGCGGTCAATTAAATCTAAATTTTCCGTGCATGAGAGACAGTAAATGTACAAAATCCTTTCCAAAACCATACAATTTTGACACTATATTTCATGTTATCAATGCTCCCTAGTATAGAAGACGTGACGACGATTCAAAGTTTGTTGTTAAAAATAGAATTCACATTGGTAATAATTTTGTTGTTCCGTACAATCCAATTTTGTTGTTGAGGTATAACGCTCATATAAATATTGAATCGTGCTCTCAAACCATGTTAATAAAATATTTATTCAAGTTTATAAATAAAGGTCCGGATAGAGCTCGAGTGTTGGTTAAGGATAATGTGAATGATGAAATTTAAAATTATTTCAATTGTCGATATTTAACTCCTCATGAATCAGTGTGGCGGTTGTTTGAATTTTCTATTCACTCCAGATATCCTGCGGTGCAATACTTGAAAATTCATTTGCCAAATGAGCAGACAGTTTTTTTCAATGAAGGTCAATCTCTTGAACAAGTCGTGGAAAATCTGGAAAATAAATGTACTATGTTGATGGCTTGGTTTCATGTGAACACTGTTTATAAGGACACAACTGCTTTAACTATGCTCAATTTTCTACTAAGTTTGTTTGGGACAAAGATATCAAAGCATGGTATCCAAGAAAACGGTATGACGTTATTGGGAGAATTGTGCATGTACCACCAACTGCAGGTGAATTATTTTACCTACGAATGCTGTTGAATATTCAGAAAGGATGTCGCAATTTTAAGTGGATTAGAACTGTTAGTGGAATTACTTACTTCACTTTTCAGGAAGCATGTCGAGCATTGGGATTACTAGATGATAATAAAGAATGGAACGATGCATTGGTTCAATCTACATTGCTTCTCAAATCAAACAATTATTTGTTACTATTATTCTTTTTTGTGATGTCTCAAATCCACGAGCTCTGCTTGATGCACATTGGTTGAGCATATATGATGATATTTCGTACAAAATTCAATCGAAATTCAACATGTCCAATCACACCGTACCTGGGGATGATTTGAAAATGGTGTTCTACACGAACTTGAAAAATTATTCAACATGGCATCCAGTTCACTGAAAGATCATCATTTGCCGATGCCCAAAATTGAAAAGTTACAAGAGTTGAACAATAGATTAATGAGAGAGGAATTAGATTTTGATTGTGAGGCACTTAAACGTGAACATTGTGAATTGTTTACTAAATTGAATACGTGTCAAAGAGTTATATATGATGAAGTGATTGAAGCTGTGGAACAAAAAACCAAAACATTATTTTTTGTTTTTGGCTATCTAGGTGGCGGTCACCCTTTCTGGCTCCAATCCTGATACGCATGCTATCTAGGTGGCGGTGCTGCTCTAACTCCTGAAATGGCTCTCTGATCACCACCAGAACTCTGCACCGAAAATCTGCCTGAGGTGTCCTTATGTGGACACTCCCATCAAAGTGACTCATCTGGCCACAACGAAAACAAGCTGAAGACCCAGCCTGACACTTCCCGAGATGATGCTTGCGACACCTGTCATATAGAGGGAAATCCCTGGATGCTGATGGAGTAGGACGATAACTACTGGCTTTACTGGTACTAGCATCGGATCCCTGCCTCTAGGGTTTGTTCCTCCTCATCCATCTCTGAAAACGACTTGCACGACATGCAGGAAGAGCTGGAGCGGGAGATCCCTCACCAGAAGATGAAGTAGAACTTGAAGTGCTTGAGTTTCCCCTCTTAGAAGAACTCTGGCTAGGCCCACCTTCCTCAAATCGTCGAGTCCGACCCCGCTCAAATTGAAGCCTATCCTTGCATTTAATAGCAGCACTAACAAACTCATCAAAATCAGCACGTGACACATCAGATAGGTATGGGGCAATATCAGTTCGCAAACCCTGTTTAAACCTCCAACACTTCTCCTTCACTGACCCGACAGAATTTGGTGCAAAACGGGTCAAGCGGGTGAAACGGTCCCAGTACTCCATCACTGATATGTCCCCCTGCCAAAGACTCATAAACTCTTTATACTTCCGCTGCTCAGAAGCCTCACTAAAGAAACGACTCATGTACAATTCTGTGAATTCTGTCCATGACGTGAGAGCTTCATTCCTCTCAGTACTCTACCACCAACGATAAACATGGTCCCACAACAAACCAGTAGCTACCACAGTCCTCTGCTCAGGGGTCAACTGTGGGCACAAACGGTCACAAACTCGACCGATTTCAACTAACCAGTTCTTGCTAGTATCTTGGTCATGGGAACCAATAAAAGGAACGGCTCCTGCCTTCATAGCCTTACTAATTAAATCCTCATGATCCTCATGTGGTGCTGGCATTATGCGTGAAATTAACTCACGCATCCGCTGGGCCAAGGATTGTGTATCCTCCCATTGGGCTGGTTGTCGAGGCATACTGACTGACCTACGAGTCCAAAAAATAATTTAGCTCACTGAAAGAAGTCACAAACTGGATGGACTAAGAGACTCTAAGCATCTGACAATGCACAACAGTAGGAATAATGGGCATCCGCCGGCAGGTCGGGCTATCCTTCTAAAAGTGTCATACTTTCTCAAATGCATGTACTGACATGACCAGAAGAGTCTACAGAATCTGTAACATAATGCTTTGATACCAAACTGAAAGGACCTAACCCTAGATTAACTAATAATTTAGGATCAAACCCTAACGACTGATTATAATCTATGAAATTCTATTAAATTTTTGACGTGACTCCCCTTAAAACTGAAACAACCAAAGACCTGCAAAAAGAATGACACTCCGCAGACAAATCCCACAAACAAAACCGTGGACCACAGATGTCCATCCGGATTTCTCAACATATAGTAGAAACTAAACCAGATGTATAACTTAAGGTTAAAAGTATACTTTACAAAGTACTGATTCTAAATACAAGAAAAAGCAAACTCGACAACTACTCGAGTAACAACCTATTTACAAAAGTCTAATATATTGTAGCAACATAAGAAAACTAGTATCCAGAGCGACTTCTATATATATATATATATATATATATAAACTGACAGTGAGCTGGAACCTACTGAAGAGAGGATGACTGATAGACTCGGAGCTTTCGACGATACCAAGCACGCACATGAATAACACTGCAACTTAGGCAACGGAAAATCGAAAAGCCCAGGGAAAGACATTTAAAAATATAAAACGTTATCGTGAGTGGACAAAAATAATATAATAATCTGCGTAAATCACTAAACTGTAATTTCATGCCTTTCCACTATTTTCTGTGAAATAATATGAGTTATAATCTGAATAACTGAAATTTAAATGGAGGTGCTCTCCTAGGTCACCTAACCTGAGGCATCAAACTGAAAAAGAAAATATGCCATATGTGACGAGATCGTCCCCAAGCCACCTAACCTGAGCCGATTTGGGTTAGACGAGGCCACTTAACCTCCCATAACCAACTATTCGATAATCAACCGAATAGCCAGAGCATCGATGCAATAAAATAAACCATCACAAAACAAGCCTTCGAATTTAAAAGCTCTAAAATAAAACTGTGGAGCATGCTGTATAAAATAAAAACTCGCTACGATTGTGAAAAAAAAGGTCCACTCACAAGTCTGCAGCTACTGTTGGGGTCCCGCCGAATTTCCTTCGCTGCTAGAGTCGCGATCTTGATGTCCTGTAAATACAGATCATTAGATATCAAAATATGCTTAAAACTATGAAAATCGACCCTAAAAATAACCCAGGAAGTCCTGCCGATAATTTCAGAAAATTGACTCGCCGGAAAACCACTGTGGACGGTGGAGAGTGAGCCACACGCGCCTCTTGGCCGAACTACTCTGTTTGGAGCGTTCGACCCCGCGTTGGAAAGATGTTGTCACGAGCAACAACTTTCCCAACTGGGTCAAGCCCTGAATCACCGCTGTTTGGCCGGAAAACGTCCCGAAAGTCACGACCCCCACAAATCGGTTTTCTGCCGAATCGCCACCGTCAGTCCACCTCGGACCCCAAAACCTTAGGGGATCGACTCCTGGGACCAAACCCAGTCAAACCCACCCCTCAACCTCGCCAAAAAACGGTCAAAGCACCGCCGACCATTAACCCCGAAATCCGTCCGAGATACCTAATCAATTCGATACCAAAACTCATCCAAAACTCATCAACACATACATGAAACGAAAGAGGAGAGGAAGAGCTTTCCAACCATACCTGGGTCGACGCCGAAGGTGACCGGAATCGGCAGTACAGGTCGGGTCAACGAAAACGGGTATGTGTACGGTATACGGGTCTCGTACGTATATCTGCTAATTTTGGAAACTTTCCAAAAATAACACGTATAAATACCCATGTACATACATAGACACAATCAACGGCTGAAATTCATTCTGATCTTGATCTAACGGCTCAGATTAATTCGACATTTAAAATTAATACATTTTAATAAATACTCCTACCGACTTCCGATAAACATTAAAAATAGCTCGTTTATCTGATAAATTCCCCGAAAATTCCTACAAGGTCGAAATTAAATATTCTACAACTATCATGAATAAAGTCAAGTCAAATTCTTACCCAGTAAAAAAGTCGTTAACAACCCTAATAACGCGCCTAATCCGCGGTAACGCGTAACGTGGTTTGATAAGTGTGTGATTTCGGTACGGGTTGTAACATCAGGCTCAGAAATGTAACTGTACATGAAATAAATAAATATGTAATTAATTTATTGCCTAGTGATAAGAGAACATATTTTAGTTCCGATTCAAATTCATTCAATTCTACTACCTACAGTGATAACAGTCTTTTGTATCCTATAATTTTTTTAAATAAACTTGAATTTAGCGGCTTGCCATCACATGAACTTATACTAAAGATAGGAATGTCAATTATGTTTCTAAGAAATTTAAATCAAATACAAGGTTTGTGCAACGGAATACGGTTATTGTAACAAATTTATTTGAAAAAGTAATTTTGGCAAAAATATTGACTGGGACTAATATTGGGGAAAAAATATATGTTCCAAGGATTGTGCTAATTTTAAATGAAACTAAATGGCTATTCATATTCAAGAGACGACAATTTCCTATCGGAGTCTGTTATGCAATGACGATCAACAAAAATCAAGGTCAATCTTTGAATCGGGTCAGAATCTATTTGACTGAACTAGTATTTAGTCACTGACAATTATATGTTGCATTATTGAGAGTTACATCAAAAAAATGTCTAACGATTATGATAAATAATGGTAACGATATACCGAATAATTATACGAAAAATATAGTTTATAAAGATGTTTTGAAAAATATAGCACATGATTAGATCAAATACGAATAGTCAATATATTTTTTTTCAATTAATTTTGGAAGGTATATAGAAAAAGAATGTAAATAATTATAACACTTTTTTTTAATGAAATACAAATTTATTTTTGAATGGGTGACTGTGAATGGTAACTGTGATTGTCAATGGTGTTGTGTGCAACACTCCTCAAGTAAGCTCCTTGATAATACTGTTAAAGTTAGTCTTTAGTGTTTATTGTAGTAGTAAAGTTTGGTTTATGTGTAGACTCTGGTCGATCCTAGAAGAGATATTATACATGTTAATGGGATTTGGCTTCCAAGGAAATTGCTCTCAAGGTTTATCTTGCTCTTAATAATCTGAAATGGTAAGCATTTTGTTATATTTGATTTTTGACCTGTGAAATGTTGTATTGGAAATTAATATGTTGGGCTGCGCTCTGTTAGGTTTTTTATTTTGTTTTATTTGTTTTCATTTTTTGAGATTGAGTTTGTGATATTGGGTTGTTGATATAGCTATTTTTTTATGTTGGATTTTGGTGAAATTGTGTAAGATGAGAATGACTACGACGGAGAAAATTTTGGATATGGCTTATGAGAGAGTCTATTTAAGCCATGATGACAATATTTGGGTTAACATTGATATTTTTATTACTTATGATGTTTGTGCCCTGCTTCATTTGGAATCTTCAAGAAAGAGTTTTATCATAATGGTAAAGTATTATATCAGAGGTCATTTGGAATCTTCAAGAAAGAGTTTTATCATAATGGTAAAGTATTATATTAGAGGTTTGATATTTAGTATTGATATGTGTGAATTTCGAAGTTTTATTAATTTATTATCGGGCTTGAGGTAATGGTTCATTTTTATGACAATGTAAGTCATCTCAGCTTCGATTTCTCTGAAGAGGATTTTGATCCAAATCCGCCAACCTGAAGCTCGCGAGCATGGGTACGATGAAGCTCGGCTCCAAATTTCTTCCCTTCTTCTATCGTTAGCTCCGGGTTCACTTTGTTTTCCATCATTCATCGACCGTCTAAACTCTCTCTCTCTCTCTCTATCCAAATCCAAATCGCAAGGGAGGCTTCCATGTATGCTAAGAGGAAGCAACTGGAACCGTTCCTCTGCTTCGATCTTCTTTCTGATCTCATCTCTGCCATATGCAAAGAGTCCAAGGTCTCTCTCTCTCTCTCTCTCTCTCTCTCTCTCTCTCTCTCTCTCTCTCCCTCCCTCCCTTTTTATTTTTAAATTTGATTCTATTGGTTCTTTGCAGATTAAGCTTAATCGGGCGATCAATTTCTTTGTCAGCCGCTGTGATTGAAATTCCCATGTCTTTTGTTAAGTCTGATTATGGGTTCCACGATTTGATTTTTGTAAAATTGGATGTCATAAGTTATAGGGTTTTGTGAAAATAGACATAGCTGATTGAACAAACGGAAAAGCTCTCTGAGATTGATAACCTACCAATTGTTCGAGGAAAAACTCTGAGTGAGTCAAATGGCACTTCTGGACACTTAGGATCATTTTCCTTAGGGAGTCTACCACCTCTGGCAAGTTTTAAATTCCAATGCTTCTGTCTCTTCAATTTGTGTCCCTGCTTTGATGTTTTGTATATGAATTTGTTTGAAAGAAATTCATCGACTTTTCTGATGGTCTTTTTAGGTAATCCCGAATTTGTTGAATACTTTATCTCAATATCTGAGTCATATAAAGCGTGACTTTGAGTCTTTAGGTGAGTTGTTTTTATACGAGGCCTTATGATTTTGTCATTGTTTCATCAATGCTTCTGGTTTTCTTCAAGTGCTTCCACTCAACATCTGTCCATTTTTACAAATGCATTCTACTAATGCATTCTTTAAGTAACTGATGAAGAAGAGGTGTGTGGGTGATTTCAGGTGGGAAGTTAGTGGTGATTCGAGGTATAAATTGTATACACTAATACTCAAATTTATACACTAATACATTCTTTCCTTTTACACTAATACTCAAATTTATACACTAATTCTTTTACACAGTGGGAAGTTGGTGGTGGACTTAAAGAATTCATTAGTAGAATGAAAACTGACTTGATTTTAGCAAGTGAGATGCAATCTATAACACTTTTCAGATTGCTATATTTGCATTGGACTTTGTCTCTACAGTTGCACTTTTTAAAAAAAAAAATTCAATTACTAATAGTCCCTTTGAAGCCTTTTTAGAGAACTTCAAAGATGATCCTATTGTCAAGATACCACTGGTTTAATTACAAACAATTTTTGGCCTCCTTCACATAGTAATTTTTTCATCTCTCTTTTTTAATTTCTCGATTTTTGAAGATGGTGATTGAATAAAACCAATATTGGTTTTCTTATGATGGTATTGGTACACTGGTTATGATTATGAGGAAATCTATATAGTTTCGTATTCACTCTCAATTTCAAATCTTTACACTCAATCTCTAAAACGACGTCATTTTTTGTGTTTGGAATTGGTGATGATCAAGAATTGAAGGAACTACCTTCGTCTCTTCTAACAAGCTCTGATGCTTGGTTGTATCCGGAGGCACATGGCCTGCAACAACAGCTCCCCAGGTCGGAGTTTGACCGCAAGCCTTATATGTAACCCGGAACGCAGGTTTGACTATTTGACTCCGGCAAAATGTGTATGTGTGTACTCAAGGTTTGGTATTTTGTGTGTTATTGTTTTGCAGCAGACCTCGGATTGCATATAAGGTATTTATTTGGAACCTTAACACTGTTGGTGGCAATGGATTATTGGAGAATGTGTGGGATCAAGTTCAAGGCTCTCAGCTTTCACCTCCTCTTCATCAGCTCATGCATAGGCCTCCGCTTATATATGATCAGCACAACGACGGTGCTCAGACTTTAGAGGGTAAGTCATCTACTCATTGTTACAATTCTGTTTGGAAAAGCTTGAGAATTTAGTTCAAATTTGAAGGGTTTTGAGTACATTTTGTCGTCTCTGTTGTTGTGATTAAGGAGCTTTTCTTAAAGCTTTTTTCTTTATAGCACTGCTGCACTAGAATTTAGTACTTAGTTTATATACACAAACATCTCACCTAGCAAGAACAAGCTTTTAGGATAGTATGAGACCAACTAGAAACCAAAAAGAGAGTAAGAGATTATGATTTACCTAAAGAAGAGTTCTTTTGTAGTGAGTATTAAGCTTAATTTTTAATACAATGAGTGTTTATTAAATTAAATTGAGAAGTAAGGAATATGAGATGGTAGTAAAACCAACTAAATGACTTCGTGTTGATTGGTATTTTATCATGTATTGTGTATCTGTTGATTGATATTTTATCTTTGAATGCATTTGCACATTTCTGTTTATCTGTCCTTTTATAATTTATCTGAATTCTTCTATGTCACTATTGATATATTAGGTGATTATTGAATGTCATGTCTGTCCTATCGATTCTTGACATAATATTCTTCCTCTAAAAGAGAAGAAAGAAAGAAAGGATCAACTCCATGTTTGGTTTTCTCAACAACAACAATGGCATTTAGAGATAACTCTCCAGCATAGTCATTTGGTATGTATATAGTCACTAATTTCACTTTCATGACTATTGCAGCAGACATTGGTATAATGTAAAGAAAAAAATAAGAGATTAATGTTTTTGGTTGATGCTAAAGGGTTTAAATTGAAATATATTAGGTATACGAGATTTATGTAAGTATGCTATTATTAGAATAGTGTTGTAAATGTGATGGGAGCTTCCTCCTATCTACCAATCTTCTCATTGTAAGTTCACATGTGAACTCAGCTTCATCATCACAGTATGCCACACATGTTTTTCTCCTTACATAAAGATTGGGTATTTGATGATATGGATTTGCATTGAAGAGTCTATGTTTAAGTTTAAATGTGAATGTAAATGTAAATTTTTCACATTGCAGGTTGTATTGGAAGTGATTGAGCAAGAGGAAGGTGCAAGTAAGTATGTTGTTGAACCATGGAGGTTTACAAGAAGAAATTCGAAGGTTGTTGCATTTGTCTAAGGATGAAGACAAAGTCGAGATATTTGTTTAAATGTGTACTAAATGTTGTTTATAACCTAAATTTTCATTCTTCAATCTATTGCAGTACTCTTTTCTTTATTATATAGTGTTCTAAAAGATAGTTTATACGATTTAAACATGTAAATTATTAATATTGAATTACATATGCTATAGACTTTTTTTCAATAATTTTGTTCTTTATTGTCGAACTACGAAAAACGTAAGTTTAGTTCAATGTTATGTTTACCATTAGTTTGCTTTCTAGAATAGTATATCAGATCATTTTTTCCAAATTGACCTCTGATAGCTTTTCTCCTGATCTTCCCAAATAACCGCGCAACGCTCGGGAGCCACCTAGTACTTTCTAAATCATAGAATACTTCAAAACTCGGCTGTTTTTCTTCTCCTTGATCAAAGTGAAAACTGAGTCCATAAATCTTTACGAATCATGGCCTTGATCCGACAAGGTGTGCACGCGTCTCTTGGGCTTGTGTTTCCTCATCTCTGATGCTTAATACTGAAAGATACAAGATACCGATCTTCTAAGCTCTCTGATAAAACTAGTTTTTTATGCAAATAATCAAGCATTCAAACATGGACATAGTATAGCAGTTCCTACATCATCATTCAATTAAACAAAGCTATCCAACATCAAATCAAATTGAAACCCAGTAATTACAAAATAAAATTTGTATGGAAATTCTTCTTTGGACGAAAACCGCATGCAAGTGGGTTCATGAATCTGCAGATGAAATAGATGGACAAAGAAGAGAAATAGTGACAAAAGGGAAATAGTTTTTCTACCGCACGTGAGTCTCTTTTTTATTCAAATTCTTTTTTTTTACATTTAATTAAACTTAACAGGTGTAAAATTGTGATTGGAGGAGAGACAAAAGTTTGCAAAACTCGTCCGAAGTCGTTTGGACCAGAGTTTTTTTCTAGTCTTTTTAACCCCAGGGCCGGCTTAGTTGATAACTAACTTTTCAAATATGGAGGGCAAAATAGTTATGACATATTTCTTCTAAATTTTGAGAATGACACATCATCAATTTGACTTTTTTCAGACGAAAATCTGGTGGAGATCCTATTTTTATAACAAAATTAAAGTTCAGACACCACATTAATAACTTTTAAAATTTGAGTACTAAGTTATCCAGGGTAACAAAATTCAGACACTGTCCAAACAATTTATATATATATATATAGATAGATAGATTTGATTCGTTAATAGCATATTAGTATGAGTTTAAATAAAGTGTGTGGCTCTCCTGATGTTCATTTTGAATTCTTCCAAGGACAAGGAAGTTACAAATGAAAGTGGAGATGATATGAGCAAGGACCTGAATGGCCCTTTAGAAGATTTTGAGAATGAAGATGGAAGTAGCGAAGAAGATTTTGCTGATGTTGCAAAGCCTGATGAAACAGCTGATGCAGTTCATTCTAGAATGCGTCAAAAATTAATTCCGGTAATTGGTATGGAGTTTGAAACAGAAGGTGATGCACATGAATTTTACAATCGGTATGCATATAGTTTTGGTTTTATTACTCGACTGAACAAGGCTCATAAATACAAAAATGGCATGGTACGGGACAAAAAATTTGTTTGCTCCGCTGAAGGTAAACGTGAACAAGACAAGCGATATGCATATGTTAGATCACATCGTGCTGAAGTAGTGTTGTGGAATTTTTTGCTCAGCATACACACTTGACTACAACTCCTAAGAAGACCCATTTGTTTAGGTCTCATAGGAAACTTTCTCTTGCACAGATTGCACAAGCTGATATGGCTTCCGATTCCAGGAATTTGTCCTAAAGAAACTCTTGAGTTTATGAACAGACAAGCCGGTGGACGTGAAAATCTTGGAATTCTTGCGGAAGATTATAGTAATTATTTACGTTCAAAGCGCACTAGAGAAATGGAATCAGGGGATACAGGTGATGTTTTGGAATATTTACAAAGAAAGCAATTAGAAGATCCCAATTTTGTCTATGCCCTCCAAGTAGATAAGGATGATCTGATTACTAATATTTTCTAGGCAGGTGCAAAGATGATGGTAGACTATGATTATTTTGGTGACGTAGTATGTTTTGATACCACTTACAGGAAGAACAAAGAAGAAAGACCTTTCGCTATTTTTGTTGGTGTCAATAATCACAAGCAAACAATCATATTTGGTGTTGCATTGTTATACAATGAGATTGTTGATACTTTCATTTAGTTGTTTGATACCTTCGCCAAAACAATGTCCGGAAAGACACCAAAGAGCATTTTAACGGATCAAGATGTTGCGATTGCAAAGGCATTAGCTTCACAATGGCTAGAAACACATCATCAACTTTGCATTTGGCACATATATCAAAACGCAGCTAAACATCTTAGTAGTGTCTTTGGAAAGTTTAAGAACTTTGCTGAAGATTTTAGTAGTGTCATATATGAATGATTCTGAGGATGAAGAAGACTTTTGACTGCTTGGAAGAAGTTGCTTGAATAATCTCCAAGTGAATAAATGGCTGAGTCGGCTATATGAATTGAAGGAGAAATGAGCTCTAGTGTATGGGAGACAAACATTTTGGGCAGATATCATCACCACCCAACGCAGCGAAAGCATGAATAATTTCATAAAGAAGTATGTGAGTTACAAATATGATATACTGTGGTTCTTTCGTCACTTTCAAAGATTGCTTGATGATCATCGTTACAAGGAGTTGAGAGCAGACTTTAAAGCAATGCATACCTCCCCCTGCATTTTCTAGCGAATATATTGAGACATGCAGCAAAATTGTACACACCAACAATTTTAAAATGGTTTCAAATTGAACTATGTAAAGCTCATGATTGGGCCTTGAAGATTTTTCCTGAGATTGGAACACTGCGTATATATAAAGTTACTGATCATGGAAAACACTTTCACCATACGGTAACATTTGACTCGGCTGATACTACTATCTCATACAGTTGTAAGAAGTTTGTTGGAATCCCCTCTTCTGGGAGCGTCTTTCTAACCAAGTGATTTTTTTTTTTGCAGATGGAACCCTCTCGTCAGATACCAGTCTCAGAACATTTTGGTCCAAGTAGGAAGTCGGCGGAACAGTAGAAGGTCTTCATGAACATTCTCGATTCACCTACGATGACACATGTGTTTACAGAACCGACTCATTGGTCTGTCCCAGCTCCTGAGTCGCCAATGGGGTCCCTGGAGCTGATTTCAAATCAAGGCATGTTGATCCTAGCAAGGCAGCAACAAGCAGAGCCTATGGAAGCTACCCATGGAGAGTTGCAGCTAAATGGGGAGGAGCCTCTAAGTTCGTCAGGGGTTAAGAGCAGCAAGCGTCGCCGATCAAAAGACAAGAAAGGTAAGTCTAATCTTGACATGGTATCATCAACAACCAAGAAAGTATCACTACAGAAGAAAACGGTTCGTCTTCCACTGGGTATAACAGCTGAAGAACTTCACCAGAATGTGTCACAGTAGAGATGGTACCTACACAACTAAGGAGTGATGCACTTTGAATTTTTTGACAGTTCTCGTGCTATTCTGGTTTGTTTGTCTAAGTTTATTTGCTTGAACTGTTTTAGTATTGTATTATCCTAGGAATTTTAATTTATCGAGCCAAATAATCAGGTAAAACTCTGTATTACAATCACCTTTTAAATAAAATTTCGACCATCTCAGAAAAAAAAACACCCCACTTTACTGGAGAAAATCCAAGGGTAAAGTTGTTTTGCAATTTTTTTTCCCATCCTGGTCTTTATCGTTCAACCTAAATCCAATTTTCATCACTTAATTTTAATTTCTTCTAAGAAATGATGATAGTTTAACTTTTTGGTTTGTGATTGTGCGTGGTGCATAAAGAATTCTCGTACATATGGAATTTACATGAACGTAGGGTGTTCCAAACTTTCGGGATACGGCTATTCATAAAATTCCAATTTAGTTGATTTGGTCGGTGCTTCTGTGCTCCTGTTTCGTTCAGCTTATATGGACGGTTATGCAGATTCGGTACTTAAGCGTGCAAATATCGACAGTTACATTAATCGCATGCTTCAATAAACATGTAAAGATCTAAAGTGTGTAAAAATGTGTATAATCTCACGCTGAAATACTAATGCTGTATTTATTCCCTTCAAAGCATATGGATGTTTCAGTTACTTTATTACTTCATCGTGCATGACCTAGGATGTTCCGAACTTTTCGGAATACGGATATTCATATGATTCCAATTTAGTTGATTTGGTCGTTACATTTATTTCGTTCAACGTATATACTTAAGCATGCAAAATATTAACTGCTAGTATAGCATCATTAGTTGTCCGATTAAATATACTTACCCAATTAAGCAGATAATCAACACCTACCCGACCACCCGAAAAACCACCAGGAATGCTACAACTCTGCCGACAAGACCGGCCTCATCCAAGCACGCACGCGCCCGTGGGGCGCACATCCAACTGTGCGGATCACATAACAAACAGAAGCAGCAGTCCCACATCGAGGAACACAAGTGAGCAGCAAACTCAACCACCTATATATGAAAGGTATTTATTACAGGTAAGGGGATATATCTCATCATCTGAACCCAAGCATTAAACACTCTAACCTACTCTTCTCGCACGTTCGCTTGACTGTTATATCCAATACATCTTCTAACTTAGGCATCGGAGCGTTGAAGGCAGGCCACCCCTGTCTCGACCATCTGACTGTCTGTTTGTCGTTGTATCCTTCTAACAGCCGAATCCGAACACGCGCACCCGAACACCCAAAGAGAGAAGCAGCGCTCGACCATCCGAACAGCCCGAACGTTCGGACGAAGAAGAAGAAGCTCGTACTTGCTTCTGCTAGATTACGTCCCGCGTAATCCGGTAGAAACATTAACAGTATGCATGTAGAGGTATACAACATTTAGATTTTACACGTAGAAATATGTATATATTTTCGCTTTATCCAATATGTTTGGTGCATTCTTATCATTTGGCAAGTCTATTAGTTTCAAGTTTTTTCATGCTTGTAGAGTTCTAGAGCACGAAGAATCTACAAAGTAAAGAATGTGTACAATTTCACTTATCGCTAAAATTATCATTTATAAGCGTTTCATCGTACGTGTAGAATTCTTGAGCACATATGGCTCACATTCTATTCAATTTTCTTTAAATTTCAAAGTTCAAAGCCTTTTCAAGAATATAATCATCTACATGAAAAAAGAAAGAAAAAAATTAACCTCTTGAAAAAGCTTTGACAGGGAGTGTAAATTGACCATATTCTTTTACCTAGAAAACCTGATAATTATCTTGAATCCCTGTTAATCTTGATCAAAGAGCTTGAAAGGTGGTTGACGGTCATGACTGTCTCTATCTTTCTATCTCTCTTTTATTAACCTTTTAACTTTTGAGGTTCAAAATAAATGTCCAGTTTATTGACAAAACCTCCTTTACTTTAATAATTTGTATTGTTTGGCTAAAGTTTCTTCCACAGTTTTAACAGCTTTGTTATTCATGAAGAGCAGAGAAGCCTTGTGCTGCTCTGATTGCTGTCAAGTTTCGACTGTCAAAACCCCAGCAACTGAGACACAACAAATAGTGGAACAGTTTGGAAGGACAAGGATCTTCCAAATAAAGCAGACACTATCATAGACAAATTAAATCAAATGGTCATCAGTCACTAAGTAACATTACCCTTCTATCATTGATCAGAACTAACAATGGTACAGGTTTACAATCAAGTATGTAAGAATTCGCAATTTCACAGCCTCCCGGTACAAACGAAACAAAGAAATCTATGCAGCTAAGAACTATATGAATGGAGCATATAACTCCTGGAGAGACCCTATGAGGAGATCATCTTTAAAGAATGTAATATCTGCTGGAATAGGGTATGTGAAATATGTAGCTTTCACCTTCCCAAAGAAGTAGCCCCAACTGAAGATGCAGAATAGAGACCCTTTTCAGCCATTTTTCGCTGCTTCGACTCACCAGGAAAGAAAGAAGTTCCCTTTAGAACTATCTCTATGCTGCAGATAATGTAGGGTTAGGATAGTTATGTAGAGTTTTCCACATAACTCCAAGTCACATCGCATAACCACAGCATAACAAGGATGATGCTAAAAAAAATGAATCCCTTGTGATCCAATCTTGTACCAAGAGAATGAATTCTATTCCACATCAAAATAATATACACCGAGACTCAACCAACTTGGGACTTCCGAAGCATGCTCCGCACTTCTATCTTGCTTTGTCTCTCAGCTATCCGCACTATCTACTATTGGAGTCAATCCCTTTCTCTTCTACGCCATTATTATTTTCAACACCAACATCTATCACATCAGATGCCTTAAGTTTCTCATCTACCTCCAGTTTATCTTCATCTTTGACATCAGCTATTACCTGAAGAAGTTCCACTGGTGTAGCTGCTGGATCCAGCTCCCTACATCCCTTTGGAGCATTTGAAGAATCTTGACCTGAATGCAAGTATGAAGGAATTTGATGAGAGAACCGGAACATCTCTTCTCTTGGGATTCTCTTGACCTCTCTGGGATCCAAATGTCGGTGAAAAACTGTCTTGAAACCAGCTACTTTCACCAGAGGAGTTACAGTAACACCTAGTTCTTCATTATAGTCCTCAACCACTTCCACCATGTCATACTTGTGTATTACTTCATCGGCTGTCAATTCATTCCAGTCAGGTGACCAATTCCTGTAGAGAGCCCAAACATCACCCTTCTTGGGATATATACAGATAATTCCTCGGGCACCTTTTGTCCACCGAACCTTGTGTGAAAAAGAATTGAGTGATTTATTGTTTTCATACTTCCCTGCTCTGAAATCCCCACATGTTTTTGTAAATCCAGAAGCAACCCAATTTAGAGGGCCTAACTCACTATTTGTTTTTGAATTAAGCCAACTTATACACACTTTGAACGGGCTTGTAGATATCACACAACGAATCATGGCATAATAACGAGGCATCCCATCATCGCCATCATAAGCAGCCCAGACCTGATTTTCTTCAAAAGACTCTTCAGTTCTATCCCTGTCAAAATCATGAAAATCCGAATCGGGAACAGATATAGTCATTTCTGTATCTGTATCTGCATCTGCATCTGCATCTGCATCTGCATCTGCATCTGCATCTGCATTGGCACCAGAAGTGTCAGGATGGATCCTTTCATCAATGTTCTTTTTATCACGCTGCACATCAACGTTCTTCAAAGAGTTATCTGTCGGTTTCCCATTTGCCGCCTCTTTTACAACAGATTTCAACTCATTCAATTTTGTCCAAATTTTCTTCCTGGCCTTGTCCGCTAGCATTTTCTGAAGTTCAAGAAAGGGGAGTTCCCTTGCGACATTGGACTTGGTGGTGGTTCCATTAACCGTACCTGATTCAAACTTAGGCTGATTAGTAACATCCCTTGGAGGCTTGATGCTACCACTGACATCATCCACACCTCTTCTCCTCTTAGCACCACTCACCTGCTTGGAGGCTTGTTGCTTCCTTCGCAAGGCATCCTCTCTTTTTGATGCTGCTTGCGCTTCCTCACGTTCTCTTTTTGCTTTCTCGTACGCCTGTTGAACAACATTTGCAGCTTGGGAAGCCGAAGAAGGACCTGATGTTTTGGAGAATGGACCCCACTGGAAGTTGTTTTGTTGATAAGATTCAGTGAACCCAGCATCTCTACTCCGTCCTGAGCTAAAAGGACCTTTTTCGTGAGTTGATTTATGTTGCTGATGAGATGAATTCCATGAAGTGGATGTCTTGGTGGCCCCTGTAGGTGGTGGAGTTATTTCCACAGCGAAAAATGCTTCATGGCAATTCGGGCAGAGAAGGTTATGGTTAAGATAGACTCTCATGTACTCATATTGCATCTTGCACTTGTGACAGACTGTCCAAAAGGTACTGGATTTTGGTTTACTAGATGAACTAGGAGCTGAAGTGCGAGCCATCCTTGAATTACCCTTCGGAGGTTTTGAACTGGTTGTCGAACTCTTAGTGAAATTAAAAAACCCATTGGCTCCATGAGGGGCCTGTGAAGTCCCAGGCTTCCTCCTTAGGTCAAACGCCACTCTCCTAGACTTATCAGACAGCAAACTCCACGCCTCAGAAAGTAGCTTAAACGCTCCATCAGCTCCGACAGACTTGTTCTTATCAGGGTGAAGCATAAGAGCTAGTTTCCTATACTGCTTCCTCACCGCCTCGTCATCTGCTCTCGGCTCCACACCAAGTATCCCATACCAATCTACTTCCCCATTAACTCTATTCTCTGCAGCAACATGAACATCAAACGTCGCCAACATTTGGGGTAAACCCTCCAGCCCCGGAAACAAATTATGCGCCTTTAAGGCAAATTTCCTTGCTCCCATTATATCTCTTGCCGCAAACTTCTTCTCGGCAATCTCTTTCGCCCTCGTTGCCTCGTCTCTATTGCACTCCATTTTCCTAGATTCTACTCTTCGCAATTAGTCCCGATTAGCTCTACCAATTCAGCTCACCTTATTATTAGAATTAAAAGCATTATGTTAGTAATTTGCTATGAAATGAATCGAGACATACCAAAATAAAGAAAGTTGACAATTCTAGAAGATACATGAACCTCAAAAGGCAAACCTAGTCAGTTGGTAATAAAGCTGAAACAGATATGAAACTTCGAATTAACACAAAAAAAAAAAACACAATTACTCCAACTTAAAATGACAAAACCCAAATGAACCATGATTTGTGGATCTGAATGACAGACTCAAAGAAGTCGAAAATGAATCCAAACAAACCAGGATTAGTTTTGAGTAAATTGAAGTGAGACCCAGATTCAGATATGTGCTAACTGACCTTATAATAAGAGCTGATTGTTGGGTTATGGAATTTGAATCGTCGAAAGACACCATGGACAGACCTCCATATTTTTTTCTTTTTGGGCGAGTTGATTAAAGAATGAATGCGATCCCGAGCAGTTTTGCGCAGATTTTGGAACTTCTGTGAGTTGGGTACTCGAGCTCGGCGTTTCCACGGAATCGGGTCGGGAATTGCAGCGGAGTTGGGCCGAGAGAGGATAGCGATAAAGAGGAGAGCAGATCTTGATCTTTCAAGGAAGGATATGACTCTTAGGTTAACATGAAAGGGGAGCAAAACCGTCATTTTACGAAGACGAAATACTTTACTATATAATAAATAAAGTGGGCCACAAAATTTTACCAAAAAATCGATTTGAAACTCGTTGGGCCCCAAACATATGTGATAGGCTACCCAAAAAATCTAATCGAATTGCGTCCAAACTGAATAAACTTTTACTGTTCGGTACGGTTTCATAGTGTGTAGAAAACTCGTTACCGTATCGTACCGAATTAACAAGTGTCAAAATTGTGCTCTATTCTTTACTTTAAAGATATAAAATCACAATCACCGACTCAAACTATCTTGTAAGTATGTGAAGTTTTACCCAAAAATCGACCCAACCATAAGTATATCAATTAAAACTTTAATGGGCCCAAAAACACATAAGATGGACTAACTAAAAAATCAAACAGAATCGACATGGCTTGAAATGAATGACTACGATATGATTTGGGCTCATACCAATTTGATGATTTTGATCGAACCAACCCAATCAAAGTATATAGTAGGGGTGGCCACGAGACGGGTCGAGCCAATTTTTGGTTGTCCCTATCCCTATCCCAAACGGGACGAGACAGAATTAGGCATATTAAAAGTCTGTCTCGATCGTCTCAAAACCCGAAAGGGATGGAATGTGACAAATCCAATTTTAGGCCCAATTTATAATGAACATTTGATAGAGTATTTAACAACAAAAATCCAAATGAGACAGGATGAACTAAACTTTGACCTCAATATAAGATAAACATAGTATGATAAGACCTAGAAGTCTACAACTACACACAAAGTAATACCGTTTTACTTAATGTTTGTTTAAAAACAGTGTGATACAATTAGTTTAATTAAAAGCAGTGTGCTTTTAATGTTTAATTAAAAGTAGTAAAACTACAAGCAATTATTTCATGCTTAAAAATTCATTTAGTTCATACTACAAGTAGTGTGATATTTTGATTGTTGTAGGATAATTTATTTTTTGAGTTGAATATTACTAATTGTTTGATAATTTAATATGTTAACTCTTAATAAAATAAATGATAACAATCGATCTATAAATAATAAACTAGTAGATTTTATACATAAATATGTAGAGGTTATCACAAATGTGGTTACCAAGAGTAAAACTTGTCCCGCGACTTCCTCCTCCCACGACTCCCTTGTAAACCTTTGAGCCGCCTTTCACCGTTTAGGGTGAGTTGTCGACTCTAGCATCCCCGTCTGACATCGTCTATCTCCTCTTTGCCTCCATTCCCCATTGATCCAACATCCATTTTCTTTTAGATCTTGTTTTTAAATATTTTCAAACCCTAACCCTAGTCTTCTTCCCAAATCCTATTCTTTTCCCTTCTTTCTTGCTATTTTGAGTTAGGGTTTTTTTAACATATTAATAAACCCTAAACATTCTCCACCTTTGGCCTTTGATCTCTCGCTGGGAGAGGAAGATGAGGCCAATGAATTTGATTTTGCTATGATGAGGGTTTTTTCTTCAACTTCTTTATTGATGAATGAGGCAAAATCTCTCAAGTTCTTGATGTTTCGGCTGTTGAGTGGTTTCAAAGGCATGAGTGCGATTACCATTTAGCCAGAGACTCTGAACCGATTTGAGGTTACTTTTAGGGATCGAAGCGCCTTTCAGAGAGCTATAGATCGAGGAACTTGCTTCTTTAAAGATACCACGGTTATCGTTGAGGAATTCGATGGATTTGCACCTGTTGAGTTGGTCCTAGCAGCCAAAACTAGGGTTTGGACGAAGCCTAAGATCATCGGTGGTGATCTGCATGATGAGCAACCGACAATAGGTTGGTGGGAAACCCTATGTAATCACCTAGGTAAATATGTGGATTATGACAGGTTGCGTTTGGAGGAGTTGGACGAGGTCCAACTCTTTGTGGAAGTGAATATGAGGAACCCTTTTATCACTCACTTGATGGTTCCGTTAGATAAGAAAGCTTGGCTGGAATGCAAAGTTGAGTACCTGACACTGAAGGCTATTGTAGGGGATGTGGTACTTACGCTCACGTGCAACAAGATTGTCTTATCCATTGTACTAGGTTGGAAGTTGAGCTTGAAGCTGAAGGTCAGCAACAGGCAATAAAGAGGATGTGGAGATTTAGGGATGAGATGCCTGGACCGAGAGAAGGAGTTGGCAACCAGCAAGGGGAGGTTGCGTATAATTTAGGCAATGACACTGTGAAGCTGTATCAGATGGGAACTCGTCAGAGGCGGAAAGTGATCGTTAATAGGCCAAGGCCCCAAACAGGTATTTTCTCAAGCCAACAGATGATGCTTATCAGTTGGATTACGTTAGGAGTTTTGGGAAATGAGTCTTTGCTCATGATGCAGGTGGTGCAGGATGTGGGTTCAGCCACCATGGATGTGGGCACCTAGCTAACTAAGGAGTGGTACACCCATTATTTGTTTGAAGCCCTCTAGTGCTACTCTGATTTGTTAGTCTAAGTTTTGTTAAGCATCATATTGTTTATCTAACATAGGAGTACTGTAGGACTTCTCTTTTAGCGGGCCGGGTAATCCGGTGAAGTTCTGTATTCCTATCACAAGTTCCGAGTGGATATAAAACTTTGAGCCTGTGACGACCCGAACCAGAATCTGATGCATATTCGGCACGATTCTCGAGATTGAGTTTAGTCGCAGTTTATTGTCGTAATTGTGGTTTGCCGATTCGATTCGCGACTATGTTTTCGGTCAAGAATTTGAGTTGGGTATCTTCACGGAAGTTGTAGATTACATGATTTCGAGCTTGTGGGCGGTTCCAGAAGATTTTTCCGATAACCGAGGAATATTTTATGATTATTTGAAGTTTCGGTTCCGACGAGTTTATCCGATTGTTTCAAGTTTATCCGAATCGTGATGGTTATCCATTTCGAATCGTCGATCGACCCGAGGCTCGAGTATAAATATCGAAATAGTCGAGAATTGTCGTAAAAATACTGTTTTGCTTTGACCAGATGTGGACTTTCCGTTTTTGGTAAGTTGACCACGTTGACCCGATAAGGAAGTTTCCCGTTTGGGAGTCACCGTCCGACGACCTAGATTCCGGCCACCTCCGACTTCGGCGAGGGTATGGTTCGATTCCTTGTTCAATTTCGAGTTGAATGATGTGTGTGTTGATGAGAATTGGTGGGTTTTTAGTTGAACCCGATTCAGGTTACGTTGCCGGAATTCGCCCTTGACGGGGGGTGGTTTTCCGGTGACCCTTGGTGGCCGAGGGGTGAGGGATTTTACTCGCCTTACCCCAAGGAAGCTCTCCATGTGATTTAATTGAGGATTTGTTGAGTTTTCCGGTGAACCCGAATGGGTTGCCGGAGTTGTTTTTCCGGTTAGGTTTCGATTGAATTGAGGTGGTTCCGGTCAGTTTTGAGCTTTGTACCAGTTATGAAAGTTGTTCGGCTTGATGAGGTCTTTAATTCTGGAACTTTCCGCCGTGAAATTTCACCGTTGACGGCGCGCCGCCGCCGACGGCGACGGTCAACGGCGAGGAAAAGTCAACTTTTCAGATTTCGATAATTTTAATGACGTTTTTCTCGAAATCACGCCCTGATCGTCATCCAGAGGTTTTTGGGTTGAATTGGTTAGCTGATTTTCAGTCGAGGTTTCGAGTTGGGATTTCGGGATTTTTGTAATTCATTTTGTACTGCATTTCGTATTTCCGGGAACGGTTGGTTTTCGTGCATCAGTACAGTGTTGTGGATTACGATATTAATCAGTATGTTTTTTGAATATTCAGGAGATCGAGATCGGGATCGTGATCGAGCTTCTGGCGAGGGATCTTCTGCCGGTCCTCGAGATTAGCGCGAGTGCGTATTTTGCTCACCTGTGAGTGGACAATTTCTTTTCACGGAATTCTTGCGAGTCTTTTATATGATTTATGAATTTGAGCATGCATATGAGATTTCGGATTTGCATGAGCATGTGATTTACGATTATACGATTATACGTATACGGATATACGTATACGAATATGCATACATTTATATATTGTTTCATGCATTTGCATCGAGCTGTTTATGATTTAGTTTACACAGAGTACAGTCGTTGTTACACTGTTGTATCGATACACTTTGCCTCTCGGTTGATCCCCGATGGTAGGCCGCTTGGAGGGGCGTTTCCCCAACCAGACCGGTGAGAGGCGTATCCCCGGATCCAAGGCCATTTCTGGCTAGAATCACGTGTGGGTCTGGGATCCCGTGATTCTGACTGTACTAGCACGGTGTGTGTCCTTGAGTGACCCCGTGGGATTTTTACTTGCATGCTCAGTACACTGGAGGAGTATGAGTTTTATCTCGTGTACTATGTTGTTTTATTTACCTGGACTCGCATATGTTATTTTAAACATATATATCAACTGGTGAAAGACATTTATTTTCGTCCACTCACTCTAACGTGTTTATTGTCTTTCCCCTGGGCTTTTCGGTTTCCGTGCCCAGTTGCAGTTCAGGTTTTGGTGTTTTCACGTCGCGGTTTGGAGGCTAGTGATCAGAGTTACCTGTGCTTTCCAGTAGGTTCTTGTTTCGCCTACTGATGTGTATATTGTATATGTTTTACTTTAGAGGTCGCTCTGATACATTCGGATACTTGTTTATACGAATTTTCTCGGATATACATATATACATTGTACAGTTTGTTTACTGTTATTGATTATATTGATGTTGAGAAATCCGGATGGGATTTGTGCCCACGGTTTGGCTTTTGTGGCATGGGATGAAGTGTTATTTTCAGGGTGCAGGTTTATGCAATTCCACGTTAGTTGGTTCGTATTTTGTTGGTTCGTATTTTCAAAAAATTTCAAAAAAATTTTTTGGTTCGTATTTTCGAAAGGGTTTGGTTCCGGTTTAGGTAACTGAATCGGGATTGGGTCCTTTCATTTTGGTATCAAAGCATTAGGTTGTCAGATTCTGTAGACTCTTGTTGTTGTGACGCTTAAGGTATTTGAGTTGATACAGCATGACTGGAGTGATGACCCGACTGGCCAGCGGTACTCATCAATACTTCGGGTGTTGTATGTCCTCAAATATCTGCGGTTTCATGATTACGTTCTTTCTGCTTGTACCTAATGCTTGTCTTGTATCAGTAGGATGCCTCCTCGACGTGGTCCCCGTGTTGATCGGGATGATGATCCTGATGAGGATCGCCGAACGCGCGACTTGCTGATGCGAGTGCTGCGTTTGGAATAGCGTTTTGACCCTATGGTCAAGGCTCGCACTGCGGGTGCTACTGTGTTTTCGGGTTCAGTTGATCCAGAGATATGCGAGGCATGGTTGGTTCAGATTGAACGGGTTTGTGAGCGTCTGCAGTTTACTCCTGAGCAGATGACAGTAGCCGCAGTTGGTTTACTTGAGGGTGATGCATACTTTTTGTGGGTTAGCACCGACAGAGTTCCAGTGGATACTCCGTGGACATTGTTTAGTGATTTGTTTATGCGGAGGTATTTTAATCAGGCTACCCAGCAGCGCAAGTACGAGGAGTTTACGAACTTGAGGCAGGGCAGTTTGTCTGTACTCGAGTATCGGGATCGGTTTGCCCGTTTGTCTCGTTTTGCGCGGGATATGGTGGCTACAGAGGAAGCCAAGTGTCATAGGTTTGAGCTGGGATTGAATCTGAACATCAAGGCGACCTTGACTACGATGCCTCGGAACAACTTTGATGAGTTTGTTAGTGCTGCACTCCGAGGCGAGGATATTGAGCAAGAGAGACAGCAGAGGTATCGGCCGAGACGATTTGAGGAAGGTGAACCGAGTCAGGGGCCTTCAAAGAGGCAGAGTTCAGATACTTCTGATTCAGCTTCATCTTCAGGCGGTGGATCATATCGACCACCAGCTGGTGTACCAAGGCAGAGACCGTTATTGAGGAGAGATAGACCACAGCGACCGCAGGCTAGTGTTGGTTCCAGCGGTTCTAGTTATCCACGGCGTACTGGTGGCACTTGTGCTGTACCGAGGGAGTACCCATTGTGCAGTCTCTGTAGTCGACATCATGTGGGTCCGTGTCAACAAGGTCCTGTCACTTGTTTCCGCTGTGGCCAGGTGGGTCACTATGCGAGGGAGTGTCCTCAGTTATATGGTGGTGACGGACAGGCGGTCAGAGTTCCGGAGGAGAGCGAGGAGCCACTACGGGAGCTCGACCAGCACAGTTTGTAGGTCAGGG
Source organism: Geum urbanum (assembly GCA_946800695.1). Lineage (NCBI taxonomy): Eukaryota > Viridiplantae > Streptophyta > Magnoliopsida > Rosales > Rosaceae > Geum > Geum urbanum. The sequence goes on from OX327003.1 coordinate 62,713,902, forward strand.
TAGGCAGCAGGGACAGGCCCAGTGAGGACGACCAGCCGGACAGGCGAGGGTTCATGCTATGACTCTACGTGAGGGCAGAGCATCACCGGAGGTCGTTATTGGTACGTTACATGTTTTTGGTATTCCTGTACTTGCATTGTTAGATCCGGGCGCTACACATTCATTCATATCATTTAGATTGTCATCATTGGCTACGGTACTTGCATCTCCACTTCCGGGGTTGTGGAGGGTGTTGTATCCGTCAGGTGAGGTTGTGAGCATCGGTTGGGTTTACCGAGATTGTGAGGTGTTTATTGATGGCCATGGTTTAGCCGCAGATCTGTTGCTGCTTGATATTGTGGATTTTGATTTGATTTTGGGTATGGACTTCCTGGAGTCGCACTGGGCCATGTTTGATTGCCACTGGAAGGAGGTCGCGTTTCGACGACCAGGGCTACCTGAGATACTGTTCCGTGGCGAGAAGAACACTTCACTACCGTGTTTGATTTCCGCGATGAGGGCGGATCGGTTGATGAAGAAGGGTTGTGTTGCTTACTTAGCCCATGTTGTGGACACTACAGCTGTAGTGTCAGATCTTGGTAGTATTGAAGTTGTGTCTGAGTTTCCAGATGTGTTTCCAGCAGAGTTACCTGGTATACCCCCTGTACGGGAGATTGATTTTACCATTGAGTTATTACCAGGTACTGGACCAATTTCCCAGACACCGTATCGGATGGCGCCTGCGGAGTTAAAGGAGTTGCAGATTCAGCTCCAGGAGTTGCTAGAGAAGGGATTCATTCGACCGAGTGTTTCTCCGTGGGGTGCTCCAGTGTTGTTTGTGCGGAAGAAAGACGGGTCCATGCGTTTGTGCATTGACTATCGGAAGCTGAATCAGATTACAGTGAGGAACAAGTATCCGTTGCCGCGGATTGACGACTTGTTCGATCAGCTGAAGGGAGCAGCAGTCTTTTCGAAGATTGACCTTCGATCCGGATATCACCAGTTGAGGATCCGAGATTCAGATGTAGCCAGGACAGCTTTTAGGACGCGGTACAGGCACTATGAGTTTTTGGTTATGCCGTTTGGGTTGACCAATGCCCCCGCAGCTTTCATGGACTTGATGAATCAGGTGTTTCGGCGATTCCTAGACAAGTTCGTGATTGTATTTATTGATGATATCCTGATCTATTCCAGGAGTGTGGGCCAGCACAGGAAGCACTTACGAGCAGTGTTACGAACTTTGCGGGACCATCAGTTGTTCGCGAAGTTTAGCAAGTGTGAGTTCTGGTTGGATAGTGTGAAGTTTTTGGGCCACGTGATTTCGGCCGAGGGAGTTAGTGTTGATCCTGACAAGATCGAGGCCGTGCTAAATTGGAGTAGACCCACTACTGTGCCGGAGATCCGTAGTTTCTTGGGGTTAGCAGGCTATTATCGACGGTTTGTACAGGATTTCTCCCGGATTGCTACACCACTGACCAGATTGACGAAGAATGGCGTCAAGTTTGAGTGGTCTGATGCGTGCAAGGAGAGTTATTTGCTCCTGAAGGAGAGATTGACTACCGCACCGGTTCTGACATTGCCAGACGACAGTGGTGAGTTTGTTGTGTACAGTGACGCGTCGAAGTTGGGCCTTGGCTGTGTATTGATGCAGCATGGTAGAGTTGTGGCATATGGTTCCAGACAGCTGAAACCACATGAGGTCAACTATCCAACGCATGATTTGGAGTTAGCCGCTATTGTGTTAGCGTTGAAAAGTTGGAGACATTACCTGTATGGTGCTCAATATAAGATTTTCACTGATCACAAGAGTCTCACCTACTTGCGGACGCAGCCGGATCTGAATATGAGGCAGCGGCGATGGATGGAGTTAATCAACGATTATGACTGTACATTTGAGTACCATCCGGGGAAGGCCAATGTTGTGGCAGATGCACTTAGCCGGAAGTCTGGAGCCTCGTTGTTTCACATGTGTGTGGCCAGAGTATCGATGTTAGCCGAGCTCCGAGCTACTGGTGCTGTGTTTGGGTATGATGATGATGGAGCTTTGTTGGCCAGTTTCCAGGTTCGACCCGTATTGGTTTATCAAGTACGGGAGGCACAGGATTTAGATCCTTACTTGCTGGGCAAGAAGACCATGATTCGAAATGGTGTGCCTACAGAGTTCCGATTGAGCGACGACGGTACGTTGTTGTTCAGAGGCAGGCTATGTGTACCCAGAGATGAGGACTTGAAGAAGGAGATTCTGGACGAGGCCCACAGTTCAGCGTATGCGATGCATCCCGGAGGTACGAAGATGTTTCGTACACTTCGAGTGTACTACTGGTGGCGCAACATGAAGCGGGAGATTGCCGCGTACGTGAGTAGATGTTTGGTTTGTCAGCAGGTGAAGGCGGAGAGACAGAAACCTGCAGGGAAATTACAGCCACTTGAGATTCCGGTTTGGAAGTAGGAACATATTACGATGGATTTCGTCTATCAGTTGCCGCGTACTTCGGCGGGCAACACTGGCGTTTGGGTTATTGTTGACCGATTGACAAAATCCGCACATTTTCTTGCACTTCCGGGGAAGATTTCAGTGGGCAGATTGGCCAAGTTGTACTTATCCGAGATTGTTCGCCTGCATGGTGTGCCTGTGTCCATTGTTTCTGACCGAGATAGTCAGTTCATTTCTGAGTTTTGGCAGGCGTTGCAACGAGCATTGGGCACGAGGTTACGGTTTAGTACAGCTTTCTATCCTCAGACTGACGGGCAATCTAAGCGGACCATTCAGACACTTGAGGATATGCTGAGATCATGTGTGTTGCAGTTTCGTGGAAACTGGGATCAGCAGTTACACTTGATCGAGTTCGCCTACAACAACAGCTATCAGGCCAGTATTGAGATGGCACCGTACGAGGCTCTGTACGGAAAGCAGTGTCGCACTCCATTGTGTTGGAGTGAGGTGGGCGAGCGTTGGCTTATTGGTCCAGATTTGGTGAAAACCACGATGGAGGACATACAGGTTATCCAAGATCGGTTGAAGATCGCTCAGGATCGGCAGAAGAGTTATGCAGATGTGAGGAGGAAGAGTTTAGAGTTTGAGGTTGGTGATTGGGTCTTCCTGAAACTATCTCCGTGGAGGGGAGTTGTGCGTTTCGGGAAGCGTGGCAAGCTTCGACCACGGTACATTGGTCCGTATGAGATTACGGAGAGGGTTGGAGCTGTTGCTTACAGACTTGAGTTACCGGCTGAGATGGCTCGTGTGCATGATGTCTTCCATGTTTCGATGTTGCGGAAGTACATTTCAGATCCTTCACATGTGTTAGCCCACAGCAGTTGCCGATCAGAGAGGATTTATCGTATGTTGAGGAGCCAGTGCAGATTCTCGATCGTCGTGAGCAGGAGTTGAGGCACCGTGTGATTCCGCTGCTGAAGGTCTTGTGGCAGAACCATTCAGTTGAGGAGGCCACCTGGGAGACCGAGCAGCGTATGCGGGAGCAGTATCCTCATCTGTTCACTTGACAGGTACGTAAATTTCGAGGTCGAAATTTCTTTAATGGGGGTAGATTTGTGACGACCCGAACCAGAATCTGATGCATATTCGGCACGATTCCCGAGATTGAGTTTAGTCGCAGTTTATTGTCGTAATTGTGGTTTGCCGATTCAATTCGCGACTATGTTTTCGGTCGAGAATTTGAGTTGGGTATCTTCACGGAAGTTGGGTATCTTCACGGTCAAGGCGGGACGTTCGCCCCCCGGGTCAGCCCGTTCTCGGCGCACATACTGAAAAGAGGAAGGGATCCCCACGCCAAGATAACGAAGATTGCCCGGTTCGACGGGAGCGGGGATCCACGAGCGCACGTGGACGAATTTCGGTCCACCACGGACGGGACCCGATATTCGGACCCAACCTTGTGTTTCCTGTTCCAGGAAACACTGGCGGAGGAGGCACGGAGCTGGTTCTACGAGATCCCGCCGGGGTCCATCCACTCGTTCCTCGAGCTGGCGGAGAGTTTTCAGAAGCGCTATCGGCTCCAGGGGAAGTATAACACCACGGGCATCCTCCTGAAGGTCCGCCAGGGGAGGGACGAGAGTTTGTCGAGCTACATTAATCGATGGAGGACGCTCGCAAGCACATGCAGGGACCTTGACAAACGAGTGGCCAAGGTCGCCCTGATGGACAACCTGCTCGCCACCCCATTCGTAGAGAAACTCGTGAGGAAGGAACATCTCGACTACGACGAGATCATGGAAATGATTGTGCAGAAGGCACTGGTGGAAACGCGGGTGTACGGAGCCGCCTCCGAACCAGCTCCGTGGTCAGTTGTTTCCATCAGACCCGAGGCAACGGACGCTCAACCACAACAGCTGACGGACAGCGGGAGACCAACCGGGGGCTTCAAGAGGAACCGGGATACATACAGGCAGAACTACCAAAGGCCCGTCTTCCGCGGATATCAGGGCAACAATTACAACCAGGCGCAGGATGCCCGTTTTCCGCCAGCCCCACGCTATCGACCGGCGGTACAGGAGGTCTTCACAGTCGACGGGCAGTCACCCGAGCACCTGCTCGGCCTGAACCGACACCGAATACCGCCGCCGAACAACATGGCGAAGGCGGGGGTACCGGCCGGCCAGTTACCGGACGTATGGTGCGAGTTCCACAACGCCACCACCCACCGTACCAACAGCTGCATCATGTTGAAGAAGGCCCTCGAGGACATGGAGGACGAACGGACGAATGCTCCCAGGGCGGAAGGACAGCAGCACCAGGCAGGCGCCAGGACCCGTGGGACCATCAACACGATATCCGGGGGCAAGCGCAAGGGGAGAGCATCGTCGCCCGATCGCCCGAGTAGGGATGTGCTAGCGATCGGGGCAAGGAGAGCGCCCGGGGCACGACGGAAGGAGGCGCCCACCATCAGCTTCACAGCAGGGGACGAGGAAGAAAATCCAAGGGACAGCACCCTACCGTTCGTGATCGACGCGATCATCGACCAATTCCTTGTGAAGAGGGTACTAGTCGACAACGGGGCGTCTGTCAACATAATCTACCTGGACGCATACGCGGCGCTTGGCCGACCCGCCAACAAGGTGACATAGGACCATGAATGCATCTCCAGCTTCACGGGCGAGACCTCATATCCTATCGGGAGTGACAACCTGCGGGTCGAGATTGGCGCGCCCAACTCCCCGCACGGCAAGATCTGGACGGACTTTATCATCATGGACACCCCCTCCCCCTACAACGCCATACTCGGGAGGCCTGGAATCTGCAAATTAAAATTGATCATCGCAGGACACCTGCTCTTGGGAAGATTCCCAGCTGAGCATGGGATCGGCCATGTCCAAGGATACAATCAGCAGGAAACCACGGAGACTCGAGGCAGGCAGGAGGTCCTTACCTTAGGACCCACGGATCTGGAGACACGATCCACGCACGGGCGGCGCAAGGCAACACCACGAGTAATCTACTAAGGGCGAGGAAACGGACCGCCCGATCATCCGGACGGGCGCGTCCAAACTAGGGAACGCCCCGCCCACGGAACGCCCAAAATTTGGAGAAGTATTGTTGCTGTCAGTCATTATACTTGTTACTCTTTCCGTTAGCCTATATTTGCGCGTTCGTTTGCCCTTGACCCGCCCGCCCATGAACTCGGGGGACTGGGGGACTGGGGATAGGCCACCGAATGAAGGCACTGCTTTACATACTCGCACAAGTTATTTAAAGAGGCGCCAAAAAAAAAAAAAAAAACACAGAGCCGCACAGGCGAGAGGTAAAGCAGTTCCACTCAGTCCAAAAATTACAACACCTACTCTATTACAAACAAAGAAACAACTACTCCGCCCCCGTCTCCACATCCAACTCCTCACCCTCATCCGATGTCACCGCAACCTCAGCTTCCGCCTGTTCGCCCGGCCCCACCCGCCTGACCACTGGCTCCAGCTCAGCCTCAGCACGTCCCCTGGAAGGCCCCGCCACTCTCTCGTACGAAGGAACCTCGACGCCCGACAGCCTCTCGACTTCAGACTCCAGGAACGCCACTCGGGCGGTTGCTTCAGCACGAACACGCTTCAGCTCACCTCGCAGACACTCCGCCTCGGCCACGGCCTTATCTCTGTCAATCTTGGCCAGAGTTTCACAGGCAGCAGCTTCTCCCGCCCGGATATCCGCCTCGTTCACACGAGCAACGTATCGCCGCATCAGATCGACGGCCTTCTCCCTGGCGGTCACCACCACGTCCATCGCCCTCTGGTGCTCCAGCGCGCCCTCCCTGAGGCGTGCAAGTTCCGCAATCTCCCGAGAGTGGTAGCGGAAGACCTGCTGCATCAGACGAGCGCATGAACCAAAAACCCCATCCAGCCCATCAGCGGGAGCCTCCTCCACCGACGGCAGCGCGACCGCGAGCGCAGCAGCATCATCCTCCAGGGACTGGCGCACTCTCTCCACAACATCATCGCCCGACCCAGAAGCGGGGCCAGGAGAAGCGTCCTCCGCCCGCGCCCTCTTCCGCGCACGTTTTCCACTCTTCCCGTGCGGGGGAGACTTTGGCACCTCCAAGGCCAGAGGAGGAGGATCTGGAAAACAATAAATCTGGGGAGGACTCGGGGACCGATCTGGGACAACCGCCCGACTTGGAGACGGCCCCACAACAAGCGCACGACTCACCGGTGCCAGCGCGGGACCACCCTCCCGCCTACTCGTACCACCACTCCGCACGACCAGCTGTTGCTCACGTTCTGCCTCGACCTGCGTCTCGGCTCCAGCAACATCGCCCGCCGGCAGAAGAGGAGCATCCGCTTGTGGCACTTGAACATATGGAGCAGGGGCACCCACACCGCCCACCGGGGGCGCACGTTTGGCATCATCTGCCACCGCGCGGACCTTCGCCCCGGCACCCAGCAACCTAAGCATTCGACGCTTGCTCACTCCATCCATCTTCTTCGCTACAAACGCACGCGCAGACAGGTTAGCAAACCAGATAACACTTTCGCAACATTTGAATTCTACTTACTGTCACGCCCGCACTCGTTAGACCTTCGCCCACACTGAGCGCGCATGTACACTGGGGGACTTCCGCCCATGTAGCCCCATTGGGCGACCAACCCAAACACTTGGCCGCAGACAGAGGAACAACACCACAAACACCAAAACCCACCAAATATCACCCAAATCAAATCTAACCCACCCCACCTCAAGAACCAACCCTGTTCTTTAGGCAAACAACAACAAAAATCCAGTAAAACCCAAACACAGCCCAGAAGCCACACAACACACAAACCCGACAGGTACACAAATATCAAGGATAAAGGACTCACCAGCCTGGGATGGCACTACTGGGTACAAACGACGACCACGAACTCCGGCAGCAGGGGACAAAATACGGCAAATCTCAAGGGGAGCAGACCACAGGAAAATTTTTGCAGAGCTTTTTGTGAACCATGGAAGTCTAGGAACAGACCACCCATACCCCTATTTATACTAATCGGTCGATATCAGCCAGTCGGTGCCAGCCGTCCGTTCCATCATGCCCACCGTAGGATTGGGACGCATGGCACCACCCGGTTCACTTGCCCTTCTCAGTAACCGTGCCAGCCCATCATCTCCCCACCTTAAAAAAAAAAAACAACCCTAGCACGACTTCCAACGGTTCGACACGTGGCACCCATGCCCCACCTCACGCGCCAACGCGCGCGACGCCTGCCCTTCAGGCAATCACAGCGAAAGCGGTATTTAATGCCTGGCCCACGCCAGCATCAAATACGACGGCCAGCATTCGTCACAACGGTTCCCAAGGAAAAAGGCAATGTCATCTCAAAACCGTTTCATCACCAGCACACCACCAAAACCCAAGGCAAGACACACCACCCGCACGACTGGTAGAGACAGATCACAAAGCACACGTCCAAACAAGGTAAACGCCACTACACGCACACACCAGCTCGGCCCTGGCAGGTTGCAGGCGCCGAGGGTAAACGCGCGCCCGGGAGCGGGGTACGCCCCCCCCCCCCTCCCGTACGCAAAGATACAGGTTGCCTATACGAAAAGGCCAGGGGTCCGTCCTCCCCTTGCAGTCCCTGGAACCAACGGGCGACGGGTGTGGGGCACGTCCCCTCCGTTCGCACACAGCACAGGTCGGATAAACAACAGAGGCATGAGGTCCGCCCTCTCTCTGTGTCCCAGGCAACAGATGGGCGGCAACAGGCATGGGGTCCCGTCCCCTCTCTTGCGCGCGCCAATGGTGGCACGGGCGTGGGGTTCTTTTTCCCCGTTCACCAGTTCATTCCAAAGCAGAGGCATGGGATACGTCCCCTCTCCTGACGAAATTTGATAGGCAAAACACGGGCGTGGGGTTCTTCCCCTCCGTGCCAACTGAAGTCCTAGTAGGGACGTGAGGTCCGCCCCCCCCCCTATAGGCAACACAAACGACGCGAATGGAGGGTACGCTCCTCATTCGACGATCGCAACAACGAAAGCTGACTTAGCGGGGCTAAGCTCGATGGGCGGCACGGGCGCGGGGTTCTTCCCCTCCGTGTGCGTAACGATAACGATACGCAAGCCGGCTTGGGCGGCAGAGGCATGGGGTCGAGTGGTCCTCTCTCTCCGCTAAGACCGATGGGCGGCGTGGGTATGGGGTCTAGTGTTCCCCTCCGTGAGCGCACCGTTACCGAACGACAAGCCGACTCGGACAGCTTGGGGGTGTCGTGTTCCCCCCCTTGATCGTATCGATGACCGATGGACGTCGCGGGAGTTGGTGTTTCCCCCCGGACGCCGACAGCAACACCGGGTTAGGCGACAAAGGCATGCGGCACGCCCCCTCTTTGCGCGCGCTAAATCCGAAGAACGGCACGGGTACGGTGTTCGCTCCCTCCGTAGCGCGTTACTTATAGGTCGCGGTCTTGATCCCTCCGTCGATGCTATACCGTACGGAACGGCATCCCCGTTTACGTACGCGGTGCACCACACCATTCCAGCGCTGGCATCACGAAAAAAAAAAAAAACATTCACACACATTCATTCATCATACCATACACCCGCACATCTTGCACAAACTATACATGTATGCTTATACTTATATACCTCTACCTATATCTATCACACTTGTGTATGTTTTCAAAACCAAACCCACCTGGGCGCACGGCTCCAAACACATAGCAACTCTTGTTTACGAGCCGGGCCCATACCAGCATCAACGTCCACAACACAGGTACACCACTCGCACGAACAGGTACACGCTCGGGCACCCCGGTCCCGCTCCGTCATGCGATCCCTTTCTTGACCGGAGAGTTGGGGGACTTGGAGGGGTCACAGGATCGTGACCGCTGCTCAACCGGATAAGTATTCTTGTTAATCGCCCACCCTTTTTCAACTCCCCAGTCAAGAAAGTTCTCTTTGACTTGGGGAATTGGGGGACTTGTTAGTATTGTGTTAGTATTGCATAATTAGTTGTACGATTAACATACTTATCCACTTAAGCAGATTAGCAACACCTACTCAACCACATGCAAGACCACCAAGGAAGCACCAACTTCACTCACCGGACCCACCCCTTCCGAGCGCGCACGCGCCCGTGGGGGGCGCGCCCGAACATGCGGATCACACACCAGCAGGAACCATCAGTCCCACATCGAAGAAGAACACCAGGTTCCAATCTCAGACACCTATACATATCAGGTATTTATTACAGGTAAGATCATCCCATCGAACGGTATCTAATTCCATTCGATCACTCATTCATGTTCCAGCACACCAATTCACACTCCATTGACCTCAACACAACACGTTGGACTCAATCTCTCAATTCATACCACACCACTCGCACGTTCGCTTGACTGTTATATCCAGTACATATTCTGACTTAGGCATCGGAGCGTTGAAGGCGGGCCACCCCGTCTTGACCCCTGACCGCCTGCTTCATTGTTGTATTCTTCTAACAGTTGCTCCCGAACGCCCGAGGAAGGAGGCACCCGCAAGAAGAGCCCGCACGCACGAAGAGAAGGAAGAAGAGGAGAGTCCGCCCATCCGAACAGCCCCACCGTTCGGACGCACCAAGGAGGGGAGGTCCACCGCACGACCGAGGAAGGAAGAGGAAGCTTATTCTTGTTGCTTCTGCCCCATTACGCCTCCGCGCGTAATTCGGTAGAAACACTTGTTTATACGAATTTTCTCGGATATACATATATACATTGTACAGTTTGTTTACTGTTATTGATTATATTGATGTTGAGAAATCCGGATGGGATTGGTGCCCACGGTTTGGCTTTTGTGGCATAGGATGAAGTGTTATTTTCAGGGTGCAGGTTTATGCAATTCCACGTTAGTAACGAAACTCTGCCGAAATTTCAAAAATTTTTGTTGGTTCGTATTTATGAAAGGGTTTGGTTCCGGTTTAGGTAACTGAATCGGGATTGGGTCCTTTCAGAGCCATTTAAAAAAATAGAAAAAATATATTATATACGCGAGATGGGACGAGTCTATCAGGATTTGAAAATCAACACCCGATCTCGTCCCTAAAAAACAGGACGGATTGGGACGGGATGAAATACTGAAAGTTTTATTTTTCGTCTCTTCTCGTCCCTTGCGGGATCGAGTCGGATTAGGAATTTACGGGATTCGTGTCCAACCCTAGTATCTACCAATCCGGAAAATCTTGACAATGAAAACAAAATAAAAATATCAAATTAAAAGCTCAAAAAGTTTCCCCAACTAGTAGTGAACTGTGCTGCATATAATTGGCCCTCTTGTCAATGACGACTTGATAAGAGTTGCTACTTAGTACTTGGTATGTACGTATAAGCTTGGCAGCTAAATTGGGTGAGAAATAGGAAGACGACGTTGCTTTCAATCAGAAATGTTCTTTTGCACTTATACTGATACAGAGAACTCGATCGGCTATACAAGTAGTTGACGCACTTATTCGGTTATTCCATATATCCACTCCTCAATCAACTTCAACAGCACTAGGCGAAATCTCCTCTAGCATTACATTGAGTTGGTGTCTCTTCATTCGATTCCTCTATGCCGAAACTACAATAACTGAGACCCCCATTTGTTGTGGACAGTACCCTCTCCCTCCGATTCAGTTCCCTCGTTTTCATACTTGACGTATTCAACTAAGGTGTTCGATGACATTAATGTATAAGATCAAATTAAAGTTGATAAAACTTTGTGTGTATCATCGCCCGGCCCGCTATAGAAATTCTCATGCAAGTGCAAGTGCAAATGCAAATTCTAATTCAAATTCAAATTCAAGTTCAAATTCAAATTCATGTACGTAGACCATGCATGCCTTAGAGCAAATGCACCCATTTGGGGAGGGGAGGGTCAATTTTCCACCCAGGTCAATACACTATTCATCTGAATTGGTCCTTGGTCCTTGGTTTGACAATGCAGCAATGAGATCAATTCGAAGACTAATTACTATTCACATAATTTATATTTAATATATTTTTTAGGTTTTGTTAAGTACTTAATTATTTAACATTATTGGTGAATAATTAACCAAATTGAATATTTAAAAAAAATCATATAATTAATTTCGAATGACGTGCATTTTCGATACGAATATGGCAAACCAATGTACGTACGCCACGTGTCACCCTCAATATCGTTATCTTTCAGCCAAAAATATCTGACATCTCCGAATAGATTTTCAACCAATTGGTGAGGAACACGTGTCCATTGCAAGATTCGTTATCTTCTGAAATAATTGGAGACGATTTTCGATAAGATTTTCAACCAATTGGTACACGCCACGTGTAATCACGATAACTTTTTAGCTTCAACAAAAGTCAATAAATAAGGCCGGTACTTCACTCTCTTCTCACACATTCCTCTCATTAATCTCTTCCCTCCATTTTCAGATAGAAAAATCCATTTCATTTGTCATATTTTCTATGGATGCTTTGAGAAATTATTTGAGGATCATGGATGAAGAAGATGAAGAACACATTCAGCAAATTCAAGCCAACAATGCTCAAGCATCTGCAATGCTCGGAGCGTATCATTCAATGGAGACTCCCGAATGTCGTGGTTCACGCCCCGGTCGTGCCCCTAATGTCGAAAGACACCGGGAATCAAGAGGTAATAACATGATGGAGGATTACTTTGTCGAACGTCCAGTGTACGGCAATGTAATTTTCCGTCAACGTTATAGAATGCAAAGAACTTTATTTAACCGTATTATGGGGGACCTTTGCAATTTTGATGTTTTTTGGGGGCAAAAACCGGACGCCACTGGGAAGTTGGGATTGTTCCCGGAACAAAAAATGACAGGTGCTCTTCGAATGCTTGCATATGGTGCTGGAGCTGATCAATGCGATGAATTCACTAGGATGGGGGCATCTACTGCCCTAAAATGTTTGAAGAAATTTTGTGCCCAGGTGGAGTATCTATACGGTGATTGGTATCTTCGTGCTCCCAATGCCGCTGACTTGCGCAGGCTTCTGCTGAAGGGGCAACAACGCGGTTTTCCGGGCATGATTGGGAGCATCGACTGCATGCACTGGAAGTGGAAGAATTGTCCAAAGGGGTGGTCTGGAGCATTCTCAAGCCGCAAAGGCTACCCAACGGTTATTCTTGAAGCTGTGGCCTCGTATGACACACATATATGGCATGCCTTCTTCGGTACCCCAGGAGCTCAAAATGACCTAAATGTTCTCGGTGCGTCCAACGTGTTCGCGAGAGTTATAAACGGAAGTGCTCCTGAGGTATGCTTTAAGGTCAATGATAACACATACACAACTGGGTATTACCTTGCAGATGGAATCTACTCGAGGTGGCAGACGTTTGTGAAATCAATATCCAAACCCAGGAATGCAGATGAGGCAAACTTTAGCAAAATGCAAGAGTCTTATCGAAAAGATGTTGAGCGGTGTTTTGGTATCCTCCAAGCTCGGTGGGCTATACTTCGTCACGGTGCTAACTTGTTCAAGTTGGAAGATCTGCGTACCATCATGGTAAGTTGTATCATTCTTCATAACATGATTGTGGAAGATGAGTTTGTGGAAGAAGAGTTTGTGGAGCCTAATGAAGATGATAACATGCATCCATTATTGGCAAGCGTTTATGATAGGCCGGTGGATTTAAACGGAAATGTTATTCGTCATGAACCGGTTTTGAGGGATGGAGAAAGTCTTCCGGCTTTCTTAGATCGTGACTTCCAATTACATTCTGCGTACCTCCACAAGGCCTTGCAAGATGACTTGGTCATCCATATTAACAAATGATTTGGATCATTTGTATTTGTTTTGTAATTTTAATTTAAGTACTTTTCTTTGTGTGCTTTCAATAATGATGTATGTGTGCTTTGGCTTGTAATTTTAATTTGTGTGCTTTTGTTTGTGTGATCATGTTTCAATAATAAAGGTATGTGTGCTTTTGTTTCAATAATAAAGGTTTATGTTTCAATAATAAAGGTTTATGTTTCAATAATAAAGGTATGTGTGCTTTTGTTTCAATAATAAAGGTATGTATACTTTTGTTACGTACACAATATTTATTAATAACATTCAACTTTTATTTCATGAAATTTAAGATACATAAAAGACAATCCAAGCCTAGCAATACAAGAAAAATAAAATTTAAAGCAACACAACATTCTATTGTGGGGATTGTGGTTCTTGAAAAAGAGGTCTATAACAATCCGCATTCGGATTGGTTTTTTTCATGATGTTGCTCTTCAACTTTTTGTACCACTCTCTTGAGTCCGGGGAAAAATCACTAGTCTTCATGGCCATGATCCTTGCATCCTCTTTCGCCTCTTCAAACTGATATATTTTCAAAGCTTCTGCTCGGCGTTCCTCGTCTCTTTTCTGCAGAAGCTCCATGGATTTTTTGTTGCTCTCATTAATGGCTAAAATTGCAAGGGCCACATCACTTCCCAATTCTTTATTCTTTCCTTTCCTCTTTGCTTCTTTTGCAGCCTTTTGTCCCATAGGTCTTCCAACAGAGCTAGTAGGAGTATCCAAACCTACATCAGTATCCAAATCAATTGGTGTCTCGGTTTCATCAAGACTTACCGTCGGATAAACAAAAGGAGAGACGGGAGCCGTTGGTGGATCTTTAAAATAAGGGTGATCCTTCACCGCGTCCCAACATTCCTCATTAACAAATTGCTTCTTAGTTGTTCTAATGAATTCCAATTGAATTTGACGGGCCTAAAAAAAATTGAAAATGTTATAATGGGATATAAATGATTGTTAAAAAAAATAAAAAATCACACTATAATGAGATATAAAAAATAATGGGATATAAATAATGAGATATAAAAAATAATGGGATATAAATGATTAAATCACACTATATTATATTACCTCATCCAATTGATTGGTGCCGCTTGGTCTATGATGACGAGCTTGAAGTTTTGCATTATGCCACTGTTTGAGAAGTTTTTTCAAAGGTTTGAAATGAGATTGGAGAGCGATCGGAGTTCGTACCGCGGTTGGACCGGACCAATTTTCCACATAATCTTCACGTACCTTTTGCCATAACCTTGGAAGGGTTTGAGCATTGCCGGTGATCGGGCATACGGTGACACGCGCCCAAGACTCGCACAATTGAACTTCCTCCGCGGTGTTCCAATTAGTACCCGATTCTCCCATTTTTTGAACTAAAATGAAGAAATAAGAACAAGGTAGGAGAAACAACAAGATGGATATGTGAAATCTCAGAAATTTTTGGTGTGAAAAATGAAGAAGAGTGCTTTGGTATTTATAGAATTTTTTGGAAATTTTTTGAATTTTTTAAGACAGGTTTAAAGCATATTCCCGTTTGGATTTTATCTGAGCCGTCAGATTAAATCCAACGGCCCAGATCTGCCAAGAAGATTTTTTTTTTTCGTTGGTTTAAAAAAAAAAAAAAGGATCCGTTGCATTTGAATGCTGACCGTCCAGATCAGATCGGACGGTCAGCATCAAATGACCGTTGGGCAGCCGACAGTGTGCAGGCCGTGGGGCCCACACGTGAAATTTTAAAAAAAAAAATGGAGCCGCGTCTGACCAGCCGCGTGGCTGACGTCAGCGGGCCCCACCACCAATCCACCCAGCCCAAACCGAGGGGCAATTTTCAACCCATGCACTGATCGATCACCTGGGCCCCTACACCAACCAAACCTCCCCCCAGCCCAATTAATACCCAGTGGATCAGCAAATTGACCCTCCCCTCAACCCAACCCACCAAATCAGTCCTTTCGTGCATTTGCTCTTATTGACATCTAATGTCCGTAAGTCATATATAACTACACGTATATATAATCTATGATATAGGCGCGCGATCGAGAAATCGAAGGTTGGATGAGTGAGATCTCTATGGCCAATCGATCTGACACTAGCGGGTTCCTGCAGTTTACTTGCATTCTATTATGCGCGCAGTTCCAAACAACAAGTATTTATTCTTTTCTTTTGAAGACAATTTCTGACTATCACAGAGAAGCATTAGATCATATGAATACACATGCATGTATATGATCGGTATGAGTGACCGGCCACTGACCAGTGAGCTCCTAAGATTCAAAACATCATGTTCATCAGCAGCACCCTGATTGCCAAAACTATTAAACAAACGAACTAGCTTCCACATGTTTTTTAAGTTAAGTACATGCGTGCATGTGCTTTTAGGGCCCATGACATCTTGCACCGGCCTCACTAGATCAATGTTCCTTTAATTAAACTATACTAGTAGTGATAAAAATATTTGCTTTAGCTTCTTTTCTAATATAGTGCTGCGTACATTCTTGTGCATTTTGGTGATCAATGTTACTATATAGTTTGTTCTTCTTTCTAGCTTAGCTAGGTTATACAACCAATCTCCACGTCTCAAATAATTACCTCAAAAGTGGAGGATTGGGAATGGGATCCAATTCCTTTTGATTGTTAGACAAGTAATGGCCTATGATTAATTGGTTGGGTTATTGCAATGTGAGTCATCTGCTAATAACAACAGTACTATAGATTAATAATGATCAAATTCTTGTTGTAAAGAGTAGACGTACTTCACATATCACTCATATGGGAAGACAAAGTTGCTAGATGCTCATTCTTGTGCACTGTAGCTAGCTGATGATGATGACACAATTGGTACGTACGTACGAAGAGCTTGAATTAATTGGCGAACCAGCCAGACCCCTCAAACTGAAAGCGCACTAGCTAATGAGCAGCTGCTCAATTTTTATTTTTTATTTTTTCATTTTTTTTACAGTTTTGTGTTCCTGAATAAGTTATGTTCGATCTGATCATATAGCTATGCTAGTCAAATCGATCGATGGGTTTATAAGCTCGCTACTCGGTAAATGATCGCAATCGAGTTTGGTGTTGTGCTACTTATGTGCTTGTGTGCGGATGTACTCATTGACTCGTCGAGGCTTAAGCCCTAACGAGAATTTGAAGATTAAACATAAATAAATTATTACTCATAATATAAACTAACTAATCTAGCCATTATACGTGAAAAAAAGGTAAAATTATTGCTATACTATTTTTTATGATGGAAAAAAGCTGAGTGCAATACAAGTTAACTAGTTAATTAGCGATTATAATTATGTAGTTATGTGATAAACTAATATCTAGTTTATTTTCTTACATAATCAAGTAAGTATTAAACTTTTAAGTTCTCTCCTGAATTTAAGTCACAATTTTGACTAAATTTATTCTACGGATTCGCTTATTTTATATATTATTTTTTATTTGAAACTATTAATATTTTAAAAAAATTCTATTAACCTTCGAGATTCATAAAAAAATGTTACTTAAAACTAAACTCCAGCCAAAATTTTACGTGAATCCGCCGTTGCTTGTGTGCATGCATGTGCATGATGTGTGTCTATTTTCATTTGCTGGAGTCAACTACAATGATTGAAACTCTTTTGAGGATCGATCGTGACTATCTTGGGCTTAGCGGACCTCATATAGCTAGTGCTCAGTGATCATATAATCTCAATTCATACATTTCCAACACTAGATTATAGCTACTTTGTTGATCAATAAAGGCTTATGTTTTCAACAAAACTGATATCCGATTGGAGGACGTGCACTTTTTTTTCTGGAAGTGCTTCTCGTGCAACTACTTGATAGCTAGCAAGCCAACCCGGCCAGATCATGATCACACTTTTAAAAGGATTGTGATTTTCCTCTAGTATTACTTGCTTTTAGACAAATCGTCTAGCAAATTTTCCTCGATTAGTTAATTAGGTTTTAGAACAAGAATTTCTCCTAAGATGACCGGGTATAGCTACTCATGTAACTAATACATACATAACTGGGGGGGTGTGTATAATCTGCCTGCATACCACTGTACTAACATCTCACCCAATTTTGAACTCAGTTTCATTTGATACTAATCTGCCTGCATACCACTGTACTAACATACAATTCATCCATGTACAGAAAAAAGAAAAACAAATGATATATATTAAAACTCAAGGGGCCAGGGTCTCTCTTAGCCCAACCCGGATTATCACATTCGATCAAAGAAGAGAAACAAAATAATAATACACTTTAAAACATCTAATTGAGCTCGATATAATGTCATATTTAACTGCTAGCATGAAACCTCTTTGGCAAAAGTCCACAGTCCCACCATGTGGACACATCTCCAGTTCTCCACTCAATTAACTCAAACCAATTAGAGAGAACGTTTGAGAGCTTTGGCATGCCCAATTTTCCTGGATCACACTCCTGAATTGTGGACATCAGACGGTTCCAAGCTCGCCACGTAAGACCAATCCTATCATAGAGTGAGTGCTCCGGTGGCTGCCGGCCGGCAGACCTAACCCTAACACATGGCTTGAAAGAACGGACCAACTAATATAATACCCCCAAAACAACTGCACTAAACTCACTCGATTAGACTAATAATTAAGTTTAAAACTTGATTAGTTTGAAGAGACATGCTTAATTCACAGACGTACAACTTTTAACCCTTTAATTAATTGGTCGACGAAATCGTTTCGGCGTAATTAAGCTGCATGGTTTCTTCTTTTTCTTCGTTCTGCTTCTTTCTGAGGTTGGGTGAGATGCCGTAATCTCTGACGCTTAGTTTGTTTGTTAATGAGTGGGAGATGGAGCTCATGAGAGAGACCCGACTGTGTTTTTATAAGTTTGTATTATAACATTTCATGTCAATTACCTTTGGTGTACGTCGTGTAATTATTTGTCCTAATTTATATTAACGAGTTGCTTTCGGTTTTGGACAAACCCTACTAGCTTCTTCGAGCTACATGTATATTATATTTCTTACTCTCTTGTCTCCTCTATCTATTGGTCCGCGCTAATCGAAAATTCCAAGTTTATAGTATGAACATAGTTAATTAAATTAAAGGGTTTGGTTCCTTTTATGGATAGATTGGAAATGTTTATACATATAAAAAGATAAATGTGACGGTAATTGAGTAATCAAAATGATGTGTTCGAACGAGTATTTTTAGTTTTATTTCAATGATTAAGCTGTCAATTAAAGTGGCCGGATACCATAATATTAATATTATAACATAATAGTTGAAGCATTACTCATGTGACGAGAGATTTTTTCCGAGTCTAAAAGACTTATAAATAAACGTTATATTCATCAAATGATATAATAAGAAATAACTTGTCGAAGATTTTGCATTGATCAGGTACATATAGTCACTAGCACAAGCAATATTCATTGATCAAAACTTATTAGTCACTAGCACACGCGTAAACAACTAATGAGAACAAAATACATGAGATTAAACGAAATTAAATATCAATGAAGCTCTTGATGAGTTTGGGTATTTACGTCCTTGAAAGGGACAAATATACATTGATGCATAGCTAGAATGATGGCAATATACATTGAACAAAATACATGAGATTAAACGAAATTAAATATCAATGAAGCTCTTGATGAGTTTGGGTATTTACGTCCTTGAAAGGGACAAATATACATTGATGCATAGCTAGAACAAATACACATGCCGCAAGCATTTGGACTTTTGGTGTCTTGGAACAATACCTAACCAGCTTTAAAACGAAAAGCTAGCAGAGTAGAAAATAACTAGACAGCTACCATTTTTAGCGGAAGAAACTTATAGGCATATTTGGCGGTGAATTCAAAACTTGAATTATGAGAGACTGAAGCCTTAAATTTTTGCTGAAGTTCATCATAATCTTAGTTTATGATAAAGTAATCAAAAATGTCATTCAGTAGTGTCAATATTTAAACTTAAAATAATTTTTTATTTATTAAATAACACAAATAATGGTCAAATTTTGTATACACATACAAAATATGTATCAATAAAATAATTTTATAGTTTAAAACCAATAATAATAGGAGAATAAATTAAGTAGTGTATGAATATAAAGGTAATAATTAACAATTACTGTTTACAACCTTCCAGATTTGATGCCATATAAGAATCAAAGTATAGTAAAAATGTTCATATTTATTTTCAACCTATATACTTAAAGTGGATTTGTGGTTAGTCATTAAAGAAAAATTAAATATGGTTTCTAATTGTAGCATCTCATTATGTCCAGTCGTGTCATTTCCTCCATGAATCCATAATCTAAGTTTGAAAAGTCAAGCTTCTATATGATTTGTTGAATAAAATTTAGGATTGAGGGGTGTCACTTGACACTCCTCAAGCTCACCTAGCTATGCCACTGTCTTCATTCATGATAATTTGAGGTGATTTTCCTTGTTTTTATAAACAGTAAAAACGTTTCTGCAGTCAATTTGTTTACTTGAGTAAAGCTGTGTTGATTCTGATTGGAGAAAATCTTGTTGTTGACTTTCCAAAAGCTTTCCTATTTGAGCTAGGAAATCAATTATGTTTCTATATACTTTCCTGTCTCAAATAGGAAAGAGATCTTTTCTTTGAATTATGATGTTTTGATTTGAATTTAAATTTGGTACCCCTATGAGGCTATGCACCAGTATATAATTGAAAGTCTAGCTGAGTCGTATGATGATGTTTTTTTTGTGAAAAAATTAGTGTTTATCTTTTCAAAGGAGTTATCAACTTTTGACTCTTACTGTTCTTTGTTGAGTAAGAGTTCTAATTTGCATTTGCATATTGTTATTCACTAAGATTGTGGTGAACAAGAAGGAAGATTGGACGAGCTGCGCTGCCTCAAGCTTCAACTTGTGTCTGACATTTTACAGATTACAAATCTACAAGGTGTTGTAGTTTCAATTGTAATTGATTATCTTGTATTCTGTAAACATTGTTTTTAGTGAATTTTGGATCTCCAAGAGTTGAAATCCCACAGTTTTTCCCTTTGGAGTTTTTGCGTTATCATCTCCTTGTGTTATTCCCTTTCTGTCTTAGCTTCCTTAGGAATCTATCTCTATAAGTGGCATCAGAGCCTAGCTACTGAGGTAGCAAAGGTCTTGGGTTAGGATGGATTCAGGGAGTGTAAAAGTAGTAAATTCCCTAAATGCTCATCCTGCCTTTGATGGTGAGGAGTATTCTACTTGGAAGGTAATGATGCAATCCTTTATTTATGGACATGATCCTAGGATATGGGATAGCATTGTGAAGGGTTGGAAACCACTTGTGTTTACTGATGAGAAAGCAGCTGCTGGGTCCAGCTCAGTTACTGGCTGTTTGAAACCTGTGTCTGTGTGGAATGACCAGGAAACCTCAGCACTCCAATTAAACTGTAAGGCTAAAACTTGCTTGTACACTGCTCTTTCTCCTAGAGAAAGAAGAAGAATCACTCACTGTAGTACCTCCAAAGGAGGCATGGGAAGTCCTTCAGACAACCTATGAAGGTAACAGTAGGGTAAAGGCACAAAATTGCAAGGGTTGATGTGTGCTTTCGAAAATCTGGTTAATGATGAGGAAGAATTAGTTGATGATTTCTACTTAAGACTTCTCACCATAACTGGACAATGTAGAGGGTTGGGAGAACCTATTAGAGAATATAAAGTTGTGTCCAAGTTCTTAAGAGCCTTAAAAACTAAGCTGAGAACCAAAGGGACTATCATTGAGGAAACTCATGACATGAGGAATTATAGTCTTGAGGAGCTGGTTGGAAATAAGACCTATGAGGTCAGGGAGAAATTAGTGAAACCTACTAAGGAAACACTCTAAGGAGTTTAAGAACTTCCTGAAAAATCATAAGAACTCAAAGTCTGGTTCTTCCTCAAAGAAGAATCAACATTCTGATAAGAAACATGAGAAGTCTAGTGAGTATGTTAAGTCTAGTCAAGGTAAGTCAAAACCTGACAAGCCTAAATATTTTGAATGTAGTGGTATTTGTCACATTGCTTCTGGTTGTGAAAATAAGAAACTTGCTTCCAGGAATGACAAAGCTTTCAAATCTACTTAGATTGACTCTGAAGATGAAGATGTTGTGGTAAATGTTGGTGAAAATCTTGCACTAGTATCTTTCCTTCAAAATGAAGATACTGATGCATCAGAAGATGAAGCTGAGGAGTCAGATGATGAATTAAATACTAGGTGCAAACAACTGTATGAATCCTATCAGATTGTACGTGCTAAAAAAGAACCTTCTTCTAGAAGAGGAACATAGTCAGATTAGTGGAGAGAGGGATGATTTGCTGAAGAAATTGAAGGTAGTACAAGCCAAATTGATGCAGACCGACTGAAGTTGGCTGAACTTATGCAAGCAAAAGGAGCAGAAAACCTGGCCTCTAGTTGAGAAACTGAGAAAGTGGGAATATATGATCAAATCATAATTCTGAAAGTAGAGGTAAGAGCTCAGTCCATGCTAAATGTTAATCTTACACTTGAACTTCAAGTTGTGCAGGTTGAACTCGAGAAAACTAGAGAAAAGTTCACACAAAGTGTCAATCAAGCTGAGATGTTGTGGCTCAGCTGTGCAAAAATGCTAAATCAAAGGGTGACACTGCTGCTGGTCTTGGCTACAAAGTACCCACTTTAGGCAAAGGGATGGATATAAAAGATGTAGGATGTTCAAATGTTGTTGTCTCAGACTACCATGTTGTGCCCTATCATGGGTATGAGGCAAAAAAAGAGGTAATCACTTCTCAGAAAAAGCATCAACATACATGTATTGAGAAGGTGAGTCAAATCTTTATACTTGTGTGTCATCACTGTGGAAAATCTAGAGATATTCGTCCCAGGTGTAACCTTTTGAGAACTAATGCTCATACACAAAAGGGGACTGATAAGTCTCCAAGCAGTTTGGCTTTACAGCATGAGTTACAAGAACACATGAATTTGATCAACAAGCTAACCAAGCAAGTGTCTACTTCTGAGCCTTCTAACTCATATAGTGTAGTGTCTAGTTCTGAGCCTCCTAACTCATATAGTGTGGGGACCTGGAAGGAAAAGAAAAAACTTACCTATCTTTTTACAAATGTAGCACTGTGTGAACTTTCTGATGATTGTGATGTGTGCAAGAAAGATAAAAACTGTGATCATCATATTTAGATAACTTACTTAGTAGCACTTGCAGCATAACAAGAGAGAAGTGACATTTGGTATGTGAGCAGTGGTTGTTCCAGACATATGACAAGAAATAAACACTGGTTCACATCTATGTCAACTAACTTCACTAAAGGAGGAGTGGTGTTTGGAGATGGAAAGAAATGTGAGGTTAATGGAAAATGGATAGTGCAAGAAAAAAACATACCTCATCTAAGAAATGTCTACTCTGTAGAAGGATTGAAGACCAATCTTATCAGTGTTAGCCAATTGACTGATGAATATGAAGATGTCTGGTTTAACAGGCATAGATGCATTGTACTTGACAAGTCTGGTCTTTTTGTGATGCAAGGGCTAAGATCTGAAGATAACTGCTACTAGATTCATGCAAATGGGAATTCTAAAAAGATTGATGAGAAATGCTTAATTTCCACCAATGAAGAAATGCTTAAGCTGTGGCATAGAAGGTTGAGACATGTCAACTACCAAGACTTACTGAAGTTGTCTTATGAAGACTGTGTTAGAGGACTACCAGCTCTTAAGGGAAAACCTAGTAAAATGTGTGAGGGCTGCAGGACTGGTAAAATGACCAAGGTCTCACACAAAGCCACCAATTCTGACATTACCAAAACTCCCTTGGAATTACTATACATTGATCTAGTTGGACCAGCTCAAATTGAAAGTCTGGGTGGAAGAAGGTACATCTTGGTAGTGGTAGATGATTTCACCAGATTCACTTAGGTGTGATGTTTTAAAAGAGAAGAGTGATGCCTTTGAAAATTTCTCTGGTTTGTGTAAAAGACTGTGCAATGAGAAGAAAAGCTCAAATCTCACTATCCAAAGACTGAAATTAGACCATGGTACTGAATTCAAAAATGCTGAATTTGCTGAGTTTTTCCATAATAATGGTATATTCCATGAATTTTCCTCAGTAAAAACTCCTCAACAAAATGAAATTGTTGAAAGAAAAAAATAGGGTATTGATAAACATGGCTAGAGTAATGCTACATTCTACAGGCACCAGTGGCTATTTTTGGGCTGAAGCAATAAACACTGGTTGTTAGACAACCAACAGAACCTTTCTGAGACCAGGAAAGCCAAATATCAAGCACTTGCATACTTTTGGTAGTCCTTTCTATATATAAAGAGAGAGAGAAACTGGCCAAGTTTGATGTCAGAAGTGACAAAGGCATTTTTCATGGATATGCATCAAACAGTAGGACTTACAGAGTCTACAATAAAAGAACCAGATCCCTTATGGAGATAGTCAATGTATCTGTGGATGATGATGCTACTAGACAGTTGGAATACTATATTGAAGACTTTGAAAGTAGTACAAGAGGACTTTTTGTTGATTCTGACACTCCTGATGCTGGAACCAACTCTGATGCAGAAATTGATCATATTCTTGGACTAGCTTCAGTCTATAGACATGGCTTCAAACAAGTCCAGAAGGACCATTCAGTTGCAGATATAATGAAGTTGAGTCTATTGTAGTTTAGCTTCAGTTGCAGATATAATTAGAAATCCAGGCCAAGGGATCAGAACCGTGTATTCTATTGTTGAAGCTGAGTCTGAAATACTAGCAAGAGTATCAACACATAATGAAGTGATTATTGATGTAGCCTTGGTGTGCTTCTTAGCCAAAAATGAGGATGACATAAATGTTATAACTCACAATGGGTTTGTGTCCATCTTTGAACCTCAAAATGTCAAGGAAGCTCTCAAAGATGATGACTGGATCAAGGCAAAGAAGGAGGAACTAAATCAATTTGACAGAAACAATATGTGGGAGTTGGTACCTAAACTTGCTGACATCAACGTAGTGGAAACAAAGTGGGTGTTTAGAAACAAAACTGATGAATTTGGCAATATCATCAATAACAAAGCAAGACTTGTTGCTCAAGGATACTTTCAGATTGAAGGTGTTGATTATGATGAAATTTTTGCTCTTGTGGCCAGACTGGAGTCTGTTAGACTGCTTCTAGTTATGGCCTGTCATCTCAGAATAAAGTTGTACCAAATGAATGTCAAGAGTGCTTTTCTAAATAGTGACCTCAATGAACAAGTGTTTGTTAAACAACCACCAGACTTTGATCACCCTGAATGCCCAGATCATGTTTACAAGCTCAAGAAGGCTCTGCATGGACTTAAACAATCTCCAAAAGCCTGGTATGATAAACTTTCTACTTATCTTGTGAGCAAAGGTTGTGATAGAGGATATGTTGACAAAACACCGTTTATGAAGAAATCCTCAGACTTAATCATCATTGCTCAAGTATATGTTGAGGACACTGTTTTTAGTTCTACCTCACTAACACTGATCAAGGAATTTTCTAAGATCATGGAAAGTGCATTTGAAATGAGCATGTGTGGTGACTTGACCTACTTCTTAGAACTTCAGGTAAGGCAAATGGACTCAGGTATGTTTTTATCTCAGGCTAAATATGTTGCTAACTTGGTAGACAAATTTGGTCTTTCTTTTGCTAAAACTGCTTCTAACCCTATGAGCACTACCACAAATCTGAATGAGGATCTCACAGGTAAGTCAGTGGATCAGAAACACTATAAAAGCATGATAGGTAGTCTACTGTATCTTACAGCTAGCAGACTTGACATAGCTTATAGTGTTGGTGTTTGTGCTAGGTTTCAGGCAAATCCAAAAGAATCCTACCTTGAGGTTATTAAGAGAGTTATTAACTATATGTCTAGCACGAAAGAATGTGGGGTATTCTATACATTCAATACTAATGTGGAGATTACAGGATATTCAAATGCAGATTGTGGAAGAAATCTTAAGAACAGAAGGAGTACATCTAGTGGTTATTTTTTCATTGTCAACAACCTTATTGCCTGGTACAGCAAGAAGCAAAACTGTATTTCACCCTCCACTGCTGAATCAGAATATATGGTTGCAGGTACACACAGCTACTTTGAATGAGAAATATGCTCAGAGATTATGGATATTGCACATGTAAGCAGATTGGGGAGGATATTCAGATGCAGATTGGGGAGGAAATCTTAAGAACAGAAGGAGTACATCTAGTGGCTATTTTTTCATTGTCAACAACCTTATGGCCTAGTATAGCAAGAAGCAAAATTGTATTTCACTCTCCACTGCTAAATCAGAATATGTGGTTGCAGGTAGCTGTTGCACACAGCTACTTTGAATGAGAAATATGCTTAGAGATTATGGATATTGCACATGTAAGCTCACTATCTTTTGTGACAACACTAGTGCTATTAATATCTCCAAGAACCCTGTTCAACACTCTAGAACTAAGCACATAGACTTGAGATATCACTTTATTCATGATCTAGTTGAACAAAGTCTTTTGGAACTTGATTTTGTGCCTACTGAATATCAATTTGCTGATTTATTCACAAAACTTCTGGATATTGTAAGATTTGAAATGCTTAAGACTGTGTTTGTGTCATGAAATGATCCTTTTTCTCAGGATTGTGTAGTGTGTAGCTATATGTATATACATTTTGCTTTATTTTTGATTTGTTGTACTAAGTATTATCTTCATTACTGATATATTCCTTCTGCATTTTTTTTTGAGTGGTCCATGTGAGATATACTAAGAACTTTCTTGCATGTTCATACTTCTTGGACATTCTTTTGGAGTGAGGGTATGGTTACTTCATTACTAGAACTTGCACTATATCATCCTAAGTTATGTGTGCAGTTGTACATCATGTCATGATCAAGGCAGTGTAGGACTTGCACCACAGCTAAAAAGCCTTCAAATCTGTACAAGCCCTAATATTCCCATAGTTTCACCCCTTTGAGCCTGAGTTTGTTATTTTCTTCTTTCCATTCCCATCACCTTTACCCTAGCCTTCAGATAAGGAGATGTTTCTGACAAAGTTGTTAAAGAGCAAAATTTTCTTATTCTGATATACTGTCTCTTTCAAAGCAAATGCATAAGCGCCTACAACAAGGTGTCATTCTACAAATTGTTTGGCTTCTATCAAAACTTCAGTGTGAAATGTTGTTGTAATAATGTTACAAAAAAAATGTTTCTTTTCATTTATTTTAGCTGGTGTGCTCAGAAGTACCCTTTGTTGCTCTACAAAAAATTAGCTGATCTGTGCAGTGAACTACGTTCTCGTCATATCCTGGTTCACCATGTTCGTGTTGTTCTACTCTTCCTAACCTGTCATTTGTCATATCTCTCTCTTGATTACCCACATTACAACCCTGTTACAAGTCATTGTGATCATGTTTGTACTGTGTATCATGGAATGTTGATTGACTTGCAAGCTTATGGCTAGTGTTGTTTTTATGACCCTTGAGTGTTACTCTAGTTCTTCATGCTTGATATAAACATCAGAATGTGTGAGGCCTTTTATTGCAGATCTCTTGTGACTCTTTGAATATTTCAAGTTTGCATAGTGGTACACAATCAGAAATAAATGATGAGAGTGGCTTATAACTACCTTTTATGGGGGACATGTTGCTTTCTTGATACTTCATCTATGTTAGTATCTCGTGAAAGATTGAAATTGATTCACATTCCATCTAGAGCACAAGATTTTTTTTTGGAGAGGCAGTTACCTTTTTGGTATGCTCTCATTGGTCTTTATAAGAACTGGTCTCTTCCACTCCTCCTTAGCAGTTTTCACGTTTGTTCCAAAGTGTGTAGGGTCTATATGGTGAGGCGCCTCATTACCACTGTCAAAACCTCTTCGGTATCTCAAAAACACTTTCATCAGCAAGCCATTTCAGCCATGTCTGACGCAGAGGACTTGCAAAACAGCTACGTCTTTGGCACTCCTCCTTCTCCCCCTGGTCAACAAACTGGATTAACCGCCGCTCTGACATTTCATCTCTCTGAAGTTAACAAGTCTCTCCAGCATCTGAATGACTTATTCGCTCTCCTCAGTGCTTTCTTGGACACTATGCTCAACATGATTACAGTGGTCGAACGCGACATTGGTCACATTCGTCAAGGTTGGATGGTATTGAAACTCACTTTGCTGTGGTTGATGCTCAACTCCTGGTCCTCCCGGAATGCCAGAAGGTTCTTCTAAGTGATGCCGTCTATTCTAACCAATCACCATTCTAGGAAAAATGGAGGATAAAAAGACTCACTACCAGAAAAAAATTCGTCGACCTGTTCGACATTTTTGTCAGCTAAAATAAAAGTCGACGAACATTCTTCGGTGATACTTTAGCCAACGACAATAGTAGCAGTCATCAGTTTAAGTGTGGACTCTAGCCGACAACAAATTTTATTCGTCAGTATAAAGTTTGGACTTTAACCAATGACTTTATACACTTTTGCCGATGAAATTTTGTCGGCCAAAACTTCCCCGCTGGTCAAAATGGTTGACGCAAACTGGACTTTAGCCGATGACTGGTAAAGACTTTTGTCGGCTAAAGTTTTTGCTCATCATCGGCATACGTTTGAAACTTGTAGGCTAAAGTATGAAACTCGTCGACTTAAGTCTGCACTTTAGCCGACGACTTTGACTATTGTCGTAGGCTAAGGTTGCTGATTCCTGAAGAAAAAAATTGCAGGTTCTGGTTTCTATTCCCAAAACATGCCAATTCCACAATTTTATTTCCACAATAGCCAACAACACATAAAATGAAAACAAAACACATATTCACCAACAAATCCACATAACACATAAACTAAGGGTTATCCAAATCTATGTTTTGGAACACAGATAGGGTACTACCATCATCTTGCAGATCCTCCTATTGATGTGGAGCATTGAAAGGGAGCTAGATTGATGGCAACAAAGGTGGGGCCGGGAGATTAGAAGCCTGAAATTGTTCACACCACACCTGATACCAGGATGACATCTGAGCCTGCTGAGCGGCCACGTAAGCACGGGTCTGAGCCTCCTGCACTAATCTTGCTTGCTTCATTTGAGCCTGTTGGGCGGCCACGATAACACGGGTCTTAGCCTTCTGCTTTAGTCTCGCCTGCTACATCGCTTCCATCTATATTTGATGCTCTATCGTCTGCCTATGCAATTACTCCTATAGTTGAGCAGCGTTGGAAGATGTCAACTTGCGTGAGAAATTGTGAGTGTTCTTCAATACCCCATTGCCCTGCTGTCCTAAACCTCTACATTAGTAATTGTTCCCTCGTGGTGGGAAAGTGTGACCCATGATCCTCGTCCCTAGTCTCTACCATCAAATCAGATTAATCAATCTGAGAGATGGCCTGGGGGAGGTCCTCATCTTGCGTCTCTGGCCATTGCTCCATCACCATCCGAGTCAACACCACTTCGATCCCTTCCCTCAATCTCACCTAATTGACAAGGGAAAATATATATATTAGTAAACATATATAAAAAAATTTAGCAAAAATAAAACTATATGCAAATATGTTAATTAAGTTATAAGGGCATAAGACTTACAATATTTTCGGTGGACTGAGGATATACTTTCTCGTACGTATACATATACGGGTTGACTTCAGGGTGTTCGATCGCCTCTTCCATCCAACTCGCAAACGGTCTACAACATGATAGTTACTCTTGTTGTACCCCCGGTTTGCCGCATTTATTACAGAAATGGCCTCGTTGGATAAATATATATTAAAAAAATATTAGGAAACTAATTTCGCCAAATAGGATACAAGTAAAGACAAATATGATGTTACATACCTTATATTCTAGGTTGTTGAAGTGAACTAGAAGCCACTGCCACTGCCATGCGTCTTCCAGTGGTTATGTAGCTCATTTTTCCACTCCTTGTACCTATATATGCAACACAAATGTTAGAAAATGACAACACATTATCAAAAAAATATCTTAATATATAAAATATAACTCCCACCACCTTTTTCCTTGCACGTCATTTACCCACGTGGATTTAACGTGCTTCGGAACAACAAACTACACCTGTAATGTACCCATTTATGGATATATATATATATATTAGGACTTAATTAATATAGGTAGACATACATAATGAATATCTAACATGTTCACCGACATAACATTGTTCACCATGTCCTTCACACACTGTGGTACCGAGGACCACTCTCCCCACAGACAAGGGACTCTGTCCCGTATGATACATCCTACTTGGCTGAAGTACTTGCGCGTCCTTCCCCCCAACTTCACAAATCCATCCTCCGTGGTCTCTATTACCAGTGGCCCGCTGTTCCTGACAGTCTTGTCAAGACCCTTGCTGTGACGGGGCCTCTGGTCTTTTTTTTGTTGCCTCTGGCGTCTGTCACATAAAACAAAGTAAAAAGATTAAAACATAAGCACAAAATTTAATATACAAATTATTAATAAGTTATAAATTAAATAACTAAGGTATTTAATATTTACTCAATTCTGACGTTGATGTATTTTTTACCCTCGCACTAACAAGATGTGTATTAAACGGCACGTAGACGTATGTTTGTTGCGGGGTAATGTAACTAAGCTATTCTGGAATAGGCACTCCCCGCTCATCGACAACAGGTTTGGTAGGTACGCTCTGGGGCATGAAGAGGTGAGCTGGCGACATTTGTACTCTCGACGACGAGATATCTGAAGCACCATCCTGAGAGGTAGAATAAGCTTGAGCCGTAGAGTGAGAGGCTTTGGACGGTTAATGGGAGGCATACAGACACCCAAAAGGAGCGAGATCGTAAAGCTGGCCGGTGAGAGCATAGGGGAGCTGCCCATTACATCTTGCTATAGTGGCTGATCAAGTAGTTGACGGTGTCGAGAGTTCAGAGGGCCGTAAAATGTGGTGTGAGAGTTGTTGTGCATAGAGGTGGCCTTGGAGCTATCGACGCTAGATTTTTGTCCCTTATATCCCTTCTTGGACTTGAAGATATTCACAATGCCTACAATAAAAATCACCCATAAATCACACAAATACATATAATCTGCAATTACCAATATCAATCTGTTTATCCAACATGCAATACCAATATCAATATCAATCTGTTATACATATAATCTGTCTACCAATACCAATATGCAATACATATAATTTGCATTACCAATACCAATACTATAACCAATCGTACACAATACATATCCAATCTACAATACCATAGCAATATCATACCAATACCATTATAATCTGCAAGCCACTGTTTATCCAACAAAAAAAATTCATAACCTAATCTGAAATTGTCATAATCTAATCCCTACCAATCAATTACCATAATCATTCAACATAAACATAAATATAAGCAATTACCATGTATCATTCAACATAAATATAAGCTAAATCATTCCAATACCAATACATATACATTAATCTGTTTATCCCCCCAAAAAAATCAAAACCTAATCAGAGAGAGAGAGAGAGAGAGAGAGAGAGAGAGAGGGTCTGGGAGACGGCGTCTGGGCGAGCGGATGGAGAGAGAGAGAAATTAGAGTTTCTAAGCAAGAAGAGCGGCGATCTGGGCAAACCAGGGATATAAATCCGATAACTTTAGCTGATGACGTAAAAAAGTCGTCGGCTAAAGTATAATCGGCGAAAATGATATTTATTATCGTCAACTATACTTTGGCCAATGACACACGTGTTACATTCATCGGCTAAAGTAACTTTAGTCGACGACTTTTGTCTATTTCGTCAGATAAAGTGTGAAAATACTTTAAAAAATTAGGTTTATGTGAAAACTCATTTAACACAAATTCCTATTTAACTAAGGCTCATATTCAAAATCATTGCTTGAGTCTTCCTCGGTGGTGTCCGAGTTAATTTATAATAGTATGTGCTTTTCCTCGTCATTAGAGTCTTCGTTGTCTTCATTTGGATTAACGTCAATTAGTTTAACACGTTCCTCACAAAATCGAACCACATGACCCATATCACATTATTCACAAGAATTGTAGAAGATTCAGGAATACCAATTACGTTTGGCTATTGGTATGCAGTATCTTCTTTATTATCTGCGGCCTCTCCAAGTGTAACAGCACTGTATATATTTCTAGGAACAATATGGTCGACTACTTTCCACGCGTCTTTGTACACCAGATCATCAAAATAAAACACTTGTTTTACCGCTGTGGCAAAAACAAAAAGGTCATCTTCATACCAGCTTCTAGCAATAATCACTGAAAATATTCCGTATTTATCGGTCCTTGTGTTCCCAAGGTTAATATCAAACTATCTACACTTAAATAAGTGCACTGTCATACTTTCCCCAAAAATTAGTTCAACCAATGAATGGAGAACACCGTAATAGTCAATGTCATTCTGTCCACCATGTACCATTACCCCAAAATTCTATGTTCTCCGTCTGTCGTCTCTATGTTCACATATAAATTGCATGCATTGACCTTACACATTGGATAAACTCTTGAAGTTATCGGTTTCATTGCCAAAAACTTCAATTCATATGACCAGTTTGGGTGACCATTAAATTGTATATGGTTCATCTGAAAAAATAATCGCAACTATTAACTTTAAATTTCAACATTGATATTTATATATATAAATATATATATATATATAGCAGTAAATATATATATATATATAGACATACCCAGCTGCCAAAATAGTTTACAAACTCCCTATTATGGTACTCACTATCACCGGTAACCTCATCACAGTAAAGATGGAAGTCTTTCCAATATTTCACTTCTGGATAGTTAATCAATACCCACCAGTGAGAAATGACTAACTCATATGGTTCCAACTAGTATGAGTTTCACAACTTTCCATAAACTTCAACCTCATAAAGAGGATAGAAAGATTGAGCTATGGCCGACATATATTGTGGAGGGTCCTCCAACGCTCCTAAATACAACTTGGTGTACGTTACGCACTCGTGCGCAAGATATGCTTCCGCTATACATCCTTTAGGTGCAGATTTATTAGCCACATAATCTTTTTAGTCCCCCAGTTATCTATCAAGTGCAAAGTGTATGTTATAATTTTTGAAAAATAATTTTATATAAAAACATATTGATCTTTGGATGTTGAATCATACATTTCCATGGTATACATCCAAGTGTAGTATACTAGATCAATAAACAACAATTGTTCGGGAAGATGGATTATCAAGTGAGGCATGATGTCAAATTTTTTTGGAGGAAATATCCTCTCAAATTTTCACATGATAAAAATGATGTCCTCTTGCATTTCCTTCAAGTCTGATTTTTTCACTTCTCTAGTGCATAACTTTTGAAAGAATCTTGACAACGCTACTAACGGCTCTACTACCTAACGGGGCAGGTATAACCGAATGAAAACAGGGAAAAGTTATTGAAGAAGTATATGAGAGTCATGACTCTTTAATCTGTACATCTTATTGTCCCGGAAGTTAACACACCGACCTGTATTTCTTACATAGCCTGAAGGATACCTAACATTATCCATCAACCTAAAATTTTCATTCTTCTGTTCAGGCTTGACGGTGTAAGGAACTTGAAGGATTTTTTTCTTTCCTTCTTTCAACCACAAATATTTTCGTAAACCCATTCTTTTCAGATCAATACGTGCCTTAGGGTCGTCTTTAGTTTTTCCCTCCCAATTCAGCACTGTGCCCATAACACTTTTGCACACATTCTTTTATATATGCATGACATCTAGGTAGTGCCTGATCAACAACTTACGCCAGTACGGGAGGTCCCAGAATATGCTTTTGTGTGTCCGGAATTTATACATATCGGGTCTGTCATGTATTGCCGCCACTATATTAAGATAATTGTTGAACTGCCTAAAATCGTATTCATTTAGCACTTCCAAAATTTCATCTCTCATCCATCACCTGGGTTGCACATTCTTTTCTACAGTCTCATCAAATGCCTTGTCATCCACCCGCCATGGGTGATCAAGCCCAAGCCAACAACAGTGACGCATCTGGACAATCTTTCTACAATGAAGTCTGATGCACTCATCAGTTAGACACTCTGGAAAAACCCTGTATCCCCTAACAACATTGCCCGACAACATCCCGCGGGCAAGAAAATCACTGATGGTGCCAATAACCATGGCACGCATCTGGAACATCTCGTGATTATACTTGTCATAAGTGGGATGGCCAACGTTCCATAGAAACTTAAGCTCCTCAATCAAAGGTCTCGAATACACATCCATACACTTTCCTGGATAACCCATCCCTGGAATTAATAGAGTCATATTGTATTCCTTCTTCATGCACATCCATGGAGGAAGGTTGTACGGTACCAAAATAATTGGTCATATACTATATTGAAGACTCATGTTGCCAAAAGAGTTGAGTTCGTCAGATGAGAGCCCGAGCCAAATATTTCGGACCTATGATGCAAAATTAGGATACACCCTAATGGCATGCTTCCGAGCCTCTCTGACAATAGAGTGTATAAAGGTATTATCGTCAGACAAATCCCTCGCAGCGTGCCATCTCATAATTTTGGCCGTGTGTGAAGACATGTACAACTGTTCCAGCCTATCCCTCAGCGGGAAATATCGAAGTATCTTCACAGCTTTCTTATTCCTTGCAGAGTCAACTTATACCTATCAGTGTGACATACTGGACAAGCATAAAGGTTTTCAAGATCATTCCCTTAAGGATCTTTACCCTATAAGAGAACGCAATCATATCTGCATGCATGGATTTTGATGTAGGTAAGGCCAATATCTTTCAGGATATGTCACACCTTACGATGAGTGGTAGGAAGACGATGACCAAGGGGCAGCATCGAAGCAGTCAACTCCAGATAATCATCAACAGCTTTGACACTCAATTTGTTCTTCACTTTGACCTTCATTACTCCCATGACCATTTCAAGAATAATCTTATTACACCTGTTGTACAATGGGGTCTGTTGGAAGACAATCAACTTGTTATACTTGTCAATACCGGCATTGTTGACAGCTCTAGGGATATCTTGTACTTGAGAAAATACACCAGTCTCATAA
This sequence comes from Geum urbanum, assembly GCA_946800695.1. NCBI lineage: Eukaryota > Viridiplantae > Streptophyta > Magnoliopsida > Rosales > Rosaceae > Geum > Geum urbanum. The sequence continues at coordinate 62,748,075 of OX327003.1, forward strand.
GAAATCACATCGTTGATCAACCTCGTTGTTGGTTCATTAAATGTACTGGCCCTCTCAGGAAATTACCCATGATCATATTGACCCGCTGATGATGTTTCACCGTGATAAATTCAACACGTGTACTTACCCAAAACCCGTTATTCTTCAAGTGCTTCCATACTATAATAATGGAAAAATGATACAAATCGTTGCGACACTGATATTTCGTACACGGACAATAATGCATTCCCGTTAGCATTAGCCTTCATATATTTCATAAAACTCCACATTCCAACGGCATCTCTTCGATCCTATTTTGGAAGGCAAATTCAACTCTTGTCCATCATGAAAATATATATATATATACATACACTAATTAAAAATTCATCATTATATTTATATATATCTTTAAACTACAAATTACATTAATTCTTCTACTACTTAATTACAAATTAACACATACTATATATATATATATTCATAATATCAACAATTAACATATAATTATATATATTGATATATTTTCATCGAAATCAACTCAAAATCAACTCAATTCAAAATCAATAATCAACACACACACACACACATATATATATACCTATATATGTAGCGGGATATAGCTTCACAAACTTATTTTGGACAGCTTCCGACAACACCTAACGATTTGAGAGCGATTTGTATTTTTCTCCCATTTTTTTTCCGAATGAATGAGTTGCTGCCAAGATCTGTAAACATAAAGAATTTTAGCCGACGATATTATTATTTTCGTCAACTTTACCCTAAAATTTTCGTAGGCAAAAGTCACACTCTAGCCGAGATTATTTTTGGGTAAACCTACGACATTTTTTTCCCCGTCGGCTAAAATACTTTTGCTGATGAGTAAAAATTTTAGACGACGACGCAAAGTTGTCGTTGGCTAAAGTGTAGTAAAGCTGACAAAAAAAAATCGTCGGCCTGTTTTGTTTACTTTCGTCAGCTAAAGCGTTTTTTCTGGTAGTGATTGTCCTGCAGATGCAGATATTTTTTGTTTTCTTTAATTTTTGGTTGAACAATATGTTATTCTTTTTTGGTTTTTGGTCTGTGAGAACTTGTGTTGCCTTAGACCAAAACATTGGATGCCTAAGTTTAAACTTGTTGAGGATTATGCTTAAGTAGTTACTACCTGTTGTATTTCTATGTTCTAATTGAATCTCCATGAGCAATTCAGTTTTGCATGGAATGCCAATAGGGGAGATTATGGGCATATTTGGAAGTCAATGCAAAACTTGAATTAGGAGAGACTAAAGCCTTAAATTTTTGCTGAAGTTCATCACAATCTCAGCTTATGGTAAGTCTGCATTCATGATAATTTGAGGAGATTTTCCTTCCTTTTAGAACTAGTAAAAACGTTTTCGCTGTCAATTTGTTTGCTTGAGTAAAGCTGTGTTGATTCTGATTGGAGAAAATCTTGTTGTTTACTTTCCAAAAGCTTACCTATTTGAGCCAGGAAATCAATTCTGTTTCGATATACTTCTCAAATAAGAAAGAGATCTTGGCTTTGAATTATGGTGCCCCCATGAGGGTGTGCACCAGTATATAATTGAAAGTCTAGCTGAGTCATATGATGATGCTTTTTGTCAAAAAAATTAGTGTTTATCTTTTCAAAGGAGTTATCAGCTTTTGACTCTTATTGTTTCTTGTTGAATAAGAGTTCTGATTTGCATTTGCATACAATGATTCACTGAGATTACGGTGAACAAGAAGGAAGATTGGAGGAGTTGTGCTGCCTCAAGCTTCATCCTGTGTCTAACATTTTACAAATTCCAAGTCTACAAAGTATCGTAGTTTCAATTGTAATTGATTATCTTGTATTCTGTAAACATTATTTTTAGTAAATTTTAGATCTCTAAGAATTGAGATCCCACAATTTTTCCCTTTAAGATATCTAGGTTATCATCTCCTTGTGCTAACCCTTTCTGTCTTAGTTTCCTTAGGAATCTATAGCTATAAAACTTGTCGTTAAGCCAGCTGCAAGTATTCCTTTGTGTAAATTTGTACATGTACATAGCACTCTGTTATCTTCACAGTTTACTATCTATTTGAATTTCGATTCTTATTTTTGGTTAAATACCTAATTTCGATTCTTATAAATACTGTACAATTAAGTAATATGCCTCACAAGTAATTAGTATCATTAATTAGGTAACTGTATTGGTTGCTTTGGTTGGTTATGAACAGTAAATTATGGAAGGGAGTAGCAAGCAGACGGTACGGTACGTACGTACTTCACTGATCGAACATAACTAATTAGCAGCAGATGATGAGATTCTGATATGAGTAGGTCGATATATTAATCTTTTTTGGTGAAAACCGTAAAATACCAGATATCCTATTTTGGCTCGTTTTTGTTTCAATATAATCCATTGCACTTACGTGAGAAGTGAGCAGGGACGGATCCAGGATTTAAAAATATCGTGGAATGTGTACTATATGCGCGTAGCGCAAATTTTTTTTGTTAGGTTTATGTCTTTATTAGGAGACTCATTTTTATGTATTTATTATTATAATAATGTAATATAAGAAAAACGGTATAGAGACATAAACTTAAATCCCGGAAATATAAAATTTTACATTTATATTAACTAATTATATCTCACTCTACGAGATCTACTTACTTAAAATTTAACAAAAATTAAATTATTATCAATATATAATACTAGCATATTAATTTTCAATATAGAAACAATGAGTGTGCATGTATGAACTTTTTTGTTTAATGTTCAGGGATTTATTAATGTAATCGAGTGATAATAGTCGAGTGAGAGGTAAAAAAAATAGACATATATATATATTTTTAATAATATTTCATAAATGTATATATCTATATTTTTAATTTTTTTTTACTGACTGAAAAATTGTGTAGGTTGCAGTCCAACTAGCCCCATGGCTGGATCCGTCCTAGTAAATGAGACAAAACAGGTTAGTGCTTTGTAGTACAATGTTCTCATAAGTATGTTTGTGAACTTATGACAGGAAGCTAAGTAAGGATTAATCTTGGAATTGATCGATGTTAATTAGTTTATTTTGGTCATTTTAGTTTTATCTGCAGCAACATTGTGAATGTATACTTGTATAGTACGTAACTTTTTATAGTTTTGTTTTTGTAGATCAAACTCTTCTTTAATTTGATCTTGCACTGTACGGTGCGACCCCCGGGCTATAACTTGTATAGGAAATGGCCGAAATGCCTCAGATTGGGAAACCATCATGGGGTTATGTTCTTTGCTTGGTTGGCCATTTGGAAAATAACATCATACCTTCCGCACCCAAACTGTACATCTTCTCAATCATTTGGCCTTTTTGATTCCTCCAAAATCTGTAAATAGTGTGCTACTAAGGATACGATTCTTTTAAACTCGTATAATTAACGAAGCTCGAATATCGATTTTACTATCATATTAATTACCTAACTAAACACACACATATATACTTAAAATCCTCGGAAGAAGTTCAATGGTTGTATTGTGTAAAAAAAAAACGAGAACCTGAAAGATGTAAAACTTTCTTGTCTGATCGGTATCAGGGGTGTGTTTAGATGGAGGAAATATTGAGGAAAATTAAAAGAATTTTAGCAATTTACAATTTTTTTTAAAATTCTTTTATTTTGATAAACTTATCGAGAATTTTGCAAATTCCGTTTTTTTATAAAAAATTCGGACGAATTGAAATTCTCATTTCCCTTGTTCAATTCTTTCAAAATTAAGTGTTATTCTACAATTATCTCGAATTACAAATAAAAGTTTGAATTCTTTTATCATTTTAAATCTTTTTATGAGTAAATCCAAACACTATAATTCGTAAATAATGACATTTAAAATAAAACAAAAAATTATATTTTTCTTCATTTGTGAACTTCGTTGAGAATGAAAATACTTCATCTAAACATACTGTAGAAGAAGTGTTAAAATACTTAATTTGTTGAACAAATTCGATATGGATTAGTCTTGAGGTTATCTATATCAAACATAACACCAATCAAGTTTTTGTAAATAACATGAGATGATTATCTTGTAGCCTCAAAATCTCAAACTTGGTTTCATGTCCGCATCTAATGAAATGATCCTGGCCTTATCTTAATTAACCTAATCTCCTCAAAGGATCAGTTAGGAGTGAGCATGAAACGGGTCGAGTTCATTTTTGTTCGTTTTTATCCTTATCCTGAACGGGACGGGTCAAGACGAGATTGAGTATTTTAAAAGTTTGTCTCGGTCTTCCAAAAATTTGAACGGGATAGGATGAGACTAGACAGGTCCAATTTAAAATGAACATTTAATAGAGTATTAAACAACAAAAATCCGAATGAGATGAGATGAGATGAACCAAATTTCGGGTTCAACATAAGATAAATTTAGTTTGATAAGACTTAAAAATCTATAATTACACAAAATAATACAATTTTACTTGATGGTTAATTAAAAGAAGTAAAACTACAAATAATGTTATTTCATGTTTAATTGATACATTTAATTCATACTACAAGAAATATAATACTTTGATCGTTAGAAAGTAATTTTATTTTTTTGTTGAATAATACTATTAGTTTGATAATTTAATATGTTAACCCTTAATAAAATAAATAACAAAACAAACAAAATATATTAGGTGGGACGAAACGAATCTATTGGGATATCAAAATCAAGACCCGATCATATTTTTAATTTTTTTCCCCATTTTGATCCGATTCGAAATCATGTTGAATTCGAAATTTAAAACCCTTATACAAAGCAAATTAATCTCAACAAGATTATCATTTTCTAGAACCCTAGAACCTATTTGTTCAACTCTATGGTGTCCAATTTTCCTACATCAAAATATATTTGTTTATACCAATAATATTTAATTAACCATGAAAAAGCAAGCTCACAGTTGATAGTTAAACAGAAGGGTTCAGATTTCTCAGACCCAGGCTACAGCTGAGGTTGCAGAACCCGACAAAAGCCAGAGAGAAATCTAGAGAGAGGTGCTTAGCTTCTAGTACACGTGGATAACAGAGATGCTCCTCTTTCCCACACGTGACACGTAGCACACCCCAACCACCGTTCCACGCTGGACACTCCCTATTGGCCACTCGCTCACAGATGAAACCGGGTGCGCTGACGTGTTGCAAACGACGTCGTTGTCAGACAGAAGCGAGAGAGAGCTCATGGAAGGAAGTGGGTAGTAGTGATGGTCTAATCACTTCATGACAACCCCCCGCTTGATTAAAGTGCCCCTTACACATCCGCCCCTGCTTTTTGAAATATTTACGTTTTCTGCCACTGCTGTCGTCTTATTATAACATCTCCATGCGTTGACGATAGTGCCCTCGATACGGTGACTTATTTACGTTGTTTTGGTTTCCTGTTTTCTTTGCTCCTATGTGTCCACAGGGAAAATGATCTAAATGATCACTTAATTTTGTCATAATTAAAAATTTGATGATTATAATTTAGAAAATATTAAAAAAGTCATTGAATTTTAATTTTATTTATCAAATTGATCACTTTGCCCACCCATCTTTGATGCCAATTTTTCTTACTTCATGGTAGTTTTCATACTTCTTCCACTTATGTTATGTACATTTCTCTTATAATCTCATTTATATAAGAAAAATATTTAACAAATTAGAATGTTTAAAATAGATAAAGTGATCAAAGTGATAGACAAAATTAAAATTCAGTGACTTTTTTGATATATTTCAAAGTTCAATGATTATGTTGTCGATTATGACAAATTTGAGTGATTATTTTTATCATTATTCTTCTATGTCTATATGGTAAACAAATTTTATTAAAAAAATAAATCAAAAGCTTGAAAAAAGATACTCTACTCTATGGAGATTGGGCTACCACTCCACATCTTCTCATCTTCTCATGTACTAACAAAATTTGTTTGTTGTATAGGTGGGGTTTTAACTTTTAGCTTTATCTTTTATCTCGATAGCTTTGATCTTTCAATTATTAATAATGACTCATTATTATTGGTGTTGTTGCGTGAATCAAAAACATGATTTTATCTATATTTTATCGTGCGGGTTTTATATGATTGATTAATGATTATTATTTTTTTTAAAAATTTTGTCTTATTTCACGGTGAACATAATTTACAGGAGAACCGACTCATTGTTATATTAATTTGCAATACTCTTAACATTATTAATAATGACTCATTATTACTGGTGTTGCGTGAATCAAAAACATGATTTTATCTATATTTTATCGTGCTGGTTTTATATGATTGATTAATGAGTATTATTTTTTTAAATTTTTTTGTCTTATTTCACGGTGAACATAATTTACAGGAGAACCGACTCATACTTATATATATATTTATTTCGTTTGTAATTATGTTAAGAGTATTACGAAGTCATACATTAAGCACAAAGCGAACTATGATAGTGTTTTATTCAATTCATTGATTGTGATATGAAATAGTAATCTACATAAAGACAGCTTTCTTCTCATACCTAATGGTATGTTTGTGCCAATATTATATGTACACATAACAACAAAATTGATCCATCATTCCTAATCTAACATCCAACCCAAATACCCAATAGTGCGTTTGGAGCATATAACCTTACTCTAGAGGTACCTTTCTCTCTTTACCTACTCTTTTGACTATTGGTCATCTCATGGGCATCTAATGCCATTTGGTACCTCCAAAAGGACCGCCGCGATGGCATTGAAATGGAAAATTAAGCTTCCGTGCAAGGGCAACTTTGTCAAAGAGAAAGTACAGCCGTATGAAGCGCATAGAGTATAACAACTTGGCTAGCGTGTAGAATTTGTCTACTGGAGCATTTTGGATGGACAGGGATGTGGGCCCCAATGGAAAACCAAACACCCACCCCCCCCCCCCCAAAAAAAAGTGGGAAAAAAAAGCAGTCATTTTGTGATGAGTGGAGAACTAACTATACTTTTACTGCCCCCTAGGCCTAGCCCCTCTTATTTCTTTTTTTTGTCAAATTATTTAAATGTTCACATTTTTTTTTTTGTAATTTTAAGTTTCTTTTTTTTTCTTTCTCCTTGGGTGGATGTTTTGGATAGATAGAGAGATAATGGCCTGGTGCTAGCTGACATTTCTACCATCATATTCTTCTCCTCCTCCTCTACTTCTTTCAGTTCTTTCTTCTTCTTCATTCATAAATGCCCATGAATCCTTTTTTCTCAGTCTCTTATTGTTGTACTACTACTCTCTTGATTCCTTGTAGTGCTGCTGCTGCAACTGGATCTCTACAGCTTGGTTGACTACCAGTCTACTACTACTACTCCATAGTCAAACCCCAGCCACATGATTTCAAGTACTTAGCTGAAACTAGACTCCAGATTCTCTACTGCGGTTGTGTGTGGCTGTAGCAGCCATTAAAATCCGGGGAATCTTCCCGGATTCTTGGCCGACGGGGAACTGTTGAAATTTGAATGTCAAAATTAGTTTGTTTGAGTAGGTTGGGTGGTTAAGGTTTATCTAATAGTTGGTTGGTGTAGATTTGATTAGCTCGTCACTCACCGTGGATGAGTTTGCTCAATGTTTTCGGGTTCAGTTTAAAAGCTGGGCATCTACTGTGGATGCTATGTTGCTGGATTGTGTCTTTGATTTCGATGAATTGGTACCTTAACGCTGAAATCATGGAGTCGAAGACCGGCGGCGGCGGCGGTGACGGCGGCGGCGACGGCGGCGGTGTTAGTGTTAGTTTACTCGGCGATAAAGCTAAGCAGTGTCTGAAATGGTGGGAGAAGATTCCCAAGATCCGTCATCTTTATTACCAGCATATTGGGTCGAAGAAGTTCAGGAAAACATGGTGGAAAGGGTTGATGATTTCGTGGTGTGTTGGATGGAGTGTTGTGTGTTTGTGGATCTTGTGGTATATGAGCTCTGTGGCGAGTGAGAAGAGGAAGGAGACTTTGACTAGTATGTGTGATGAGAGAGCTAGAATGTTGCAGGATCAGTTCAATGTGAGTATGAATCATATTCAGGCTATGTCGATTCTGATCTCGACGTTCCATCATGCTAAGAGCCCATCTGCCATTGATCAGGTAGCTTCATTGTTTCTCGAATTGTGAGGGGATTTGTCTTGCTCAAATATTTTACTGTTTTGTTAGTTAGTTGAGATTGAAGAGTTTGATAGGCTGTTTCTTGACCGAGTTTTTTTTTTGTTAGTTTGATGCATTTAGTGCTAGATCTGTGTTATGTTTATCTTGCATAATAAATTAGCATCTAGTCAGCAGAACAATTAACTTTGGGAACTTGTAGAGAACTTTTGCGAGGTACACTGAAAGAACTGCTTTCGAGAGACCTCTAACAAGTGGAGTGGCATATGCTGTGAGGGTGCTCCACTCTGAAAAAGAACAATTTGAGAGGCAGCAAGGCTGGACTATCAAGAGACTCGAACACAACCAAGTGCATAAGAATGAGTATGCTTCTGAGACTATGGGGCTATCCCCAATTCAGGAAGAATATGCTCCTGTCATATTTGCGCAGGATACCGTTGCACATGTCATTTCTTACGATATGCTGTCTGGGGAGGTATCTCTTTTTCTTGATTCTGTGTCTACATCGTCCATTTGTCAGTATAATAGTAAATCCTTTTGATGATTGTACTATCTTAATCAAAACAACATGCAATCTCAACCATAGTAAAGGATGTTTAACTATATTGACGTGGAGGTTATGTCATCGCACCATTATATTTCCTAGTACCCAATAAAATTACCTATACTGGCCTTTCAACTCATAGTGTGTAGATTAGCTCTTCACCATTAAAAGAAAAATAATGTCGTCCTCTCCGATATTGATTATAAGGTCTTGTTGATTTATCTTCCTACAGGAAGATCGAGATAATGTGTTGCGTGCGAGGGAATCAGGAAAGGGGGTTCTGACTGCTCCATTTCGTCTCCTTAAAACCAATAGCCTTGGAGTAATCTTGACATTTGCTGTCTACAAGAGAGATTTACCTTCAAATGCAACTCCGAATGAGAGGATTCAAGCAACTGATGGGTATGTTTCTTTGAAAGAGGACATTATATAAGAAGAAAGTTCTATGTCAAGTTTTCTTAGGTGAAGAGGTGAATGGTGTACGTGAAAAAGGGTTTAGCCATCCAATGCTGGAAACTTAGAATACTCATCTTGTTTTAACCGGAATAAGCTTCATTAATATTGTGGGTTCTGCTGACCAGGTATCTTGGTGGAATTTTTCATATTGAGTCACTTGTGGAGAAGTTACTTCAACAACTTGCAAGCAAGCAAACCATCCTCGTCAACGTATATGACACTACCAACCATTCACATCCAATCAGCATGTATGGTTCAAATGTTTCAGATGATGGATTGCGGCATGTTAGTACCTTAAATTTTGGAGATCCTTTGAGGAAGCATGAGATGCACTGCAGGTAATAAACGTTTTATCCGATTAGTAATTTCCAAGTCACATCCAACTTTCATAAAATATTCAAAGCCAAGTTGCTTCTATTTGCAGATTCAAACAGAGGCCACCTTGGCCATGGTTAGCTATTACAACTGCATTAGGGATCCTTGTGATTGTATTCCTTGTCGGGCATATATTTTATGCAACTGTAAACAGGATCGCCAAAGTGGAAGATGATTTCCATAAGATGAGCATTCTCAAGAAACAGGCTGAGGCAGCTGATATTGCAAAATCTCAGGTAGTACTTGATTTTAGTTAACACAGTTGAGTTATAATCCTACTATGCTTTTGCCTAATCAGAGTTCTCTTCCTTGTAGTTCCTCGCTACTGTTTCACATGAGATCAGAACCCCAATGAACGGTGTCCTAGGTGAGTTTGTGGGAGTGTCAGTGTTGTTTGTTTTGTGATGTCTATGCATTGCTTAATATTGAGAACAACACTTTAGGCCTTGTAGAAAGCTTGCTGACCCTCAAACATGTGAATTTTTCAGGAATGTTGCACATGCTTATGGATACAGATTTAGATGTAACTCAACAAGATTACGTCAAAACTGCCCAGGGTAGTGGAAAAGCTCTGGTATCACTTATTAATGAGGTCTTGGACCAGGCAAAGATTGAATCCGGTAAGCTAGATCTTGAGGCAGTGCGATTTGATCTGCGAGCAATTCTTGATGATGTTTTGTCACTGTTTTCTGGGAAGTCTCAAGAAAAAGGAGTAGAGGTAAGAGACAGTTCCAGCCTTCACTTCCTTAAAAAGAAAAAAAAGAAAAAAAAAAGGGGAGAATCTTCTACTTCTTCTATATCCATTTTTGCTACTAACTGAATTTTTCGTTTTACATGATCCAATTTGGGGACGAGCAGCTGGGAGTGTACATCTCAGATCAGGTTCCTGAAATGCTTATTGGTGATCCTGGTAGGTTTCGGCAGATCATCACCAATCTCATGGGGAATTCGATTAAAGTAAGCATTGATTCTCAAATGATCATAATACTGCTTGGTCTTTTTATTTGTCTAAAACTCATGCCATGTTTGTTCATGCAAAGACTATCAAATGAATGCATATACGTCTGACCTTCTTGAGTATCTCCTTCTGGTGTAGGAATACTGTATTTTAGACTCTAATAGAATGAATTCTCTCCAACTTGAATTAAGTAAATATAATAAAAAAGGAGGAAAAACACAAAATTATGGTGTTTGCATCCTGCATAACTGGTTATGAAATTGATTTTTTTGATTTGCAGTTCACAGAGAAAGGACACATCTTTGTCACTGTTCATCTTGTCGAGGAGCTGATGGACTTGATAGATGTGGAGACTGATTCATCATCAAGGAACACTTTGAGTGGTTTCCCTGTTGCAGATAAACGCCGCAGCTGGGGAGGATTTAAGAATTTCAATGCAGAGGGATCTGTGAGCTCATTCTCCTCATCCTCTGATGTTATCAATCTTATTGTGTCTGTGGAGGACACAGGGGTTGGAATTCCACTCGAAGCACAATCTCGTGTTTTCACTCCTTTTATGCAAGTGGGACCATCTATCTCACGAACACATGGTGGCACAGGAATTGGACTAAGCATCAGCAAGTGCTTAGTTGGCCTCATGAAAGGGGAGATCGGTTTTGTGAGCATTCCCAAGATTGGTTCCACATTTACATTTACCGCCATTTTTGCCAAAGCCCGCTGTGATTCGAACGAGTTTAAAATCCAGCAAATTAACAGCCAAGCGAATGCGGCATGTTCCGAATTTCATGGCATGACGGCATTGGTTGTGGATCACAGACCTGTGAGGGCCAAGATGTCAAGTTATCATATCCAAAGGCTTGGAATTCGAGTTGAAATAGCTCCTGACTTTCATCAGGGTCTGGCATGCATAAGCAGCGGGAACACAACTATTAATATAATCCTTGTTGAGCAGGAGGTTTGGGATAATGATTCGGGTAGTTCAGCTCTCTTTATAGATAACTTAAAGAAGCTTGATTGTCAGGTTCCTCCCAAGCTGTTCCTTCTTGCCAATTCTATTAGCAGTTGCAGAACAAGCTTTGTGAATTCAGGTGTCTGTACACCAACTCTTATCATGAAGCCTCTTAGAGCAAGTATGCTTGCTGCCTCTCTACAAAGAGCCATGGGAATCGGTAATAAGGGTAATGCCCGGAATGGGGAGCTCCCAAGTCTGTCTCTTCGCAATCTTCTACTTGGGAGGAAAATTCTTATTGTGGACGATAATAAAGTGAACCTCATAGTAGCTGCTGGTGCGTTGAAGAAGTATGGAGCTGAAGTGAAGAGTGCCAACAGTGGTAAAGAGGCGATCACACAGCTTACTCCACCCCATAGTTTTGATGCCTGCTTCATGGATATCCAGATGCCTGAAATGGATGGGTATGTCATACTTTTGGCATTTAAGCTTTTAATGTTTGGAAGATTATCTTTTGAAATCCATGTCAATTTATTAAGATGTTGTGCTAAACGTTCTATTTATGCCAACAAAGCTACCACGGTTTATATGTAGACAAGTTCAACTTTTATGTTATTTCCCCCTACAGTTTTCAAGCAACAAAGAGAATACGTGACATAGAACGCAGTGTCAGCAACCGTATTCAACATGGCGAAGTTTCTGCAGAAGACTACAAGAATATTTTGACATGGCACGTACCCATTCTTGCCATGACTGCCGATGTAATTCAGGCTACCCATGAGGAGTGCACAAAGTCTGGAATGGATGGGTATATTTCCAAACCATTTGAAGCTGAACAGCTCTATCGAGAAGTTTCACGTTTTCTCCAATCTCCTGCAAAGGATACTTTGTAGAGAAGGACTTCATTCGATGAGGACTTGTTTAAGTCCTTGCCACAAGCTCCCATTATCGAGGTCACTGTAAATGGATTCGGAATTTTCCCAGTAGTAAGTTGTCTACCGACAGAGATTTAGTTTCATATTTCCTAATAATTTCTCGCTTTGGCATGTGTAGAATCAAGAACTGACAGCAGTCTTTCACATTTTTGCAGGATAGCATTTCTTGGTAGCAGTGTATATAGGAGCCGCTGCTCGATTAATTGGGATATGAGGTTTTCTTTTGCCTTTAATCCCTTGCCAGAATTCAAAGCTGGTTCATTCTTCCTTGTAAAGTTGATCCCAGATCTTGATGCCTCTTACTGAAGTTGGTTAGTAGTAGTAACCTGGAAGTTTTAAGATCCAGAAATCCGATAGCCTCGTCACCTCAGAAGTGAGAGAGAGAGAACAAACAGGCCTTGTGTGTAGCCAATAGGAAGCGCTGGGGTTTGCATATTTTGCCATTGTTAGAATGTAATAATAGAAAGTTGCAGTACGTATTGAGGATATATCACCCTTTGCTTAGTACCAGTGTATTATATGTAGATTGATTCAGCGGGGAGGCAGCAATTGTAGCTCTGTTGTGTAGAATGGCACAATGTATAGTTCAATAAAAGATCCAAAAAGATTTGTGATCAGTTTTCTTTTATAGGCTTTCCCTCTATCAATTGCTCCCAAATTGTTTGATTCATTGTAGAAATTATGCAACTACATGTATTAACTATACAACACACCTCATGATCATGATACTCCCTCGAGTTTTTTGTATCCCGGTTAATTTTTTCTGAAGTTAATTTTGTAGCCGATAATTCAATTAATCTAGGTAACCATACGATAATTGGTTTAGTGGCAGTATACCCATGGTCTAAACAATCCAATTTTAAAGTGAGGATGAGTCGTCTAGCGTAATATTTGGCTAGGTTCTAAATCTCATTGATATTTTAAAAAAAAAATTTCACTTCATTTTCTTGGGAGTAAATAAAAATGGAGATATTAATTAATTAATTTTTTGTAGACATTATCTTTATCAGGTAAATTATATGTTACGTGGTATCAATTATAAAATATTAAACAAAAAATAGTATAAATGAAAGTTATTTTGATGATAGTGTCCAAACATAATTTAGACCCAAGTATTATCCTTTTTGAAAAAAAATAAAATAAAAATAAAAAAAGGAAAAGATAAGCACAGCGTTGTTCTCACGCAGGGAATGAATTTAAATTTTAAGAAAATGAATTAAAATTGAAGCGTGCGTGAGTCCGATTAAATCGAAAGAAAAAAAATAAGACAAAAAAAATATAAAAAGCCCTAATCTGAGTCGCATCTACTCTCAGTCACCCAATAACTCGTTTTCGTCTCTCCCAGCTCGATTGTTCCAGAGTCTTAAAAACACACAGAGAGAGGGAGAGAGAGAGAGACGCAGGCGGCGGCGGAGGAGGAGCGATCAGATCTCTCTCGAATCTCAGTTGTTGCGGCGGCGGAGATGGATCCAGACGCGGTGGCGAAGGCTTTCGTTGAGCACTACTACTCGCAGTTCGATTCGAACCGCGGAGCCCTAGCGAATCTTTACCAGGACGGTTCCATGTTGACCTTCGAAGGCCAGAAGATCCAGGGCGCTCAGAACATCGTCGCTAAGCTCACTACCCTCCCCTTCCAGCAGTGCCAGCACAGCATCACCACCGTCGATTGTCAGCCATCTGGTCCCGCCGGCGGCATGCTCGTGTTTGTCAGCGGTAACCTCCAGCTCGCCGGCGAACAGCACGCTCTCAAGTTCAGCCAGGTCCGATTCCCCTTTCGCCGTTTTCGGTTTCGATTTCGATTTCTCTGTTGATATGTTTTGGTTGTGACGTATTTGTGGATAGTAGTAGAATCGTGTTGTTGTTAGGGTTTTTGCTCGATCTATGCGAAGCTTTGAGTCTGCCGTAGATTGATTCACTGTGTTTTGTTTTTGTTGATTTTATGAGTGTTTTTGTGAATGTTGATACACTCAGATTCAGCTGCTGCTGCGATATTTGGCTATTAGGTGATGATTTTTGTGTTGTTTTATGCTTGGTTTTGCTGTGTGCTTTGTTCTTAATTTGATTATGTTTGCACCGAGAGATAAAAAGTGCTTGTTTGGATTAGTTTATACATGCGTGTTGGATAGGATTTGTGAGCATTTTGCTAAGACTAAATGTTAATAATCACTAGCACTGGATCATAATTTGGTAGGTAGAAATAGTTATGCAGAGGTTAGTGGTCATGGATATCAAAGATGGATAAGAGTTTAAGAAATAAAATCTCATTAGCTAAAAAGATTCACACGTCATTTGATCTTCTCTACTTCTGTTATGTAGAGGAAATAATTAAAGGGTTTAGTGGAATATTGATGAATTGTCTGGAATGAACCATAGAATGAAATGAATCTAATTGATATTGTTGTCTTCAATGACATATTCTAGGTGTGACTGATAGCTTAAAACTCTGTCTACCTGGATTGGGTTTCTTTGTTTTCTTGCTTCAGATCGGTATCAGTGTGGTTTGCATTTTATGATTCTTTGAACAGCTAATTCAACAACTGCTTACTCATTCAGCTATGCTGATTGCAATACCTTCTCATTCTGGCCTTGCATTGGTAGTATATTGGGTGCTGCATAGGAAACAACCACTCCATTTTACTTTTTTGTGGGCTAAATTCTGGCATGACTTATTTTCAGAGCCATCATTGTATATTAAATGTGCTTTACTAGTTTTTAGCTGCTTCTATCTTATGACCAGTGCTTCTGAAATAACACTACATAGTATTCTGCCATTTGCAAAATGACCTTTTAATAACTCTGTTCATTCATCTATTTTTGTTGTAAACTGTACTCATAAACAAGTTTTGTTCTTTTCTTTCTTTGGTGGCAGATGTTCCATTTGATGCCTACTCCACAGGGAAGCTTTTACGTGTTCAATGACATCTTCCGATTGAACTACGCTTGAAGACAAATGATGAATCACCCACATCTAACTACTGGTGGGATTGTGTGTGCCCTCTCTGCTTATGTTTAGTTCGAGACATATGTCAAATCAATGGGAAGAGTGAACTTTCTCGTTACTTTTAGTGTTTTGTTTGTTAAAGATTCAAATATTTGATGGTATGGTTGTTATTGGTTGATTTGATGATATTTACCTTTGCTGGGTAACTGTTAAATGAAAATTGGGGGTTTGAAGACTTGATAATCTCTCATTGGTCCAATTTCTCGTTTTCATTTTGATATTTTATTCATTATATGATTGGTAGAACTGTCCAGGGTTACTGGTTCAATCTAAATTGACAGTTTATCGTCTCTCTCCTTTCGTTCACGTCTTCCCTGAATCTTGGGTTTTTGAAGATTATATGTTCAAATAACAGTTTTGCACACAAGTGACTTGTGCTGGTTGCCCCTGTTAGAGTAACAAGGTCACTGATAGAGAACACTGAAGGTGAACTTAACTTGTGCACAGTCTGCACACAAGACAGGATTTGATGTTTGTACTACACCTTATTCCATTCATCTATCACATTTGGTTTTGCAGAGACGTTCCATTTTCCATCTCTGAATCCAAACACAGAAAAGAAGTTGACAAATTTCCAGATACATGAGTCACAATCCCCTAAGCTCAATGCTTTTGACCATTCAAAACAATGTCCGGCAACTCCGGCATCTTGAGCGCAGTGATCACATCGTTCTGGTGTTGCTTGTCTCGTGCTTCCAGCAGAGTCAAATCCCCGCTACCACCCTTAAACATTCTCCCAACCAAACTCCCTACATACTTGAACGGATTGCTCAATCCTTGCTTCACTTTCAACAACATCGTCACCTCCGACGCTTGCCACGCCACCGTCAGCACAATCAGCACAGAAAGCAGCCAATGCGTAATCGTGTTCTGTCTCCTCACCTCTCTCAACTCCTTCGCCACCAGCTCATCATCTCTCTCACCACCACTCCCTTCCCCTCCACCGGCGGAGGTGTTTGGTGCCACGTCATCATCGCGATGAGTTATCGAATCGGCGGCTTTCAGCGTCTCCAACTGTCAAAGGGGAGAATCAGTATTTGTGATTTAGTACCATATCGAATTACAAAAGAGATTTCATGTGCTTGTATTCCTTGTAAACAAACCAACCTGAGAGAGCAGCCGTGAGAGGAGGATTTGGTCGTCTTTATCTTCATCTCCTCTGTTGTTTTTCTTCTCCTCTAATAGCTTCGTTGATCAGCTCCACATCCACGTTCGAATCCATGGACCGATTTGATTACAGTCAAAGTCGGGTGTTTTTTTTGCAAATTTTGTGCAGTTCCAGATTCTGCTACGAGCACCGAAAGCTTTATTCATGTCGATTCGAGGACATACACGTGGCGCATTGTCCGTGTGTGGCGTGCTGTGGTTGGCCATTTCGTATCATTGAGGCTGCGTCAGCACACTCAAAAATCGTATCCTAGTTGGCGCCGTGATATCTTGAGCTGAGCTCGCCAATCGAGACAAGGGCAAACCTTATTGGGCCCAGATTACGATTCGAGTTATGGGTCCGGATTATTCCAAAACCAGAATCTGGCCCAGAATTAACGAACGGTGGTGATCAATAATATGAGGAGTTTTCTTGATAGTATATGTAACACACGTAAAGCAGCACAGATAGATTTTTATGTACAATACTGAAATACACATTCATCATCTACCAACTTTGGTGAGTTTGGACAAACCAAAGAAAAACACAAGTTGGAAAGTTTTAGATCAATTTTACTAGGTTTTATGCCTCTACAGATATGGATACATATCAGTGTCTTCCATGTTGGAGATGTCAGTAATGGAATTCGATACTTCTCCTGCTTCACCACTTGTGCTGCCCATTTCGACCTGAAACAGTTTTAAAAGACCAACATTACTCGTCACATTAGCTAAATGCAAGAGCTAGTTAATCGAGTATTCTTCTGAATTAAAGACTTACCTTAGCTTGATGATACCTCTCTAGCATGCGCTGATATTGCTCGCGTGCCTCAGGAGACTCGACCATGGATAAGACTCGGGAGACTGCCTCGTCAATGGCTCCGTCGACTTTCTGTTTGCGGAACACTTTGAGGATGTCTTCGTCTTCACTTTCATCAGCGGACTCTGCATCGTGCCGAAAGCCACGTAGACCAACTCCTTTTCTTCGCCACCTGAGTACAACTTTGTCCAGAATCCCAACCGCCCAGCAGATTACCTTGTAATGCTTCCTAACCTGATAACCTCTCACATAAGCCTGCAAAAGTCGATGTTGAGAATTTAGTTTTTTGACAAGAACAGTTTTGGAAGTTACAATTTGATATTCACTTTTTGCAGTTCAAAAATTGCGTAATGCAAAATTAATGCATTAAATCTTGTCTTGTACTTGGATAATGAGGTACCTGTATCTTAACAACTTTCTGGCGCAATGCTAAGAAATCCTTGCGGTCCTTATAGCCTCGATATTTCTTTTGGATAGATACTGCAGCTGAATTGTAATCTCGAGAATTACGAAAGGCTAGCTTTGACATGGCTGAAAGGCCTCGTATGTCATCTGAACTGATACCATAATCATCTATACTGACACCAGCTTCTTTCTGTTGTCGTCTTCTGAAAGAATGCGCCCGGAAAGCAGATTGTATGCGTGCAGCAGCCTGTGCTGCATTCCGGACTGCAGCTAAGGTGTTTTTCAAAGGGACTTGACCCTCATCGGGTTCAAGGCCACTGTTTGAGACGTTACTCACAGTTAATTCTGCTTGTATCTCAGCGCGGCCTCTGGAAAGCTCACTCTCTTCCAGTGTTAGGGATGATAGATGACTAGTCAGTGCCAACTCAGAAAGATAACCTGCAAGTCCCTTATGCCCGTAGGTACCAGCAATAGATGCCGGAGTTTTTCCTATTGGATCTTGGGAAGTGGGATCAGTCACTGCTCCAGCAGATGCACCAGATGCAACAAGTACAGCAACCATCTTTTCCCTGTACGAACCAAAATTTCAATTCAGCGCCACAAGAACTAAGCTAAGAGAGATGAAACAACTTTACATTATCCCAGTAACCAATGTTAGGCATACTCATACCAACCTGATCATGATACAAAAAACAGCATTGTTCAATTTTTTGTTCCTCTCTCTTTTAACATGAAGTGTTTAACAAAGACTGTACAGATGTTTTCCTATCCTAATGTTTGTAATATTAACATGTTATACCAGTCAATTGAGAAAGGTCAATCAAATGAAAAAGTTAGCTCTATTACCTTCCAAAACGTGCAGCCCAATGGAGAGCAGTCCATCCATTTATATCCCGGAAATTTATATTGACTCCAAAGTTAAGTATTGGGTTTAAGGCCCACTCAAATCCCAATCCAGCAACCATGTGTATCATGCCTTGCTCTTTTTTGGACAAGGAACAATCTGTCTGGTCAAGTCCACGGGATCTGGACGAAATCCATTGCTCCAACTTGTCTTTTAGAAATTCTTCCAGAAGCCAATAGATGGTACTGGATGAAGTTCCACTGCCAACTAACAGAGTCTCTATAATACTGCCCCAAGTATCATCATTGGCTTTTGAGTTTCTTAAAAACTCGGACTCAAAAGTGTCTAATTTCTGCATTGGTGAATCAGACAAGAGAATTTGAGCGAATCTGACGAGTAATAGCAGTTCTTCTGCACTCATACCAGCTTCTGTTGGAGGTGAGCTTTTTGGAGTATAGTTACTGCCTTCATCTCGATACTCAAACTCTCTAACTTCACTGCAGGACTCCCGGTTGCCTGTGGTGATGCAGATTGTCACCTTCCCGGGAAGGTGAGCAGGAGCTTCACAACGGATCACACCTTCTTGAATGATCTCAGCAGGAACTTCAACGTTGCCAAACATACATGTCCATGTAGATTCTGATGGATCACACAAAAAAGTTCCAATGAAAATGACCTGCATTTGTAGCAATATTTCATATCCTCAAGGTTATGCTCAAAAGCAATTATAAGCGGCAGAAATTTAGAAATGACAACGCAAAGAGAGCATTCCTGCATAAGATGCCTACCTTTGTAGCCTCAGTAGCATAACCCCATTCTGGAGATATTTCTCGGATTGTAAATTTTTGTTTTTGTGCAACAGTCAAACTGATATCTGAATTAAATACTCCAGTCTGTCCTGGCTCAAAGAACGATGCATAGTACTCTGAATCTGTTCCAATTGCAGAAGAATATGGAGAAATCTTGAAAATGTCACCTTGTTGAGGCACTGACAAAGAAGCTGGAAACATGAGAAGCTTGTTAGAGGCTGAAATACAGTGAATGTATTAGGTGCTTAAAGCATCAACAAACGTAATTATTTCATTCTTCTCTATTAATGAGGAGCAATAAATCATACAGTGTTTAACAATAATTGTACAAGAGTTTAGACACTCACAATATTCTGAAACTCCATTTGGGCTTGTCGATGAAGAACATAGTCTTTCCTGTTGCAATTGGTAATAAGAGCATATGAATTGATCCATTACTCAGAAGGCACGCCATAAATAAAACATATACAAGATTTAGCGCCCTAAAACACTTTCAAAATATGTATCTGAGGTAATAATTGTTAGAAGTAGAGCATAAAAGTTAACACAGATCAATGTGAAATTTTAGTCTGTAATTACTCACACTTCTGTCTGATGTATTTAACTGTCTCTCCTGGGAATTAAAAACTGATGAATTCAGAACCTCGTTCCAAGATACAGAGTTTTTGTTTCCATCTGCGAATCCATGGTCAGTGAATTGGCGGTGTTCACTACTACTGACTGCTTCACTTGACAACTGAGCCTGACCACTATAAAACTGATTATTTACAACATGTTCTTGTCCACTGAAAGGAGTAAACTGATTCTGATCAATGATATCGCTATGGTAATCCAAGATATCTATAGTAGAGTTTGCATTCCCTTGCATCTGACCATGCGCACTATAGAATTGATCATGTACAATAGGTTCTAGTCCATGGGCGGAAGTAAACTGATCCTGATTGGAGCTATCACTAGGGTAGTCCAGTATATCTGAGACAGTTGGATTATCATCCACAAATTCATTGAACCTATCATCAGTCAAACTTAATTGCTCCTCTAGTCGACGCAAAGCATGACTAACATTCACTTGTGAGGAGGTATTTGATTCTCCTGTTGTATATAACTTCTCTACATTCTCTCCTTCAACATTCTTGAAGACTGGAACTGAATTAACTTCTGCAAAACCTGGACTGCATGTATTCTGATAGGGTTCATACACTTCACTAATCATGGAGACAGATCCTTGATGTTGTGTAGCATCTGAGATGGGACTCTGGCTGAAGGAAGAGGGGGATACTGGTGATTGTATAAACGATCCCGGACTTGGCTTCACCTGAAACGCAAGCAATAATGTCAACAACCACTAGGTGGTATTGCTTGCTGGAATTTAAAAAAAAAAAATTAAAAAAAATTGCAAGTTGCCAAATTTTTAGGAAATTGTAAAATCCCATCTAAATATACTAGTTTACATGAGCTGATATTTATCACACAAGAAGCAAATTGTAATTACTTGCATATGGAAACAGGTATAAAAATCTGGAAGCAGGTAGACTCAAAACATGTTTTTGTTTAACATGAACATGAAAGGGGAGAGTGTACACCATCTTATAGGTTTGCACGTCTTTACACTAAGAATCCTATAATTCATTATTCATAAAGAGGGTCTGAAGACTCACCTCACTAATTTCCCTGTAATGAACAAGAACAACGTGCTCATATGCCCTGCAAAAAGTGGAAACAGAAAAGGGAACAACTCATGAGAAAAACACATAACTTTTTTACTCTTCTCCTATAGTTCTGAGTTTGTTGCATTGAATTTAAATAGACTAAATTTTTTTTCAAAAATAATGAAAAGCATACTTACGAATCCAACATCCAATAGCTGCGCCTCTGAAAGTTCGGGTTGTCCTCCCCATGTGCGTAGTAACAATTTAATGTTTCCACATTCCCAACCTAACCGTACATAGAAACATCATTACTCAAACTGAAATATAGGAGTACACTGACCTCAGTGGAAAATAGAGTAAAATAAAGCAGTCTATTCACTTTTCTACTGAGGCACTATTTTATTTGATAGATTCATCCCTCATCTCATTACTAATTGACAAGAATGTAATGAAATATTGTTCTGTGTCATGATGGACGAACCATTTTTTAGAAAAGAAAGCAATGAGCAGAGCTAATAAACTGCTGTACAAACCTTAAGTCGTTCATGTGCTTCGCCAACAGTCCGGTTATCCTTCTTCTTACGCCAACGGTGCCCATCTTTACGGAAAAACCGAAGGACCCTCTTGTTATAAAGAAATAAAGATCCACCTGTAGCAAAAATCCAGTGAGTAGCAAGGACAAACTCAATGGACATATCAATAATTCGTCATCCGAATCCAACAGAGAGGGAAAAGTAGTAGAAGAAGATAACTTACTAACAGGCTGTTGAGGAGGTTCTGAGGTAAACTTATACTTCTCATGGTTCTGCAATATGAAGAGCACTTCAGCCGGCTTCAACCACCGAGTTTGAGCTTCTTGAAATAGATTGTTAATGTTATATCCTGAACATCATATGCAATAATACATGTCAAACACATAAATCACAATGTAGCACAAGCGTTTCACTAAAGCACAACAAGCTAGACTAACCTCAGCTAATTAGACTTTAAAAACCAAATTCAACATTACAATGAAACAATATGCACTTTTGCACAGGGATCATCTAAATTTAATGCCTTTACTTAAACTAACAAAGTCATCATAGTAACAATTACAATGTAGTGTCTTCCACAAACTAACAATCACTTGCAACTGAGACATATTGGGTGCAGAGAATAACTTGAATCAACCTATTCACAATCCAAAATACCCTAATTACGCTAAAAAAAAGAACAAATTTTTTTCCACTCAAAAATCAAAATCGACACAGAACTCACTAAAAGCTTCACTCTTTAGTTTTAAATTGAAAAGCGAAGCGAGCTCAGTGAAGTACCTGACTGCATAGTTCCAATTGGGTAAATTCACAGCCGCACGAACTGCAGAGAAAGCTATTGACTTGTGCTCATATGAATCACAGAAACCAAAAGAGAGGAGTTTGAAAGTTAAGAGAGCTTTGGTCGAGTAAAGCCAAGCCGGAGTCAACCCGACCCGAAAACCTCGGTGAACCGGATCAAGGCGGAAGCCTAGTTCAACTGGAAAAGCGGAGCTCGGAGACGACCGACAGAGACAGCAAAATGTACAGAGTAAACGACTGGACCAGAGTTGAAGAGTAGTAGCAGGTCGTTCTGAAACTCGTTAAGTAGTACCAGGCAGCTTCGTGCCATCTGACGTGGCAGACCATTGTTGGTTAGGAGCAAAATGATTAAGTATGTATCAGACGGTGGATAATCAATGACTTAGTAAGAACTTTCCTATTTTTTGTTTTTGTTTATGTTTTTCTAAGACTTTTCTGGGAAAGGTGGCCGGCCACTGGTATGGAATACTAGGTGGCTGCCCGCCTCGTTGGGGCGGTGTCACTAATACTATTTCGGTTTGACTGTTTCAGAATTCCCCTATAATTTTGAACCAAAAATTGATCACAACTGCAGAACTAAAAACTCAACTCCATAATCAACTACTGACCTTTGTCACCACGATCTCTTCTTCTTGATCAAGAGGCTGGGAATCATGCACCTCCGATAGTGACCCAAAATTGATTTTAATGTACTTCTGATCGCGACTCGATTGAAGTATGACTCCATAGAGAGAGAGAGAGAGGATAAGCTCTTGTTTCTTTGGTCGGAATAGTGATTATCTGAAGTGAAGGGCCTGCAAAACATGGACACATATGTCTGAGTCCGTTTCTTTGAAATCTGAAAAGTAAAATGTCATGATGGAAGTAAAATTTTGACAGTACAGAGACCATACGATGAACAAATATCCCTATAGTCCGTCCAGAGCCTCTTCGTGAAATTATCCCTATCGCCAATCTAACAAATTGACGTCTTCTAAATGTTGCATGAAACAATTATTGTGATTACAACAATTCTGAATTATATACCTTGCAAGACATCCTTATAAACAATATTTTTTGTACAATTATTGGGAATACCATAACTATTTTTTATAAAAATTTTGAGACATTTTTTTGAAGTAACTCTGGATAATGCCACATATAACTGCCCATGAGTAAAAACTGTTTCCGACAAATATATTTCTACTTGGTTTAATGACTGCCCCTGACTTTTATTTATGGTCATCGCATAACATGGTCGGACAGGAAATTGACGTCTCTTAAACGTAAACGGCCATTTAGTTTCAGTTGCATGTAACACTATCCTTGGAATATGAACTTTTTCTCCTGTGTTGTTTCCAGTAAGTATTTTTGCCTCAATCAATCTCTCAAACAACTTTGTAACAATTAACCTGGTGCCATTACAAAGACCGCGTATTTGATCTAAATTTCTTAATAACATAATCGGCATGCCAATTTTTAATATAAGTTCATGCGTAGGCAATCCGCTAAATTCAAGCTTGTTCAAAAATTCCATAGGATACAAAAGATTGATATTATCGCTATTACCTGAATTATATGAAATTGAATCAGAACTAAAATATGATTTTTCATCGCCAGGTAATAATTTAATTGCATAATTATTTATTTCACGAACAATTACATTTTTTGGAGTCACTATGGCACGCTCCCTTAAATAATTTGCATCGTTATATCTGTACAAAAAATTAGGATATGTTGCTTGAAAAATTGATTCTATAGGATCAATTGTGGGATCAATAAGTAATTCTTCCGGTATATCAATCCAACCAACATCTGGATCACCTGTAGGAAATTTTGATTCTAATCGACCTTCTCCTATTCGTAGTATCCATTCAGCAAAATCTTTAATCTCATCTTTTTCTGTGCTGCTCAAACCAATCGTCGATAATCTCATATTTTCAGTAAGATGAAATACAGTAATGGCAGGCCACAAATATGAATTATTGAACGATTGTTGAATGACTTGTTCTTTACTGCCACCTTGTATCACCGGCAATGTTTGTCTAAAATTTCCGCCAAATAAAATTGTCTTTCCTCCAAACGGTTCTTCTTTTTTTGATAAAATATCACGGAGTGTCCTATCCACCGATTCAATGCACCATTTATTGCACATAGGAGCTTCATCCCAAACTATCAATTCAGCCTTTTCAATTAAAGCAGAAAGATGGCTTTTTTTATTTATATTACAACTTGAATCTTTATCTATAATGGGTTTTATACCGAAGCGCGAGTGAGCTGTTCTGCCTATGAGAAGTAATAGCGAAGCAATGCCTGATGAAGCAACGGCCAAAACAATTTTACCTTTGGATTTTAATCTTGAAATGATAGTATTCCACAAAAAAGTTTTTCCTGTACCTCCACAACCATATACAAAGAACGATCTTGCGTTCTTTTCTTCGACAGCTTTAATCACCTCATCATATATAATTTTTTGATTGGTATTCAATTTGGTGACCAAGTCAAAATGTTCTTGTTTCAATGCTTCACAATCAAAATTTAGTTCTTCTCTGATAAACCTATTCTCGAGTTCATGTATTCCTTGTGACTTTGGCATTGGCAATTGATGTTTTTTTAAACTACTGGAGGACATGTTAAACAATTTCTCAAGTTCATGTAAAACACCATCATTTAATTCATCATCCGGTATACTGAGATTTGGCATGTTAAAAGTTGATCTGATCTTGTGCGAAATATCATCAGACATGTTAACCCAATAAGCATCAAGTAAAGCTCGAGGATCAGACACGTTACAAAACAAAATAATCGTAACAAATAAATAATGAATTTGAGTAGCAGTTGCAGTAAAAGTAGATTCCAACAAAGCCTCTAGCCATTCTTTATCATCGCCTAGTAATCCCAAACCTCGACATGCTTCCTGATAAGTAGAGTATGCTTTCCCATTGATTGTCTTTATTGTCCTAAAATTTGTACATCCTTTTTGAACATTCAAAAGCATTCTGAGATAGTACAATTCACTGGCATTTGGTGGCACATGTGCTATTCTACCGAGAACTTGATATTTTTTTTTCCTCCGTGTCCATAACTTTTGATTATTATTCCACACAAATTTAGTAGGAAACTGAGTATATGTTAATTTCTTCGCCGTTTTATAAGTCCTGTTTGCAATAAACCAAGCAGTTAGCATTGTAGTTTCTATGCCCGGATTGTTTAACACATTTTCAAGAGAATTGGATTCATGAAAACAAACAGTTTGTTCATTGGGCAAATGAATCTTCAAGTATTGAACTGCAGGATATCTAGAATGAATGGAGAATTCGAATAAACGCCACACAGACTCATGAGGAGTTAAGTATCGACAATTCAAATAATTTTGGATTTCATCATTTACATTGTCACGAATCATTGCGCGAGCTCTATCTGGTCCTTTATTTATGTACTTGAATAAATATTTTATTAACATAGACTGAGAACACGATTCAACATTTATATGAGCATTATACCTTAATAGCAAATTAGCATTATATGGTACAACATAATTATTGCCGACTTCAACTCCTTTTTTAACTACAAAACGTGAACCATCATCACGACGTCTATATTGAGGAGACTTTATTACTTGAAAAATTGTGCTTGAAATAAATGGTTTTGGAAAATGCTTCGTACATAATTTGTTTTTCATACACGGAGAAGATGGATTAAGTTGACCGCAAGGACCATAAATCACAAACTGACTAACAATTTCAAACAACTTTGGATCAATATTTTTATCGGGCAATTCAGCTGAAATTATAGAATCCACATCATCTGTTGTATAACACTTGTATTTATTTTTAAGCCAAAATAATAAATGAGCATGAGGTAACCCTCGTTTTTGGAATTCAATTGTACAAACATGAGCAGAGACTTCTCCAAAGAGTTCCCCACCTTTAATATAAGCAATCATATCGTCCACCTTTATTTTAAAAATTCGACAAATAATATCAGGACGATCTTCTGCTTTGTATCCAGGTCTTTTTTCAAAATATCTCAAAATTTCCAGCCATTTCACATTGCACGTGAAAGTGACAAACAAATCTGGGTTATCATATTCTCTACAAATTGTCATTGCATCTTGGTAATTATTTATCATATCTCTTGGACTGCCTGTGTGAGAACCAGGAAGATAAATTCTTTTGCCAACATCAGAACCTTCGACAATTCCATTAGAAGCAAATGTAGTTAAATTATTCCATGTTTCAGATCTCAGTTCTGGTTGGTGATGTCTCACATATTCTAAACGATTTTCTTCAACGGTTGCATATATATCAACTAAATACTGTTGAAATAATCTACCACCTTTTAACAAAGTGCTCGATTGGCCTGCCCTATCATGAATTTGATAGCATGCAAATTTGCTAATGGTTAATTTTCTTTTTTTATCATCACCATCACCTGGCATTGACTTTAATTTCATGTTTATTTTAAATCCATCCTCTTCATATGGAAAAAGAAGTGGATATTGTAATGACATTAGTTTCGGATGAATTTTAGAGATTCTCTTGAGTGGCCCTCCATTAGATCGAATAATTATATCTCTATTAGAATTAAACTCACCTATATCACCTACAATCAATCCACCGATTTCAGAAGTAGAAGGTAGTTCATATTGTTTGCTGTCATTCTTTTCACGATCAAGTATAATCATATCAAAATTTTGCAACGAACGACTCTCATAATCATCCCTCACAGATCGATACTCTCTCGTCAGTTCATTACATTCATCTAATAATTCCACCAATCCTTTTACAATATCAACATCAATTTTGTAATTTACATTATTTGGATCTATAGCAGTCATGCAATTTGAAATTTCATTCTGAGTGTCGTATACATATAATTGAGCATATTGAGGAGATTTTCCTTCTGCCGGTAAAACAGAACCCATTTTATGATGCACTTGACCACATATTTTAAACACATAAGGAGCTCCTCCACTGTTTATATTATGTTGAATATCAGCTCCCATAGATGTGAAAGCAAACATAGAATTATAAACCCTTATATTATCACGAAATAATACGCTTCTTCTACCATTATTTGGATTTAATAATTCATCAAGAAAATGCGGAATTGGATATGACATTGGAAGTTCAACTTTGCCTTTTTCACAACAATGAGTATATATCAATTGGTTATTTTTCTTTTTTTGTAATGCTTCATCTGACCAAAAGTAGGCAGCGCAATGGTGACACGTATAAGCGTCATCCCCGAAATTTTTATAATCAACAATGACACCTGCAATCAAAATCACAAAAATATAAGTTAGATAATGTTTAATTGTGAATAATTGATGATGAATACTTAGTATTGGATAAATGATATTGAAGTTTCTCCTAACCTGCTCGGCTTTGTTGATATGACGTTTATCCAAAATATCCCACACCAACACCTGCGATTCATAGAAAATGACAAAGATAATCAAGCATCATACCCATCCAGTAGCAATTCTTCTTAAGAAAGAACCAAATTGGCATGATAATGAAAAAAGAAGCCATTTCATGTAAAGAGTTTTAGATAGAAAATACAATTTAGTGAGTTCTTTTAAACGCCTAGAAGCAAGCATTCATTATTGCACATAGTCTACTATATATACTTGATTTAATTTTGATGCCTACATTAAAAGGAGATAAACTACAAATTTTCAAAGTACCCACTGTAATACTATAGTCCATGCAAACTGAAGGTTCTCACGACTAAAAATCTCTAATTGAACAACAACAAAATCATGAAAGTTCTGCCTTTACACCATCTAAAGCTTAAATTAAGACTTGAAACAAAAAGTAGTAACATCTGTAATATCAACTCTCAAAAAATAAAGCTTGATTGCTACAATAGCAAAACCACATAAATAGCTCATTATTGTTATACGGTAGATGTAACAGTGCACTGGAAAGCTGGCATTTTGGTTCAAGAAAACATAAAAGCAAGGAACATTTTGAAGACAAATGAAGATCTCATGATATAGATATGTAGACAACATGAATTTGTGAACCGCCACACATGACCCAATATCACATGAGTCCAAGTCTAAGTGTAAACAAAACCCAATAATCACATGAGTTTAAGTCTAAGTCTTACTTGATATAAGTTGATTGTCATCATCGTCATCATTGTTATCTTCATCTGAAACAATTGCTTCTGGAATGCTTGCTGCAATTTACACAAAACAAAATTATTATCATTTAACATATCAAGTTTGTCACAAAACAATTTAGAAACACAAAGATCAAATGAGTAGAAGCCTAGGCACCTGATACACATTGCTCAACAACATCATCACCATGGATATCACCCTGATTTAAAAAGATTTGTCCAAGTTTGCTCTCTGTAGCCACATCAATGGTTGTTGGAACACTTGACGTAGGATCTACCACAGGTAATGTTTTCTCATGGCAAGTCGTTGGTTCTTCAAGAACAGATTGAAAAAAACGTTGCCTCTTACTCAAAGGAGTCATTGATCCCGGAACATTGTCAATTCTTTTTCGTCCCATGCCTAAAGCTTATATAATAAAAATAAATCCCCATAATTAAGAGCAAAAATGTCTCAATAACAAACAGTTATTAAATAGGAGACAAACCATATATTTTCCATATTCAAATATATATATCACTTTTAGCAGATACAGAACTCATACTCAAGTGTTACCAATTCGAATATCATCTAATTTAATTTATAACAATTTACAAATTGAATTGAATCAATATATGGGAATTGTCCCCACGTTATATGATTTTAATACGACAAACATCCACATCAACAAATATTGATTAATATATAGAAATAATGAAAAACATATTGGTTGCATGACCATTATCTAATTTTATCCAATCCACAAAGATCAGAAATAATAACAGCAAAGTATACGCTGACATACCCTCTAACATACCCCAGCAACATCAATTCAGAAATTGTTGTTCGAATACAAAAAACAGAAAGAAAAAGGAAACCAAAAATTGTACACATTATCAGCTCTACTATGTCCAAAAATTAACTCTATCAATTCAAAGGTTTATATACCACGACCCAAAATTCACTACTCTAACTATCTACACCACTCACTTGATTAACCAAAGCACCAAACCAATCAAAATCCAGAATTCAGATTCCCATGTTATATTTTCAATCAACCTTGGAATAAAGTCTTTATTTATTTATACACAATAATTCATGATAAATTAGTAATACCTACAAAAACTACAAAAGTTTAATCTAAATCATCCAATGTTATAGTCCCCTTTGATCCAATGTGAGAAGTTCAACGTTATGTCAATAGAATTATTAAAGTCCATGTTCATTCAATTGGTGAGAAGTACTTTCTCATAATCTTTTTAACTAAAACTCGTTCAAGAACGTTGATTTTGGAAAACAAAGTTAGAAAAGGAATGAAGAAAAATGTATACGAAAGATGATCTGATAAACAGTTCTATCCTCTAGTTAAAGAAGAATGAACCAAAAACAAATTAACTGCCTTTAAATTACAGGAAACATGTAAATAAACTTAAATCTGCGATTTTGTGTTCAACATCTAAATCAAGCCAGAGATATCATACTGAAATATAAAGAATTATGCAGATGTAAGTAAAAGAGTTCCTAAAATGTATATATAGAGAGAGACATAAATCAATAACAAATTAAGTAACATATATAATTCAAGGCTTTGAATTTACCAAGTTTGCAACTTTTGAGAGCCAAGTCTGAAGCTTGTAGAAACTTGAAACCCACTCACTCTCTTTTAAATCAAGTTTTCGATCAAGCTTTTGTAGCATCGATCATTCCAAGGAAAACTAAAGTTTCTTGATAAACAGTTGAAGTCATATATTTCGGAGGAAAGCATCAATGTCCAGTTCAAAAACTATATAATTTCAACATCCAGTAATTGCATACATTCAAATTTTTAACATAACTCATCAAAGATAGTCAAGTTAAAATACGAATCAGATTTTAAAAGCTGTAGATACCCAAGTTTGACAAATGCAAATAAATCAACACAAAAATTGTAAACCTACTGCAAAACTCTTAAATTACAGTATGTCAAGTCCATTCTTTCCAAAAGATAAATTCGATTCTTGATATAACATAAACTATTGTAAAAATGTCAATTTAATTTTGTTCCGATGTTATTCTGTTAAATAACTTCTTCTACTCTGATCCTTGGTAAAGAAAATAAAGATGCAAACCTATGAAACTCGTAAACCCAAATCAACTCGATATTAACTATGAACTAAATCCTATCAAAGGATACCTAATTTTTTGTTCTTTCAAAGAACTAATCGAGCATACGGAAGATTCACTAATTCAATGAATTTGAGAACCCAGTTCCAAATTGATGAGTCCTAATTCTTAGACCTATTACGATAGTTGTTTCAATCAATCACAGATTACTATAACAATGAATTCATGGGCATGAATGCATGATTTATAGGCTACTTGTTTAACTGCTTCTGGGTTACATAGTCTTTGTTACTGGAACAAAATCGAATAAGATTCAAGGTATTTTGAAATCGAAGCAAAAAGAAGATCGGACCTTGTTCGACGATTGGATCCGTGATGACGTTGGTGACAGCGAGAGGCCTCCGGTGGCTCCGGCGAAGCCTCGGATTCCTTAAATTCAAGGTCTTGGCTAACAAAAATTGCAAAGTAAAGCAGCTTGATCTTCTGGAGCCGAAATCGTATTTTTGATGGCAAGCCGTCGCCGTCGAGTCACCGCCGCTCTAAGTTGCAGAGAGAGAGAGATTTGTGGAGATTGTGAGAGAGAGAGAGAGATTTGTGGAGGTTGTGAGAGAGAGAGAGATGCTTCAGAGAGGGAGAGTAGAAGTTGGACTTTTCATGTCTGTGTCTATCTCACAGCACTTACAATTTACATTTCAATACACGCCCCGCACGTATTGTACTATTCATCGGTGAACAGTAAGTTCACCATTGTTATATAGTAAATTGACGGTGAGAATTTGTGAACAACGGGTCGTATGGAGTAGAAAAGCCAAAGGTTGCTATTCCAAGAGACCAAGAATGAGAGGCTACTACGTACACAGCCTTGCTAGTTAAGATTGGACTCATTCTTGTTGGAGTCGTCAAAGAGTGGGATTGGGATGGAGATATTTGTTAGGCGAAGTGCTTTAAGGATATCTCATTTTCACATATTGTTTGTGAAGTTAATTTCACTGTAGATAATATTGCTAGTCTGGAACATACCCATAGAGACTCCAGAGTTTGAAATTACTCGGCTCCCCCCTCTGCTTCTCGCTTCCTCACCTTTGATCTTGCCGACTCCGGTTGCCCTAGGGACTTTTCTCTTGCTTAGTTAGGTTTGTTTATAAGAAGAAGAAAAAAACCTTAAATGTTTTGCATATTATTGGGTTTGAGAAAGGAAGTAGACTGTAGACAGTGAGTTGCACTAGTTCTAACAATTCTTCAATTGCTAGGTTGCAACGTTTTCACCATTTTGATTGTTAGTCAGCATAGGCTAGAGTATACTAATGAAACGGAATTTCCCAATTGGGTTGGGTCATCAGGTCATTTTGGGGCAAACGGATCATTTTTTTATGAAAATAATGGGCGTTTGGAAAAAAAAATAAAAAATTTTAGAGTCGTTGCATATTAAATTTAAAAGTAGTACTATGAGGCCTTAAGGAATGACTAAATTTGTGGCCTTAAACTTAGGTGACATTTACATGTCATCAAATAAATATTTTATATTTTATTATATATACACTCAATTCATTTGTCAGAAAACCTACATTACCCGTGCAAATTTAGGATCCAAATTCTCTCCTAACCAAGCATTGCCTAACCACTTGCTTAATATTGATCTGAGTCGTTCATTAAATTTATAAGGTCACAATCGTTTATTAGCTTCTATTTCTTTCAGTGCCAAGTTGCCCAAAGTTCTGTGTGTGTTTCTTCGATCATGGTCTAGTTTGCAGTGAGACATCAAGCTACGGCACTGACAATGCAATCATCAAACCGGAAACGGTTTGCTATAACGTTGTGCCCGCAAATTTCCCTCTACAATTTCATGAACTCTGGCCCTGCAAATTCGATCTCTTTCCGTTCATGGGATTCGTTAGACGAGATCTAACATGTGCTATAATACAAAGTTGGACCCAATTGAGACAGAGGACGCTTTGCTCAAATTTACTCCATTTTTGGTATACCCAGATTGTCAAGACATGTTTACCACCAAATGGAAAGCTTTTAAATTGATATGCATTTGTTTTCTTTTTCTGTCATAAAAATTGATTATTTATTGACTATTGTTGTTCTCAATGTGCCGATGTTCCCGATTAGAGTCTCTTTTTTTGGTCGGTCAGTTTTGTATCTCCCAGATTCAATTAAAATGATCATCATAAAGGTCGCCTTAATCTGCAAAGAGATCGAAATAATGTTTTGATAACTATAGTTGTTCCTTGTTCTTAGTCTCAATGAATTACTATCATAATCAGAAGAACACAACACTCATTGACGAATTGAAGAAAGAAACATAAACACTTGAAATTGTGGAAGCTTAGAACGAGTATATGACAAAAGAACAAATTCGGTGTAGATATGTTCAACGAAAAAGAGAAGCTAAAATAAATCCGAACCACAAAATTGAAATGGATGGCTCAGATTAGCTCATTAGGTAAGAGTTAGGCAACTCTTGATTAAGAGAGAATCCGGATCCGCAAATTTATAACAATTTCAACTGAAAATTGAAACAATTCTTCTCGACTGCTTCTGCAATCCTAATTAATTTCACATAATAAACCCAGACTTGCAACCCTAATTTGAAACAATAAACGAAGATCTCCTTATATTTTAATCATGTCATAAAGGATTTTTAAATTTCTGGAATACAATTTGAAGGCAAGATCCCAGGACATTTGTAACATCTTGACCCGAGATTTACCTTATTATTTTGATTAAATGTTAATTGTCGATGATAATTAGTTTTTATCATCGGTAACTATCGCTGGTATTTTGTCAGAAATTTATCGATTAAGTTTTTCGAGGTATTTCTTTGAAGAAAGTTGTAGAGTTTATCGAGACGAGTGGCCACGTCAAGTGTGAAAATCAGAGTTACGATGAAGAAGTTACGGTCAGCGAAAGTTTTTTTTAACGATTAAGGAAGTTTGTTAGTCACGAGTATAAATACGACTTTCCCAGAAACTTACCATTCTGGGAAAGGGAGGTAAGTTTCTGGGAAAGGGAGGGTTGACCCCCGTTGACCGACTCAGGCGACCAAAATCGCCGCCGAACTCAGCCCCCACGGGCCTTCGGCGTCCGGCCACCAAACTGGGCAACCAAGGTATGAAAATGATCGACTTGGGACACCCCTATGGTCTTTGTCGTTGATTTTTTTGGAGCAAGCCAAAATTTTGTGGTGAATCGCTGGAAAAACTTAGGTTTTGGGCCGATGGTTTTTCGATCGATTTGAGCACCGATTTGGGTATGTTTCGATTCCTCTTGTTGTATGGAGTGTTGTGGTAAATTTTGGAAGAGATTTGCAAGTGTTCTGACGGAAAATCAACGCGATTTCAGTTCAGAATTCATCGTTGAACGCCACCGTGGGTGGCGGTGGTTAACGGTGGTAATTGGCGTCGGGGGGGGGGGGGGGGGGGGGGATTAGGGGTTTTGTAGTCCGCCCTCATAGGAGTCTAATTCGACTGGCCTAGAGCTCTGATGTGACTCAACTGCATTGGAATCGGGATTTGAAATTTTTTGACAAATTGGATTTCAGGCCAATTTTAGACCTAATTCTGGCCGAATTGGCCGTGACCATAGTTGAATAGTTTGTTGAGCTTGTTGAGAGGAAAGGTTTGGTCTTCGGGTTGTCGGAAAAATTCACCGGCGCCGTCGGTGATTCACGGCAGCGTTCCGGCGAAGATGAATTTCGACAAAAGTTTTATACTATTTTGCTCGTAATTACGTACCGAATATAACAGAGAAGTTATTGAATTGAATTGGACATTGTAAATTAAGACGTGTGATTAATCAGATATTATTTAAACAATTGTATGATATTATTAAACTGTTGAATCGATTGTCGATTTGACTTCAAATCGAGTAATGTTTAAGGCATATGTTGCGAGTATAAAAAGGATTCAAGAATTTGAATTTGGAATTAGATTAAGCTCATCATTAGTTTGGGAAGTACGTTGTTCGAGAATGTGAGGTTCTCGACAATAATGCTCATTGGTATATGAGTTTAGCTATTCATTATGATTTTCAACAATTAGATACTAAATAATAATTGTTGTTTCAGAATGATGTATTAACAGATAGTTGCAGATGTTTAGAAACGTCAACTGACATATTTTGGCTAGATGGGAATCACGGCACAATACTGTAAGTGGACCTTTATTTTCACAGTCGATAGCAAGTTCAGTTTTCAGTTTTCACAATTTCAATATTTCAGTTTTGTGAGTTCTTTTAATTTAGCATTACAGTATTATAGTTTAATTTAAGGTAAATTTCATAGCATTTTAATTTGGAGGTTGACTTTGTGATGATTTTATTTAGTTGCATCGATGCTTTAACTATTCAGCTGATCACCGGATAGCCGGTAGGACCGGGTTAAGACAAACACCTTGCTCTACCCAGATTATCTCCGATTAGGACAAACACCCTAGACAATCTCATCACCTTACTTTTCATACATACAGTCGTTTTAGGTTAGAACAAACACTCTGAACGACCGCCTCTATTTGCAGTTTTGTTTATGATACTTGAACTCACACTATTTTACAGAAATCAGCGGAAAGGCATACAATTATAGTTTTACAGATTTACATATATAGTTTATAATTTTTGTCCACTCACTCTAACTTTTTCTGTTTTTATGCCTTTTCATGGGCCCTTTATTTTAATTTGCCCAATTTTTAGGTTTACCAGCTGAAGTCGTGATCGTCTAAAGTACGAGGCATGACAGTCTATAACTTTTGTCTTCTCTGTATAAATTTTCAGTTGAAGATCATGGTTACTCGTATTAGAGTACCTGATACCGATTAATCAGTGTTAGATACTCTAGTACAGGTCCTGCAAGACTTACCTTGGATTACCACGCTAATTTAGGGTGAGTCTTGTCAACATCAAATCCAATCCTTCTTATTATTTTGCATTGAACCTGTTCGATGCAAAAATATCTCTCGTGGAGAGGTCCTTCTCGCGAAGCAGTCTCTTTTATGATTTCGGATGTTTTAACCGCGTGAGCCGGTCTATCCTATTTGTGCTTCGTATGCTGACGTGCCACCGTCTCTCGACGAAATATGGACTGTATAAGCCGCCTGACTTCTATATTAAGTGATTAGAACAGGGAGAGCACCAACCCTGCTCGAATATGTCCTTTTTGCCTAGTGACTTAGGACTTGATATGTGAATCTCTAGCTTAGTCTTTGAAATCGATACTCCACACGTCCTTACTCGTGCAAAGCAGAGCAATCTCGCTAACAGAGTGTTGAGAACACTACTTCCTTCGTGTATCCGAACTCTCACTCGATAGGTGACAAGCTCTTCGACCGTTCGGTTGTAATCTGCTTCCTTGGAGTCGTAATACTCTCATTCGATAGGTGACAAGCACTTTGACCTTCTGGTTGCAAGAAAGATAGAAATCTCGAGGATGAGACGTCTGTCTAGGTTTGTTTGCGTATAACAAGTTTGTTTTATTGATCGGGGGGCATTTTCACAAGGTTCTTACTCTCCTTATATACTCGCTTAAACAACAGTCATTTACTCTGTTTCAAACTCTTTATGCTCTTGTAATCACAGTCTGAATCCAACACCAGCATACGTGTTGTATCACTCATAGATCTCTAAAACCATCATAACTCTTCCAAGAGTTCTATCTAAAATAAAACTAGTTATGATAGAATCAAAGCCGCACGGAACCGGCTAATAAGATATAGTCCTAATAGAACTCAAGACCTGCCTCTGGCGAACGCTCGCCAGGCGTTGTCTCACTTGACCCTTCGCCAAGCGCTTATAATATAATGGGCCGCTCGCATAAACCTCGGTCATCTAAGCCCAAAATGAAATACTTTATTTCAGGCCCAAACAGAACCAATTATGGTATAATCGTCCAAAGCCCCAATCATCGTATTCAATCTGTAAACAATGGTTGAAAATGAGTAGAGAACAGAATAACTTCATTATAGTTCATATAGTTCAAAGTTTAACAAATTCAATTTTGAAATCAATCTTCCTTCAATGGAAGATATATAATTCGAATTGAATACGAATCATTTTTTTTTATTTTATGAAACCGCACTTCAGATTAATGATCGATCATCTTGATATTACACAATAAATGCTTTAAGTATAGATATGATCGATCAGTTTCTTTTTTCATCTATTTAGTTTAAAATGAGTTGTAGAGAAGTTTTCTTAACCATTAGATTACAAGAAATATAATAAATATTTAATTATAATGAAGTGACAGTTTGTATATAGGTGTAATAGTAATATGGTGATGCGTGATTTAAGGCCACAAAAATGTGATCTTCTTTAAGGCTTGATATCATTTACTTAAGCTTAAATATCGTTTAGAAAATGAGTCAAAGTTCTTAGAGAGTTGGTACGTACGTACATTACAAGAAAAACAAGTTATCCTAACACATGAGAAATGTTGGCAAATCCCTCTTTAGTTACATATAAGTGTTGGGAATGTCATTACCAACACTTTCCCTACATTCATTGGTTATGTAAGCTCTAGAGGTGTAGCAAAATTGCCTTCCCAACCTTTATAATTGAGTGTAAGGGCCATTTTATTGACTTTTATTTTTTATCATTAACTACCATTTCTTATTAATATGGAAATTCTTTAAATCTAATTGATTAGATTCTCCAAAATTAGATTAATTTGATTCTTTTAAATTGCAATCAATCTGATTATTTTAGATTCAAACAATTTATAAAAGTAACACTCCATATATTTCACAACATAAAATATATATTCAATAAATTCAATCATTTTAATGTATGATCATTCTTGCTTACACATTGTGTCATATAGACATAGAGCAACAAAAACTCAAACGCGCATAAACTAGGACAGCTAACTGGTCTTGAACAACTTCATTAGCTTGTTGTACATTCGCTAGTAGATGAAGCCTGCATCCTCTTCTTCCTTTTTTAGCTCCCTGAAACATAAGTCATACGTTCTTTATAAAAAAGATACAAGTCTTACAATGACATTTAATGTAACTACATATACGAATCCTAATACACCATCTACAAATGGTGCAAACCAAATGTTAGAATAGCTTGCTTACTTATTTACATATCAATAGCTAGATGATTTTCTTCCTATTTATCTAGCAAGAACAAATAAATACTAGGGAACTATGATTAAACACTTACACTGTTACACAGTATTTGATAAACTATGAGGAAACACTTACACTGTTACCTTACCAGGGAACAGACAAAGTATTCGATGAACTATGAGAAAACACTTGCACCATTACACAACAATTGGTTAACTTCTGATACAAAACAATTTCAATGAAAAACAATCATGACTGGCAATGAACAACTTTGTCGAAACCAGATTCTTAATTCACTGATATCATTTTTTGTATACGAAATTTATGGCCCTTGGAGAACGATCTAAAGACCTGCTTCGAAGAAAACGCCTGCAATACGTATTCAAGTATGCCACATGCACTACAAGCAAAAGGCCTACATTTAGTTTGATAAGCATCAGTATTCAACACTTGGATCTGCATTTAGTTTGATAAGCACCAGTTCATGTTCTACGTACTTGGGGCTCCCTTGAGATATCTGCAACCTGACAAAGTAGATATATAAGTGAAGGTGATGCAAAATCAGTCAATAATAATCATCTTTTACATAGTTCTTTTACTATTAACAGCGTTCAAACCCAAATTTCACAAATTTCATATTCTTTAGCCTATGCATGCCCTTAATTATTTCAAAACATCCAGCACATGTATGTGGTTCACAGACAATGAAATAAAATTGGTTATATTTATTATATAGTGCAAGTATAACAAAACTATAATGAACTTTTGTTCAGTATAACAAAACTATAAGTCTATAACTAATTATCATATTCTCATCAAATTAACCAATTAAACTATAGATATATCTGGCCATACATCTACATCACTACTTTACCACTATTATGAGCCACTGGTACATTGTGTAATTTAAAACATGCAGTGATCCCAATATCAGTGACACATCTATCACATATATTTATCAAAGAAATCATTGTAAACCAGAAACACCATGCTCCTAGAGAATTATCAACACACCTCGATCAGTGGGGAGCATTTTCTTTTCTCAGGGGGAGGTTTAATATCGAACGGTGGCCGAGGCTCGAATAGCTTCAACATATTAGTTGTCAAACCAGTTGGATGACTCTGCTCAATCTGCATCACAAAACACATTTCGCATTTGTGTGTAAAAAAAGAGTACTAATAAACCAAAACACAAACCTAAGCACAAGCTCAGCAGGTTCAAACTCCGATTACACTAACCTAACCTAAGCAATCAAATCAAAATTCAAGAGAGATCTAATGCGAATTTAGCTAGGGTTTTAAAAAAACTATCGGGTTTTTAAAAGTTATCGCTCAAATTAGAACATAGGCTCTCGATAAAATTGAAACCAACTAGCCCTGAATATTTCTACGTTTAGGTTTAAAATTAACCAGTTTAAGCATAAGGACGTTGGTGCGGTTCTTGGTCTTGGTCTTCGCCTGAACGGCAACGTTGTTGTGCATGAAGGCATCGTTGTGGTCTCCCATGGCGAAGAGATCGAGGCTAAGCTAGGATTCCGTGACGGTCCGAGTACTGGTACTTAGACCAAGAAGATCACATATGTTTATAAAAGAAATTGAACATATGAGCCTCAATTTGGTCTGAATTTGGGGGACGAGATAGAGAAGAAAAAAGTTGGTGCCTCTATACGGCGGCTGAAAGGAGGAGGAGAAGAAGAAGAAGAAGAAGAAGTTAGAGCAAAAAAAAAATGCGGAAGTAAGTAATCGAATAAAATTTCTTATACTTTGTTTTTAAATGTTTGGAGTTAGAAGCCCAAAATGCGGAACTAAGTATTTGAATGAAATTTCTTACACTTGTTTCTAAATGTTGGGAGTTAGAAGCCCAAACCTAACACTTCGTTGACTCTTTCAGCATCCCAACATTTATAATATGTCACAAAGGCAAATGTAAGCTTTACCTCTTTTTCTTGTAGTGGTATTAACTTGAATATCGATCGAT
Organism: Geum urbanum; assembly: GCA_946800695.1. NCBI lineage: Eukaryota > Viridiplantae > Streptophyta > Magnoliopsida > Rosales > Rosaceae > Geum > Geum urbanum. The sequence continues at coordinate 62,787,590 of OX327003.1, forward strand.
GTGTTCCGCCCCAAAATTTCAGATAATTAAATTGGCATTGGTATCAAACGACATGGACAACGCAAGGCATGTATACGGCATACACATATACACTAGGTTATTTTTTGATCGTATACGCTTTGAGGGGTCACCAACAGCATTTATGAGATTGGAACGAAACAAAGCAAGTAATCTGGAACTTAGTAGTTGATGATGATCGATCTATTTCAACTTGTCCGTCACATGGCATTTCCAGTATATATGACACAAAATTGCATGGGACGGCGGGAATGAATCCAAGCTAACTTGTTTCCCTAACCCTCCTCCCACTCACACCCACACACCAGCTCTCTCTCTTTATCCTCTCTTTCTCTCAGTCCAGTGTTTACTTCTGATTCAAGTCTTCTTCTCCTCTTCCCGTATTAATACTCCCATTCCCACCATTAAGTTCTTCACGTACTGTAACAACATATCACATTAGAGTACTAAAACAATCGAGTGCGCTACATAGTGTGACAAGTTTCTTGCGAAGCAAACAAGCTAAGTGTACCAAAGGATCATCAGTTGTCATCGATCATGTCTGACTGGGGGCCGGTGTTCATCGCGGTGGTGCTGTTCGTGCTGTTGTCGCCGGGGCTTCTGTTCCAGGTGCCGGGCCGGAATGGTTGCGTGGAGTTTGGGAGCTTTCACACGAGCGGCGCAGCCATTATGGTTCATGCCCTCCTCTACTTTGCTCTCATTTGCGTCTTCGTGTTGGCCATCAAAGTCCATTTTTACCTCGGTTGAATTGATCGACGTCTAACCATACTACCGGTCATTACAGAAGAACAAAATTAATGTAGTAGCTATAGCTAGTATTGCAAAATCTCTATGTTTTTCTGCTGTGTTTCTTGATTGTGTTTCAAGTGATCGAGTGATTGTATTCTCTTTGAATAAGCTCGTGTTTTTCGTCACCAATTGTGTACTTGCTAAATTAAATTTTTTTTTAGGCCAAACGAGAATCATTTCATTATTAGAGTAATAGATATATACTGAAACTAGCTACCTCGAGCTACCGTTACTTGCAGTGTTGAGAACTTGAGATTGTGAACTTACTACATGAACGTGTGATTGAGTATATGGTTCTGGTTTTGATGTGCCTATTTCATTGCTGATTGGCTGAGCTAGCCAGCTTTAATTAGCATCGCATAGAAATCCAAGTGGTCCATAAAATTCCAATTCTATAGACTATTGTGCTAGTATATATCTTGATTCTTTTTAATTAAAAACAGGGCATACAGTTCGCGCCAATATATTTAAGATATAAACTTACTCAATCTCTGACAAAATAGTTAGCTAGCTAAAACAGTGTATAAAACTTACTTGATTCTTTATCTAGCCAATGGAGTTGGTGAGTTTACAGTGTCCACTCATCAAGTATGTCTTGGTCATCTTTAAAAGCTTACTTAATCTCATGATAAGTATAAGTTTATATGTATTAATTCAGAAACCTCACTCGAGGTGACGTGGGTAATTTGTATCTAATCAAAGATGAGTGTAGAACGGGAGATTTAATTAAATAGAGAGAAATTAGTCAGCTCCCATGTCTATACTGTCAAAATCACAGGGAGGATAATCACCACCTGTAAACTAAACAATGAAGGGTTCATTCTTAATACGATATCACTTTGCCCACGTGTCGATCTTTTGCATCCCTTCAGAAGTCACCGACTATTAGATCATACGCACATTGCAGTTTTCTTCTATTACACTAATACTGATCATCTTGTTCTTTTGGATATTCTTTACTTCCGTAGCACAATTGCTAACACATTCTTCTTTCACTTTTCTAGCTACATATACGTAGTGTGTGTGTATATATAACTTGCTAGATTGGCTAGAGAGAAACATTAAGTCTTAAGTTGACAACTTCACTAAACATAGACAAATAAAGAAGGGCAAGAGTTAGACTGCAGTGACAGTAATGGCGGATTGGGGGCCGGTGGTGATAGCGGTGGTGCTGTTTGTGCTGTTAAGTCCGGGGTTACTGTTTCAGCTGCCGGGGAAGAGCAGAGTGGTGGAGTTTAGTAACATGCAGACCAGTGGACTATCCATTTTAGTCCACACCATCATCTTCTTCGGCCTCATTACCATCTTCCTCATCGCTATCGGCGTTCACATCTACACCGGATGACCACCATCATTTGCTATTTCGCTGGCCACTGTCTCATTTCACTTTCTTGTTTTTGTTTTGTTTTCATGTGTGCATCCATGTTTGGTTGAGGGACAGTTTACTAGCTATTATGTATGACTTATGAGTTTTGATTTATGAACGCTACCGACTTCACGCAGGTACTTGAACTTCAAACTAACTAAACAAAAGAGTGGACTGACAATAAACTAGGAGGTACAAATTTGGGTCCAACCGAGTGCTATAATAGATAGTATAATCCATTTTTGGCTACAGATATATCCCCATTTTGCCACCTTTAACATTGAAGTAATGCTAGGTTGCTAAACCAGACAAAAATTGAGAGGCTTAAACAGTTAAATGCCCAACTGAATGGATCCACAATAATTATGGGGTTGGACATTGTTTGTTGATCAGCCTTCACGTTGTGCACGACTGTACGTAATTTTAACCCCCATAATAACATTTGAACAGCTAAATTTATAGCTTAGAGTCAAGTTGAACCAGCCTATTGCAGATGCTCTAACAGCTATGTCATCTTCAATCATCAGTCCCCATCCTAGACCCTGCTAGTTACAACCAACCTTATCGTTGGAGAAAATGTCCAGCTTTCTTAAACATAAAGAACACCAATGTAGAACGTTTTTCTGAAGAAAGAACAGCATGATATGAATATATTAGGCAAGAAAGTGATGGCTTTCTTGGACTTAACTAGAACATAGCCAAGGTATATATTTTTACAAACACTTGGAGAACAAAAAAAAGAAGAGACGTGATATATATACTGGAACATCCTCCCTCTTCCCCTCCCTGGAATGTTTCTCCTCACAAGTATGAATTCATTGGATGGAAAAGAAACAAGTGTAATAAATATCGTGATGATATCCTTGAACAATTCACTATTAGAAGCCATAGATCCCCAGATTCAGTAGAGCATTAATAAAAAGCATTTATCCACTGTTCATGCATCATCAATACTCCAAAGATCCCTCGGCTCGATCGATCCCTTATATAATTTCATCCTGAATTGCCTATACATCCATTTGTTCCTCCTCCTATATGCAGCACTCCAGTCACAACAACACTTTTCTGCTGCTCTGCTCCTCCGCCCTCTTTAATAAACATATCAACTCTCTTCTCTTGATACACCCCGCTATCCTCTTCTTCACAATAACTTCCATGCTGCACAAGTAGATATTTAAGAGAGTGAGTTAAGATTGGAGGATCCTAAAAAGGATTACTTGTTACAGAAACGCTTCTATCTGATGATTAACATGGATATCCCTTATTACATGATTCACTGTATTTCATTTCCTGGATATAAACATTTGCCAGCAAGTATACTCATTACATCATTTCAACCCCTAAGATCCCACCTTAAGTATACAGTATGTAAAGCTAAAAGATTCAAGCTAAGTAGATGTAGTTCTAATTGTTAAAGCTACACGAGCATTGTTTTGTCCCCTGATTCCAATTCAAGCATTAACCAGAATTTGGCTTATCCTAGAAACCTGTTCACAACAAATCCCTACAGATAGTTGCAGGACTAATTTATCTCTCAGATTTCACCAAACAATTATCCTGAAGGCAATATGTCATGAATTGGAATATTGACATAACATTCAATCAAGTATGACACTTACAATATTGATGATAGTACACATCACATAAACCCAAGAGGAAAAACGGGAAGTTAGTACCTTTCAGTCAGTCAGATTTTGCACGGAACAGACATATTATTTGCTGGATGAAGTTCGGAAGTTTGGCATAATAGTTGCAGCAATCAAAGAATATAGATTGATCTGTAAATTGCGGAACCGCAACAACGTGAAAAAAACAGCAAAAAGCCGCAAGTTAGACATGTTAGCACAGCAGATCATCCGGCCGGGAATGCAATTACAATTACAGTTAGTCAATCAAACAAACAAACAAACAAACAAACCATACCAAAAAAACTCACTAAATTCGCATTTCCTTCCCTCCAAAATTCTAAGCTAACGAAATCGCTACAACCTTGAATACATGCACACTCCAACCCTTTTGACAATTAAAAACCTTTCCTGATCAGGAGGCCTCCGCAATCTCAGCGAAACTTTGATGCCAAACATTATCGTTATCTAAACAATATCGTTTTAGAAAATCAATCTTTTACATAATTATAGCTTCTTCTATTTAGAAACTAAACTACTGGATATTAAAACTCTGGGCAGATATTAAAAAAAGGGCGAACATATTTACCCGGAATATCCTTCCGCGGCGAGGACGGCGGCGGCGAGGCGTAACACAGAATCGACCTCCCCAAAACAGAGAGACTCGAAACAACTCCGGCCACATAAAACACCATAACCAACCCAAGCACCCACGGCATCAACAGAAACCCTATAAAGAACGTCACCGATCCACACAGCATCAGAGCCATCGAGATCCCCAGCATCAGCGACGCAAACCCCGCCGGCGAGATCTGCGTCGCCGGAGACGACCTCCTCAGCGAAGACGACGACGCCGGCGGCGGCTGATGCACCATGGTGGAGGACGACGGAGATGGAGATGAAGGATGGTCGGCGGGAAAGTGAATCGGCGTCGGCGGAGATCGGAGGAGGCTGAGGACGAGAGCAGAGAGCTCGTAGAAAACCCTGGACTGTTGGTCCTGATTGTGCTGCTGTTGTTGTTGTTGCCTTCTCATCATCTTCTTCTTCTTCGTCTTCTTTCTCTATAGATTGGGATTAGAGAGAAAAATTGTATGGAAAAAGAAAAGAGGAGAGAAGAGAAGACTTTGAAAAATCTGAAATTTTGGGAGAGGGATTTTAGCTTTGTTTTTGCTAAAAACGAGGCAAATGGATAGAAGAAGAGAAGAGAAAGAGCGCGATCGGATTGGTTAGCTGGGCTTTGTTGACTCTAAATGTTTCTAGCTCTTTGCATGGATAGTTTTCGAATTATTATTTTATTTATGTATTTATTTATTTATCTGGATTGGATTGGATTGGATTGGTGGGCTAACTACTTTCACGCGCGCTGCGGTGGTAAGGAAACTACAGTCAAAGAATGAAATTTCATATCGATAATATTAAGATATTTTTGTTTTTGAATTTTTTAATATTAATTTTACGTATCAAAAAATAAATATTTTTTATCAGATATTTTTGGATATACGTCAAAAATTTTGATATTTTCTAATTTATTCAAGATTTTGATATATTTTTGTTTTTGAATTCTTTAATATTAATTTTACGTATCAATATTTTTTGTCAGATATTTTTCGATATATCATCAAAATTCTTGATATTTTCGAATTTATTCAAGATTTTGACTTTACATATATGTTGATCACAATAAATCAAGAGTACAAAATTCTCAACATTTATAACCTTAAAGCTCAATCAAATACTCTTTATAAATAATCAACAAAACACAACTTACAAGTTTCAAAACACATACTTATCATATAAGAATATCGTAAAGTTTAAATACAAATTTTTATGTATTTATCTTAATTTTCATCAATTTTTTATTGAATCTATATTTCATTGATATTTCTGTCAAATATCCGTATTTTAGACATCGATATATTTTCGATATTCGATATTTGATATTTTACTCTTTGAATAGAGGAGTTTGTTTAAATAAATTAAAAAAATTAAAAAAAAAACGGAGAGGATAAAATCGTCGAGGAAAGGACGTGCCGTTCGTGTGTGGCGAATTGCGGATGTGGATTGGAGTGGAAGTGAAGGTTTTGTTTTGTGAGGGGCCCAGAGGGTACGTGGGACCTTATCTTCTCCATTCTTCTCTTCTCTCTGCCTGGTTGTTGTTTGCTACTGCTGTTGCTTCCATCTCCAAGCGAATAATGTTCACCGCCTTATTTTTCTTTAATTTTTTCTAAAACTATTAATATATGTATTTTTAATTTAGAAAAGATATAGGAACCACTTATGACACCACAGTGCTGTTCCGCTAAAGATGTTTGCATTCATAGAAAAATACGAATTCAATTTATAGTTATTAGTATATAGATTATTTTTGTAAAATTTTATTTAATTTGATGATGGATTGAATTTTTAAAATTGTGATTTGTTGCATATAAATATTAACGATTTTGATTAGGCAGATTGCAGTTTATTTATTAGTTTGATTACAGTTCTTTATATTTTGACAAATCTATTGTTAATTTGATAGATAATTATAAGTAGATCACTCATATAAAATTTCACAAAAAATTGAAATAGTTAAATCACTCATAATCAAAATTTATCACTTATAAACATGAACAGTGTATGTTTAACAGTTTTAGTTCGTGCATTGATTTGATCTTGTTCGATACCTTAATGATTTTCAATTTGGATGAAAATTTATAAAAATTTGGTGGATGGGTCCACAAATATCACATTGGATATGTTGTAAAAATGAAATATTTTATTTGACGTTTTTAGCGTAAGAGGGTCTCGCTCCTACCTTGGCTAAAGAACATGTTTTGCAGAACGAACGATGAGCACTAGACATTACCAGTGAGGATGCTGGTTTTGCCTCAAGGTCTCCATTAATTAGAGAAACATCATAGGGGACGAGAGCACCACTCTTGGTGTCAAGTCGTCTCCTCTTGAGGGGAGGATGTGTCGGTATGAAGCCGATCATGGATAGTGGCGCTACCTACCTCCATGTTTGTATAAATCGTTCTTTGATTCTAAACAATAAACGATTAATTTTATAAAAATATTATCGAAAAATAACACTCTGATAATTTTATAAAAAATATACATTAAACTTCTATTTATAAGAGTTTTCATTACAAGAATTTTCATGTTTACAATTAATTTTGTTTCAGAACTGCTGGAACACATTGAATTTGAGCTAATTATTTTTCTGTCTAGGGGGTGTCACACACCTATGATTTTATGATTTTGATGAATTATTATTCGCTTTAAAACGATGGTGCGCTACATTTGGCCGAGCATGGCGGTTTGAAAATTTGGCCACATAATTCAAGGTTGGGTGGGATCCCTTGGTCCCTTGGATGATGGCAACCTCCCAATTATTAAAGTGCAAAAAGAGATTGTTTTGGTGTCTCGATCTTCATAGATGTGGCATTTTAGTGACCCACGATGGTTCCCTATAGACTAAGAAATGAGACTCATGATACTCGTTGTTGTTCTTTAATCTAAGCTTATCATAAGGTGGACAACACTCATTGGAAATGACTAGAGATCATTGAAGACGATTTCGTTGTCGGAATAATATCGGTTTTGGATGTTATATAAGTTTAATTCACATGAAAAACGGTGTGGTTATATACAGACAACTCAGTCGTTCTTGGTGAGAAAATTTGTGACGAGACGTGCAAGGTGGAAGTAATCTATTAACGCTTTCTGTTATAGGGCCAAGAAGTCAATAGCAATGGAGTCCAAGAAAAGGCAAATAGCAAGATTTTGGCTACGCTAAATCGTTTGTCTTGATTCTCAAGATGAAAAGAAAGTCTTCGTTTAGTTGATTATTTAAAGAATATATATTAACGTGTTTAGTTTTTTTTTTTTTTTACGGTGTCATCCAAAGTCTATAAAGTTAATATTTAGAAGTTCGATTCTTTTTCTTTTAAGAAGCTCTCCTGAAAAGCATTTTGTAGCTATATCTTAAGAATCACAATCAACGAGAGTGCTTGGAAGATGCTCATTATCACCGGTGATATCGAATTGTCAGCTAGTCAATTCTTCTCTATCTGATTCGTTTTGTGTCGAGGGAGGCCAATTTAATGGCAAACAAAAATTAGCTAATGTTTATTTCAAACAAAATTATTACCAAGTGTTTGGCATCCTATTGTTGCTCCTTTTGTTATCTTTGTTATCCTTTTGTTTTAGTTGCTCTAGAGGCATTTCCGTTATTTAGTTGGTGTTTAGCAAAAAAGAACATACAACAAGAATGCTTTCTACAGGTCTTTTTTGGGTCTGATCTTCTACAAGGCTACCATATGCAAAAGTGAAAAACACTTTTGAAAGCACACTTGGGCTGACCAACAGCTTTATATCAAAGGCCCAAATCAAATCCACTAACCCATAATGGAAAATAACTTTGCTGACCCAATATGGTATTATATGCTTAAGGGCTTAACTACGAGAATGGAAACTCAGATTAAAAAAAAGAAAGAATGGAAACTAAAGGCTCGGCGGGAGAATTTTTTTCCAACTCATAGGCGTGACGCCCCAGTTGTATCATGACATGTGGAGCTGAGTGACAAATCAGCTAACCCTCATCTTTCTTGTCTTGGTTTTCGCCGTTTAGATGAAATCTTAATCTCTGGCTACCACCATGACAAGCAGATTGAGTAGACTTGTTATCAGTTTTGTGACTTCTGGCTACGATGAATTTTCGAGCATGATATTTTGTATTGGGTAGCAACTAAAGACCGAAATTAGCTGGGGAAAGGGTTCAAATGTTTTAGAAAAATGCTCACAAGTTTCTTTACCTAAATTCTTTGAAGCAAATTAAAATTTGGGAAGAAGGAGATGAATCTTTGGATCGGGTTTGTATGAAATTGATGAAGACAATCTAAGTAATTGTGGTTTTGGATCTGTTGTGGTGAGGGGCCAAGAATTGGTATCTCATCGTCTCAGTGTTTCACTAAAGCTTACCTGAGCAAATCGACCTTGACCAAATGAGATGGGGATTGAAATTGTCGGTGCCGACATTGGCAAGAATCAGAAATTCAAAATTAAGAAGCTGATTTTTTTTTTTTGCATAACAAAAGAAGCTGATGTCGAAGAAGAATGAGTCAGATTTTGATGCATAGATGAATAATATGATAGAGAATTGGAGGAGAAGAAGAAAATGGGAGAAAAGATGGTAACGTTGAAGCAACAACTAGGACGCCATGTGTCAACAAACTAGTGGACGTCACACAAATGAGTTGGTTTTACAGTACCGTCAGTGGCGTAGCCAGCCACTGGCTTCCCCAGGCTGGAACCCTGGTAAGATTTCAAGGCAAAAAAAAATTACATATTGTTTATGCACGTATATAGACTGAGAAAGAACGCAAGGTGTTGTTGACTTACTTGGTATGACTTCACAGACGACCTGTGATTATATGTCCAAGTTCTGCAACAGAATGGCCATCTCGATCTCTTACGTTTTCGTACTTGGCCGACCTTCTCTTCTCAATCTCATGTATGCTCGCGCTCTCTTATTTTATTTTATGTATGCTCAAGCTCTTATGTACCACAACCTTCTTATTAAGACTTAATTAACCAACCATTCAGTCCAATACAATCTTGGTCTATATCATATATCTTCATCGTGGATGTTCATCAAGTTTATACTAACTAGCACTAGATATATATTGTAGTGAGAGATTAAGAAACTTATTACATTGTGCTAATAAGTGTGCTTGTATTTTCCCTTTGAATCATATACATAGTACTATCTCACTATTTCTAGTGTGTATCACTGTTAAGGAATTGATGGTGGAAATTGGCCAACTGTTGCATATGTTGTCAATATGGAGAATTTTGTGTTTGAGTGTTGTTAAATATTAATTTCTTTTTCATTGTTTAGAAGAACTTTATCTTCTTTGAATTTTATTGTTTGAAATTAAGAGTAAATTTACTCTGTTTAATTTGAATCGTATTTTTTTGGGGATCCTGTTTGAATCGAATTGCTTAATGTATTGAGTTTGTGTACATGTACGTTTAAGGAGTATTGTCTTCAGTCTAGGGATATCTTTCTCTTTTATATATAAAAATTTCACTCATACTGTCAAAATACTCGAAATTATTCTTTTTGTAACAATTAACCCATGTAACAATATGATCATGGCTCCGCCACTAGGTACCGTGTAAAAATTTATCCATTTTAGATAACAAAATTGCACGGTCAAACATTAATTTCTATTATTACATTATTACGACCAAGCTTGCTCCAACTGGTCACAAAGCAAAGCGTTTCACTCTATGCAAAGAGATACTGGTTATTATTAAAGCTTGCGAAAGCTAAAAGAAAAGAAGTGCTCGAGGAGCACACACGCACGTAAAACTCTAATGTGCAGAGTTAATCAAGACATAATTCCATACTATTACAAATTGAAGATCGTCGTTTTTGTCAAATTAACATAAAATAACATAAACATACTGCATGATGATGAAATGTAATCCATCAGAACATGCATGCATGGCTTCACCACACAGCAGTTGTGTTCTCTCTTCTTGAGTTGCATGTTATCTCGATCATGGCAACCATCCTCCCATGTAATTACTCACGCTTGGCCCTGCTGCCACAACTGATATTGGATCGCTCTGGTGATTATACCTGCAAAATGAACATACAAGAATCAAACTGAGGAAGATGAACTCGATTGCTTCTTGAGAAAAAAAATGACATGTTCTATATAAAATATGTGCTCAGATCCACTTACCCAATGTGTAATGTGGGCTCGCACTCTAAGGGGTGATAGAAGACATCACCGTGAGGTTGATGAGCTTGTTGTTGTCTACCATATCCTACATCCTCAGCATTTGCATTTACATTCAGCTGGAGTTGATGTACATTGTATCCCTCAAACAACTGCAAAATAAGTATCACCGCCCAAAAAGTCCATGAACATGTCAACACATATAATTGTTCAAAATCCAAACCAAGTGTAGGAAACATTTGCTTACCCTTTGTTTTAGGGACCTGTTTGCTTCGCTAAGCATCTGTTCCTGTAAAGATCCAAACCATTTACAGATTGATGATGTAATTCATACTGAAACTAAATAACTTTTTCCTAATTCAAATGAAACAACCAATTTAGCATGTGTACCTTACGCTGAAGATCTGTGAGCTGATCCAGCATGCACTGTGTCTGTAACGTAAGAATATTGAAGTTGCAGAGTTACATCATTTTAGTCATATAGTTTCATTGGAAGCATTTTGAATAAACTGATTGGTTCCGCTCTCTTGGTTTTTGAATAAAAGCTCAGTACAGTTTTACAACGAAAAGACTAGGGCATGCATGTAGCTAAAGAGTTTCAGGGTAAGAAATTTAAAGAAAAACAAAGGAGTGTGGAGGTGTTATGATGTCAATATATAGTTTAATAGTCATTTCAACCTATAAGTTAATTCTTTGGCAGTACAAAATAGAAAGCTAGCTAGAGGCAGACAGAGAGAAAATTCCACTCCGAAGTACTTCTATATAGATGTACCTATAGCACATGTACAAGATGGTGATCAGTAGTTCAGTACATGCAAGGAAGTAACTTTTCTCAAGTATATTAATGTCACAACAGGAATATGATCTGAGTGACTAATTATTGCTTTCAATTGTCCAATTACAGTTAATTAAGAAGCAGGTTATTTCAATCTAGAACTACAATAAATTCATAGAAAATTGACATAAAATGAAGATTCCAGCTAATTTCAAAATTATAAAGGATTTAAATGAATTCAGAACCCTCTTGTAAGAACTCTTAACTGGAAGCTTTAACAATATCTTGCAATGAGGCAAGAAAGTTAACTATGTATTAAGGTGTTGTGGTTCACGGGGCTGCTGACAATTATAAACAGAAGAAAAGAGGTATGTCATATTGGACACTGTCAAGTATCAAGTACATATTGGTGGAATTATTGTGAGCGGACAAAGAAATTAAAACCATGATGATATATCATCTAACATTGTTGTTTAAATGGTAAGAGAAGTTAAGTACCCGTGTTGATCTAATCTGCTTCAATGACATATCCAGCTGCCTTTCAAGTGATTCAAGCTCTTTGCTGTTCAAAGGACCAAGATCTTCTCCAAGAAGATTCCTAGTATATTAAAATATATATATATAATGTCATAATTCAAGTTAACTGAGCTAGTGTTTAGCTCTAGTATTAACTCTGTAAAACTGGAGATTAGAAATAAAAGCCTGTGATTACCTTTGGTTTCTTTGTAGGGCTTCATAACGTGCCTTGAGCTTCAAATACTCCTGTTGGCTACTCAATTCCTGTGGTCAGAAACAAGAGAGATGTACGTATTCAGTTCAACGTAAATGACAGCAACATACACCTGAAGTACATTGAAAATTTGAACTTTGTGTACAGCAACATCCACCTGAAAGTGCCATGTGTACAGACAGTAGCTTTCTCTAAATTCATCAACTTATAATTAACTACTTCTACCGAGATAATTTGAACCAAAAACATTCAAAAGTTCTTGTTTTAAAGTAAGCCTCACTACAATAGTACTGAAATCAGAATTGTGATTACCATTTAATATTGATCAATTTCTGGTGGGATACAAAGGATTAAGATAGAAATGGAAACAATGTTAAATGAACTATAGACAACTAAAAGTACAAAACTTCTAAGATAATGTAGGTATTTTAAAGGCATTTTAAATAATGTACATCAAGCTAAAATCCACTCTCGTGAATTATTTAACAGTAGAGAAAAAAATTGCAAGTACAAAATTGAAACAATGTTGTTAATTATCAACTTAACACCATGCTATCTAATCACTGCTACTTGTACTCAAACAATCATTCTTATCTTATATATTCCTTTAAAAACACAGGTTTATTCTTGTTTTATGTAGTAAAAAACTACAAATCAAAAAGTAACAGGAAGAGTGCAAACTAGGAATTAAGACATTGTCATAATCTACTGTTTTTCTGCATTCCCCTTTTGTCTCATCAAAAATACTAATTGGTTTTCCAAAAGTATATCTCCAATAAAACCGATGTATATTACCAATGCTTCCCTTGTTGATACATGTGTCTCAGGTGCGCTGTAGTTGCACTTCTGGTACCTCTCGAGAGTTTTGAGCATGCTGCTTGTAGAAGAAAAAAAACATCGATCAAGAAGTATCAGAAGTCAAATACTTCAACAATTAAGCATGAAAATAGTAATTAGGAAGTGAAAACCAGAGAAAATCAATTCACAAGTTTTACAATTAATGGATATAATTTGAGATCTATACTCAAGGTATTTTTATAGATCAACTACTGCTACCTGAATAAGATTAATGTTGATACTAGTATAAATCCCGGTTACTTCCTCAATTAACATTTAACCTATTTTCTTTACCTACTAAATTAAACAATTACCTTAATTATTTTTTGACATCTCATATATATGGCTAATTTTCACATAGCTAAGCTAATGGTACAACAAAATAATAAGAACAAAACACAAAATTAATTTATTCTACAAAAAAAAAAGGAACTTTTTTTTCTTAAAAATTCAATCTTAAGCTGCAATTAGACAATAAATAAATAAACTAATTTCTTTCTTTTTTTTCCCTCTTCAATTAGACACGAGTTAATTTCTGTAATATAATGCGCTTCTGTATAATTAATGTGACGTGTGAAGATATGTTATAGCCCTAAAAATGCGTGTAAGAAATCTTATTACGGGATGAGATAGAGCACTGGGTGGGTCTGCATTACGAAACGGATCGAGTCAATTCAAGTCAGATCACAGCGAACTGAGAGAGAAGCGAAAGCTTAGAGAGGATCCTGGCTTAGCTAGACTCCTAATCAGCGGTCAAATGTGATTGAAAGCCATCTGCGTCGGTCTTTCAAAGAGAAGGAATGAAACCACTGGATCATGAACCGCAACTTGGGTGTAAACCAAAGCACCTATTGAAGAACTGGACAAAACTGTGTAATTACATTAAACCTTTTTTTTGTGGAAATTATTAATCACAAAAACTCATAAAGTTGGAGATTTCTGGCTCCAGATTTCTCCAGTGTTAAAGAACTGAGATTTTATATCTGAGGATTCGATTAAAATAACAAGTTGGGATCAAACCCTAGCTAGCTAATTATATTCAGCTAGTTCAAAAACAAAAAAAGATGAACAGAGCTAGGGATCGGTTCTGGATTTTGCTTTTTTGAACAATTGCAGGTGAATTAGCTCCATTTACAACAAAAACAGCTACAAATTTCAGCGATTTGCAATTCAAATTTGATTTAAATAGAAAAGAGAAAGAGATTATTTACATCCAAATCGACGAATAACCATTGGAGGTGGAGCAAAACCAAATCAATTTCTTCGTTGTGAAATAAGAAAACTGAGTTAATTTGAAGAGACACTGCAGCTCAAACTCAGCTCGACGGATCGGCTTTTGCTCGCTCTTGTGGTGAGAAATTCAAAGAACAAATTTATGTTGAAATTAAAAAAAGAAAATTAATTAAATAGATCAAGGCAAGAGTGAAAGGCCAGAACAGATCGATCAAAAAGGAAAGCCAAAAAAAAAGATCGAGCTAGTAGCACATGTAGACTAGTGCAGATCTAAAGCAGAAACACGGAAGCTGCTAAAAACGCCGAGACATACACCAAAACAGAAACAAAAGCCATAAAAACTCATCAAGAAATTAAACCAAGTCCGACGGAAACGGCAAATAATAAACCGTCACGCGCGCCTCGCCTCAGAGATCTAGCTATTCTAAAAAGACGAGATCGATCGATACAAGAAGAAGAAGAAGAAGAAGAAGAAGAATTGGAGCCTTTGGTATCTTTTTCTTTTCTTTGTTTATCTGTGTTGCCGTTTTAGTATCAGAATTGGAGAAGTGAGAAAAGCGGTTTTGTTGTTTTGGTGTAAAAGAAAGAAGAGAGAGAGAGAGAGAAAAGAAATTATATGTACATGATGGATGTTTGTTCATACCTTGAACTACTGCAAAACTCGTACAGCTTTCCTCTATTGGAGAAGATGATGAGAGCAACCTCTGCATCGCAAAGAACGGAAAGCTCATAGGCTTTCTTCAATAGTCCGTTCCTTCTCTTTGCAAAGGTCACTTGCCTGTTGATCTTGTTCTCAATCCTCTTGAGCTCAACTCTTCCTCTCCCCATTTCTCTCTTCTCTCTCTATCTCTCTCTAACTAGCTAGCTTTAAACCAACACCGATGACCTAAATGAGAGTGCTTCACTCCTCGCTTCTCTTCTCTTCTCTACTCTTCTCTTCTCTGCTAGCTAGCTACCCTTCTCTCCTTTCCTTTATTTCGTCATATAACCTCATCATCAATTCTAGCTCCCTTTATAATTTATTCTAATTATATACTATTTTCTCCAATTTTCACCATTACCACCGTATCTCTCTCTCTCTCTCTCACACACACGACAGGGAAGCCCGAGAGAGAGAGTGATGAGGAGGAGGGAGATCCAAGGGCGGAGAAGAGGCACGTGAGAGACACGTGGCCTAGGGGGCCAATAAGGGGGAAAGAAAACGAAATGGGAGAAAACCTTAAAATGGAGGTGGGTCCCAGATAAGAAAGTGGTACGTGTCGAGTTTTTAAGTGAACGACGACGTCTGGTGACCCACCTGACCAGTTATCGGGTTCGGGTAAATGGGGTAATCATGTGACCGAACCCTTAAGAAGGGGTGGTGAGCGTTTGATATTTTGTCTCCGAGTAGTACTCTGACTTGAATTCAAACTAGGTTAAAAATTCAGTTTGCTCGAATCACATATATAAATCGATTTTATACTAATTCCAAGTCTTGGCTTTTATCTTCACGATTTATATCACATAGTCACTGCATGCGGGGCGGATCCAAAAACTGAAATTGAGTGGCACTTAGATTTCATGTTTATAGAAGAAAAAAACTACACGGTTTCATAACGATTTATAGAGAAAAAAGAAAGGAAGAAAAAAAATAGTCGAGGAGATTCCCTTATTCTTCGAATGTGTGCTTATACAAATAGCTGGAAGCTAAATTAATTTTGATGTAAGACAAAGTAAGGGAACTAACTAAATCTAATCTTACGAGTATCTAAAGCTAGTTTTAAATTATTTATCACAAATTACTACTTAAATCGGTATAGTTCTTCTTGATGTGAACGATAAAGGTTTTGAAATTTGATTAAAGTCTTTGATTTTGAGGACAAACACTACTAGAATAATTCATTTAGGCGATAGAATCTTAACAAAATTGTCGCTAAGACGGACTTAGGAGAGGGAATTTAAATCTATCGTCTAAGAGGGACTTAAGAGAGGAAATTTAAATTTGTCGTAATATTCTGTCGGCTAAAAAATTCTTAGACTAAGGAAAAGAATACAACGTCTAAATCAGAATATTTTCGTCGTCCAAGAGACACTTAGACGATGTAATATCTCAATTTCGTTGTATAGGCCATACCCTAACTAACCCAAATACCCTAACCCTAAACTTTGTCCCCCAAACCCTAAACTTAATTAGTATCTTAATTTCGTTGTCTAAGTCATACCCTATCACTAACCCATGACCCATAAACCATGAACCATAAACATTTAGGCAACGGAAATACATATGTTTGTCGTCTAGGTGTTTACATAGGCGACGAATATCACATATTTCGTCATCTAAGTGTGTTTTCATTGTCTCTGATCAAAGAGAGGGACCATGCATCTATACCATCTTAAAATGCATATTTTATTTCGTTGAGGGCATAGAGTAAATAATTCTTACACCGTGAGTGTCGACGGTTCATAAATCGGAAATACGAGGATTTGTATATCAACATTTTTCGTTTCGCTGAAATTTCAGTTTTATGGTTGACTACGCCGATCAACCCCTTAACGAACTTCGTATTTACTAAAAAGTTGTCTACTTATATAATATATTATGATAAATATATCTAACGGTTGTTTTGTTCAAATTCAAATTTGTTAATATTGATGTAGAGTGAATACAGACATATGAACACTTAAGTTATACAACATTAGTAGATATATAACAAGTTTTTAGTCTTAAAGAAATTTTTTATTTCAAATTTCAATTAATTTCTATCTAGTTGATGAATTAAGTTTTTACAACAAGACAAACATTCATAACTTCGAAAACGGATTTACGAAATATTTTTTACAATCATTTTCGTCTTTTAATTATTTTCGATAATCACTAAATTTGATCGATCAAATCCTAAACTAATCCAAATTAGTTTGATTTTATTCTTTACTATATTGTATAAATGTAGTGCTTACATCAGACAGTTGTTTTTAGATAATTTTTAAGGAATTACCCAAAATTAATTTTTCAGAAATTTTTGAAAAAAAATCTCTTAAACGACGAAATCATAAAGATTTCGTCGCCTAAGTATTTTTTTTAATTATTTTTCCGACAATTTTTTTAGAATTAATTTTTCGAAAAATTTTTGGGAAAAATTGTAAACACTTAAGCAAGGGAATTTAAATTTTCGTCGCCTAAGTGACTTTTATTGTTTACCGCCGAAAATTTTGCCAAAATTCTTAGACAATGGATATTTGTATTTCCGTCACTTAACTTGAAAATTTTAGCGTTTTTTTTCGCGAAATTTTTTTGACCAAAAATTCTAATAACTTAGGCGACGAAAATGCTTTCTTCCATAGCCTAAGTGGTCCTCTTTAAAACTCAAATCATCCACCATTTTTCACAATCTCCTATCTCAGCCATCTCTCTCTCTCTTCCTCGAGCTCTCTCTCTCTCAATCACACCTTACACACCACCACCACCACTACGACACAACCACCACCACAATGCAACCATCACCACCACGACGCACCACCACCACACACCAATGCCACCTCGACACCACCACACACCACCACGTACCACCACACAAAAAAGCCGCCGCCACCACCACCCTTAAAATATATTAATTACAGATTTTCCCATTAATTATTAATTAACATATAATATATAATAATTAATTAAGATTTAATGAATTTTTTTATTTAAAAAAAATCACTTAGACGATGGAATTATTATTAATTCCCTCGCCTAAGTGATTAATTAATATTTTAAATTTATTTATATATATATATATATTTAGCCGACGGACCAGCAAAGCATCCAAACGATGTTTATTGTTGTCGTCCAATCAAGAATATTTTCGTTGCATATAAGTATAACGAGGTTTTTTTTTCGTCGCCTAAGAAGAGACTACGACGACGTTTTTCTCAAATTCCGTCGGCAAATATCTTTTGCGACACTCCTTAGCCAACATACGTTAGCAAACAGAATATATCTTTTATTCGTCCGTCACCTAATATAAGTGAAGTATTCTTGTAGTGAAAATTTCTTAGAATCCAATGTAGTGACTAGAATTTTAGAAATATAACAAAATATATTACTAACTAGAAAAGGAGAATGATTTGGTAGTAGTATTCGATACATGTACATATGCTTTGGTTTGTCACTTTTGTGTGCAGTGTGCGTATATGTCTTAGGTAGCTAGCTAGCACCTAGTAATTATAGGTTTCAAACTCTAAGTATATTGGACTTTTCTTTTGGAAGAGTAACTCCAAAGTATATTGGATAACCCAAGTCATTTAAACAAAGAAGGAGTTTCACTCTCTCTCTCTCTTACTCGCTCGCGACAAAAAATGAACCTAGAAAAGATTTTCGGTTAAACTCGAGCAATCTTCCTCTATTTTCATTGATCTTCTTCCCCTCCTAGATCCCTTTATCAACCAGCGAAGTACCTTCGAGTAATTCTGAGATTTGAGTGGGACTTCAACCTCTACTTGAGCCTTTCCCCCAGTCGTTTCCTTTTCTAGATAGCCTATACCTTGTTTTTTTTTTCCCAAAATTTTTTGGGTGAAACTTGAGTCCCAGTCCCGGAAGGCTGGATCCGCCCCCGACTGCATGCACTAACGTTAGTGGTTCTGATCGCTTTAGAAACATCAAGTAAATTATATACATATACGCTTTAGTAGTTAGTTAAATAGGTGCAAGTAATTGGATTCGAGAGTATAACATAATTTGATGTACTTAATTATTGAAATGA
Source organism: Geum urbanum (assembly GCA_946800695.1). NCBI lineage: Eukaryota > Viridiplantae > Streptophyta > Magnoliopsida > Rosales > Rosaceae > Geum > Geum urbanum. The sequence continues at coordinate 62,806,421 of OX327003.1, forward strand.
TGTTTAAGTGTATATATATATATATCATGATCATTTCCTTGTTGTGTTTGGGTATTTGATGCACCAATTCTACCATAAAACAACAATGTTACATATTTTTTTTGCATGTGTTTGTCTTGATTCTTCAATTGCTAACATTGTTCCCTAATTAATGTTGTACATTTTCTGAAATCTGCTTCTTACTGAATTGGTAGGTTTACAAGAACATCTATAGATTCACCTTTCTGTTTTGCCAATTTTCAGATCTCCTTCTTGATGTATGACTTATTGAGAAAAATAAGAAAGACATTATATCCCAATCTTGCATAGCAAGAAAAAAAGGAAGAGAAAATAGAGCCAAAAAATAAGAATTCATGTCCAATATTATGAGTAAACACAACCGTGGCCTTTTTTTTCTTTTAAAGGAGCAGCTAGATCAGGTGAAATTGGATTTATTATCCTTGTCTTCCCACATGTTAGTTTTTACCATTTTGATTAGAAACACAAATGGTCTCCTGGAAGAGTAATTAATTAGTGCTAAACCTGGCTTGTGCATAATTAGTTAAACCTAATCACTTCAAATCTACGGCCTCTTGCCCATGCAAAGCAAAAGCTCTATTTCAAGTCCAACCCGCCCGTACAAATCAAGAGATAAAACACTTCTCGGTTCTCGCTATCAGAAAAATAGACTGTTTAATTTGAGCAAATTAAACATGTTAATCATCTTACCTAAACTGCCTAGACATCATACTACTCCAACAAAGTGCGATCATTATTTGCGTTAATTCGAGTTATCCACATGGTATTCGACGACGGTTTTTCGCTAATTTTTCCCCAAATAAGCTCCTCTCCTCAGCTAAAGACAGAGAGATTAACGTGTGACATCAACTTTGTTATGGTAGACAAATTCCATCCCGGAAAGCTAAACCTCATGATCGAGCTTCTTTTGACCAATACGATAAAACAGAGACATGTTGACATATATGAGTAATATGACTAAGGAACCATGTGAAATCTTCAACAAGAAACTGGGAAATGAGAAGAACACATAAAAGGATGGCTTTAAGGAGAGGAAGTGTGAATCGGAGAAGAGAACGTATCTAAGGCAAGGTTTGCGTACGCGATGTGGCTAGCTAGCTATGATTGTATGCCTTTTTATCTTTCGTGCTCATATAGCTTGGTGGTATTGCATTAACCCAAAACTAATAAAGGAGATATAATTAGTGTCTAACCATACTAAAGCCATCCAAGCATTTTGCTTTAGTCATAAGAATTTTTCTCTCCCGTTTTATAGATTAGGTTTTCGTTTTTTATTTTTAGTACTCATGCATGTCATGCTGATCGAATTATGCATCGATCATCATACGCGTAATTAGATGCGTAGAATTTTATTCGAACCATCTTTTCTTAAATGTGGATTCATCACCTCAACTTAACTAGCTATTATGTGGGTTCTCACTCATTCATGTCGATTTTAGTACAAGAGACCCAAAAAAAAACCATAACTAACTTCAAAATAATATACATGATAATACTTAAGACTTATATACATGATAATAGTAAAGAATTTGCTCAATGAATTTTCCCATCAGATTTCGAATTCAATAGTCGTTGTCAAGAACTGCTGGCAACGAGACCCAAGTTTCTATCTTTCTCTTTTGTTTTTGTCTTTCTGATAGACCATCTTTCTCATCTGCCATTGAAAAATATCTATAGCTAGCGATGGTAATAATTGTGCGCGCAGTAGTGAAAACACTTCAAAAATCCAAATTAAACAAAAAATAAAAATAAAAAGGAAAAGGAAAGTGTAGGTCGCATCAGATGGTCCAGAATCCCATTCAGTGGTTCACTGCATTAGTTGGGTTCGATTTGAGGCCCACCAAAAAAACCCTCCAAAGTTTATTTTTTAGTTTCCACTTTCATCCTTCCTCCATGATCAGAATTTTTAGTTTTCACAGCGAGTTTTGCAGGGTCTTCATATGAAGCAAAATAATGAAAGAAACGAAAAAGGCTGCCTATATATATTCCTCATCTTTATTCATCACAATACACAATTGTCTTCTTTTTCTGCTAGTCAAAGGAACTTGAGTTGGAGCACTGTTTTGGTTTCTACATTGCAATTGTATGCAAGAAACTAATAATTGTTTTCTTTCTAATTAAGTGAAATTGCTTCTTTTTTTCTTTCTTTATATTTTGAAAGAGATGAATTGCTTCTTTTTTACTTTCTATATATATTGAAAGAGATGGCACACAATGAGTTATGTATTGTACAATATAGTGACATGGGCATGAAAATTTAGTTTTGATGATGTTGGGACTACGGGTTTGAAAATTGAGCCCTAGCCTTATTGATAGTGAAGGACTGAAGGGTCTCCCTCCATAAGAAGATAAACAGACCAATAGGCTTGTGAACAAAAAAGGAAGTCTGTTTTCTGTGCTGAAAGCAATGGAGAACTAAACCAGCTGATTGAGTAAGCTTTTCTTTTTCTCCTTATATTACTAATTTTTAAGGATGATGCACAAAGTTTCTTTTGCTCTCAACTTTTCTCAAGTCAATGTATGTGGCCGGCTACATGTGTATATGATGCATAACATTTAGAGTACGTAGGATCCGATGAGCGATAGTCAAGGTAGAGATGGTAGTCATAGTCTAAGAAAACTAGTAAAAGCCAATGTGGCTACAAGCCGATTTGTTTTAATACCCTAGTAATTACTTACGATAACAAGACCAATCAAGTGTTATCAAAGCTGGTTACAACATAACAATGAAACTCAACCGAAGCTTGTGTGGCGATACAAAGTTAACATGCGAGCTAGTAAAACCACAGGTGGATCGGATATGGAGTCGCATCTAAATTCCGAAGTCATTTATCTTTTTTATCTTCATGTGAAATGCAATTAGAAGGATGAACAATTGTGCTTACACCATCCACTAAATTTGGTGCAAATGAGTAAACCGCTGCTAGCTAAAAGATCTATAAAGATCTATCTGTCTCGGTACATCAGTACATGTATACACAATACGCACATATGTACGAGAATGCAACCCTAAGATTTTTTTCTTTCCTGCTCAATCTTGTTGAACGGCCATGACCTATTTTGAAGTACCCGCGAGTATTCCCATCCATTTTAACCTCTACAATGGAGGCCAAAAAAGATGAGGTTAGTTTAATTAGATACAATCCAACTCTAAAAACACATACATACACCAGTGGGGGACCGAAGAGCATCAGCATCATCATCATCAAGCGAGTACTTTGTTACGAGACAAAATCCAGACCAAAAAATGAGGTACCTATCTTCCAAATGATGTGTTTCCAAAACACTGCCCAGAGAGTGGTCCTTCCTGCGAATGATATTGGCAGGTAGAGAACGATTCTCTTGCATCTAGCTAAAGCCAGTCCGATACAAACTGGGCTAGCAATCAGCTCATGTAAAAAATGCCTCTGAGAACAAATATTAACCATGCCACCACCATGTTGATGCGGTTTTCTTTCTTCTAATACGTAGTTGTTCTCCGTTGCACAAGTATGGAAGTGTTGCGAAATCTAAGAGCTCTCGCCTTTTTTGTAAAGGATAAAATTCTCTTCGAAAGATAAAGTTGGGAGAGAGAAACGAACACTACTGCAGAGCACTTGCAACTATTTGATTGTGACCACCATCATTGTGCCTTCTCATTCATGATTCAACACCCATAGTGGACCACATTGAACAGATAGATAGCTCATGGCCACGTTTTTCTTTCTTTCTTTTTTCTTTGGTGAGCATTGTTGTATAGGTACTAGCTATTGTTCATGAGCATCGATCAGACCACGGGGGGTTTCATGTGTTGTCAATTCTGGAATAATTTCCATTTTTTTGCACTCGCTATATTTTTTTTAACCAGATTTGTGGGTTTTCGTTTGTGATATGATACATAGTAATTGGTATATTAATGGAGTCTGGTTCATGACTGGTGAGAAGGTTTGAGATATGTAGTTGGGAAAGGTATGCTTCAAGAACAAAGTTACGGCCGGATACACTTCTTTTGTGCAAGCAATGAATTTATACTAGGAGTTTGAACTTTTACAAGTGTTTTTGTACCCTGTGCATGCCTAACCTAATTAAGCTTCTTTTTTTTCGAGATTAATTAAGTCAAGAATATTGTTATGGTCCAGGTGGTTAATATTATGTCTGCATCTTATCGTATTATTAATATTGATGTTAACTCGTAATAAGGACACAATATTTTGCTGATTAATCAAAATGGGGTTACATTATGGCAAACTCAAAATTGTCTTGCATGAATAATATGAATGACAAACACATTCATTTCTAATTTCAAACAGGCAAAAAATACAAATTTTGGTAAAGTAAATTTTTGCAAGCGTCTCAATCAATATGATATATTCATCTTTTGAGTAAGTTTTGAGGAAGCAAGGCTATACTTGTTCACTGCCGCATTTATAACTGTGTTCAATTTCCTTAAACCATACAATATATACCCGCCCGTCACAAATTATATGGTTTAAGTAATTACGTCTTATCTATTGAAGTTCATTTTAAATGCGACAAAATAATTATAAATCTTGTTTTAGATTGTACTTAATTTATCGACACATGGATGTTTAGATACTAAAAATTTGTTGATGAAAAGTAAATTTGTCCATTTTCACTCATAAACAGTAATATGGATGTTTAGATACTAAAAATTTGTTGATGAGAAGTTGTCATATATGTAAAGGTAAACAAAAAAGAAGTAAAATTGCTAACCAAGGTTACCTTCAAAGCGTTGGTAAATAATTCAATCGATAATGAGAAAGCTCGAAGCTCGAAGCTCGAAGCTCGGAGTGGGTTGGCACTAGTTTTGGATTGATTGAAATCCAATGGCTACAGATGCACGCATTGGGAGCAGTGAAGATGTCCGATCTCTTTCCGTTTAAGGTAGAACACCGTCAACGTCGACCCCAATTGGACGTGGGCCCCCTTTCCGTTTTGGGAAAACGTCTGTAAGGAAGTCACGTCTTCCAGAGAGTGTGGGCTCCGCTTTCTTCTCGACTAGGTACTACTACCCCTATAATCCGACGTCCGATCTTTAATATCCGAAACGACCCGTCACCATTAACCCCGATCCGTTTCCTTTGCTTCGTGGTCTTCTTTCCCGGGACGTCACTCTTCTTTTTTTTGCGTGTGAATTAGGAAATTACGTACCGTTAAAAAGTGATTGTTCTTTCAATGGAACCTATTGTTTTTCTTTTACGACCAACTCTGTAGATCGGTAAAAGAGATTCTATGCGACACTTTCAGGATTGAACTAGATAGTGAGACTCAATCTTCCATGAGGAATCAGTTCCCCCTTGTAATTTAAGGAGAGTTGTAGCCTTATGAACATGAAGAAATGAGATTCGCAACGTTTGAGTACAAGTATACAACTATTAATAGTGATTAATTCGAACAAAATTTAATGGGAGATTCTGTTTCCACACATTCTCTGATTCTCGTTGGCATAGTGAAGAAAAACAAAAGTAAAAAATAATTAGTAAAGGTACGGAGGAATTCATTCTCACAAGGTGGGTGGAATGATGCTTTCAAGGTTTTTATTTTTATTTTTTTAGAAGCGAAACATAGTTAATTTCTCGCTCAAATATGCAATTTATTGACAAGATAAACCAATCATATGATGGAAACAAAGACGAAATTCATCTCTATGAACAATACAAAAACCTATACACAAGAAAGAAATAACATTTCTAACATAATCTATAAGCAGGCATAATCAAAAGATCTCGACCATAGATAGTCAGAAAGAAATCTTATTTTAGTCCACCAAATAGCACTTTCGTTATTTGCTCCATATTTTGCCAATGCATCAGTCACCGCATTTGCTTCACGATAAATATGAGTCACTTTAAATTCTCAGAATAAAAGACATCAAGCTTAACCAGTACGTGCATTAGCTCATTCTAGCGCATTCATGGCTCACAGTACAGTGCCATTTTACTAGAAAAAATGAAAGACAAATTACACTTTTAGTCTCTCACTATAATGGGTGTTTACTTCCCTGAAATGAATTAGCTCGTGAATGGGAATCAAAATCAATGGGTATTATAAGAAATTGGAAAAGAAATCATTCTCATTTACTTGTTTACCATCCATAGGGAAATAAAATAAAAATGTTGCTAGTTCTCATTGGTGTTGTTTACTTATTTCATGAATTGGAATGAGATTTAAGTAAATTATTACTATATCCATCAAATATATATACATAGCAACATGTCTACATATCATCAAGAGTTTTCGACTCAAATTTCAAATTTACAGTAACAATCATTCAAAAATATAAGAGTAATAAGTAAATCAATTATCATAAGTCAAAATAGAAGATCATAAATAGAGTTTTTGTTTTAAAGGTGAATGACAGTTTGAAAATTATGCATTTTGATTTTGGTAATTTAGGAATAAAAATTTGATTCCAGGTGGTGATTGCATTCAAAATACATACCATACTTGAGTATCAAGTCGAGGGTTTTTTTTCAGGATGAAAGCGTGTGTCTCATTTCATTCCAAATTCAATTTGTACAACTAAACATAATAATACTCATCAATTAAAATCGATCCCTGATTTTTCACACCCATTTTAAGCAAATAAACACGCCCTAAGTGTAATATTGACGTTTAAAGTGGTAAAACTAAAAATTATGGGCTTAATCGATTCTATACCATAACTATCTAATCCATTTTTCTCTTTAATTGGATTGGGTGCTGAAGTTTCCTCTTGTTTTGCACTACATTAGTGACCTAACCTCACTTACCCTTCCCTTGTGGACAAGCCATCAACCAATCTTAAACAATAGTGATTTCAGCACCAACAACCTGATTTCCCAGAACACAATCTCATCGGTAAACATAACGGTTTATAAGCAAGACATAAGCTTTGGGTACTACTCCATGGACCAGTGATTAACCTTTATAGAAATCTAGACTGCCAAAAATTAAGCTACAACCTAACATTTTAAAGAATCCATTTTCATATAATCTCTAAAAATCACAACCCTCCCGTGTCACATTATCTCTATGTATAATTATTGGTGGTCTAAAACAAGCACTACAAGTATACTACTACGAATTGTTTCTCCTCTGTATGAGATTAATTATTAGAGCATGGCCATGTTATGAAAATTATTGATGCAGGAGAAAACAATAGTCGGGGATCATCGTGATCATGTGAGATCTAATAGAGGCAGTGCATGTGAAGCTTAAATGGGCCTGAGAGGCACAAATGCTTATTGCAGTTTTTAGGTAGATGAAGTTGAGGGCTTTAGCTATGATAATGAAAGTTAACTTAATTTGGTTTTGTTTGGGTGTTTACTTGAGGTCATATTTCAACCACCCCATAAATGGCCATGAGAGGAGTAAAAGCCAATAGCGACCCATTAGATATTCATCCACTACATTTATGCAACCTCACTTATTTCGTTGAAAATTTGGTGTTCGATCTCCATGACTCCATCTTATGCTTGTGATCTTGATCGCTAGATTTTCTTCAATGTTCAGAGCCTAAAGTAATTTTTAAACGATGTAGAACCATAGAGAAGGAATCGGCGTATAAGTTAATAATCGAAGTGGTATAATTAGGAGTTCATATGTTACGTTTATCGCTGTAACATACGAAATTTGATCACACATATGCCTTGTCACGCATGGAATTAATGTACTTAATATCACCCAACTTCAACAATCCAACATCACGGGGAGATAGTACGTTCATAACTTGAAATTGTAGTCTTCTTCTTGCTACAATATAGAACTAGTTTCTAATGGATACTTTTTTATCTTATACTTTGTGATGAGTGATGATTGGTCCTGTTTAGAACTGCTTCCTACATCTTTGGAAGCATTTTAAAAAAAAAATCAAAGTGCTTTTAAATTAGAAAGCACGTGACCTATCATGTGCTTCTCAAATATTTTAAAGTGCTTCCAAAACTTAGCCAAATCACTTTTTGATTTTATCTTCTATTTAATATTAATTTTTATTTGAAATTCAAAAGAGCTTTTAGGCAATCTAAAAACAATCCTTAACAGAACATATTGATGATCGGTGAGACCACAAGGGATGGATCATGGATCTACGAGTTTAAGGCTTCAAGCGGATTTTTTTCATTACTTGGGCTGGGTTTTTTATATTTAGCAGTGATGTTGAAATTTGAAAGTTTTGGCAACATTAAAAAATGTGCGTTTATTCACACCTCTTATTTTTCTATTTGAACCTCTTATCAATATTTATTCAATCAAACTTCCTAATTTACCCTTATGCTTCATACCTTTACACAATTACACTTTCTATTCTATACTTCTTGTATATCTATATAAAAAAAAATATCTCATAAAAAATTTGGGTATCACTAATAACAAGAGCTCGAGTTTGTTGAATGAAACAAAAATAAAACTTTAATCGGCCTACTGGGTTTATTGAATCTTCATTACCATGATCAGATTACTAGAGGATATCGATTTATTATAGCTTGAGCTTTATCATTCATTTGTGAGTCACTTTAATTTTGACATTGCAAATGATGATATGAATTTACAAATTGGAGAAGTTTATCTTTACTATAATAAAGCCAGACCTTTTTAGTGTTTGGTGTCATCGGCTTCACCAAAAGTTGAATTGCCAAAAATATCCCAAGATAAAAAACAAATTTGATGACCAGAAGAAAAACATAAGTTAGGGTAATAATATATATTACAAACAAAATAAGGGATTAAATTTTTTGCATGAAGTTACCGCCCTTTTTTTTTCCTTGCGCACGAACGAAGGCGCGGGCACGAAGACTAGTGGTAAATAATTTAGATATCAAGATTGTAGAGCCACCACTAACGGCGGAAAGAAAAGAACTAAATAGAAAACACAAAGGGGAGAAAATGAGAAAGATAGATTATTGGTTCAAATTATGATTGTTGTCATATTGTACCGTGCAATTAGAGATAAAAAGAAAAAGGAATAGAAAATGCTATAGAGGACTCTAGGGAGACGATGAAGATGAAGATGATTTTTTTCTTTCTAAATAGAGGTAAAGATGGATTTTAAATTATATAAAAATTGATAGAGGTGCAAATATTGAATTTGGAGATGTGAATAGACGCGCCCAAAAATTCTTAACCGTCACTTCCGACGTATATAAAATAGAGAGGACCAGTGAACACAAAACGCAAAAGCACACACATGGACGACACACAAGGAGTGTTGTACAGTACTCCAGAGTACTAAAACTCCTCAGTTTTGGAGCGTTAGATCACTTCATTTCTCCAAAAGTGGAGACCGCAGAGTCAAGAAACCATACATCTTCTCTTTTGGAGTTGTTAAGCTCCACATAGGACATAAGCAACATTTCATCTTCTTCATCAAGTTCAACATAATTGGCTCATTTCTCCCAACTAGGATATTCATACTGAAAGTGTCCTAGTTTGTGACACTTGTAACATTCAACAATAACCATGTTGAATGGTTGTCGGCCTCCGCATCTACCTCTTCCTCTGAAGCCTCCATGACCTCGGCCTCTTCCTCCACTCCTCTCTTCTTCAGTGATTTTCAAAGCTTGTTCATCTCCTCCATGACCATTCATCCTTTGCTCATGCACAAGAAGACTACTCTGTAGTTTATCAATGGTTAAGGTGTCTAAGTTATTAGACTCCTCAATTGAAAATACAACATAGTCAAACTTTACATTCATGAATTTTAGTATCTTCTCATTGATCATCACAACATCCATGTTTCTCTCACCATGAGCCTTCATTTTGTTGGCTATGGTCAGAGTTCGACCAAAGTATTCATCTATAGTTTCACCTTCCTTCATGTGCAAAGTCTCAAATTTCCTTCGAAGAGCCTGCAACTGAGCACGCTTGACTCTATTGGATCCTTGATATTTCTGCTTCATTGAATCCCAGATGCTCTTCGAGCTCTCCTTGTTGAGAATTGTTTCCAGGATATTACGATCTATTGCCTGGAAAAGAAAGTTCTTTGCCTTCAAGTCCTTTAACTTCTGTTCCTCGATCAATCTGCGTCGTGCTTCTGCCTGGTCTTCGATTGATTTGCGTTGTGCTTCTGATGGCTGTGCGCGTTCTGCCACCACCATAGAGAAGGATCTTGATTCAACAACTTCAGCTCTTTGTGTCACCTCTTCTGAGATTCCATTCTTTACGACATCCCAATATTCTTTGGAGCATAAAAAATTTTCCATTAACATCACCCAGTGATTGTAGTGCCCGTCAAATTTTGGGATAGAGGCCTGTTCGAAACCGCTGCTACTTCCCTCTGCCATTTTCTCCGCACACATTGTTTCTTTCTTTCACACCCTGTGTTTGCTCTCACCTCTCTCACGTTAGGAAACTGCAGTTCCTAACTTCACTCAATCAGTCCCCTTGTTGGGGTTCTCATACCAAATTTGTTAAGAACTCAAGAACAAAACAAGAACTCAAAATTTGGGAGATTACTTTCTTATTGGATTCAAACAAGCTTGTGGCTAGCCTTTACACCGAAACTGAAATTGAAATAAACAGCCCACGTTATACACTAACTAGAAACGTGGTAAGTGGCTAATGAAATAGTCAAATCCTAAAGCATTCCCTAATAACTAGGAATTATAAACAGAACATGAAACAAACACTAACAGCTCCAACATGGGCGAGGATATCGATAATCCACTTATTTACTCATGCGATCCCTATATATAGCTAGCTTGATGGATCGTCATTTCTTCTGCACCACACTGGATTTGAGGTGGTAATTGTAAGCATTGATGCCAGTGAAAAGGCCATCATCCTTAACTGTGGTAACGGTTCGACCGTCGGTGAGAACATCACGCTGAGTATAGGAGAAAGGCACGTCGCATTTAGCCTGCGAAGCCATTAGAGTCACCTCCATCGTAGTCGACGGCGGCACAGGAACAGAGTATGTGACCTCCCTCGCATTCTCCTCCGTCGTAGTTTCTGCCCACTGAAACGTCGTCGTAACCTCAGCCGAAAATTCGATCTTCCCTTCAAGAATGAGAGGAATAGCCTTGACTTGAAGAGTTGTTTTGACACCAATCTTCAAAGACACACTGCCACTCCAAGTACGTGTCTTGACATCTTTTTGCGAAAATTTGAGGCTGACGGTGGATTGAGACGTCGAGTTGTAGTTAAAGGCAGTAGCCGTGTCCATTTCCACGACTTGTTCGTCGTACATCCTCGTGTCGGATTTTCGGAATTGGATGTTGTAGATTTCTCTAGAAATTACAGGCTCTTCGACAACGAGCCTCGCGTCTTTAGTAATAGTAGAGTAATATGCGTTTAAGCAATCTGTTTTGCCCTCGGTGGTGAGTGTACCAACGTAACTGTTGCTACCCAAATTAGCTAGAGCGATGACATTGTCACCAACTTTGACGGGTTGAAACAATGTGTCGTTGGAGTAATTATCTTGATCTGCGTCGGCCCAGATCCAGTTAGGGCTGCGTCTCCAGAATTTGCCGAAGTATTCGTCTTTTACACGAAGGTTTCCGTCGCCGTAGTAGATCAATGTCTTGGTCACGAGTGGATCTGCACCGTCCAATCCGGTCTCGAACTTCTGATATGGGTGGTCTTCGATTATGCGGGAACATAGGTAGTCTCCGTTACGTTCGAGTTTGAAGGCGACTCGCTGTGGAAGTATCACTAGAGCTTCCCAGTCGATGACATTGAAGACATTGCCTAGTCCGAGAAAGAGGGCATTTTGGAATGGACGAGTGTTCATGTGTGACAAGGTTATGAACTTTTGGAGTCGGACGTGGCGGAGTCGGAGTTGTGATTTGGTTGTGAAGATAGGTTTGAACAAGGTACAGTTGACATTCCCTCCGTTTTCGACTGGTTTAGTGGCGGAAGCGAGGATCCAAACCCTAGGGCTCCCTTCGATGCGGTGTGCCTGCAAGTACTTGTTGTTGTAGGTGCTTCTTATGTGCACCATTCCTTTCCCGATCTTTGCATTTTCGACTTCGAACTTGGCCAGCGGGTTCACAACTTGTTGGCCATTGAATCTCAGCAACCCTGCAGGGGTGCCTTTTGGAACTTTGTTCACCAAGCTCAAGTATCTGCTGCGATTCGGGCTCGAGGTTTGCAGCACCAAGAACCTCGGAAGCGTCGGCGGCTTTATGATCAGCGCACACTCGATCGGATAACAAAGCAGCAAAGAGAACAAAACTAGTACTAGTACTGCTTTCATATCCATCCTTGGATGGATGGATGCTTAAACTCGTTTCAGCTGATCATCCATATTTATAGGCTACTTACGTACCTTACGTAATAAACATATCACATGGATCACAACTCAATTAGATCAGACTTATTACGTACACTATGCATGCATGCGCGCGTACGCACGCACGCACATGAGAAATCAACATGCAATGAAATTCAGCTAAAGGTACGTATGTAGTAAGTTTATGTTTGCTATGTGAAAACAATCCAAACATGAAATGAAATGCGGCGAAAGTGACTCAAGTCAGGCAAACAATATCTGTTGACTGACTTAGCTGGTGCTGGTGTAGGCATATTAGCAATCTAGCACGAAAGTGATTCCAAAAATCTAGTTCTGCGCTATGAACATTGCAATTCGTCTTCCATATCAATCAGCTTTCTTATGAGAAGGTTAAATGGAATCATACAAATAACAAAGTTAGATCTTGTAAGGGTACTCAATGCTTCTATTTGTAAAGATTGCTAGCATTGTAAGGGTACTCAATGCTCAATGCATCCATATTTATAGGCTACTTACGTACCTTACGTAATAAACATATCACATGGATCACAACTCAATTAGATCAGACTTATTACGTACACTATGCATGCATGCACGCACGCACATGAGAAATCAACATGCTATGAAATTCAGCTAAAGGTACGTATGTAGCAAGTTTATGTTTGCTATGTGAAAACAATCCAAACATGAAATGAAATGCGGCGAAAGTGACTCAAGTCAGGCAAACAATATCTGTTGACTGACTTAGCTGGTGCTGGTGTAGGCATATTAGCAATCTAGCACGAAAGTGATTCCAAAAATCTAGTTCTGCGCTATGAACATTGCAATTCGTCTTCCATATCAATCAGCTTTCTTATGAGAAGGTTAAATGGAATCATACAAATAACAAAGTTAGATCTTGTAAGGGTACTCAATGCTTCTATTTGTAAAGATTGCTAGCATTGTAAGGGTACTCAATGCTCAATGCATCCATATTTATAGGCTACTTACGTACCTTACGTAATAAACATATCACATGGATCACAACTCAATTAGATCAGACTTATTACGTACACTATGCATGCATGCACGCACGCACATGAGAAATCAACATGCTATGAAATTCAGCTAAAGGTACGTATGTAGCAAGTTTATGTTTGCTATGTGAAAACAATCCAAACATGAAATGAAATGCGGCGAAAGTGACTCAAGTCAGGCAAACAATATCTGTTGACTGACTTAGCTGGTGCTGGTGTAGGCATATTAGCAATCTAGCACGAAAGTGATTCCAAAAATCTAGTTCTGCGCTATGAACATTGCAATTCGTCTTCCATATCAATCAGCTTTCTTATGAGAAGGTTAAATGGAATCATACAAATAACAAAGTTAGATCTTGTAAGGGTACTCAATGCTTCTATTTGTAAAGATTGCTAGCATGGGGAAGGGCATAAGAAACGATAAAGTTTAACAATACGAAACATTGTTGTCTTCTATAACCATTAAAACATGCCAACTCGTCTACAAAATTCAGTACCCAATTGAGTTACAATGAATTCAAACTTGGGCACTAAGGTACTACTAACTTTATATCCCGAGGTTGGTACTCAACTTTCTAAATCAGTCTGACAGCTCGAGGCTTTTGGCCCGCCAAGAGAGACCAATAAATTATCATACAATTCAATTATCTTAAAAGGCAGACCTCCTATACAAAGATCTTCAGAGCTTTTGACAAGCCGTTCGATTCTGTTGCAACATCCCAATAGTAGCACTTCGCGTCCTTGTGATTGCTGAGGTATTAGCCATTGGGTACTTGAACCCAAAACGACCAGAACTTGAACCTCCATTGCTTGTGCCCCTCGGAGCTGATTGCTCGACCACATCTGATATACCATTATTCTCCTGAAACAATTAAAGATATTTAATATATACACACAGACAAGGAGGCAAGTAATATAATGGAAGCTCGTCCAAAGTGAAGAATTCCATAAGACCAAGCCCAAATTCGACACGGGTTTCAAGTTATGAAGCAATAGGGGCACAATTGGAAACAAAGAAAAACACCGAGACACTGGAAAAATCACTAGAATGATTAAATAAGTACTGTTCCTAATCAAAAAGATGTTAGACTCTGCTAAATGGAAGTTGTTTCACTCTTTTACCACAATAGTCAAACTATTCCGTTCTTCCCAATTTTGTTAGTTTAAATGAGATCACCGTTGAACACGGGAAGAGATATCAAACCTGAATTCCATTGGAACCCAAAGGACGTGGTTCAGATTCTAAAACAAGAGGCAGTGAACCAACATGCCAAAGACCGAATAAACACAATTGGTTCCAGAAGAAATATCAAGCCAAGTGAAAAAGGAGATGTAACAAAAAACTGGATTGTCAGAAATATTAAAGGGAACTATTCACTTTCCCATCTCATAGTCTGATAGTATCTTGCTCATCTACTTATTCTACCTTTAAATATTGGAATTTTACCTTACCTAATGAAGTTCTTATGGGAGACAGCGTTTTACATGATAGAGGTCTATCCTATCCGTTTTCAGAGTCGTATACATTAAAACAGTATTATCATTCAAAGCAACAGCCCAGAAAAGCTTTAAGCCCACCAACTAATATCAAGATGAACCATCACTTAGAAGATTAAGCTTACTCTTGAGGGTGATGCCGAGGGTAGCTCAAGTGCTGGCCTTGAGGACCTTGGTGGTGTCACCTACGTAAGTCGGTAAACCAGTGAGAAAAATTACTGCAGAAAGATATATATAAACATACAAAAACACCTGCCTTGCAAGTTCATACTTGCATTCACCCATAACCAAGAGCATAGATAGCCCTGATATTATTTTACTAAAAGACCAAAAGTAGGTTGATGTCATTGACTTGGATAACAATCTTTACCAAAGATGAGGGTGAAGCTGGTGGTAGTTCGAGCCGCCTAGAAGAGTTGGACGGTAGTTCCTAAAATGCAACAGAAATTAGTCTTTTGATGCAAAATATAACAATGAAATCATGTGTTCATAACATTTAGTTCTGAAATCATACAAGCAGTGGAAAGTCAGTACTGGACGTAGCTAATTTCATTAAGCTGTCAAATTGATTGTTAAACAAAAACAGTCTAAGACAACTGTCAGAACAGACATAACAAATTATCTGACAGTAGTATTAACAAGGAATGGTTTAATACATGCCTGAACACGTTCTGTGGTTTTGCTATTTTCCAATCTCTTGGCATGTTCACACAATTTTAATACTCCGAAATTAATTGATTCCTGAAATTGTCAAAAGCTCACAGCAATCAGAATGAAACTGTATGCATCATTTTTAAAAGTTATGTATGCAACTCATAATGTCAGTAGTAGTATAATACCTGTGTGCCTCCTATTCTGTTGATCCTAGTTTCCTGAGACAGAAGAAAGAAATCAGTAGATGATTTCATATCCATGAATATACCTTGCATGAAAATGAGAAAACCAAATGAAGGAAAAAAAATGAAAAATAAAAGATGAAGAAAAAATCATTCACCAAAGTCAGCACTGCATCTTGAACTTTTCCTAAATCCAAACTGATGGAATCTGTACTTCCTTTTAGTTCAATAACCTGTGATTGGCTTAAAAGGTTAAAACAAAAAAAAAACGCAATAAATAATTGAATTAGGTCATTGGAATCTAACGAAGTCCACCTGCTGTTGTGTGCTAATAGAAGTCTCAATACTCTCAGTTAAATTATGGTCCACACCATCCAGCTTTGAAGTTAATTGTCGCTTGGTGACCTGAAAAAAGGAAGAAGAAAAAAACAACAGAGTAGAAATCCTCAGGCATGTATTTCCTTAAGGGGATATTGTGTCATCAAATGCTCACACTGAAAACTCACAATGACATTGCATTATTTCATGGTATCACACACTAGATATTATGCTTTTTAATGGTGGTTAGCTATGCGATTATATTATAAACAGTTCATGCTGTTCCCAGTTTAAAAGTATACAAAAGACTAGAAAGACTTACCGAAATTGATGAAAAGACAGCGTCAATCTGTTTAGAAATAGACTTGCCAGCATCTACTAAGCTACCTTTTGTTGCAAACATCATGTCTGGAAGTCTCCAGCCCTGCCGATCATACATGAAGCACATGAAGCACACATATAGAGTACGAGATTTCAACAGTGCAAAAGAGAAGAAAAGGAGAATAAACCAGTTGACCAATCATTCGACAGTGCTTCAATCAAAATGACTTATCGAGTCTACCAAGCAAATGTGGTTAATACCAAGTGTTGTCACCAGATCAAATGTAAAGAAACTGTTAAGCTATAACTGCATGGTTTGGCAAGAAGTAAACTAACACATCAACTTTTGGCCCTTCTTAATCATTCATATTTCTTCTCATATAAATACTTTGAATACTCTGAATATTAAGAAGTTGGAGCCATTTCAAATTGACACAATAAAAAAGCTTAAGAGGTTGAAGCAAGTGTCATCAATAATATTAAAAAAAAACACAGGATATCTAATATTCAGATCATTCAGATCGAATCTGTGAGGAAAAAGATACATAGTGGTTTAAGTTAAAGGGCCCACTGATACTAATGCATAACCAAACATCACTAAAATATATATCTTAGTATTTACAAATTCCAATAGGATAATAAGATTGAAAGCTTTGTAAAGTGGCCTGGAAAGATGAAACAACCAATGAGACTCCTTGTTCTATCTTTTGATATGAACTTCAGAAGCTACTGTAAATTTTTGAAAGGCCCTATAATATGGGCAGAAGGGGAACCTGGACTATGACAAATCCATTTTCAAGATTACGATGTTAAGGTATATTTGTCTTTTCATTGCACAAGCAAGATCAAACCAGAAAAATCCTGGATTCCTGGATGTCATTTTGCATATCTATACGTTCAATATTTCAGATAAAACTTACCTTCCACCAAAAGTAGCCATATCCCGCCACTACAACAACAACGATAAGACCATATTTGCTAGCACCTGCATTACAAAAAAAAGGGGGTCAAAAGAATACTCATAAGACTACCGTAAATATATATATGAGATGTATATAGGAAATCATCTCATATATGAAATCATGAAAAATAAATCATTGGATTAATAGTCCAGGTCTCCAGGGCCCCCAATTTGAAAAAGGTAAAAGAAGGTAATAAAACCTGTTCGACGCCCATTTACAATTGTAATCGGTCCACTTGATGCATATAACTGCAGTTCTCTCCGTATTTTGTCCATCTGTACGATTTGAATAATCTAGTCACATTATGCCATCTTCCACAATATTAATCACTGCATACTTTCATATTCACATTCATGC
The DNA here is from genome assembly GCA_946800695.1 of Geum urbanum. Lineage (NCBI taxonomy): Eukaryota > Viridiplantae > Streptophyta > Magnoliopsida > Rosales > Rosaceae > Geum > Geum urbanum. The sequence continues at coordinate 62,823,954 of OX327003.1, forward strand.
TAACTTAGAAAATTTATCTAGAAATGCTCTATGTGTGTAGACAGAATGCACCCCTATCACTCAACTACATTTCAAACTTATCGTAATAAAACTTCCAAAAAGTGCAAATGAAACCTGAGCCATCAAAGCGTCATTGGACGGCTTCTTGGACGAAGGAGTGTTACTCTTTTCATCTCGTATTTGCTTCCAAGCAATCTGTGACAAAAGGCCAACTGATTTTAGGAACTCTTATAATCAGCATGGTATGGTGCAGGTGTAAAATACGAAAATCAAACAAATCAAAAAGTGTTTCAATAATAGAAACAAGACGCTCCATTTTGTATTGGGATTACTTTTAATTAGAACACAGCAATAACATTCCACATAAGAACATGTTTCTTATTCATAAGAACTGATAGGTATAATCAATTGGATAACTACCTTGAACATGCCAGACACCATATCAGAAACACGTCCTTCCTTAGCAAGGCATGAACCAAGAAGGCCTAAATACAACAAACACAAATCAATTGATTAGAAAAACAAGTCCTTTCATTCCTCACATCATAAACCATCAAAATAGGAATACGAGATCGATAAGTTAATTCACAACACAAAAAAGCCTCTAGCTTTCCAAACGAATTCAGCTCACTAGTGCTTTTCAACACAGTAAGTAATCACAATGCCCACTCCAACTAGCTAATAGGCACCAAAGAATACACATTTACTGTTCGCCTAATCAAAAACCCTAACTTTTTATCTCCGGCGGCGCTAAGAATTCAACTTTTTAATTCGACACTAGAGTCTAATTGTGGCTCAGCCCCGAAATCGATTCGATTAGTGTGAACAGTAAAGAAGAAGAAGCAGTGGGACATAAAACTATACAGACCTGCGCCGACGAGAATCCCGACCTTGACGAGCGGCAGAGCCATGGATTCCGGTATCGAATTTTCCGAACTATACTATTCCGATGATGATCGGAGGAGATGCGGCGGCATCGAATGAGCTCCTCAGTGAATTGCTGGACAAGAAAAATGGGCTGGGCTGGGATTCTTCTTCTCTGTGGTGGTTTTGTGTTTGCCACTGAGAAACAGAGAGAAATTAGGGACTGGCGTAAACAAACAAACCCTATTTTCCTACTGTCCAAGTAAAATTGACTTTGACTGGGAGTAAGTTACCTTAATACCCTTTTTAAATTAACTTTACCGGTCTCTGAATTAAAAATACTTAAAGTCAGGGTCACGTTTTATTTGTCACGACAAGTCTCGCTTCTCACTTTATCCATGGGGATCGGATTAGTGTCGAGGGAAAACAATGAAACGATCGCATCTTTGAATTTTCATGCGCATGCATCATTCACAAAAACAAATAAAGACTATTCTACGCTGGTGAAGGTATGTTGATAATGATTTATTCATTTAGGAATATTTTCGTTAAATTCTTTTGTGTTGTCTTGTAAAGATTCTCATCTCATCTGAACACAGTTCACCTTGAACTCTTATGAAAACTATACAAAATCCCACCTCTCATCTGTTTGTGCAGAGTATGTGCCTCCCAAATTTGCAAAGGAATTCAAGCTATGTTCATCCTAGACGTTCTCAAAAAATCAACATGTACATCAGTATGATTAATATTCGTTTGATCTTTGTAATTGATTTACAATATGAGAGTTTTTTATTTTTTTTTAAAAAATAATGTGAGATTTTGGCGATCGTATCCGGTATCCCACACAATACATATATACTTTAAATTGTAAAATATGCTCGCTTATGTAACAACGAATGTTTGAAATATGTCGCATTCTCTGCTAACTAACTGGTGCATGTTTGAATTGAATACATATGTAGTAATCTGATCATGTGTTAGTGCTTATTGTAATATACGGTTTAGCCAAGTTCTTCCGAATATCTACTCAACATTTCGGCAATTTCATTCATCGGTGTTTAATAGTTGATGTACGTACGTACCAACGTTATTTCCAATGTAGATATAACATCTCGGAATATGCGGTTAGAAATACGCTTTACGAGGTGAACAATCTATAGCTGAAGGGTACGCTATAGATACGTATTGATTCTTGGTGCATGTTACGTAGAACTATTCTTCTTCGTAATCAGTATCCAGTGAGTGAGAATGGAACACGTTTAACAATGTTTTTCAACAAAAGCATACTTGCATGCGTTCAAGCATGGCCGCTAGGGTCGTCGTCCCTAATTAGTGTCCCTATGCAACAACTCGCTTTTCCGAACCAATGTGTATTATGGTATATACGAATTACCATTTCAATCTCTCGTCTCTGTTAATGTCCATCTCAATGCAGGGGCATCTACGCTTTGGTGTCACCGATCGATCACATCTGAGTACGTGCTAGCTTAATTAACTAACATTAAACATCCTACTGTATATTTCATGCATAATCCAAGTGCTTAACTGAAGTAAATTTAAGACGTCATGCATAATCGTTAATTAGATTTTTGACTGTCTTAAAATTAGCGAGTCCTGCACAAATTAAATTAATTAACATGAAAGTTCTAAATGAGTTTCTCCTTTACTATTTAGGAAAAGGTATTCCTCGCATGCCAAAAACTATAGTTCGATCGATTTGGCCATCATCTATACGAATCAGCGAATGAAATGGTGTGAATCGAAATATATAGATTGAGATATAAGTATATATGACAGATCAATTCAACCGAGAATTAAAGAATCTTACAGACATGCACGTACATTTTTATTTTATTTTTCGTTCTAAACTAGCTAGCTAGCAACTAATTAAACAGTAATTTACTTATGCACGTCAATATGCATGTAATTTACTTATGCACGTCAATAAGCATGTAATTGTCGATCACTGCATACAGAAATACAAGGACGTACACACAGATATAGATCGATCAGAAATTGTTGGAAGTGTAGATTTGCATCTGTGTCAAGATATGCTCGAAGTTATCGGTAGACTTCTCAATGGGATGTGAATGCATCCCTTCATAAGTGGTCACTACAACTCCTTCATCCTTGGTTAGTCTCTGAACTTGTTTTTTCACATTGCAACCCTGATGCGTGCACCGATAGTAGCTTCTACACAATCATTACAAAATAAAACGTAAATTCATGTTAGAAATAGTCCAGCCAGCAAACATTTTGAAACATGCATTATATGTACATATACAGCTAGGACTTCTACAAATAATTTGAAACCTCGGGACTTTATATATAAGGTTTTTATATATATATGAGGAGAAACTGGTCCGTTCCTCGATCATTGCCCTGATATCGATCTTATCGAGGTGTCAATGAATCAAGAAACTTAGTAATTAGTTTTTCAAAATTATTATCTGCACTCATGGATCAGAATTGATGCATTACGCGAAGAAAGAAGTGCAAGCTAGACATGCTTATGTCTAGACGAGCTATATTTTCTAGTCACAAACATGATCGATCATGCGAATGGCTTCAAACATTGAAATGTATAATGTACGATCGCGAACTGGTTCGGAGTATATTCACCACACCGAGTGCGAACTTACTGCGAAACTTATATATATATATATATATGAAGATTGTAATTGATAATTAAGAAGGGGGAAATTAATGATAGTAAATGAATCAATGGTCCTATAATAAGTTTCTCTTATTAGGGTTTCTAGGTACTCATATAAACCGATCTATGTGCTCGAAGATTTACAGTGCAGAAAGGCAGCTGACACCTCTAGTTGCATATAACTGATCTCTGACAACAGTAATTCCTTTTGTCAAAAAACTAAAACAGTAATTCCCTCGTACATTTCTTCTTCATTTTGACTATGTTATCAATCATAGAGGCCTAAATATGTCCGATCGGCTTCGTAAACTCAAGAGTCGATAACAAGAATGAGTTTTTTCACATACGTACATGAACGGCAATCAAATCTTCGAGCTATAGTTTAAATCTATCTATACCAATCAGGGCATCATGATTATCACAATTGTTTGAATTAAAAGTCTGTTTAATTTATCTAATTATCCATAACCGATTTCTAATTACAATAAAATATTTTATTAAGTTTGCATGTAGATCAGTAGATGTATATAATGTAATTTGACAATCTATAATAATGACATAGAGACACCTGTGACATCTTAGGCCCTTTCGACCTAAAATCATTTTATATATACCAATCAAAGATGATGAGTAGCTAGAGATCAAAAGGTACCGATCGATTAATAAGGACTAATCCTTAGCATATGGCATGAGTATCTAATTAAACGGATGACAACATTCCCTTGGTGATGATCTATATATAGTTAAAAACTTAAATTCCATCCATTGATTTAGCCATCGAGTAAGAAAATATTTAAGTATGTAATTTTGAACTGACCTTGGGAATTGATTGTTCTTGACAGCTTTTTGACCATACTTCCTCCACCGATATCCATCGTCAAGTATGTCAACTTGGCTCCTCGTCTGAAACGCATATCTCGGCTTCCGGATCTTCTTGTCACCCTTCTTCATCCCTAACCTCGCCGCCGCATTACTCTGATCACCTTCACCAAAGCTTTTCACTCTCTGCGAAATATTACTCATGCTGTTCGAAACCTCCATCTCTGACATGAGTCCCAAGAACCCACTTGACTTGATGTTGCTAGATTGGTATGGATGATCATTACTATAAGCTTGAGGATGAGGATGGTTGTGCACCATGTTCGACGACAAAGAAGAAGCAGAACCAGGTAGTAGTGGTGATGATGAAGAAGAAAGAAATGTTGGGTAGCTGTCCATCATACAAATGGAGATCGATAGAGAGAGATCTAGAAAGAGAGAGTTAGCTCTTTAGAAGAAACGTCGGGAAGATGATTCAAATGGTAGTGTGTGGTTTCTATATAAAGCTAAAGCTATTTGTGGGTTTAATCGGAATCAATTACTTAAATTAAAGGCGGACAGAGGCGGCTGGGTGCCCGCCTATTACCTTGTAGCTCTTCTTCTTTGTCCTTTGTTTGGTGGCGTAAACGGAACGTAAACTTAAGAGGGTGATTGGTACGTTTTAGTAAAGATATATTAAATAAATGGTAATTCCACCGAAAATTCTAGTGTTTTAGAGTACAAAAAATTCTTCAATTTTGGAGTGTTGGATAATTTTTACAGTCTCCACTTTTAAATAAATAAAGTGATCAAACGTTCTAAAATTGTAAAATTTTAATACTTCAGAGTACCGTAGAACACCTCGTTATTCCACGAAAATTTACAATTGATTAGTCTTTAGAGTTTGGAGGCTCCATGATTAAGTTGGAAACTATATGAATATTTTTGTATAAAACATTTGGGGGCATGGTCCTGACCAAAATGATCCTAAGATTTCTTGCCGGTATACTTTTTTTTGAATCGTGGAAACGAATACAATTGTTTATGTTGAAAGATGAGAGTGATATTTGTGGGAGCTTACTTACGTGTATATTATAGGACGTAGCCACACCCACGAGCTATAGACTCTATCGAAAGTTTTTGAACAATGGTAGGTTCTATTTGATAGATTAATAATGTAGCTACACCCACGAGCTATAGTAGTAGTGAACTTTGTACGTGTTCGGAGTCCTATTCCAACTTTTAAGTGTGTCCGGTAGCGGAGGCGCAGCTCTCTGGTCAGAAACATGTGTTTTTTGTAATATTCTTCGAGTAATCTACATCTACGTACACGCCGCTTAATTAGGCGGGAATTCTTCTCGGCATGCATGATCGGGTTCTATCTATACTCTTTTTGTAATCTTGTTCTTTGAGGAATAGAAGTTCTCTGAGCTAGTCTCTCTCATAATTAACTTCGATTAGGGGCAGTTCATAATATATCGAATATATATATATATATGATCCCGGCCATGAGTTGGAAGAGATGATTAGGGTAAGAGGCTGGAGTTCAAACTTGCATATTACATGTTATACTATTTTATTCGAGCTAATTAACCGGCCTTAATTAATTTCCACATCCTTGAATTCTATCTGCATACGTAATTACGTACGTATATCCATCTTGAACAGAAAAACTAACAAACAATAGTCATTTGAGTTATATTCAATGGATATGGAAAAGAGTAAAATAGCAACTATTCATCGTCCACATTGGTTGACTAAAATGCAGCAGACGACCCAAAATGAATGGAAACATCAATACTGCAGCGTGCAGCAGAGCAAGAGATATAAACTTATAAAAACAAAAATGGTTTCGTCCATCAGATTGATCAATTGACTGTTGACTACATTTATATAAAGATGTAATACTATCTTCGAGTAACATCTACGTAGAAAACGAATGACCTATTTCCTTTGTCATGGAAGAAGGAAATAAGTACGTATCAGAGAGGAAGATGGAGAGGAAGTGAGGAGCCTCTCAATGGGCACGTGTGTTTGAAACTTTGAATAGATATTCTGGATTTTGAAAGTTCAATTCGACCTGGACAGTACTGCATGCAAGTGAGGCAGCTCCCGCAGCACAATATATCTGTGATCTATAAATGAAAGTAATTAATATCTGAACAAATTATTATTTTTCAACTCTAGTAAAGTTCCAAGTTCCGTCTATATATTTTGGCTGGCTGATCCAGTTTCCTACTTACCAACTACAGAGCAAAAGGTTAGTAGGGCACGTAAGGGTGAACCCAAATTACCATATATATATCAATCAATTTCAATTTTACCGTCTAAATAGTCTAAATTATATTGACAGTTAATGATTTTCGTTATTTATTAAAATTTTGTCTTGATTTACGGTGAACTCAGTTAGCTCGAGACTATCCGCAAAAGGTGGACCTGATTCAACCCTTTCTTCTTTGATTAATTATCATTTATCAATGACAATGACTACATATGATCAAAAATAACGAGGATCGATGTGTAAATACCAAGAAATTATTTTTCATGCTTTATTAACCTAAAACTTAAGAAATTGAAGCTAGCTCCACGAGCAATGCCAGTTAATTAAGAATCCAGGGTTTGGCAGATAAGTAATTAAGAATCCTAAATTCGGAGTTGCGCTCATGAAGCATATATAGATGCGTAGACATCGTAGTATTCTTATGTACTTAAACAAGAAACCACCATATGATGCATAACGTATTAACGTAGTATCTACCTAGCATTTAATGGTAAACTATGATTTGTACGTGTAGGAGGGGAATCACTAGCTAGTGCTAAGTGTGCCTTTTTGCTGAGGTTAGGTTTAGGTGAGGCCGTGAGGCCAGCTTTAGCTTGGTTCACTCCTCGTTCTAGTCCTCTTGCATTCCTCGTTATATATAAACAAGCTTCTAAAACGTTTGTTGATAATTATTTAAAAGAAAACTAATTAAGTGTTGTCCTAATGAAAATGAGTGGAGGTCATTTTCAACGTCATATATTACTCAATGAGGGTTTGAAAGACTTCAATTCATGAAAAACTTACCTAATATATAATCTCAAACAACCGATGATAATTGTTAATTAGTAAGTTTCGTTTTGAAAAGACACAATAAAAGTTTAACTTTCCAGAAAATTGACAAAATAATTTGACTGTTGATACAACTCATCGTTTAGTTTTTCTTCCTAACATCATTATATTCTTGACAGCCACATCAAAAATAAATTAACCCTTCAATTTTGTGTAAAAATTAGATATAACTTAGGTAAAAGAAGAATTATACAATATTATATATAGGATACATATACATAGATCGATCGATGTAAGCATCAATCATGCATATATATGTATTGGTAAGAGTAGTCTACTTTGAATTGACGATTTCCAAAATTCTAGATAAGTCATTTTCTACAAAGTTGTACTCGATGGTGATTGTCTGATCGATATATCATATATGTTTAGATTAAAAGGACAGAGAAGATTTAAACGTTGTAGCTCACGTGATGCAGTTTTTCTTTGCACCATAGGCGACATATCGATCTCCATATATATACAGCACGTCGATCAGTTCTATTAATCGAGAATGCACTGCAGCTTCATCTAATCAACGAAAAAATGAATTAACTATTGAAGTGAATCACACTCCGGTGTGTGTATATATATATATATATTTTGTAAGTAGAATTCTCTAATTGATTAGATTTTCTTATATATACCTAATTGGAGATTGATCAATATATCATAAAATTCCTCAAACACTTGTGTTCTATTTGATTTGGTATCAGAGCCTAAGTTGATCCTGACAACCTGACATAACAAATCTGTTTTGTTCGTTGTTTGATCTGTTTTTTGACCTGTTGTTCCTAAAATCTTGAAGACCTGACATTGTTTCTGCTGTGAAATTGTCTTTGTTTCTTGTCTGAATCTATCTTGTCCAACTGAAGAATTTGTCACGACTTTGGATATTTCGTTGTTTGAGGAACCTGTTTTCTGTGGCATGAAAAGCCAAGACCACTTGGAGGGTGATGTTTCTCTCACTGAGAAACATCAAGGTAAAACTGGTATTGCTTTGAAAGTTTCTGACTTTACAGGTGGTGATACATGGATAATTGATTCTAGTGCGTCTGATCATATGACCTTTGATAAATCCTTGTTTTTGAGTCTGTGAAATTCTCCTATACCCGAAGTGTCTAATGCAAATGGTGTGTCTTTTCCGGTCTTAGGTATTGGGTCAATCCAAATTACTCTATCTCTAGTATTAGAGAAAATGCATCTACTACTTGAGCAATTGCTCAAGCAATTCCCCAAACTGCTTGAGCAATTTGAAATCACCAAACTGCTTGAGCAAGAGCAGTTTAAAATGAAGCAGTTCATAAACTGCTTGAGCAGTTACTATTCAATGACCAATGAGGATATGATACGTATCATCTCCGGTTAAGAATATCGACAAAATAATTGAAGCCAATTGTCGGTGAGATTTCCGATCAATGAGGATGTGACACATGTCATCTCCGGATAACGATGTCGACGAAATAATTGAAACCGATTGTCGGCGAGAATTTACTATAAAATTATCATCCCTCTCATTGCTATCACACCAATAACCACATTTTTCAATCCTTGAAGCATCACTCCTGAAAGTGTGTAATAAATATGATGTGTTTCAATTTTAATGTATGTATTATCTGAAAAGAATTGGTGTGAGTTGTGAAAAAAATGATGTATTTATAAGACAAAATTAGGGAGTGTTGCGAATTTTTTTAGGGTTTTTTGGAAAATATTTTAGGTATTTCCATTTATATCTGTTCTAAAAAAAAGTAGCCGTTGTATTTGAATATCAGCCGTTGGATCAGATTTTGGGTTCAAAATCAACGGCTAAGATCAACTGGCCTGTTAGTTTTTTTGTTCCAACCGGTGCGCCACGTGTCGTCCTCTCATTGACACGTATTTTTTATTTTTTACTTATTACCGACGCGTGTATTACATGCGCTTGAGTTAAAAAATATGACAACAGCTGGACCCCAAGGTTTATTTAGAAAATATTTGAGAATCTACGAGGGTTCACAGGTACACTATAGGCGTGCCCTGCTAGACCCAAGGTTTCAATCACCCGACGGTAAAATTGGCGTATCATTATAGAGAATCCAGTGGAAGAACCATGATCTTCAGTCGCCAATATCTCATGACAATAGAATCTTAGCATGCATACTAAGTTGGCCACCAAAGCAAACATACAAGAATTCATGCGGTGAGTCACATAGAAAAAGAAATCTCTTTCGAAAGAAATAAGCAAATTAGATTAAAGTATGCATATCATATAAATCGCATGTATGGAGTTTCAAGGCAGCCCCTTAACTAAATAATTAGCACCTCATAGATAAGGAAGCTAAACTACAAGAATTCATAAGAAGAAAAAAAAACAATGAAAGATAGAAAAGAAAAGAAACTGGCGTCGTCGAAGTCGAAGTTGTCGTCTAAAACTCCTCCTTGTGGTTCCTTGCTCTCCTCTCAAATTATTCTTCTCTCCAAAGCTGATTCACATTTTTAAAAATCTTAAAAAGAGTATTTATAGTCTTGATTGGGCATCTCCTAATTCACATAGGATTTGGGCTCTCTTCTTTGACAAGTCAAACTTCTTTAATCCTTTTAGCTCTTCACTTCTTTTTCATAAGTCACATAAGTAATTAATTATATTTTAAACCACAAATTCGTCCTTAGGCTTCTTCGTGTGATTTGGGTCTTCAAACACCATCAAAGTCAGATTTTCGAGCAGACTAACCTCCATGGACTAAATCAGCCATAACTTTCTCTAGACATATCCAAATCACGTTTCGGAAGAAGCTATGGAAACTAGACGTCTGTATCTTTCCACTCATATAAATATCATTCACTGGTTCTTTCTATGATACTCCCAATTCTCTGTCGAAGTTGAATGACTTGCAAAGACAGATTTCCCAAATTAAGTTTTAAATCCCCTTTTTACTTCCTTCCTTATTGGCTCAAAATACCTATAAATAACAAAGTAAACTAATATTGCTAAATAAATAACAAAAGAATAAGTGTGTGAGCATCAATAAATAGTATAGAAGTGCATATTTATGCACCGCACTGATCAAGAATCCCACACTTATCTTTTGCTGGTCCTCGAACAAAACACTAAACTATGACTCTGAAAAGACTCAACAGTACATAAACTACAAAACTCTAATGCCCTTAACACATCGTCTCAATAATCTTCCTAACATTGTAACACCAAGATCACATGATATTTCAATTTAATTCACAGAATTTGGAGAGTTAATGTCAATGCATGACATGCATGTAATATGTAGGACGAAGACATAATCATGGTGAAAATATAGTTGTAGCATGCCATAAATAAGTTAAGATTCAACCTCACATAGATATGCTCTCATAAGTGTTTCTCCCAAAGTATGTCTAAGGTATTCATTCAACTCAATTACTTGTCAAATGGACCAAACCATATGCTCAACTCTTGTGACTTATCTCCACATATCAAAGGTTGTCTATCTTGAGAATCAAAAAGGTCTTTCAAATGTTATAATGAGGCTAGTCTCATGGGTATATAGAACAAAAGGATCTAGAGTTCAAACACAAGTTTTAAAATCTAGTAGAGCACCAAATGTAGAGACTTTTCTTGAACTTTGCAACCATTGAAGCATCTTCACCATTGAATTCTCTCAAATGTGTCACAATTGTGGCCGGATTTCATCTTGTTGGGCATTCACATCATTGTTTTCATTAACAGTTAAACCCGGGTTTCAAGCTAGAAATCACAACTTTTCTATTCTTTTCTTTTCTTTTTATTGTTCTTTTTTTTTTCACACTAGCTTGATACTCCACACTTATTTCTTTGTATCACCTTTCAACATTATCGCCGTCTTCACATACCTGTCTCATGTATAGCTCTACCAAGTCCTAAAACAAAGGTAAAGATATAATTATTCTAAGGTTCAAGGTCAGGATTATGTGGGTGATGACACAAAGTTTCATATGTAGGTTCAAAGTGGTTAACTAATGGGTGCACATCTTATGTACACAAAAATATAGGATACAGGCTACATATGGCAATGGTGGTGTCCCCTCAATGCCTTTATCACTTCCTCAATCAAAACATGTATTGATTAAAAGCTTTGAATAGCACAAGAGCAAGTTTTAGTAATTTTTAGAGTCCATTAACTTAATCTACGGCAAGCAATTAACACTCAACAATGAAAGCATATATATCACATTTATGCTCAATCGCTCACAGGTTAAATGAATCTCAATAAAGTTTAAGCATGCTCAAAATATTTGTACCATGTTAACTTGTTTCTACATCCACTACACATTCTCATATGCACCGTATATCAAGATTAACCAAAGAAATTCAATCACATAGTCACATGTTTCACGCTTAGTCACAATTTCGGAAGATATAATCACATCATAGACTAGTTAAAGGCTCTTAAGACTCAAAACATAAATCAAAAGACTCTTTTTGTGTTACTTTTTTTGACACTTTTTACTTTTGTATTTTATTTTTTCATATAGGATACTGAAACACACAAGAAAAATAAAGAAAAACTCAAAAATACCAAAATTGAATGCAGAAACCATTCCATGACAAACTAGTTGTTGGAAAAAGTCCCAAATTCTACGGGTCGAGGATTTCCTTAAGGATTTTCTTGACGAGTCGAAGCCATGCTACTGTTCGAAAATTTGCCAAAATTCGATGGGTTGAAAACATTTTCAACGGGTTGAATAAAAACCTAAAAAAATTCAATTTTACGATAAAAATTTCGACTGGTCGAAATGGGTCTGCTGATTGCACATATACACTTGCATAATTTATAAAGAATTAATTAAAAATTGTAATGAGCTGAAATTTTATGATCCTAAACTAAACACATGTATAAACATTCCATCAAAATTTCATAATTTTTTGAGATCCGTAGCTATCTCATATAAATCAGCACTCTGAACAGTTCTGAAATAACACCCAAAAATAAAAAAATTATACATAGATGCTAAGGATATGATATAAACTCCACCCCACACTTGAAATTTGCCTTTTCCTCAATGTAATACAAAACTAAAGCATGCAATATATCAAACAAGCATGGAATGACACAGATAACACATCACAAATCACACTAAACATGGAGAAAAATACAAAAGGAGAAGAAAAAGAAAAAGATAAAGGAGAAGGAATATATAAGAGAGCAAATCTAGTAGCCACGCTTCTCCATCAACATGGGTTGCCTCTAATGCAGTGCTAAGTTTAACGACTTCACCCAGACATCTTTAAAACCATCAGGTGGTCGTGGTCTTGGCTCGATCAAGTGCTTGATCCTTAACAATGACGTTATATGAGCTCTACCAAGTATCTTGGGAACCTTTGGAATCCCACGCACACATAACTCCAAGTATCTTTTTCCTTTCTTCTTCTTCTTCCAAAGCCTCATCTTCTTTAGTCCAACAAACAATGTAAAGAGAATCTCCTTGTTGGACACGTGGTGATCAGGCATCACCATCTCAATATGCTCCAAAAAATAAGAGGGCTCGGTAGGTGAATCCTCAAACTCAAGTGTTTCTTCGGTGTAAGAAACAAGTGTGGAACTTGATTTTAACTTTGATAGCTTATGTGGTTGTTCTTCTAATGGCAGCAACATCTCAACATTAGAAATTTTGATGGACTCCTCCTCAAGGAATTCATCAATCTCATCATCATCAAAGAATGCATCCCCTTCTTCAACTTCAGCCTCAATAATCAGCTTCCCATGGCCATACTTGAGAAGAGCTTCGAGCTCGTCTAACTCTTGCTCGATTATCTTTTGTTCTACAAACTCTGGCTAACTTAATCCAAGCACTTTCTCCAAAGTATCATCACCCCATTCATAATAAAGATAATGCTCATCAAGATGATTTTTCTGTGTGGATCGTTGCATAAGAACCTGCTGAAGTTGGCTCATCTGATGCTCCAACATCTCATTAGCATTACCATGCTCCATAAGTGTTTCTTGCATCTCCTGCATAAAAGCACGATTCTCCTCCCTTTCTTTTTGTTTGTCTACCATGATCTACTGTAATATAATTTCTCTGCTCTACATCATCTGATTGTTGATGATATTCATAATAGTCATAATTGGAGTGATCATCCCATGTTGGAGTGTACGAAGGTGTATAATATTCGCTCTGCATGGTGGGATAACTTTCAGATGGCATATATGCACATTCCTCGGTTGAGTGACCTTCTATTAAACATCTAGAACAAACCACAAAATTAGAATACATAATATACAAAGGTTAATTACAATATACAAGTTAAATTTAGAGATTTTATTAGGACTTAGAATTAAGCAATTCTTTATAGGCAAAAAAACACCTATGCAAAGATAACATATTCTCAACTAAGATATATAATTTTAATAATAAATTATAGGGGTTATCGAACACAAGGAATTGGTGAAACTAAATCCTAACAAATACACTAAAATGGTGACAGACTCGACCATAGTACACTAATGATATTATGAACCTACTCTAAATAGACTCGATTGATATGAAATTTGGACACAACAAACTAGGCACAGTGAGAAACTATCACTCCAAAATTTAGGGCTTTCAAAGTTGTTTTGGTTACCGAAATAATTCGGCGAACTACAGCTATATGCAGAAAAGTAATTAAATGCTGAAAAGTAAAAGTGAACCAACAATGGAAAACAAGCTAAGGGAAACTACCATCCACCTAAAAATGAGTAAGAATATGAGACACATTCAACCTAACACACTTAATCGTGAATGAAAGTTTCTAGGAAAGGTCGATCGTTACAACCACATCCTATTACCTAATCCTTATGTTTATGCCTATGTAGGTTTGTCATGGACCTCCCCTATATCTATCCCTCTATGAACTCTTAGTCATGGACCCTAAGGTTTACAAAGAAAAAAGTATTAAGTTCTAGAAAATGTTTGAGAATCTACAATGGTTCACAGGTACACTATAGGCGTGTGCTGCTAGACCTAGAGTTTCAATCACCCAACGGTAAAATCAACGTATCATTATAGAGAATCCAGTGGAAGAACCATGATCTTCAGTCGCCCATATCTCATGACAATAGAATCTTAGCATGCATACTAAGTTGGCCACCAAAGCAAACATACAAGAATTCATGCGGTTAGTCACATAGAAAAAGAAACCTCTTTCGAAAGAAATAAGCAAATTAGATTAAAGTATGCATATCATATAAATCTCATATACAGAGCTTCAAGACAACCCTTTAACTAAATAATTAGCACCTCATAGACAAGGAAGCTAAACTACAAGAATTCATAAGAAAAAGAAAGCAATAACGATAGAGAAGAAAAGAAACTAGCAATGTCGAAGTCGTCATCTAAAACTCCTTGTGGCTCCTTGCTCTCCTCTCAAATTATTCTTCTCTCCAAAGCTGATTCACATTTTCAAAAACCCTAAAAAGAGTATTTATAGTCTTGATTGGGCATCTTCTTATTCATTTAGATTTTGGGCTCTCTTATTTGACAAGTCAAACTTCTTTAATCCTTTTATCTCTTATCTTCTTTTTCACAAGCCACATCAGTAATTAATTGGGTCTCCAAACATAACTTTCTCATCAAAGTCAGATTTCCGAGCAGGCTGACCTCCATGGACTAAATCAGTCATAACTTTCTCTAGAAATATCAAAATCACGTTCTGGAAGAAGCTATAGAAACTAGATATTTGTAGCTTTACACTCATATACAGATCATTCACTGGTTATTTCTATGCTACTCCAAATTCTCTATCGAAGTTGAATGACCTGCAAAGAATAATAAAGTAACCTCTAAATTCCCAAATTAAGCTTTAAATCCCCTTTTTACTTCTTTTCTCCCTTATTGACTCAAAATACCTATACAATAATAAAGTAAACTAATATTTATAAATAAATAACAAAAGAATAAGTATGTAAGCATCATTAAATAGTATAGAGGTGTATAATTATGCACCGATCATTCGACACGTCGAAAGGAGGAGAATTAGTCAGTGATCAGCCACTAGTTATTGAAGATATACACGCAAGTCTTGTCTCTCATTCTCTATCAACGATCTCTCCTGGCCTATCATCACCTGAGGTATGTAGTAATATTCCTTTGTCTAGTTCTATTCTTCCTGAAAAGGTCTTACCTGTTAGGTCAACATGTGGTCAACCACCAAAAAGATATGAACCTCTCTTATCAGCTAAAGCCACATATCCTGTAGCTAATTATGTTTCAACCCATACATTGTCTAAACTGTATGTGGTCTTTGTGAATCAATTATCTGTTGTATCTCTTCCTAGTAAAGTGCAGGATGCAATCAAGGAGGAGAAGTGGTTCAAGGCAATGGAGGTTGAGATGGAGGCTCTCAACAAGAATGGTACTTGGGACTTGGTACCATTACCACCAAGAAGACTGTTAGGTGTAGATGGGTGTATGTTGTGAAGCATAATGCAGATGGATCTGTTGACAGGTATAAAGCGAGGTTGGTTGCAAAATAATACACTCAGAAGTATGGAGTGGATTATGATCAGACATTTGCACCAGTAGCGAAAATCAATATTATTCGAGTTCTCATGTCTTTAGTAGCTAATCTGGACTGGCCCTTACAACAGTTTGATGTGAAAAATATTTTTCTTCATGGAGATTTGAATGAAGAAATTTACATGAATCTTCCTCCAGGATATGGTACTTCTACATGTGAGAATGTGGTATGCAGATTAAAGAGTTCTTGAATGGGTTGAAACAATCTCCAAGAGCATGGTTTGGAAGGTTCACAGCTTTCATGAAGAATATTAAGTATAAGCAGAGCAATTCAGATGACACTTTGTTCCTGAAGCATCGCCAAGGAAAGTTGACAACATTGATCATTTATATGGATGACATAGTTATGAAAGGTGATGACCTTGATGAGATCAAGAGATTACAAGTTCAGTTATCTTTTGAATTTGAGATGAAGGACCTTGGGAACTTGAAGTATTTCTTGGGTATTGAGGTAGCTCGAAGCAAAGATTGTATTATGCTGAGTCAAAGGAAATATATTTTAGATCTATTGACAGAACCTAGTATGCTTGATTGTAAACCGGTTGATACACCTATTGAGCAGAATCTTCGGCTTGCAGAATATCCTGATCAAATTCCTACAGACAAATCCCGGTACCAAAGATTAGTTGGAAGGTTGATTTATTTGTCACATACTAGACCTGATCTTGCTTATGTTGTTAGTGTGGTGAGTCATTATATGCACAATCCTAGTGATGATCATATGAATGCTGTGACAAAGATCTTGAGGTACTTGAAGTCTGCACCTGGTAAAGGGCTTATGTTTCGTAAGCATGAAGATTTAGAAACTAGTGGGTACACTAATGCAGACTGGGCAGGTAATATTACTGACAAACGTTCTACTTCTGGCTACTTTACATTTATCGGTGGAAATCTAGTTACTTGGAGGAGCAAGAAGTAGAATGTGTGGTTCGTTCTAGTGCAGAAGCTAAGTACATAGGCATGGCTCAAGCTGTTTGTG
The DNA here is from genome assembly GCA_946800695.1 of Geum urbanum. Lineage (NCBI taxonomy): Eukaryota > Viridiplantae > Streptophyta > Magnoliopsida > Rosales > Rosaceae > Geum > Geum urbanum. Next base: position 62,840,850 of record OX327003.1, read on the forward strand.
AGCTATTGTGGTTGAAGTATTTACTTAGTGATTTGGGTTTCAAGCAGAAGTGGCTAATGTCTCTTTATTGTGACAACACGGCTGCATTAGAGATTGCACATAATCTTGTTCAGCTGATAGCACGAAGCATGTGGAAATTGATAGACGCTTTATCAAGGAAAAGCTAGATGTTCCTATTATCTTATTCACATTTGTTCATTCCGAGGAGCAGTTAACTAACATCCTTACAAAAACAGTTTCGTCTAAAGCCTTAAGTGACTCACTTAACAAGTTGGGTATTCGAGACTTGTATGCTCTAACTTGAGAATGAGTGTTGGAGTGAGTCACACTCCTTGTATATATAAGAAGTATATATTCTGTAATTAAGTAGAACTTTGTAATTGATTAGGTTTTGTTCTTGACCTGTATGTTTGCTTGTATATATACCCAATTCAGGATTAATCAATATATCAAAAAATTTCTCAAACACTTGTGTTCTATTTGACTTTAACAGTTAACTTTATTTGTTTTATTCATATTAAAGTTTACATATGTTGATCAGCAACATGCCAATCAACGTCGTAATGTCATTATGCACATTCCTACACTATTCGATCAATCCAAGTATTTTTATATGTATATATATTTGAAGTCAAGCACCTATCATATCCTTATTTGCATTTATTTGAAGTATGAATTACAAGGTTGAAATATTGACTAAAACTTGCAAATAAGAGCTCTGGGCTCAATGCATGAACGTTGTTATACTAAGAGCTTTAGACTAGGCTCAACACATTAGAAACTCTGATAATTCTAAACATCGTTTGAACTAGAGAGAAACTTGGAGAAAAAGAACCTGCCGTGACTGAATGAGGAGGACCCTATATATAGGATTATACTGACTGATCTTTACTGGCCGCAAATTATGGAGGAATCTTCAATTTACTGGAGTGGGGGACAAAAACTGGAAACAACAGTAATCAACTGTGTTTTTGCCCTCATTACCCGTTGATGAACAGTAAAAAGTAACTTTATGAATAGTGATTTTTTTTCATGCAATGATGGGTGCTTGACTGAAAATGGGTGCTTTATTTACTCATACGAGTCTTGACTATCTTGATACCATCTTGCTGGTGGTTTTGACCGACTATGAAATTTTCTTCAAAGTCTTCATCATTAACTATATCATTATCTGATTCGAAATTATCTTCTTTATCAGCCTGACGAAGAATGGCCTTTGCTAGTGCATTTAACTCTACCGATCTGGATGACTTGGAAGACCTTTCTTTAGACTTGGGAGGATGAAGACTCTGATTCTGATTTGACTTTCTGTTTGGAAGAGGAAGGTAGTAACTGATGAGGCGACTTTGTGATTTGCAAAGAAGATTGTTGTGGAAGAGGAGCTTCATTAACTGGAGACTTTACTTGATTAGGGCGTGAGGCCATAACTGGGAATTCTTCATTAAATTGGGACAAAACTCTGTCAATGTTGAATTTGTCCCACCATTTGACTAGAAAGTTCCTTGAAACAATATTGTCATTGAGCTCATAGTGTCATTTGAAGATCCATGGCAGTTTATACTTGGCCATGAAATGCAAAGTAGCTGGAAAATTCTGGTCATACTTGGATAAGTTCATAATTGACTGAAAACGTGTGATTGCTTCTTTTAATTGCTTGGGAAGAAGATTGTAAGGACAACCATGGGATCCTCACCAGCGGATGAACCACATTGGGAGATTCCTTCCTTTTGAAATTCTTATCAAAATTTATGAACCAGGAGTGACCGAAATCTTTTGTCTGGTGGAGGAATATTATTGACCATGCTTCTATATAATTATAGTAACTGTATGATATGTCTTTGCAACTGTGATGATTATAAGGTTGATCACCTCAACTCGCTAGAGAATCAATACGCATTATATAAAGGGAGTGGTAAAGTATCTTGGTGCTATTTTTCTGGTCATAAATAGCTCTAATGGAGATGGATCCAGATTTAATAAGGATATCTTTATAGAAATTTAGAGAATGAGAATGATGACTTTAAGGTGACTGTGGTGGGGGGGGGGGTTTCAACATAGAAGAGATTTTTACTGGCTTAATGATAATACGGGGATGTTCTTTGGAAATTAGTTTGGACTGGGAGATCACATTTGTAGGGATCATACTGGGTGGCTAAGGCTGACTGGAAGTTAGGACGATCTTGACTAAGGGTGTTTGCTAAAGGGTTGTAATTGACTAGTTGTGTAGGGGGTAAAGCTCTTACTGGAACTGAATGGGAAATGCCAGGGATGATTATGCTAGAAGGAGTTTCTTGCTTGACTGATGGTGAAACTTGATTTGCCGGAGAAGACGGCTCTGATTTGACTGTACTTTTGAGTTTTCTAGATGATGATCTTGTCGTCGTTGTTGGATCCCTGAAGAAACTCTTTGGTTAGAAAATCTGGGATGTGGTTATCAGAACCTTTGATGAATGCAATTTCAAAATCAAAGATGCTTAAGATAGCTTGCCATCGGGCAAAAATTTGTTTACTAGTAATGTTTTGAACATCTTTTTCCAAAACATCTTTTGCACTTTTACAATCAATGCAAATTAAAAACTTTTGATTTAATAGGTCATCTTGAAATTTACTGACACATAAAACAATTGATAAAATCTCCTTTTTTATAGTACTATAGTTTTTTTGAGATTGACTCCACGTTCCTGAATGAAATCTAACTATTTGCTTAGGATGGCTGGGAAAAATTTGTTGTTTTAATATGCCTCCATAACCGATCTTTGAAGCATCGATCTCAACAATTTTGAAGGAATTGGTTAGAGGGATACCAAGGTATGGTAGGGTTTTGACATAACTCTTAATCTTTTTAATTAGAGAAATGTGGATTGAAGACCAAGGAGGAGGGTTGGACTGTAATCTATCAAATAGAGGTTTGCATTTTTTTCTCAAGTTCTGATAAAAGTATGTTATGTAATTTAAGGAACCTAAAAATCTTTGTAATTGGTTTTTATATAGGATTATATCAGGAAATTTATCAGCAAACTGAATAACTCTATCGATTGGACGTATCTGAAGATGATGGATATTGAAACCCAAAAATCTAATATTAGTCTGAAAGAGTTTGATTTTTTAAGCCGAAACTACCAGACCATTGTTCTTGATGACTGTGAAGAATTGATGTAAGCGCTTCCAATGTTGTTTTATGCATTGCAAAAATATAAGAACATCATCAATGTAGACAATGCAGAAGTGACTATAAGGATTAAAAATATCATTCATGATATTTTGGAATTCGCTTGGAGCATTTTTTAGACCAAATAGCATTACATTCCATTCATAATGCCCAAATGGTGTAACGAAGGATGATTTATATTTATCTTTTTCATGAATCTGTATTTGCCAGAAACCAGACTTCATATCAAATTTGGAGAAGATGACGGAATGATTTAACCTATTTATGAGATCTCGTTTATTAGGGATAGGATAACGTATCCATTCAAGAGCTGTATTAAGAGGTTTGTAATTGATTACCAAACGTGGCATTACTCTTTCTAGTTCAGCATTTTTCTAAACATAGAAGGCAGGACAGGACCATGGTGATTTGGTTGGTCTAATGATCTTTTTGCTAAGAAGATCCCATATTTCTTGTTTACAGAATTCCATGACTTCATGATTCATTTGAATTGGGCGAGCTTTAGTGAGGATATTTTTTTCATTGAAAATTTTGATATAAGGGAGAGTGACTATATGTTTTTTCCTATGCCAAAAGGCAGTAGGGATATTATAATATAATTCGGTGATATTGAAAGGACCCAACCCCGATTTAGTTGCCTAAACCGGAATCAAACCCCTTCTGAAAACGTGAACCAACAAAAACCATTAAAATTTCGGCAGAGTAACGCTACTAACGCGGAATTGCCATTACCTGCACCCTGAAAATAACACTTCATCCTATGCCACAAAAGCTAAACCGTGGGCACCAATCCCATCCGGATTTCTCAATACCATATCATTAATAATAAACAGTAAATATAACTGTAATATATAGTATATCCGGGAAAAACCGTATAAAACAAGTATCAGAATGTATCAGAGCGACCTCTAGTGTAAACATTTACAAAATATACATCAGTAGGCGAAATAAGAAACCTACTGGAAAACACAGGTGGCTCGAACAACTAACCTCCAACCACGACATGAAACACCAGAACCTGAACTGCAAACTGGGCACGGAAACCGAAAATCCCAGGGGAAAGACATGAAAACCATCAGAGTGAGTGGACGAAAATAAATGTCTTTCACCGAATAATATATATATGTTATAAAAATATATGCGAGTCAAATGCATGAAAATCAAATGGTACGTGAGGAGACGCTGACTCCAACCCACGTACAGAGCATGCATCATAATATCGCGGGGTCACTCATGGACTCCCTCGCGATAGCACAGTCTGAATCACGGGATCCCAGACCCACACGTGATTCCTAGCCAGAAAGGCCTCGGGTCAGGATATCTGGCCCCCCCCCCCCCCCCCCCCGGAGCGTACTCGGAGATCAGCCGAGAAGCCAATGTGTATCTATACAACCCTGATAACTGAGACTGTACTCTGTGTAAACCAAATCATAAATAATTTCCATGCACATGCATAAAACATAATATATATATGTATGTATATTCGTATACGCATATTCGTATATGTATAATCGTAAAACACATGCTCATAAAAATCATGATCATACTGCATGCTCAAGTTCGTAAAAACGTATATAAAAGACTCGCAATCAATCCGTGAAAATAAATGTCCACTCATAGGTGAGCAAAAAGGCGCACTCGCTCTAATCTCGTGGCCCGGCGGAAGATCCCTCGCCCGAAACACGATCTCGATCCCCTGAATAATCATAAAACATATCTGATCAAAATCATAGCCCACAACTCTGTACTTAACCACGTAAACCAACTGTTCCCGGAAACATATGAAACTGTATAAAACAAACGACTGAATTTCCGAAATCTCCACTCGAAACTCTCGACTGAAAATCCGATACCCAAATCAATTCGAAAACCTCAAGGTGACGATCGGGGCGTGATTACGAGAAAAATGACACTAAAATCATCGAAAACCAAAAAGTCAACGTTCTCGCCGGCGGCGGCGCACCGTCAACAGAGAGTTTCTCCGGCGAGGAAGCTCCAGTTCTTAAGATCTCCTCAAGCCCAACACAATTTACAACTACAACAAGACCCAATTCTAACCGGAACCTCACCAAAACAGCTCAAAACCAGATCGAAGTTCAACTCCGGCAACCAACTCGGGTTCACCCAAAACCTCAACCTCAACCAAATTCAACCTTATGGGGAGCTTCACTGCAGCAAGGGGAGTCAAAACCCTCACTCCCCTGCCACCATGGCTTGCCGGAGGACCACCTCCCGTCACCGGCGAATTCCGGCAACACAACCCGGTTCGAAACTAACCAAATCACCATCAATTCTCACGATTTCAACTACAAAACAACTCAAGAACTCAAGAGGATAAGAATTATACCCCAAACGTGGCCGGAAAATCCAAGTCGGCCGGCGAAAATTCAAACGGGTCGATATTCCACACGGTCAACGGTCAACAGCTCCAAAAAGGAAAGTCAACGTTGGTCAACGCCTCAAAACCTCAACCTCAACCAAATTCAACTCCGGCAACCAACTCGGGTTCACCCAAAACCTCAACCTCAACCAAATTCAACCTTATGGGGAGCTTCACTGCAGCAAGGGGAGTCAAAACCCTCACTCCCCTGCCACCATGGCTTGCCGGAGGACCACCTCCCGTCACCGGCGAATTCCGGCAACACAACCCGGTTCGAAACTAACCAAATCACCATCAATTCTCACGATTTCAACTACAAAACAACTCAAGAACTCAAGAGGATAAGAATTATACCCCAAACGTGGCCGGAAAATCCAAGTCGGCCGGCGAAAATTCAAACGGGTCGATATTCCACACGGTCAACGGTCAACAGCTCCAAAAAGGAAAGTCAACGTTAGTCAACGCCTCAAACAGTGTTTTTTGACTATTTCCGATATTTATACTCGCGCCTCGGGACGATTGATGGTCCAAAACGGATAACCATTACGATTTGGATAAATACGAAACGAACGGATAAACTCGTCGATAAACCGAAACTTCAAATAATCATATTATATTCCTCGGTTATCGGAAAAATCATCCGGAACTGCCCACGAGCTCGAAATCACGTGCTCTACAACTTTCGTGAAGAAACTCAATTCAAATTCTCAGCCGATATTTAAGTCACGAACTAATCCGACAAATCACACAATTAACAATTAATCGCGATTTCGCGCTAACATGTGAACCACACTGATTACACTACTGATTCTGGTTCGGGTCGTCACAGATATTTTATTTTCGAAAGTTTTTATTTTCTTTTGTAATGAAGTGACTTGTAACTGATTGTCTATTCTTTTAAAATTATTTTCTTCCTTGAGAAAAGCAATTTGTTTTGATTTTGCTTGGATGGAGTTGATTGTTTTTGAAATCGAGTTTTCTTGGAAAGTTTTTAGAGTATGAACTTCTGGATTGTTTAGAAAAAAGAATTTAACTAGTTCATTGAACGGGTAAGTTGTGATTTCATCGTAGTCTGTGGTGAAGAGATAAATTAAGGTAAGAAAAGGGAGTCCTAAGATTACCTTATATGTTAAATCTTTAACCAAAACAAATGAAGTTTTGTAACAAACATTGTTTTGACATATGTGAGTTTAAGGGATTTCATATTTTATATTCATTTTGGAACCATTGGCCGATCTTAAAGATTCTTTTGTTTTTTCAAAGTATTTAGAGGGTATTAAACCTTCTTGAATACAGTTTAGGTCTGCTCTTGAGTCGATAAGAGTGACTGTTGTTAATTGGAAGTCTTTGATTTTGATTTGTACATAGGCGTACCATTTTTTTAATTGAATTTGTTTAATGGTATTGATGATGGCATCTTGAGACGATTCTTCGAGATTCTTTTGAGTGGTATCGTTATTTATATGTTGGAATCAGTGGTCTATTTTTATAATATTTATTTCTTATTTGATTTTCTCGTGGTCAGGAATTAATTGTTGGTGAATGTAATGTAAAGATTGAATCTAAGTTTTAATAACTTTTATTTCTTGTGGATAGATATATCTTTCTTACTATCTTGAAATTTTTGAAATGTTGAAGTGAGACAAATCTTTGGTTGTGGGGTGTTTACTATATTTTTTTGTGTGATTAATTTCTTTAATTTTTTGAGGTAATCAGCCTTTAAATCTGGGTCATTAATTTTACTAATTAAATCAATTAAAATTTCTTCTTGTTCTTCCTGTTTAGTAAGAACATTTATTGTTTTGGTACAACAATCATCATTGCAACGAAAAGCATCGTTGCAACTAAAAGTTACACGTGGGGAGGAACTATTATTAGAAACATCAGAAGAAGTTTCTATTGGGTTGTTATCAGTTGGTTCTGAAGAGCCCTGTTCTTCAGAATCTGTATTTCTTAATTCCAAGAGATTGATGAGGTTTTCTCGCTCGTCTTGACCAATTTTTAATTAGTTGATAGTATTTTTTATAGGACATTTGTTTGCAAAATGACCAGGTTTATTGCATTTAATACATTTACCTTTGTTGTCAAAGGATTTTTTCTGAGGATGAAATGGTCTACCGGATTAAGACACATTGTCGGCGACTTAAAGTCGCCGGCCTTGTTTTTTTTCTCGCCGGAATTGTCATTACCGGCGACAAGTCGCCGGCAATGATGTCGCCGAAAATAGCCCGCCGGAGATAACATTGCCGGCGACGGCGTTTCTCGTCGCCAGTAATGTCCTAAACATCACCGGCAACTCAAGTCGCCGGCAATGTCAGCGCCGCCGTGGCTGGAATTTGAAGACATTGCCGGCGACTTAGGTCCATGTCGCCGGCAATGCTTGGAAAAATTTTGAAAAAAAAACGCGGTTCTGGATTGGGCCCAATTTCAGAACCTGTATTGAAAGACATAAACCGTACAATCATACAAGTTCAACAGTACACATAAATGTCCAATGTACTGTACAAATAGCAACGATACGAAAATTAACTACAACTACACGTCAGGGTTGAGGAACTTGCAGGTCAGGGTCGAAGAAATCCATGTACTCATTTGAACTCCGGTGGCTACCCTGGTCTTGCTGTGGCGGTGACTGGTGCGGTGGTGGTGGTAGATAACTGGGGAAACTAGGGAACACAGGGACCGAGGGAGGTGTGGGGAGCAGTTGTCCAGTAATCTGAGCCGCGTACATCGTCTGCATCCAGGTGAACATTTGTGTCTGCTGCTGGACCATGAGGCGGTGTTGCTCGATCATCCCCCGGTACTCGGCATCTCTGGCTGCCTGCTGCTCGGCCATCTGCCTCATCTCCTCTATATGCCTCCTTTCCTCCTCCAACTCCCTCTGCGTCCTCTGAAGCTCCGCTGTGAGGTTACGACTAGAAGCTGAACTTCTTGACCTGGTAGAGTATTCTGAAGTGTTCTTCAATACTCCTTCGCCCGCCGAGCCCATTCCCCTACAGTAGTAGGTATTCTTTCCAGTCCCGCACACTTTTGCCATGATCTGAGCCGCTATAAGCCGATCAAGCGGATCGATCTGAGAGGCATACTGGGTGACTTCTTCCTCGGAGCAGTCAGGATGGTTATCCCGAGCTATATTCATGGTCACTTCTGTGGTCGCCTCCTCCACTCTCGCCTAATTGAAAAGCGAAAATGAATAACGTATTATCTAACAAAATAAATTAATATCGAAAAATAGTTTTATTAACACATGGAGAGGCGAAAGACTTACCGCTTCTTCAGGGCACTGCGGATAGAACATCTGATGAATATACACCAACGGGTTCATTTCTTGTTGTTGCTGCGCCTTACTCGACCAACCCAAATAGTTCAGTGAACCTGCATGATGGGCCCTGGTGTTTTTCAATCTATTCGCCCGATTCGTCTTCGAAATCGCCTTGTTTGATAAACATATGTAAAAAAATTAGTAACTAACTATTTGAATGTGATACGATACATTAGGCTTGTAAGATATGTTCAGGATGCATACCTTCGCTTTGGGGTGCTCGAAGTGGGCTATCAGCCACAGCCACTCGTACTCCCCAAACCGGAATTCGCTAGGGGTAGAACCTCGGCCTAGCTCCTTGTATAGAGTGTAATGTGAAGAAAGCTCGTTCTTCCACTCTTTATACCTATATTAACACCAGGAAAAAAAAGTTAGAGATATTAAAACACTTGATAAACAAAAATCTAACTCGATATATACTCAAATAACTCGAAGCACATCACCTCATATGTAGTTGACGCTCTACCCACGTGTGAATAAGAACTTCATCCACGTCAAACCACACCTGCAATATGAATATATAAACGGTAAAATTATATATTTATTCAGACTTAATTAATAAATGTAAAATTTACGTAATGAAAATACGATTTAACTCACACTCAGTGCATTATGCACTTGCATCTTCACGTAGATATGCACAGATTCCCAATCTGTCCAAAGCATTGGGACCTTGTCCCTCACGATCGCCCCGGCCATGCTGACATATTTTCGCGTGGTGTCAAATGCCTCGATCACCTCGCCATCCTTATTGGCCCTAATGGGCGTTTTCCTTCCCCCGGTGGCCTGCTCAAGTCGCCGCCCGGTGCAGGTGCCTCTAGCCCCTTTCCGTTTTCCAGTACCATTAACGAAATTGCCTAATAATACAATGTCAACAAATTGATATCATTAATTGAACCTATCGTAAGTCTTAAGTAATAATTAAGTAATCAATCTAATGTTAAATAAAATTTACCTGCATCGTCCGTTTGTTGGTTGGTGCACCTCACACTCCAAAGATACACGGGGTCAAACGGGATGAAGTTGTACGCTTCCTCCACACTCAGGAACTCCGGCCATCCTTCAACATAAATAGGCATCCCCCTATCATCGAATTCAGGGATCACCGGAATCTCGTCGGGTAGGAAGAGACTGGACGGCGGAGATAGACGAGGCCTGGACGATGAGGCGCCGGCACCATCTGCCTCAGATGATTCCCGTGAAACGGGAGTAGGCACCGGGTGAATTGGGGGCATTCGGATGGAGGGAGTTTTTGATGCCCCCGTTGACTGTCGATCGTCTGAGGGTCTGCTGACGGAGGGACGTCTGCTGACTGAGGCTCAATGCTCGACTTCCGGTTGCACGGCTCCGGATCGTGCAGCTTCCTCCTCTGCTCGCACAGCTAGCAAGGCTTGTGTGGGAGCATTCATCATTGGCCCACTGCGCGTGTTGCTGACTGCGGCTGAGGAGGAAGCTTGACTACTGCTCCCTCCACTATTTCGGGAACCTCTCCGTTTGATGCCTCCAAGCCAATTTGCCGCAAAACCTCCTGGACACCGTAATAGTCATGGATTCGGTTCTATAACAAATCGGAACTGGACCGTTTGGAACCGGAACCGGAACCGATTGAACCCGGAACCGTTTGGAACTGGAACCGTTCGGTTTCAAACGGTTCCGGTTACAAACAGTTCCGTACCCAAACGGTTCCGGTTCCACGCGGTTCCAGATTAAAACCGTTCTGGTTCCAAACCGTTCCGATTCCGATTTTTCACCTTAATTTATACGTTAAATTAACAACTATATCACCTTAATCCAAATTAAACATGTTAAATGCCGATTCCGATTTTTCACCTATTATACGTTAAATTAACAACTATATCACCTAAAGTAACATATATACATACATCATTTTCGACTTAAATATATACATATTAATCCAAATCACGCACCATAATTAATTTTCCACATTTTTCACACATATATACATCATGCATCTTAATTTAATTTAATTTTCACATATATATATACATCACATATTAATCCAAATCACGCACCCTAATTAATTTCCCACATTTTTCAAACATTACCGGTATATATATACATTGCATATAAATTAATCCAAATAACCCTAATTAAATTTAATTTCCACATACATTTATATATACATATGGCCACATACGTACATACGTACATATATATATATATGCATAAAAATAAACAAAAATTGAGAGAGAGAGAGAGGGAGAGAGAGTGAGCTTGCATGCACCTGCCATGGTGGAGCTCGAGCAAATTTTCCGGCGACGGAGGTGAGGGGAGGAGGAGGGGAGGAGGAGAGGAAATTTCAATTTGAAATGGGGTTTTTTAGTGTGGAGAGAGGAGAAGGGAGAGGAGGTGAGGGGATGGGAGAGGGGAGGAGAGGGAGGTGGCCGGAACAGTTTGGGAGGAGGAGAGGAGGAGTTTTAGGGTTTGAGATAGTGAGAAATGAGGGAGAGGTCGAGCTGAAGCAGCCCATATGCAGTAGACATTGCCGGCGAGTTAGTTGCAACTCGTTGGTAATGTCATTATTTCCCGAAGAATATCCAACACGATTTCTGACTACGATTTCCAACACGATTTCCGACTACAATTTCCGACTACATTTTCCGACTATGATTTCCGACTACGATTTCCAACACGATTTCCGACTACAATTTTCGACTACAATTTCCGACTACATTTTTCGACTACGATTTCCGACTACGATTTCCAACACGATTTCCGACTACAATTTCCGACTACAATTTTCGACTACGATTTCCAACACGATTTCCGACTACGTACAATTTCCGACTACAATTTCCGACAACGATTTTCGACACGATTTCCGACTACAATTTCCGACTACATCATTAATGTACTAAGGATGATAATCGTAATCATCTTCATCACTTGTGTCTGACTCGGTTTCATAGGTAACCTCTGGCAATATGTGCCGCTCCTCGTCATCTGAATCAGCGTCAACTTCATATGGATTAACATCGAGAAGTTCTGCTCCAGTAATTCGAACCACACTCCCAGATCTCATATTATTAAGGCGAATCGTAGATGATTCTTGAATGTCAAAAGCGTTCGGCTCTTGGTATGCAGTAACTTCCTCATCATCTGCGGTCTCACCAAGTGTGGCAGCACTGTATATGTTTCTATGAGCAACATGGTTAACCACCTTCCACGGGACTTTGTTAAGAAGATCGTCAAGGTAAAACACTTGTTTTACTGATGAGGCAAGAACGAAAGGGTCATCTTCATACCAGTTAGTAGCAGTATTCACCGAAAATATTCCGTACTGATCGGTCCTTGTGTTCTCCGGGCTAGTATCAAACCATCTACACTTGAACAAGTGCACTTTCATGCGGTTCCCATAAATTAGTTCAACAACTGAATGAAGAACACCGTAATAGTCAACGCCATCCTGCCCACCATGGACCATCACCCCACAATTCTGTGTTTTCAGTCGGTCGTCTCGAGCTTCACATATAAATTTCACGCCATTGACCTGACACATCGAGTAAACTTTTGAAGCTATCGGTTTCATCGCCAGGACCCTCAATTCGTTTGACCACTCTGGGCAACCATCATTTGCTATATGGTTCATCTGAAAATGATAAGAAATACATACACAAGAAATTATGAACATAGAAACCACAAAACCACGTACGTACACACATGCTATATAAGTCTATATATATAAAAAATAGACATATACACATATACCCTTACCCATTGACCAAAGTAGTTTGCAAACATCCTGTTGTGGTAATCAACATTTCCGGCAATAGCAGGGCAGTGAAGATGATAGTTTTTCCAATATTGTACTTCTTGACAGTTAATCAGTACCGGCCAGTAGGCAATGGCTACCTCATTTTCATCCAACTTGTACGACTTTGGCAAGCTTCCCTGTACTACCACGTCATTCGAGATGATAGAAAGGTTGAACTGGGGTTCATCTATCGGCATCTGTTGTTGGGGGTCCTCAAGCGCTCCCAAATACACTTTGGTGTACGTTACACACTCGTGCGCAACATAAGCTTCAGCGAATCACCCTTCAGGTGCATATTTATTCTTCACATAGTCCTTGTAGGCTCCCAATTGTCTACAAGTACACAAGTGCATGTTAACTTACGTAAAAAATAAGAATTTACATATAAAAACAGAGACAAACCAAATGTATGAATCATTTGTACCTTTCCATGGGATACATCCAAGTGTAGTGCACGGGATCGGTAAGCAACAATTGTTCGGGAAGATGGATCATCAGGTGAGGCATGATGTCGAAAAAATTTGGGGGAAATATCCTCTCAAGTTTGCACATGATAAAAATGATGTCATCTTCCATCTCCCTGAGATCTGATTTTTTAACTTCCGTGGTGCATAACTTCTGAAAGAATCTTGACAAGGCCACCAACGGCTCCATCACCTCTTTGGGCAGGTACCCTCGAATGAAAATAGGGAAAATGCATTGAAGCAGTACATGGCAGTCATGACTCTTTAATCCGTACATCTTATTATCCCGGAAGTTAACACACTTGCTTATATTTCCTGCATAGCCATAAGGATACCTGCATATATATATATATATATATAGCCATATGCAACAATTATATTTCTCACATATAACCATAATCCGGTAAAAATTTAAGGCCAAATTTCTGCATAGCCATAAGAATATATACCTGACATTACTCAGCCACAAAAAAATTTCATGCTTATGCTTCGGCTTTACGGTGTAAGGAGCTTGCGGCATTTTTCTCTTACCATCTCTTAACCACAAATGTTTCCGCAGTCCCATAGCTTTCAGATCAATGCGTGCCTTGGGGATGTCTTTTGTTTTCCCCTCCAAGTTAAGAACTGTGCCCACCACACTTTCACACACATTCTTCTCTATGTGCATGACATCTAGGTAGTGTCTGATAGGCAACCTGGGCCAGTAGGGGAGTTCCCAGAATATGCTCTTGTGTGTCCAAAACTTATACCTTTCGGGCTTGTCTGGAATTGACGCCACTATGTCAGGATGATTGCTCAGCTGGCCAAAATCATATTCATTCAACACTTCCAAAATTTCTTCCCCTGTCCATCGCCTGGGTGCCACACATGTTTCCACAGTCCCATCAAACCCGTCTGGATCCTGCCTAAATGGGTGATCATATGGAAGCCAACAACGGTGACACATCTGAACAATTTTACTGCAATGAGGACTGCAACAATCAACCGTCATGCACTCTGAACAAGCCCTGTAACCCCTGGTAACGTTGCCCGACAACATAACGCGGGCAGGAAAATCACTGATGGTGCCAACAAGCATGGCATGCATCTGGAACATCTCATTTTTGAACCTATCGTAAGTGGGGTGGCCACACTCACTCAGGTACTTAAACTCCTCAATCAAATGCCTCAAATACACATCGAGACACTTTCCTGGATAACCCGGGCCCGGAATTAATAGAGTGAGCATATTGTATTCCTTCTTCATGCACATCCATGGTGGAAGGTTGTACGGTACCAAAATAACTGGCCATATACTGTATTGAAGACTCATGTTGCCAAAAGGGTTGAATCCGTCAGATGAGAACCCTAGCCAAACATTTCGGACCTCTGCTGCAAAATGATCAAACTCCCTGACCATGTGCTTCCAAGTCTCTCCGTCGGAAGGGTGTATAAGGGTGTCATCGTCAGGCAAATTCCTCTTAGCCCACCATCTCATTGCTTCGGCCGTGAAAGAACACATGAACAACCGCTCCAGCCTATCCATAAGCGGGAAATATCGAAGTATCTTCACAGCTTTCTTGTTGCCTGCATGAGTCAACTTATACCTTTCTGTAAAACATACCGGGCAGGCTTCAAGGTCTTCAAGATCTTTTCCCCAGAAGAGAATACAATCATATCTGCATGCATGAATTTTGATGTAGGAAAGCCCAAGATTTTTCAGGATATGTCGCACCTTATGATGAGTGGTAGGAAGACGATGACCGGGTGGCAGTAGCAAAGCAGTCCACTTCAGCCAAGAATCAACAGCTTTGACAGACATTTTGTTCTCCATTTTGAGCTGCATCACTCCCATCACACTTTCAAGAATAGTCTTACTACAACCGTCGTACAACGGAGTCTGTTGCAATGCAATCAGGTTGTTGTACTTGTCCATACCGCTTGTGTTGACATGAGCTCCAGGTAATGGCTCGGCTGGCTCAATATGGGGGAAACCCTCAACGACGGGAGGGACATTTGGTGCTTCATCAGCAAATACACCGCTCTCATGAGGAAACATATCATTGATTAACATCGATGTTGGATCATAGGATGGACTGCCCCTCTCAGCAAAATCTCCATAATCATAGCGTGGACTGGCCCTCTCACCAAATTGTCCATGATCATGCGGACCCGCTAACGATGTTTCACCGTGATAAATTCAACAAGTGTACTTATCCCAAAACCCGTATTTACTCAGGTGCTTCTGGACTTTATCAATGGGAAAACGAAATCGATCGCTGCGACACTTACATTCTTTACACGGGCAATAATGAAGTGTAGTGTCTCCACAATTAGCCTTCACAAAATTCACAAAACTCCTAATTCCCTGGTGATATCTGACATCCCATCTTTCGAGACTCATCCAACTCTTGTCCATCCTGAAAATTCTAACAATTTTACGTATTATATATACACACATTCACTACTAATAATCGACGTGATATCTCAATTCAACTCTAATTAAATCAACACATGCATGCATATATATATATATCGATCTAATCTCTGAATTCGATTCAGTACTCGATGATGGTATTCTTCTTTTTTCAGTTCAGTATTTGACTAGGTAGGAGGCTCTCTTAAGCCTGACTCCGATAGCACTACGATAATAGCAGTCATTGATTCAGACACAAGATAAGATTAACTACAAGCAGTTTTCTCGTTTCGGTGACATCAACAACATTTCATATCTCACGAATTGGATTTGATCAACACACACACATATATATATACATACACATATACGTATATATACACGTACCTATATATATATAGCTTCCCGAGTGATCGAGTTTTCGACGCGCGCCTTAATTTTGACAATACCGAAGGATCGATTTCAGAGCGTTTTCCTTCTTTCGATTTCACCGGATTTTTTTCGATCCAAATGAATGAGCTGCTGCGATCTGCATCCAATATAAGAGGCATTGCCGGCGATTCATTAAATCGCCGGAAATGGAGACATTACCGGCGACTTTTCGCCAGAATTTCACCGGTAATGTTTCAACACATTACCGGCGACCTCCTCCGTCGCCGGCAATGTCAAGCCAAGCATTTCCGGCGATTTTCCGGCCGGAATTTCGCCGGCAATGTTTGGCTTGACATTGCCGGCGACGGAGGAGGTCGCCGGTAATGTTTTGAAACATTACCGGCGACGGAGTAAGTCGCCGGTAATGATGAACATTACCGGCGACTTTCCCGGTCGCCAGCCTTGTTTTTGGAAATCTCGCCGGTAATGTTGCAAAACGTGGTAGTGTAATTTTTGGGTTGAAATTTTTGGAATTTATTTTTAGTATAAAATTTGTGTGGTTCAAATTGGCTTTTTGAATAGAATTTATTTCGGTTAAAAGGTCTTTTTTTGTAATAGCTGGACTCAACAATCTTTGACTTTCTTCTGGAGGGAGGTAGAGAAGGAAGACCATATTGTTCACAGAAGTTTCCTAATTCATATTTAGCCATTTTTTTATCTGTTTTTTCTTGAGAATTAATTTTTGAATTAACACACATTTTGAGACCTTCCTTTTGGATGACTGTGATAATTTTGCCATAGATAAAAGAATCATAATTTATTTGACCTGATTCATTACTTAAAACGTACTTGTCTAATTTTATGGGCAAAAAGATTTGGGAGACCATTTATAAATTTTTCCTTCCAAAAAGGTTGGTTACTATCGTCTCTAAGCATAACTCTAGAGATGAAAACATTTTTGTACCAATTAAAATCGCTGAGTGTCGGACATCTGAAGTTACTAAGTTGATCGTGAATTCTGGAGGTGATGTGACTGGGTGTGCCGATAAAGTGTTGGATTATTGTGTAAAATAAAGTGTTTACGGTATCAGAAATTCTCATTCCAATATTTACATCGAAAATTGGAGAACCTTCTGTGTCATGCATGACTGCAGGTTTAATTAATTCTTTGGTTTCGGAAGTGAGATGTTTTTCCCACTAGGAATGAAGCATTCCAGTGAATAAAGAGAGGATTTCAACAATCTCAGGTTGGGAATAATTATGGGCAGTAACATAGTTGTTAGCTGCCATAGACATGTGGTAAAGTTTATTCAGAATTTCTTGTTCTGAAAGGTTATCGATATTCCATTCATAGGTTTTATCTGCAGAAACAGAAAATTGATTAAAAGAATTATTGCTTGGCTGAATGTCAACTGGCAAGGGGCGTTCTTTCCAATTTTTGGAAGGTCTTTTGTTTAAATGACCTATTCTGTTTAATTGAAGTTCTTGAAATTTTTGGTTTATCTTGAATATTGTACTAGAGTTATCATCTGAAAAATCAGAAGACGATGCGTAGGTATGAATGACTGTAATTGTGCTAGATTCAGGTTTTAATTCTTTTAACATTTGTTCTATTTTTTGTGTGGTAGAAATGGGTTTAGGAGCATTTTTACTTAAATCATTGAAATAAGGGTGATTCTTTTTTTTGGTAAGGTGAAATTGTAGTGAAAATATTGTCGACTGTAGTTTTTATTTTATCTAATTGGTTGCATATGGTTATTAAACTTTGGTTTGTGTAATTATTTTGTTCAATTGTTTTCTTAATATCTGGATTGTCTGTGGGTGGTAATTTAAAAGGGGAAACTGCTATAGATGGTTGAAGGTGGTCAAGAATTATTGTTTTAGCCGGGGGATGACCAGAAGAAATGATATTTTTTGATGTTTTCCATCTTGATTTTTTTAGAGTTTGAATATTTTTTTGATTAATTTGGTCGTTGAAATCAAGAAAGAATATTTCAGAATGTGTTTCAAGCATAAATTCTTTCCATTTCTGAAATAATTTTAATCTTTGTTCTTTTGAAGGGTATTGTGTTCTCTAAGCATTTCGTCTGGGAATATTTTCTTCAGTTTAGATATGTTGATCTAATTTGGAATAGTCAATTGTAAAAGGTTTATTAAGTGTGGTTAGTTGGGGGTTTATGGGAGTGACGACTTCAAAGTCAGTTGTTGTGGGAGAAGTTTGTCCGTCATCAGTTTCTTGATGAGGATTTAGTTCCACATAACTAGGATAGGTAACTTGAGAGGTAGATTTTATGTTTTTGATTTTTAATTTTTGTAACTCTTCTTTAAGTTCTTTTATTCTAATATTTTTTATTTCTTTATCTAGGTCGCAATCTCTCCTTGACATAGTTTCAGTAGTACTGGAACCAGCAAAGGAATGTCTGAAAAATTGTCCTAGTTCATGTATTCTGGGATTATTCCGAAAGTTGATTCTTACCGTGCTATCATTGAATTCATGGATGCAGTTTAAATCACTTTGATTATGTTGTATGTTGATGGGTTGATTTTCGTTGGTAAGAGACCATGCATTCCGAATGGAGGTGAACATCTGACCATTTGATTGCATGAGGGACTCAAATATTGACATTTTCTTGACTACTTTGGATTAATAAAGTTTGGTCCTTGGGACTTTTACTAACAGCTTGAAAAATTATATTTGTACCTGTGACTTTATAATGGACTCTATAGATTAAGGCCAAAGGTTTTGATCCATCAAAGATATTATATATAACCAGAAGTTTTAATATTCAAGGTTATAGTTTTTAATATGTCGGGATCACTGAGACTGACTGTGAAATCTGGGTAACAATCAAAGTGTATTGGACCATTAAAAAGACTTGATTCAATTATTCCAAGAATGTTGTCAGTGAAGTCAGTAAACCAAGCATCACGAAGGCACAGAAGGACTGAGACATTTAGACCTCTTCGTGTTAGGGGTTTTACCCCTATTTGGACTAATCCAATATGGAAGAAGTTATGACCATCCTTTTTATGTTTTCTAATTGATTCGAGACTGAAGAGTTGGCAGGTTTCGTGTTGTGAACTAACATCGTAAATTTGCTCAACAGTTTTAATATGATGTTCACTTATGAAAGAAGTGATGGACCATTTTTTTCTATATATTTCATTACTAGGAACTCTTGGAATATTCCAATCATTCCTATCAATGTTATTATTTGACTGGATTTCAATTTGTTCTTCATTGACTATATTTGAGATTGTATTAAGTGAAGATATGGATGAACCAAAGGTGTTTGAGTTAGATTTGAACAATCTACTCATTTTGGTAAGAAAAAATTGATGACTTGACTTAATTTTTTAAGAATGAAAGTAACAAATACCTTAACCTAACGTCTTTTAACTAAGGTTCTCTCTGCTCCGCTCACGCCGCAACCGCTCACGCCTCTCATTGGGCCTTACTGTTTGGACTTGGCCTTATTATTTGGTTGGAGAAGAAACTCAGAAAAAAGATGATAAGGAAAAGTAAAATTACTAGCAGGCTTAAAAAACTGAATAAATTACCCAAATACTTACTAAAATGAATAGAAAATAAAAAAAATCAACTCAACAACCTTACCTCGGCAGTAGTCCGCCACCTGAGGTCTGAAGGGTTTTAATAATTATCATTTCAAGGTTGTAACGCTTGAATGATTTCAACATTAATTGTCGAACCCTTCTTGGATCCTCAACTCTTACGGTTCTGATACCAAAAACTGCGGAAGCATATCATTATTTGGAGTAAGAAAATTTAATATATATATATATAACCGATTAACATAGTTCGCCAATACCTAATCCTTCTGAGAAGTTAAAGTGCAAAGGTGGATCGATTACGTTTTCGACCCAAAGGTCTCGCACTGTAGCTAGCCAACATGCGAGACTTGAGGCATGACAGCTTGAGCTAGCCGACGTTGGCATGTCTAGATCTCCATAGACAACAAATCTCCATATGCATCGTGAAACTGGCTTGGAGCTAAATCAGCTCAGCACATATGTAGTGCTTTAAACAGAAAGTATCTGAATAGCGGATCCAATCATTCCTATGTTAAAACTTGAAGTATGTACTGTTCAATCTGGCATGGCTTCTGGAACATGGACTGAGGTGCTACTTACGTACTCTATTTTTTCTCTCTCTCTAATCTACGTAACACAATAATATATATATATATAATTCTCTTCAAAAGGGAAGCTTTGTTGTAATATTTCTATGTTAATTAATTGTATTTTATACAAAATTGACAAAATAATTTAATCATTGGAATCACTCATCTTTTATATACCAATACAAGGATCATGTTTGCAAAATTTCAGCCAAATCAGATATTGTTTAGTCGTTTGATTATCACATTCAAGATTTAAGCTAAATCGGACGATCCGTGTGCATTGTTAAACAATGAAAACGATTAAATGGTTAAAACATCTTTGATTGAGCTAAAATCTTGCATATATACACAATTCTTGCAATGATATCTAAATTATGATTGACTTCAATTATCGAATTACGTTGTTAATTTTGTGTAAAATACAACTTCACACAGAAATTTCAGTGGGAAGAAATATATATACACATATATATATATGTAAGGATGTCATTACCATACAGATGGTGTGGATTTGATTATTGTGATCATCTCACATTTGATTTCAACAATTTATAGATATCCCTTTAAGAAGTAGACTTACAAAATTTTAGCCAATTTGGTAATCGTTTGGTCATAAAAAATGGTGAACATTATAAACAAATAAGAAGTGTCAGATAAATACCGACGATATTTAAATTGCGAATCAAATAGTCAAACGATTTTCGATTAGACTCAAATTTTATATATTACTCATGAGTAATCTTGATATTTCGCACGTGCAAACTAAAAAGAATGATAATAGGTATATATATTGGTCAAGAATATAGTGTATTACCTCTTTCTTTCTTTTTTTCTAAAATGTATACAATTCCTAACGGTTGTAGTCAACAAAATTATAAGATGCATACGTATGCTGCAATTGTATTGGCAAGCAAAGGGCATACGTCATTGCCTACGCATTGATCTGTCCCCATTTTTCAAATCGGATTGCCGGGTGGCGGGGTGGGTATCGTACCAAATCAAATTAACGTCGCGGTGGCCCAATTCAAGCCTACAAAACGACGCTGTCCGACGTAGACGTCAACCAAATATGCATGAATTTGATTAGGAATCATGTACTATCTACTGTGCATCGGCAGCTACGTCGTACTTGCTATTTTCTACTGCGCAGAGGCTGCTACTCGATTGTTTTCGGGGCTCTTACAACGAAGACCGGGTGAAGTGAGTATCTTCACAATCTTTTAATTAATGTTGAGTAAATTATTTATATAAATTTTTATTATAATTGAAAATCGTGAAGGTATTAATACAAGATCAAATCAATGAATAAACTAAAATTGTCAAATTTACACCGTTTATTATATATAAGTGATAAATCTCTGTTCATATACATACTTAACTACCTCATTACGTACATGTTTAATCAATCAGGGTCACGTAACTAAGTCTCATCGTCAACACCAAAGCATAGATCACCCAAAAAGTAACAAGTTTGATGAGCAGCCTGAATTTTAATTCTAGTCAGTTCTACTCACGCGCTCGAATAAGAAGCTTTCCGAGAACACTTCAACAAAAGGATAGAAACACTTATCCCACATCGAAGAAGTGGTAAGGATCCTAACCTCAACCACCTTTATAAGTCAGGCAATTCAACATTAATGGTACGCATTCACTACTCTTTTACGTTGTTACTCTGTTAAGATTATATCCCGTTACTGACTTATGCATCGAATGCTTAAAGGCCGACAAGTCCGGTCTTTCCTTAACGGTTGTCCTTTTTAGCAGAGCGAGTGTAAAGTGGTAGTGAAAGCAAACACCAAAAGTAAATTCTGATAACTGTCACCGAAAGCAAACAACGACAGCGATGGGGCAAAACCAGAAGAGTGAATCATCGATAATCAACCCCGTTTCAATATCAAAAACTCTTAGTAGTTTTAGGTATTAACATTGGTGCCGTCTGTGGGAATCGATATAGGAATTTTTTTTCCAACCACGAAGCAATCAGCGAAAGCAAGTCACGAATCATGGATACGTTCCTCACTCTCAACGCGACGCCAAACACGCAGTAAGACATCTTCCACCTGAACCCGGGGACGAACAAGACTATAGAAGAGCCCGCACTGGTGCGACGGGCAAGAAGGCAACACGTCACATCAGAGTAATGAGCGACGTCGGCGGTTGAAAGGCGCTTCAGCGAAATGGAGCACAAGTACGAGTTAGCAATGCGGAAATGTATGGAGCTCGAGAGGGCGAAAGAATTCGAGCATCAGCAGTACATGCAAGTTGAGTCCAACTGAAGGTCGTAGAAGAAAGACAATTGATGTTGGAATCAACGGGGGACTCACGGAGTGAGCAACATCACCACGTAGCTACCAAACGGAGGGAAATGGTCATCCACTCACCCCTACAACCGGAGCACTTGCGGAATGCAGGACCACCTCCAATGCCCGATTATAAATGTCTTGATAATTTTCAACTCGATCCATTGTTGAAATTTTGCATAGATTATATACTTACAATTATCTATTTAACCAATGATAAATTTGTCAAATTATAGTCAAAAACTTGTTTTAATAAGAAGCTAATCACCAAATTTTGAGTAATCACTTCTCAATGATTTTTTTCTTTCAATATATAATATATTATATAATACATGATTAACACAAAGAACCATAGGATACATCATGCGACTGCTGCTGCGAACCACGGTGTACGTACGCACTTAAGAAAATTTGGCGTGCATGTACTACCTTTAATCGGCACGTTTTGATTTGATTTGATATATATGATGATCGAAAACAATCCATATATCTAGAGAAGCTTCTGAATTAGGATGGTAAGCTCGATGTCTGACCATTGTGTGTATATATCAAGTTACATTTGTAAACAATCCACGTACTATCTAAGTTACTGCTCTGTGTGTATTATTGTTGTTCGATCACGTGCACATTCGTTTATAGTTTCTGTTACCGCAGTTACCTGACAATAATTATTATTTTTTTGGATAATTACATCTTACTTATAGTGTTTGCTTTGTAATGTCACAAATAGTGTTCAGTGCTCAGAAATTCTGACATTTTCTTTTACATTAATAATCTCTACTACAATAAAGGAAAAAAGCAAAGAAAAAGAAATGGACGACAAACATAAAGAGTAGCCAAAGCCATAGTGCCATCCGAAGAAAAAAAAAAGTGGTTTCGCGGAGGAAGAGAGGAGAACAGTTTTGTAGATGACCCAACCAAACTATCAAGGAGTGGTTGGAGCACGACGTGAAATGGGAGTTGCTCTGTGCAAATATATATAGCTACTCAAGTACCCAAGCACCCAAATTGACTGGTAAGGATCATTGATTCATTTTTTTTGTTACAAGGATCATTGATTCAATTTAGGTTAATTAGTTTAGTCGATTGAATGAAAATTTCATTTGGTAACTAGATAATATGTTTTCCATCGATGCTTGAATTGTTAGGAAGAGGCATTGGAATCAAAATTTCAGTAAACTGAAAGCTATAATGCTCTTTGGCTATTGTGTAAATCTCTCTCTCTCTCTCTCTCTCTCTCTCTCTCTCTCTCTCTCTCTTATTAGTCTTAGATGTACCCCCTCTCTCCACACCCCCTAATTTTTTTAAATTGTCACGTGTCACCATTCGATTGGTTAATGAAGTAAAAAGTCAACGAACTTACAATAAACTCAAGGCATCGAATTATTATCCTTGCCCAGAGTTATCACCACCAAAAATTGTCACTAGGCTCTGATATGTATGAAAAATTTCTGAACAGGAATCAATATATGCCAGTTCGGTAAAAAAAAATTCGAACAAGAATCAATATCTGCCAGTTCAATTGCAACTCAAACTAACAATAAATAGATGAATCCTTTGGTTCCCTTCTCACATGAACTTTTCTTAAACAACCCACATTTGCTCACGGCCGGGAATCAAACTTGAAGTTGAGAGCCCCCAATGTAAATATTGAAGCCGAGGGGTGGACGGAGGAGGAATTTTCAAGAGTGGTGGTTGATTATTCAACTTTATTGTTGGATTTGAACTGCAGAGGTTATGATGGAGCTTGAGCTCCTTCTTTAAGCTGAGTAGAGGGAAGAAATGGTTTGATTGATTGAGAGCTACTCAGGAAGCAACATCGAACAACTTGATCATCCATGGAGCAAAATTTCACCCGGCCCCAAAATTGAAATTTCAAATTTTAAATACAAGGCATAGCTCAAGAGCTTCGGCAACCTCATTTTGGTGGATTGACTTGGGCCAAAAAGATGAAGAAGAAAAAGGTTCAGTGCGGCTATTAATCAATAATTGTTGTCGATAGTGTCGTTGGATATGATTGGTTGAATTTGTTTTTGTTTATTCTCAAAGTGGAGAAGGATGGAGGAGCAACGTCGGTGGTGGATATGGAAGATGGTGTTTTACGTGATCGGAGAGCGATAGAACGCGGTATTCGGTGGTGGAGATTAGCTAAAATTTCAGATTCAAGAATCTAATTTATTGTCTCAAACTCATCGTAAGCTCAAATTCAATTTTTAGACGAATCACTGATCAAGATTTAACAAATTAACTTAATTAAGGAGTGTAAAGAGAGAATAAATCAAAGACTAACTACTGAAAGAAGTAAAGAAGGAAAGCTAGAAGAGGGAATCATAACGTACTAAAGAGAATGTTGCATTAGCATGTTATACGTTTAGTATTAGTTCACTGCACTGTGCGAAGATATAGTGTTTTTTTTTGTTCTAATAGATACCATCATTTACATAAAATTTCAGAAAACATAGGATCACAGAAAACGGAGTCATTGCCGAATTATTTATCACACACCCTCTATAAATACATGCACTGATTATTAGCTCACACGACGTTCTTTTAAGCATATGCATGTAAATGATACGAGGCACATCCTTGATAAAGATCAATAATTCGCACGCGTGCATGAAGGCTGGTACAAATAAATAGTGATCACTACATCGATTCAAACTCATAATAATAAACGACTAAACGTTACCATAGTTTTAATCACGTCACGAGATCTTGAAGTAGAAAATTGAAAAGAGAACACATGATACAAAACGTGCAAATCCAGAAATGACGGTGTTCTGATCGTGCAAACCCCAAAACCCACCACCATTTTCACAGTTATCTCCGTTTCCCTCACAAAAACGACGACTGTGACAAATCCAAAACCAATCCACTAAGCTAATTAAGAAGCTTTGCTCAAGCTACGCAACCAAAAAACAATCTCACACACACAGCAGCATAATTTGATTTTATTCTCATCGGTTCCATCGATTCGGTGTTACTGGCGATGGATTTTTCGTCGGCGAACTCGGTCTTGGCTGAGTACGAGCCTCTAGTTCTGGTTATGACTCCTCTCATCGGACTCTTTGTCGCTTCGCCGCTTCACTCGGCGATCAGTGTTTTGCAAGAGAAGGGAGTCAAGGCTACTCTCTTGGGTCTATTCATGAGCTTCATCAAGTAGGCAACTTAAATTTCCTACTTCATTTTCGGTTGATATTTGATTCTGGAAAATTTGTAGTATTAATTTGTGTGTGTGGATCTATATATATATATAGGTTGGTTCCGGCGGTGAAGAAGTACATCGACGCTGAGAAGCAAAAGGTTTAGGATATAAATGAAGTAGAGAACGAGCTTTCAATGCTGCTTTTTGTTCATAGGTTGTCGATGCCTAGCTTAGTTTTGGATTTTTTTATATTTTATATTTTTTTTGGGACCTGATTTCATTACTGTCATATTAATTCAGGAGAATTTTGATTTTTAGTTTTATTTTGGGGGAAATGTAAGTTGTGGAGAAGTTACAGTCCGGTAATTCAGAAAGAGTAAATTGGAGAAGTGAATTGCCCGGGGCAGGGTTGGGAGTTGGGGTTATAGAGCAGATGAGAGAAGAGAAGAGGAAAGATCTGGCTTGGCAAGGCAAATGCTCTGGTACAGTGTATGTAAATTTTTGACGAATTTCTATGTTCTTTGAGTTTATGTATAGCTGCCCCACCGTGATATGTGTGTGTTCGAGGAAAGTTCAATTGTGGGGATGACACGGATAACACGATCGCATTGATTGTGTTGTGTTGTGTTGTCAGTGCAATCAAAGGAGGGTAATTGTGTATCTGTGTCACGCACAAGTGATGAACTTATAAGTTATGTTTTTTTTTCTTTCTTATTTGCAGCTATATTGCAGGAAGTGAAACTGAGGGACATTTTTCTTTAATTAATGAGGCATGCTCAATGTAAGTAAGATCTTTTACATCTACCATATGTAGCTTTCTGTGATTGTCCCTCTGTTTAATAATCAGTTAGGTGATTAAACATTTGGATACATTTGTACACATCTGTTGGGGCAGATAATTAAACTTGTTGTACTGACACATCATATAGGTGGTTGACATTTAATGATCTTTGTATAAGAGCTTGCAAAGGCTTGTGATTCTACTTCTTTGGATGTCTATGCGTAATAGGTTTCTTTGTTTAATTGGCATGTCTAGGAAAAAGAGTTCTTCTGCGGCTTCTGTCTCTTTTCATCTCCAATGTGTAATAAGCTTTACCTCATGTCTAAATGTGACTCAATTTGGCTTACAGGTTTGCGCACACCAATCCATTACATATGGATGTATTCCAGAGTGTTGTACGGTTCGAATCAGAAGTGGTTGCTATGACAGCTGCAATGCTCGGAAGTAAAAATAAGTCTTCTGGAGGACAAATATGCGGAAATATGACCTCGGGAGTAACCGAAAGTATATTACTAGCTGTGAAAACATCACGTGATTATATGAATGCCAGGAAGGGAATAAAAAACCCTGAAATGTATGTTAATTTTTCAGTTAGACTTCTTCATATATACTTGTCTTCAATGTTAGAGTTTTTTAATGTAACCCATGTTTTTTTCTTCAAAGTTTAGGATAATACCTGAATCTGCTCACTCAGCATACGACAAGGCTGCACAATATTTTAACATCAAGCTTTGGTGTGTCCCTGTAGACAAAGACTTTCAAGCAGATGCCAAAGCCATTAGAAGATTCATTAATAGAAATACCGTTTTGGTATGCAATGGATGTGATCATTCCTTTGTGTTTTCCATCACTCTTGCATCTCTGATAATTTAATCTAATAAGTAGAAATTGGTAGTTTTATTGACCCGGAAGGAAAAAAGATCTCTATATTAAGCTCTATGTTAGGCTTTTACCAACTTGAAGTTTTTGTTTACCAGTCAAAGTAACTTAGGTTTGTCCATGCTGTAGATTGTTGGATCTGCACCTGGTTTTCCTCATGGCATTGTTGATCCTATTCAGGTACTTTATAAGTTTGTGGAGGAGGTTATAAAATAGCTTTCGGTAAAAGCTAATGATCTTAACTGACAACAATAGGAAATTATTTTACAGGAGCTTGGTCAATTAGCTTCTAGGTTTGATGTCTGTCTCCATGTCGACCTTTGTCTTGGGGGCTTTGTATTACCTTTTGCTCATAAGCTTGGGTAAGTCTGGTTTAAGCTTCTCTTTTTCTTGGATGCACTTGTCTGAACATTATACATTATTATCATTTATTTACTTCATGGCCTCATTTTTTTTTTTCAGGTATCCAATCCCACCCTTTGATTTTTCAGTCAAGGGAGTAACATCAATATCAGCTGATGCGCATAAATATGGGTTGGCTCCTAAAGGAACAAGTATAGTTCTCTACAGAAATCATGACATTAGAAAGGTTATCTATTTATTTTGGTTTAAGTTTCAGATAACATTGGTATACATTTGTTTAGAACCACCCTGATGTGCTTTTCTTCCATGTCATGGTGATTCATCGGGATGCTGGTACTATGACTTTCTATGTTTGATCAGCATCAATTTGTTGCCGGTAAGTTTTTGTATGTGCAAGCAATAGTGAGCTAGTCAAGTGAAATTTACAATTAGCTTGTTTCTCGGAGAACTTTGAATAAGGATGCTTTTATTGAAAACCAGAGAAAAAGAGAGAATTTGACGGGTACACAGGCTAATGGTAATGATTGCCTGATGACATCAATTAGCTGACAGAATATAGTCTTGGTAGGTTTAACGTGGGAGAAACACATGGACTTGCTCCTGATAACTTTTTCTGAGATATTCTGGACAAAAATATGGCCTTTATTAGTGTTGAGTTACTTGGATCATTAGTGTTAAGTGCTGATAGAAGGATGTTTAAATTGATCCTGACAAGCTAATGAGCATAGACAACTGACTTTAAGCAAAATTGCTGGAATCTAGTTATAGGTTTTTGTGAGACAAGCAATGCCGAAATTCTGCTTATTGTCATCTTTTTCCATCTTGCAGCTACTGAGTGGTCAGGAGGGCTATATGTATCTCCAACAATGGCTGGAAGCAGACCTGGTAGTTTAATTGCTGGGGCTTGGGCAGCTATGATGTCTTTGGGGGAGGAAGGTATGTATTTGTTGAATTGTTCTTTGAGTATGTACATTGCATAAATTTCTTGGCAGGGTAACTGATGCTGTTCTGTTTCATTCCAACATTCTGTAGGGTACTTGGAAAATACGAGGGTTATCATGGAAGTGTCAAAAGGACTTCAGAGAGGGTATTTCTTTCACCCATATTAATTGTTAAGCTACGTCTGCTTTGTTTTGCCGACACAAAGCAGAGGTATAGCTTCATTGAAAATATGGTCATTTTGTTGCAGGATAGAGAAAATTCCCGAGTTGTTCATCATCGGAAGGCCAGACATGACAGTTGTGGCGTTTGGCTCAAAAGTTGTTGATATATTTGAAGTCAATGATATCCTGTCATCTAAAGGCTGGCATTTGAATGCCTTGCGAAGACCTAACAGGTAAGTTTTGTGTATGTATGAGCACCATGTCATGCATTGTGGAAATAGCCTTCTTTTAACATGCCTCTCAGAAGAGCAATGAGATGAACTATTTAACTCACTCCTGCGTGTAGTCATTAGTAGTATATAAACCGATTCAAGTGTCAATCCTGACTTTAGTTCTTTTCTTTAATACCAGCATTCACATATGTATGACACTTCAACATGTACCAATTCTTGAGGACTTCCTCAGGGATATAAAGGAATCTGTCAAAAAAGTAAGTATCTTTACGATATCGTAATGCAATACAAAAAAGTTTACTTATTGATCACGTATCTTATCGCGTGCCAGAATCCGTAACACATGTTTATGTTAACTGTGCCATTTTTCAGGTGAAAGAAAACCCAGGTCCAATAAACGGAGGCATGGCTCCCATTTATGGTGCTGCTGGGAAAATGCCAGATAGAGGAATGGTCCAGGATTTGCTGGTGGAATTCATGGACGGTACATGCTAAAGAATATGTACAACACAACAGATTATCAGCAAAAATGAATATCCATTCGTTGAATTTGTACTAAAACTGATTCCCTAGCTCTGAATCTGATTCAAAGTTAACATTACTCTACACATTTAGTGACAAGTGATGATACATTTAGATTTTCGTCTTTTGGCAACTACTCTTTACTCTGGTGATCCAAATCTGGCTTGGGGAGGATGTATGCGAGTAACATTGGAAGAAAAAACAACAAAGAAAAGATCTTTTTCTTCAGCTTTGTGCTCAAGGATCTGGTTCTCTGAGGGTTTGGAAGTCTGGTAAAAACTGTGTAAGGTAACAAACAAAAAAACTACTGTGATCCAAGAAGTTAAACTGTTGTAGGGCTCTTAGTTAAAAAAGAAAAAAGAAAAAAAAGAGACAAAAGGTCGGTGAGGGGTTAGATATGTTTCCTCCCGCTCAAATCGTTTTGAGTGATTCAGACAGAACTAGACTCTGCCCCGATCAACGACGACGGCGTTGGTATTTCAGAACGACAGCGTTTCACCCTTTTGCAGCAAAGCAAACGACGGAGCATCACTCTGGTAATTGTTTACTGAAACTAACGATTTCAATTCATATTATATGATGAAAGCAGATTACAAATTGCCAAAGAGTTGAAAACTCTGATCAAATGGAAAAAAATCATAATCACCAACACAACTACACAAGTACATGTTCTTAATTTTACATTTTATCAAATCCGAATGATTCAAAAGAGGACTTGCCTCTATTATTATTCTTCTGGTTCCAAGTTCCAACAAGTAGCAAATATTTTATGATTTTACTTCTTAATAATCATCAAGTTCAAGCGCGGCGCTTGAAAACCTGACTTGCTTCATATCTCATCTCCCTTCACAACTCCAAGACTAGGTCTACAGCAAAACACAATACAAATCGGATGAGAAACCATATATCCATATCTAAGACATAGACAAGTTAATTATAGTAGTACTTGATTCCTTTGGAGCTTTGCATGTAGCCATAAGTGAGGAATAGGCTTCGAAAAACAATCCAAACTCTATAAGGGGGGTCAGCATGCTTCTAATTTCTGCAAATAGAACAGTTTGTGTCTCTAAAGTTTGTGCATGCTATCTAGTTGTATCAGTGCATAGTACTTACAGTCTGCATCTATTTTTTGCAAATGTAACAGTTTGTGTCTCTAAAGTTTGTGCATGCTGTATAGTTGTATCAGTGCATAGTACTTACAGTCTGCATCAGTTTTGATCCACTGCTCCTTGTTTGCATTTGACTCAAGGCTGCTAAGCGCGAACTGAGGTGGGTTAGATTGGCTCTTGTGGCGTCGCATGTTCTGCGTTGAGGGAAAGGCTTGTGGATATAACACGATGTCTTGCTCATCTGAGAGGACCCGATCACCATGGTTGCAAATCCCATCACTGCTCCTTCTCTTTTTCTTTTCGCTCTTTTGGTACTTGCCAGATTTCTCCCCAGCCACCGAGGCTTCTGGGTGCACTTTCTTGTGGAATATCTGCAGGATCTACAGTACACAAAGCATTACACTTTTGTGGTGAAAATATGAAACATGCATGCACTTTTTTTTTTTTTTGAGAAGATGAAACATGCATGCACAAGTACAGGCAATGTCTGATAAATCTCTATATGTGATAAGTGTTATAAAACCATTGTACATATATGGATAATTAGAGTGATAATGTCATTGTAAAACTTTTGTTATCTAGGGGTCAGTTCATGATCATCTTGGTAATCAGTATCCATTAGTGTTCATATCAATTAAGAAGCACTGAGTTTTTATTAGAACATTGTTTTTCATAAGATTTGAAGTACCTTATTCAGTTTTGTTTCTGCTGAACCAGGATCAGCAGCTGCTGTAGAGCTCCGAGAAGAAAGCACTTTTTTCATGAGCTTCTTTTTCATAAATTGAATGGCAGACTTGTCGGCTTCTTTCTGATCTGTTCGCTTCTCCTCTTTTCCGAGTTTTGCTCCTGAGTTGTTCTCTTCTGCCAGTTTACTCTTCTGAAACAGCTCACCTAGAGATGTCCTGTGCTCCTTCTTTGCCACTGGTGTTGTTTCTGACAATTCAAATGCTGATCCAAAGAGATATCCCTGGAGTGGGCAGACTGTACTTCCATTAATCCCGTTGCCGTCTGCGCTTTCTAGTATTTTACCACTTAGTGTGATGGTGCTGCCATGACTACTTCTTCCGTTGCTAACATGGCTGTTCCTTCCAGATGAATCATTGCAAATTTCATCCTTAGCTTCAGCTACCAGCACCTTCTCCAACTCATCGTTAATCAGCTTCAGTTCATTCTCTGTGACCTCAGTCTCTTTTTCAGTTATATTCTCCACAGACATGGCCATTGTTGGAGTTGATGGCTCCGTGGTGACTTGGTCCGAGCCAAAGGTACCAATTGCAAGAAAACCATGAAAGAGCTCAGATGCTGCAGCAGATGCTTCCTCTTCATAGTATTCTTCCAGGTCTAACTTAGCTGCTTCTAGACCAGCGAAAGAATTTCGAAGCTGATGGTCTCGCTGGCCTTGCTTAAAGGGTTTTGTGCCATAGTTTTGCTTTGGATAGTATTGTTGATCATCGAGTGATGGCTGCCCTGCAAGACATGCACAAGATCGCTCTGACACAAAAAGGAAATGTAAGGAACTTTATCACAAAGTCCTTAGTACGTTGTATGGTTTGTATCATCTTTTTCAAAATTTGTGTTTGGATTAGTTCTTTATTAGAAGGAATCCTTAATTGTGGTATTGCTGTCTATCTGCAGAGAATGATCTGCTGATTACAAATAATACTATTGTATCACCAAAGTTCAGCCTACAGATTTTAGCTCCGTATGGCATATCTCTTGGCCTAAATAGTTAGACGATCATGTAGCAGAAAAATGCTCGTGACATTGTACAACTTACCAATGAAGAAAGCAGGTTCATTGCTATTCTGACGAAACTTACGATGCATCCATCCTAGTAACTGCACTTACAAAAACATGAAAGAATAGCAACTTAGATCATGTGAAACAGTTTTAGCTATTTGAAGAAGTACAATAAGAGAATAGAGTACTAGTCTTACCTTCATCTTGTGGTTGTCCTCTAGAAAACTTGAGAATTGATCTTTGGCTAGGAGCCTAGAAATGTGACAGAGGAGCTTCCTTCTCTTGGTAGTCTTTAGCTTTTATGACTATTTATGAGTTAGATGTCAAATGCTAGGCCAGAATTTCCTGTTCTTGCAAGGAAGGTGGGCAAAGGGAGACACACAGATAGTTACAAACTCGGGTTGGCTATTGTCTGTCAAGATCAAATCAAGTGGCCAAATGGCACGGGGTCCCTAATGCTTAACCTAGTCACTGCATATATATATACATGTGTGGAATTGATAAATATATTTCTTAATCATCTTCTGCAGAAACTGGTCGTATCCTTCAGTATATTACTAGTATTGCACATACATTTTGGGTATGGTGATTTGAGCTGCACTGTGCACGCCCTGTTAAAAGAAAATGAGTTTGTCAGGGAAATTAGTCTTTGACATGTTCATGCACATGGACTCTCGGCAGAGGATAATGGAGTAAAATTTAGCTCTAATTTTGTTGTTTTAGTTTAGTGATTGATTCACCAGGTGTTTGTTGAGAAGGCCATATTGAGCAGTAGGGACGATTGAGAATATTTTGTCGGATCACAATGGAAGCAAAAATGTACTTCAACATTTGAGTTGATCTTTTCTCACAGGAGACACAGAAACTAGAGTTCTCGGTTTTATCTTTGTAGACCACTCAGTGACTCAGGCAGTCAGACCTTGAGGTTGCTTAGCTGATAACCCATGATAGTGATTATACACGGTACTGTAATTGCTTTACAATAGAAATCTTAGCTAAGTAAGCTTAATCTTAATTATGTCTTTTTTTTTAATGCCAATCGCAGTCAGGTTAATTTTGCTGATGGATTTTGATGTCCTTGAGCTTCAAAGAAACTCAACTTATCTAAGCCTGCTCGGATGAGTACTACCATGCAGGTCTGACAGGCTTGACAGCACATCTTCAACTCATATCATGCATGGTTTCTGTTAGTATATCGTTAATTAAACATACTTACCCAATTAAGCAGGTGATCGACACCTATCCGACCACCCGAAAGACCACCCAGCAAGCAACAACTTCACCCGCAAGACAGAGTCCATCCGATCGGACACGCGCGCGACAAGCGCACATCCGAATGCTCGGACCATAAGACAGCAAAACAGCTCTATCCCACATCGAAGAACACAAACAAGCAACAATCTCAACCACCTATATAGGTAAGGCATTTATTACAGGTAAGGATATTCAATCAGAGAATCAACTCCACATTCAATACTCCAACTTACTTTCTTACACGTTCGCTTGACTGTTATATCCAATACATCTTCTAACTTAGGCATCAGAGCATTGAAGGCAGGCCAGCCCTATCCCGACCATCTGACCGCCCGTTTGTTGTTGTATTCTTCTAATAGCAGGAGCCGAACACCCGAACACCCGGAGAGAGAAGGCACCCGATCATCCGAACAGCCCGAATGTTCGGACGCGAGGAGATTACTCGTACTTACTTCTGCTAGATTACGTCCCGCGTAATCCGGTAGAAACAGTTGGCGCCGTCTGTGGGAATCTTACAAATTGCAAACCTCGTATAAACACCACCAACCAAAAGTCCACATGCATACCCAGGAGACGAACATCAGCGACACACCCATCGAGGAAACACCCCCAAGCGCACGGGCGAGGCAAGTAATGGAGCTGGGGACGAACAGCAGCCCCGGAATGAGCGGCGAAGAACGCATCGATTGCCTGCTCCAGGAGCTGCGAGAGGCGGCGTTCGAAAGGGACCATGAGCGCCAGGTCCGACAGAGGCTGGAGGAACGGCTGGATGTGCTTGTCAGCCAACAGCAGATACAACACGAGCGTGGTCCCGTCCGAGAAGCCACCAACGCTGAAGAGTAACACCCATTCGGCAGGACCGACCCCCGAGTGGCCCGAACACCCACGCCAGCAAAGGAATCCGCACCCCCGACAGACAACACCCTGATCCTTCGGAAGATGGAAGAGTTAGCGGAGGAAGTTTCGCACCTACGGAAAGACAAGCTTGCCGGGCAAGGTGGGATGTTCGCCCCCCGGGTCAGTCCGTTCTCGGCACACATATTGGAAAGGGGCAAGGACTTGAACGCAAAGACAACGAAGGTCACTCGGTTCGACAGAAGCGGAGACCCCCGCACGCACATCGACGAATTTCGATCCGCCACAGATGGAACCAGGTATTCGGACTCAACTTTGTGCTTCCTATTCCAGGAGACGTTGTCCGAAGAAGCGAGGAGCTGGTTCTACGAGATCCCGCCAGGCTCCATCCACTCGTTCCTCGAGCTGGCGGAGAGCTTCCAAAGACGCTACAGGCTCCAGGGCAAGTACAACACCACGGGCATCCTCCTGAAGGTCTGTCAGGGGACGGACGAGAGTCTATCCAGCTACATCAACCGATGGAGGGCGCTGGCGAGCACATGCAGGAGTCTCAACAAGCAGGTGGCTAAGGTCGCCCTAATGGACAACATGCTTGCAACACCATTCGTAGAGAAGCTAGTGCGGAAGGAGCATCTCGACTACGACGAGATCATGGATCTCATCGTGCAGAAGGCGCTAGTGGAGACACGAGTATACGGGACCACCTCCAAATCCAACACCGACCAACCAGAGAGCGCGAACACCCAACCATAACATAACACCGACGATAGGGAAGAGCCAAGCGGAGGCTACAAGCGAAACTGAGGCACACACGGGCAGAATAACCAAAGGGCGACCTACCGCAGCCACCAGGGCGCCCGAAACGACCGAGCAAGGGCACCAGCACCATGGGGAACCTATCCCCGAGAGGCCCCCCGGTACCGACCGGCCGAGCAAGAAGTCTACGCGATCAATCGACAATAGAACGAGCAACTACTCCACCAGCACCGACACCAGATCCAATCGCCAAACAACGTTTCGAAGGAAATGGCCCCGATTGGTCGGACCCCGGACAGATGGTGCGAATACCACCACACCATCACTCACCACACCAACGACTGCGTGATGTTGAAGAAGGTACTCAGGGACATGCAGGGAGACAAACGGATCACCCTCCCAAGAGCCGAGGAACGCCCATAGGAGGCGAACATCGAGACCAGGGAGACCATCAGCACGATATCCGGAGGAAAGCGCAAGGAGGGGACTTCGTCGCCCGACCATTCGGGCAGGGAGGTGCTGACAATCGGAAAAGGAAGAATGAACAAGGCAGAGAGAAGAGAGCCGCCAAACATCAGCTTCACGGCGGAAGATGAGGAAAGGAGCCCGAAAAATAGCACCCTACCATTTGTGATCGACGCGATCATAGATCGATTCCTCGTGAAGAGAGTGCTGATAGACAACGGGGCGTCCGTGAACGTGATCTACCTGGACACGTACACGACGCTGGGCAGACCCGCACACAAGATGACGCAGGACCACGAGTGCGTCGCAAGCTTCACCGGCGAAACATCGTACCCAATCGGGAGCGACAACATTCGGGTCGGGATCGGTGCCCCCGACTCCCCACATAGCGAAGTCCGAACGGACTTCATTATAATGGACACGCCCTCCCCATACAACGCCATACTCGGGAGACCGGGGATCAGCCAGCTAAAATTGATCATCGCGGGGCACATGCTGCTGGGCCGGTTCCCGACAGAGCACGGAGTCGGGCACGTCCGGGGCTACAACTACGAGGAGGCAGCAAAGCCCGAGAATAGGCAAGAGGTCCTAGCTTTGGAAGAATTGGCGCCGAAAGCAGAGACACAGGTTGACCCGCACGACGGGCTGATGGCAGTGTCCCCCGTCCCCGAACGCGAAGAGCTGATGACGATTCAGCTATCCCCCGACCACCCGGAGAGGACGATCTAGATCGGCGCACAGCTGGCTCCCGCGATAGCCGAAGGACTGATCACACTACTAAAGGAGAAGCAAGAGGTGTTCGCGTGGTCATACAAAGACATGCCCGGGATCAGCACGAACATCATATCCCATAAACTGAGCGTCAACACTAGCGCAAGGGCGATGAAACAGAAGCAAAAGGCGTACAAGGCCGAGCACTATGCAGCGATGCACGAGGATGTGGATCGACTGCTGGGCATTGGGTTCATCCGAAAGATGGATTATCCGAAGTGGATCTCCAACGCCGTGATGGTGCAGAGAACAACAAGAAATGGAGGATGTGCATCGATTACAGCAACCTCAACAAGGCATGCCCCAAGGACAGCTTCCCTCTACCGAGGATCGACCAGTTGGTAGACGCGACGGCCGGGCACGAGCTCCTATCAATGATAGACGCATACTCAGGGTACAACCAGATCTTCATGGACCCCGAAGACCAGGAGGCGACGTGCTTTGTCACCGACAATGGCCTCTACTGCTACGTCGTTATGCCATTCTGACTGAAAAACGCGGGTTCCACGTACTAGAGGCTCATGAACGCAATGTTTCACGGCTTAATAGGCAATATCGTGGATGTCTACGTGGACGACATACTTGTGAAAATCGTTCGGGCGGTCGATCACATCCTCCTATCGCCAGTACCGTTCGTATAATGGGGACTGGACGTAACTGGGGAACTCCCAAAGTTGAAGGGGAAGTACAAGTACCTAATCGTTATCATCGACTACCACACCAAGTTCATCGAGGCCCAGCCAATGATAAAGATCACGACAGAAAAGGTCGAACGCTTCCTTTGGCGGTTCCTCTTCTGTCTCTACGAGACCCCGATCAGCATCATCACGGACAATGGGCCGCAATTCAACAACCCTCGACTCACGGCCTTCTGCAAACGACAGGGAATGGAGCTTGTATTCGCGTCACCAGCACACTCTCAGATGAACGGGCAGGTAGAAGCGGCAAACAAAATCATCAAAGCAGGCATTAAGAAGAAGATTGAAGACATCGAGGAGATCCTATGGTCTATCCGACAGCCAACACGGCCACAGGCGAAACCCCGTTCAGCCTGACGTTCAGAACCGAAGCCGTGCTACCCCTAGAAATCACCCACTAGAGCCCACGGATGGAGGGGTACGATTCGAACACGAACAAAGAGGGGCTACGACTCAACAGCGATCTATTGGAAGAAAGGAGGGACACGGCACATCTCCACAACGCCGCGAACAAGCAGAGAATCGCCCGATTATACAACCAGCGCATCCGGGCT
Source organism: Geum urbanum (assembly GCA_946800695.1). Classification (NCBI taxonomy): domain Eukaryota; kingdom Viridiplantae; phylum Streptophyta; class Magnoliopsida; order Rosales; family Rosaceae; genus Geum; species Geum urbanum. Next base: position 62,878,397 of record OX327003.1, read on the forward strand.
CGACCGATCCAACAGGGGAACTGGGTCATGAAGGCAATACAACAGAAAGTCAAAGCACTCCACCCATCGTGGGAAGGCCCGTATGTCGTGGACGAGGTGGTCAGCCCCAGCACTTTTTACCTTAGGGCCATGCAAGGTCAAAGGCTACGACACTCGTGGAACATCCAACACTTGCGGAAGTACTTTCATTAAGTTTTGTTATGTTATGTACTTATTTCGTTAAGTTCTTTTGTTACGTTTTGTATTTCCTTAATCCGCCCACCCGCACACTCGGGGACTGAGGATAGACTATTCGCAATGATGTAACACTTGGTGAAAAAGAGCAAAAATATATATGTATAAAGGGCAAGCACACGCATACGGAAGGAAAAAGAAAACTTCATTGATAAAAAGGGCACGAGGCCAATTACAAAATCGTACGCGACTACAAAAAAAAGAAAAAAAAACTACTCTACATCTGCCTCCTCCTCCTCCTCCACCACCCACTCCGCCTGCTGGGACTCCTCCGGCTGCTGAGGTTGCTCGCCTTGGTCCGCCTGCTCGACCGGCTCCTTGGGCTGCTCCGGCTGCTGCTCGGTGGAAGGACCAGCCGCTCCACCCGCACGCTCGCTCAGGTGGGCCCGGTAGCGCGCAAGGTTTGTGAACGGGGCCATAGCCAACCGGAAGGCAATCACCTGCTCTTTCGCCTCAACCGTTACCAGCTCCAAGAAATTGTCAGACTCCTTGACGGCAGCAATGGCCTCAGCTCGGGTTAGCTCGACCCGGTCCGGAGTCCAGGCGCAGCGCTCGGCCTCCATTTCAGCAACGCGGTTGGCAGCCTCCGCGCGCACACGCTCCACCTCGGCGAGAGCACTATCACGTTCGTCTTTGAGCACGGCCTCCCGCTCAGCAACCTCCTGGAGCTCCCGGGTCAGCTCGTTCACTCGGGTGGCCTTCCGCTCAGCCAGCTCATTCGCCTTGGAGAGCCCAGCATGCAGCTTCTCACGGGCCGCTGCAGCCTCGCGAGCTTCAGCTCTCAATCTCATCTGCTCCCCCGAGGTCTCCCGCGCGAGCAGACAGAAGATTTGGTGCTGCAGCTTAGTGCACGCGTTGAAGACCCGATTCAGATTGTCGGGAGCAGGGCCGGAACTCGACTGGAGCAGCAGCTAGAGCGAAGACACGTCCTCACCAAGAGCCTGACAGATGGCCTGTACAGCACGAGCCACCGTATCACCCTCCGCCCCGGCACCAGCAGCATCCGCCTAAGCATGCTTCAGGGGACGGGAAGACTCGCCTTCAGGAACGGGCGACCCAGCAGAAAGATCTGCATCACTAGACTGGGAAGCCCGGTTCCTTGAGCTCGAGTTCAGGGAGGCCTCCCGCCGATCCCTTTGCTCCACACGCCTCTGGACGCGATCCACCTGCCTCTGCTCCTTCTCCCGGGCGAGGAGATCCCGCTCCGCACGGTCGTGACTCTGGGCAGCAGACGACCCAGGAGGCGGACGAATAGCCCCTTCAGTAGCAGCACCAGGGACCAGCACCCGGGGGATTATCACAGCAGGCGTTCGCACGGCAGGGGCGTGATCGGACACATTCGGCGCAGGGATCCTCGCCTGGATGGTATCCCCAACCACCAATCCACCGTGCCCGTCATCGACCACCCGGCGCACGGTCTCAGAGCTCGAAAGCAGAAGCTCCATGTGGCGCTAGAAGGCCTCATCCTTTTCAGTGGCTTTGGACTTGGTCATTTTGGCTGCAAGACAAACAAACAAAAGGTTAGTACGCAAGTTATAAAATATACAGTACGTATGCATGCAAAAATAAAAACATGTATCAAAAGCCCGAACAGACCGGGTGCTCGGGCAAGACGCGTGCGCTCGATCAGGTCCCAGTGGCACGCCACCCAGAAGTGTCTCGCCTTGGGCGCCGGGTCGAAGACGTACTTCAAGCGAGCAACCCTGGCCTCCTTCACAGGCGTCATCGGGTACTCGTTGGTGTTTAGAGGATAGAAACGCTGGGGGACTCGATCGATGCGGTGGGCGTTGGCCGCATACTCGGGAGAGAAAGAGCCGAACTCCCAGTCGCCTCCGACCAGACAGCTGATCGTGCGCCACGAGGTCAACGAGCTCGGCGGGTCGACCAACCACCACTTCACCCGCGGCTCCATGGTGAAAGTGCCCGAGTCCCTTCGGCGGGAAGAGTGTTTGAGACGGAAGAAATGCAGGAACTCCGCCCGCGTCGGATGATCAAGGCCGCTCAGGCGGAAGATGTTGAAGAATGCCACCAACGTGCGGGTCAACGTGGGCCCGCACTGGCCGAGTGAGATCCGCAACAGCGCCAACATGTATTGGAAGAACGGGTGCAGAGGAAGCTTGATACCCGCATTCAGGTGAAATTCGCTGACGCATATGTGACCGGGCGGAGGCCGCGTGAACGTCTCGGACTTCCCCGGGATCCTTAACTTCACGGATGAAGGAATATGGTAGTCGCGCGCCCATCGCGCCATCTCCTTCACCGAGGGCGCGCGCTCATATCATGCATGGTTTCTGTTAGTATAGCACCATTAGTTCGTTAATTAAACATACTTACCCAATCAAGCAGGTGATCGACACCTACCCGACTACCCGAAAGACCACCCAGCAAGCAACAACTTCACCCGCAAGACCGAGTCCATCCGATCGGACACGCGCCCGACAAGCACACATCCGAATGCTCTGACCATATGACAGCGAAACAGCTCTATCCCACATCGAAGAACACAAGCAAGCAACAATCTCAACCACCTATATAGGTAAGGCATTTATTACAGGTAATGATATTCAATCAGACAATCAACTCCACATTCAATACTCCAACTTACTTTCTTACACGTTCGCTTGACTGTTATATCCAATACATCTTCTACCTTAGGCATCGGAGCGTTGAAGGCAGGCCAGCCCTGTCCCGACCATCTGACCGCCCGTTTGTTGTTGTATTCTTCTAACAGCAGGAGCTGAACACCCGAACACCCGGAGAGAGAAGGCACCCGATCATCCAAACAGCCCGAACGTTCGGACGCGAGGAGATTACTCGTACTTGTTTCTGCTAGATTACGTGGGTTTCTGCTAGATTACGTCCCGCGTAATCCGGTAGAAACAGTTTATGTTTGATAGCTCTATCCAGCATTATAGACTAGTTGCAGGTGTTTTTCAGTGTTTTTGTAGGTACTTTCAGTTGTTTTCAAGCATCTTTCTAACACAAAAACTAAAATGGATAAAAACACTTCCAGTATGGAGTCCTTCTTATATCCTGGAAATGTTTTTGCTATGTTTTTACCTTGAGGCTGTTATGTTGCCAGATGTTCATCAAGGTGTCTTCCTTCATTGTTTGCCATTCATGTTGGTGTACCTGCAAATTCAAACAATCACTATCGTAAAAATAAAGCCATGTGAAATAGGAAAATCGGTCCTGGACAAGCCCCATCTGCATCTTCATAATTTGAGCAAGGAGATGCTAAGAGGGGAAGGGTTTATAGGCTTAGAGACAAATGCAATAGTATCTACAATAGATGTGTCCTCAAAAACTTGGAATAAGCATGTATGAATGACTGAGTGAAACTCACTCAAGTACCATAATTTGATACACTGAACAGGTTTGATATTTTGTTACAGCAGAAATATTGTCTCTGTGAAAATGACGGATCATGTGAAGCTGGTCGATATGTTACTCATCTTTAGCCTCTAAACTGTGGTAAGCCGAACAAAAGAATGCGTGGATAAGATTATCTCTGATTGTGTTTTCTAGTTACCTCAGATTCATTGGAATGTTCTGCAATGGATACCAATCAAAATAATTGTACTAATACATTGGCAGGCTTCCTATGTTTTTATCTCCATCTACATGATATGTTGAGCTTCCACATTGCTAGTTCATCACATTTAGTGATTAGCAGGAGACACAACTGGTTACTGTTGAACATGATAGCCGAATCTGGCTTATACGATTATAATATCTCTAGACACAATACACTCATCCATCAATTTGGTTAGTACTTAATTATCAGTCCATTTTAGCTATGTCTCCCTAGTGTTTTCTATCAATTTGACTAACTTGTCTAAAATTACTTGCAGTATTACACTATTGCTTGAGCAGGCAAAATTGTGATGCAGTTTCATCAGATGTCAAATTCCGACTGTATCATATGTGGCTGGTCGACGACAAGCAAATAACAGACGCTGTGGACGATAAAGTTTGGGCATCCATGTTCAAAAGCACTCATATCGGCCAAGAATAGGGTCCCAAGTGAAGGTTAAGTTCCTTCTGGTCATCTCCTCGTAGGAAGCCAACATGAAACTAAAATACAAACTGAATGACAAGTCTCTTCACTCTATCATGAGGGCAAAGCAACTCACAGGGAGACACTAGAAAAGGTACACACCCACTTCACCTTTATAAAGATTTATTTGTAAAAGTTGCTAATAAAAGTCCCATTCTGAGTGTGATCACGTATATGAATAATGCTGTGTAATGAGCATGACGTTTGTTTAAACTTGTTTGTCTCAGTGCCTTGAAGTCTTACCTAACTTGCAGAATGGGATATAAGTCATATAACTAAGCCAAATATTACTGAACTAGTGAATTGTTCACGATCAAGTGCAGATATCAAGTGCCAAAAAATAGTTTTGCTTGGCTAATAACAACCTTAGTTTGATTAGAAGGCACGGCCGCACGGGTAGGTACTACATAAAGATCAAACTTTGCAATCCAGTAGTACTTTTTTTTATTTATGAAACTGAAATTCAGTTACTGCTTCTGCATCAGATCATGATCGAAGAAACTAATGTTATTGGTATAGAACATTGTCATAGAACAATCTCTCTTTATATTTACAAATAATGTCGGAATTACATCTCATGCTTCTATGTTTTCTCAATGGAATAAGGAGTCTCTCCCAAACTTCCAGGTTTTCCTCTCCTTGTTCTTTTTTGTTTTCACTTTACACCATAGTCAAAGAAACTGATATTTTCTTTCATTATTCTACCTACATTATGTTTCTGTTTGGACCAGTCACACACCAATCCATATAGAACTGCAATGATTCCTACTTATTTAACCTAGTGAATTCCTCATCGCTCAGCCAATGCCAGCAATAAGTATTAGCTTAACATGTCTGTTAAGCATGATTGTTATTACTTGATTCTGTTTTAGCATGCTGAATAGCAGCCATACACGTGTATGTTCATCCAATCATCCAGTCTGTAATATATATAGGTCTGCTGCTGTATACTTTCGTGATCAAGAAGAAATCAAATAGTACCAGTGTTCCTTCTAAAATTCTCTAAAAGCTTTCATGGTATCAGGAGCCACGGTCGGTCTGAATCTCCGGTCTCCGGTCGTCTTCTCCGGCAAGTTGTGTTAGCGGTGGTCCGGGGTTTGTATTGTGGTGGTTTGCTCCATTTTTCAACTAAGTTTTCTGTCTCTATCTCCTAGTTGAAGTGTGGGTTGATATTTTAGGATCTCTGATAAGGTTGAGTAGTTGCTTCGAAACTTTGGTTTGTGATTCTGTATCCATTGGTGTGTGTATTGTTTGAATTGGAGCAAGAAATTTTTGTAGATCTAAGTTTGTGTTACTGATAATCATGACAACTTTAAGTGTTACTCCTACTGCAATGTTTCTACCTAATGTGTTGTTGGATGAGTCAAACTATCCTGCTTAGGCGTTTAGACTTGAGTCCTTTCTTGAGGCTCAGAAATTGATGGGATTTGTTGATGGTACAATACCCTGTCCATCACAGTTTGAAGTGTCTGAGACTGGTACTCGGATTCTTTCCAGTGCTTTTGTAGCTTGGAGAGCTCAGGATAAGAGCATTATGCATATGATAGGTCAAACTCTAGGAACTCCAGCTCTGTCATGTGCTGTAGGTAGTCAATCATCTAGAGAACTGTGGTTTAACCTCAAAGAGAAGTTTGCTGCTGCTAATAGACAGAATATCTTGCAGCTGAAAACTAATCTTCAGAATATAACCAAAGGAACAGATAGTATTGAGGTGTATCTAGACAAGATTAAGGCTGCTAGTGATGCTTTACACACTGTTGGAGCTCATTTGGATGATGAGGATGTTGTGGTCACTGTTCTTAGAGGTTTACCTTCTGAGTATGCTGCCATTAAGACTGTCATTAGAGCTCAATTTACCACATGTTCTCTAGGAGAGTTAAAAACTTTGCTTAAGGCAGCTGAAGTTGATATTGCATCTGAGTATGTCACAGCACCTACATTACCTTTCAATGCTCTTGTAGCTCAAGCTACACCTCTGCAATCTCAGGTTCAAAAGACCACCACTACTGAATTAGCATCACCTACTCCATCTATTCCACCTGGTTTTGACACACAATCATACCAAACTTCTTTATACAACTCTACTGTACAATCAGGATACCAAACTCCAGCTCAATTTCCAACAGTTTCTAATTCCAATATTAACACACCAGTTTCTACTGTTAACATCACTGCAGCTCAACTTGCATCACAGCTTGTTGCCTTCTTGGCCAATGCAGGGCAGAATGGTTCATCTTACAAGAGTAATTCTGGTTATGGAGGAAACAGGTTTCATAATAATAATTTTAGTTCAGGAGGCAAGGATACCTGTCAATTGTGTGGGAAGTTTGGTCATACAGCAAATACATGCAGAACTTTTATGAACTACAATGTTCAGAATGATGGAGGAGCTGGATCAAGCACTGTTGTGTGTTAATATTGTGGAAGAGAAGGACATATTGCAGCTAAATGTTTTCATTTAATAGGATTTCCACCAAGAAGAAATGCTCAGAATGGACAGAATGGTGCATATGGTCAGAATGGGGCATCTAACTCTATGATTAACAACCAGATTAGTCCTCAAGTTGCCAATGCAGCAGCTTTGCTTGCTGCAGCATATCCACACCAACCTCAGAATCAAGCTCATCAGCATGCTGCATTGCTAGCTGGTGCTCAACAAATCTCATCACCTCCTTTCTGGCTAGCTGACTCTGGCGCAACCAATCATATGACAAATGATGCTCAGATGATGCATAATGTGACTACCTATACTGCTCCTGACACTATTCAGATTGGAAACGGTTCTCATTTTTCTGTGACTCATTCTAGTACTGCCTCATTAGGCAATCTTAAACTCAATAGTGTGCTCCTCTTACCTGACATTGCTTCTCATCTATTATCTGTGCATCAATTATGCAAGGAAAATAACTGTGCTATGTGGTTTGATGAATTCATGTGTATAATACAGGACAAGGTGCAAGGGAAAATTCTATTCAAAGGCCTGAGTGATCATGGTTTGTATCCCATACCAGTTGATGTTCCACTACAGATTGGTGAGTCCAAGAGAAAGGTTCAAGCTGCTCATCTAGGACAAGTCATAAAGAACAGTGTATGGCATCAACGGTGTGGTCATCCAACCAATGAAGTGATTCAATCAATGCTAAATAAATGTGGAGTAAACATTAACTCTACTGTTTCTACTGCTTCTGTATGTGAAGCTTGTTTGTTAGGAAAAACCAGTAAACTTGTGTTTCCTGTGTTTGAAACCAAAAGTGTGAAACCTTTTGAGCTCATACACTCAGATGTTTGGGGACCATCACCTCACATTTCTCTAGCAGGTTTTAGATACTATGTGTTGTTTGTTGATGACTTTAGCAGATATACATGGTTGTTTCCTATGAAACAAAAATCTGAGGTTTTTACATACTTCAAAAGTTTTCATGCCTTTGTCAAAACTCAGTTCAGTACTGATATTAAAACTTTTAGAAGTGATGGAGGAGGGGAATACATGAGTAATCTGTTTAAAGATTTTCTAAACAACCATGGTATTCATCATCAAGTGTCATGTCCTTACACACCAGAACAAAATGGTATATTAGAAAGGAAAAACAGACATGTTAGAGAAACAGCAGTTACCTTATTACAACAATCCTCTCTTCCCCCTAGTTTCTGGTATCATGCCTGTGCACATGCCACATACCTCATTAACAGAATGCCTAGTGCTTCTCTTCAAAAACTATCTCCTTTTGAGAAGCTTTATCATACCATACCTACTGTGACTAATCTTAAAGTCTTTGGTTGTGCCTGTTATCCACTCATGACTCCTTACAATTCCAATAAACTCCCACCTAAAAGTACTCAATGTATATTTTTAGGTTTTCCCTGTGGTTATAAGGGTTTTCTGTGCTACAATATACTTACAAAGAAGTTTATTATATCCAGACATGTGATATTCACTGAAGATGTGTTCCCATTTGCAAGACTCAAGACTTCTGTCAATTCAATTCCTAGTGCAGCTGAGTCTTCAGGAACAACTGAGACATCAAATGGTATGGTGATCACTCAGTGGCCTTCAACTCCATCATTTTTCCCTGCATCTGTCCCTAATACACATGTTCACACCTCTGCACAATCAGGTCAGTTCTCTGATGATCATAACTATAATACTCAGGCTAGTTCTGATAGCACTGGTAATACTTCGGATACTTCATCTGCCTCTCCTACTGATCATGATGCATCCATTGTTGATACACCAAACACTAGTGTGCCATTTAGTCATGATTCTCATACACATGTTATGTACGTTTGAAGAATCTATTGGAATGGTAAATGTTCAATCCTCTCCTGGACATGGTATTTCTCTTACTGTTAAGTGTGACCAACACAGGCTACCTAATGCCATGTCTTCTTCTAATATTCTTCATCCAGTAGAAGGTTTATCTGATCCTGCCACAATTAATAATCATGGCATGCTTACCAGAAGTAAACGAGGCATTGTCAAAAAGAAATGTTTTCTCTCTTCCTTAACTAATGGTTCTGATACTTCTGATATAGAGCCTATTGGTTACAAAGCAGCTTTAAAGCTTCCAGTTTGGAAACAGGCTATGCAAGAAGAGTTTGATGCATTGACTAAACAAAATACTTGGACACTGGTTCCATTACCTCCTGATAAGAATTTAGTTTCTTGCAAATGGATCTTTAAGATAAAGAGACTTGCAGATGGAAGTATAGCTAGGCACAAGGCAAGACTTGTGGCTCGAAGGTTTAATCAGGAATATGGTGTGGACTATGAAGAAACTTTCTCTCCAGTGGTTAGGCACACCACTGTGAGACTTGTTCTAGCTCTTGCTGCATCATTTGGTTGGTCTCTTCATCAACTTGATGTTAAGAATGCTTTTCTAAATGGTAATCTGTCTGAAGAAGTCTGTCTATATGGCACAACCAAGTGGTTTTGAAGATCCTCAACTTCCCTTTCATGTTTGCAAACTTCAAAAATCTATCTATGGTCTGAAGCAAGCACCTAGAGCCTGGAATGAGAGATTTACTCAGTTTCTACCTACAATTGGATTCAAATCATCACATGCTGATCCTTCACTGTTTGTCAAGATTACAACCAGTTGCAGAATTTATTTGCTACTTTATGTTGATGACATTATTCTCACTGGAGATAATGAGGAAGCTATTCTACAGGTTAAACATTCTTTACAAGTTGAGTTTGAAATGACAGACATGGGATTATTGCATTATTTTCTTGGACTTGAGATTCAGCATTGCAAGAATGACATCTTTGTTTCTCAACACAAATATGCTCGGGATCTCATTCACAAAGCTGGTTTGGATGCTTGTAATACTCATCTTACTCCTTGTCAATCTGGTATCAAACTTCTCAAAGATTCTGGTTCTTCTTTGAAAGACAATGAAGTCTCCTTTTTCAGGACTTTAGTTGGTTGCCTTCAATATCTCACATTTACCAGACCTGACATTACATTTGCAGTAAACAATGTCTGTCAATTCTTACATTCTCCTACTCTTGAACATTTCAATGCTGTGAAAAGAATTATAAGATACATTAAAGGCACCTCTGATGTAGGCATTCTGTATCAAAGACAGAATCATCCTTCACATTCTGTACTTCCTTTTCAGGCATATTGTGAGGCAAATTTGCAGGCCTTTTGTGATGCAGACTGGGCTGGAAATCCTAATGACAGAAGATCTACTACAGGTTTTGTGGTTTTGTTAAACGACATGCCTATTTCCTGGTGTAGTAGAAAACAACATGCTGTCTCACGTTCATCCACTGAACCAGAATACAGAAGTATGGCAGACACTACGTGTGAGCTTTAGTGGCTCAAACATCTGCTACAAGAATTGCAGATCCCTCTGAGTACTACTCCATTACTTCACTGTGATAATGTTTATGCACTTGCTTTAGCTTCTAATCCTGTGCATCATTCCAAGATGAAACATGTAGAAGTTGATGTTCACTTTACTCATGACAAGGTCAAGGATGGATCTATCAAACTACAATTTGTCTCTTCTCAAGATCAACTTGCTGATATCTTTACTAAAGGCCTGTGTTCTCCACAACATACCTTCTTTAGCACCAGCTTGATGCTCCAGAGACCTCCATCAAGCTGAGGGGGAGTATTAGCTTAACATGTCTGTTAAGCATGATTGTTATTACTTGATTCTATTTTAGCATGTTGAATAGCAGCCATACACGTGTATGTTCATCCAATCATCCAGTCTGTAATATATATAGGTCTGCTGCTGTATACTTTCGTGATCAAAAAGAAATGAAATAGTACCAGTGTTCTTTCTAAAATTCTGTAAAAGCTTTCAATAAGCACCTCCCAAAGTCCAAATTTGGCACAGACCAATCCACAAGTCCTCTTCTCGAGGTTAAAGAAAGTTAGAAAAACTTGGGTTACATCAAAACCACATGCCCCTGTAGTAACCTTAACCAATCTAGCTCATATTTCCATTTTCCAGCTTCGTAGCTTTGTTTTCTAGTTCCATATTTGGGCCTCACACCATCAGTCACACGGTTCCATATCCCCCTTGTGATGCCAATAGCCCTATTCGGCAGGGTTCATGAAGTGTTGGATAAACCAAAGCACTGCTTCAAAAATTGTTGTCATAATCTGCTGCTGCTTATAGACGTTGATTTGGTTGTTATGGGTAAGATAGGCTATATCTCAAATTGGGTCCAAAACCAATCTAAGGTGTACAATCCTCATCAAAGAGTGGCAGCGTTGTTCTCTGAGGATAGCAACCAGGTCATAAATTCCAGTATTAACCAAGGCTGTGAGATGATGAGAGCTAAAATATACCAACTCTCGTACTATTTGTGGTCCTCTTGCTACTCCTGTCAAGTGTCATAATTTCTCTTGTGAATATGTGTATATGAGACTTTGGTCCCTCAGCCATAATATATATTTATCTGCATCTGATGCTCCCATCATACCCCATCCTTTGTCTCTCACAAAACTAACAAAACGCAACCAGCCACTCTTCTTCGACCTCTTTCCCTATTTCAATTTTGCCTTTGTCTTTGTCTTCTTTGGGTATTAGAAAGCGACTCAAAATCTAAGTTATGGTGCTGTGTGTGCTTAATTTCATGCAAAGCACAAAACTAAATCCATTTTTCTTCTCTCTTTCTCTCTCTTTCAAGAACCAACTGCGTTGGAAAGGGAAGGGCATTTTGGGTTTTATAAAGGGTAAGCAGAGTTATGTGTCAGATAAACATAGGGCACCTAACCCAAAATGGACTGGGCGGCATTGGGAAGATATAAATTAGAAGCAGAATTAATACATGACACGATTCCAGCCAAAAGGAATCAAACGAAAAAAGCATAGGAATTCGCATCATTTGACATTAACACAAAAGCAGCACTCATTAAACATAAAATATATCACAAAAAAACCAAAAATCGCTTTTGCCCATCTCATAATCTCACAAAATATTACCACCACATTAGAAAAACAAAAATTTGAGACAAAAGAAATAATAAACATTTTCATTGATGTGGGAAGTGAGGGAGAGATTGAACGTACCTACATTCCGAGAACACAAAAATAAACGTAAGCACCAAAAACATAACACTTCCTCCTCACTTTTTTTTCTTCACTTTGATGCTCAAAAAGATTAAAAGAAATTCCCCCCATTTTTACCATTTTTTCTCTCACTCACTTACTAAGCATTCGGACTCCAAAGACTCCACAAACGAGAATTGAATAGCCCCAACACGTCCGGAAGCACTTTCCTGACCAGACCCTTGTGGTTGCTCACCGCCGCGGCGCGCACAACCGCCGTCTCATCCTCAGCTTCCTCTCCCACTGTCAACTCCTCCTCCTCCTCCTTCTCCGGCAAACTCACCGAAACGACGTCGTCGCTCACGGCAGGCAAGTGAGGCAACACCGATACCTCTGCCTCAGCAGTAACAGCAGCCGAGTTGACCTCCGCCGCCGTAAAGACTTCATCTTCGGCCGACATATCGACGGATTTGTGGGCCTCGCGACGGCCCATTTTGTCTCTCCGCTTGCTTCTCCCGTTTTTGGGCTTCTCGCCGTGGGCCAAGTGGTCCTCGAAGACTTCAATGGCTTGGTGGATGAGCTCGCGGTTGGGCGACGAGTCCCACTTGAACCAGTAGCTTCTGTAGCAGTCGAAGCACTCGCAATCGAACATCGGATGGTGCCGGTTGCCATTGCTGCTGCTACTAGTACTCTTTCTGTTATTTGTTGATGATGATGATTTCTTGGAAGATTTCTTCGACGAGTTTGGAGAAGAAGATACAGAGGTGGTGGTTTTCATGGACCGAGTGACCATGTAGGCCAAAACCTCGCGGTCCTCAAGAGAGAGAACGGCGGCGAGGGCGAGAATAGCGGCGGGGAGGAGCTGGAAGACGGAGTGAACAACTTGCTCCGACGAAGAAAGCGTCGTCGGAGAAGAGGAGGAGGAGGAAGAAGGAGAGGGATGGACTTTGCCTTTGCTCTTTATCTTCATGGCTGCTGTGTTTGTCTTTGGGTGTTCGCTTTCTGCTTTGTGAGCTCTGAGGGGAAAAAACAAAGAATCGGACTTATTATTTTTGGTGTGGTGAAATTAGAGAGAGAGAGAGAGAGAGTATAGTGAAGAGTGATAATAGGGTTTTTCGTTTTAGTTTTTTTTTTTTTTTTAAATGGCTTGGGAAGCAAAACAAAAGCTGTCAAAGCTGAAGGACAGTACGTTTCGTCGAGCAGAGAGAGAGAGAGGTCACCGTTCCTTATTTTTCAGGTTTAACGAGGGGTCTCCATCTCTACGGCACGCGCGGGGGTGGCGCGTTTCCGAGGTTTCTGTTTTGGAGTAGATTGCTGTTTAAGTCCTTTGATGTTGAGCTAAAGCGTGGACAGCAGTCTGGTAAATTTGCACTGTTTTTTTTTTTGAAAAGGAAATTTGCACTGCCTTTAGGTTAATTAGATTTTATTTAATGAATGCGTATCTAATTTTGTGAAAGACTCGGCAAATGCAAACAAAAAAAACAAACAAATTTGATGTTTAGAAGAAGTGTATAAACTATGCTTAGAAATCTACATGATCTGACATACCTGGTGGGGGATTCATGGGCATTAACTATAAAAATGGGTGTTGGGTAATGTTTGAGTAATTGCAAATCCAATTTAAGGCTCATCTGTGTATTGCTTCTATCCGGAGGTTAGAGCATCTGCATTAATATAAAATTTGTTCTAGTATATGGTAAAGTCAGTTAGATTTTGTTCTGCTTGAGCAAAAGAATGAGCTCTTTTGTATCTGTGAATTCATTTCACAGGACTTCCTGACTTAGATATTAATAGTTGTCATTTTCACTTGCCTATCTTAACCTAAGTTGATGTATGATGAATATCGACATAAACTAACAAGCTCTAAGCTCTTTGCCTAAATAGAAAATTTCTTAAACGAGTAAAGATATTATTTTATGTGGCATACTCTAGCTTCCATAATTCATGGTACATTTTACATGAGAATGTTAACTTGACAAGTCTTTTGTTTTTTGTTGGTCTCTCCTATAAAAATAGATCAAAAATCTGTAAAATTTGTAATTTAGAAGTATGATATAACACGTCTATATTATAAAAGAAAAAAAATACACATAACCGTTACATTTAATATAATCCAAACTCTCTCGACATTCGACAATTACTCGTATCGAGCATCAAAAGATCTATCTCTAATCGGTCTAGTTCATTTCCATTATCAGCTCTTCAACAACAATTTATAACCATTTGAAAAAGCCTTTAGAAAAATAGTAGAGGTTTAACGTTTTAACTTGGTCCAAAACATGTTAACCATGCTCGACTAATAACCTAAACATTTTGAATGGCTTGGATTAGATCACGTGCAGTGGCGGAACTCAATAGGGGTGAGAGGGGCCGTGGCCCCCGAGGCTTGATTAAATTGATATTAATTACCTTGATTATGATATAAACTATTATTAAAATTGCCTTAAATTGTAGTTATGACCCCTTCGAGAATTATTGTTTGCCTTAATTATGTATTGTAAATGATAATATGACTGAAATGACATATAAATACCTTAATTTTTAATAAATATATTATAATATCGTTTATTTAGTATAAAAAATAATTAAATATATTTATTTAATTAAATTCTTCCTAATCTGACCCCCTCTCGGTGAGTAGCTTCGATTCCGTCACTAATCATGCGCGTGGATATGCAACACAGCTCGAGTGAGTAGGAATTTATGGAGCGACCTATTTCACCCTGCGGTGAAAATTTGGTGCCACTCTTTGGTTTCTATCAGCGTTCACCTGGGCAAACACAAACAGGTAATTTCCAAGATGCCTTGGTAAGGATAAGGACAAGTTGTCAACCGACCAAAAGAACTGTGGGAGGCGTCAAATGAGGTGAGGTGGGTTAGGGTTGGATTCTCTCCTTATCTTGGCCGTTCATTCAATAAGCACCATTGAACGGCTCCCATTTTACAACTAGCACTCCCATGCTCTAGTCCCATTTCTTCTTTCGGTCCCATTTTATGTTCATTCGAATGAACGGACATAAAATTCTCTGTCCTAGCAAGATTGGGTAAGATTTGAGACATTAAGAATGCGTTGGTGGAAGAAAGATCGTCGTCACATCCATTAAAACTTAAGAGTACATTCCTATATTCCTATATGATCAAAAAACAAAAGTTAAGTGGTAATTTTTTTTTTTTGAAAGACATGGATAAACTTAAAAAATATTTAAAAGTTACGGTCGTATAATTTACAGATATCAATCATTTTTTTAAAGAAATAAAGGCGTTGTGGCAGTCCTCAAGTTTCGATTAGTGAAAGTGTTCGATGCATAGGGGAGTACATAGAACTTGAACCTCATATTATAAAAATCTCAGATAGAGTATCTCGAATAAGAACAAGATACCCTACAAAAATTATGTAAACAAACACGCACCAGATAACAGAAAACAACTCATCAATGACTATTCTATCTGTTTCGATAAAATAGCGGCACATCGAAAAAGACAACCAACTTTCCTTTCGAAAAAGCAATATTATGACATGTCATAGTTTGCTTTTTTGGGCATAATATTGCACCACTGATCACTGCATGTCATAGTTTGCCATGTTAGAATTCCTCGTGCTCTCATTTCAAAGTTCTGATGTTCCTCACATTTCATTCTCTCATTGTTATCATACCAACTTTCTAATTTTGCTTTGGCCTTCCTACTTACCATAACAAAAAGAAGTACGACTTGTAGACCTACTTCAGATCATGAGAACATATATCACAAACTCAATTCTTGAGAAGCATACGATTAATCGATGTGTGTTCTACGCATTTTTCGAATAGATAAAAACCAAGCTCGAGATACTGCATGTAGAGACTTGCCATGAAGATTTTTATACCACCCAATGCAAGTTTATGCCTCATTTTCTTCTTCCCATTCTCTCATTTCATGTTACTCGTTTTATCATCGTATACGTACGTACTTTCGATTTTGAAATTCGAATAAGGGGCAAAGACAAATGGTAGGCTGCTCCGGCTGCAATCGGGCCTAAATTTCACCCAAAAAAAAATATATGCAAAAATAGAAATTAAAAAAAATATTAAAAAGAAAACCATGTCGCTCACATGCCTTACTTCTACGTTCTACCCAAATGACCAAATCTTTATCTCAGATGTATACCTCGCCGTTTACATAGAAGAAGAAGAAGAAGAAGAAGAAGAAGAAAAAGACCACCTTCGCGGCAGACGCGAGTGGAGCTCTTCACTCCGGTCGATGCCTCGCCGACTCGCCAATCCTTAACTTTTTTGAGTTATCATCTTCTTCTTATATTTCAGGTATCATCTTCTCTTAGATTTAAGAGTTAATGAGTTATCAAAGGAGCGAAAGAAGAACTTAACCCTAACGTAATCTTCTCAAGAAACGCAAAACATTCTCGTCGGGCGAAACTGGCGAAAGTGCTAGCTTCTGGCCTCGCCTGTGCGCTTTGGATATGGTCGGACGGGGCTGATGTACCCTTGTGGTTGGTGAGTCCACTTATGGATGGGTGTTGCAGCTGAAGTTCAAGGGAGAGCGAGGGTTTTCAATATGTTATGATTTGTCGCAGGGTGAAGCAAGGAACAGATTGGTGCTCTTGGGCATTGGGCTGGACCGCCTTGAAGAAGGATCTAATTGAGGTTTAGTCAGGTTGGGTACAGACTGGTCCACCGGGATCTGTAAGCTGTGCAGAAGGAGGTCACGACATGGGGTGACATGCTCGGTGTGTTGGGTGGCACGATTCCATCAGAAAGGGACGAGGACTTGTTGCTCTTTTGGGCTTGGGTTTTCACCCTAGGCCCAAGTTATTTTCTTGTTTTAAGTCTTTAATTTCCTATTTTTCCTTAATTATGTTCATGTCAGTAATAAACCTCTATGGTATGGGGATAGGGCTAGTCAGGCGTCCGAATTGATTTGTCTATATGTGCACTCTGAGTGTCTTGTCTGTCCTAGTGTGGATGAGTCTGATCAAATGGACACGTCCTCCTAGTGACATGATGACTCGATTGTCGTTCGACAACACACTAGGAAAGTTGTTCAACTGAGGGTATTGATGGAATGCTTTCACGGGGAAGCAAAAATTCGTTCTTTCCAATGTGTCATCATATTTGTAAAGCGGATAGAATAACCTGTTTGGCATTCTCTGCTAATTTGTGCATGTTTGATTACATAGTTATCATATAATGTTTTATGACTATTCGGGTTGTTCCAATATGTGCTAATTGAATTATGAGGTTCAGGTCTTATGTCCCCCTATGTACTCAACCGTTTCATTAGTAAAGGCTTGAAGGCTGCCACACCGCTCTTATTTATTTAATAAGAGTCGATGAATTATATAATATGAGATTTAGGTTCTTGAGGATTTTTAAAATGGTAGTTTGTAAATTATGATATTGATTATTGAAATTGGTTATGGTTAATAGATAATGAGTTTGATTCAACATGACAACATCACTTCTGATTTGTGTTGACTATTGATTAAAACAAGAAAGTCAATATCTTCCTAAAGATTTAATTAATTCATTGATAGATCTTGTGTTGACTCTTCCTGTGTCTACTTATCAACAAAGAGAACATTTTCATCTGTAAAAATTTTAAAAATTACTCTTCGAAATAAGATGAGTGATGAGTTATTTGATAATTCCATAGTTCGATATATTGAGAGAAAATATGCCAAAAATATTTATAATTGATAATAATTCAGTGTTATTTTTGACCAAATTAAGCGAATCTCAGAAAATAAAATTTAATTAGTTATTTTTTTATATTTACAGATATAAGATATTTTTTTATGTTCACGATATGTTTTCTTAAGGTCACAATAATAAAAGTGCGAAGATGAAATATTGCGTTACAATATTTTTTTTTAAAATAAAAAAAATACATGCTGTACAATACAACCCCCAAAATGCTGGATCCGCCCTATTTCGAATCATTAAGGTTATGTACGTGCAGGGCCTGGTCATTCGAATCAAGTGAGAGAAGACCAATGAATGTCACACAAAAATCAAACAAAAGTTTGGCTTATAACCATGCATTAAAGGACTGCTACATACTAGTCATAGAAACTACAAAGTCCAAACAGAGAACGGCTTCAGATTTAACTGAAATTGAGATAAGCTCTAAAAACAAGCTAGTGGAAGCGTGTGTGAGTGTGTGGCACTGCTAGCCGGCAAGAAACATAGTATCAATTACTTTTCTTATCTGCAACTGGTTCTGATTTGCTTGAAGCTGCAACTGATTCTGATTTGCTTGAAACCGCAGAGCGTTTGTCCTCGGCTGTCTTGGCATGAACCTCATCCCTGTCCCTGAAGTACCTCTCAAAGGCCCTCGGAAGAAATCGAGGAATCAAAAACCCAAACAAATTGATCGAGAAGTATAAGAAGTTGGCTAGAGCCAAGACCCTCCCAAACCAAAACCAACCAGCATCCTGCAACCCCAACATTATAGTCAGCTGAAAACATTCTCAAATCATTGGGGCAAACCTGAGCTTACCATAATAAATTGGAAAGAAGCATCCCCAGTAAAAGGGAAAAACATGAAATGAAAACATTCACTGGACAAGCCTGGGCTCGAACCTACGACTTCGTTGAATAAAAATCTGCAACCTTTCCACTCTTCCACTCAGTAATTAATACATTTATTAGAAAGCTTTTGGTATATATTCATCTTAGGGGATGCCATGGCCCCTTTTCCCCAACGTAGCTCCGCCACTGATACTAGCTGAATGATCTCTATCACAGAACAACTCAAACACCTCCGATCACATGTAGTCTTAATATCCGTTCGACATGGCAATATAGATAAAAGTAATACCCCAAGTTCTAACAACAAAAAGATCCATTGTTCCTCAATAACTAACATGCAAACGCAAACTCAAAACCGAAAATAAGGAATGTATCTAGCGTCTAATACAAATAGCCGAAAATAATGTAGGTGTGCTTGAACAAAATGTACCTTTATGTGTGCATTTGCAGGCAGAGTTTTGTTGAGCCAGACATCTTGCACCCAATCAAGGATGACAAAGATTCTCCTAACCGTGTAAAGCAGCGGCACGAACGCTCTAACCGGTGGCGAAAACAGCGACAGCCCGCTTATAACATTCTCGGTGAGAATCTGAAATGAAAGCAAGAACAAGTGAGGCGTCGCCGAGCGGACAGCGTGCTCATCACCTCTTGCAAAACCACCTAACACATAAGCCAAAGGCAAGAACAGCCCAACGGTAGTTCCCACGATCACATACATCCTGAAGAATCGGCTCCCTTGGAAAATCTCCTGCGACACAGAGGATACGTGCCCTTGTGAAGGGAAGGCCAAGCGCGACAGGACTAAGAGGTAGCCGGTAGCGAAGGCAGGGAAGACCAAATCAAAAAGCGGAACGAGGCCGCTGGCTGAGAACACCATGATGAATGCCACGAGCTGGAGCTCGATGACACGTAACGACCCCATTACGCCGCCCACGACGGCCTGCTGCTGCTGATGCTGCAGCTGGTGACGTGGCTTCTCTGAACCAGCGGTTGTGGTTTTGTCGGACTCCGACCTAGGAGCCACAACAACTGATACGCCAGACATTGTGGTTCGATTTCGTCTGAATGATGTTTACGCTTAACTATAATCTAGAAGCTAGTAGAAGCTTGTTACCAAAAAATCACTCGATACGTATCTGTTTAGAAAATGGTACAGGACCTGAAAAGAGCAAACATATTCAATACACACCTTACGATTTGCATCTAAAATTCAATATAGAGCTACATAACAACCTTAAGAGTTAGCAGACCATGTCATATATATCATGATTTATGAGCTTCATTCATGTACAAGACGTACGTAATTGTTATTGTCATATAAACAAACAAGATGAAGACGACGAACAAAGCGATAACGTAGTAGCTAGAGAGATCTTACTGATGAAGATGCGAGGAAGATAAGAGAGAGATGATTGATTCAAAACGAGAACAAGAGCGTCCGGAGGAGAAGACGGATCACAGAGTGAAACTAGTTTAAAAATACAAGGTGGGTGACTACAGTGTTCACTTGATCAATATGAACGTGTGTTAATTTGCGAGCAACACTTGGCAGTCATGCCACGTTGGATGAGGTAGTGGTTCGACACATGTTATGACAGGTCTCCCCGTTGGGATCAAATCGATTCTTGGTGGTGGAATGATCGAGCTATATATACTAGTCTATGTGAGGAAATGCGTTGTGCTCGTGTAATTTGTCGGATATTTTATTATAAATTGTGAAATTATATAATTTTATGGAATATATAACTCAACTATTACGATATCAAGTAAATTGTTTGTGAAATAAAACAAAATATATTTGAAGAGAAACAACTAAAATATAATATGTGTCCACATTAATCATCATTTAGTCAATCATCATCCGCCGTATATTTGTAATTATCATCTTCGTCATTTGATGTTCTGAATTTGTCTTCATAACAATGATAGAGTTCAAGATACCATAGTCCTGCAAATGTATGCATGTTAAATATTTATATCATTTTTGTGAACATTGAAGTATTGCAAACATCACATGTACCTTTTAAAACTGGATTAATCGTAGGGTAGCAAAATTTCTCTATACACAACGTTTGTTGTGAAAAACCCTTCCTCGCGTTCTACTGCTCCCTTTTTCACCAATATTCTAGTGGTGACCTTTGAAACTCCTCTTGAGAAAGCCACATACAACTGTCTATGGCTAAACACATGATCTGGAAGGTAAATACCAACATTTGGTATTGTTTATCCTTGTGATTTGTTGATTGTCAGTACAAAACTCAATTTGATAGGAAACTACTTTCTTTTCAACTTAAAAGGAAGTCAGGTACTCTCAGTGATTTTTAACTCAATTCTCGGTAAGAAGACTCTTGTTTCCGCAGATTGTCCAGATAAAATCTCAGCACACAATGAGGTTGTTATACAGTCCACGACAAGTAAGTCTTGTACCATTGCACAACCCAATTTTTGGGTCAATATTTCTTAGAAGCATAAGGGGAGCCCCTTTCTTGATAATTAACTGATGCGGTGGCATGCCAGAAGGCAAAATTGAATTCAAGAACTTTTGTTGATACATATTTCTGGTATCATCCTCCACTGAATAAAAAGAATATAGGATGTGTTTTGATCCTGGAAACTGCTTTACAATCTTTTCATTGAGTATGTCAACATCGAGATTCTTTAGAGTAATTATTGCTCTGTCAACCATGTATATTGTATCATTTACATGGGAACTTAGATCTGGAAAAACTTGACTGATAATCATTTACATGGTTGATTGATTCTTCATCCTCCCATGGTATGACTATACTTGAAGATAATCATATCATGTCATCAATCACATTTGGTTCATCTCCATTACCGATATCAAGTAAGAACTACGAGAATTCTGGATCATTGATAGATCTCATATTCTATCTTAAAGGCAGAATCTTTACAATAGGCCAAAATGAAGCATTAACCAAACTTGCTTGGACCATCTCTGCTCTTGTGTCTCTATGTATAATAGGGAGAACTTGTCGAAAGTCTCTGCCAAAGCATCACCTTTCCTCAAAAACATATCTATGCAACATCAGAGCCTCATCGCAAATAATTGCTAATGATAGTCTGGTTAGATCACCTAAATTTGAATTTTTACCAACTCCGGATATGGAAGACGCGTCAAGATTGAGTGGGATTATGAACCTCGAGTGAGCTGTTCTTCCACCTAGCATTAATGTTGCCACGATACCAGAGGTAGTTGTTGTCAATATGATATGACATTTGCTTCTCAAAGTTGCTAGCAGTGCACGATATAGATAAGTATTTCCCGTTCCTCCTGGGCTGTCAAAAAAAAAAATAGGGCGCTACTTTTACTCTCGATTTCTAGTAGTATACTGTCATACACAAAAGTTTGATCAACATTCAAATGATTAACTGCTTCTCGGTCTTGTTGAGGAAAATCTATTGAAATTTCGTCTTGTATCAATCTTGGAAATTTTGACTCTTCATCACAGTCTTCAGTAATTTTTGGCAAATCATAGTTCAAGATAGACTTATTATGCTGCAAAAACAATCCATTCAAGTCTCGCAAAAGTCAGTTTGTAATACGTGTGGTGTCAACGGTGCTTGAAGAAGGATAGTCTTCGATCATGAAAATCGAAAATTCATCCCACAAACTTCGCACCCCTTGGAGTTCGCAATATACAAAGATTATTACAAACAATATTCTTAACGACGAAGGCATACAGATTAATGAAGCTTCACACAAACATTGTCGGATGCTATCATCATTTTCTAACAATCCATGTTGTTCAACGGTCTCCTTAAAAGTTGGTTGCAATACGCCATCCACAATCCTTAAATCTTCAAATGAAGTAGCTCCTCTGAAATGATTAAGTAGAACACGTAGGTAGAATTTTTCTCCCTCAGAAGGTGACACTGTATATATTCTTCTGATGACTTTTTGGTTGGTCTCTCTTGGCTACCATTGCTTATATCTTTCAACCTAGGAGAATCGTTTAGGGAAATCTCGATATAAGTACGCACATGCATCTTCATAGTACACGTTCATAGTAAAATACTCGATAAGCATCGTCATTGAGTTCCTATCGTTTGCGACCACATCAATTTCCCTTTTATATACATTAAAGAACACCATATGTCGGTTAGAAAGATGAATTTGCAATCGTTCCACCGAAGGATACATTTGGTTCATTAAAAATTTGAAGATCCTCCATAAAGCTTCCAGTGCACAAACCCATCTTACATCAACAAAGTTCTATATCTAGTCTTGATTAGCTCCACGACGAACTTCTAACGTCACTATATCTGAACTTTTGTACACATACTTGTACAAATACTTCACACTCTTAATGTTGCAACAGATTTCAACATTGATATGACAATCATACTTTGCAAGTAGCTAAGGATTGTAAGGAATAACCCAATTGTTATCTGTCATACCAGATTGAACCTGGCGATTGTCTTGCCTACGGTATACTGGATAAGAATCATTTTCTTGAAATGTGGTTTGTGAAAATGACTTTGGAAAACCTCGCTTACAACTCTCACATTTCATACATGGAGCAGTGCGCTTATGTATCCCACAGGGACCATGTATCATATGCTTCAATACTGCATTGTGCAATTCTGGCTCCTCCTCTGCATTTGGTATCTCGGCCCGGATAATCTTATCATAATCATCAGGACTATTTAGTTTATCATCTTTCTTTAACATGAGAAGCATATGCACATATGGGAGTCCACGTTTCTGAAATTCGATGACATATGCATAACCCAAAACTTCACCAAGAACTCCCTTTTTGATAACGTCTTCCTTTAGTTGTTCAAACTTGGAACGAAAAATACATGTTTCTAAATCTAGACGATCATGTGGTACTTGGCCAGGTAATAACTCAACTAGTATCTCTTTCCAGCCAGGGTTGCAAGTCATTGTGAGAAAAATATCAGGCTTTCCAAACTTTTGGACCAAAGTCACTGCATCTTGATACCATTGGGGTATATCCTGTAGACTTTTGATGAAAGAGGATAGCAAAATGGTTCGACGACCAACATTACCTATTGTTAATTAAAAGTACTTTAATACTCACCACTGAATAAAGAAAAATCAACTAAATATTAGAGACTACTGAAATTCATACTGGCATTATTTTCGCCAGTTTGTAGCGAGTCGTGTAGTACATCATACAATTCTTTCCGTATAGTACTCTGATTAGTACGAACCCATCTTAACTTTTGTGTTTCAATTTTGACGTAATTATCAACAACATATTGTTGCAAAAGGCGACCTCCTCGGAGTAAAATTGATTCGCCATCTTGACGGACCTGAAACGATAATCATGTTATTGAATGGTGTATGTTATTGTTGAACTGGAATTTAAAAGAAGAAATAAGATAGTCACATGTAGAATATATGCGTAGTAGTCACGGCATGTTAATTTTCTTCCACTATTTGTTTGACTATTAACGTCCCATCTGTATGTCCCATATGGTAGTAATAGTGGATATTACAAAAGATTATAAAATCCAACACAATCTTGGATATTTTGAATTTGACCGTGTTTTATCTGTATCACGATATCACGACCCATTAAATATTTGGCATCATCTGCTCCCACTAATATTGCAGCAACCTGTGATTCTGAGGGAAAACTGTACTGTCGTTGGTTTACAAGTTGCTCTTTAATGATGAGTCTACAACTTTCTAAGTCTTGGCCTTGAGCCAAGTGATGAAACTGTTGAGTAAATGGGTTATGGCGATTTAAAATATCTTGTATTTTTTCAACCAAAAATCTCTATGTAATAATTCGTTTTCCAGCATACGGTTGTCCATTTCATGGTCAGCTTCATATATATACAACTGTATAATTCTTAGTCTATTATCTCCTTCCGGGAGAAGACCTCTTATCTTATGATATATGGATCCTTGATCCCGGAATGTGAAAGTAGACCCCCTTGTCGCTAGATTTCTATCGACGTTCACTTCCATTGATGTGAAGGAAAATACATGGTTATAGGCTTGAATATTTTGCCTGAAATGTGTTCCTTCATGAGTTTCAGCAGAGAATAGATCTCTTAGTTCTTGAGGTGCTTCTATTGGAGAAAGGACTATAGCCCCATTTTTGCAGCACATATCTCCTTTTTCACGATGAAATAGACGGGCGCGACAATGTCAACATGTGTTTGGTGTTGGCAAATGAAGTCTTGCGACACCAATGTTCTCATGAAATTTTTGAGCACAATTATGAGAGACACATCGTTCTCTAAGTCTAGTTCGTACTTGCACAACAACTATATGTAAAAAAAAAAACGTTAATTATATAAAAAAATATTTAGCTCAAAGATACAGGTCAATAATAAATAAATAAACTAATTGGTGTCTTAAACATTTTACCTTCATTGCCTACAATTTGATCACTATCATTGATTGAGTTTTGATTAACCATGTCGTTCAACACAGGTAACCTGTTTGACCGTGCTAGTCGCCTTATATTTGTCAAGCGCATTCTATTTTGAACTTGTACATTATCCTCATGATATGTTGTTTGCTCTATGGATCGTGCTTGTTGCCATATATGTGTCAAACACATTCTATTTGGAACTCCTATATTGTCCTCATGATGCGGATGAGCCTGACAACTATGATTTAATGTTTGATGTGTAGAAGTTGTATAATGCGATTGGATTTGAT
Source organism: Geum urbanum (assembly GCA_946800695.1). Classification (NCBI taxonomy): domain Eukaryota; kingdom Viridiplantae; phylum Streptophyta; class Magnoliopsida; order Rosales; family Rosaceae; genus Geum; species Geum urbanum. The sequence continues at coordinate 62,903,403 of OX327003.1, forward strand.
TATCATGATAATTAGCTCAACGTTGAGCTAAATAAAACTCTCGTTGTTCTTGAGTCATTGAGTTTCGATCATTGCTTTGATTTGTTCGCCATCTAACTCTTTGACTTTCTCTTTGAGAAGTTGCTATATTGTGTTCATTGGCCTCATCGTCTTGCTGAACACCTATATTTCAAATGTTAACAAATTATTCGAACATCAAAAGACTATGTTCATTGTTACCAAAATTTAGTATGTTACCATCCATCAATTTAGATTGACTTGGCACACTTGTGTTTCCATTGCTCTTCGAATTTGATATTTGGCACGTCTTCGAGTTGAATTTTTAGCTTGTTGTGAAGAACTTAATAACCGTCATCTCTCTCTTTCTCAATTGTTTCTACATTGTCTTTCTGCCTCTAAGGAATAAAGACGGGTGTGACCCTATAAAAAATCAATTAAAATAGTCAATGCAATTGTGTTACTGTATCCAACAATTGAATTTCTTTTGTTAGAGAGTATGTACTTGATTCTCGCTGTGTAGTTGTGAATGTGATGACAAACTTATTTCTCCTTCGGTTATATCCACATTCTGCCTTTCTTCCCTTTCTTCTCTGAGGGTTTGTCTTTGTACTTCTTCTGAATGAAAACTGGCAAATTCCTAGTAAACCACAATGAGGTTGAACTACGATTAAAACTAATAGTCTATTAATTTTGAACTCCTATATTAAGGATGTCAAATATATACCAACTCTACCTGGCCTCATCTCGTGGTTGCAAACGTAATGAAGTAACTTGACCCATAACTTCTGTCAATATTTTGCATTTTGACACTAAATATGTCAGCTTAAAAACTACAATAATCTCAACAAGATAGTGCAACATAGAATTTATGAAATTATGTATCGTGTCGACTAACTTTGCACATTTTAATCTTAAACACAATATCAAAACTACATCACCATTTAAACAAACATATATGCATGATAACTACATATCCACATTAATGTTCATCATCTCCCATCAGTCCATGTCAGCCATCCATTGCCTTGTACTCTTTTTTGTAACGAAAAATACAAATTGAGAATATGGTATGAAATACAAACCACCACCACTCTCTCCCCCCCCCCCCCCCCAAAAAAAAGTTATTAATACTACTATTTTTGTAAACATATTTTGAAGTTTAAGATTGTACATACATACCAATAAATCATAATATTTCGTCAATCGTAACAGCCTTGTTCCAGTTACATGAAGAACTCTATAGTAAGACCATCTATTAATAGATTTTTACCATTTTATAAATATTGAGTAAATTAAAAATTACGATGTAATCACCTTGATTTTATCTATTAATTCTTGGATACAAAGAGATGTACGTTTGTTGTAAAACTGTTTAAGAAACACATACTTGTTCAAAATTGTGACTGCTTCAATGTTAACTAAATATGTTTATGACACTCAATAAAAGAATTTGCAGTACCTTAGCCAAGAAAAACTTGTTTCTGCGATCAGTTGTGTTCCTGCTCACATAATAAAACTTGTGAGAGAGTTCCTTATATCGTAGGTAATGATGAAAATAGAGAGTTACACATTATAATATCATCATTGCTTTTAAAAAACTAAAAAATAATAATTGAATCAATAGTTACTTAATTCGCAAAACTTTTTTGCATACACGTATAATGTCTGAATCTGGCTGCAACCTCAACTCCTTAATTGCATTTTTTAGCGCCAACTATACGAAAGATAAAGAGTAGGAAAAATATTATTTAAACTTCTTTAATTTGCATGTGAAAAGAGAGGCAAAAACGGGAAAAAGCTGAGATTTGATAAATTTCATACTGCTGTCTTTTTTCTTATTCCATTCTTTGAAGATAAACTTGCTCAAATCAGTGGTATTTGTTCTTATTGAAATCCCTTTATACCAACTAGGTGATGATGAAACACGTCTCCTTAATTTATCTTGTACATTTTTCTTCATTTGACACCAATGTACTAAACCTGAAAAAGAGGAATAAAGAAAAGGTTAAGATTTAAGAATACTTGAGTATCAACTTTCTTTGATCAAGGGTGTGGCTTTATTATTAAATAACATTTTTTTACGCACTTGGTGAAAATATCGAAACATGTCTCCTGACACCGTTTACCATTTTCTTTGGTTGGCGGCGATGTCCTATTCCTACAAAAGGAAACAATCAGGAAATTCATACATAGAGCACAATGTTAATGCCAAAAAAAAAAATACAATTAAACTACACTATATATTTTATAATGGAAGACAACTTTGTAAGTATATAGAAAAAGAAGGGGAAAAAAGGACATTTCTTCATGCACAGTCAACTGTTGACCTTTCTTTATGCACAACCAACAGTAGAGCTTGCTGAAGGACACAACAGACCTTTTTTCACATTTACTCTGAATTTATTCAAATAACACAACAACGGTAAACATGCATCTCGTAAACATTATTCTGAACAAATATATACTCAAAGAAACAAAATTAAAGCTTAAAATTAACAGAAAAGCGTCGCACTCACAGGTGCGAATTATCAGTATATTTATTGATTGTCAATCTATTTTCATGACAACAAAATAAAATCATTCAATAAAAATTCAAAGCAAAATCGAAAATTTTAGGAGGAAAACAAATTGAACCAAATAAAACAAAATACGACTTCAGCACAAAAAACATATGCTTCTCCTTTCGATGTTCTTGTGACATTTTAAAATTTTATCATCTTACAACCTAATTCAAAAGACGGGATGCTGCTAGTTGCTAGAGATTACTGTCCCTAAAGTTTATAATAACTTGTCAACATAGTAGAATTTGCAGCCTGAAACTCCAAGTAAACATCTAGTCTCTGAGTTAATTCTATCTAGCTAAAACAACTTACATATCAATGCATCTTTAGCATCCTTCTCCAACAAGGCTACAACATGCATATCTAGCAAATCACACTGCAATTTTGCAACACAACAAAAAATATATGATCTAAACATCCAGCAATGGAAGAGGACTTAAAAATAAAGTAAATAAAACTTGTAATAAAGTCTAATTTGCAACCAAAAGACTACGTACTACAAAGGTCTAAACAACGTAGCCACCAAATGACAAAATTATGGAGTTTCAGCAAATATGACCATAAGTTGGTTGTTCCTCTAGCTCAAAGAGACTACTATCTATAAGCTAAATAATTGCAGAAGAAACAAAATGGCTCCAAATGAGTGTAGAGATATTTTTCATAATAAAAGGAAGAAGAAAAAAATTACAGGTGCATTTTAAAGTACTAAACATAAGAAAGGTGAGCATACCTCATATAAATGGGATATATAACAAAAAGAAATTGTAAATATGTGCATGTCTATGCTTTCAAATTGAAACAGTCAATCGCTAAGAGGAAGTTTTATATGTGGTGATAGAGACTTAGCTATTATCACCTCTAAACCTTGAGTTTGATATTAATTTTGGTTTTATTTTTTCTAATATTTATTTCGGTTTTTGTATATGACCTGATATATGAGACCGGACACCACCGATGCACACCCATATTATCCTTCAACTCCCACATCGTCCTCAATCTATGTCCCGTGCAGATCATGTCTGATAGCAGATTAGCCGTTCCTAATTTTTGCATTGAATGCTTTCCAAATGAATTAATGTATCCAACTCTAAATATGAACACAAACATATATATCAACTTCAAACCCAACAAAATGAAACGGGACTGAGGGCTTCAACAAAAGAGAAACATAATTGTTGAAAACTTGAAATCCATACAAAGGAAACATAGATAAATCATAATCTGACTGTCTGTTCGTATGTACCACTAACATATTTAGTACCACTTTTGTTTATGCGAATACTGTTATATGCATTGCTCTATCAATGATAATCATATGGGCCACAATTCATAGATCATACGTCATATATTAAATATCTGCACAAACAAAATTTTGGTATTTCCTTATCCATCAAGCTTCTAAACAATAACTACAAATACCAAATCAAAGAACAATCAAAGTTACATACTTCCATTCTATTGTCAGGAAGAATCTAACCTAGCTACATTTGATACCAACATTGACAATTCATAGTTGATTAAGATAAAAAAGCCATATTAGGATGAAATAGATATGGTCTCACTTTTGTGTGAATCAATCCCTTGAGTGCATCAGAAAACTCCGACTGGATTTTAATTTTGCTCTTCTCCTCTTTCAGTGTTCCAATTGTTCATTCTTCTCAAATTGTTTCGTACCAAGAGAATCCAAACTGCTTGGGGTTGCAAAGTACTTTGAGTGACCGATTGAATAGCAAAATGTAACTTCCAACTTAATTAATGAATAGAGATCCCTGTGGAAGAGAATGGTTTTGCAGGAAACTGCTCGTAATCCATTATCTACTACAGTTTGGACTGTAGCCCGATTACTCTTTTACCATTATATTCTCATGCTTACCATATTTCCCATCGAAAACCTATTTTGAGTAAAAATTGATTATTTTTAAGTTTGATTTTTTTGGGAAGTTCAAAACTTGGTATGATTTATGACACCAAAATTCACGCTTTCATTTATTGTAGTAGAGATTTTTCATTTTCACGTACAATAAAAATAATAAATTGCATAAAAGGTTAAATTTAGAGTTCCTAGCTATTTGGTTATAACTTTCCGAAAAAGCCAAATTTTTATGGAATAGGGGTGTGTGTCTGGATTGAGCTGATTCATAAAGTTTTTCACCCTCGGTTCCTATGCTTCGAAATTGATTAGAACTTTTTCTTCTTCATCATCGATCATTTTTAGGCAATTGCTCTTCATGATTGCTTTGTTCCTTTTTCAGACTAAAGTGACTTTTGAGTAAAGAATCAAAAAACATTTAAAGAGTACAAGGACATGACCAAAGTTACGAGGCCAAGTATGGAAATTAACCAACCCCTTTAAGGCTTTAAGAGCAAGAATTTACGAAAGAATATACAGACACACTGTATAAGTTAAAATTGTCAATGATATAGCGATCAGATCACCTCATTAAGTACTAGATTTCCGTTGACAAAGTATGCGTTTTGACATGCAATATAATCAAGCTACATGTGAAGGGAGGAGAAAGAAGCAGCCAGAGTTGAAGAGAATTGAGATAGCATGAAAGGTTTAAGGTGGTTCACTACCAAAAAGAAACAAATTCTCAAGTATCTGGAGGAAAACAGCTTTGGAAAATATGAACAAATCACGCAAGAACCAATCGAAGAAAAACATGTCTCGCAAGAACCAAAGGTAAGCAGGCACCGTTAAAATTGAATGTGGTAGCTAGAGATGATTTCAGATCATGATCATGCTGCGCTTACTTGTTTCTCCTTCTTCTATTTCTAGGTTTGCCTCGCTGCTGATCTACAATTTAGCATGCACTGTAACAATTGTGCAATGGATGTTATAAAGTGCTGCCACAAAGAAAAAGGTATATATAGAATTATAGATCGATATGCGACTCTAACCCTAATTTTCCAAATGGTCTCAAATATATGTGTGTGTGTGTATGTATTCCTATCTACAATTCCATGCCATCGAACACATACCACTTATATAATATACGTTTACATGATCTTCTCAGGAGTCGAAAACGTGGAACTTCACGAAGATGATAAGGATTCCGGAAAGGAGAAGAAACTAGCTACAGTGAAAGTGAAAGGAAAATTTGATCTGCTAATGCTTACTGAACGTCTTCGTAGGAATCACAAGATTGTAATTCCAGTAAATATTGTAGACGAGTGTATCCTTGATGGAGGTGATAGTACTCTAGTTAGTGTAAAAGGAAGCCCGGGATGAGTTCGACTATTCAACACCAAATTCTCTATCTTATGGTATTTGAATTACTTGCTGGATGTTGTGGTGCATTAGGAGATTGGTTTGCATGTACCTGATCATATCTATTAAGCTAGCTGATTTCGATCGTTTATGAAATCTTCGTTTGGTTTTATTATAGTTCAGCCGTTCAGGGACATTCACCATTGCAAGAAGTCTAGCACCAAGGTGACCAAGAAATGGGGAAACTAGCTAGGAAAAGGTTTAGCTAAGAAAACCAGTGACTTCTCCACAAAAACATAACAAAATTAGATCAAAAAGCATAACACTTCCTCAAATTGAAAACAATGTAGTGAATTTACGTTTTTGAGGAAGTGTTATGCTTTTTGATCTAATTTTGTTATGTTTTTGTGGAGAAGTCACTGGTTTTCTTAGCTAAACCTTTTCCTAGCTAGTTTCCCCATAACATAATAACCAGTGAATTCTTTATTATGTTATACGAGTATCAAATCTGTACCGGAGTAAAATCGACTACAACGTTTTTTTTTTGAAAAGACTACAACGTTTTTCTAGTTGACTAGAAGATGATGCCCAGGTCTAAATGGGCAAAATTGTCAAAATGTGTCATAAACTTAGTAGTAATTGTCAATTTACACCCTAAACTATCAATTGTAAATTTTTACCTCTTCAACTTGGAAACAATTGCTGATTTGCACAATCTCTGTCAATTTTAACGGATTTCATTTAAATGTCATTATGTGTCATGCACATGATGAGTATAATTGTGTTTTCGTATACTTCAATTATTTTTTACATACTTTTAAATTATTTTTTTAATATTTTTTAATTTTCAATTTTCTTTATAAAAAAATTGTGCTCTAAATCTTCTTTTTTAATATTTTAGGTGTTTTGTTATTTAGACATAGAAGTAGTGAGTCGACAAACACTGATATATTGAATATATATATAGTTATGGAATTAATAATAGTATTGTGTTCTGAATTTAGAATTTTTTTCTCATAGTGGAATATATAACTTTGAAAAATTGGTTCATAACTATTGAAATTTGATTTAATAAATAATATTAATACATACTTTTAAAAAATATTTTTTTAACAATATTTTCTATTTTCTTTAATAATTTTTTTTTGCTCTTAATCTTCGCTTTTAATATTTCAGGTTTTTGTTATTGTTTTAAGCGTAAAAGTAGTGAGTCGACTAGCATTAAGCCACTAATATATATTGAATATATACAGTTGTGAAATAATAATAATAATAATAATAATAATAAATATTATAAATTTAGTATTTTTTTCTCATCGTGGAATATATAATTTTGAAAAATTAGTTCATAACGATTGAATTTTGATTTAATAAATAATATTAAAATTCAATTATACGAAAATACAATTATATTCATCATGTGCCTGACACATGATAACATTTGGATGGAATCAGTCAAAATTGACACAGATGGTGCAAATCAACAGTTGTTTCCAAATTCAAGAGATAAAAATTTGTAATTGATAATTTATGATGTAAATCGATAATTACAACTAAGTTTATTCGAAATTTTGCCAATCTACAATTGTATTCGGCTGTGGGCTGCAACATTGAACCAAAGGGATCACATATGTTATGTGCCATTTGGGTCCAAGGCAGCTAAGGACCGACGTGCAGCAGTGGATTACGGATCAAGGATGGCAGAGTGTTTGGGCCTGAGCTCCATACCCTTTCTTAGTTTTGATTTTGTTCGTCTCTTTAGTTTATCTTGTTGATAATGCGTTTCGGTCTAATTGGGCTAATAGGGCGACATGGCAATTTTGCAAATTTGTGCACGCTGTACTAGCTTATTGTGTTACAGGGGTTATGCTCCCTTGTATGTCAACAATTTCATTTACCCCATCACGCAAATATAAAACGAGACGAAATAAAGTTTTTCCTTGAAAGAAAACAATTCCAAAATGTCTACCTTAGGTAAATAATCGTCGAAAGTAAATAACCAATGAAATTACGAGCGTTAAGAAGCTGAGTTGTCAGATACAGACGCTTTGGTTCCGTGGACCCACTGGTTGAATCTCGCACGTGTGACACCAACTCCCTAGTTTTCACAGCTGAGCCGAGCAGCACATGCCAAATTGCCAACTAATCCCAAACGCCTAGGGGAAAGAATAATATTAATTTGGAAAACAAAATTAAATAGAAAAGAGAAATATATCCGAGGCTGACTGGCTCTGTGGCTCAGCTTCACTCTCCTTCGGTCAGCAGCAGTGTCGCAAACGCGCCAGATTTTTCCACGTGTCTCCATTGCCCCGCTCGTCATAAAATCTATCCGTTAACCCTTTACTCTCTCTCTCTCTCTCTCTCTCTCTCTCTCTTCTGTAACTTCCGTTGAAGAAGAGCAAGAAGAAAGGAAAAGTAGGAAATAAAGATTTCAAAAAGAAAAGAAAAATAAAGATTGGAAATTTTTGGAAGAGGAAAAGGGAAATGGGGAAACTACTCTGTGATCCCCCCACCGTCGCCGAGACATTCCCGACCTTGTCTCCGACGGAAGTCACATGGCGGGACCCGCCGTCGTCGTCGTCGGAGGAGGAGGAAGATGACGCGGCGGCGATCGAGGCCGTAGCCTCGGATCTGGTCGTCGTTGACCAGTCAACGTCCGACGCTGCGTGGGACGCGGTGGTCGGATTGGAGGACCAGCAGCGGCGGCACCTTCAGAAGCTGCACGCAAAGGGCGTGCTGTGGAAGCACCCGGCGGAGGATGTGGCGGTGGTCTTCAGGCTCTCGCACGGCGGAGAGGTCTCCTCCGACGGAAACTGCCTCTTCACGGCGTCGCACAAGGCGATGAACGTCGACGTGCGTGTGGCTGACGCGCGGGAGCTGAGGAGGCGGACGGTGCGGAGGTTCCTGGAGGACTATGGATCTGCGGCCGCGGAGGAGAGGGACGTCATCGGCGACGTCATCCGGCATCTGTACGCGCCTGATCTGAGTGCCGGGTGGGGGATACACGTCATTCAGGAGGTTAAGCTTTTGGCCAAGAAAGACGAGCGCGTGAGTGTCGACTCCGCCATTGACGAGCTTGTTCAGCTCGGCATGCAGAGGTAATCTTTTTCTTCGATCTGTTTTACTTTCACTCATTTGAGATCTAAATTTGTATTCTTTACATTTCCATTGTTGAAGAATCCAGCTTTGTTTTTTGTTGCATAAATAATCAGAAGAAATCGGATAACGTTCACCTGTTTATCATTTAGATCTGGAAATTAGATTTCTTGTTGTCCTAAGATTCAAGTATATTGGGCTTATCTAGGCATTGTATCCATTTGTTTTAAATCTTAGGCTGCTAGAGAAATTTGATGATGGATTGGATGGGATTGTGTTGTTGATGTTGTTTTGGTTTTTGGGTTCTTTTTGAGTGAAGGGAGTTGGCAGCAGAGTCAATCTACAAGGAGAGATGCATCCCAGTGAATGATGGACCAAGTTGGGCCAAATACATGTCGATCTCTGGTTCGCCAGATGATGAATACGATATTATCACATTGCAATACACAGAGGAAGGCTTGTTAACAATCGATGAGAACAGAAGTGGTCATGCCGCGGCCTTTGGAGATGATATAGCCATCGAGTGTCTTGCAACAGAATTTAAGCGAGAGATCTATGTGGTAAGAAGAATTTTTCGGCTGGCTTATATGTTTGTCTTGACGGTGTGGTAGTGAATCCATGTCTGTCTGTGAATCCATTATTTTGAAAGATGTTTCCTTTGCATAGTTTGAACATTAAATTGGGTTTCATTGTACCCAAATGTGAAGAAGGTTGAGTTGTAATGGTAAATGAGGTTGCATTACCTGATTTCAGGAGCAGTTTGCGATGTTTAATTCTCTTTTGTTGAAATCTTATCACATGTTATGCAGTCTTATAGCTGTAGTCCCCTTTGCATATTGCTGTATGTTACTCTTCTTTGATTGCTCAAGTAAAGTTTCATACTTTCTTAAGTGCTCATTTGATACATTGATTTGTTTCATTGGGAAATTAGATAGACTGATTTCTGCAGAGATGAAGTTTTGACATGTACTTGATTGATTATCCATCTTATTAAGCTTTTCTGTCTATATTTACAAATTACAGGTTCAAGCTCATGGATCAGATGCAATGGTTGATGAAGAAAATTGTGTTTTCTTCCTTCCGCACCGTCCAAGAACTCGGATTTGTGAACCACCCTTCTTTCTTTTCATGAAAGGAACAGGTAAGAAATTTCCTCTATCTGAGATACATGCCACTCATTATTCAGTTTCTTCATTAGGTCTCCCTCTTAGCCCACATTTCTGAACATTATCTCATGCAGGTTGGTGTGGTGCTGGAGCTGATCATTATGAACCCCTTATTGCTCATCCCTTGTCCTTCGTTTCCCAGGAGAAAGTTGCTATGGTTCTCTGAGGGCGTTAGTCCTGCAGTTTTGAGGCATTAGAGAGATTGAGTAGAAGTAGCTGTTTGATTTATTTGTTTCATTAGTGCTTCGCATGCAATCTAATTCTCTCCGACTCTTCTCTGAGTCACAAGGGAGAATTCGATCATTGCGCATAGCAGTCATTTTTTGTTAGCTAGAATTGATCGATTATCTTTGACTTCAACTACAGGTTACGGTTCCTGCTCATGAGCAACCCTATGTAGTATTTCAACTGGCATTTTTTTTCCCTGTTGTTGTCATTGAGTTTTATTTTCCAGAGGGGGCATGTTTTGCTAGGAGCTATTTCATACAAGCTGTAACAGTGCCTTATGTTGTAGCTGTAGCTGGAGTCTATCATTTTAATGGAAGTGACTTTTGTTCTCTCAGGTTTCTAGCCTCCTGTTCTCATCTTATTATCTATTCAGCATATCTTACGGAATTGCACATTTGCACCCCAAAAAACAGAAGCATTTCTTACATATAACTGAGATTACTGTTCTTTATTTGAACTCGAATGATACCAACCGAAGGTTGATGTTGATGTTATATGTGGAGGGGACTGAAGTGTCCAGATCCCCACGTTTAAAGAACTCCTAATTCCTAAATTTAATTTGTTCTGCATGGAATTGTGTGGTATAAAATGATACTAAGGAAAGGGTTATAATCACGTTTAAATTTGCCCATCATCTCTGAAGTCATCAGTATCATATGTTTTGAAAATTAGTAAGTTGCTTTCTATGGACAGTAGTAAAGGCTGTAAAGCATTATGACTAAGAGATCTCCTTTTAGACTATGTCCCTCTCTCAAGTTCGTTAGCAAAAATTAATGAAAATGTCTAAGAAGTTGAGATTGTTTTTGCGACTCATTTTTGATTTTTCCTATGGAAGAACGAAGTACAGAGAGACTGCAAATATCTCTAATTGCTCGTATTAATTTGAAAGTAATTAATAAGAAATTAAACCAAAAACTTCTCTCTCTTTTTCAGAATCACTCATTAGAACTGTTTGGTTTTCGCTGGAAACAATATAGCTGTAATTGTCAAGTTTCTGTAGACCAAAAGCACTCTTGTCCATGCTCTCTCACCTTCTCATGAAGCTTCTTCATTCACCAACAATTACATGGACTCCACTATTTCTCTCTTTCTCAGCTCTTTGAGGTAAAGAAGTGGAGGGTCTTTTGCTTATAGAATCTCATAAACCGTCCATTCTGTTAAAAAAGCAAAATTTATATGCCATTCATTGCACATCTTTGTGTTTCTAAAACATCAAAAAGTTGCAACAATCGGATTCGTATGTATATTCATGCATATGCATAATAGGTCAAATATCGAATAGAGTTATGCATGGGAAGGAAGGTTTCTAGATATTTATCGTATACGTACGTAGCCTTTGCTTTACAAATCCACCGGCCACCAACCAAGCAAATCGTTTTCACTTGGTTAGGTTTAGATATTAATTTGGAGTTTTTATCCTTTTCTAATATAATCCCTTCTAATTATGAGCATTATGCACTAATTAAGTAATGATATCGATTAGTACTACAGTATTCTGGAGTATCAAAACTCCTCAGCTTTAGAGTGTTGGATCACTTCATTTTTTCAAAAGTGGGGGCCGCAGAAGTTATCCAACGCTATAAAACTGAGGAGTTTTTCGTATTCCGGAGCACTATAGAATTTTCGGCTCTTGCATGTGATAAAGTAATCTAGGGTTCCATAGTAAAACTAATTGGCAATGGTAGGGATAGTCAAAATCCTTATAACCCACCAGCAAGACCCCTTATTTTCAATGCGAGACTTTTTCTCCATTCACATTCTCAACACGCCTCCGCATGTGTGGCGACATCTCAAGCCAAACGCATGGACAACATATATGAGTGACGATGAGCACGTGTAGCCCGCATTCGACAATACGTATGAGAGAACCTGCTCTGATACCATGATAAAGTAATTTGGGGTTCCATACCAAAACCAATTGACAATAGTAGGAGTAACCCAAATTTTTATAACCCACTAGTAAGATCCTTCATTTTCAATGTGAGAGTCTTTCTTCATTCACATTCTCAATAGCAATACCATGCTCTCTTCATATTTGTGGCACAAATTCAAACAAATACACATAAGTAATACAACAAATTAAAGGAGCTTCTCGTTCCACGGTCTTGCACTATATGCATCGATCTCTTTTCACAAAGTGTTTTTTCTTTGTTGAAAACGTTCAAGTGCCATAAGCCTCGCTACTCAATTATAAGAAGATAAAAGCAAATTACCAGTACCCTAGCTAAGACGGTGTTCTGGTCACTTTTACGGCGATTCTCTTTCTCTTGTAATGCTGAATGTACACTCAAGATATATGAATGACCAGAACTTTGTGATGATATTATCACTTCTCATGCGTCCTTCACATGCATTAAGAACGACGACGGGTGATGGCAAATCAACTATGAAGTATCGGAATGAAGAAGACAAATTAACAATTAAGATGGATCATCATTTAAATGGTATAAGTATGACGGCGTAACGAAGCTAGTTTTTAGAAGATACGTACGTGCATGCATTTGAATTTTTGAGAAAAATTGGTGATCTGTGATCACAAGGAATATAAAGGAAGTAAATTTGTCCGGCTAGCATGTTGTCTTTGTTAGTTTCAAATACATACTCTCACGCAAATTAACATTAAGACATGCCTAAATTGGGAGGCATTTCCTATTGGAAAAGGCATATACTTCATAAACTTGACGATCAGCCAAACCAGCTATTGGAAAAGGAAAAAACCACTGGCGTACATAAGCCTTTTGCTGATGCAAAGTCTTTTGTGTTTCTTAGTGGAGAAGAGGAAAAATGAAAACCATCAACAAGTCGAAAGAGGGAAAATGTGGAAAGCAATCAAAGGGAGGCTACAAAAACAAAAGCACCCCCAAGTATATAAACACATTCTCAACCTGCCTATATGGCTTTCCGCAAAAGCAAACCTAGCTCCCCCCCCATTACATAATTCGTATTAAAAACTAAGTAGCATGAATACCTTTGATCCCACAACAAAATATCCCACGCACCAACCTAATTTTCCTCACTATATATACCTCATAGTATCCACTTCTTTATGTTCAGTCAGATGTGAATCAAAAATCTCACTTGCCTAGCAAACCTCAGTCTTCTCTCAAAGGGCTAGAGATTCATTAAGTTTCAAACCAGCTTTGATAGAATGGATCCTGTCAAGGCTCAAAAGCTTCGAGCCGTGAATCTCTACAAGAAGAGTGATCCGTTTTTACAAAGTCTTCTTCTTCATTCCCTTATTGCACTAGCTTGCAGCTTATTTTGCTCCTACTCTTATTCATTTCCCAATTCTTTTTACACCATCAAACACCTCTTGTTTGATTCCATTCCGAGTACTTGGTCGTGGTCCGTTAACCCTAGCTGCCTATTTGTGGTGGTCAATTTCATTGTGATGTTCCTTATTGGAGAATCAAGGCTCAGTTGCAAGCAATCGTCAACTCCGCCCACTGAGATTTACGATGAGTACGTTGCGAGGGTTCGAAGTCTCAGGAGACGTGCCTCCAAGACATGTCCAGAGATCAAGAAAGAACAAGTGATCTTAGGTCCGACCGAGGACGTCAATGCTTATGGGACTGAAGATCACAATGAGGTTATTGATGAAGTTTTACTGAAAGAAGAGAATGCTGATGATGATGAAGATTTTGAAGAGTGTGAGGAATATCGTATGGAAAACGAAGAAGAAGAAGAAGAAGAAGAAGAAGAAGAAGAAGAAGAAGAAGAAGAAGAAGAAGAAGAAGAAGAAGAAGAAGAAGAAGAAGAAGAAGAAGAAGAAGAAGAAGAAGAAGAAGAAGAAGAAGAAGAAGAAGAAGAAGAAGAAGAAGAAGAAGAAGAAGAAGAAGAAGAAGAAGAAGAAGAAGAAGAAGAAGAAGAAGAAGAAGAAGAAGAACATGTTGTACAAGAAGAGATTGAAGTACAAGAGGAGGAAGATGTGGCTGTAGGGATACCAGCTGAGGAACTAAACAAAAGAGTTGAAGACTTCATTGCAAGGGTTAATAGGCAAAGGTGGCTTGAAGCTAGATTTTTGGTTTATAGTACATAAGCTTGTTTGATTAGTTGCTTTCTGGGTACCATTTGAGACAATAACCAGAGTTTCAATTTGTTATTAACAATTTTATTACAGAATGGATATCATTCCCTGTAAAATCAGTGATGAATAATAATGAATTTGCTCCCATCAGTAAGGCATGCACAAGAACACATTTGCTGTAAACTAATTGAATATGAACTTATAAAGCACTACACCATCGAGCTAGCTACCCAGAAAGCTTGATCAACATGGACTATTGGAGGCTCAAACAAGCATGAGAGATTGACGTCATGCACCGTTCACCAAAGGATTAACAGATATTCAAATTAAGAAATGTATGAAGAAGAAGGAGAATGCATATAAAAACACAACTTGATCGAGTACAAGCTGTACAATAAGAATTGAAAAGTGTTATAGATTAATTAGAAGGAAATAATACAATTAAAAAAGAACAGATCGACTTGATCAACAGTAATGTTTTATGCGAGATCTTGCATCTCAACTTTACTTTGTTGTTGATTAATAGTTACGATTCATAATTAAACATGGATGTCTCAAAAGAAAACTCATATGCATAAACATTGATTATTTGAATTTGTTTTGTGATATATCGATGTTCGATCATGATCGACGACGATTTGTGTATGTATAGATCATATCTCTCCATCTTTTATTAATTTGATTTCATCTTACTGTTATGCAAACCAAGTACTAATCATGTTTACTTTTTTTTTTAAGATGGCGATAATTCATTGAATGATAACATCAATAAAAAGTCCCACCGGATTACTCGGCCCGATAAAAAGAAACCCTGCCTATAAGCATCACTGTTGTGAATCACGTTTGAACTGCGCCCTCACAGACTTACTGATAGGGCCATCCCCATCAGTGCCGCCATTTCTAGAACCAAACAGCTCCAGCGTCCTATCCAGCTAGTGTACCCGAAGCTCTAGACACCACACCTGCAACAAATTCAGCATGCACGGAAGCCCAGACACCTAAACATCTAAGTCACTATCTTCGGCGGGTAAGCCCGGAACTGCACCAATTCAAGTACACTGAAGACACATGCGGGTGTCATGACATGAGAATCCTGTTCATCGAATGTGTCCCTCATCAATTTCAGATCCAATACACCAGAAGTCTTAATACAGAATTACCACATGAGTAAACCTCATCCGAAAATTCATCCGCATCCTAACCATGTTTACTTGAGGGATCCTTTACTTAATTATCAAATTTAATTTCTTTTCTCACAGATATATGTAGCTGCATGCCAGCATGGAGAATATATATACGGCAGTCAACCTTGACTGAGTTAAGTTTTGTAGGAAAAGAGAAATATTCTCGCCTAGATTCGGGAGTTTCGCAAGGAAATGAGGCTGGGACATGGAACGTACCCTACTACTGCGTTGATTTTGACATCTAAAATTCCTTCCTTGGCTGTGAAGAGAGGATAAGCAAATTTAAAAGCACGCAGGCATACTGGAGCTCCTAGTAAACTATATATATATATATATATTTGGTGAACGAGAACTAACACAACTAAGAAAAGTTTTCAAACATATCAGAAGCCAAAACACTTGCTAAACGAGGAAAAGGATGTTGAAACCAGTTTGAGGTGGAAATCAAACTTGAAGCATTTGCTGCGACTAGATCTGCTGCTGCATTTGTTTCTCTACTGGCTCAATGCCAGTTAACATTCCAAAAAGAGGATACTAGACTCTAAATTTGTCGGAGCCATGGAATCAAAGACCATTCAGCTGTCATTTTCTCTGAACATAGTGTTATAATGGTTAGTGTGTGATCCCGTATCACACAATTATCGTACATTTAGGCACTAAAAACGGGTCAACACAGCTTAGACCAAACGCAAGGCAACAATGCAGGCTTTAACTTTAAACAAGGAATCAACACCATCCGAACGTCCACGCGTTCGGTATGGCAAACGGAAAGTACCAGGACAGGCCATGTACAAAAAACAGGATTCCACATCGAAGAACAACAAAAGACTCCATACTCAACCACCAATATAAGTAACACATTTATGACAGATACAAGGTACGCCCGTTACTCTACCAATACTATTGTTACACTCCATACATTCTAATTAGAGCATTGGAGAGTCGAAGGCGGGAACACCTCGTCAAGACTCCTAACGCCCGTTTGGTGTATTGTTCTTAACAATAGGTAAATGACGACATACGCGCGATAGACCAGGTTAGCCCGAAACAGGCTCCATCCGCTCTTCTGCTAAAGACCCTTACGGAACTTGGTAGAAACAATAATTAGCCTTTGGCAATCTGACTCAAGAAATGCATTCTGAAGACCCATCTTCTTTGCCAACTGTAGATCTAATAATATACCTTGGGCTTCAACGGCTTCTGCTGAAATCGACTTGGTCAACTTTGTCTCACCGTGTACCTTATTACCTCGAGAGTCTATAATAAGAGCTACAAGACCAGACGACAAAGTGACAGGATCCCAAGATGTATCCGTATTTATTTTTAGGGTATCAGCATAAGGGTTCTTCCAATGCCTCACATCTTGCCTTTCTTGATTTGCAAAAATTTGTACTTCCCTACCTTGAACAGTCAAATACTCTTCTGCTGCTTCGAAAGCCATATTTGTTATGACTAAAGACTGCAAAGGAACACCTTCAAAAACTGCTTTGCACCTGTATTTCCAAATATACCAGAGCAAAAACGAAATGAGAGTAAAAACTTGTTGACCCTCATCCACATGATACTTGGCTTAAGCAAGCAAGATTTCCACCCAACATGGAAATGAAGAAATTTGGTGAGGTTCTACCCTATACCCCAAAGGGTGTGCAAACCAAACTTGTTTGACTCATGGGCATAAAAAGAAACAATGCCCCAATAGTTTCTGGAGCCCCGTCACATAACAAGCAAATGTCACTACTTCTCAGATGGTGATAGTGTAGAATGTACTACCAGAATAAGTATTATAGCTGACGAAATAAAGAAAAACAGGCCGACGACTTTTTGTCTGCTATAGTTTTCAGTCCTCGGCTATAGTTTTCAGTCGTCGTTGTTTGTGAAGGAAAAATCATCGGCTATAGTTTCGACCAAAGCCGATGACATATTTAACTATAGCCGTTGACATTATTAAGTCGTCATCTATAGTTATTTATTACAGATCTAGGCAGCAACTTAATCATTCAAAAAAAAAATCGGTGAGAAAAACATAAAATGCTTTCAAATCATTGGGTGTTGTAGGAAGCTGTCTAAAATGAGTTCGTAAAGCTATATCTCGTTACATATATATACGTACGTATATATATATGTGTGTGTGTGTGTGTGTGTGTATTGATTCATTGTTGATTTTGAGTTGAGTTGAGTTGATTTTGAGTTAAATTCAATGAATATATATATATAATTATATGTTAATTGTTGATATATAGTATGTGTGTATATATATATATATGTTAATTTGTAATTAAGGAGTAGAAAATTAATGTAATTTGTAGTTTAAAAATCGATATATATAAATACAATTATGAATTTTTAATTGGTGCATGTATATATATACAGTTGAAATTTTTAGGATGGACAAGAGTTGGATTTGCCTTCCAAAATGGGATCGAAGATATGACATTGGAATGTGGAGTTTTTTGGAATATGTGAAGGCTAATGCTAACGGGAAAACAATTCATTATTGTTCTTGTTCGAAATGTCAGTGTCGGAACGATTTGTATCATTTTTCTATTGATATAGTATGAGAGCACCTGAAGAAAAACGGGTTTTGGGATAAGTACACATGTTGAATTTATCACGGTGAAACATCATCAGCGGGTCAGCATGATCATGGGCAATTTTCTGAGATGGCCAGTACATCTAATAATCTAACAACAAGGTTGATCAACGATGTGTTTCTTTATGAAAGCAGTGTATTTCTCAAGCACAGGATATCCCTTCTGTCGTTGAGGGTTTCTCTCTTATTGAGCCAATTCAGCAATTACCTAGAGCTATCCACATTGTCGGTGTTGATAAGTACAACAAGCTGATTGCCTTCCAACAGACTCCGTTGTACAGCAGGTGTAATAAGACTGTTCTTGAAAGTATCATGGGAGTAATGAAGGTCAAAGTGGAGAACTAATTGAGTGTCAAGGCTGTTGATAATTATTTGGAGTTGAATATTTCAATGCTGTCCCCCGGTCATCGCCTTCATACCACTCATTGTAAGGTGCGACATATCTTGAAACATCTTGGCCTTACCTACATCAAAATTCATGCATGTAGATATGATTGCATTCTCTTCTGGGGGTGAAGATGCTTAAGGGAATAATCTTGAAAACCTTGATGCTTGTCCGGTATGTCACACGAATAGGTATTAATTGACTTCTGCAGGGAATAAGAAAGTTGTGAAGGTACTTCGGTGTTTCCTGCTGATTGATAGATTGGAATGGTTGTTCATGTCTACACACATGGCCAAAGCTATGAGATGGCAAACTAAGAGGGATTTTCCTGATGATGATACCCTTATACACTTTGCTAACGGAGAGGCTTGGAAGCACATGGTTAGGGAGTTTTCTCATTTTGCATTAGAGGTCCAAATTTTTTGGCTCAGGCACTCATATGAAGAATTCAACCCTTTTGGAAATATAAGTCTTCAATACAATATATGCCCAGTTATTTTGGTACCATACAACCTTCCTCCATGGATGTGCATGAAGAATGAATATAATATGCTGACTATGTTAATTCCAGGGCTGAGTTATCCAGGAAAGTGTCTTGATGTGTATTTGAGACCCTTGATTGAGGATCTTAAGTACCTAAATAACGTTGGCAATCTCACTCATGACTAGTACAAAAACGAGATGTTCTAGATGCATGCCATGCTTGTTGGCACCATAAGTGATTTTCCTGCCCACGGGATGTTGTCGGACAACGTTACCAGGGGATACAGTGTTTATCCAGAGTGCATGACTATTGATTGCGGCAGACTTCATTGCAGGAAGATTGTGCAAATGCATCACCGTTGTTGGCTTAGACTTGATCACCCATGACGGGAGGACGACCAGGCATTTGATAGGACTGTAGAAATTAATGTGCAACTCAGGAGATGAACGGGGGAGAAAATTTTGGAAGTGCTGAATGAATACGATTTTGGGCAGCTCAGCAATCATCCTGATATAGTGGCGGCAATACCTGATAGACCCGACATGTATAAATTTTGGACACATAAAAGCATATTTTGAAACTTTTATACTGGTTCGAGTTGCCGATTAGGCACAACCTAGATGTCATGCACATAGAAAATAATGTGTGCGAAAGTGTGGTGGGCACAATGTTGAATTAGGAGGGGAAAATTAAAGATGACCCTAAGGCACGCATTGATCTGAAAAGAATGGGTATACGAAAACATTTGTGGTTGAGAGAAGGGAAGAAAAAAATGGCTCAAACTCCTTACACCGTCAAGTCTGAGCAGAAGAATGAAATTTTTAGGTGGATGGGTAATGTTAGGTATCCTTCAGGCTATGCAGGAAATATAGGCCGATATGTTAACTTCCGGGATAATAAGATGTACAGATTAAAGAGCCATAATTGTCATATACTCCTTCAACGTCTCTTCCCTATTTTCATTCGATCATACCTGCCCCGTCAGGTGGTAGAGCCGTTAGTAGTGTTGTCAAGATTCTTTGAGAAGTTATGCACTAGAGAAGTGAAAAAATCAGACCTAAGGGAAATGAAAGAGGACATCATTTTTATCATGTGCAGATTTGAGAGGATATTTCTCCCAAATTTTTTTGACATCATGCATCACCTGATGATCCATCTTCCCGAACAATTGTTGCTTACTGGTCCAGTACACTACATTTGGACGTATTCCATGGAAAGGTACGTACGATTCAACATCTGAATTTTTAGTCTGTTTTTATATAATTATATTTTTTAATAATCATCACATGGACTTTGTAATTTGATAGACAAGGAGAAGACTACAAAGACTATGTGGCTAATAAATCTGTACCTGAAGGGTGATAGCTGAAGCATATTTTGCGCACGAGTGTGTAACGTATACCAAGTTGTATTTGGGAGCATTGGAGGACCCTCTACAACATATGCTGGTAGATGAACCACAGTTCAATCTTTCTATCATCTCCAATGATGTTGAAGTATATGAACAGTTGTCAAAGTCGTACTAGTTGGTACCATATGAGCTAGTCATTGCCCATTGATGGGTATTGATTAACTGTCCAGAAGTTCAATACTGGAAAAATATTCATCTTTACTGCCTTGTGGTTGCCGGTGATCTTGAGTACCACAATAGAAAGTTTGCAAACTATTTTGCTGGTTGGGTACATATATATATATATATTTACTTCTATATATATAAATTAATTTCAATTTTCATATTTAAAATTAAAGGCTGCCTCTCCAGGCCCTCACATGTCGGCTCAACATGTCTCGTTCCTTCATGTGTTTGTATACCACACATTCGCTGGCCAGAACCTTCTCCCTCTATGGCTTAATCTCCACATTCCTCTGAGGATGAGGCTGGTGCTTCAGGTAGTTCCTCAGGGGGGGGGTACGTGGTCCACTGCCTCACCTCATCTTGCCCCGGGAGATACCTGTCATACCTGCTCTCGATGATCAGGGAGTGTCTTTTCCATGACAACTTGGTTTCACTACCCTGGAAGAAGCATACGTCTATGTGCTCTTTGATACACCTCTATATAGTGCGAGGTATCAAAAATATCAACGTCAGAATCGGATAAATATTAACAACCTCGGTTATATACCCTGGAAGAAGCATACATCTATATGCCCTTTGATACACCTCTATATAGTGCGAGGGTATAAAAAACATCGACGTAGGAATCGGGTAAATATTAACAACCTTGGTTATTTAATTTCAAACTTATTAATAATTTGTATATTAAATTGGGTAACTATGTTCAATCTTTTTACCTTATCTTAGCCAAAATAGACGCTGGAGGCAACGGAAAAAAGAATAGAGACCACTTGAGAGGACGATCAACGACAGTGAAAAAGTGTTCATAGAGACCAGACATGATGGATCAGTAATTTTGGGAAAGAATGCGCGCAGGTACTCTAGTAAAGTAGGAAGTATCATACGTGATAGAGTCCTAGTTTTGTGGGCAGACTGATCCTCTGTGCCACAGTGTGTGAGTGACATGGTGAATAATGCAATGTCACTGAGTTAATTATATATTCATTAATTATGTATGTCTACCCTTATTAATTAAATTCGAATAAATATATAAATATTATCATTTATATATACATTTACAGGTGTGGTTTATTGTGCTGGAGGAGCTCAAATGCACGTGGGTAAATGACGTGCAAGGAAAAAGGTGATGGGATCCGACTAATATTTTATATATTTAGTTATATTTTGTTGATCATTTATTGTCAAATTTTAACATTTGTATTGCATTAATATAGGTACAATGAGTGGAAAAGTGAGCTAAAAAAGTACTGGAAGAATCACGGTAACCTCCGTATGGGTATCCCTAGCGAGTTTATGTATAGAGAGTACGAGCGGCACTAGCTTCTACCCCACTCCAACAACCCAAAATTTGAGGTATGTAACATCATATTTGTGTTTAAATTCTTGTATCGTATTTGACGAAAATAGTTTCCTGATTAATTTTGTTTTGATATATGTTTATCCAATAAGGTCATTTCTGTAATAAACGTGGCGAACCGGGGAAAAATAAAAAGAACCATCATGCCGGTTCTAGATCCTTTGCGGGTTGGATGGAGGAGGCCGCCCAACATCCTGAAGTCCCCCTGTTGGAGTATACGATAGAGAAAGCGTATCCTCAGTGCCCAAAAGATATTGTAAGTCTTAAGCCCTTATAACTTAATTAACATATTTGCTTATATATGTATTTTCTCTAAAAAAATTAATGTATGTTTAATAATATGTTATTTTGTTTTTCTTATCAATCAGGAGAGAATGCAAGAGGTGACTCCAGAGGTGTTGACTCAGATCGTGAGAGAGCAATGGCCTGAGACCCAGGATGAGGACCTCCCCCGGGCCATCTCTCAGATTGATCAATCTGACCCGATGGTAGCAACGAGGATCATGGCTGAGATTTTCCCACCAAGAGGGAACACCTACTATTGTAGGGGTTTAGGACAGAAGGGCGACATAGTCTTGAAGAACACCCGGCTTCTCACATAAGTGGGGAACTTCTAGAGCTTCTCAGCTACAGGAACAAGTTCAGAGGTAGGCGATGGAGCATCAGAGCGAGATGGAAGAGACTCGGAGACAGATGGAGGAGATGGAGCGGGCGAGATTAGCCGAGCAGACTATGTTGGCTTCCTGGTTTCAGGATTGGACTACACAGCTTCAGGCTTCTGGAATCTCGGTCCCAGCCCCACCTCTATTCCCTTTTTCTGCTCCACAGCCGCAGGAGGATCCGCAAGCTCCTGGTGGTAACGCCTCTGTTTTCGATCACATAGATTTGGATAACCCTTAGTGTAGGTCTAATGTGGGTGAATATGTGTTTTGTTGGTGAGGATGTGTTTGTTGGTGAATATGTGTTGTTTGCTATTGTGTAAATAAAATTATGCAATTGCAGGTTCTGGGAATAGAAATCTAGAATCTGCATTTTTTTCTTCAGAAATCACCCATTATAGTCGACGACATTAGTCCCACTCGTAGGCTAAAAGATTTAATAAAAATTACAGTTTCATACTATAGCCGACGATGTTCAAATACTATAGCCGACGACATCATTTGGGACTAGTCAGCTATAGTCTTATTCGGGTCAACCATTTTGATCACCGGGGAAGGTTTTGCCGACGACATTATCGTCGACAAAAGTTTTAACTTAATACCGACGACAGCTACCAAAGTCGTCGACTTTACTTTCACCGACGCCCTTCTCCTGATGAGGCTATAGCCGACGAACTGTCATCGGTTAGAACTATAGCCGAAGGCATTGTCTAACGGGTCGACGACTTTTGGTCGTCGGCTATAGTCATTATTCTAGTAGTGATGGCATTAAGAGGAAAAATACCATGTAAAGCTTTCCAAACAAAAAATCTTATCTTCAGACGAGTTTTCACATTCCATACCCATTTCCAGATTGAAACAGGAATCATATAAGATGTAAATGGAACATCAACATCAACTGTATTACCTTGCAGAAAGGCGAGGTATTTGTATCCCGACTTGACCGTATATTGACCCGACCGAGATGGAGTCCAACATAACAAATCTTTATAATTCCGAGACCCAATAGGAATAGCTCCAATTGCATTTCGCTATGAAGGTAATAGAATGTCACTTACTGAATATAGGTCCCAAGAACGGCTCTGGGAAGTGATAAGATTAGACACAAACATATGTGGTTAGGAAGATAGTGAGAAAGATTATATGAAGGTACCGAAGGAATTCAATTTTCTCGCCAAACATGTAGTGAATCACCATTATCAACTTGATATAACAAAGCAGACTTGACACAAAGGCTAAAAGTTTGAATACTTATATACGTATATATTACTCCAATATATATACCAACATCATGTGGTATAAACTTATATACGTATGGTCTTTTCTTGTCTGCAAATACATATAGTTGGTTATGGTCTCGCGCAAATTGTGCATGCGTTTAATCAATAATAGTTTATTGACTTGAAAGCTCTCACTAATATAGATTGTCTGATATATATTGCTAATATTGCCTCTTCAAGACCATGAACCGCTCTCTTGTCTCTATTTGGTGAAGCTGGCTAGGTCGATCGACCACCACCGGTACATACATTTCCCGGCCGTTATCGAAACAAGAAGGTTTTTAATTAATACATATTAAGTTTAAACCTGTGGACAAACTAGTAATGGTCAAACTTTCTTGTATATATATTACGTAGAGGTCGCACTCCAGTCACTCATGCTCACACATGGGAATCGAATATCCGAATACGTACATATGTTCAAACTGCTATATTGGTAAATTGAGGAAAAAATTCACCATTGGGTGTGTTGTTTGCAAGTGATCTCAATGTCATGCTCAGAATTTTCGAACGACATTGCCTGAAATCTTGAACTGATTTTCTGTCCATCCAAGATAAAGAATGCTGATGTGTCACCGAAAAATTTCAAACTCAAAGGCTATTAACTTCATTTGGCGCTCTTTATTAATTTTTTAAATTTATTTTTATTTCTTTTCAGTTTTTTTTTTCAGTTATTGTTTTTCTGATCTCTCTCTCTCTCTGTACTGACGCCGACAAAAAGTCACTAGCTGACCACCAAATTGGTCGGCCTTGGTGTCAAAATCCTCGCCTCGGTCTCGTCTCTGTTTTCCCCAGCATGTGAGCATGCAATTTGCATTGAACAAAGCCAGGAAACGAAGAGAAAATCTAGGATTTCTGCCCGATTTGGCCGTCGCCGTCGGCGGCGTTTCAGGCCTAGAATACCTTGTCGCACTCGAGGGGTTTTGAAGCCCGTTAGACCAGGAAGCGCGGGTGGAGGCGAGTCAGCGGTGTGGCAAGAGACAGAAGCAGCATCGACGCTGCCTTTCGATCTCAATCGCATCGCTCTGCCCCCAAGTTCTAGCTCAAACGCCGCCGCGAATCTCATCCCTTCAATCCTAGGCCACCTATCGCGAGGACGTGGGCCACGAAGAACCTGGTCTGGCAGACTTCGCGGGTAAAAATTTTGGTGGAAGTGATGGGTTATGTTCTACTGGTTCCGACCCGCTGCTCTACCTATTCTTATTCCCCTTCCCGACGAGGAATTTCGCGGGGTGTGTTTGGAGGTGATGAAGAATTGGGGGCAAGGGGATTGGAAAGTAGTGGAGATTTTGAAATTGCAGATGTCTTCGAAGGCGATGGAGGTGGTGGTGGCTTCATCAACTCCGCCGACATATCTCCCTCTCACAAACAGCCTCGGCAGCACCACTACCTCTTTCCCGAAGCTACAATTCATAGCCAAAACCAACAACCCCGATTGACTTCCACAACCCAATTAATATTGTTATGAACGTGCATCGATCTTCAAGAATTGTGTTCGAGCGCAAAATATCTCCCGCAGAGAGATCCTTCCACGAAACAGTCTCTTTTAACAGGTTCAGATAGCTTTAACCACAGGTACCGGTTTATCCTGTATCGTGTGCTTCGTATGCTGGCGTGCCACCGTTCTTCAACGGAATATGGACTATTTACAGTAGCCTGACTTCTATATAAAGCGATTTAGACAGGGAGAGCACCAACCCAGTCCGAATAAGTCCTTTTTGCCTAGTAACCTAGGACTTTTGATATCTGTCTCTAGCAGAGCCTTCGAAATCGATACCTCACACTCCCTTATCAGTGCAAAGCAGAGCAACTTCTCTGACGATGTGTTGAGAACACTTGGTTCCTTAGAGTATCCAAACTCTCAGCCCACAGCTGACAAGCTCTTCAACTTTCCAGTAGCAATTTGCTTCCTTGGAGTCACAATACTCTCACTCGACAGGTGACAAGCACTTTGACCTTCTGGTTGCAAAGAAGATAGAATCTCGAAGACGAGATGTCTACTTAGGTGTACTCGCGTATAGAAAATATTTTGTATTTGATCGGGGACCTCTTCCACAAAGCTCTTACTCTCCTTATATACTCGCATACCAGCAGTCATTTAATTCTATTAAAATTCCTCTGTTCTTGCTCTTAGAATCCCAATATAACTCCAACACCAACACATGGGTTATTAATCCTTATAGATATTCAATACTATCACAACTCTTCTATCAAAGAAACCTATCTGAGATAAAACAGATATGATAGACATCCAAGCCGCATAGAATCAGCTAACTAATGAATCACAGCTCTAACTGAACTCTATTTCCTGTACTCGGCTGCTCGCCAAGCTCTCTTATAATTCACGGGCCGCTCGCCAAGACTTCAGCCATTCTTGGGCCACTTGCCAAGACTTCAGCCATTCAAGCCCAATATGAAATATTTATTTCAGGCCCAAACATTGCCCCTCAAGTCTTGAACTTGAATTACCTGAACAAGCGAAAAGACTTGAATATTACCCGACTGACGCGCTGTTAAACCAAACGGTAACATAACACCTAAGTGCCACGTTGCACGACTTATTCGAAGAGTTACATCATTCGGCTGACGTAATATAAAAGCACTAGTCTCCATCAACAAAATCTCATTCCCCAACAAGACCTTTTCACTTGCCTTGATCCTGCACTCTCAACTTTCTCAATCAAAAGCTAAGACTTTTCATTCTCAACGTCGTTCATCTTCTCCGATCTAGAAAAATGCCTCATCGCAAAGACATATACATTCCTCATGAAACCCAAGACGTCAAGAGATTCTCCAGACACCTCAAAGCTGTCGCCAGATGACACAACCCAGAGGTCGTCTGCACCCTTTCTATAGACCCAAGCGAAGGTACTGGCCTTCTTGGTCCCTTCCTGGATGTTCCAATAAATTCAGAGCTATTCAATATCCTTCGCCATCCCATCTGTAATTCATCATTGATAGTCCAAGAAAACCCCAGGGCAGACCCAAAGGAATGGACCCACAAAGATACACTTTGTCTCATTGGGAGATGGCCGCACCCAAGCGTAGAAGATCTCACCTGGTACCGGCACCATCGCGAACAAGATATCGACCGGTGGGAAATAGTTGGAATCACTCAACTCATCGACCTATGCTTTTATCTCCCAGCTGGTGGCAACAGAGCACCGTTCGCCACAACCATGTGCTTCTGGGATTGTATAGCCAATTGTTTCCGTCTCCCCTGTGGTGATGTAAGTATTACAATGCTCAATTTATACACCATCTTTGGAGTTCTTGCCTTTGCGAACCCCTGGTCGCTCAATCAATACCATGGGACACCAATCCAAGCCTCCCTCAACCGTTCTTCTTCCTATTCTTCCTGGGTAAAGCACTTTGCACAGGAGGAAAAAGACATAGACCAAGGAGGAATAGCTTTTCTAGAGTACTGGCTATCGAAGTACATCTTCCGTCCCTCTTCTGCAAAGGTCAACAGATGTTAGACCATCCTTGCCGAACGCTTATTCAACGGTGAACAACTGGGCTTGGTTGAATCCGTTCTCGCCTACATCTACTACGGCTTGAGGCGAGTCACACTTTCAAAGCTCGACCTTAATCAACCAGGACCACTCTGGATGGTAGAGTTCTGGTTGCGAATGTACTTCCCATTCTTCTGCCCATCAGCACCTCCTGCCTTTGAAGATCAGAAGCTATTGGGCCAATCGTTGGTTTCTACACCAACTAGGACCAGACCATGGTCCTATATCAATTGCTTCAATCATCTCTACTTGCATAAGGAATTTCCAACCACAGCAGTTGACATCATATTAAGTCGTCGCCATCTTAGCCTCCTTGCGAGTGGATTTATGCCTTCGCCAGAGCAAGACCCTCTCGCGAGGAGCTTCTTCATTTAGTGCAACACTTGCAAAGACCTGCCAGTCCCAGACTTAGCGAGCCCCGGGTATGAACTGTATGCCCCTAACCATTTCTCCAGACAGTTCGGGCTCACACAGGATGCACCCATGCCCTTTGCCAATTCTGTGAGCAAATATACTCTCTGGCGATGAGTAAGTCATCCTCTTGCAGCAGAAGTGCAAGATGAACACTTTGGCTTTCCAACAATAATGCTTCCTATCATATCAAAGCCACTAGTGATTTCTCATTCGGTCACCGAGTCGCACCAAGTATGGTGCTCCCAGCTTTGGGAAGAGATACGACACAAGGGACCGCTCGCATGCTTTGCCTCTATCTTCCATGATTTTGGCAAAAGATTTTCAAATGAAGGGGACTTGGCTGTTATCAGCAAGACTTTCAGGAACGTAAGCACATCACCCTGGCCACAGGTATGCCTCTTCATCCAAAAATGCCACATGTATTAGCAATTTCTGATATTGTAACTAATCAACCTTCCTTCTTAAACACAGCACGCCCTTGAACCAGACGTGACTGTGGCCTTTTTAAGAAGAAAAGATCCAATCCTTCTGAGCACCCTGTAAGTATTTGCATTCATTTACCCAAAATTATATCTGATTTTATCACTGAGTTGTAACTAACCCAAATTCTTTAACAGTCTCAGAAACGCAGGAAGATCCACTTGAAGTCCAAAGAGCTTCAAAGTGGAGCTTGGCTAGCTACAGAGATCATAAGCAGGGACAGACAAGCAAAGTTTCAGGCTCAAGTCTTCTATGCTTCGTTTGATCAGAGGAGTGACAAAGCCTCCGGGGCAAGTGCATGTTCGGCACTGGTCTTCACCATTGCACAATGGTTATGTGCCAATCCCAAAAGCCTGCCCACGCTCTCCCAATTCGTTGACCTCTTGATTCAAGGTTCCAGGGAGTGGCAA
The DNA here is from genome assembly GCA_946800695.1 of Geum urbanum. Lineage (NCBI taxonomy): Eukaryota > Viridiplantae > Streptophyta > Magnoliopsida > Rosales > Rosaceae > Geum > Geum urbanum. The sequence goes on from OX327003.1 coordinate 62,932,026, forward strand.
GAACTATGCAAGGACGAGGCCTTTGCAAGTACTTACCCAGATCAACATTTTGATATGGACATTATTTCGAAGGCCAGCATCAGACCGCTGAAGTTCTCATCTGATGACTCCTTCATTGGGTATTTCGACCCAGAAAGGTTTACAGCCCTGAATGGTCTTCCATCTTTTGATTTGTCATGGGTTCAAGTCAAGAAGAGCCAAAAGCCTCAGGTATTCATAGTGAGTTGGAATGATCATTTATTCGTCCTCAAAGCTGAAGGTGAAGCCTATTATTTAATAGACTCACTGGGAGAAAGGCTCTCTGAGGGATGCTGTAAAGCTTATATCCTGAAGTTCGATGATTCCAGCATCATATATGGTAGTGAAGATCATGATACAGGTCATGAAGTCATCAACAGCGGTAAAGACTGTTGCAAGGACTTCATAGCCCAATTTCTAGCTAGAATCCATCGAGCAGAACTCGAGGAAGAAGAGAAGAACAAGCCTGTTGATAGCATCGTGTTATTCCGTCACTTGCAGATTGCATTTCAATCTTGCTTCATTCCTTCCTCTTCTGGCGAGGGCACAAGTACTCAGGATGACCAAGTCATCACAAAGCCAGAGCAGCAAATCCCCTCCTCGCCAGAGCACTCAGTTGTCAAACCACTGTCATTGGTCGAGGTTAATTTAGAACGCGAGGACCCAACTCCTTCCTCGCCAGTGCTTCAAATTCAAGCAACTGAGGAAACACATTCATTGTCTCTCACACAAGTAAGAACCTTTTAACTTACTTCATTCTGAATTATTAATTATGATTGATCCTGATAACATATATTTGTATTCTAGTCCAAAAGCGTTCCTGTAGACACTGAAGTTCATGAGATAACTCCCACAAGTCCAAAGGAACAACCAATCCTATCAGGCCAAACACCTGAAACGGCCGCCAAGGGTCAGCCTGTCAGTTCTCCAGATGTCAATGATGAAAATCTTAAGTCTATGATTGAAGAAGTTACTGCACCATTTTCATCACAAGGAGCCTCTTCTCAGTTACTCAGACCACAAGAAGAAACAATACAATTGCAAGAAATTGTAAGCAAACTGGGTACACTGAGCTCTTCTTCTGACACTGATGTCACTATTCAGGACATCCTTTCTGGGGATCTGGATTCTCCTCACAACATCCAAGCCGTCTGCATCCAAATCAAGAACATGAAGGCCACCGCCCCTGCAGACTCAATTCCCTGCCTGAACGAACTTTAGGAGAACCTCTCTCAACTCTTGAGCCAAAGTGAAGCCTACCAATGTCTAAAGCTCGAGGCTGATTGTAAGAAAGAAGCAACAGAGACATTGGAGTGTCAAACTCGAAGAGAGAAAGAGAGAATCCAGGCGATTCTAAAGGACACATCTACCCAACAAGAAGCCTTAAGAAACAAAAAGGCTAGAAGGGAAATTCTAAAGGCTGAACTTGCCATCCTTGACGCTAAAATAGATGTCCTGCAAGCAGATGTCCTTAAACATAATGTAGGCCAGATCGTGATGAAAGGCGAGAGCCAAGCTCAGCTCATGCAGGAGGCACGAGAAGAAGCAAAAAATGCTCGCCAGACGGTCCACCAAGCATGGGTGGCCTTGGAAGTTTCTAAAGCAACAGTGAGGAAATTTCCCCACTTATTGTAAATTTAATGGGCCTCAGGATTCAAGCCCTATTTTATTTGATCCAAAATTCTTTAAGTAGTTATTCATTCAATCCAAATTTTGGAAACAAAGTGTGAATTAGGACCAACAACGAGAATGGGCCTCAGATTTAGGCCTGGTCCAAACTTGTTCCAACGAAACTAGCCTCACTTATAAGCTACAACCGTTCGTTTGATTTGATTGTTCAACATTAAATGGAATTCAATTCCATGCTTGGAATCTGTATCGAGTCAAACAATCAAATCCTTGAAATATGTTTTACCTGCCCCAAAAATCTTTCATTTATCATGCTCTCTTCATGGGTAGATAAACTGTATCGTGGTTCAATTCCAGTTAGACGCATGTCTTCTATTTTCGGGTGTAATTACTCTCGCAAAGCCTTACCGTTATGACTCCTTCCTATAAAATGTTTCCCTTTCCTTGTCTTGTGAAACAACTTCCTCGCGAGAATGAACTCCCCTCTTGTTCTTTTGCTCTGGTCTTCCTACCTAAAGAAACCTCCAGATAAAATCTTTCATGTCGTGTTCCTTAGATAGTGATATCCACGTCCAAACCTGGACTAGATAGCAATATCTTCGTCCAGGCGTTGCCTTGGCTATCCCAACTTGTGTCAGTAGAAGAAGGGAAAGCCACAATCCCGAGGTTGAAAAATTTCCTCGTCTTCCTCCGGTGCACACGATCCGTTTCTATAACATAGAGGCTGTAAGCCCTATGAACATGGCTGCACTGAGGGGGAAAGATAGGAGCCTCAAACCCGGGAAAAAAGGCAACAAACGCCAAGTCTAGTGTAAAGGGTCTTCTGATCTTATGCACTAGCTTCCTTGGTGTTTCAAATCCTCTTCATCCCCTCGCCGAGGTCGATCTCTACATGTGTATATTTGATACATCGACCCCAGGGGATGGCTATCAACTATGAGGATTTGTGAAAAACAAACTGTATTTTATCTTTCTGTTCTATTGCTGATTTGTAGTTTGTTTCTCACGTGGTATCAGAGCTTGAGGCCGCAAAGCCTTTGTATTCTTCTATTTGATGAATGTAATATGTTGTTTGAAGCAAAGAGTGCCTTATGTAAATTTATTTGTTAAACTCAGATGTAGTTTATACATAACTTTGGCCACAATAATTGGCTAACACGAACTCTTTATTTAGAAGAAATACAAAAAATTTAAAATTTGGCCTCAAATATAGGCTCTAACTAAAGATTTAGCCTCAAGTATAGGCTACTGTGATGTACATAATCCATGTGTGTTACCCCTGCAGTTTACTCATGTGAGTAGAATTTTAGCATGAATAAACTGGATTAAGCCACAGTTGAAGGATCATCATACTCCCAGATTGGTTGTATGAACTTCTTAAGGAAATGACCATTTATTAGATTAGCGTGTATTGTACCATCTCGATCTCGTAAACAAACTGCTCCTTTACCCAAAAGTCGATCGACAATGTATAGTCCTTCCCATTTTTCTGACCATTTTCCTCGTCCTTCAGTCTTCTCGCCAACAGGCAAAATGACTCGCCAGATGAGTTCTCCTTTTGCAAAACTCATGCCCCTGGTACATCAGTCATAAGCACGAGCCACCTTTCGTTTTTCAGCACATAGACTATCATAAGCTTGTATTCATTTCTCATCCAAGTCTTCATGCTCTTGCCACATCGCTTGTACATAATCTTCACCAATCAGGTTGTGTTGTTCCATCACCCGCAAAGATTGAACATTTATTTCCAAAGGCAAGACAACATCATGGCCGAACATTAATGCATAAGGAGTTGTACATGTGGGTGTTCTTTTACTTGTTCTATAAGCCCACAGGGTATTAAATAATTCTTCATGCCACAGTCTGGCATTGCTCGCAAGCATCCATTTAAGAATATGGATAATGATTTTATTGCTTGCTTCGGCTTGACCATTGGATTGGGCATAGTATGGAGAAGAGTGTAAAAAATGAATTCCGAGATCCTTCATAAGCTCATCTACTTCTCCAGACATGAATGCTGTCCCACGGTCTGAAACAAAACTCTCAGGAATACCAAACCGACAAATGATATCTTCAAATAAGAACTGGCGGATGGCCTTGGCTGACGATCCCCTTAGAGGTCGAGCTTCGACCCATTTTGTGAAGAAATCAGTAGCCACTATGATGAATTTATGCCCTTCAGATGAATGAGGACGAATCATTCCAATTAAATCCAAAGCCCATCCTCGAGCTGGCCAAGGCTTGATTATAGGCTGTAATGGTATTCTGGGCATATGGTTGATTGGACCATGTTTCTGGCATTCTTCACAACCTTTAGTGAACGTGAGGCAATCTCTGAGCATTTCTGGCCAATAAAAGCCATGTCTTCTAAGTAACCATCTCATCTTGGGACCAGCCTGATGTGCCCCTGCTATCCCAAGATGGACCTCCCTCATTAATCGATTAGCTTCACGTCCAAAGACACACCGTAAAAGTATGCATTCCTCTTCTATATAAGCTATGTGGATTGGTATTCCCTAACCGTGAGTTATAACTACATGAATGCTGTCCCACGGTCCAAAGACACACCGACAAAAGTATGCATTCCTCTTCTGGATAATTCCGACAAATTATCCAGAATCCTAATAATCCGGTAGCAAAGTGGATTTGTTTCTTAGCTCCTAATTATGTGCTCAAAGACGATGAGTTATATAGACCGTGGGACATAATTAGGAGCTAAGAAACAAATCCACTTTGCTACCGGATTATTAGGATTCTGGAGGTAAGAGATAATCTCCTGTCTCCAATCCACATCAACGTGATCAAGTGTAGCAACGTACCACTCATTTTTGTCTTCTTGGCGAGCAAAGAAAGATGAGAAGGTTCTTCTTTCAACCTTTAATATCCGCTCGCGTACTCCATCTTGTAAGCTCACCCCTGTTGCTAGTTGAGCCAACTCGTTTGCTGCATAATTCCTCTCGCGAGGAACATGACTTAACTCCACCTCTGTAAACAACTTGAGCAAATCACAGGCTCGTTTAGCATATGGTTCTAGGACTGGTCCAGCCTTATACTTGGTTTCAAGTTGTCTGATCACTAGTTGGGAATCTCCAAAGACGTGCACATCATTGATCTCTATATCTAGCAGAAGTTCTAACCCAATGATTAAAGCTTCATATTCTGCTAGGTTATTTGTGCATCTGAAGTCCAACATGAAAGAATAAGAAAAAGTTTGGCCGCGTGGAGAAACTAATGCAACACCTGCCCCAGCCATTATACTCGTACTTGACCCATCAAAGTATAAACGCCAAGGGGCCAAATCAATATGAGCAAGGTCCAGTTCTGGCCCCTTACTAACATCCTCCATTGGATGATGAGCCAGAAAGTCAACCACTGCTTGGCCTTTAACCGCCTTCTGAGGAACATACTGCAAAGAAAACTCCGACAAAGCCAAAATCCACTTCCCAATATGTCCCCGGAGAATGGGTCTGGACAACATATACTTCACCAGATCAGTTTGTGCTATTACACACGTGGTGAAGGAAAGCATGTAATGCCTCAGTTTGCACCCTGAAAAATACAAGGCTAGGCACATTCTTTCCATTGGAGAGTATCTCGTTTCACAATCATTCAGGGTACGACTCAGATAGAAAATAGCACATTCAGTTCCTGACGTGTCGTCCTGAGCTAATAGACTTTCAATAGAAAGGTCAGCAGCTGAAATATACAGCTTAAGAGGAACCCCTGGTCTTGGAGGAACAAAGACTGGAGGGTTCGTTAGATATGCTTTGATGGTATCAAATGCCTCTTGATGGATAGGCTCCCATACAAAGTCTTTCTGATTTTGAAGCTTGAGCAAGGTTGAGAATGGTTGTGTTTTCCCAGCAGCATTGGCAATAAACCGTCGTAAGAAATTAATTTTTCCTAATAGTCGTTGTAGCTCCTTCTTACTCCTTGGTGGGACTGCACAAAGTACCGCTTGTTTCTTGTCGTCCGGTATCTCAATCTCACGCTGATGAACCAAAAAACCCAGGAAGTCTCCTGCCTGGACTCCAAATACACACTTGGCTGGATTCATCTTTAGTTGATGTTGCCTCATTCTGAGAAACACCTGCCGTAAGTCTTCAAAATGGTCACTTCTGCGTTTCGTTTTAACTACCACATCATCGATATATACTTCCATAGTCTTGCCGATAAGATAATGGAAGATCAAGTTCATTGCACGTTGGTAGGTTGCCCTAGCATTCTTGAGTCCAAATGGCATGTCCACGTACTCAAATACTCCTGCAAATGCTAGACACCGAAACACAATTTTATGTCGATCAGATTCAGCCACTGGAATTTGGTGGTAGCCAGCAATTCCATCCATGAATGTTAACATCTCATGGCGAGCTACTGAATCCACCAGCAAATATGCTACTGGCATTGGGTATGCATCCTTTGGGGTTGCATTGTTCAAGTCTCTGTAGTCAACACACACTCGCATTTTCCCGTTCTTTTTCTTGACTGGGACGACGTTGGATAGCCACTCATTGTATTTGGCTACACATATGATTCTTGACTTGAGCATCTTCTCGACCTCTTCCTTGACAAGAATTGCAGTTTCTGTGTTCATCCGATGCATCTCTTGTTTTACGGGCTTCTTTCCCTCGATGATGGGTAAGTTGTGACAGACCAAATCTGGTGACAGTCCTGGCATGTCGTCGTACTTTTCTGCAAAAAAATCAGCGTATTCTCGTAGCAATTCAATAAATTTAAGTCTTTCTTCAGGCTCCAAGAAGGTACTAATAGCCACAGAGATTGACTCTTCAGTTGTCCCAAGATTAATATGTTCAATGGGATCCTTGACTTTGGGAGGTAAATCATCCAGGGCTGCTAGAGCTAATTTAATCTCTTCTTCTTCCTCCAAGTCCTGTAAAACGTCTTCATCCACATACTCCAATGCTGCAACCATTGGAATCTTCTCGAAGGCTTGACTCTCCAACATAAAATTGTGAAAGCGCTCGTGTAAAGAGTAACAAGCCTCGGTCTCTATACTTGATAGAGACCCGATCATTAAGAATGCTTGGATGGTAGCTCAATGGTGCAGGGTCTTCCACTATCTTGATTGATTTGAATCATACCCCACTGAGCTAGTTCAGAGGCCATAACACCAACTGGGCGGCCCCTGCTATCGACGCCACATACCTCCAATGGCCTGAGGTCACTATGGTAATAACTAGCTTCTAATGAGTTAGCAGAAACAGAATATGGACGAGAATCAGCATTAATAATCTCTGCTTCACCAGATTCCATATCCCAAAGTAACATCTTCTGATGGAGGGACGAAGGTACATAATAGCTCCTGTGGATCCAGTCACGCCCCAGAATTGCAATGTACGGAGCTGCACATTCTGCTACAAAGAATGTATACGTACCGGTGGCTGGACCGATATGAACCTGTAAAAAGACAATGCCCAAAGTCTTGGAAATGCTACCCTGAAAGTTTCTAACGTGCAGCGAGGTTTCTTGGATAGCAGACTTGGGAACGCCTAATAAGGCCGTTGCCTTAACTGTGATGATGTTTACGGCTGCCCCAGAGTCCACTAGGAGTTTGTTTGGTTGTATCCCTTGGACTTTCCTTGTAACATATAACGACTGCATGTGCATGACCATGTCTACAGTAGGCTTGGTGAACATCATCTGTTCCTTTGTGGATGAATCAAATTCTGGTGCCTTGGTAAGTGCTAAGTCTTCTTTTGGTTCTGGTTCATTGTCTGGTACTACCAAGTTGTTTATGCTATCGCTCATGATTGACTCATCAATTATTGCTGGTGAAGGCAAAGCATACTTGGAGGATAAAATATACACCATGTTAACAGTGATATCCTCATCTTCGATGTAATCTTGAGTTTCTTCTTCTTCACCTTCACCGTAATCCAACAACTGCTCATCATCGTCACAATTGTCACCCTCAGCCTGTTGCACCTCGGGACTCAAATCTGTAATGAGCTCAAGAGAAGCAACATGCTGCAACTTATCCTCAGGTATTGGATCGACAGTTGCTGGTATGAGTAGTGCTGGATCTTGCTCCATCGGATGGGAAACGGGTTGTCGGATCTTCTTTTGTTCTTCCACAACCAAAGGTTTCGGTTTCCATTGCAAGACCTTGGGCTCGCTTGGAGTTTTTTGCTTTTGAATGCTTTTTCCTTCTTTAGGAGGTGTATGTAACCTTATTGCCTTCATCGTGTCATCTTCAAAAGTGAGACGTCTTCTCACTGGTTTCCGTTGTGCAACTTCACGATGATCTTCAGGAGTAGGTATAGGATGTTTCTCTTTAGACCCTAACTCTAGGTTACGGTCAAAGACACCTGGTCTTTGTGTTCTAATTTTGGGCTTGCGAGACTTCTTCCCGAAAATCACTAATGGGTTTGTTGCAAGGGCATTCATCCGCCTTTGCAACGTTTCTGGAGAACACACCAGCTCTTCTTCTGTGAGCAGACCTGCTTCATAAGCCTCTAGTGCTCTCTTGGCTTCCCCAAAGCGTCGTTGAAGGTTTCTTCTTCTGCTTGGAGTCACTTCAACAGTTTTTCCTTTCTCCCTCACATACCAAACGTTCTCCTTAGTGATATTTCTTGAAGCTGGAGGTATATATGGTCTTGCGAGAGTGTCAGCAACTTCTTATTCGAATCTGTGGATAATACTGACCTCTTCTGTTGCTCGCGAGCGCTTAGGAGTTGGAGTGTCCCTTTGTCTTGCTTGTTAAGGTTGATGATCTGCTTGTGTAAATAGTTCTGGGAATGATTTAGCTGCTTCAGCCAATTCCTCATATGAGATCTTCAACCCACTTCTGAGTTTACAATGAGCACAAAGGGCTACTGGCGACGTTGCTTTTGGGTCCACTTTTCCCTTTCCTTTGTTTGGTTTCGTCGTTTGCCTGCTTTGTGGACTCTCGCCAGTAGTTGGATGGCTGTTGGGTTGCTTCCTTTTATTGGATTTGTCTTGTGTTAGTTCCAACATCCCAACCGTCATCGATAAGTCGGTCGCCAAGCCTGGCGAGGGTTCTTGATCTATCATTATTTCTCCCTTGTCAATCCACTGCTGTATCCTGAACTTCAAATCACGACAAGCACTTGTGGAATGGCGACCCCACTTATTGTGGTATCGATAGTGAAAGAGACCCCTAACATCCTCAGGATGTGGGTCCGGAGCTTCCCAATTATCAGGAACCACTGCTATTCCTGCTTGGACTAGCTGTTCAAATATTTCCTCTCACCTAGACGCATTGTAGGTAATCTCAGTCCACTTAGGTCGGACAAATGCAATATTGCGTCTAGACCTCCGTCTTGACTTCTTCTTTTTATATGTTGGTTCAGTTTGATTGCTATGGCAAGAAGTTTCGATGGTAGGACAAGTTGTGTTGGGAGAAGGTGACGTCCTATGAGGGTATAGAGGATGCCATTCTACCTCTCCTTTGTCGTTGATTTCAATCACGTCCCAATTGATCAACCCTTGGATTTTATCCCTCAGGGTCAAATACTTTGCTGTTTGATGACCAAAGTGATTATGAAATCTGCAGAAGTGCTGGGCTGGACCTTTATACCGTAATTGTCTGAGTTCATTAACCGGGTAATGAAGGATCAAACCCATGTCCTTTAGCCTATCAAAGATATCCTCCATTTGTTCGTATTTGAAAGAGTAGGCTACAAAGAAAGATCGATTCAAGTCCTCCCAACTTCCAATGCGCATGTCGGGTAATGACCAATCAACGTTAATCATATTGACTTGACGTGTTGGGAAAGGCTTAGAATCCACTAATGCTGCTGTTTTGGATGTTCCTTCCAGCTCCAGTCTTCCTTCGTTGATCAATCTCTGGATCTGGTCTTTAAGCTTGATGCAGTCTTTTGTAATATGGTTCCATACTCTATGGAACTTGCAGTACTTTTTACCCTTTAACTGCTCAGCTGTAGGAAGCGGTCCAAAATCCGTTTTAACACCACGCATGCTGTATAGCTCGTCCAAGATCTCATGAGCCAGATTGGCATCATAAGTGTATGTCTCAAACTCTGGCTTGGTAAAAGTCACTATTGAAAGTTTGATTGGACCCTTATTCTTTTGAAGCTTGCGGGGCTTTAATACTTTACTTGTTGTTAGATCCACATCACCCACTTGCTCGCCCTCAGAGTCCAATTCTTGGTCGTCTATGTCCTCAATATAAGCCACGGTTTTTGGCTTTAGTCTATCATAAGACTTAGCATTGTACGTTCCCTTGGATGCATTCCTTCTGTTGTCTCTTTCTTGCATGGTACTGTAAGCTTTTGTTACAGCCGTGATAAGCTCATTCAAGGAGAAGTACTTGCTATTTAGGAATAGTTGGTGGTACGTATCCTCCAAACCATTCTTGGCCATCTCGACCACCTCTTCTTTACCAAGTGGGGTCTTACATAGATTGTATTCTGACCGGAAACGGTGTAAAAAAGTGACTGGACATTCTGTCTCCGATTGGCTCAAGGAAGCCAACTTTCCAACTCTGGTTTCTGGTCTTGCCGTTCCGAAGTGATCTATGAATAAGGCCACCATGTCCTTCCACTCACTGATCGAGCCCTTTTCTATTCCCGTATACCATACGAGGGCTGATCCTGACAAAGACGATCCAAAGACTCTTAATTTGAGTCCCTCATTATCGGCATACTGCCCCAATTACAACGTAAAATATGCTAAGTGTGTTGCCGCGTTAGAATCGTCGTCGCCAGAGAAAGTCTGGAAGGTCTGATGTCAGTAAAATTTTGGCCATTTCCATGCATCAGGATCTTCCTTCTGCATAGGAGGAAACGGTGTCTCGTATGTTTCATACATCTTAGCTAAATGTATGTCGCAATCGTTTATGAACCTATTTAACCGTTGCTCCCAAGCAGGAGGGAAAGACTCTGCTTGTCTAGTCTTTCTTGCCAAGTCAGATACGGATTTGGTTAGAGACGTTATGTCCCTATCTGTCCTTTGAGACAGTGTCGCCGCATACCGGCGGTATTCATCCAAACTTGATCCCAAGTGTTGGAGGATTTCTATCCGTAGTTTATCTTGACCTTCCACGAAACTAGTTACCTGGGCTCCCATGGCCTTTCTCTCCTCTCGATATCTACTGAAATCTACCCATATTGATTGGATTCCGGCTGCCGCCGTATTTATTAAGTCGCTCTGGGTAGTGAGAAGAGCCGCCTGTTGCTCGATCCTTTCATCGAGAGCCGCATAGTAATTAGCTTAGTGGCAATCACGCCTAGCTGCATAAGCTAGGTATTCTGGGAACGTGAGTTCTGCTATCTCCGCTTCACTTAAAGATTTAAATGTCATGATGTTAAAGTTTCTTGCGAAGATAATTTCAACCGCTTGAATACTCAATGAACGACACCGAGTAGATGTATGTTCACGGTAAGCCGGTTGTGGGTGTTTGCGACACTGAGGGTAGACCATTTGATAAGGATCCCCAATTGTCACTTAGAGACGCAAAGAGATGTCCCACTGGGCGTGCCAAAATGTTCGAGCGTAAAATATCTCCTGCGGAGAGATCCTTCCCGAAGCAGTCTCTTTTAACAGGTTCGGATAGCTTTAACCGCAGGTATTGGTTTATCCTGTATCGTGTGCTTCGTATGCTGGCGTGCCACTGTTCTTCAACGGAATATGGACTGTTTACAGCCGCCTGACTTCTATATAAAGCGATTTAGACAGGGAGAGCACCAACCCCGTCTGAATAGGTCCTTTTCGACTAGTAATCTAGGACTTTTGATATGTGTCTCTAGCAGAGCCTTCGAAATCGATACCTCACACTCCCTTATCAGTACAAAGGAGAGCAACTTCACTGACGATGTGTTGAGAACACTTGGTTCCTTAGAGTATCCAAACTCTCAGCCTACAGGTGACAAGTTCTTCAACTTTCCAGTAGCAATTTGCTTCCTTGGAGTCGCAATACTCTCACTCGACAGGTGACAAGCACTTTGACCTTCAGGTTTCAAAGAAGATAGAATCTCGAAGACGAGATGTCTGTCTAGGTGTACTTGCGTATAACAAATGTTTTGTATTTGATCGGGGACCTTTTCCACAAAGCTCTTACTCTCCTTATATACTCGCATACCAGCAATCATTTAATTCTATTAAAATTCCTCTGTTCTTGCTCTTAGAATCTTAATATAACTCAAACACCAGCACACAGGTTATTAATCCTTATAGATATTCAATACTATCACAACTCTTCTATCAAAGAAACCTATTTGAGATAAAACAGATATGGTAGACATCCAAGCCGCATGGAATCAGCTAACTAATGAATCACAGTTCTAACTGAACTCTATTTCCTGTACTCGGCTGCTCGCCAAGCTCTCTTATAATTCACGGGCCGCTCGCCAAGACTTCAGCCATTCTTGGGCCGCTCGCCAAGACTTCAGCCATTCAAGCCCAATATGAAATATTTATTTCAGGCCCAAACAAATTGGATTATTTGGATCAGATTATAGTTTTGGTGACTTCTTCCAGTCAGATCTCTGATCCAGGTAAATTAACATGTTTGAAAAGGAAGCAACTAGGAAGATTCCTCGATCTAGCTACTACTCTGCTAGTTGATGATGATAATGATGCCCCACCATGCATCTATATAGTTGCATATATAAACGAGCATCATCACCCTGTGTAGAATCCTTGATCGAACCAATTAATCACCACCATATATATAGATAGTGTGGGAAGCAAGGAGCAATAAAAGTCATTCTGACTTGTTGATGAGCTCCTTCTGCTCTTTATGGCGACATGGTCCATTATTGTGTTCTCTTCAAACCAAAGCAACGTACCTCACAATTTCGTTACTTGTGAAGCGCGCAGTAGATGTCGCGAGACATCGGAAGCTAAAGTCATCACGAAGAGTGATGAAGAGAGCGCAGCCGAAAAAGGTGAACTGCTCCTCCGATCGAAAACAACAACAACAACAACATATGATCTAATATGATCTGCTTCTGTGTGCCTTCTTGATTTTGGATTTTGTGAATTCAGCTCAAGGGAGAAGAAGATTGAAGATTGAAGAGGAGACAGGAGAGAGAGAGAGAGAGAGAGAACAGAAAAGAAGAAAAAGAAGAGATGAAAATTGTTACCGAGGGCAAAAATGTCATTTCCTATAACTGACAGTTACACGTCAGTACTCTTAATCTCTTATGGACGGAAAATCAATTCAGGCATCACTTTGATGTCGTTTGAAAACTCTGGACATTATTTTGATAGTTTTTAAACTCTCAGCATCACATTGATACCACTTGCAAATTTCAGACCCCGTTAGTGAATTTTTTCCATATATTTATGTGTTCACCATTTCAAATGCTTACTTAATCAGTTAATTTAACATTCTCCAACAAATAGTTGGGGTCATGTACGTCCTATATGAAAGGGAAAGGGTGAATGAGCTTCATAGGTTAAAGGGTTAGTTGATAGGAAATTGTATTATTCAAAAAAAGTAAAGACAAGTGCAGAAATATAATTTGATATTTGAGGACTATATTATTGTTAACTTGATTGATAATGAGTGACGTTACAACATTATATGAGACCATATTGTAGGGTTACACTTATCAATGACTAAACTGCCCTTATATAATGTCTATAATTCTAACATTAGTGCCTAAATGAAAACCAAACTAGTATGGACCCATATCCTCTCCTAATCAAAAAACACTTAATCTTGCCTAACCTTAATCTCAGTCATCCATTAGAATTGAAATATCTTATCTTTCTCTTTTCTTTTTAACTAAAATATATCTCTCTCTCTCTCTCTCTCTCTCTCTCTCATACCCAGTCGACATCACCGAAAAATTGAAAACAAGATCACAACTCTTGTTGTTAATCTGGACAATTGCCCAAAGTAGAGACATCCAAGAGAGATGAGTTCTTTAATATTATTTTTTAAGTATGAATGTGGGTTTGGGATGATCAAAACATAAAAATATGAGTTTAGGAAGTTGAGTGTGTAAATCTGGGTTTGGAAAGTGCACTGCCACGATCTGGGTTTGGTGATCCACCGAGCCTGCTCATGATGAGCCCATGCATCCTCCACCCCCACCAAACTGCCACAAAATCGAAATTGAATTGTAGGAAGTACTACGAACTATAATGTAGTTCATCACTTAATCTTTGTTTAGTAAGTGGACCACACAATTGCACTAGTGTAGTGATGTTCAATTTGTTCAAAGTGATGAGAAGATATCAAGAAAGAAGGAGAAGAACATATGGAGAAAAAATCCAGTGCGGGTTGCTATGAAAAGGAAAGCCAATGGCCATTTACCACACAATTCAATCTAACAGCTGGAATTGAATGGTTATGCAGAGGTTAGGTATTTTTTGGTTAGGAGAGGATCCAAGTCCAACTTGTATATACTCAAAGCTTATATCTATCTCTTATAACATCCAGCGAAAGAAAATATTGTTAGCCGACCCGGACTAGTGCTCCGCGAAACCCTCCTTCTTCTCCCTAGGTTTTCTGGGTGAACATCCAAAAACTCAAAGAGTCGCTGGTTCCTTTTCCAGATCCAGTCCTCCGTTTTACCCTTTTCTCGATCGGATCCCATCTTCATCTTCCTTTCCGTTAGATCTATCTTCCCATAGCATTACATGTTATTTTCCTCTCCGTTTCCAGGTTCACAACCTCCATCTCTTTCTCATCTGTCCTCTCCAACGGCTGCAACGACGACGGTGGAAGAGGTGGATCTCACTCAAGGCTTTGAGAGCAAAGAGGCAGAGGCCTATGTCTTTGTTGTGGCCCGAATCTTCTTGGCTCAGTCAACTGGTACTGGTACATGATGTAGAACCTTTGGGGGACACATTCATTGTACCAAATTCTCATGTTATGACACCCACTGGTGTCTTTGGTGTCCTTGCTGCTGTTCCGGGCCTCCCTGCCGACGACAGCAACTTGAACGGTCAAGTTCCCGGGTCGCCAGAAAGGCATCAACCAGAAGAGAAGAAGAAAGAGAAAAGGTAGTCCAGACTTGGACCTATGACTACCTCTAACAAAACGATTTTTTCGCAGAAGAAGGCGGTACTTCTCCCTGCGGGAAAGACCGTCGAGGGCCTTCGACAGTTTATTTCCCTATAGATATGGTACCCGGATAGTTAAAGAGAGGCACTTTTCTTTTTAGTCCCGTGAATCTCTGGTTTGCTATTTTGGAATATTGGTTTTGTACGTTGTAGTGTTATAGTACTTAAGGGGTTTCAATTTATCAGGCCCAAAATTCGGTGGAACTATGTACTATGACCATTATGAAATAAAATTTATCACCATGTCAAAAAAAATCTATCTCTTATGACCTAAATTCTCTCCTTTATACATTTAGAATACGCTAAAAGAAACAAACAGTTCTTGATAAATGACCGAAGAAAGTGTCGTAATTAAATCGTCAAATAAGCTCATCAATACATATGTCACACTCCCTAGAGCCATATGTCAAACATCATCACAGTGCCGATTGGATCAGACACTCGCTACAAGGTCTTGGAGGTTTCAATTCTAGGACACTCAGGTAATCAATCTTTCTCCCCTCTGTTCCGATCATGTTCCTGTCTTAGTTATGATTCGGCAAAGGCATGAGATCCGATTTTCAGGTCGACAACACTTTTTTCAGTTTGAAGCTATGTAGGCAGATGATGAAGGTTGTTTGGATGCAGTGTGTAATGCATGGTCACACCCTACGCAAGGTTTTATTCAACAACAATTTGCCTCGAAAGTGGCCAATACTCGGGTTGATCTACGCCAATGGGCAATGATTACTTTTGGCTGTCGAAAATAGGAACTAGCAGACATTCAGAAAGAGCTTTGTGGCTTCCTCAATAAGTCTTTCAATCTTGCTGATGTCCCATGTCGTAAGGAGCTCTATGCTAGACAAGAGCTTCTCACACAGCAAGAGTCTACCTACTGGAAACAACAAGCCAAAAATACAAAGCTGAAGAGTGGGGATAAGGACACTAAGTACATGCATCGGAAAGCCTCTCATAGGAGACAGAAGAATTGGATCAAAGGATTGCTGGACGACTGTGGGGTTTGGCAAGACACGTCGGAAGGAGTAGAACCAATGGTTTTGAACTATTATCAAACTCTCTTTACTACGGGCACAATTTCGAAAGATGATATGGCACCCTTCCTTACCTCTATGACCCCCGTAGTATCCCCGGAGATGTCCAAGAGTTTTCTAGCAGATTACACGGATGATGAAATCCGGGCAGCTGTGTTTCAGTTGGGTCCCCATAAAGCTCATGGGCCTGATGGCATGCCTTTGATGTTCTATCAGAAGGATTGAGAGGTGATCGGCCCATATGTTATATCAACGGTACGTGAGTTCTTCCATTCAGGTAATCTGCTCCATAAATTAAATTTTACTCATGTGTGCCTGATTTCGAAAGTACAGAATCCCACTAAGATTACTTATTACAGCCATATAGCCTTATGTAATATTATTTTCAAGATTTGTACAAAAGTTTTGGCTAACCGCCTAAAATCATAGCTTAATCAAATAATTGACCCATTCCAAATTGCCTTTATGCTGGGCATTTGATTACGGATAATAAGCTTATAGCTAATGAAATGGCACACTATCTCTAGACCAAGACTCAAGGTAACTCTAGGAAGATGGCATTAAAGTTGGATGTGAGTGAGGCTTATGACCGGCTAGAATGGACTTTTCTTTGGGCAGTTTTGACTAGGCTGAGTTTCCCGGATAGATGGATTGACTTGGTGATGTCATGTGTTACCACAGTGAAGTTTGCTTTTGTTATCAGCGACTCGCCTCAAGTTATCTTACCCCATCCTGGGGTATCCGTCAAGGTGATCCTCTTTCATCGTCTCTATTTGTACTCTGTACAGCTGGTCTGTCTGCGCTAATTAAGTAGGTTCACACCACTAAGGAATTGCAAGGAATTTCTATTTTCAGGCGTGCTCCAGTGCTCCACCACCTATTATTTGTTGATGATAGCCTTCTGTACTCCACAGCTTCTGGTCAGGACTGTGATAGGATTAAAGAGATTTTATGTGCCTATAAAAAGGCATCGGGGAAATCCATTAATTATGCTAAGAGTAATGTCTGTTTCAGTCGCAACTTGGACGAGGGCAGTCAAGCAGAACTAGCAGAACTAGCTCAGCTCTTGGGAATGGAGCTGGTTTTGTATCATAAAAAGTACTTGGGCTTGCCTACGCGTGTTGGGCATAGCAAGAATTCAGCGTTTGCCTATGTGAAGGATAAGGTTCGAGACAGGTTGGCAAGGTGGAAAGTCTCTTTGTTGAGCGCTGCAAGTCAGGAACTTCTTATTAAGGTTGTCGCTCAAGCTCTTCCCAACAATGTTATGAACTGTTTTCTCCTTCCTAAAGGTTTTTGTGTGGAATTACAGCAAATGTGTGCAAACTTCTTCTGGGGTGACTCAGAGGACAAAAAGAAGATTCACTGGTGCTCTTGGGATTATATGTGCAAACCAAAGACTCAAGGCGGATTAGGATTTAGGAACTTGTATGCCTTTAACTTGGCCATGCTCACTAAGCAACTATGGCATAAGTATCCGGATTCTTTAGTTGGGCAGCTTTACAGGGCCCTCTATTTTCCTCAGTGTTCTCTTTGGGAGGCTACTAAGAGTGGTGCTCCTTCCTTCACATGGCGTAGTTTATTAGCAGCTAGGCCGGTGTTGGACGGAGGTGCTCGTTGACAGATTGGTGATGATACCTCTGTTACGGTTTGGGAAGAAAACTGGTTATCCCACTCTGTTTATTTTAATCCAGATTCACCGTTGAGTTACCCAAAAACTATTCGCTTTGTGTCTCAATTTATCCTACCTGATCGTACTTGAGATATCTAGACCATGCAACAATTTCTTTCGGCCGCTGTTGAGCTTATTCGGGCTTTTCCCCTCAGTCGTAGGACTAGGAAGGACCGCCTTATTCGGCATCATACTTCGAAAGGTGACTTTAAGGTTTGTAGTGCTTATATTATGGTCGGCGACTATGTGAATAACTACTAGCCAGTGCCTCTTGTTGAACCGATTGTTTCAAAATGTTGGCGATCAATCTGGGATCAACAAGTTGCCCCTGCAGCGAAGATGTGTACATGGAAAGTAGTCGATGGTTTCTTGCTACTTCGCACTTGGCTCAGGTCATGCTTGGTGGACACCCCGTCAGAATGTATATTGTGTAATGCTGCCCCAGAAATAAAACTACATCTGTTTAGAGATTGCAGCCTTACCTCCAATCTAATCGGTCCCATCACTAATGGAGTAAGGACTCAAGCGACCTCCTTCCAATCTTGGATCTGGGTGTGTAATTCCACTCTCCCTGCATACTCTTTTGGGCAACTTGTCGTGCTGATTTGGTTCGTTTGGAAAGCACATAATGATAAGCTTTGGAACAATGTAGACTTTGTTGGTGAAAATGTTAAGATTCAAGCCCTGACATGGCACGAGCAGTATCTTTTCGTCAATCGCCTGATTCCCAGTATAGGTAGGCAGCCATAGACGTGGGTCGCTCTTCCTTTTGGACGTTATTGTATGTATGGATGGTGCTTTTGACAGAATTCTTTCGCGGGGTGGTGTTGGTCTTGTTGTGCGAGATTGAGATGGTAATTTTGTGACGGAGTATGCTAAGCGAGTTGAGGGGTGAGTGTTTGTGGAAATTATGGCTGCTATCGAAGCTTGTCAACTGAATTTGGGGTATGATTTTTCACCGACACGGTTGAGGTCGGACTCTCTGATCCTGATTAAAAGAGCTCTAAGATTTAAATAATATTTTGCCAGATTTCCAAGATATAGTGGCTAATGTACTGGACCTTTTGGATAGCTCTCCCACATTTTCTTTTAGACATATCCGACGCGAGACCAATGGCATGGCACATCTTATTGCCAAATGGGCTTTTACGAAATGAAATTCACCATGTTGTTTTTCATTTTCTCCCTTCCTTCGTTGTGGAAGTACTTGCTAAAGATTGTACTTGACTTGTTCATTGGAATTTTGTCGACTTTTCAAAAAAAAAAGAAAAAGAAGAAGACCTAATTGAAGAGGAGGTATCCAATACGGACTTGTTGTATCACTTGTACGTCCATCTGTCTCTTCACAAACATAGGATTGCTGGCAGCAGCAGACAAACAAAAGTGCAGCCTTTCGGAGATCTCAAGGGCCTTCACAACTCGCAACTTCACCCCAAACATCATCGACCTTCGATGTTTCCCAAGTCCTCTTCTTATTAACATCTTTATGTTCTTCTCCGACTGCAACAAAGAAACACCACTCTCCAAACTCAATTAGCTCTCTCTGACTTTCTCAATCTATCAAACTCACAACTCAGAAAGACAGAAATGGCGACCCTTCCTTCGACTCATTGCCGTACGCCAGCTTCTTCGTCGTATTTGCCTTCTTCTTATTCTTCTCTAAATACAAGTCTGCAGCAAAGGGTGGCTGTTTCTTCGAATCCGAAGCGTTTCGTATGTGCTAAGGTTTCTCTGCAGTCTCAATCCAATGGTGCCACCATGCAAGATGGTTAGCTCTGCTTTTATCCGTCTCTTCAATGCACTATTGTTTCTGGGCTTGCTTTTGTTTTGTTTGTATCATAGTTGAATTTCAAAGTTGTTATCTTTATTTCTTGAAAGTTTTCAATGCATAGAGATCAATCGAATTTTAACTCTGGGATATTAGTAACTAGATATAAACCAAATTAGACGTATGAAGTTTGAGGCTTTATGGTTTACTGTGTCTTAATTTTGTAATAACATGAAATTGTAGGGACTGTGGCTCCAGCTGTGAAGCCTGTTGAAAATGAAAGTGCTTTTAAGAAATTAAAAGAGGGGTTGCTTTCAGCTACTTCTGGGTCTGTGGAGGAAAGTAAAGATTTAACTGGATTTAGTGTGAATGAAAGTGAGTCCACTGTGACTATTACTGTGGTTGGAGCATCAGGTGATCTTGCTAAGAAGAAGATATTCCCTGCCCTTTTCGCGCTTTATTATGAGGGTTGCCTCCCTAAGGTGTGTATAATTTTGTTTGTAATTGATTGTAGAGTTTTAGATTAAATCAGTTGAAATTGAAAGTGTGATCTTTGTTGCAGCACTTTACCATTTTTGGTTTTGCTCGGAGTAAGATGACTGATGCAGAGCTGAGGACTATGGTGAGCAAGACACTTACTTGCAGGATCGATCAGAGGTGAGGTTCTGCTTCATTGATTAGTCTTTCTCGTCTAGTGTGTTATGGGATATTCTAAAGTTGTTTAGTGCATTACCGACGTATTGTTCTTTTGGAACTTCAGGGAAAACTGTGGCGAAAAGATGGACCAATTTCTTGAGAGATGTTTCTACCACGCTGGTCAATATGATTCACAAGATCACTTTTCCCAACTAGACAAGAAACTAAAAGAACATGAGGTAATTTGGGTGTATGCTGAGCTTATTGGTAGACCATTTCATAGAATGTTGGTTAAGAATATATTTCGTATTTCAATTAATTCATTTGGATAAGTATAGCTAAAAATATATATTTTGCTTCCGTTTAGACTGATGGCTAATGTATGTGTAGGGTGGAAGAATTCCTAATCGCCTGTTCTATCTATCCATTCCTCCAAACATTTTCATAGATGCTGTTCGCTGTGCAAGCGTGTCAGCTTCATCTAGTACTGGATGGACTAGAGTTATTGTTGAGAAACCCTTTGGCCGAGATTCAGAATCATCTGCTGCTTTGACCAAATCCCTCAAGCAGTACCTTGATGAAGATCAAATATTCAGGTAGATTCTGATCCCTAGTTGGTTTTGATCAGGCATTAAGTATGGGCTGTTATCTAATAAATGGTTGTTGTTTTTTCCTGTTAACAGGATTGACCACTATTTGGGCAAGGAGCTGGTGGAAAACCTATCAGTTCTCCGCTTCTCCAACCTTATTTTTGAACCCCTGTGGTCAAGGCAGTATATAAGGAATGTGCAGTTTATATTTTCTGAAGATTTCGGCACTGAAGGACGTGGAGGGTACTTTGACAATTATGGGATAATAAGAGACATAATGCAGAATCACTTGCTTCAGATACTAGCGCTTTTTGCAATGGAAACCCCTGTCAGTTTGGATGCAGAAGATATCAGAAATGAGAAAGTAATGAGGCTGGTTTAATACTATGTTGGATATGATTTCTCATGTTTTTATATATTTAAATCGCTTTCACTGTGCCAGGTTAAAGTTTTGCGTTCCATGAGGCCATTGCAACTGGAAAATGTGGTCACAGGACAATACAAGAGCCACGTCAGAGGAGGTGTTACTTACCCAGCCTACACTGATGACAAGACTGTACCCAATGACAGTTTGACTCCAACATTTGCAGCGGCCGCACTCTTCATAGACAATGCAAGATGGGACGGGGTGCCTTTCCTAATGAAAGCCGGAAAAGCGTTACATAACAAGAGGTCTGTTCAGTTAGATGAAATATAATTCATGTTTTATGTGTTTTGGTTTGCAGTTAGGTTTACCTTTTTTTCTGCTCTTTTTTGGCCAGGGCTGAGATAAGGGTACAATTTCGACATGTTCCTGGAAATTTGTATAACCGAAACATTGGAACTGATCTTGATCGAGCTACAAATGAGCTTGTTATCCGAGTACAGCCTGATGAAGCTATATATCTGAAGATCAATAACAAAGTCCCTGGTTTGGGTATGAGATTGGACAGGAGCAATTTAAATCTTCACTATGCTGCCAGGTAAGTTTGAACTTCTTCTATAGCTTCAACACATCTTTAGTATGATAACTATTCACTGATCATACACTCATTACTACTTGTGCTTTTCTTTTCTTAGATATTCAACGGAGATTCCAGATGCTTACGAGAGGCTTCTGCTAGATGCTATTGAGGGGGAAAGACGGCTGTTTATCCGCAGTGATGAATTAGATGCTGCTTGGTCACTCTTCACACCCTTGTTAAAAGAGATAGAAGAGAAGAAGATTATTCCAGAATACTATCCTTACGGAAGTAGGGGTCCTGTTGGTGCACACTATCTTGCGGCAAGGTACAAAGTCCGGTGGGGTGATGTCGGCGTGGAACAATGACTTTGGAATCAGACTCTTTAAGATATTTGCTTGGTTAACGTTGTCCATGGTAGATTAGAATGTAGTGCTAGTGAATCAACTAGCACTCAGAGGTAGGATATCCTTCACTTCACGTTGATTATGCTCTTTCTTAACAACTATTTATATACAAGGTCGAATTGGATGGGTGCATGTGTTTTGTTTTTCTAAGGTAGCGGTATTATTACAGAGGCCCTGGAATCTAATAGTCTATTTCTTAATATTAGAGGCCCTGGAATCTAATAGTCTACTTAAATAATGATGCTCTTACCACTTGAGCCAACCCATTTTGTCAGAACAGACCATGCTGGCATTTCAATACGAGTAAAAGCAAATTCAATACTAGAATTTAGAATTGAACTCTCCCAAAATAATCAAAACATTCAAAAGAGGTACACAGTTGGAGAAAGTTGAGAACCATATGGACAATGCAGAATGTCACCAACTGCTTTGTTTTTTCAGAGAGAGAGAGAGAGAGAGAGAGAGTACACAATGTGATTCAAGCCTCTAAGCTCTACTTTGCAAATAATATCAAAGTGGCACTATAATGAAAAATATGTAAAACAAAGTGGCATTGTACATGCTCCAAATAACTGATCAATACTTGACCCAAACTCTTTTTTTTGGTCGCAAGAGAAGCAGACTTCACAAACATAAGGAAAAACGATTACAAGTAGGAAAACATCAAACATAAACATAACAGGGTGGCGCAGCACCCAATCTCCCACAAGAGGGAGTAGCACAAATTAGATAAAATAGCACACCGAAAAGTTCAACAAGGATCAAAGTAGAAAGTAGAAGTACATGACCAAACGATTGGCCACTTTTGTGTTTCCTGCTTTCTGAGTTTTGAAAGACTGGTACACATATGTATGAATGTATCCTCCCTTCAACACGAGCTGGACACATCGTGCTGAGCTATGGCTTGTTATTCTCATTCTTCCCACCCTTGCAAATCAGCCCAAATCAATGCCGCCTGATTGTCGTACAGAACTGGTTCAAACAGAATGCTGTTGAAATGGTTAATGGAATCTCCACTGTTAAGAAATGGGCACTGCTGTCTTGCTTTCATCTTCAGAGTCCTGAAATTTTCTTCCATCTGCATGCTTTGGTTCTATATCACCGGAATCACCATCCTCTATACACCCGACACTGTCAAACTCCTGACCCCTGCTACCAGTTGCAGTACTATCTCCACCACCCTGATAGTCGGCTGCAGATAGTCTACTACGTCCAGCTGCCTCTTGGTCTTCCATCTTTCCTTTACCCTTTATATCACTTTTGGGTCTTTTTAATATTTCACTCTGAGGTTCCCCACTGAAAACCTTGCTGCTGTCCGGAAGTGATGGCTTATACTCTCCGTCATCTTGATCAGACAATGAGTTCACACAATGCATAATGGTGTTTCTAAACTCTTGCTCGTCATGCTTATATAGAAGGCGAAGGCCACACTTAAGCACCCCAAACCGTTGGCAATCACTTCCAATTGAAGCCTCCACGTTAATGCACTCAGTCGCCGGACGTCAAAAGTCAGTGACTTTCGTGGTATGTAGGATATCCACAAGAATCCTCCCAAATGCAGCCACTTGAATTCTGTGTTGCTGGTGATGTAGGAATGGCAAAGCTCAAGATTACCTGTATCACTATCCAGATAACACGTAAGGTGGTGAGGTATTTCAGGATCCAAATGATCAATGTTGGGAGTCAAATAATCAGAGACTGAAAAGTATGCCCACAGAGCCAGCCCTATCCAATTAGTACTCTCCCTGTATAGCTGTGGTGGTAGTGAGATTTTGACCGAGGGGCCCTCGCTGTGATGCCCGGACCATGCTACAATATCATTTGGAGGGAAGCAAGCATTGTATGTTGAGGAACAATCAAAGTCCTGATCCCTGCTACCAATTGCAATACTAGTTACACCACCCTGATTGAGGTCTTGTTTTTCTTTAGAAATATTTGACAGCGAGGTCATGCAAAGCATTGTGGTTGGTATAAACTCTTCCTCATCCTGCTGATATACATGAGAAAAGCCACACTTATTCACAGCAAATGCTCCATGATCGCTTGAAATTGAAGCCTCTAAGAAACCACCGTTCAATCTATCCAGAAACCACGCTTGTGGTATATAAGAGAGCCACATGAATCCTCCGAGATGTGTCCACTGAAATTTCTTGGTTGGTGGTACGATAAACATGGAGAGGTTCCAAACTACACATATCAGTTTCGAGATAACACGTAAGGTGGTGACTAATTCCAGGATCCAGCATATTATCAGGTTCGGCAGATAGATCCTCTGGGACTGAAAAGGATGCACAGAAAGCCAATCCTATCCAATTAGCATCTCCACACAGATTTGATGGTAGCGGGATTATTATGGAGGGGCCATTGCTATTGTACTGAAAGGGCCCTATAATGAGTATAATCTCATTTAGAGGGAAACAAGAGTTATAGATCAAGGAACGGTTGAAGTCCTGCAGAGGAGGACACGTGTGAGAGTGAGAGAGATATCGAAATAAATACACACAGCCCAATCAACACAGCATACAAACACTAGGTATAACAAAAGCATGTATAGAACAAAGCAACAGAAATTGACATCTTTATTTCTTTATGCTGAGAGAGAGAGAGAGAGAGAGAGACCTCATAGAAGTTCTGCAAGAGTCTCCGCAGGAGATGATGTTCTGATATTGGAATCGCCTGAAGCTCGCTACAATCATTCAATAGAAGGGATTCAAGCTTAGAAAGATTAGTGATGGTTCCTGGTGATCGCACAAGATTATTTCCGCTTAAACACAGAACCTTGAGTGATGATGATAAGCAGCCAAGATCATCAGGTACAGTTTCTTCCAATAGATTGGAGTAGCTCAGATCTAAATGTGACAAAGACTGTAATCCTGAGAATGAATTAGGCAAATGCAAACCTATAGAGGATTGAAGACTTCTACATCCACGGAAAGAAAGAGTTTCCGGGTTCTTCAGAAGTAGAATGGAGGATGGCACTCGTCTTATACCACTTCCACTTGCATCTAGTTCCTTCAGCGATTCCAAGCTTCCCACATTTTGTGGCAATTCGTCAAGATTTGAGCAGCCTGAGAGGTTAAGAACTTGTAGTGAAATCAAACCACCAAAGTCTGCAGGTAGACACAAAAGTTTCTCGCAGTCTTTCAGACTAAGACGAATAAGACCAGTTAAATGATTGATTGATGTTGGTAGCTCCTTTATAGCAGTCCTATCTAAATCAAGTTCTGATAATTGTTTCATGCTTTCCCCAATCTCTGGAAGCTTCTCGAGCGTGCAACATCCGGAAAGAATAAGAGTTGTGAGAGATGCCAAGCTGCATATGCTGTTGGGAAGAATAGTAAGACATTCACAGCCTTCCAGATTCAACAAAATGAGCTTGTTGAGATCTACAACTGATGCGTGAAGCTGGGATAGTTTTTCACATCCTTTAAGATTTAGCGTCACAAGCTCTTTGATTCCTTTGAAGTCTAGGCTTCTGGTCAAACATTTGCAATCACTGAGGTCCATTGTTACCAACTTATTTAAAGATTCTGGCTGCGAACAATAATGAAAAATGACAGAAACAAGAAACACAGAGAATATTAGTGAGTTAGCAGTAAACTGATCGATAAGCACATTAAAAAATGTCCAACGAATGCACATCAAATAAACTAATACTTGAGAATCTTACCGGTCTGCTGGTTTCCTCCCATAAGTGCTCTATGTTACTACGTGGCAAGTGCAGTTCAACGAGTTTATCTGCTTTAAAACTGGATGGTAAAGATCTTAAAGGATAAGCATGCCATTCCAAGCAGGGACGGAGCCAGAATTTTCAGTTAGGGGGGGCCTAAATGAAAATTTTAAAAAATAGTCTCAGTTAGGTTAGCCAATTCGATCTTCATCTATATATTTTGCCAAAACAATCTCCATGTATTTTTTTTGGTTTGATAAAACATCACAATTACTCGCAGCCTGATTATGAGTAATATTTGATCATCCAAAATTTGACATTAGCGTTTACTTCTTCTTCCAATTACTGAATCCATGACCAGCACCAACAAAAGTTTCACCACCGCCTTGTTCTCCAGTAGCTGGTTTAAAAAGATAACAACATAAACAAAATGCAGCATCCTCTTTAATACTGTAATCTAACCAATATGAAAATTATAAACCAATCACGAATAAACCTTTTTTTCTTTTTTTTTCTCCCAGATTCCGTGAAAGAAAAAGTATGATTTTTAGGTCGACAAGGGTCTTGTTGTAGATAATATCTTCGAACTTTTTCTTAAATGTTAGGATGATAACTTGAAATTAGCGGGCATTTAGCGAGATCCGATGAACACGTTTATGTAATATCTCCAGCACGAGACTTTTTCATATTGTTACTATTCTTCTTTTGAATTTTCGTAGGTGGTTGCTCATCTGATGTTGGAGTAGAAGAAGATTATTTTTTTTTTGAAGTATCTCTCTATATCTAATAAACTTAATAAAAATGATTGTATTTTAATCTCAGGAACGGTAGAGCTTTTATAAAGAAAAAAAGACCATAACATCCTAAACCTGGTAAGAGATTGAATCCTAATTGACATAATATTTGAACTTCATTATTAAAATAATATATAATAATATTCTTACCAAGTCGTCATATTTGAATTAGTCATGCACGCATACGCGTCATTGAAGTTTAGATATACGTACTTCAAATAAATTATAATATTTATATTATATAATAATAATATACTAATTTTTTTTTACAAAAATTGAGGGGGGGCCAGGCCCACCCTGGTCCCCACATCCCTCCGTGCCTGATTCCAAGAACCGCAGCTCTCTAAAATGACAATCATTTATCTTTTTTTGTTCGAAAAAAGGTTCAAGCTTTTCAGAAACTTTTACGTTCTTGATTTTCAATATTTTTAGATCACGCATCTTGGAGAAAGGGTCTGCTTCCTGCTCCATATCTTTCTGCTCATCAGCTGAGACTAAGAAAATGCCTTGCACAGCAGTTGTCCCCTTGAAAAAGAAGAAAGAAAAACTGCAAGTTCGGTGAAGTGCACGACATGACAAAGTACTACTGTAATGGTTGAATTAAATCATATCAAGCTAAAGCATAAACTAAACCGAAGCAATTATCTTTGCATTTGAGATCATGTGAAGGTATCCGAGACTGATGGAGGTTAGAATTGAATACTAATACAAGAAATATGAAGGATGAAAGTGAAAGTGAAAGGTATGAAAAGTAGTTGTACTGTGATAATTTAACAGATATTATCATATTCCATGAGAATAGAAAATATGTTAATACTGTATTACATGAGCATATACACGTAAGATGTATATGGATCATTTCCTACGCTACTTCATGATTTATCTTGTTTTCTTGTATTACTTTAACAGTTACTTAATTATTAGAACTATCCTAGAATAAGTCATACAGTATTCAGAGGAAGACAATCAGCATAATTGACAAATTCGTCAGACAATACTGAAAACTCTTCCTCAGGATAGTCATTCAAGAAAGCCTTGCGGCAGAATAGCACAAGGCTTTCCTCATGAATAAGCTTTTCAACTCTGTGTAAAGTTCCCTTATATTTTCTTAACAAGCTTTCATTTCTTGTAATTATGATTATTCTACTACCAGGAACAAACCGCTTATTCAGTTCTTCAAAATTCATTCCAGCTATGGCCTCTATTTGCTTTAACCCATCGACATCATCAAGAACAATAAGCACCTTTTTCGAATGGAACCTAGTAGCCATTATCAGATTAACATTCTGCATGGTTACTTCAGTTTTCAACAAATCACGACAAACCTTTTTCGTAATATCCAAAACACCAGTGTCCTTAACATTGTCAATGAAACAACTAGAGCCAAACTGATACCAGTTTCTTTGAAAAACAACTTGAGCAATGGTTGTCTTACCCACTCCTGGCATTCCACAAATTCCAATTACACGAACTTCATCCGGTCCTTCTCGCAGCTTTGATTCAATGTCTCTCACACGACCCATCCCAATGAAATTCTTAGTATTAACAGTAGAAAATGCAGGCTGTGATGCCACATCTAAGTAACTGAAAACACGGTCAACTATCTCTTAAATCACCACGGTCTCAGGCCTGCCGCAAATTAGAACGAATAACAACATCTTTGTCATATGTCAAATTTCAATTAGGAAGTAGGCAATGTAAGACATAGTAGAAATTAATACTGAAACACATTTTGATTGTGAATGTATCAGGCTATCAACTAACGTCCAGCCGATCCAACCCAAGTGGGCAGCATAGAGAAACAGAACCTCCATATTCGAAGATCGATCCGCCATTGAGGTCCATCGGATAACTCCAATACCACCATCAGAATTACCTTTTGCGATCGAGCGAGCAATTGTGATTGTGGTACTGGGATGATCCAACCGGGGTTTCTGTGATTTTGGAGAACAGTAATCGTGTCTTTGGATGTGCCATAGTTAATAATCGTGTTAATTATTTTCAATTGCCGCGATTTGATGTACCCAGCCATTTTCATCTCTTATATTGTATCCCTTAGGAGAGCAAGCCACATAATAGTATGTATAGATATAGATTAACACAAAATTAACTTCTTCCTTTTGTTTAACTGGTGAATTTAACTACCTAAATTAGTATTCGATAAATTAATAATCTCACCATAATAATATTTTTTTTCGGTCCCAACATGGGACCAGTTCATATTACTAACAATTTTAATAAATGCGTGCATAAAATATATAATAACTTTTTTCTAGCTCCTTTAACTCCCTATAAATAGATAAAATAATAATTGTAAATACAAAAATAATACATTAAATTAAATAAAAATTAAATTTTCAGCTGAGAATTTTTATTGATAAATACAAGCATAAGATATAAAGGTTTGATATGTTAATTTGAGAATCACAGAAGTTTTGAAAAAAAAAATGTCTGTTTTCCGAATTTTTCGAAAAATTCAAGAAAAAAAACGTATTTTTTTTATTCAGCCGAATTATTCACAAATTTTACGTTTTTTTAATAAAAAAATTATTTATTTTATTTATTTATTAAATTTCCCTCATTTTCTTTCTCTAAAAAACATTTAAAAAAATTGACTAAATTTTTATGAATTTTACTCATATAAAATTACCAAATTATATACGTACATATTTTTATATATTTTTACTCACAGAGTGCCTAAAAATGCTAAAATTGTATTGCTCGTTGCAAGTAAGATCATATATATCGGCATAGAGGTATAGTTGAAACTTAAATATTAGCTAGATGCACTGTACGTGTCTACCTACCTGTCATTTAAGGTATATCCGAAGAGGCTGCCTACTTCGTTCAGAGCTTTCCTCCACCTTTTCACCTTCTCGTCGACGTCATCTTTGAATTTCCGTTCATGTTCATCAAAGTGCTCCTTAAAAGTTCCCGTCTGCTTTCTGACGTCTGCTGGTACGACGTCGTAGAAGACCGGCAAAATAAGGAGCCCGGACTCATTCCTGCAATCAACAATTTTGGCAACTTCGTCCAAGCACCAATGCGAATTTGCATGGTTACTTGAAAAGACGACGACTGCGACTCTTGAACTTTCAATTGCATCAAAGAGAAATGAAATGCGTTCTCCCCTTTGGGCGTTTTAAGTCATCTCTAAAGACGTAGAATCCCTTGTCACTTAAGGCTTTATATACTTGGTCTATAAAACTATAGCGGATGTCTTCACCTCTGAAACTCAGGAAAACGTCGTAACGTTTTGGATTTAGGTTCGAAGGAGGATAGGAAGCCATTGAAAGCAAATAAGCAACCTGTTTGTGGCATGCAACTTTGTAAAGTTGTAAAATGACTTTGCTAGCTTTAGAAACGATGTGTTTGCAGAACTGGATGGGATCGAATTACACTAGCTTCTATCTAATATATACACATGATAGAACGCGCTGTATCGTCATGTGGCCAGGTTTATCAATTAATTGGCTAGTTGCAGCAATAGGGGCTCTAAACAAGTTACGGAGCAAAGTAAACCCAATATTCCTTGTTCCCTGAGAGCCGGTCGCAAGGGGGTTAGGTGTCACGAGTTTATTTTTCTGGTAGCACTCGTGCGGTCTTAACACTCCCCTTATACTAAGTCAGCCTAATTATTGCCAACACTTGGCTAGAACAACCGAAAGATCGAAGGGAGAAGAGCTTTGAAAGAAGAACTTGTATTGCTAAAGAAAGCTTTACAAGAGTTTGATAGCTTGCTCCTAAGCTAAGCTTCTTGATTTCCTTCCTCTTATCTACCTCAAATGGGAGGTGAGGTTCCCTATTTATAGTCTCCACCTCCAAGCCTATGTGTTCGAGACTAATCTAGCACATGTACAAGTATAGGGAGTTCTAGACCTATCTAGACAACTCCAAGATGTCCCTTGACGCTTCTAGAGATCTCCGGAGTGACCTTGTCTCACGAGCCTCTCTAAGGTTCTAGAGAGTTCAAGACCTTTCTTGATGCCTCCCAAGTCTTCCAGAGACTTCTGCGACCTTCCGCGCCCTTTTAAAGTCTTCCACGGCCTTCCGGCACCCGGAACATGTGATCTCTAAGGCACATGTTCCGGGTGCCTCCATATAGCTCCGGACCCTTCCGGATGCCACCGCGCTGTTCCGGACCTAGTTTGATCTAGTTAGGTACCTTCAAAAACATCATCAAATTGGATGAAATTTTGCAAAAGTGATCTATACACTAGTATCTAGAAATTTAATGGTGAAGATGTAATTATGTTTCTAAAAAGTGAGTCAAATTAGGAAAAATCAAGAAATCCACACTTTTCAATAAATGCGAACATCCTTAGCTTGAACAACACTGTATTTTTTTTAGGGAAACACAAATTTCATTAAAATAAAATCAAGTACAAATGAAACAATAAATATGTCAAAAATAACAATACAATGAGTACACCTGGAAATTGAATGGATCCTGATAATGATAAGCTAAAACTAAAATCGAAATTTCTTCATTCGCCGGGCAAATCATTTTTTTGTCGTAAATCACACAATGATGTGTCAATAGTCATGCTAAATTTGATAGTTGATCATTCACGGGAGAGTCCATCTTCACAATGTATCTCCTCGGTTGCCAATCTCACATTGTGTGCCGCTAAAAGTACACCTCGAATGGGGCGGAGAAGCCTTGCAACGAATGCATAATTTGAAATAAGCATATCCAATTCTAAAAAATATACTTGATTAGACTCAAAATAAACTGTCTTTATTTTTAAGGGTTTATGGCGGATACAAGCGGCATGCGAGTGGAATAGTTTTAATAACGATTGCGTCGATGTCAATGGCCTAGCGAGAAGCGATGACTTTTCCTAAATAGGGAAAGATTCCTTAGAAATCTTATCATCAAGTCTTAGATTTTGATTGAAATACCTAAGAAGTAAGAATTTGAGCAATTAGAGTCATTAAATGCGTCTAAGTGCAAGGAATCTTAATATTACTACAACAAGGCACCATATTTTCCTATATATGAGGAAAATCTTTACGTAATCAGGATCCTCGATCATACAAACTTTGCTCTCGGCAAAACAACTCTCTCGTTCTCGATAAACCCTAGCAACTGACGATCAAAGGATCTTCATCCGAAGGAGCGTGAGTATCCTGAGATTCAAGGACGCACCCCTATACTCTCAAAACTCATCAAAGAAGTTGTTCTGCTTCACACCGAATGAGCTGTGGAGTATCGATTTTCATGGCTCATCTAAAGACACAAAGTTACGAAGTCCTAGGCCTACTAGGCAAAAAGGATTCACCGAACGAGGTTGGTGCTCTCTCCGTCCATAACATTGCTTCTTAGAAGTCAGGTAGCAGCCTACGCTACATCCCAGCATTCTTCTGCCTCAAGGCAGTGACACGCCGGTGCACATCAACACGCGGTCGAGTAAAAGAGACAATTTGCGGACTTCTCAGCACCCTGGAAAATTCTGAACCAAACATTTTAGCACGCCTGGTAGGACAACACTTAGTGTCTCTAAGGGACAATTGAAGACCCCTACCAAAGGGCTTACCCACAGTGTCGCAAACATCCTCAACTGACCTACCGGGAGCATACGTCTGCTGAGTGACGTGCATGCTCCCCGAATGCAGTAGACTTGATATTTGGGAGTGGACAACTTCAGCTGATAGAGTCTGCATTCCTATCTGAAGAAGAGATTAGGGGCTTAACATACGAGAATTATCGCTCATACGCCACAAAGCATGATCAGTACGAAGCAGCGCAGCTAGATCTCATCAACCAAAACTTAGCCGATCAAGCGGATTTGCTTGCTAACAATGGCAAGAAGGTGAAGGCTACCGATTCTGAGATAGTCGCTCTAAGGGCCAAGTTTGCCAAGGGTTTAGGGGAGCAAGCGGCCCAGAAAGCTCAACTTGCAACCCTAGTGGAGGGGTAAGAAAGGCTGCGAGCCGAACTCTTGAGTGTTGTGGAGGTCACATTGACGCAACAAAAGAAGGACATGTTTGATATGTTCAAAAGAGCTAACAATGACATCAGGCAGCTCAGCAAGTCTGTATTTGACCTCACGAGGGTTCATTGACAGGCTGAGGCTTTTCCAGCCACCTGGCAAGAAAAGTTTGAGGAGTTTATGAACCAATGCCATGTACAAGTTGCCAAGCCTGACCAACCTTATGTTACCCCTTACCCATTGCTGGGGGATGTCAATCCTAGTTAGCAATGACCCATAAACTATAAACTAATTAGCTTCCAGACCTTCAGTAGTGATGGAAGCGAGAGTGCCTCTACTCACTTGGTTACTTTTACTTGGCAGCTTGGACCATGGGGAAAGGACCCCTAGTTAAAATTGAGGGTCTTTGGTTCTTCTCTGACTGGCTCAGCTATGATTTGATACACTGGCCTTGACCCAGAATCCATAAAGGAATGGGAAAACATGGAAAGGTCGTTCGTTGAGAATTTCGGCACAACCCTGCCAGAAACAAGTATCAGTAAACTGGTGGTCATGTGCCCGACGACATTCTTGCACCATTTTAGGTCAAAGTACACTTTATGCAAGACTTCCCTGGCCAATAATACCATCATTAACATGACAATCAATGGCCTAGAGGATCAATAGCACCGTCTGTTCCTCAGTAGTAAGCATCCCTTGTTGAATGAGTTTATCGTGGCAGTGACAAAGGCTTATAATGCCATGCAGGAGAGGGATAACAGGCAAAACTCTTTGAAGGGAACTTATGTGCCCAGGGGGTCCTATTCGGAAAGGAACTATCCAGCAACCGTGGCTTATATTGAAGATTATGACAAACAGGAATATCAGGCCAAAGGAGATCATGTTCACGCCGTCGAGCTAACCTCTAAGTCAGTAGTCATGCCGAGAAAGCTCCAGCAGAGCAAGGGTCTTCTAAAGCTCTCAATAATAGTTTTTACCAAGCTAGACTTCGAGACTTATACCTATGATGCCCGCCTGGCTAACGAGATCCTAGATGAGCTGCTCAGCTCACGAGTGGCTAAGACAGACTTCAGACTTCTCCCTAGTGCTGAGCAGCTCAAGGGTACAAATACTGCAAGTTCCATGGCATGTGGAACCATTCTACTAAGGATTGTGTCAAACTCAAATACCAAATCTAGAAATTGATCAATGAGAGCAAGTGTGCCCTAGAATCATCGCATAAGTCTATTTCACTAGTTCACTATTAGCTGTTCCCCGACCTACAAATCAACATGGTGGAACTAAAGGAATTCTCGGCTAAGCAAGAGACAGGACTAACAAGGATAAGGTCAAACGAGCCCAGGCGAGTGCAACCAACAAAAATGCCCAGGCCGTCACAGCGATACACTTTCAACCACGATCATATGAATGAGATCCTTGATGAGCTCATCATGGATTATTTGATCAATTATAAGCCGGTAAGGAGGCTTGAAGACTTATCCTACACAAGGCCAGACGATTATTTCTGTATGTACCATAATAATTTTGGACACACGACCTCCTCGTGCCTTAGTTTGAAGAACACTGTCCAAAGCTTGTTAGATTACCGGGTGATTAGCTTTGGCCAAGGGGAAGGATCAAACACTGATCCTAGACCATTACCACCTTTCCAGAAGAAGCTTAGATAGGTGGTACCAGCCTCTAAGGTAGAACCTCCCAAGAGGCCAGAACCAGCAAAAAATCCTAAGCAAAGGTTCACCTACGATGTTTCACGAATGTCAGAAATCCTAAAGTATCTGATACAGGCAACAACCTTTGAAGTACCTAATGGACCCTCGCCAGATCCCACAAGTGTGGAAGGGCTCCCGTATTTCTGTTTCCACCATGTCTAAACTGACAAGGCGGTTTAACACCTCTCAAAGATACCCTATTCACAACCTGGATATATCAATGTAGTAAAATAAATAAGGGTTATCGAACTCGAGGAATTGGTGAAACTAAATCCTAACAAACTACTATGCTGACAGACTCGACTACAGTACACTAATGGCTATCGAACCTAAGCTAGACAGACTCAAATGCATCGAGATTTTGACACAATAAACTAGACACAGTGGCGGACTACCACACAAAATTTGAGGGTTTTCTGAGTTGATTTAGTTACCGAAATAAATCAGCGAAGTTACAGCTAATGCAGAAAATAAATGCTGAAAGTAAATATGCTAATGAATGCAAATTGTTGTAGATAACTAATGAGATATGAATGTTAAGAACTTCTATCCACCCTAGACATACTTACGACCTCCCCAATGTAATTGAACTAACCATGGATGAATACCTCCACATAAGAGCTTTGGTTAAGTCATCTTATGTATTACACTCTCTTACTTGGCATGAAAGAGGGAGGGACAATCCGCTCAATCTTGATCCTCACTTAACCGACTTATACATATGGTGATGTAAGCCTAGAGAACTGAAGTCATTACGTTCTAAGAGTGTTTGAAGAATAACATAGCTTCAAGGGTTGATAAGGTGGTCACCCTTTCATCACTAAGGCTTGTTTCACACAAATTCATGTTTGTCTCTAGAGAATATGCAATGATAAGGTGGTCATATACATAATCAAGACTATAGATCCTAAGCCATGCATCTAAGCGTGCACTCAAAGAAACATGAACATAGGAAACATACGGTGAGTAAACAGTGAAACAAAACTCATCCAAATAATTAATAGAATCAAAAGGGGTTCAAAATCGTAAGCATATCTAGGGCTTCAATCAGCCCCTAACAATGGAAATTTAGCTACTCATAGTTATAAATAAAAACATCAAAGAATTCATAAGAAGATAAATAAAAGATGGAGAAAGAAGAACTCTTGACGACGTCGAGATCGAGCTTCGCTTGAATCCTCTGTTTTGTCTCTCCAGCCGTACGTAACTTGTTTCTTTCTCTCTAGCGTACGTAATCTCCTCGCTTGGCATAAATAATTGCAGTCATTAAACCCATCGAGCTTCGCCAGACAGTTCCTCGATAAGAAACTTCCAAAACACATTATTTAATCTCCTTTTCTCCATTAATCTCCAAAACACCTAAAAACAAATAAACATAATTAATTAACTCGATTAATAACAATAAACTAAATATAGGGAACAAATTAAATACCAAATAGATGCATACATATGCAACTATCAAAATACCCCACACTTAGACATTGCTAGTCCTCGAGCAATACACTAAACTAAGACTCTAAAAAAAACTCAAAGACACTAACTACATGACTCTAACACCCTTAACAAATTGTCTCAGCAATCTTCCACAATTGTAACACCAAGATAAGTGTGACTTCAAACTTATACCGTAAAATTTCGAAAGTTAATTTCAATGCATGACACACATGTAATATGTAGGACGAAGACATAATCATGGTGAATGTAAAGCTGTAGCATGCAAAAAACAAGTCAAGATTCAACCTCACAGGTATATGCTCTCAAAAGTGTTTCTCTCAAAGTATGTCTAAGGTATTCACTCAACTCAATTACTTGCCAAATGGACCACACCATATGCTTACTCGTGTGACTCATCTCCACAGATCAAAGGCTGTTATCTTGAGGATCAAAAGGACTTCATGGGTTGTAATGGGGCTTGGCTCATAGGTTAAAGAATAAATGGAATAAGGAATTCAAATATAATTCTAGAACCCAGTAGAGCACCAAATAAGAGACTTCTTCAAACTTTACAACCATGAACTTTCTCACTTTTGTGGCCGAATTTCATCTTGTTGGGCCTTCACATCATTGTTTTCATCAACAGTTAACTCGAGTATCAAGCTAGACATCACATTTTTTTTTCTTTTTCTTTTCTTTTCACTTCATTCTTTTTTTTCATCTTTTTTTTTTTTTTTTTTGAAACACTAGCTTGATACCCCACACTTATTTCTTTGCATCACTTTTCGACATTGTCGTCGTCTTCACATACCTGTCTCATGTATAGCTCTACCAAGTCCTAGAACAAGGGTAAAGATAAAACTATTATAAGGTTTAAGGTCAGAGGTATGTGGGTGATGACATAAAGTTTAAACATGTAGGCTCAAAGTGGTTAACTAAAGGGTGCACATCTTGTGTACACAAAATTAGGACACAGGATTATATGGCTATGGTGGTGTCCCCTAAATGCCTTTATCACTTCCTCAATCAAAACATGTATCGACTATAAGCTTTGAAAAGCACAAGAGCAAGTTCTAGTAATATCTAGAGTCCATTAACTTAATCTGTGGCAAGCAATTGACACTCGATAAAGAAAGCATGTGTATTCACATATAGGCTCAATCGCTCACAGGTTAAATGAATCTCAACAAAGTTTAAGCATGCCAAAAATCTGTACCATGTTAACTTTTTCTACATCCACTACACATTCGCATATGCATCATATATCAAGATTAACCAAAGAAACTCAAATAACATGATCATCTTTTAGTCACAATTACGGAAGATATAATCACATCATGGACTAGTTAAGGGTACCTAAAAACACAAAACAAAAGACTCTTTTTATGTTTTTCTTGACACTTTTTACTTTTGTATTTGGTTTTTTTTTTAAATAAGACACTAAAATACCTAAGAAAAACAAAGAAAAACTCAAAAATATCAACATCGAGCGAGCAGCTCGCCAGACACAGTGTAGCGAGCAACACAGCTCGCGTGAATTTTAAAAAATTAATCACTTATCGTAATAGGCTTAAATTTTGGGACCACAAACTAGATACATTTAAAAACACACCCTCAAAATTTCAGAAAATTACGAGCCCTATAACTATGTAAAATAAATTATACAAAATAGCAGCCCATCGAACTTCGATGGCGAACAACGTGTATCGAAGCTCGCTAGGATTTTAAAAAATTATTCATACATCGAAATCAGCTGAAATTTCGCGAGCACTCGATAGACTCATTTACAAAACTGTCCTCAAAATTTCAGAAAATTACGAGACCCCTAGCTATCGAAGATAAATGACGCGAACATGTTACTGTTCAGTACTGAGAACTGTTGCTCGCTGGACTCAGCTCCACTTCGCCAGAATTATATAGAATTAATGACAGACTGGAATGAGCTGAAATTTAGAGGGGACAAACTAGACACATTTATAAACATTCTCTAAAAATTTCAGAAATTTACGAGACTTCTCGATATGGAAAACAAATCACACAAAACATCAAACTGAACAGAACAACCAGCGAAGCTTGCCAGAGACCCATTCCCCTCGCAAGAATTTTTCAGAATTGATTATACATTGGAATGGGCTGAAATTTTAAGAGCACAATTTCGACACATGTAAAAACATCCTCTAAAAATTTCAAAAAAATTGCGAGACCTCACACTATACATAGACGCTAAGGATATGATATAAACCCCACCCCACACTTGAAATTTGCATTGTCCTCAATGTAAAACAAAACTAAAACATACGATACATCAAACAAGCATGGAATGAAACACATAACACATCACAAATCACACTAAACATGGAGAAAAATAAAGCAAAGGAGAAAGATAGAGAGTTTAAGAATTTCAAATCTGGTTTTCCACGCTCTCCATCAACATGGGTTGCCTCCCAAGTAGCGCTAAGTTTAACGTCTTCAGCCAGACAGCAAGTCTCAATTTCAATCCTCAGGTGTAGGGTCTTTAAGAGGAATCTCTTCCACGTCTCGCACTTGAGACGACTCATAGAATGGCTTGAGTCTATGTCCGTTCACCTTAAATGTGCTGCCGTCTCTTGGATTAAGAACTTCAACTGCACCATGAGCAAACACATTACGGACAATATAAGGACCAGTCCGTCTGGACCGTAGCTTACCTGGAAACAACTTCAGCCGCGAGTTGAATAACAACACTTTTTGCCCATCGACAAAAGTTTTTTCCTTGATCATGTTGTCATGAAATATTTTTGTCTTCTCCTTGTAAATGCGGCTAGATTCATAGGCATTATTTCGAATCTCAGCAAGTTCATTCAGTTGCAACTTCCGATGAACACCAGCATCATCAATATCAAAATTGAATCGTTTCACTGCCCAATATGCCTTGTGTTCAAGCTCTACTGGAAGGTGGCAGCCTTTTCCATAAACCATTCGATAGGGAGACATTCCAATCGGCGTTTTGAAAGCTGTTCTGTAAGCCCACAATGCTTCATCCAAGCGTTGGCTACAATCCTTCCTTGATGGTCCAACAGTCTTCTCCAGAATTTGTTTGATCTGCCGGTTAGACACTTCTACTTGCCCGCTCGTCTGAGGGTGATAAGGTGTTGCCACCTTATGATGCACATGAAACTTCTTGAGCAACGCTGCAAATGACTTATTGCAAAAGTGAGAACCGCCATCACTTATTATGTACCTGGGAGTGCCAAATCTCACAAAAAGTGATTTTAAGAACTTCAAAACAACAGCAGCATCGTTAGTACGAGTGGCTACTGCCTCCACCCACTTTGAAACATAATCAACTGCAAGTAGAATGTAATTATTCTGAAAAGAGCTAGGAAAAGGACCCATAAAGTCAATACCCCACACATCAAAAATCTCAACCACTAATATTGGGTGCTGGGGCATTTGATCCTTAGGACCTAAGTTACCTGTCAATTGGCATCGAGCACATGATTTATGAAACTTATGTGCATCACCAAATAGTGTTGGCCAGAAGAATCCACTCTCAAGTACTTTCATTGCAGTCTTCTTTCCAGCAAAATGGCCTCCTGCTACATGTGAGTGACAAAAAGATAGAATGGAATGAAATTCAGTTTCAGGCACACACCTTCTTATTAGCAAGTCTGGACAATGTTTCCATAAATATGGCTCATCCCACACATAGTACTTAGCTTCCTTGACAAGCTTGTCCTTCTGTGCTCTGGTGAAGTCTGGTGGAATATATCCACTTACCTTGTAGTTAACAATATCAGCATACCAGGGCTCTTCAACTTGAACAATAAAGAGTTGTTCATCGGGAAAGCTATCTCTGAGAGGAAGAGTATCTTCTTCGGCTGTAGACCCATGGGTGAGTCTACTCAAGTGATCCGCCACCACATTTTCAGTGCCCTTCTTGTCTTTGATCTCAATATCAAACTCCTGAAGTAAGAGTATCCATCGAATCAACCTAGGCTTGGCATCCTGTTTAGTCATCAAATATCTCAAAGCAGCATGGTCAGAAAATATGATAACTTTAGTTCCTAACAAGTAAGACCTAAACTTTTCAAGAGCAAAAACCACTGCTAAGAGCTTCTTTTCTGTAGTTGAGTAATTCAACTGTGCATCATTTAAAGTACGGGAGGCATAATAGATGACATGTGGGAGTCTTTGTGGTCGTTGGCCAAGAATAGCGCCAACAGCATAGTCTGAAGCATCACACATGAGCTCAAATGGTAGACTCCAATCCGGTGCTTGAATGATGGGAGCTGTAGTGAGCAACTCCTTGAGCTTATTGAATGCTTGCAAGCACTCATCGGTGAAGTTGAAAGCTACATCTTTCTGGAGCAATGCACATAACGGTCTGGATATCTTGGAGAAATCCTTGATAAACCTGCGATAAAATCCTGCATGTCCAAGAAAAGATCTCACCTCCTTCACAGTGGAAGGAGGGGGTAAGGTACGCACAATATCAACCTTAGCTTTATCAACTTCTATACCTCTAGCTGAAATAACATGTCCCAAAACTATACCATGTTCCACCATAAAGTGGCATTTTTCCCAATTAAGTACAAGGTTAGTTTCTACACAACGCTCTAAAACCATAGCTAGATTATGAAGACATATGTCAAAAAAATCACCGAAAACAGAGAAATCATCCATAAATACCTCAATGATCTTTTCAACCATGTCTGAGAAAATACTTACCATGCACCTCTGAAATGTGGCAGGTGCGTTGCATAAACCAAATGGCATTCTCCTATAAGCAAAAGTGCCATAGGGACATGTGAAGGTGGTCTTTTCTTGATCATCCTTATGTATGGCTATCTGGTTGTACCCTGAATAACCATCTAAGAAACAATAATATTCATGACCTGCCAACCTTTCCAACATCTGATCAATGAATGGGAGCGGAAAGTGATCTTTTCTTGTGGTGGCATTGAGCTTGCGGTAGTCAATACACACTCTCCATCCCGTTTGGACTCTTTGAGGCACCAACACGTTCTCATCATTCTTTACCACTGTGATTCCTGAACGTTTGGGCACAACCTGCACAGGACTAATCCATTTGCTGTCAGAAATAGCATAAATGATACATGCGTCTCGAAGCTTGATGACTTCTTTCTTGACAACTTCCATCATGGGAGGATTGAGACGACGTTGAGCTTCCCTTGTTGGTTTAGCTCCCTCCTCCAGATGGATCCTGTGGGTACACAATGTTGGGCAGATGCCCTTGATGTCGGCTACTGTCCATCCAATGGCGGCCTTGTACTCCCTAAGTACATTCAGTAACTTCTCCTCTTGTAACGTTGAGAGCTTGGAGGAGATGATGACTGGAAGTGTATCATCCTCCCCTAGGAAAGCATACTTTAAATGCTCGGGAAGAAGTTTAAGCTCTAATGTGGGTGCCACCTGTATAGACGGAACAAGAACGTCATCTGAAATTGGAAGAGAAATGGGTTTAGAATATTTACTTTTCATAATTGGCAGGGATTCAAGTGCTTCTTCCATAGCATAATACTCCTCTTCCATTTCAAGATCCTCAGCTGAA
This sequence comes from Geum urbanum, assembly GCA_946800695.1. Classification (NCBI taxonomy): domain Eukaryota; kingdom Viridiplantae; phylum Streptophyta; class Magnoliopsida; order Rosales; family Rosaceae; genus Geum; species Geum urbanum. The sequence goes on from OX327003.1 coordinate 62,972,835, forward strand.
GCTATATCAAAAATAGGTTCAACTTTCTTTTCCTCGCCAAGCTTCAGACTTGGGACATCTTCTTTTCCAGATACCTCGATGACCTTCCTCAAAGGATCCTCCTCCAATGAATAGTGAATGAATTCCTGCACAAAACTCTCAAAAGTGTCAATTGAACAACATGAATAAGCATCATCACTATTCGGATGTTTGAGAGCTTCATAAATATTGAAGTGGATTTTCTCCTCAGCTACTTCCATACTCAATGATCCATCAAAACAATCTATCTTTGTACGCGCTGTTCTCAAGAACGGTCTCCCAAGAATTAATGGTATTTCTGATGGCATTGGCTCATGCTCCATCTCCAGCACAAAGAAATCTGCTGGGAATATCAAATTTCCCACCTGCACCAAAACATCCTCAATAATACCTTGAGGGTAACAGTTAGACCGATCAGCAAGTTTAATGGTGACACCTGTGGGAATAAGTTCTCCCATTTTCAGCCTGTTATAAGCAGTGTATGGCATTAAATTAATGGAAGCACCTAAATCAAGTAAAGCACCCGCAAACCTGTGATCACCAATGGTACATGGGATCGTAAAACGTCCTGGATCACCTAACTTAGGTGGGAGCTTTCTTTGAAGCACAGCAGATACTCTCTCTCCCAACGCCACAGTCTCAGTTCCATTGAATTTTCTCTTTGTTGTTCATAAGTCTTTCAGGAACTTTGCATACTGTGGTATCTGCTTGATCACATCCAACAACGGGATGTTTACTCCTACCTTTCTGAACACATCCAAGATCTCCTTTTCTTTTTCAACCTTCACCTGTTTCTTCAACCTGCTGGGAAAAGGTAATTTAGGAATAATGGGAGGAGAAGGAGTAGAGGATACCTGACCTGATTTTTGATTTGTCAGTTCTTCTGTTTTAGGTGCATTTTCGACGGCTCGAATTGGGGTTCCTGCAGAATCTCCTGACGGCTTGTCCAATGGCTTGTAAGGGACAAGTTGTTCAAGAACAGGCTCCTCCCATTTTCGCTTTGTTAACTCGGGCAGTTCTTCCAACACCTTCCCACTCTTCAGGGTCATCGCATGAGCTTCATATTTTGTGTTGGGATTGGGAAGAGTGTTGCTGGGAAGACTTCCTTCTTTGACTTGAGCAAGTGTTTGCTGAATTTGGCTCACTTGTCGCTCCAATAAGTCAATTGCTTTCCCTTGCTGCAGAGTCGTAGCTTTGATATCTTGGCGAAAGGCACTACTCTCCTCTCGCTCCTTCTTGTTGTCAAACATCATTTGTTGCATCATGGCTTCCAAGGTAGAATTTCCTGATGATGTTTGAGCTTGAGGTTGTTGTTGCTGAGGTATACGCCTTTGGCCAAACTGTTGCCCATCTCCTGTAGGCTGCCTCTGCTGAAATCCAGGTGGAACAATAGGAGGATTGAGCACATTGTTGCTCCTATAGCTCAAAAGGTCTCTATTTCCACCATATGTGTTGGGTTGTCACTGGAAGTAATTTGCTTCTTCCTCTTGATCAACCTCTTCATCTGCTTTGAACTTGGGACAATCTTCTGCTAAATGGCTTGTAGCTGAACATAAAGTGCACACAACCTGAGCTGCAGCAACTGTTGTCTTCTTGCTCACTTTCAGACTACTCGCTATCAGAGCAATATCATTCTCCATAGAGCTTAATCTTTTTTCCATGGCTCCATCGATTGCAATTGTATTGAGAGACCTTCTACTTGCTCCCATGGATCTATCCCTTGACTGAAATTGCCTTGAATTTTCTGCTTGGTTTTCAACAATTTCCTTGGCCTCTGTTCCAGTCATATTCCACCAATTTCCCCCACAAGCTGAATCAAGCCTTGACCTGTTAAAAGAATCAAGTCCTTCATAGAAGAACTCCATTTGAGTGTTGATGTCAAACTTATGGTGAGGGCATTGTCGAAGAAGACTCTTAAACTGGCTCCAGGCTTCATGTAATTCATCACTGTCTTTCTGCCTGAATGTGCTAATTTGCTTCTTCAAGTTCTTGGTGCGTGAAGCAGAGTAGAACTCTTTCATGAATGCAGAGCACATCTTCTCCCATGTGTCCATAGATAAAGGAGCTAAAGAATTATACCATGCTTTTGCTTGCTCCTTCAAAGAGAACGAAAACAAGAGGAGTTTCACAGTATCCTCTTCCACATTAGTCGATCTCTGGATTCTGCACAATGCTGTAAATTCATTGAGATGGTCCTGAGGGTCTTCAGAAGGCGTTCCTCTGAAGTGTGGCAGATTCGATATAAGTGATGGGGGAATAGAATAAGACCCCAAATTCTCTGGTAGTACGATCGGTGAATCTGCTGCACCTGTGCCCGGTATAAAGGACTCTCTCAGCTTGGTTGCATTGGCCATTCTTTTTGGTGATGGTGGTGGTGTTGGAATACTCTGTTCTTCCTCAAACTCAGATCCTGTATCAGAATGTATTTCTTGCTCAGGTTGACCACCACTAATCACGTTCATGGACCGTTGTCCCTGCTGCTTCCTGTTTTGCCTTGCTGAGCGTTCAATCTCTGGATCAAGTAATAATGGCTCAGCGCTTCTTGTGTGCCTAGTACGCATACACAATGCTCCTGCACAAAGAAGAGACAGTAAGACTCAAAAGAAAAAGAAAACAAAAACAAAACAAAACAGAAAATTAAAGACTCTATTAGGACTTAGAATTAAGCAACTCCCCGGCAACAGCGCCAAAATTTGACAAGGCGGTTTAACACCTCTCAAAGATACCATATTCACAACCTGGATATATCAATGTAGTAAAATAAATAAGGGTTATCGAACTTGAGGAATTGGTGAAACTAAATCCTAACAAACTACTATGCTGACAGACTCGACTACAGTACACTAATGGCTATCGAACCTAAGCTAGACAGACTCAAATGCATCGAGATTTTGACACAATAAACTAGACACAGTGGCGGACTACCACACAAAATTTGAGGGTTTTCTGAATTGATTTAGTTACCGAAATAAATCAGCGAAGTTACAGCTAATGCAGAAAATAAATGTTGAAAGTAAATATGCTAATAAATGCAAATTGTTGTAGATAACTAATGAGATATGAATGGTAAGAACTTCTATCCACCCTAGACATACTTACGACCTCCCCAATGTAATTGAACTAACCATGGATGAATACCTCCACATAAGAGCTTTGGTTAAGTCATCTTATGTATTACACTCTCTTACTTGGCATGAAAGAGGGAGGGACAATCCGCTCAATCTTGATCCTCACTTAACCGACTTATACATATGGTGATGTAAGCCTAGAGAACTGAAGTCATTACGTTCTAAGAGTGTTTGAAGAATAACATAGCTTCAAGGGTTGATAAGGTGGTCACCCTTTCATCACTAAGGCTTGTTTCACACAAATTCATGTTTGTCTCTAGAGAATATGCAATGATAAGGTGGTCATATACATAATCAAGACTATAGATCCTAAGCCATGCATCTAAGCGTGCACTCAAAGAAACATGAACATAGGAAACATACGATGAGTAAACAGTGAAACAAAACTCATCCAAATAATTAATAGAATCAAAAGGGGTTCAAAATCGTAAGCATATCTAGGGCTTCAATCAGCCCCTAACAATGGAAATTTAGCTACTCATAGTTATAAATAAAAACATCAAAGAATTCATAAGAAGATAAATAAAAGATGGAGAAAGAAGAACTCTTGACGACGTCGAGATCGAGCTTCGCTTGAATCCTCTGTTTTGTCTCTCCAGCCGTACGTAACTTGTTTCTTTCTCTCTAGCGTACGTAATCTCCTCGCTTGGCATAAATAATTGCAGTCATTAAACCCATCGAGCTTCGCCAGACAGTTCCTCGATAAGAAACTTCCAAAACACATTATTTAATCTCCTTTTCTCCATTAATCTCCAAAACACCTAAAAACAAATAAACATAATTAATTAACTCGATTAATAACAATAAACTAAATATAGGGAACAAATTAAATACCAAATAGATGCATACATATGCAACTATCATAAACTCATGCCACCGAGGAATGCATGAGCCTGAAGCTTCGGATTCAACGGTGAATAGACGAGGGAGAAATAACTATAGAGCTGCAAGGGGATAATTTATATCTAATCCCTAATGGTGGAGATAGTTTAATCGTCAGCATGGTACAGGTGGAATAGGTTAATCCCAACAAAAGGAAACATACCTTTGATCTCCAGACTGATGGAGGAGTGCCTAAGGAAGCGAGGACAATACTTCCTACCAGGGGCAAGGGAAAGGTCGACCCAAAGGTAGAATCTCCAAACACGTTCTGCTCGCGATGCAAAGTCTAATGTGGTCTGAAGATATTATATGAGAAGCTGATAGAGGCAATCAAGGTATGGCCAGAGTTGGTTTCACCACTTGGGCATTACCAGCCCACCAGCCTATGGGAGTTAAATACGAGGGACTCGTAGGCCTAAAATGAATGTGAGCAGCAAAAAAGTTCCTGAAGCCGACCGAGGTAGCAGCATCAGCGGTTGGATACAAAGGGTAGGACGATCTCACCAAACCTTATATACCACAAGCATCAAGGAACATCACCAAAGAGAATGTTTGGTACATTAAGGAGAAGGGAAAGATAAAGGAGGTTACTCCCAGCAGGCGAAGGAACCTACAAAGTCGTTTTGGCTAGGCCAAGAAGGCTCTAGAGGCATAGATATGGGCCTCGTTCAGCCAAATAAGCTAAACCACACACCCAAAGAGTTTCGGCGACAACTCAACGCATTGGCGGCTAATCCCATTGTAGTTTTTAGTAAAAAATCTCATGAACCCAAGGTATGAACAACAAGACCCAACGTCTTCTCGTATAACCTTGCGTTACTCTCCCAGGCTCAGATTCAAGAACCTATTTCTGAGGTTCAGCATGCCCATAGAAAGTTCAGGGGCACCATGTCGGCTGCCAGTCCCAAAGATCAAAGGCTTGTTTTAATAAAAAGTCTTTACCGAGCCGTTGAGTCTGGTGAAGCACAGGTCATTATGAGCAAAACAAAGGGTCTGAGGTGGAGTCCAAAATCACTGGTGGAGAAAGAAAAGAAGAAGGTCTTAGCTCAAACTCAAGCCCAGATTGTCTCGTCTTCAAGTCAGGACAATGGATTATTCTCGCATGCCTGTGTTGAACTCACAACGGAGGTTCCTTTTAAGGAATGATCAGTAGCAGCTTTATGTGACGCAAATCTTGTCGACTAGGACATGGAAGAAGCTATAGCATCAGGTATGCTCGCAAGTGATAATGAGAATGCTCTCGATGACGAGGAATTGGTTAACTACGGTGAAGATGAAGAGCCAGAGACCCAGGTCTTTGGCGAAGAGTATAACGTGAATATGGTCTTCGTCTTGCCCTCTAAGTTTGCAGGTTCGTCAAATCCATGCTCAACACTTCCACTCGTCAGAGAGATTGTGTTGGATACGTAACATACAATGAGCAACCTGGTAACGACAGACCAAGAAGGGGAAAAAAGAATAGCAACAGCTACTCCAGGTACAGCCTAAGATCGATCTCTCGTTAAGGAAGGCTTATATGTTGTTCAACAAGCCAACACTTAATATGGCCATGCACATGTGACCCCTGTATGTCACCGCCATGGTGCAAGGGATATCTCTTAACAAAATGTTGGTAGATTAGGGAGCAGCTGTGAACATCGTCACAGTCAAGGCAATATAACTTTTGAGCATCCCTAAGTCTTCCATTCAAGAAACGGCTCTCAATGTCTGGATTTTCTAAGGTAACATATCTAAAACCCTGGGCATTATTTTTCTTCGCGTGAAGGTTGGACCAGCAGCTGGGACACATATCTTCTTCGTGGCAAGGTGCACAGTACCATACAACGTTATACTCGAACGAGACTGGATTCACAAGAGCTATTGTGTGCCATCGTCCCTTCACCAACAAATAGTTTTGTGGAACACAGAATCAGTCGAAGTATAAGTCATTGATGCGAACCCTCGTCCATATTTGGTGTCAGCCAACAATATAGACACCAGCTACTATAATGGAGACATGAGGCCATTGGAAGTGTGTGGCATCGACTAGAAGGGTCGCCCCATGGGAGTGATGGCCTCTCAATTGGCTCAATGGGGCATCATCCAGGTGAGTGAGGACGAACGCCACCCTTACACCATTGGGCTACCATAAAAGATGTCTCGATGTTAGAGCATCTATCATACATCGAGGCAAATGATTGTTATTCGCTCCACGACCGTTTATTTGAATATTTGGTGGAGAAGCAAGCCTACGAGCATGTTCCAATAATTGCAGCCTTAGAATATATGGACGACGATGTGCTGCACAAGTCTGAGGAGGAGGAGAACATCCAACTAGCTCCAGCATCCTTAGATGATATTCCACCTAAAGTCAAAGATCCCATAGAGAAAATCAACCTGGGAACCACAGAAGAACCAATAACTTTGGCTATTAGTACCTTCTTAGAGCCTGAAGAACGAAAAAAAAACTCATTAAATTGTTACACGAATACGCAGACTACTTTGTAGGGAAACACGAGGATATGCCTGGACTATCACCAGACTTGGTATGTCACAATGGGCCTATGTCAGTGGCCTAGCGAGAAGCAATGAGTTTTTCTAAAGAGGGAATGATTCCTTAGCAATCTTGTCATCAAATCTTAGATTTTGATTAAAAGACCTAAGAAGTAAGAATCTGGGCAATTAAAGTCATTTAAGTGAGTCTAAGTGCAAGGAATCTTAATATTACTACAACAAGGCACCATAATTTCCTATATATGGGAAAAATCTTTACGTAATCAGGATCCTCGATCATACAAACTTTGCTCTCGGCAAAATAACTCTTTCGTTCTAGAGAAACCCCAGCAACCGGCGACCAGAGGATTTTCACCCGAAGGAGCATGAGTATCCGGAGATTCAAGGACGCACCTATGTGCTCTCAAAACTCGTCAAGGAAGTTGCTCTGCTTCACACCGAATGAGCAGTGGAGTATCTATTTTAGTTGCTCGTCTAGAGACACGAAGTTACGAAGTCCTAGGCCTACTATAGGGGTCGGCAAAAAGTCCGGCCCGACCCATGTATAGCCGGGTCGGGCCTCAACAACGTTTTAATATTTGCAGGCCGGGCCGGGCCGGGCTTTATCTTTTATATAAAGATCTGGGTGAAAGGACCCAACCCCGATTTAGCTCCCTAAACCGGAATCGAACCCCCCTCGGAAACATGAACCAACAAAAATCTTTCGAAATTTTGGCAGAGTTTCGTTACTAACGTGGAATTACCATTACCTGCACGCGGAAAATACACTTCATCCTATGCCACAAAAAGCAAACCGTGGGCACCAATCCCATCTGGATTTCTCAATATATCAACAGTAAAGTAAAATAATAAATATATCTATACTTTACTGAAATCCGATGTAAAATCGTATAATAATAACAACAGATTTCTCAGAGCGACCTCTAATACATAATCATATACGCATACCACAGTAGGTAGAACAATAAACCTACTGGATGAAACAAAGTAGCTCGAGCACTATGCCTCCGACCACGACGTGTGACACCAGAGCCTGAACTGCAAACTGGGCACGGAAACAGAAAAGCTCAGGGGAAAGACATGAAACACGTTAGAGTGAGTGGACGAAAATAAATGTCTTTCACCAAGTAATATATATACATATAAAATCATATGCGAGTCAAATGCATGAAAATCAAATGATACATGAGGAGACTCTGGCTACCACTCACGTACTGAGCATGCCACGTAAAACGTATCGCGGAGACTCTCGTGGGCTTCCACGCGATAGCACAGTCTGAATCACGGGATCCCAGACCCACACGTGATCCTAGACAGAAAGGCCTCGGGTCAGGATATCTGTCCTTCCCGGAGCGTACTCGGGGATCAGCCGAGAAGCCAATGTGTATCGATACCACAACATATACTGAGACTGTACTCTGTGTAAACCAAATCATAAATCTTTTATATGCACATGCTTTAAACATAATATGTACGTATGAATATATTCGTATACGTATATTCGTATAAGCATAATCGTAAAACACATGCTCGTAAAATCATAATCAATCTGCATGCTCAAGTTCGTAAAACATTTATAAAAGACTCGCAATCAATCCGTGAAAAGAAATGTCCACTCACAGACTCGCGTAATGCGCACTCGCGCTAAACTCGTGGTCCGGCGGAAGATCCCTCGCCAGAAGTCATATCTCGACAAAACAAAACAAATCACGAGAAACCGCCGTTCTCGGAAACACATAATTCAAAGTCGACGAATCGTCGAAAATCCGTATATAACACTTCAATACCTCACTTTGCGTTCGGACGCTCAACTCGAAAAACGAACCTCCCCAATGCGATCGGGGCGCGATTTCGAGTCAAATGACATGCAACTTGTCGAAAGTCCAAAAAGTCAAATTTTGACCATTGACCGCCGTCGTTGACCACCGTCGTTGACCACCGTCCACGGCGGCGCCGCTGCCAATATGAAAATCTTAACCACAAATGTTTCCGCAGTCCCATAGCTTTCAGATCAATGCATGCCTTGGGGATGTCTTTTGTTTTCCCCTCCAAGTTAAGAACTGTGCCCACCACACTTTCACACACATTCTTCTCTATGTGCATGACATCTAGGTAGTGTCTGATAGGCAACCTGGGCCAGTAGGGGAGTTCCCAGAATATGCTCTTGTGTGTCCAAAACTTATACCTTTCGGGCTTGTCTGGAATTGACGCCACTATGTCAGGATGATTGCTCAGCTAGCCAAAATCATATTCATTCAACACTTCCAAAATTTCTTCCCATGTCCATCGCCTGGGTGCCACACCTGTTTCCACAGTCCCATCAAACGCATCTGGATCCTGCCTAAATGGGTGATCATATGGAAGCCAATAACGGTGACGCATCTGAACAATTTTACTGCAATGAGGACTGCAACAATCAACCGTCATGCACTCTGAACAAGCCCTGTAACCCCTGGTAACGTTGCCCGACAACATACCGCGGGCAGGAAAATCACTGATGGTGCCAACAAGCATGGCATGCATCTGGAACATCTCATTTTTGAACCTATCGTAAGTGGGGTGGCCACACTCACTCAGGTACTTAAGCTCCTCAATCAAAGGCCTCAAATACACATCGAGACACTTTCCTGGATAACCCGGGCCCGGAATTAATAGAGTGAGCATATTGTATTCCTTCTTCATGCACATCCATGGTGGAAGGTTGTACGGTACCAAAATAACTGGCCATATACTGTATTGAAGACTCATGTTGCCAAAAGGGTTGAATCCGTCAGATGAGAGCCCTAGCCAAACATTTCGGACCTCTACTGCAAAATGATCAAACTCCCTGACCAAGTGCTTCCAAGCCTCTCCGTCGAAAAGGTGTATAAGGGTGTCATCGTCAGGCAAATTCCTCTCAGCCCACCATCTCATTGCTTCAGCCGTGAAAGAACACATGAACAACCGCTCCAGCCTATCCATAAGCGGGAAATATCGAAGTATCTTCATAGCTTTCTTGTTGCCTGCAGGAGTCAACTTATACCTTTCTGTAAAACATACCAAGCAGGCTTCAATGTCTTCAAGATCTTTTCCCCAGAAGAGTATACAATCATATCTGCATGCATGGATTTTGATGTAGGAAAGCCCAAGATTTTTCAGGATATGTCGCACCTTATGATGAGTGGTAGGAAGACGATGACCGGGTGGCAGTAGCGAAGCAGACCACTTCAGCCAAGAATCAACAGCTTTGACAGACATTTTGTTCTCCATTTTGAGCTGCATCACTCCCATCACACTTTCAAGAACAGTCTTACTATAACCGTCGTACAACGGAGTCTGTTGCAATGCAATCAGGTTGTTGTACTTGTCCATACTGCTTGTGTTGACATGAGCTCCAGGTAATGGCTCGACTGGCTCAATATAGGGGAAACCCTCAACGACGGGAGGGACATTTGGTGCTTCATCAGCAAATACACCGCTCTCATGAGGAAACATATCATTGATTAACATCGATGTTGGATCATAGGATGGACTGCCCCTCTCAGCAAAATCTCCATGATCATAGCGTGGACTGGCCCTCTCACCAAATTGTCCATGATCATGCGGACCCGCTAACGATGTTTCATCGTGATAAATCCAACAAGTGTACTTGTCCCAAAACCCGTATTTACTCAGGTGCTTCTGGACTTTATCAATGGGAAAACGAAATCGATCGCTGCGACACTTACATTCTTTACACGGGCAATAATGAAGTGTAGTGTCTCCACAATTAGCCTTCACAAAATTCACAAAACTCCTAATTCCCTGGTGATATCTGACATCCCATCTTTCGAGGCTCATCCAACTCTTGTCCATCCTGAAAATTCTAACAATTTTACGTATTATATATACACACATTCACTACTAATAATCGACGCGATATCTCAATTCAACTCTAATTAAATCAACACATGCATGCATATATATATATATATATATATATATATATCGATCTAATCTCTGAATCCGATTCAGTACTCGATAATGGTATTCTTCTTTTTTCAGTTCAGTATTTGACTAGGTAGGAGGCTCTCTTAAGCCTGACTCCGATAGCACTACGATGATACCAGTCGTTGATTCAGAGACAAGAGAAGATTAACTACAAGCAGTTTTCTCGTTTCGGTGACATCAACAACATTTCATATCTCACGAATTGGATTTGATCAACACACACACATATATATATACATACACATATATGTATATATACACGTACCTATATATATATAGCTTCCCGTGTGATCGAGTTTTCGACGCGCGCCTTAATTTTGACAATACCGAAGGATCGATTTCAGAGCGTTTTCCTTCTTTCGATTTCACCAAATTTTTTTCGATCCAAATGAATGAGCTGCTGCGATCTGCATCTAATATAAAAGGCATTGCCGACGATTCATTAAATCTCCGGAAATGGAGACATTACCGGCGACTTTTCGCCGGAATTTCGCCGGTAATGTTTCAAAACATTACCGGCGACCTCCTCCGTCGCCGGCAATGTCAAGCCAAGAATTTCCGGCGATTTTCCGGCCGGAATTTCGCCGGCAATGTTTAGCTTGACATTGCCGGCGACGGAGGAGGTCGCCGGTAATGTTTTGAAACATTACCGGCGAAATTCCGGCGACATTACCGGCGACGGAGTAAGTCGCCGGTAATGATGAACATTACCGGCGACTTTCCCGGTCACCGGCCTTGTTTTTGGAAATCTCGCCGGTAATGTTGCAAAACGTGGTATTGTATTGCTTGAATTCTCTATATGCACACTAATGTTCTTACCTTTATTCCTTAGTTATATGAGTTGAAAGACCTTTGTGAAACGTAATCGATCATGTATCACTATTTTACAAAACTGACTGTCACATTGGTTGTTCATAATATTCTAAGCATGTCGTTAAAATTTTATAAATTTTGGACTCGATTTAGACCTACATCTATGGGTTTCACTAAATGTGACTGTAGTACCCTTACAACTAAAACGTAAACTACCCATCCCTAAAATGATTTTTTAAGATCAAAATTTTAACACACATTCTTGTAAATTACATATCTATCTCATAGTGTCAAAAGAATCGACATAAAAATTTGATTTACCTAGTTTCTCCATGGAAAAATAAGCAATATATAAGAGAAGGGTATTGATGTTATTTCACACAATCTCAATTAAACTCTCACCATTGAAAAATTACAAGATCTAATCTGAACCATCTATTATATTTACTGTTTTACTGTATAAGGTAAATTGATATAAAAAAATTACAATGAAACCCTAAAACCTAAACCCTAAACCCTAACTTACTCTAAACCTCAAAATTTCTAAACCTTAACTTACCCTAAATCTCAATCCCCTTAACCCTAACTTACCCTAAACCTAAACCGGTACCCTAACTTATCCTAAACTCTAAATAATGATTTAATAGTAAAATAGATACACAAATATAACTATATATGGAATTCCAATATTTGATCAATATATGTATATGTAATATATTAATATAGACATACACAAATATAAAATATATATCTATATAGTACTAGTCACTATATCATATATATATATTAAGTGTAGGTATAATGATATATGTACTACTATCTTATATATAAAAAAAAGTTGCGGGATTTGACGGGCCGGGCCTAACAGGCTTTTGGCGGGCCGGGCTGGGTTTTAGACCTCTAAACCAAGCCCGGCCCACCATCCACCTAAGCGGGGTTTTGCGGGCTTTTTTTGGGGCCAGGCCGGGCTTTTAGCCCACGGGCTTGCGGGCCTCCGCCGGCCCACGAGCCAAATGATGACTCCTAGCCTACTAGGAAAAAATGATTCACTGGACGGGATTGGTGCTCTCCCCGTCCATAACATCGCTTCTTAGAAGTCAGGTTGCGACTTACGCTACGTCCCAGCATTCTTCTGTCTCAGGGCAGTGGCACGCCGAAGCACACATACATCACGGTCGAGTAAAAGAGACAGTTTGGGGACTTCTTGGCAACCTGAACATTTCTGAGCCAAATATATATATATATATATATATATATATATATATATCAGTCTCTATCCAAAGCAATGCGAAACTTTGATTTTCACAAGATTGTCAAACTTGCACGACCACATTTCAGTGGCGTAACCAGAATTCTGGCTCAGCCGTGTCACTTTTTTATAATAATGTAAGTCATACATAAGGAAAAAAAAGCGATTAAAAACGAAGGAAATTGCAACTTAGTACCGCTAATACATCCCACATCTAAATTATCAAACATAAAAGCACTATAAACACTTGATAAGGAAGACCTTGAAGCCAAGCAACAGAGTGAGAAATGTGTCCTTGATGAGCCACAACATCAGCTACAAAAGTTTCTTCTCTTAAAATGTGAGTGAATGAAATATTAGAGAAATCTTGAGCAAGACGACCAATGTCTTTAATGATTTGAGAAAAAAAAAATTGATCAGTGGATTTACTAAACAAAAAGATAATCTAAAAAAGATAATTTGAAACGATAAATTATGGTTACCAATCGTCCAATCAAATAGTAAATAGTTGTAAAGTAGAAACGTTAATAAATGTTAATAATTCATTAATTTAATATATAATAGTGTCTTTTTATAAAAAGTTAATGAGCTAAGACAAAATAGTTAAAACAAACTTAAAGCTTTCTTTTCATTTCATATGTTCAGCAGTGTCAAAATGAGTTCTATTGAATTAAATCTCTACTAATTAAGTGAAATTATGTCATTGATTTGCATTAATTCAAAACTTGAGGAATGTCATTTGACACCCCTCATCATATGGTCTCTACGTTACTGTCATCTTTGACTATCAGACGAACTGTGTAAACTAAAAATTGAATGTGGTGAACAAATGGCCAAATAATTTTCGATTAAGCTAATGTTTTGTAAGCACAACCTTTGGGGACAATTGTCTACTTATCTACACAATAAATTGTTTGGGTAGTCGAGCACTTTTGTCAATCTTATGAAAACTTCGTTTTGTTTTTGTTTTTTTTGTTAAAAAAAATGAAGGTTCACTCTAGATAAGTACGGATATGTATATATTTGTAGGTTTGTATAATGTTCAGTTAATAGATAAACAAGATAGCACTTACTTTTCTTAAATTTTAGTATCTCTCTGGTTTATGAATTATGACATTCCAGTTCTCCCATTTGCAAAATTTACGTACAACTAATCTGTAGGACAACAAACACGAACTAATGTACCCAGTAGAACTTAAGATACATATGTACATATATTGATATATACGTATATATGATCGATCAACAAACTGCAGGAGTACGTTGTCATAGAAGGAGGAAGAGCCCGGCCTGTCAAGGATCGGAGCGGAGCGGATTGAAGTCGCCGTCGGCACTCGTGAATCTTGATGATGATCGATCATCCAGAGACTTACTGGTGCAGCAGTGGACTTTTGCTTACATTAATTGTTGCCCACTAACGTAGTCGATCATGCATGTAAATTTATACTAGCGACTTGGTCCAAACTCCAAGCTAGTTGTAATTTTATGTAACCAATTTGTTAAAAAATTTAGAGATCCTTCCACGAAACCGCACACTGTGTTTCTTTATCTTCACAATTAATCAACAACTCATGTCAATATATAGCGAAATCATAATTAAGAAAATCCAGTGATCATATCCTTGGAGCTTGGAAAAGGTCTACAATCTTGCAATTCGATTCTTCATATAAAGTATAGTCCTATGGATCGAGTTTTCTGGTGGAATACGACCTTATGTACATTTCTTTATTTATCTAACTATCATGTAATTTAAGGTATTTTAAGCTGCTGTAAGTAGTATAAAAGCAAGTCTAACGGAGATGTTAAAATCTACCATGAAATTTTAACAATAACTTTTAACAAGAAGAAAATCGGAGAGATTTGTTGGAGGTATCATTCGTGTTTGAAAGTTACGATGGATTGGTCACTCATGTTTGACAAATATCGAAATGGTCACTCGTGTTTTACATTGTCATTTAGATTGGTCAATCACTTTGTCGGTTTTGGACATTTAAAAAAAACAAACTTTTTTATTTGTAAAATACATATAATTAAGTTTATTAGTTTGACAGTAAGAAAAATATCAATTTAAGTAAAGCATGTGTGTGTTACATCAATTTAAGAAAAACCATACATGTGTTACATGTATGGTTTTTAAAATCCAAAACGTACAGATAAAATGATCAATCTGAATGATCAAATAAAATATGAGTGACTAATCCGATATTTTTCAAACATGAGTGATTAATTCGTCTTAACTGTCAAACATGAGTTATTTCTTCAACAATTTTCTCTTTTGCTCGATGTAATAGACATGTCAAAATCGACATGGATAACCATCCAACCGATGGATGTCAAATTTCTCAATCTTTAGCTCCCCCTTTCATTGTTCTTCTTCTCTGGTGACCTGACTAGGAACGGAAAAGGTGAAGTCTACCTCCTTTCTCGGCTTCCAACTCAAATAAAACGTATAAGGTGGTAATCGATCAGTTACTTCATGATCATATATATATTGTTCAAAGCTGACAGTGTCGATGACTGAAAAGTTTGCACATAGGCAAACCTGTTTCTCAAAATCTATAGATTTGGTAGTAACGGGACTTTGATTTACAAAGGGACTATTGCTGTGTATGTGATCCCGAACTTCCTAATCTGCAATGCGTACTAGAACCAGCTGGTTCAAGGTCTTACATTTCCTTAATAAACATCCCAACAAAGAGGCCGGCCGGTTTGTGAGCGCATTATTCGATAAACTGATCCAAAAACCAAGTACGTGCATGGTATGTAGGAGAGCAAACGAATCCTAGCTACTATGAATGCATCGACATGAACTCTTCGTTGGTGGTGTTGCAATAGTTTTGGAGACTTTCCAAATTGCATCTAGCTGTTTCTAACCGTTGCCGGTACCAGTTACTCGATTAGTTAGCGGCCTAGCTTTATCTCTGAGATCACTTCGAGAGTTCAGCCTGTTTGAGCCTAAATAAAATATTTACTTTGGGCCTGGATAGCCGAGGTCTATCGAGCGGCCCGTCGAGGGCTATTAAATTCCTATCGAGGAAAGCAGTTTCCCATCGAGGGAGTTAAGTATAAGCCCAGCGAGATTCGTATCGAGCTTCGCTGGGAGAAGACTTAGAGTTCTATTAGAACTGTGTCTTATCGAGCTGGTTTCACGCGGCTTAGTTTCTATCATAACTAGTTGATATTTGCAGGACTCTTAACAGAGTTATGATGGAATTGGAATACCTATGAGTGGTATAACACGATGCTGGTATGGAGATTCAGACAAAGTTACAAGAGTAAAGGAGTTAGAAACAGAATCAATGACTGATAAGTAAGCGACTATATAAGGAACGCGAGGGTCTTATGAAAAGCACGACGACGACTACACAAACATACAAACAATCCTTGCTATACGCAATACAACCTGGACGGTTATCTCGTCTTCGAGATATCTATCTTCTTGCAACCCAGAAGGTCTAAGTACTTGTCAACTATCGATTGAGAGTATTTACGGCTCAAAGGAAGCAAAAAAACCTGCAACCTGAAGGTGGAAGGGCAGCTCACTTGTATGCTGAGGGCTTGAAAACTTAAAGGAAGCTAGTGTTCTCAGACACTTCATCAAGGAATTGCTCTGCTCTACACGAGAGACGTGGGGGTATCGATTTCAAGATTTGGCAAAGAGGTACACATATCCAAAAGTCCTAGGTTCCTAGGCAAAAAGAACCTATTCGGATAGGGTTGGTGCTCTCCCTATCTTAATCGCTTACATTAGAAGTCAGGCGGCTGTAACTAGTCCATATTTCGTTGAAGAACGGTGGCACGCCAGCATCGAAGCACATACAGGATAGACCGGTACACGCGGTTGAAACATCCGATATCAAAAGAGACTGCTTCGCGGAGAGAGTCTCTTCAGGGAGATATTTCTGCATCGAACATTTTGGCACGCCCAGTGGGACTGTCAATACTTCTTTGCGTCTCTGAGCGACAATTGGAGACCCTTATCGAAGGGTTTACCCTCAGTGTCGTAAACACCCACAACCGGCATACCGTGAACACACCTCTAGTCAGTGTCGCTCACTAAGTAATCAAGCGGTTGAGCTCATCTTCGCTAACAACTTCAATACTATGGAGTTCGAACCTCTAAGTGAAGCGGCGATAAAAGCACTCACGTATGACGAATACGTGGCCTACGCAGCAAAACGAGACTTATACCACGCTAGTAGTTTTCGATTATTCGAAGACAGACTTGGGCAACACAGTGAACATCTCGCTACTCAGACCGACTCCTTAAAGGAGATAGCGAGTACTATGCGGTCTATGCAATTAGAGTTGAATCAAGAGCGAGAGGATAAAGAATCCATAAATGCTCAAGTAATTAGTTTGGCAGAAGGTCAAGAACGCCTACGGGCAGATGTCCAAAGCCTTTTAGACAAAGGATTGGAAGAATACCGCCGGTCAGCGGCAGCTATCACTCAAAGAGTCGATAGGGATCTGGCTTCCCTAACCAAAACCGTATCGGACTTGGCTAGGAAAACCAGACGATCAGAGGATTTTGCTTTCGAGTGGGAGGCACGTATAAATAAGCTCATGGAGGATTGCCATGTACGAATAAACAAGATGCATGAGACTTATGAAGCACCGTATCCCCGAAGCAAAGACGATCCTAACGAATGGCATTGGCCAAAATTCTATAAACACCAGACCTTCCAAACATTCTCTGGTGACGATGATGCTAATGCGGCAACACACCTGGCCTATTTCACCTTACAGTTAGGCCAGTTTGCCGAGGACGATGGACTCAAGTTAAGGGTCTTCGGTTCATCATTATCGGGATCCGCCCTCGTTTGGTATACTGGCATCGAGAAGGGCTCAATTAGTACGTGGAAGGAGATGGAGGCCTTATTTATAGATCATTTTGGAACAGAACGGCCAGAAACCACCGTGGGAAAGTTGGCTTCTCTTAGCCAGTCGGTGACCAAGAGTCCGGTCACTTTCCTACACCGTTTCCGTTCAGAGTATAACCTCTGTAAGACCCCTCTAAGCAAGGAAGAGGTGGTCGAGATGGCCAAGAATGGGCTGGAGGATACTTATCACCAGTTGTTCTTAAATAGCAAGTATTTCTCTCTGAATGAATTCATCGCTGCGGTGACCAGAGCTTATAGCAACATGCAAGAGAGAGATAACAGAAAGAACGCGTCCAAGGGGACGTATAACAATAGAACCTATGATATGTTAAAGCCAAAAACTGTGGCTTATGTTGAACAGATGGATGACCAGGAAACAGATTCTGAGGATGACCATATAGGGGCTTTAGATTTAATGTCAAATAAAGTGCTGAAACCCCGAAAGCTTCAGAAGAATAGAGGTCCCATCAAGCTCTCGACAGTGGCTTTTACTAAACCAGAGTTCGAGAAGTACACTTATGACGCCAACATGGCGCATGAGATTTTGGACGAGCTGTACGGACTGCGAGTGGTCAAGGCCGACTTCGGACCGCTTCCCACGGCTGAGCAGTTAAAGGGTAAAAAGTACTGCAAGTTCCATGGAGCATGGAACCATCTTACCAAGGACTGTATCAAGTTGAAAGATCAGATCCAAAAGTGGATCAATGAAGGAAAGCTGGAGTTGGAAGGCTCATCCAAGACAGCAGCTCTAGTAGATTCAGAGCCGTTCCCGGTTCCACAGGTAAACATGGTCGATGTAAGTTGGCCAGCACCTAATGGAATCCTTGAAAACAAAGAGGCTTGGAATCAACCAGCCTACTTAACCTATTCATTCAAGACGGACATGGTGGATGAATACTTGGATAGGTTAAAAGATATGGGGTTGATTTTCTTTTACCCTGTCTATAAGCTTAAACATCTACGGTATAAAGGGTCAGCCCAACATTTTTGTAGATTCCACAATCACTTTGGCCATCGAACATCGATGTGTTCGACCCTGAGAGACAAGATCCAGGGCTTGATCAACTGGCAAGTGATTATAATCGCTGAAAACGGAGAAATGGATTTTCATCCTGAATATCCTCGTATAATGCCATCTTCTCCGATCACAGAGTTTCCCGTCAGCGGTACTTCTTCGGAGTATAGTCAAGGTACACCAAGTCAAGAGGAGAAGAAGTCCAAGCGAAGGACCAGGCAGAACATAGCCTTTGTCCGACCCAAACGGACACGTATTACATACAACGCGTCTTGGCGGGAAGAAGTATTCAAAAAGCTATGCCTAGAAGGGATAGCAGTGATACCCGACAACTGGGGATCACCAGACCCACATCCTGATGATGTTAGGGGTCTCCCTTATTGTCAATATCACCACAGGTGGGGAAGTCACACTACAGCTGCTTGTAGAGATCTGAAATATAAGATTCAGCAGTTGATCGATGACGGAGTAATAGCGATCGATCAAAAGCCTTCGCTTAACTTAACAACTCCAATCCCCATGATTGTTGGCATGTTGGACGTGACAGGTACTAAAACCAACAAAAGAAAACAAGCCAACGACCAACCAACAGCTGGCGAGAATCCACCACATACACCACAGAATAAAGGAAAAGAAAAGGTGGACCCTAGAGCAGACTCGCCAGTAGCCCTTTGTGCACACTGCAAGTTGAGGAGTGGGCTGAAGATCTCCTTCGAAGAGCTGGCTCAGGCAGCCAGAGCCTTCCCGAAACTATTTTCCAATAAAGATCATGGATCCCCACTATCAAAACAAAGGGACACTCCCGCTCCCAAGCGACCAAGAGCAACCAAACAGGTCAGCGTGGTTAAAGCACCTGAGTCTATGGTTGCCGATACGCTCACCAAACCATACATTCCTCCAGCTTCAAGGAACATCACAAAGGAGGATGTATGGTATATAAAGGAGAAGGGAAAGACAGTCGAGGTCACTCCAAGTAAGAGGAGGAACCTACAACGACGCTTTGGTAGGGCCAAGAGAGCGTTGGATGCTTACGAGGCTGGCCTTATCAAGGAAGAAGACCTGGAGTTTCCTCCAGAAGTATTGCAGAGGAGATTGAATACTCTTGCAGCAAACCCATTGGTGGTGTTTGGGAAGAAATCTCACGAGCCCAAAGTAAGAGCCCAAAGACCAGGGGTTTTCGATAGAAACCCAGAACTAGCAAACAAAAGAAAAGAGTCAGAACCTACTCTAGAGGTTCATCGTTTAGTTCAGAAAAGACAACCAGTACGGAGGCGCCTTAACTTTGACAAAGACACGATGAAACAAGTAGGACTGAAGACACCTCCTAAGGGAACAGAGGGGCCACCACAACAGAGTACTCCAAGCAAGCCGCCAATCTTACAGTGGAGGCCAAGGCCTTTAGTTGTGGAAGAGCAAGCGAAGGCCAAGAAACTAACCCCAGTTCCCAAGGAAACAGTTACTCCACCAACACCACCAGCAGCTATCGATCCTATTCCGGAGGATATATTACGACAAGTTGCTCACCTTGAACTGACTACATTGTCTATCGAGGAAGGACAACCATCCGCTGAAGGTGATGACTACAACGAGGATGAGGAGTTGGTGGATTACGGTGAGGATGAGGTCGATGAGGTACAAAATTCCATCGAAGAGGATACTGCAGCCATTAACATGGTGTACGTCCTATCCTCCAAATATGCTTTGCCCTCAACAGCACCAAGAGATGAATCCAGGAACGTCAGCAGCGTGATGTTACAAGATGAAGAATCACAAGTGCCAGACAGTTCCACACTGGATGGCACACCAGAACTGGATTCACCAGAAACAAGAGGACGGATGATGTTCTCCAAGCCTACCCTTGACATGGCCATGCATATGCGGCCACTTTATGTCACAGGACAAGTCCAAGGAGTCCAATTAAATAAACTTTTGGTGGATTCAGGGGCAGCGGTGAACATCATCACCTTTAAGGCATTGGCCCTTATCGGTGTTCCCAAGTCAGCTATCCAAGAGACATCGCTGAGTGTCAGGAACTTCCAGGGTAGCATAACAAAGACCCTGGGGATTGTCTTCTTACAGGTACACATCGGGATAGCTTCAGGCACTTATACATTCTTTGTTATAGAATGTACATCACCATACAGTGCCATCCTAGGACGTGATTGGATCCATCGAAGCTACTGTGTACCATCTTCGCTGCATCAGCAAATGCTATTGTGGAACATGGAGTCAGGGGAAGTAGAAATAGTCAACGCTGACCCTCGTCCTTATTCCGTCTCGGCTAATGCTCTAGAGGCCAGGTATTACCACAATGACCTTAGGCCATTTGAGGTATGTGGCGTCGATAATAAAGGCCGCCCGATGGGTGTCACGGCCTCTGAATTAGCTCAGTGGGGGATTGTTCAAGCAAATCAGGATAGTCAAAGACCCTACACCATCGAGCTACCATCCAGACGTTCTCCATGAATGGGTCTCTATCAGAGATAGAGACCGAGGCTTGTCTTTCATTGCACGATCGCTTTCACAACTTTATGTTAGAAAGTCAAGCCTACGAGAAGGTTCCAATGATTGCAGCATTGGAATACGTGGATGAAGACGTTCTGCAAGACTTGGAGGAGGAAGACGAGATTCAACTAGCTCCAGCAGCCCTGGACGATACACCTCCTAAAGTCAAAGATCCCATCGAACACATTGAGATTGGGTCACAGGAAGAGCCAATGTCTGTGGCTATAAGTACTTTTTTGGAGCCTGAAGAGAGGCTCAAGATGATTGAATTGCTGAAAGAATATGCAGATTGTTTTGCAGAGAAATACGAGGACATGCCAGGTCTTTCACCAGACCTAGTTTGTCACAACTTGCCCACCATCGAGGGAAAGAAGCCTGTAAAACAAGAGATGCGGCGCATGAATACAGAGACGGCAATTCTAGTCAAAGAGGAGGTTGAAAAGATGCTCAAGTCGGGGATTATACGAGTAGCCAAATACAATGAGTGGCTGTCTAATATAGTTCCAGTCAAAAAGAAGAATGGGAAGATGCGAGTATGCGTCGACTACAGAGACTTGAACAATGCAACCCCTAAGGATGCTTATCCTATGCCAGTAGCTGATCTGTTGGTTGACTCAGTTGCCCGCCATGAGATGTTAACATTCATGGATGGTACTGCAGGATATCATCAAATCCCAGTGGCTGAAGAGGATAGACATAAAACAGCGTTTCGATGCCCAGGCTTTGCTGGTGTTTTCGAGTACGTGGATATGCCATTTGGACTCAAGAACGCAGGGGCAACCTACCAACGAGCAATGAACTTGATCTTTCATGATCTTATTGGTAAGACCATGGAAGTATACATCGATGATGTGGTAGTTAAAACGAAACATCGAAGTGACCATTTTGAAGACTTGAGACAAGTGTTTCTCAGAATGAGGCAACATCAATTGAAGATGAACCCAGCCAAATGTGTGTTTGGCGTCCAGGCAGGCGACTTCCTGGGTTTTCTAGTTCATCAGCGTGGGATAGAGATACCGGACGACAAGAAACAAGCGGTTATCAATGCAGCCCCACCTAGGAGTAAGAAGGAGCTTCAACGCCTATTGGGAAAGATCAATTTCTTACGACGGTTTATTGCCAATGCTGCTGGGAAGACACAACCATTCTCTACTATCCTCAAGCTTCAAAATCAGAAAGACTTTGTATGGGAGCCTATTCATCAGGAGGCCTTCGATACCATCAAAGCATACTTAACGAACCCACCAGTCTTGGTTCCTCCAAGACCTGGGGTTCCTCTTAAGCTGTACATATCAGCTACCGAACTCTCCATTGGAAGCCTATTGGCTCAGGACGACACAGCAGGGGTTGAACGTGCTATTTTCTACCTAAGTCGTACCTTGAACGATTGTGAAACGAGATACTCTCTAATGGAAAGGTTATGCCTAGCCTTATACTTTTCAGGGTGTAAGTTGAGGCACTACATGCTATCCTTCACTACGTGTGTCATAGCACAAACAGATTTAGTGAAGTATATGTTATCCAGACCGATTCTCTGTGGTCGTATTGGAAAGTGGATTTTGGCTCTCTCAGAATTTTCTTTGCAATATGTCCCTCAGAAGGCGGTGAAAGGCCAGGCAGTGGCTGATTTTTTGGCTCATCATCCCATGGAAGAAGTGGTCGATGGACCAGAACTGGATCTCGCTCGTATCGATTTGGCCCCTTGGTGTTTATATTTCGATGGGTCAAGTACGAGTACTATGGCTGGGGCAGGGGTAGCTTTGGTCTCCCCACGCGGCCAAACTTATTCTTATTCTTTCAGGTTGGACTTCAGGTGCACAAACAATCAAGCAGAGTATGAAGTTTTAATCATTGGATTAGAACTTCTATTAGATATGGAGATCAATGACGTGCATGTCCTTGGAGATTCCCAACTAGTGATCAGACAACTGGAGACCAAGTACAGGGCAGGCCCAATACTAGAACCTTATGCAAGGAGGGCTTGTGATTTATTGAAGTTGTTTACAGAGGTGGAGTTGAGTCATGTTCCTCGAGAGAAGAACTATGCAGCTAATGAGTTGGCTCAACTAGCAACGGGTGTAAGTTTACAAGATGGAGTACGAGAAAGAATACTCAAGGTTGAAAGAAGAACCCTTCCATCTTTCCTTGCACGACAAGAAGACAAAAACGAATGGTACGTTGCTACACTTGATCACATCGATAAAGACTGGAGGCAGGAAATCATCTCCTATCTCCAGGATCCTAATAATCCGGTTGACAAGCGGATTCGATTCTTAGCTCCCAATTATGTGCTCAAAGATGCTGAGTTATATCGAAGGGGAGAAGAAAGCATACTATTAAGGTGTGTCTTTGGACGTGACGCTAAAAAGTTAATGAGAGAAGTCCATCTTGGGACTGCAGGGGCTCATCAAGCCGGTCCCAAGATGAGATGGTTGCTAAGACGACATGGCTTCTATTGGCCAGGAATGCTCAGAGACTGCATCACGTTCGCTAAAGGTTGTGAAGAATGCCAGAGACATGGTCCAGTCAACCATATGCCCAGAATACCATTACAGCCTATAATCAAGCCTTGGCCAGCTCGAGGATGGGCTTTGGATTTAATTGGAATGATTCATCCTCATTCATCCGAGGGGCATAAGTTCATTATCGTGGCTACTGATTTCTTCACAAAGTGGGTCGAAGCTCGACCTCTCAGGGTATCTTCAGCGAAGGCCATCCGTCAGTTTTTATTCGAAGATATTATATGTCGGTTTGGCATCCCTGAATGTTTTGTTTCAGACCGAGGGGCAGCCTTTTTGTCTGGAGAGGTAGATACTTTAATGAAGGATCTTGGGATCCATTTTCTACACTCTTCTCCATACTATGCCCAATCCAACGGTCAAGCTGAAGCGAGCAATAAGATCATTATTCATATCCTAAAACGGATGCTCGCTGGAAATGCCAGGCTGTGGCATGAAGAACTTTTTCATACCTTGTGGGCTTACAGGACTAGTAAGAGGACCCCCACAGGTACAACTCCTTATGCACTGATGTTTGGGCACGATGCTGTTTTGCCCTTAGAAATCAATGTTCAATCTTTACGGGTCATGGAGCAACACAATTTGATCGGTGAAGACTATGTCCAAGCAATGTGGCAAGAGCATGAAGACCTCGATGAGCATCGAATTCAGGCTTTTGAAAGTCTACGTGCTGAGAAACAAAAGGTGGCTCGTGCCTATGACCAGCGAACCAGGGGCATGAGTTTTGCAGAAGGATAACTCGTTTGGAGGGTGATCTTGCCTATCGGTGAGAAAACGGAAGGACGAGGAAAATGGTCAGACAAATGGGAAGGACCATACATCATCGATCGACTGTTGGGTAAAGGAGCAGTTCGACTGAGGGATCGAGATGGGACTATACATGCAAATCCGATAAATGGTCGTTACTTAAAGAAATTCATACAACCTGCTTGGGAGTATGATGATCCTCCAGATACTGCTTAATCTAGTTTATTCATGCTTTTGCATCAATAAACTACAGGGGCAACACATATACTCATCGAGGATCATAGATATCGAATAAACCTACTAATGTGGTTAAATAGTTAGTGCCTATAGTTGGGGCTAAATTTTGTATCATAGTAATTATTTATTCCAAGTCAAAGTTCGATACATGCCAGTCTTTGTGGTTTAAACTTTTGAGCAAACTATATACGAGTTTATCAATACAAAGAACTTTTACACTTCAAATAAATATTACATTCAAATACTTGGAACAATACAAAGGCTTTGCGGCCTCAGGCTCTGATACCATATGGTGAAGATGAACTACAGAAGATGAATGAAAAAGCTACTTTAGAGACAATCTTCACAAGAGCCTCTGCGTAGCTCTCTATCTCTCGACCTAACAAGAGGTCCAAGTTGGAGAGCGAGCAAGAAGACCTTCTTTTTTCCATTCCCATCTTTCAAAAAGATAAAGCCTGCAGATCGATCTCGGTGATTTGAGGAGATCGACCTCGGAGATGGAGAGGGAGAGGAAGGAATCGTCAAGACAAGAGGAGGAGGACTACGACAAGAGTTGCACCTGCCTTGACGATCATCGCCTTTGTCCAGTCAACATGATGCCCCCAACTTTTCCCATGGACTGCAGGAGGCATTAAAGAGGGGCACCACCCTCTATGCCTATCGACACCGAACGGGTACGAGACAGAAGTCGAAGGGGATGGAACCTCTGGATTGTGGCCTCTCCCTTAGAGTCTCCTTCAAAAAGGGAGAGCCAAGGCGACGCCTGGGCATAGATATTGTTATCTAGTCCAGGTTTGGGCATGGATATTGCTATCTAAGGAACAGAACATCGAAGGATTTATCTGGAGGTCTCTTTGGATAGTAAGACCAGAACATGTCAAGTTGGGTTTGATTCATTCTCGCAAAGGACTTGGTGTATTTTTACCAAGGAAAGGAAACCTTTTATAGCCAGGAATTACGACGGTTTGGTTTCGCATGAGTAATTACACCCAACAACAGTGAATACGTGTTCAATTAACAGTGGACCATGAAGCGGTTTGACTGCTCGCAAGAAGTGCATGATAAATGAGAAGATCTTTGGGGCAGTTAAAACGTATTTCAAAAGATTTCGATGGTCTAACGCGATACGAATTCCAAGTATAGAATTCAATTCCATTTATTGTTGGACAACCGAAAGAGTTAAAATTAGTTACAGCTTGAAATGAGGCTGGATCAGGGTTTGAAAAAAGGGCTTATTATAGAGGCCCAACCAAGTTTTAAACCCAATAGAAGCTTTGTTGTCAAAACAGTGTAGATATATAAAAATCTTTGTTTGTTCGATAACAAATACAAAAAAGCCTATACTAAAGGCCCAAAATTTGCAATTGGAAGACGAAGCTCTTTATATTAATCTTAGTATACTCCGAGGCCACCCAGGCTTGTTGAGCTGCTAAACAAGCTTCGCTAACTTTCGCACGTGCCTCTTGTAGATGTTGAGCCCGAGCCTCGTCCTCATTCAGGAAATGTTGTACTTTGTCCTGATAAGCGGGGATTTCAGTTTCCAAGACAGCTATTTCAGAGTTGAGTTTGGCAAGGTCGGCCTCAAGAGCAAGCCTTTGGGCACGTTTGGTCAATAGAGCCTTTTCCCTTGTCTCTTTCTCCTGCACAAGTTTTTGAATTTCCTCTGCTTCCCTTTGAGTTGTTTGCTCTAGGTTGCTCGCTGCTTCAGTCTCACGATCAACCCCGAGTGTTAGATCATGAAAGGCTTCACTTTGGCGTTGATACTCAAGGAATTGTTCTTCTAACTTATCCAGGAAAGGAATAAATGCTGCAGGGGCAGTGGCTCGGAAATCCTTCACTTGTCTCGAAACGGCCTGAACATCCGTATTGGAGTCTAGTGGCCCAGAAAGAATTTTACGAAGCTGACAAATGAGGACCGTACGATCAGGAGAAGTGCTTGAAGTGCTCGATGCACCTGCAAGTTCTTGAACTGCGGTTGACCCTTGCACACTGAGCAGGTCGAGTTGTTTTCCAGATGATGAAGAGGGGACAATTATTTCCTTGCAGCAAACGGAAGGTCCTTCATCATCATTGGCTAGGGATCGATCAGGTTGGTCTCCGACGACCATCGAAATTGGCTCTCCTACTATGCTTGCTTGTTTCCTTGGGCTATCAGGAAGAATTTGCTGAATGGTCACGTCCATAGAAACAGCATCGAGCTTCGATGTAAAATAACAGGAAGTGTTAGGAATATATCGAACAAATTTCTAACCTAAGAAGTGAGGTTGCGATAGCTTACTTGTTGGGGAGACAGTATTGGTGTCTCCTCAAGAGTCTGAACTTGTGGCTCTGATAAGGGGGGATTCGATGCTTCGACCTCTGGGCTAGTCTCGACTGGAGTTTGTGATCGATCAGATCTGGGCTTTGGTGAGGAGACGATTTGTTCAGCCTCTGAAGCAACTTGTTCATCATGAGCACTGGAACCTTCGCCAGAAGAGGAAGGAATGTAGCAGCCTTGAATTTCAATCTGAAGACGGTTGTACAAGGTGGTAAGGGCTACATGTTGTTTCTTCTCCTCTTCTTCAAGTTCCGCTCGATGGACTCCAGCCAAGAATTCGACGATAAAGCCCTTGCAACACTCTTGGTGGCTGTTGACTATTGCCTTGTCTGCAACGGTGGACATGTTACTGGACTCATCGAACCTCAGAATAAAGGCCTGGCTGTGTCCTTCGAGGAGCCTTTCTCCTAGTGAGTCAATTACGTAGTAGGCTTCGTCTTCAGCCTTGAGGACGAAGAAGTGATCATTCCAGCTCACTATGTAGACCTGAGGTTTCCTGCTTTTCTGAATGTGTTCCCACAAGTCATCGAAGGAGCAGCAGCCGTGACCTTTCAGATTGGCAAACCTTTCAGGATTAAAGAGTCCTATCAGGGTGTCATCGGCTGAGAATTGGAGCGGCCTGATGTTTGCCTTCAGGATGGTGTCCAAATAAAAATGCAGGTTTGGGTACTTCGTGACTAGAGACTCATCCTTGCATAGCTCTTGCCATTCCCTGGAGCCTTGAAGAAGGAGGTCGTCGAACTGAGAAAGAGTGGGAGTGCTACCTGAATTTGCACAAAACCAGTGTGCAATGGTAAAAGCAATGGCTGAGCAAGCACTAGACCCGGAGGCTTGGTTACTCCTTTGATCGAATGAAGCGAAGAAAGATGGAGTGACGAGGCGTAGTTGGTCGTTTCTGCTCCTAAGCCGAGATTCCAACCAAACTCCACTCTTTGGGGGTGCTCGTTTGAGTTTCTTGGAACTTTGGGACTGTAGAGATTAAGGGCCAATATCGAGATCAGTGATGAGAATCAGCAGGTTCTGGAAAGGTAATATTGAGTAATTACAGGTGATTTGGAACGCTGGGTCCTTTTCTTCTTGAAAGATTGAATTGCCATGGTTACGTCTGGCTCTGGATGACACTGTGAGAGAAGAGAAGGATGGTTATTATTGGTCTTGAGAGTTCCAAACACAAGTCGAACATTTTCTGAATTAAAAGCATACCTGTGGCCATGGAGGTGGACCCGAGTCAGAGGAAGGATTGTCGAGTGCCTCTTTGTCTGCCGGCATCGAGAATTTGTCATCGAACTGACGGAAGATGGTGGCAAAGCACAGTGCTGGACTTTTGTATTGCAGCTCGACCCAAAGTTGGGAATACCAAGTGAGGTATGTTGGGGTAACCAACCTCGATGGGGACAGTGGCCTAGTAATCTCGGGGACTATCACCAATGGAAAGCCAAAGTCTTCATCGATGACTTCTGCTGCGTTAGACTTACCCTCTGCCCGCCAGAGGGTATACTTGTTAACAGAGCATACAAGGGGCATAGGGGCATCCTGGCCGAGTCCAAGTTGCCTGCAGAAGTGATTGGGAGCATAAAGCTCATACCCGGAGTCTGGAAGTGGTAGATCCTGGCAGGTGTTCGTCTTAACGAACAAACTCCTTGCTTGATTATCTTGATCAGGAGATGGCATGAAGCCACGTGAGAGGAGGCCAGGATGATGACGATCCAGAATTCTCTCGATGGCGGTATAAGGAAGCTCTTGGCGGTAGCAGAGGTGCTTGAAGCAGCTGAAGTAGGACCATTGCTTGGTCCTAGGTTCCATAGAGACCAGTGACTTGCCCAAAATCTTTTGTTCTTCGAACTTAGGGGTTCTGGAGGGACAGAAGAAAGGGAAATAGACCTGTAACCAGAGGTCTACCATCCAGAGTGGCCCAACTTGTTGCAAGTCGAGCCTCGATAGAGCAACTCGCTTGAGACTGTAGTAGATGGAGGCCAGGACGGGTTCAACCAAACTCAGTGGTTCTCCGCTGAAAAGGCGCTCAGCGAGATTAGTCCACGTTTTGATGACCTTTGCTGAGGTCGTGCAGAACAGGTACTTCGATAGCCAATACTCCAAGAAGGCTATTCCTCCCTTCGCGTTGCTTTTCGTTGAGAAATGATTTACCCAGGCGGTGTAGGATGTAGGCCGTTTTTCTGAGGCCTTGTCAGGAGTCTGGATAAAAGTCTGAGGAGTCCAGTTTTTCTCAGCGGCAGGAATTCCAAAGATGGTATAGAGGTCGAGCATGGTAATGCTTATATCTCCACAGGGAAGCCTGAAGCAGTTCGTGGTGCAATCCCAGAAGCACATTGCTGCAGCGAGTGGGGGTTTGTTGGCTCCAGACGGAAGGGAGAAGCATAGATCAATGAGTTCTGTAATTCCTGCTGTTTCCCATCGATCTTTGTCTTGCCTACGGCGTTGGCGGTACCAGTCGAGGTCGTCGGGGGAGGAGTGTGGCCATTTTCCAATAGAGCAGAGGCTGTCTTTCTGAGACCATGACTTTGGGTCTGCAGAAGGGTCTACCTGGAGAAGAAGAGAAGAGTTGCAGATGGGTTCCCGAAGGATAGTGAAGAGGTCTGGATTCAATGGAGATTCCAGAAATGGGCCGAGAAGACCTGTGTTTTCTTCTGTGTCTATGGTAAGAGTACAGGTGGTGTCTGGGTTCGATCGAGTAGCGACTTCTTTGAGCCGTTTGACAAACTTCTTGGCGTGGACGTGGTCAAAAGGAATAGTAATGTCCTTACGAGGAGGCATTTTTCTGGGTTAGGGTTTTGACGGCGGTGAGGAGAAAGGTTTGAGCTTTTTGACTGTGAGAGTTAAAAAGTTGCAGGTCTCTGAGCAATTGGAAAGTTTTTGATGGAAAGATAAAACTTGTGGATATGGACTGTTGCTCTTATAGAGGAGTCAATCGAGCGTCATACTTTTTCGAAGAGTTAGACGTGGCGTTCGAGTGGCGGTATAGCGTTTCAAAGTCAATAAGCACATCGTTCAAGGTACATTCAAGTCTTTTCGCTTGTTCAGAACGTTTCCAAGTTCAAGACCTGAGGGGCAATGTTTGAGCCTAAATAAAATATTTACTTTGGGCCTGGATAGCCGAGGTCTATCGAGCGGCCCGTCGAGGGCTATTAAATTCCTATCGAGGAAAGCAGTTTCCCATCGAGGGAGTTAAGTATAAGCCCAGCGAGATTCGTATCGAGCTTCGCTGGGAGAAGACTTAGAGTTCTATTAGAACTGTGTCTTATCGAGTTGGTTTCACACGGCTTAGTTTCTATCATAACTAGTTGATATTTGCAGGACTCTTAACAGAGTTATGATGGAATTGGAATACCTATGAGTGGTATAACACGATGCTGGTATGGAGATTCAGACAAAGTTACAAGAGTAAAGGAGTTAGAAACAGAATCAATGACTGATAAGTAAGCGACTATATAAGGAACGCGAGGGTCTTATGAAAAGCACGACGACGACTACACAAACATACAAACAATCCTTGCTATACGCAATACAACCTGGACGGTTATCTCGTCTTCGAGATATCTATCTTCTTGCAACCCAGAAGGTCTAAGTACTTGTCAACTATCGATTGAGAGTATTTACGGCTCAAAGGAAGCAAAAACCTGCAACCTGAAGGTGGAAGGGCAGCTCACTTGTATGCTGAGGGCTTGAAAACTCAAAGGAAGCTAGTGTTCTCAGACACTTCATCAAGGAATTGCTCTGCTCTACACGAGAGACGTGGGGGTATCGATTTCAAGATTTGGCAAAGAGGTACACATATCCAAAAGTCCTAGGTTCCTAGGCAAAAAGAACCTATTCGGATAGGGTTGGTGCTCTCCCTATCTTAATCGCTTACATTAGAAGTCAGGCGGCTGTAACTAGTCCATATTCCGTTGAAGAACGGTGGCACGCCAGCATCGAAGCACATACAGGATAGACCGGTACACGCGGTTGAAACATCCGATATCAAAAGAGACTGCTTCGCGGAGAGAGTCTCTTCAGGGAGATATTTCTGCATCGAACATTGCTCGATAGACCTCGGCTATCCAGGCCCAAAGTAAATATTTTATTTAGGCTCAAACACAGCCTTCCAGCTACGTGCCAGTAATAATTATATGTACATATTTGCTATTTGCTTGAAACAATGACTTTGGAATCAGATTGTTTGAGATATTTGCTTGGTTGATTAACGTTGTCCATGGTAGAATAGAATGTAGTGCTAGTGAATCAACTAACACGTACTCCAGCACTCGGAGGTAGGATATCCTTCACTTCACGTTGATGCTGCTCTTTGTTAACATCTATTTATTTATATACGAGGTCGAATCGAATGGGTGTATCAGTGTATGTGTTTTGTCTTTCTAAGGTAGCGGTATTATTACAGAGGGCCTTATAAATTATAATATACGAACAATAACCTCAAACGCTCAACCAACTTAACATCGTCTATGGTTGAACTGTTGAAGTATTGAACGCCTAAAAGCTTTTAAGCTTTAACTGTATACTGAAAAATGCCTTCTAGCAACGATCAAACCCCGACTCTCTACCCGGAGAAATAAGGCTTTGGCCCAAGTCAAAAAGCCTATACGCCCTCATACTCATCCCAAGTTAAAACCCAACTAGAGTACACATGGTCTAGCACTTAATTAATTTGCAGTGATCACACCAATTAATCGTAAGACATGCTTTTAATTTTTTTCTCCACATTCTTCTTATACATTACATGGCTACCGTACTCTCATGTAATATATATATATATACATAGTATGTACAAAGACTCATCTATAAAGGCATTTTGTTAAGTTTATACTTCATATGTAAGATGATGAAAATATACAAATACTAAAGAATAGTGGGCCGTCTACTGTTATACACGGTTGATATAATCATAATTGGGCATTGACCATCGAGTTTCTCAAATTGCACTCCTACTTATATGACTTATTTTGTAATTACCTATTCCTCTCATTCCAATGTTTCGTTCTAATGAATTGAACAATATATATGTAGCTGATGAGATCTCTACTATCATCGTATTTCTGTCTAGCTACTAGGGTTCTTCTCAAGCTCTTAAGACGCGATGTACGTCTACGAATTAATCCCCTGGATAGTATAACGTCTTCCAATCATATTTGAAAATGTGTGTACGCGAGTGCTATATATAATGATCACAGTCATCCACATCTTGTTGCAATAGCTGCTGAAAACGAATAGCACATGATGATTCTGATCTCCTCAGCAGGACAAAACCAATAATGCACACCAAGTACATTCTCACTCAGCATCACATACTTCACAACCGTCGTGCCCCAAAACGACCACCACTAAAAGTGTCCAACAACCCCATTTCCTTTAAATTTGCCAGCTCCTTCATATATCATGTGCTGAAAGAAAGAAAGAAAAACATCCCCAGCAAAGCACATGGAGCTGGGTTCCATTTGGTAGGTGGAGCGAGTACCCAACATTGTTTTTTCTCACATACAAAGTACGGACGTGTTGTTCCTATTAACTAGCTAGCTGCTTCTCCCGGCCCTTTGATTTGAGATTTTCTAGTACCATGAATTTCACAGCGAACTTAAAATCCAACAAGACCGATCATGAGTGGATGTGAGATATATGCACTAATTATTAGGGTATTATTATGATGATGCAGGGGGGCTCATTATTTTTTAACAGTTTTGACAGAGAAGACCCACTGTCTGGTTTTTATTCAAGGGCTTTGTTCTTGCTGCTGTGCCCCCTTTTTTTTCCTGTGTGGATGCATGTGTATCATGTGGTGGAGGAGTTAGTTATGGCAAGTGGTGTGCTACTCAGTGTGGCCCCTGCCCGCTCCATATTTATGTGGTTTGTTCAGAGAAAATTATAGGCCAAATCCCAATTGCTGTCTTGGTTTGATTCGAAGATCTGGGAGACTTTGACATTCTGTTTAGATTCCCTAATACTCACATTACTCACATGTGATTAGGTCCTGTTTATGTATTACAATTGTATTATAAATAACTTTAAAATTCCTCTATGACAAATTTTTTTAACAATTTTTATCGTATCCTCACAAGTCAGGAGTAGCGGTGAAAATTCATTTTGATTAATATAAAGTTTATAAAGTACGTTGCATACAAGATTATGTATATCGGAACAACAATTTATGTATATAGTCGTTCTGCAAATTATACAAGTTTCGTTTTGCTGAAAACCGTTTAATCCTCATCATTACGGATTGGCCGGATCCGAAACTCTTTAGTAGCACACTAGCTTTAATCTTATACACCAGTATTTGACACATATGGACATGTACGGAAGGTAGAAAGGTTTGGCAAAGTATTCCAAAATATGCATCCTTTGGTTGGATCCAGAGCTCTCAATTAGGCAATAGATCTCTCTCCCACTTCCTCAGATCATACATATGTGGTAAGATAGGCATATGGCTTTGTACAATCCAATAATAACCCACACTTTCGGTATAATACGTACTTCTTTAGTCGAAGTGGTGCACTGAACTGATTCCCACGAGGCCACAAATGATGCAGGTAATATATATAGAGGGGTTGAATTTTGAGAAAAATTCATAACGAGGAAGTTTTTATATGGATTGATTATGCTCAATGATTCTCTAACTTTTTCGCGCGGATAAATGTCTCTATTAGTGTGGAGTGGTGTCATTTCTCATGTACTTATTGAATTTTGACTTTTGCGGAACTGTTCATCGAACTATAGACTATATACAGGTTATCCAAACTTCTGTTATTTTGGTAGAATGATAATAAAAACTACATAAAAATATGACAGCTGTTGGTTTAGCAAACTATCAAGAGTAATTTAAAAGCAATAAACCTTTGAAAAAAAGAAGATCTTTTGGTTCTCCAATTGCTTTCATCGGTACCTACATGGACATGGAAAGCAAAAATTTACAGGTCATTGTGAGTTAGCCCATTGGGGTGGTCACACTCTACGTTTGGAGCAGCCAGGCAAATCGTATCTAGAGATTTGAAAACAAAAATATGGAGGCAGATTCTTGGTAACGAAATAAAGAGACACCCCCCCCCCCCTCCCCCAGGTTATCCCTCCTTGTATATAAATGATTTATTTTCCTTTTTTTCTCGCCAATTAGAATATGAGAGGGTTATAGAGAAGGAGATCCGTCATGGTGAAGTTACCTTAAAATTAAAAGGCACCATACGCCTCCCACATTATACATGAAAATCCAACACCAAGGTGCCCCAAAACATCCAACAAAATCCTTATAGATTTCGAATCATTATTGAGAAAGGAAAGGAAAAAAGAACCATAAAAGATGAAAGCAGTAGCAGGAGAATCCCTCTTCCCCCTTCTTATTATTATAAAAAGCACATCACCACCACCAACAACAACAACAACATCCTACTAGATTTCCTATGCACATGTGCGTCTGACTCTGCCCTCCATTTCTAGGGGTCTGTATTCTGTAACCCTATGAAACTCTCAAGAGCCCCTAAACATGGTGAGCACAACGAAGCTCAAGGCTAGGATGTAGGATCGGAGAAGAAGAAGAAGAGGACCAAAGACCAAGTTTCAGTGTGGGCCCCACCTCCTACATACATGCTCCATTTTCTTTCCATTTGGTTTTCGTTTTAATTTAATTTATTTTTCGTTTTTATTTTATTTCTTTGTTGTAGTTATGTCCCTCCAAAACTCTTCGCCCACTTCAAGAGTCACCGCCCAACCAACACTTACCACAACACGCACACACGACACAAGCCCAGAATTCTCTCATTAAGCCAAAGTCACTCCTCTCTCTCTCTCTCTCATTTTCCCACTAGAGAATACAAAACAAAAAACAGAGCCTTTGCCAAATCTCAACAGAAAGCTCAAATTTTGATCCATTCCCTCTTCTTCTCTTGTAATTGTGAGCCCAGAAATGGATTCTTGGACACCTTCTCTGGCTGTCGACGACGAGTTTCAGAAGCTGGCTTTGCGAGTTAACCCTCCAAGGTGATTGGATTTTGCGTCTCTTTGATGTTGAATTGTTGTTGGTTTCTGTCCAGCAAAATTGGGTTTGTTTTGGTTTCTTGAAAGTTTGGTGCTTTTTTTGTTTTTGAGCTGAAAAATTGAGCCTTTTTGTTGAATTTGTTTGTTGTTTTTTTGGATGTTGGGATTTGTAGGGTGACAGTGGATAACGGGTCAAGCAGGAAGGCCACTTTGATTAAGGTGTTTAATCTGATTGAGCTAGCTTGTTGAATTATTATGTTTATTTTTGAGAAAGGGTCACTCTCTGAACATTGGTGCTTTGTCTTTTTCTGTTTTTGGGTATTTTTTGCAGGTAGATAGTGCAAACAAGAGAGGGAGTTTGCTTGAGGTTGTTCAGGTTCTGAATGATTTGAATCTCATTGTAAGACGAGCTTACATTTCTTCAGATGGAGAGTGGTTTATGGATGGTGAGAAATTTAAGCTCCAATTTTTCTGTACATGATACATATGGCTCTAGAAGTTTAATTCTTTTTTTGACTGAGTTCTATGTTCTCAATGGTGTTGTTATGGCAGTGTTTCATGTCACTGATCAACAGGGGAATAAGCTGTACGATGATGGAATAGCTGAGCGTATTCAACAGGTAAATTCGCAAAACTTGTAGCCCTTTTTGTCTACTTCATCGAATATGACATTTGATTGTGATGAGGATTCATTTGTTCCAGATTCTCTTTGCAGCAGCAAAATGAATGAGGGGTGTAGATCGATTTCTGTTAGTAATTGGTTGATTCTTTTGTAGCTGTATGTGGAAATAATTTCTTGAGTGTAGCTACATTTTGAGGCTTGCTTTTATCATTGTAAAGTCTCGCCGTCCTGTTTAGTTATAATTTTTTTTTATGTTCATATGATGCAAAGTGTTGCACATTGATAGCATAAGCTACTTCACTTGCAGCTCCTTGAAGTTACACTCTATGGATTCATATAAATTCCAAGTGGTTTGATGATTGATTTCTACATTTGCAGTCTCTGGGACCAAGAGCGCGAAGCTTCCGTGCCTTAAGAAGTTCTGTGGGCGTCCAAGCTGCCACGGAATACACTACTATTGAATTGACTGGACGGGACAGGGCAGGCTTACTTTCAGAGGTTTTTGCTGTTCTTGCGGAACTCAAGTGCAATGTGGTGGCTGGAGAAGTCTGGACTCATAATTCAAGAATGGCATCAGTTGTTCACATCACGGATGAGGAATCTGGTAGGCCAATTGTTGATGATGTGCGTTTGTCCAATATCAAAGAATTTCTCCTTAATGTGCTCAAGGCGGACAAAGATATGCGCACAGCCAATACTGCTGTTTCTGTGGGTTCTACACACAAGGAGAGGAGGCTTCACCAGATGATGTACGCAGATCGTGACTATGATTTGCACAGTGCAGATTCGGGATCAGCCAGTGATCGAAGCAAGCCCTTAGTAACTGTTGAAAGTTGTGCAGATAAAGGATATACTGTTGTGAATCTGAGGTGTCCAGATCGTCCTAAGTTGCTATTCGACACAGTCTGTACCTTAACAGATATGCAATATGTGGTATACCATGCAACTGTGATAGCTGAAGGACCAGAGGCTTATCAGGTTTGTCCTCGTTTCTTCTAACCTGTGATAGTTGTCAAATCATCCAAAACTTGGCTTTCGGAGCAAAAACAAGTATGTCTAAATTTGCATACATTTTGTGTAACCAGGAATATTTCATAAGACATACAGATGGGTGCCCTATTAGTTCAGAAGGAGAGAGACAGAGAGTTATCCATTGCTTGGAGGCTGCTATAAGAAGACGCACTTCTGAGGTACAAATGTACTTAACAAACTTTGTCACATGGATATCTGTGTGATTTTCCTTATCTAAGTCTAAATGTTTCATTTATGATGCAGGGCATAAGACTAGAACTTTGTGGTGATGACAGATCCGGACTTCTTTCTGATGTGACTCGCATATTCAGAGAAAACAGCCTTTCGGTCACCAGAGCTGAGGTTACAACGAGGGGCTCCCAAGCCGTGAATGTGTTCTACGTGACTGGCGCATCCGGAACGCCTGTGACGAGCGAGACCATTGAGGCGGTTCGGCAAGAGATTGGCTTGACAATACTACGGGTGGAGGAAGACATGTACTCGAAATCTCCACCGCAGGAGAGTGGAAAATTCTCACTTGGAAATCTCTTCCGGACAAGATCAGAGAAGTTTCTCTACAACTTGGGTTTGATAAAATCATGTTCTTAAGTGTCCCCATTAGGTAAAAAAAAAACAGGTACTATTGCGCAATGCGTGTAGATATTAGGGTGCTTTGTGCTTAGCTTGTAAAGCTTGCTCTCCGAAACTGCGAAAAATGCAAAAGCTTCAATTCGATATGCAACTCGCATATTGAATTTCGTCTTGTTCAGTTTCGTGTACATAAGTGACTGAGACACAGTGACGACTGAAATGTTGAAATGTGGTTGAAGAAAGTTGCTGTGTGACTAGTTGTGCAACTAAGATTGGATTCCATTGTGTCAAAGACTCTCAAAGTTGCTTTCATCCAGGGCATATCTTTCTGGTTGTGTCCGTGTTAACACACTAGTGCTATGAGTAGGCGAGGTGACTATCACGAGCATTTGGCCTCAGAAATGCAACCTCAGTTTGATTGTGACTTCGGTAATGTCCTCTTCTTCCACATAAACATAAGAGGACAAAAGTTAATAATAGACACACCGATTCTCTCTCGTTATTAATTTTTTTGATCGAAATTAGACGACATTACAGAGTTTATTTATAAATCGTCATTTTTATCACCCAACGAAATTGATATAATGACCAAACTTTCGACAATTTTCCTCATTATCCCTTTTATTTTTTATTTTTTATATGGATTCTTGTCATAATTAATGGCAGATTAGTTAGCCTGACTGTGATGATGACCCAAATAATTTCGTGGGGCGGATGATCGACTTTGAAGTTTTACCGACAGAATCTCAACGGGGACGTGGGAACTGTCGGCACGCATCTCCACGCGCAACGCATGACGCGTCACTCTCTTCTCTCTTGACCCTATTCCGACGTGGCATTACATCAGCTCCAACAAACTGAGTCGCCGCTACTCCTTGGTGGGCCCTCAGTCCGCAAGAAGGCTCGTGGGGACCACACTGGGGAGAGGGCCAAGTTGGGGGAATGGTCCACGTGGTAAAGGATCGCATCGAATCCTTCTCGGGGCACGTGTGTCATAGTCGCTCACTGAGCACCATGCAGCCAAAGCCAGTGCTGTTTTTACTTTGACCTTTTTGTTTTTACTTTTGCTAGTCTGGGATTCCACGTGTTTTTAACACCCTGTAATTTTACTATTCACGGATGCATATGTGAAAATGAACTTTCTGTCTTTAACCATTTATTTATTTTATTATTGTTGGCTTTATGTGATGGTTACTCTTTCTTTGTTTTATTGCTTTCTGTCACAAGCTAAGAGATACGAGATGTTGTATTTTACAAATGCCAACGAAGATGTTATCGGA
The DNA here is from genome assembly GCA_946800695.1 of Geum urbanum. NCBI lineage: Eukaryota > Viridiplantae > Streptophyta > Magnoliopsida > Rosales > Rosaceae > Geum > Geum urbanum. The sequence goes on from OX327003.1 coordinate 63,011,091, forward strand.
TGCCGTATGAAAACGAGAATATTTATATGTAAAGGTTAATAATGTGAGTCAAATAGCAAGTGACCAAGTAGAGTGTGCAGTTACACAATTTTTGTGTTGAAAAGTATATTATTGTGAATATTTTTTTGTAGTTAGAATTAAAATTGTATAGATATGGTAAGAATTTAAATATTATTTTTATTAGAATACTACGTGTACATCTTTATTAACTCTAAAATTGGGATGAATGAATTCATTGAATTCTCCCTGAAACATAAATCTACTTCGCATCAGAGTCGAATTTTTGGATTTTGAAACCTTGAATTACCACCACCCAATTTTTGTCTTTTTCTGCATCTGAACTTGAAATTTGAATTGTGAATTTTGTAAACCCTGAAGAGATAACCAACGTGAATGATGAGAACGTTTTTAATAATAATGATGGAACATTCATCCCCAACAATGGAGCAGTCGTCATGCACCCCATTCATAATCACTTCCACAACACCATTAAGGACAACTCTGTTTTTTCCATCAGCGAGCTCTTCACTAAAATCAACTATTCTAGTTGGTCTGGATACATGAAGATTCGACTTGAAGGTCAAAACAAGCTTGATCTCCTCACTAAGGACCCTCATGTCGCTACCTCTATTGAGTATTCACCATAGGCTGCCAACAATGGCAAGGTGAAGTGTTGGCTTATTGAAAATATGTCTCCTAGATTGCAAAAATGGTACCTCATATTGCCCACAGCTAAGGTAATTTGGGATGCCCTGTACAAGACCTACTATGATGAATCTGATGAAACCCTGATTTTTGAGCTCCATCGTTTGTGTAATACGACGAAGCAAAATTGAAGACCTCTCTCCACATACTACAACGAGCTTGTTGAATGGCTCGATGAAATGGACAAACGCATGACGCACTCTTAAAAAACGGTTGATGGTGTTGTGAATGAATCCTCCTACATGACTCGCTAGCGTATCTACATATTTTTATGGGACTTGATGTTGAATTCAGTCAAGTCTGTGAAGAGCTTTTGAGGAAAGAACAGAAGCTGGATCTTGAACAGACATATGCACATGTCCGATGCTTCCACAGCAATCGAACCACCATCTCTACACCTCCTCTGCGTGATGCTTCTGTCATGGTTGCCTCCTCTCCTACAACAGTTAACGCTGCCCAGTCCCAGCGCTGCCAGGTCCTCCACCTGGCTTCTCTGATCCTCCTCGTTATGGTGGAAAGTCTCCTGCTAAAAACCCACACTTTACATGTACTCATTGTAAAAAGATTGGTCATACAAAGGAGTGGTGCTATGAGCTTGTTGGATACCCTGAATGGTAAGATTTTACTAGAAGAACTCGTAAAAACACCTTGAAAGCAGTTGTAACCACCACTGAATCTCTTACTCAACCATCTGCACTCGTCATTGAAACAGGTAACAGGGGTAAGACATCTTTTCTTACCACATTATTTGCGGATAGGTCATAGATAATTGATACAAGCGCTACTGAGCATATGACAAATAATCCTAGTGTAGTTGATACAATTAAAACTTCTCCTGAACAAGTAGTATCTACTACTGATGGTTCTCCTTCTCCTGCTCTTGGTGAAGGATCTATCCAACTCTCTCATGAACTCACCCTTGATTGTGTTCTTATTGTCCAGTCTCTTGCTTATAACCTATTATCTGTTAGTCAAATCACAAGGGCCCTCTTTTGCTCTGTAACATTTTATCCCGATTTCTGTATTTTTCAGGACATTCTGACGAGGACTATGGGTTATGGTGTTAGAAGGGGAAAATTATACTATCTGGAGTTGACAAGCAGTGGACAACATCAGATTAGTCAAGCAAACAGTATCAGTATCCTAAATAAAGTCAAGGAAGCCGTGTGGTTATGGCATCGACGCTTAGGCTATTTAAATTTTGGATATCTTAGAAAATTGCAACCTCCGTTGTTTTCAGTTGTCGATGAATCTTATTTTAAGTGTGATGTATGTGAACTGGCCAAATGCCATCGTATTACGTATTCCCCAAGTTTGAATAAAAGTTTTGTTGCTTTCATGAAAATTCATACGGATGTTTGGGGTACTGCCAGAACTTTTTCTCTTTCTGGATTTCTCTACTTTGTGGGTTTTATTGATGAATGCACCAAAATGACTTGAGTTTCCTTGATGAAGTGTAAAAGTGAAGTATATGCCAGATTTTTTGAATTTCACAAGATGGTGGCAACTCAGTACCAGCAGCAAATTCGAGTCCTTCAATCTGACAATGGTGGAGAGTATGTGAATAGAGACATATCAGCGTATTTAGGTGTTCATGGGATTAGGCATCAAACTTCCATTGCCTATACTCCTTAACAAAAAAGATTAGCCGAAAGAAAGAAACAAAAGTTGATGGAAGTTGTTTGTGTTTCCCAATTTGGTATGAATATCCCTACAAATCTATGGGGAGAAGCTTTGTATTCTGCTGCATACTTAATTAATCGCACCCCCTCTCATGTGATTAAGTTCCAAAACCCATATCAGAAGTTGCATGAACTGTTGAATACACCATCTTTGCCAAATCTGGAATCAAGAGTCTTTGGGTGTACTATGTATGTTCACATCAACAAACAATTGTGAGGAAAGCTTGATCCTTGTGCTGTGAAGTGTGTGTTTGTTGGATATGATGAATTCAAGAAATGTTACCATTGTTATGATCCAGTTCTGAATAAGATGCATGTGTCTCTAGATGTTTCATTCCGTGAATTTGACCATTATTACTCGGGGGGAGTTTCAGAGTCTTTCCTTTAGGGGGAGAGCAGTAGATGTGAAGAAAATCCTATGAACATACCAGAATTTAAAGAAACAGAAAACTTGGAAAAGAAGTTTGAAACTACTGGAATTTCAGTCAAAGGCCCGAGAGCCTCCTTCGATGGATCGAAGAAAACTCTCAATCCATCGAAACATGCACAGGGGACAAACTCGAGAGCCTCCTTCGATGGATCGAAGGACATTCTCGATCCACCGAAGACTGGAGAAGAGATGAACCCGGGAACATCCTTCGATAGATTGAAGGGTATTCTCGATGGATCAAAGCTTGCATCTGAAACGAACAAGGGAGATACCTTCGATGGATCGAAGGATACCCTCGACCCATCGAAGACTGGACTTGAAGCTGAAATGTCACAACCTTCTTCTGAATTGAGATATCATGAAGACCCCCCTTCTACTTCATCAACCGAAGAGTCTTCCCAGAATGTCTCTCCTGAGGTACGTATTGATACCAATACTTTGGGTAGCATAGAAGTTAGTGTGCCTAGGAGGTCACAACGAGAAACAAAAGGGGTTCCAAAGAAACAATATGAACCAACCATAGAAGCCAAAACTAAATATTCTATTGCTAGCTTCACCATAGGTTGTCCGGATCACATGCACTTGTTGGTAATCAATTATCTACAGTATCTATTCTCAGTAATGTGCAGGATGCCTTGGCGGATTCAAAGTAGAAGCAAGCTATGAATGAAGAATTTGAAACCCTATAAATGAATGGAACATGGGAGCTTGTTCTTGCCCTACCTGGAAAGAAGACAGTTGGATGTATATGAGTATATGCGGTGAAGCTGAAGGAATATGGAAATATTGATCGATATAAAGCTCGTCTAGTTGCAAAAGACTACACTCAGAGATATGTAGTGGATTATCAGGAGACATTCGTCCCAGTAGCAAAGATCATCACTGTACGCATCCTCATAGCCTTAGCAGCTCGACATGACTGGTCATTGCACCAATTTGATGTGAAGAATGCCTTCCTGAATGGAGATTTAGAAGAAGAATTGTACATGGATATTCCTCCAAGTGTTAACTGTAAGCCATGTGATGTTGGAACAATCTGTAGATTGAAGAAGTCATTAAATGGATTGAAGCAATCTCCTAGAGCTTGGTTTGGGAGATTTTCTAGAGCCATGAAGAAGTTTGGATATCGGCAGAGCAACTCTGATTATTCCTTGTTTATTAAACGCAAGAGTTGTAAGATTACTGCTCTGATTGTATATGTGGATGTCATGGTTGTTACAGGTGATGATCCAGCTGAGATGAAAGATTTGAATAAGCAGTTATCCCAAGAATTTGAGATGAAGGATTTTGGTCTACTGAAATATTTTTTGGGAATTGAAGCTGCAGGATCTAAGTTGGGAATCATCTTGTCACAATGAAAGTATGTGCTTGATCTTCTTGCTGAAACAAGAATGCTGGATTGTAAACCTCCTAATACTCCTATTGAGATGAATCACAAGTTGGAGTTGTGTCCTGATCAAGTTCCAACAAACAAATGCAGGTACCAGAGGTTAGTAAGAAGATTGATCTATTTATCACATACTAGGCCTGACATTTCATATGTTGTAAGTGTTGTGAATCAATTCATGCATGATCCAAGTGAAGAACATATGGATGATGTGATGCGTATTCTCAGATATTTGAAGTCTTCACTAGGTAAAGGCCTCCTATTTTCAAAGGATAGTGAGTTTGGAGTAACAGGTTATTCTGATGCAAATTGGGCAGAAGATAAGACTAATAGGGCACCCACTTCTGGTTATTTCACCTTTATTGGTGGGAGTTTAGTAACTTGGCTCAGTAAGAAGCAAAATGTGATTACCCGTTCCAGTGTTGAAGCTGAATATCGAGGAATGGCAAATGAAGTGTGTGAACTGTTATGGATTCAGAATGTATTGAATAAGCTAGGTTTCAAGCTCCATAAGGCCATTTATCTGCATTGTGACAACACTGGTGCAATTGAAATTGCTCATAATCATGTAAAGCATGATCGAACCAAGCATGTGGAGATTGATAGACATTTTATTAGGGATCATCTTGATAAGAAGAATATACGTTGTTCCTTTATAACTTCTGAAGAACAATTGACGGATGTACTCACAAATGAGTTATCACACCATGTATTTGCAGGATGGATTGACAAGTTGGGCATGATTGACATCTATACACCAACTTGAGGGGAGTGTTGGAAAATATATTATTGTGATTATTTTTTTGTAATTAGAATTAAAGTTGTATAGATACGATAGGAATGTAAATATCATTTCTTATTAGGATACCACTTGTACATCTTTATTAACCCTAAAATTAAGATGAATAAATTTATTAAATTCTCCCTGAAACACAAATATACTATTCGCAGTTAAACGAATCATATCATGATTTATGACATTTCGAGAATAAACTCTCCACCTACTTTGGAACCACATATAAAAGAGTATTCATCACTATCGTATGGAATTGATAGTGGTTTAATATATATTACCGAACTCTGAGGACAAACTATAACACAATGACTGGTCAGTCATTGTGGTCAATCTAACAGCTAAATTTATATAAACGTTGTGAAATTGACTTCAACAATTAGATAGAGATATATAATGTAGCTGTTTCTTCAGTCCCTTGAAGACCAAAGAGTACTGAGTAGGACTCGATGGACCAATCGGAAATGGTATCTGCACACAATTAGCTCATCCGATTCCGTGGTGTTCTGGGCTCTCTTGGTTTCTAGGGCCCCGGTAGGACAGTTTACACCACTTATAACTTGGGCTTTATTTTCAAATATTGGGCTGCTTTGCAGGTCATCTTTTTTATTTATTTATTTTTTTCTTTTGATTACTCGATCTTTGTCCCTGTCATCATAGTATCGTTGGCCGGTGCTCTGGTTGCTGTGCAAACACATACTTATAGTGTGCTAGTGGAATAGAATCACGTCCAGGAGATCAACACGCATTTTAGGGCCTTACTAAAGCTCTCACATTAAAACAATCTCTCATACAAACTTAGTTTTCTACGAAATATATCTAATATTACCTTTGAAGAAGAGGTTAAGTACAATATTCCTTAAACCAACACTCATTATCTAAAGTAATGTTTTACAGATACCAAACAAGAGAGTTTTTTTACTTCAAACTTGGTCAAAGAAATCCAGATATTTGATTTTATGAGGGAGAGAGATGTTTTTACATAAAAATGAATTCAGATATTGGAGAAAACTAAGCTAAACATTTCGTTACATACCCATTCTCTCAAGTCATATTAATATTTATAGTCATGGGCTCAATCACTTCAGGCTACTTATGCTTTGTGTTGACTCTTTAATCAGGTAGAAAACGGTTTCTATGACTACTCACAAGTCGCCTCTTGAACTTGTTCCATTCCTAAACAAAAATCCAATCGTGTATATATTGGATACAAGTCGATATTTATAGAATCGACAAACTTGACTTGCAAATATAAAAAAATATAAGAAATTCAAGATCAATCAACTGATTCGCAACTAGAATCGATCAATAAGCAACTAGAATGAAGACTATCCCATTATCACATTATTTGGACCTCTCGGTGCACTCAATTTATTTGTACTAAAACATTCTTCCGCATACATTCAGAAAATATCTTTTTCTAATTTGGGTATAACCCCAACTTCTCAATATTCTGCCATCACGAATACATACAGAAAAAGAAGTTGGCATCCCATGCCGGACTAACAAGAAACAAAAGCCTCTATCTGGGTGGATACTCGATAGTGCATAAGCCCAAAAAGAAGGGAAAATGAAATCAAGGAATTTGACCCTCATCAGGCCACTGGAAGCTCTCCGCATTCGGCAATGACTACCTTCTTTGTAGGACGGTCACCTCTATCTGTCTCCTGTGACTCGATCAACTTAACAATGTCCATGCCTTCCAAAACTTGCCCAAACACGACATGCCTCCCATCCAACCATTGTGTCTGAACAATTTACAGATTAAGCTTATATAAAGTTACAGGTTCAAAAGGTATCCCTCTTATAGTATAACCAGCCAACCACATTATGAGAAGACACTCAGAGTTGATGTATAACTTCCACATTAGAAATATTACAGTTCCTCCGTGTCTTTTCATTCTTTGGACTGCTGTTATAATGCAATATAATATCCGTACTTTTATGTTGATACAGAAACAATGTCTTACCTTCACTGTGCATATGAAGAATTGACTGCCATTGGTATTGGGGCCTGCATTCGCCATGCTAAGAACTCCTGGTCCAGTATGAATCACTGCAAAATGATATGCATTGCATGATTATGAGGGAAGTCACACATTTATGTAGCATCTCATATACTTAGGAAATAAATGCAACCATATTCATCATCTTCAAAGTATAGGACAAGGAAACTATTGCTGGAATAAATTCCTGCTAACACCCAGGAATGCATGAATGCTTATTGAATTCTGATCACTTTATTATTGCATTTTCTTGTATCCTAGGGAAGCACTTGTCTAGAGAATTAGTTTTATAAGGCATGAGAAACAATGACTGAGGCACAACTTACAGTTAAAGTTCTCGTCTTTAAATGTACGCCCGTAAATGCTTTTGCCACCAGTACCCTGCAATACATGTTTGGCTTACAAAAATTAGCCTAACCAACCTTACTCCAATTCTATTCTTGTATCAAACATAAGCAAACCATATTTCTCAAACGAAGTTCACATATGATAAACAGATGTAGTAATGACGTGTTAATCCAGGGGATATAGATACAAACCATAAGGGGTATTACTAACCTCCCTTGAGTGGCTATTCCTAGTTTATCCAGAGCATTAAAGCTTTAGTCCTTTATATGATCAGTTCCTTCATAATTCAAATAACTAAGGAATTAAACTACTTCTTTTACTAGCAGAAAAAAATGTATGCATTCAGAATACTTTTGATTTCTCAAGTTCAAAAGCTATAGTTGGCTTTGCAGACAAAGCTATGCAGGAAGGGATATGTAACATAGGAGAATGCGACTATCTTTCAATGGGAACCTAACCTAAAGAAAAAACCTACACATGCTACCATGACAATCTAAAAAGAAAAATCCAATTGGCTTTGTGTTTACTTCCATCTTAGAAACCAAATTGTTTCATATACAGAAAATCATTCCAATCCTACATTTGATATTTCTCGAAGTCCTGAACCAAAGTTTAAACAGAAGCACATAACACATCACCACTAATCGATGATAAAAAAAACAAAAAGGAAATATCTTAAAAGAATGGAAAGAGAGCACCCACATTTCCTTTATCAAAGTCCCCTCCTTGAATCATGAAATCCTTGATCACACGATGGAACGCAGAACCCTTGTACCCAAAGCCTTTCTCACCTAACAAAAATCCACACAGTTCACATTGGAATAAAAATAAGTACAATTCAGGACAAATTATATCACTCAAACTCATACTACAACAACAATCAACAACAGCAAAAAGCTTGAAACCTGTGCAAAGGGACCGAAAATTCTCCACAGTTTGGGGCACATCATCACCATACAACCCAATCACAATTCTCCCCGCAATCTTCCCTACTGGATTACCAATACTAATGTCGAAATACACCTTGTTCGTCACTTTCGCCTGCAATGCTGGTTCCTACCAATCAAAATTTACACAAAAATTCTCACAACTAATAATACAAACTCACATAAACTATCACTACAAAATCAATAACAAACAAACAAAAAATAGACAAATTTTACGGTCTACAAACCTCAGCGGAGGCACGGACTGCAGTGATTGCTCTTTTAGGGTTGGAAGAGATAGTCAGAGGCGACAGACGCAACGACTTGCCGAAGAAGCAGGACGACGCCGTTTTGGTTGAAGACGACGGAAACGATGGATCCGCTAACGAGTTACAGGCAGGGGCGAGAGCTCTAATCTGAGATAAGCTCCGAGAGCCGGGAAGCGATGCGACATTTGACTACGAAGAAATGAAAAGGATTAGAAAATTGAGTATTTACTAGCTAAGCAGTGAGAGAGAGAAGGGAGGTCTTACCAAGGGAGCTGCCATTGAAGAAGAAGAAGGTGTGTGAGTTGTGGTGGGTGGCGATAAGGAGTGTGAGTGTTACTGTGCTCCCAAGTTTTTATGGATAAATACGAGTATACGCTTTGTTTGTTGCACAAGCAGCGATGAGTTCGAGAGCGGCCAGAAGGTCACACAATACTTTCTTTTTCTTTTTTGATTCAATACACAATACTCGATCTCTATGCTGTAATACGGTAACACCTAACCTTATTTATCTAGTAAGGTTTTCATTTTCCTTATCGAAGAAAAATAATATGTTTGTTTTTGTTCTTTAAAAACATAAAAGATTATTCTTTAAATTCGAACATAAATAAAAGTAGATAAAGAAAAGAGTAAATTGTAATTTCAGTTTTCTTCATCATCAATTAAATCGATCACTTGTGATAGTTAAATTGAAATGACGTCTTGGTAAGTCTAAACTGTAGTTGAATATTGTAACCTAACTCCGAGTTTCTTGAAAAATTAAGAAACCTTACGGATCTAGGGGTTGAAGTATGATAGGTTGAGAAGGTTATGTGTTCGAGAATGACTTTGGTTGTTTGTCAAGTTCATTCGGCGATACCGAGTGCCGGTGGTGTTCGTTGAGATCTACGTTGGTCTTCACAGATCGGGAGGGCGGTCGACGGTGGATGTGGCGGCGTGGTGCTAAGCAAGAGTTCCTGGGATGGCGAGGGATTGGTAGCGCCTGAGATCGACCCAAACGTGGTCGTCTCAAACTGCGAGTGAGATTACTAGCATAGACCTGTAAGGTTTTGTTGGCCTCGACTAGGAAGAGATGGCAACAACTTGCTCTTGGGCGAATCAACGGTCTTGGGCCAAGGGCGTTCTCAAAGTGGAGACGGAAATTTGCAGCGATTTGCATTTGCAAGCTGATGATGAGGTTGCGACCACCTCGAGCGCGGCTACACCTTGGAAAGCATAGAGATGGTGTCGGTGGCCCTGAGTCGATAGCCACTATACGGTGGCGATGGAGACTAGTGAATCTATACCGACTGGAATTCAAGGAGGTATGTGGTGGATTTTGGCTGACATACTTCGTGAGAATGGGCTTTGATTGCCTTACTTAGTGAGGCCCAAATTGTATTTCAAGTCTAAATCTAGATGGACTACTCTCACGTGGATGGGCAGTTGGACTTTTCCCATTAGGTCTTTTCGATACTGAATATGAACACTAGGCTCCGTCCAAGTAGGATTTCAGAATTCCCCAGCACAAAGGAATTCGGCGGCACTTGCGATAACAAAAGTTGAGAAGCGCCGCATCGTAGTGATGTAGTTTTTTTGGAGATGCATAACTAGATAGGGTGTAGGGTCTCCGATTTTTTTAGTCTCAGTTCTACACTTATTTCCGTTTAGTTATGTTGTTGGGTACCCATTTGAACTGTAATAATGTAGGTTACTTTTGTGAGGTTCTTTCTATTAGGCCGATTATAAGTGTTTCTTCTTGTAACTTACTAGGTAGTTGTCCGCCCCTTGGGGCGGTTTTTCAACGAAGAGTTATAACCTTTTGAAAGTGTATTAAACATGGGAAATATACTATTCTAAACAGAAAATTAATCAAAAATACAACACTAAATTGAACTCATGTTTTTTTTGTAGTTAGACAACGAAGACCAACATCATTGAAAGAAATTCTATAACATACGTAACTGAATACTGATAATTTACATGTACAAACTTTAGAAACTACTTCTTAGAAAACTATATAACAAATAAAAGAGTGCTACAATGAAGATGGCATGCAAACTATCCCCGCTTACGCAAATATTCTAGGTGAACTCACACAACACAATGAAGATGGCATACAAACAACAACCTAATTATGAACACTGGTGCCTCTACTGCATGATGAAAAGAAACAAACAAATTATTAAAAAAAATCAAAGAGAGATCAACTCATTACTACAAAACTTGCAAATCTCACATAAAAACTTTGCCAAAGAAAGAGATTAGTAAAGTGTGTGATTCCAACTAATTGGATCGTTCAAGGATTTCACTCATTCAGCTAGCCTTTTGTTTTGTTCATGCTCAGTTTGATTTTCTTATGTTTTATGCCCTTTCATCCCAGCAGTGCAAGGTCCCCAACCTCCACCTCCATCTCTATCAGCCTAGCACCTTCTTCCATAGCCCATACTCTTCTAAAGTTCTAATACCTACTGCTAGGGAAACCAAACTATTCAAGAATTTTCCACCATACATACACAAAGCAATCTTGAGAAAACTTAATCAATATTTTGAAATTAAGAAACACTTATTTAGAAAAAGAAGAAATCTCAAACAATACAATTGAAACTTCATCTAATGATTCTGATGATAATTCCTCCCTAGATATAACTTATATATATAGAACTATATATATAACCCATTTCAACAAAAAAAGGGTGAATGTAATATTGCAATAGCCATATATATCTGTAATTGCTATAGCCAAAAAAGCTATATATCCATTTGCTTATAGCAGTATTGTACATAAAATATCATAAATGGGTTATATATATATATATCCATATCCTGCAGTATTACAGTATTGTACATAAAGCAGCTATATATCTATTTGCTCATCTTGCATTTGCTTATTGCAGTAGTTCCACTTCATTTCTTCTCACACTATTACATCCATTCCTTTTTTGTTTGCTTTCCATCTCCCTCTTAGCCAAAACAGCTGTATAGATCTCTACATAAAATGCCATATATATGTGTAATCTATTTTTCGTTTGGGCCTCACCATTTGTTTATATACTATAGCCATATATATCTTTCAAGGTTATATATATGGTTAAATTCCCATATACTGAAGTGGGTTATTTGCATTCCATGGTGAAGAGATTACGGATATATATGGTTAAATTTCTCCTATATAACCATATATATCCGTAATCTCTTCACCATGAAATGCAAATTACCCATTGCAGTATATGTACAATAGACTGTGTTACTATGGAAGGACACAGTCATATATATCCATAAGAGCTGTACATCCACAGCTCACCCAAGACACAATCATTGTCTTCCTGTGACGATCTCCTTGCGTTATATGAACATTTACTTAAGGAAACACACCTCAATCATACAACCAAACATAACTAAACACTAAAATTTGATTACACTTTGTAATCAATCCAATAAATAAAAAAAGAAAAACCTTGAAATAAGCTATAAAATTCAGTCAAATTTCGTGGCGAATATACATGCGGTAAAATTTTCAAAATATAGCGAATAAATGATACAAAAGCAACACAGCAGTATGAGACGAAATAGAGAGAGCATTCAATCATTGTTCATCAACATAACTTCTGTTTACAACCAAACACAATTTGCTTATGCGTCAAATTTGAGTGGAACTCAAAAAAGTGAAAACATAAAACCTTGTTGTCCAGAATCATACCCAATCTTCATTCAATCTCCTTATTGCAACAGAAGGGCCGAGAATTGTACACGTCATGTCTTAATGAGCAAAGGATACGTACATACGCCAGTCCCCTACTATATACATGATTCATATACATAATACCATGATACCATGTCCTTGCCTGCTCAGCAAGCATGTTACCCCGAGTCCTAATCCTAATCCTGTCCTAATCCTACTTCACAGTTGTGCCCTGTCAGACCTATACTCTGAGTGATCGATCATATTTTGATTTGGAAGAGATCAAAAATTCAAAGAAAAAAGTATTTTGCAGAGAATTGTTTAAAAATGCATGCAAATAATCTTAGTCTCCCCCAACAACTGAAGAACCAAAAATTTAGAGTTCAACTGTACGTATTGTTTTGGTAATGCGTTGAGAGGATCTAATGAGCTCAAAACAAAGCAGATCGACACTACAAATTAACCAAAGTACCAAACTAAAAATGGTTCATGAATTATATATGATCACAGATTACTTCACTTGTAAGCACTATACAGATTTTAAAATCGAAGCAGAAGAAGATCAGACCTTGTTCGATGATCGGATCCTTGATGACGTTGGTGACGGCGAGAGGCCTCCGGTGGCTCCGGTGAAGCCTCGGATTCCTTAAATTCAAGGTCGATCTTGACTAAGAAAAATTGCGAATTAAAACAGCTTGATCTTCTGGAGTCGAAATCGATTTTGTAATGCCAAGCGGTGAACCCAGTGTTTCAAGAACTGATATTTAATCATGAACCCAACAATCAATTAAAATCAAAGATAAATGCAGAAAAAGAGAGTTGAATGACGTAAATTGATCGCAGCTTCACGAAAGAAAAAAACCAACTCCATAATTTAACCACTCACCTCTGTAATCTCCTTCTTCAGGGCTTGAAACTCAAACCAATCAAGCGGATGGAGATCGAGACAGGCCTTTGAAATGGTGGTCAGAGTCGACAGAGATTGAAGACTCGATGGAGAGATCAGAACCGATGCCCTAAATCGAGAGATCGAAAAAGCCAAACAACTACAAAATTAGCAAATGGAGAGGGAGATTTTCAAGAAAATCTGTAAGCTTACTGTGAAGAGAATTTTAAGCAACACAGTTTCGGTGGATATGGGGTCGATGAGGGTGAGAGCCAAAAGAGAGGTGTGCGTGAGAGAAGTGCAGTGGTTGAGACTCAGAGATGAGTGACGACAGAGAGGGAACGATAGCCAAACCCTCCACACGCCTGGCATGCTCAATTTTTCTTTAGAAAAACGCCCATATGAACAGTGTGTGTGAATAGTAAACCCTGAGGATCAAAATCTCAAATTGAGCTAACACATGAGATGTAGAATCAGATTATTAGACACTGAAATTTACTATTCTGTTAGGATCTTAAAAGATTAATTACCTGATTTGTGTAAGAATGGTCTCTCACCTTGTATATTGCCAGATCAAGTATGTTGAGTTCTTTCCTGTTTTCATCTCAATTCCATGTGGATTATAAGCTCTCAACATTTGATCTCTGAGATTTGTTGATTCTGATATTTGAGCAGCATGCTTCGTTTCACAAAAGTTGTGTTAAAGTCAACATGAGTTAGTATATGAAACAATACCATAGAAAATAAAAGATATCGATGGTTCATATAGCAGTGAGTGATATCAATAAGATTACTTATACTTTTTTATATGGTTCTGGTTCTGGGATGCTTGGATTGATGAAGGTAAAGGTATTGTATGTGCTTGACATGAATGTCAATTCTGTACAAAATGTTAGTGATCATACATCTAGAAATGTTATATAAGTGGAGATGATAAATGTGTACTTACTTTGATATGTTTTTACTTTCAAGTTTGCAATAACTTGATTTTATTTTAAAGCATAAAGTGAGTATAACAACCAATGAAATATGATACCTAAATGGAAAAAAACAAAGCTAAGATACTGAATCCAAAGTGGAGATGATAAATGTGTACTTACTTTGATATGTTTTTGGTGAGTCAGTATTTATAATACTGAATCCATATTTGGGTCGGTGATGCAAATGTGTACTTGCAGATCCTTCCAATCCTATAGGTGACCTATATGGGTTGAACTTCGTTACCTAGTGTAATAGATAATTTCTCTAGTTTTAGAAATCAATTGTTAGCATGGACAGTTGGATCAGCAGAAGACATCACCTAGGGAATAGGTCACCTATGTTCATAACAGCCGATCCTTTACGATTTCACTTTTGCAACTTGTTGCTACGACTATATGTATACTTGGATTCTGGGATAGGTTGAACCCATGGTAGGAGATAATTTTCGGAAAATCATAAAATTCAAAAATATACATGGAAAAACATCACAAAGCAACACAAAATTCTTCTCTGATTATCTCTCCCACAACTCCAAGTATACATATAGTTGCAGCAACAACTTTTTACATTTTAAGTAAGCATATAATGATCTTATATGGTAATCACAGCAAGCACCAAGATAATCACCATAAACATATAAATACAAACTTCAAAGTGATCTACAATATCAAAATACCCGATACCCAATAACAATTAGTAAAATCGATTGTATAATCGCCAATTACAATGGTACTTAGCATGCTCTAAATCGTAGAAAACCCAATTGCATAGGCATATTTGGTAATGGGATTAATGGCGTTGTAGTCTTGTAGACTGAAAAAAGTTAGAAAAGAAGGTAAGTATCAAAATCCCCAAAAATCTGAACTATGTGAATATGAGACATACCTCGAATCTGAGAATAGATGAATTTGATGAGTTATCAAATCGAATCAGATCCACCGCCGGTGACAAAAACGCCGTTCATCACCAGAACCTCCTCTCTCAATCGAGAGATGGCAGTGTCAGCGGTGTTTGATGCAATCAATTTTTCTCGGATATGGGGTCGATGAGGGTGAGAGCCAAAAGAGAGGCGTGCGTGAGAGAAGTGCAGTGGTTGAGACTCAGAGAGGAGTGACGACAGAGAGGGAACGATAGCCAAACCCTCCACACGCCTAGCATGCTCAATTTTTCTTTACAAAAACGCCCCTATGAACAGTGTGTGTGAATAGTAAACCCTGAGGATCAAAATTGTTATATAGTAAATTAGTTACTTATTCTCCCGTTTCACTTAAAACAAAAACAAAAACGTCTTGTTTGCTCTTCAAACTCGATCGTTAGATATTGTGCAATGCTTGTGAGGCTTTAACAATCAACTTGAACCGAAAATAGCACAATCTGCTTAGGAATCACACCACCATCTTGTAACTTTATTGATCATCATACTTTGGTTCAAGTCATAGGTAGGTTAAGGTACCTATAAATTATATAATCAGAGTTTAAGTGCTTCAATTGCTCTTGTTCCCTGCTGGAAGTATTGGAACTAGGTGCCAGCGTAGTTCTTCACAGACTTGTACAACCTTGGTGTTGAGTCACTGATGAGGCTTTGAAAGGGTTCAATCTCCGTCTCCGAATCCGGGACGCAGAATGCAGCCACAGAAATCCTCTCCTTTTCTGCATTTGTAACTACCTTGTGCACTACGCTCTTGAACTGTCCATTAGTTAATATCTGTCCATGCATCACAGACAACAGCTTTAAAATTAATGGCATGGTCTTAGCCAAAACATTACTATACAAAGACATTTGAAGCTTTACTACATGCTTTGGTTACATGCTTTGGTCAGAACATCTTCAACAACTTTCTCATATTTTATCTATTATAGGGGAGCAAAAAACACAGTTAATGATATATTTTATGCTTGAACTCCAACAGATTCCTCATTTGCAGATTTTATCATTCTTCCCAATTTTCTTCCTTAAAAATATAGAGAATATTATAAATATAGAGAATGTTGTTTTCTCTCTCATCATATTCTCTAAAATAAGAAACGTGTTTAGAGAATCTGTTGGAGTAAAACAACAAAAATATTCTCTAAAATGAAGAAAAACTCAAATCTAGGGAAGCCGTTGAAGTTGCTCTTACCTCTGCTTAATCACCAACATTAATGAGAAGCACCTCAGGAACAACGGGAGGCCTAAACCATTGACTATCTTTGAGAAACTGAAGACCTTCCACTTCTTTGTCCGGTAACAGAATAGTGATTATTGTTTTATCTGCATGAGGCCTGACGCCGAAGACGAGATCAGGCATCGGACATGGAGGATAGAAGCAGAACCTAGCTTCCATTTTCCTTTGTTCTCCATACTTTTCCACAAAGCAATCTTCCTCCAAATTCAATGACAGTGCCATGCTCTTAAGGACAATTTCAGCTATCACTTGTAACTTACTGGTATATTGTTCTATAGTATCCCTACACATCAGAAATAGGACTAATAACCATCATTATATTGCTTTGATACAAAGGCCATGGGAGTTCTAAGTTCACCACATATTGTATATTATATGTTACCTAAAATATTTGGGATTTTCAGGCCAAAACTTGAGCCTGCGCTGATCTGGTGGATGTACAGTGAGGTATAGTCTGTCACTCCAATCATGTGTATAAAGCTCAGAAAAAACCTTGTCACTCCCATATCCTTCAGTATCGTCTACCGACCTCAAATATTTCTTCTTCTCTTCCACTGAAATTGCATAAAACTGTTTCGTGACGTTACGGACTTCAGCAAGCAATCCAGGCGTCATTCCATGGTTTTTTACCTGAAAAACAGTAATCAGCCTCAAACACATATGTTATACATAGCAAGTGGTATTCAATCAGTTATTTCTCTTTCTAGCTTCTATAAATTAAGACTTTCTAAAGTTGTTTGAATTCATACCTGAAAGCAACCCCATGTGGTAAGAGCTGATCTGAGTTTGTCAAGTTCTTCAACACTGATTGAGGAAGGGGTGAGGAGACCAAGATCAATAACTGGAACATCCATCAAATCAACAGAAGCATTTGGTAATTGGATTCCATCTTTGAGAATATATTTCTGTGGTACTAGTACTTCTCCTTCAGTAGTGAGTTGCTCTTGCACAGTTTTGGTTGTTACTAACTCAATCTTGGCATGAGTAGTGCAAGATTCAGCCATTTCTTTCTCTCTCTCTGCTGTCTGGATTTAGTAAAAGGTTTATGTAGATTTTGCTGCAAGTTTCAGCTATGCAGAATGTAATAGTATCGCAGATTTTGAACTGTTGCTAGTTTTAAGAGTCTAACAATAACGAGATACAATTCGGGATTTTCCTTGGGAGGTATCGGGAAGGAGTTGGAATGTAATAATATCGATTTATATAGATACATTTATACAGATACAATAACACGTAAAAACAAAAACAAAGCTCAAAACGTGGTACTTATCTAGTCAAGTAGATATAACTCATTTTCTTATGCCACTCCATGCATTCTGTAATCACCAATGAAAAGTTTTCTGATTTGCTCTAAAATGACTGATGAAATGGGCCGACATTGGGCCGGGCGTGATTTATATATTATGTTAAGTTTGGTTTGGTAAGTAAGTAGGGGAATATTATATCCAATGGCAATGGCAATGGGAATGGCAGTGAAGCTAACAACACCACTTCTGGTTCCACTTTCAGTTCCATTTAAACGTCCACAACAATTTACATTCATTTCAACAAGAACCCAGTTCACAGTCTCATCTGGGACAATGGCTTCAGGAGCAGCTCAGAGTAAAAGTAAGATCATCGATTCACATCTTCATGTGTGGGCATCTCCTCAGGAGGTAAACCCAACTTAAGACATAATCACCTCTTTTGCTAATATTGAAATGATGTTTGAGCTTAAATGGGAATGAATATATTTTGGGTTTGTAGGCAGCTGATAAATATCCATACTTTCCTGGACAAGAACCCACTTTGCCTGGAGATGTCGATTTGTTGCTCAAGGTATAGTATGACTTTTACTGAAGCTGGTTCTGTTTCTTGCTTGATCCAATTTGGAATTGTGTTGTTTTTGTTTTTTTTGCAATGCAATTGCTACATGATAGAGACGATTCAATGTTCAGCACTGTCTGATTGACTGTTGTGCTTGTCGTATTGGTTTTCGCAGTGTATGGAAGAAGCAGGTGTTGACGGTGCACTGATTGTGCAGCCCATTAATCACAAATTTGATCATTCTTTGGTGACAAGGTTTGTATGGAAACCATGTCATCTTCATGTCACTGTTAGTGTCTTATCATGATTTAGTTTTGCTTTCTTCCACGCTTATAGTTATAGTCTTTGCCGGATAGTGTATAAGGTGTTTCATTATACTTTCATATCTTTGGACAGTGTGTTGAAGAAGTATCCATCTAAATTTGTTGGTTGTTGCCTAGCAAATCCAGCCGAAGATGGAAGTGGAGTTAAGCAGCTTAATTATCTCATTTCAAAGGTATTGTGTTAACTTTATACACATTGTTGATCATGATGTTCTTTGGTGCCCTCAAGAACTTATCATGACAACCTTTTCTTTTATGCTAGGATAATTATCGGGCTGTTCGCTTCAATCCATATTTGTGGCCGTCTGGGCAAAAGGTGATTTCTCTTCCTAAACTGTTGAGAGCCATACAATTGTATACATCCTAATTTCACAGTGAATCACAATGAAATGCTGAAAGTTTCATATAGTGTCATCCAAGCATGAAATGAAAAGAACAGAATACTATACATCCATGATAAATTGATAATCTTATTCATATCCCATTAATCAATGGTTTCTACAGATGACCAATGAAGTGGGAAAGGCAATGTTCTCTAAGGCAGGAGAACTTGGAGTATCAGTCGGTTTTATGTGTATGAAGGTATTATTCTCCATAATCATAAACTCTTTTTAAAACTAATGCTAAGCTAGGAGATAGAGTTATATCAAATAATTTGTACGAACGGGATATTCATTAAAAATGGGTTAAATTCAGGGACTGGGTCTGCATATATCCGAAATTGAGGAGCTATGCACAGAGTTTCCGTCAACAGTAGTATTACTGGATCATTTAGCTTTCTGCAAACCACCAATGTGAGCTATTTCATAGTTTACATTTTAGAAGCTTTTCAATATATCGCTAGACCAATTCAGCAATTCACCTCTTCGATGATCTTATCCTGCAGAAACAATGAAGAAAATCAGGCTTTCTCTGCACTTCTAAAGCTATCCAGATTTCCACAGGTAAAAGTCTCCAAAGTTCGAAACTAGTTCTAAAGCTGCTATATACTCATCAGCTAGAGCCCTTACATAAGCTCATAGTTTCATTTTCTCTGCTGGGGACTTTCAGGATGAAACTGGTGATTAGACTTGTTGATATTACAAGAATTCAAGAACTTTTATGGTTGTGCCCTAATATATGGTCACTTTAATATGATTTTTATGGCAGGTCTATGTAAAATTCAGTGCACTTTTCAGGGTGTCAAGAATGCCATTTCCATATGATGACTTATCAAGCACACTGTCACAAGTTGTGTCTAATTTTGGTGCTAACCGTGTCATGTGGGGCAGGTAACTCGGGTTTTTCCTTTGTTCGTTCACTTCTAACCATAATGCTTCTTCTTGAGAAGATGCTAAATTATGTTTCTCTTGCAGTGACTTTCCATTTGTTGTTGCTGAATGTGGTTATAAAGGAGCCAAAGAAGCAGTTTCTGCTATTGCAAATCGAATACCTCTATCATCTTCAGACTTGGAGTGGATCATGGGAAGAACAATCTCGCAACTCTTTCAGAATCAGTGGCAAGAGTAGACGCCCAGCAAGCAAAACTCAAGACTTTCATCAACATGTACAAACAGTTGGAACTTTGGAAGGGCTCAGTGTACAACTCGCACTTTCATATAAACCAAAACATTTCATTCCATGTAATAAAAATTTAACAGTATACAGTAAGATATGCATCAGTTCCTTTTAAACCCAACACTAACATTCCTACAAAACTTTCCTACCCTCCCGTTGCTGCACACTCAGACTTGCAAGTGAAGCCTCTCGTACCACATGTCAGTAGGTGAACCCTTGGCACTAAAAAAACTGTCACCCGAAGATGCTTTAAACTCAACTGTTCTAACCCTATTACAGCACTAGTATGAAGTTGTGATCTATACAGAAATTACATTAAGCTCAATCATCAATCCGTTGAATCTCACCCATCATGATGCGATTGCTGGTGACTTTGAAACCAAGGAGGGCAGGATCAATTTGCCTCCCTTTCTTTCCTTTCTTTTTGCCACTCCGCCCACCGTGCATTGCGTCAGATGATTCTGTATATCCAGCTGTGGCATGGGAGTCCATCTGAGTAATCTTCTTGGCATTACTCTTAAGCATATCAATAAAGGACGCTTCTGGCACATCAACATCACTGGCAGATGATGTGTGCCGGAATTGCACTTCTTTCTTTGAAGCTGCCATGACATCAGAACCTTGACTCACCAGACTAACCACTTGATCTCGCCTTCCCCCTGAGATTTCAAAGCACACATGCTTATTTATGTGCAAGTAGCTGTCGATAATTTGATTGGAAGGCCCATTCAACAAAATGTAACCATCAGATCATAATCATTTACTAGATGAAATAAGCAAAATACCATCTGAAGGACCACTCGAGTTTTTTCCTCTAACTGGATCTGATATCATTTCTGACAATCCCTCTTGCGATGACAGAGAACTTGGGACAGGAGGCCGTCTCAGGAGAATATTTTCCTGCCCTTTGGATGGGATGGGGACCCTGTGGTATTCAGAGTTCAGGGGAATCAATAACCTCTACAAGCTCGGAGGAATATATAAGCAATTTAGCTAATAGGGACAAGGCTAAAGGGTTATATACTTGCCTATCCTTGGCATTTTCTTCCACAAATGAATTGCTACGGCTAATCTTGTCTCCAACCTTCCCACCTACAAAAAACAATGATTTTAGAAAATCCCAATTGTCACCTGGATGATTTTAAACATAATGCAGGGGATAGAAACAACATTGGGATTAACCTGAAACACCAGACGAAAAGTTCATGCTGAGGGCATTTTTTGACCTCTCCTCCAATTTTGTAGCAGCCAACGCTGCTTGTTCAACAATTCGGTCTTGTGTCTCAAAAGATCGACCCATAATTATCAACTCACTTTTGGACCCACGCTTCCTGCTCTCCAACTCCAAAAGATCTTTGCCTATAGAAGACTTACTAATCATGTTAGAACTTGTGTGAAGTGACTGATTTGTTGCATCGACTCCTGCCAGGAATGACTCTCTATCAACCAATGCTCCGGAATGCGATCTATACATCAATTTCTCATTGCTATCCACACTGGAGGCCCGCTCTTCCTGTTGAAGGTCACCCGGATTAGAACCAAACGAGCCTACTCGAAACGAGTTAATTGAGCCTGGTTCTTCGTCCGTATGAAAATTGAACAGGTGATTCGAAGAGCTTGATCCAGAGAAGTGGCCAGATGGCAGTCTTTTATCAGGGAACATTCCGTTGCTCATTGCATTCAATGACTCGCTAGGTTGATGGACAGGTTTTTGATGGAGTAACTCCATCAATAGTCTCTTTGAGTTCTCATCATTAACCCCATCGGACATCCATAAATTTTGATCCTGAGAAGATTCCCTTTTCTGCCTCTCAGCATTTATATGCAAGTGCTGAAACCGTGCATCCATCCAGCCATTCTCAAGATGGTCATTCTTCTCAGGCCAGTTCCCTTCAATTGCATCCAAATGTGAAGCATGAAATTGGTTTGAAACAAGAGAATGGTGAGCATTGTGAGGATGCATTCCCGACTGGCCTGCCGAGTGCATACGTCCAATTGAATCATGCATATCCAAACCCTGCGCACGTGCCATAGCATTTACAACGTCCAAGTTTATACCTGGTGCACCAGCAGGTAATGAATTTGATCGCTCAAATGGCAATGAACCAGGCTCATAAAAACCTTGCTGAAGTCGTTCCTGTAATGAAAGATTCCGATCAAGATGACTCAGCTGCTCCTCATGAGATGGCCGCTGCTGCCTCTGATAGAAATCCAAAGGATTAAAGCCTGAAGAGTGACCTCGGTGACCATGTGTGCCAGCATGGTTCCGTAAAATCTGATTTGGCTCATCAGCTGGCCAGACAGAACCAATATGCCTTTCTTCTTCCATCTGTTGCCTCATTCCCATGGGTAATTGCCTGGCATGCATCTGATGCTCCAATGGCTGAAATTGATCATGCTGTGCACGAGACAGGAGCTCAAGTAAATCTGACTGATGTCCTTGAGGTGTATGACCAAACTTTGCTTGAATTAGCTGCTCCAAAGATGGATCTACATGCCTAGGAAGATGGTGAGACCGTTGCTGAAGTTCGCGTAGAAGCTGCTGTTCTAATAGAACCTGATCAAGAACATTGTTTGCTCTAGGATCCACATGCGATTGCCTAAATGCAGGATCATGCAGTTGACCACGCAACAATTGTTCAAGAAGCACCTGCTGAACTTGGGATTGTTGTTGCTCCTGTAGAAGCTTCTGTTGATGAAGTTGCTGCTGTTGCAGATGATGTTGCTGGAGCTGAGCCTGCTGATGTTGCATTTGAAGTGCCAAAAAATGTTCCAGATCTGCTGGAGAATGGTTGGGTAACTGTTGATGATGAATAAGATTCTGATTTTGTAAAGGGTCTAATACCATGTCATTCAAGTGTGCAAAACTAGACAAACGCTGTTGGAGCTGCTGCTGTTGAATTTGCTGTGACATAAGCTGCTCTGCTAAATCATAATGACTGGATTCCTGATCCATGTGCGGCAATTGGCGAGAAGCTAACATTTCCGGATACAAGGTTGGATCAGAGACTGAACTTTTTCTATGAGTATCAGACCACAGGTCAGCAACAGTTGGATCAGGATTTGCACCAAATGGAATAGCCCTCCCTACGCTAGATGGTGTATTGGCTGACTTGGAATGCCTTGGCTGACCACCTTCTAGCTCGGACCACAGCAAGCCAAATGGATGCAACTTATTATCGTTTTGGCTAGGCACACCAGATTCTGTCAGTTCGGTTGAGCGAGGCTGATGATTAAAAGAGTTTGCCATAGGATCATGGCCAGAAGATCTTGCGGTAATTTCATGTATTCCAGGAAAGACAATATCTGGAAATAGCAAATGAACTAAAATGAGATAATGGGTAGACACTAGACAACATATGGGAAAATCATAAACAAACCAACAAGGATCAATTAGTATGGGCAAACCTTCATCTTGTTCAACAAAATCATTGAAGCTTTGACCCCTTGAAGGTAGCTGTAATGATGCTTCAGCCTCAGACATTCTTGGCAGAACATGCTGTGCTGAAATGCTGTTTTGTTCAGGCATGTGCCGCTTATGGTCATTTCCCAAAAATGTATAATTACTATCTGAAACTGGAGCAGATAAGGGTAAACTGGACTCCAAACTCCCGATGAAGCCACTAGATTCTTCTTGCTTAAAAATTGGACTCATGATATTGGCATGCTCATTTCGAGATTTAAGATGTGGCATGAACTCCCCCAACTCTTGGAATGGTGTTCCTTCAGGAGTACCCTCCAAGCGAACAAGCAAGTCTGTTCCAAAAAAGCCTTGTTCAAACCATGAAATGATGTCCATCCCCACATATGGCCCTTGGGTAACTCCTTGAGGATCAAGGTAGTAGAAGCCCAAATCCTCTGGATGAACATCTCTTTCTGACTCTTTCAACCAAAGATTGTTGTTCTCATTCTGCTCAGAAGACGCCAAATCATAGAGAGTGTTTGAATCATTGGACAGCTTGGATCTTCTGTCTGAAGAATTGGCAAATTCAATGTCATCGGAAAGAGGAAGATTGGAATAAGCAGAATCTGCAAATATCCTGCTCCCAGCATGAAGCTGATTTGCACTACTATAGGAGCCATCAATCTTAACATCGACACCGATACCATTACTTTTTTGAAATGATTGGAACATTTCATCAAGGTCATTTTCTTCAGTAGCTCTGTTATCACTATCTTTATGAGTTGCCTCTTTTTCTGGAACAGAAGTAATTAATGTTAGTTTCAGACAAAGATCCTTGCATGCAATTTATTTTAAAGCATAACATGCAAGTACCAATACAAACTGCAACTCACCAACTGTCACATTCCTCTGTGAACTATAATTCCACAATTTCCCTTGGTCATCAGCATTTGCAGCCTCCTGAAAGGTATTGCTAATATCTTCTGAGATAGTTGATGGTAAATTACCAAGAACTCCATCAGCAGTTTCCAAGTCTCCCACACCTAGAAAATGAGTATTTTATGATGTAGACTAACAATTTCAAATGATGGACAGAAGAGGAAACCATTGACCTCAAACATACCTGTAATATTTTCAGTTGATCTCCCCTTTCTAAATGAATTGTATACTGCCCCACTACTTGTAATCTTTCCCTTCCATATATCATTCATAATGGTCTGCGAGCATCAATATGAATCAGTAAAAAGTCCAAAGAGGAAAAGAAATCAACCACAATTTCCAAAGATGACGCAAAAATCATTGCTTACCTCCTCATCAGCATCAGGGGCATGAAAAGCCAATGGTTCAACAAAGTCAACTTGAGTTATTGGAGGCGACTCCTCCATCTCATCTGGCATGGTATCAAACGATAGTTCAGGCTTTCGCTGTCGATAAATGTCAAGAAGCTTTCCCCTTGGGTAGCAAAAACTATCAGCAGACTGCCTTGGCTTCCCCGGGACAATTTCACTTTTTCCGGGAGTAGAGCCAATCACACCTGAAGTTGAGGATCTCCCAACACCCCTTGACCTTCCACGCCCAAGAGTAAATCCCAAATTTGAACCTTCTACCCGTCCTTTTTCAGGTCCAAATCCAGGTGCAGCACGGTAAGTAGCTGACCCAGCAGTGTGGACCTCCATTCTGTGGCGTGGCCTCCATTTATCCTTAGATTCTGACTCACGCTCAGCAGCTGAACGGTTGTTAGCTCCAAGGGACTGATTCTCACTGTTACTGAGAGCATCATCCTTCTCCACATCTGTTTTCTTATCATTTCGGGAGTCCTTTTCTTTGTCATCAGGACCCCACCGAGACGACCATTTACTATCACGTGATTCACGTCGTACTTCATTACGACCATCCTGCCACCTGTCAGTCGTAGGTACTGTCCTACTGTCAGTCGTCTCCCGCAATGGAACATTGTCAGGGCGGCGTTCTGTTTTTCTGCGATCTCTTCTCCCACCAAGCAAGCTAGTTTCTCTTTCCTCTTCACGCCAACGACGACTATTTTCACTTTCAGTAGCAGGCCGCCTCCAATCTTTTTTGTCCTCAGATCCTTCCAAACGCCAACCTTCCTTCTGGTTGTTATCAGCAGAATTTCCAAGGGAAGTTTGCCCACGCAACTCCTGCCATATATCAACAATTTAATGACTAGCTAGATTGCTAAGGTTGCTAAGGTAACAGAATATACAGGGTGAATTGGCACTTGAACAACAAAACAAGGAAATACTTCTTGCTACGTCAAAACTAATGTATTTAATACAATGAAATCTGATTCAGAACGACAAATAAATAGTGCATTTAATAGAATATGGTTATTTAAATTATCAAATTCCATTCCTTCCGGCACTTACCAATTTAGACTCAGTTGGTTTGGCATAAAGCCACTGGGGTGACAAAGGTATGCTACTATCTAAGGCTGCTGGATCTGCAAAAACCAGCAATCAATTAAGAAAAAAACAAACAACATAATAGATGTTACTCGATTTTATCCTCCAGTTGAAAAATATTAGCACATTGTATCAAATCCTACGAAGCTTACCTTTCAATTCATCAACTGAGCCCATAAGCACCTTTTCCTCGTCATTTCCTCTAGAAACGTCAACTGCCATAGCATGACCAAGATTTCAGACTACAATCACATTGAATTACAAACCCCAATCAAGTGCTCCACACTAACCTGGAAGTAAGACTACTAAACCACTGGACACAACTCAAAGGAACAGTACAAACCTTTAAATTGCACATAAAATTTCATATAGGCACTGAAATTCTGATACCATTCCCAAACGAGGTCAATCAGAATCTTAATTGCTCAAAAAACACCAATGAAATAAGCTGCTTCGGTAATTAATTCCTTAAGAAAAAAACCGTGTTCACACCAGAGTAGATCTCAAGCCTATGAGATCCACAGTTTCACTATTCGACTGAGTGAACTAAACATAAACTATAAAGAAATCGTCTCTACGTAATCACTCCAACATATGCATATTCCAATCTGATCTTCAACTACAAAATCATATAAAAATCCACAGTACTACAACATAGTAATAGAAAATCAGATTACTCGGCTACCGCGTAAGTCCAGGTATCAAAAATTCAACTCACAATACCAGAAACACAAATGCAACACTGATCTGAGAAACCTCCAATAAACAAAAAAAAACGAGATTAGCGCGAAAACAAATTCGTAAATGAACTGGTTCGCTGTACACTAAAACGCTTCCAGATCAGTAATATTAAACCTAAAACTAGCTCCGCATCGATCAAAATCGAATAATATAGACAAATCGAGCCGAAGAATCAGTGAGAAAAAAAAAACGAAAGCGACGGAGCACACCTTTGGAGGTCCAGGAATGACCGGAGGATTTGGACGAGAGGAGATCGTCGGGGAGATCGAACTTGCCGCCTTCCGCCATTGAAACTGGTCCGGTGAGAGAAGTGAACCGAGTCGGAGATCGAGTGAGAGTGAGAGAGATTGAAAGCTCCGGCGGTGCAGAGCCAATAGAGAGAGAGAGAGAGAGAGAAGCTTAGGGTTTGGGATTGGTTTGGGGAATTTTCAGAGAATCTAGGGTTTCGGAAAATGGTTTGTACACAACAACACGGAGAGAGCAGAGAGAGAGTGATGAGAGAGGGCTCTGGTAAAAAGAAAAGGGTGAGGGTTTGGGTGGTGGTCAGAACAGCCAAATCGACTAAACAAAGTATAACATTTTCAGGTAGCTCGGTTAGTAAAATAAATAAATAAAAATTAGTTTAAAATGAAAATTAACCTTTATCGGGGGGCCTTTTTGAAAATGGCAAAAAAGGTTAGAGAGTTTTTTTTTTTTTTTTGAACTCTAGGAGCTTTTTCTATGTTTGCGTTCATTGACCGTAAAATCAAGATGGGCCTTCGTTACTTGGTCAAGCCCAATATGGTTAACCTTTTGTGTTTATTTAGCTCCTTTGTAATTGAGATTCTAAATTTGTTCACGATTATTTCTTAAGATAAATTACATATAAAGTCAATATTCTAACACCTATATTAAATAATGTCATCTTATAATTTTATCTCAAATTAGGTCACAATTATAACTCTATAACATTAAAATTAAACTTAT
Organism: Geum urbanum; assembly: GCA_946800695.1. Taxonomy (NCBI): domain Eukaryota; kingdom Viridiplantae; phylum Streptophyta; class Magnoliopsida; order Rosales; family Rosaceae; genus Geum; species Geum urbanum. The sequence goes on from OX327003.1 coordinate 63,038,546, forward strand.
TTACGACATATATTATCCTATATAAACAAAATATAGGTCATCTCATAATTTTATCTCAAACTAGATCACAATTATAACTTTATGACCTTAAAATTAAGCTTATTTGCAACATATACCATCATATATAAACAAAATATCATACCACCTACCATATTATTCTCTCTCTCTCTCTCTCTCTCTCTCTCTCTCTCTCTCTCTCTCTCTCTCAATAGAAAATCTAAAAAGCTTCATAACTCCATCACCGTCGTCCCAAGAACTTCGACGCCACCGTCTCAAGAGTTGTGCCTCCCTCCATGCTTGGTCGCCGCTCCCTCCATGCTCTGTCGCCACCTCCCGTATCTCCATCCACGCTTGGCCGCTCTTCTTTTCTTCTCTCTCTCTCTCTATCTCTCTCTCTCTCTACCTCTCTCTCTCTCTCCCCCCCCCCTCTCTCTCTCTCTCTCCCTCTCTTAGCGTTGGAGCATGGGTTGTGGTAGTGTTTGGTTTCGTTGTTCTGCAAAAGTTGTTATGTTTTGGTTGTTACGTATGTAGTAGTGTCTACAATAGTTTGTGGTAGTGTTTATGTTAGTTTGTAGTAGTGTGTACAGATTGGTGTACTTTAGTTTTTATGCAGTAGTGTCTACAATAATCTGCGGTAGTGTTTATGTTACTCTGTGGTGTGCTCTATAGTAGTTTGTAGTGTTGTTCATGAGTAGTATGTAGTGTGCCCTATAGTAGTTTGTAGTGTGATATGTAGTAGTTTGTAGTGTGCTCTGTAGTGTTGTTTGTGAGTAGTATATAGTGTGGTCTGTAGTAGTTTATAGTGTTGTATGTAGTAGTTTGTAGTGTTGTATGTAAGTAGTATGTAGTGTGTTCTGTAGTAGTATATAATGTGTTATGTAGTAGCTTGTTGTGTTATGTGTGAGTAGTATGTAGTGTGTTATGTAGTAGTATGTAGTGTTGTCTGTGAGTAGTATGTAGTGTACTATGTAGTAGTATGTAGAATTGATGTAAGTAGTATATAGAATTTATGACTCTGAGAAACCCAAAGTCCAAATAAGATCAACATTAAGAGGCTTTTACAAAGTCATGGGTGAACTTCATAAAAAATTGCCTCCAAAAACAGTGAAGATGTTGCAGAAAACACCATTTGACAGTTTCATGAAAAACACTACAATAGTTTTTGGAAAGTACTACTGTAGTTTTCAGAAAGTACCACTCTAGTTGTTGGACAGTACTATTCTATTGGGACTTGATGCATTCTAACTAAAACTTTGTTGAAAGTACTACTGTAGTTTTCAGAAAGTACTACTCTAGTTATTTGACAGTACTACTGTTACTAGTTTTACACACTATCCATAAACTGAAAAACGAACATTCGTTCATGTTCTTTCTAGCGGCACAGAGCATGTATCACTTGTACTTTCCCTTGAGATGAGCAGCATCAACAAACAAAAACATACACACACAAACACAAAAAGCTAATGTGGAGAGAATCGAGCTAATGGAGCTCTCTCTCTCTCTCTCTGTAAAAGATGCCGATGGAGTTTTGAATTTGAACTAAACCGTTACAAAAAAAAATGAACTAAACAACTTTCTTTACAAAAGAGAGCAATTTTGGAAACTCAAATATATTAGGGAAGGGATAATGACCTTATGTCTGTAAAAAATTTATAATGACTTTATATGTGAAATAGAGTCTCTAATTAACTTTATATGTAATTTCCTATATTTCTTATGAATAATTTTCATTTTTTAATAATATTTTTAGATTCGGAGAGAAAGTACATGAGAACCACTTCTAAATGTTCTTATATTTCTCCCAGACAATATTTGTCAAAAATATGGAAGTAACTTGTTTGCCATATGAATTGTGTATCTCAAAAAAATGTGTTCCACTTGTATATTTTACTTTTTTTAATGAGAAAACATTATTGAATTGTATTGATAAAATTATTCCTGTAATTGCTCGCAGTGTTAATGTTCTCCACGATCGATTAGAAAACACTTGCAACCTGAAACAAGAATCTTTCATAAGTTCATATACTAAACAGAAACTTCATACAAGCAGTAACTCATATGTACCGACTAAAACTCTAGGCTCAATTGTCAATTTGTTATCCTAAGAATCATCTTAGTGTCAATTTGATATCCTAAAAAAAATTCTGCCAATTTGCTACCCTAGAATTTATTCAGCTGCTAATTTGTTACCTCATTGCCTAATTAGTTGAATTTAGTCAATTTATTTATCACATTATAAACGTTTGAAAACATATTAGTAATCTAAATCCACTATTTTATTGATTTCAACGAAAAAAATATGAAAAACGATAAAATTAAAATAAAAAATTAAATTTAGGATTGTAAATTGGATAAATTATTTTGCCTAATTTGATGTATAAATAGCAAATTGACTAGTTTTCAAAACCTAAAATAATAAATTGACAGAAAAAAATTTCTAAAATACGGAGTGCCAAATTGGCACAAATTCATTCCTATGATAACAAATTGACAATTATGTCATAATACAAAAAAAAAACACAAATATTATCTAGAAGTACAATTGCTCCGAACGAAGTGCTTCATTATATTACCTCAATTCCTCTTCCTCTTCATCGACCTCTCATTCCAGGCCTTCTCCATATTTTCCACCTTGTGCATCAACGAGCTCAACATCCTCGTCTGCTCCTCATTTCCCTCAACACCTTGTGCGTCAACGAGCTCAACATCCACATCGTACTTACCATCTTTTTATTCGCCTCTATCAACTTCTCTGATACCTCCCTATCATCATTATTCCTCTCCTCAACCTCTTCTGAGACCTCAAGAATCTCATACGCATGTTCTTTCTCCATTCATCTCTCATTACAGCTATTACTCTCGTTACTACTACAAACACTTGTGTCTACAGCAGCATCCACCCTCTCCTGAGTAACAATGACACTTTTTATCACGGCCTTCCTCTACTCCCTAACTCCTTCGTCCACACCCTTCACGACGTCAAGCTTCTGAAACAGGCTCATAAGTGTCTCGTTCACCCTCAGCCGCTCTTTGTCATAGTCTCTTTTTACCAACCCTGATATTTGATGCTCGATTACGTCCAGTTCGCGGTTCGCCGCGATTTTGTTCACGCTTTTTCTCACCAAGTACCCTCTGAAGGCTCTCTAGAACTTCAGCGCCGATTCGACCCGTCGGGGCTTCGAGACGACTTTCCGGGGTGAACCGGGACTTGTCTTTTTGTTCTTTGTGAATAACAGCATGGTCGTGACATGTAATTACTGTAGATAGATGAAGACAAATTTTTTCTTTTTTTGGCTTTGGGGTTTTGTTTGATTTGATGGGAAAGAATGTGAATATATGAAGCGAAGTGTAAGGTGGATTTTATAGAGGACGGGGAGGTTCCCGATCTTTCCTTTTCTTGATGGAAGAAGGCGTAGTATGTAGGTCTGAACTAGGAAAGCGTTCGAGGTCATTGTGGATTTTTCCCAACTACACCGCGTGGACATTCGAATTTGACGTGTATCCACGGCGTATAAAGTCCACGGTCAACAGTAGACATCGACTTGCTTGCATTTTGAGGATCTCTTCTTCTCCAATCTGTCTCTTGCTGTTTTCAGAAACAGAAAAGCATAGAGTTTTGAACTAAAAAGTTGATAATGATTTCACAACAACGATGCAAAGTTGAACAGCATCAATCTTCAATTATATTACAAACAAACATGTTAAGATTCCATTTCTACTTCCATTTTCTCATTTCTCTTTTGTATGGTTCAACGGCATGTCGTTGCAACCTGTAGTCGTAGGGTTGAGTAGCTACTCTCATGTGACTGTTGAGTTTGTCGTGATGCATGATTGACGCGTGGAACTAGCTTAGTCGAGGAGATCTCCCATATAAATGTAATGCATCACCGTCTTTAGGCTATCCATCTATCAATCAATCTATCTATCAAACAGTTCTCATTTTCCTTTTGCTTTCATTTCTCTGTTTCTCTGGAAGGACCCTATCAAAACAAGCACCAGGTTTTAGTGGCCTTTGGTAGTTTATGACAGCACAGTCCTACTGTTCTAGTTTCTAAGTGGACATTAGAGAAAGCTCATCCTGTCTGGTATTTTGATGCCCGCCCTCTTTAGAATTTTAGTCGCGGCATGCTTTGCCATTGAAAAAACGTGTTCCTGTCAAGGAAATGTCGATAAGTAAATTTTGAAACGCTTGGGCATAATATACACTTCCCCGTATCAAATTTGTTTGTAGAGAGCATCTCTCATCCACAGTAAATATTATGTCTAACTAGAGAAAATGTATGATAGAATATCTCATCCACATTCAAAATCTTCTTGTCCTGCATAATCCACTTGCCGTTGCACATTATAGACACGATATTTTCAGATCGCATAGAGTACACAAGGCTGGAAATGCTGCATATGTGGTAAAGCAAAACATTAATCTAGAGATTGTTTTGAGGAAAAATGATAAATCTGAAAATACACAAATTTCACATAAAATAGTTTAGAATAGTCCAAATGAACAGCCAAAAACATTAGTAAATTATAATTCACACTAATGGCCATGAAGATGTAGAGCATTGATGTCCAAAGACCTAGGAATAGTACACATACATTTTCATCCAAAATGCTCCTTACAAAGAATTTTAGGAATTCAGCTAGATGCTACTCCCATGCATTTGCAAATTTTGGGGAATACATATATGTTTTCAGGGAAGGGTTCTTACCAGTCATGAAGAGGAATCATTGTCTAAGTGGAAGGATTTACAACAATCAGATCAGCATATTATATCATTGGAGCAACAAGATGATCAACATGACAAGATAATTTATAACAACACAATAGATGAAGCAGGAAAACAACAGTAAATAATCTGAGCCAAAGAGCTACAACCTTTTTCCCAATTTCAAGAGACCCCATCTCATTATACCAGAGTAAATATTTGGCACCATTTATAGTTGTCATCTTAATAACAATTTCGGAAGGAAGAGCAGTAGGATCAGTGGTTCCATTTGCATAAACTTGCCGTCCTTTGTTAATCAAAGAAGCTAGGTACATCTCATCAACTGCAAAGAAGTTGTTGAAGATAAACATAGTTCATGACACACTGTGTATTACTTAGTTCTCAAGCATTAAATGGAAAGTTGATTGTTGCTTCCTCAACAAGCTTCGGGGTCTCTTTTCTGATCAAGATCCGTTTTTAAGGCTTAGTAATGGTTATCCCTCCTATGTATAGCTGTAGTTGTTTATCCTTCAGTTAATAGTTAGTTCCTAGTTCTTAGTTTGCTTAAGTCTATATAAGTCCGTGTAATGTAAACAAAACTTGAATATATTTCAGATTCAAACCATCTTTATCCTCTTCTTCATTGCTTTATGGTATCAGAGCAGTGATCCTCATAAGGACGTGCTTCTGCTCATTAATTTCATTGCCTTCATTCTGCTTTCATAATGGTTGGAGGCCACAACCCTAATCCCTCCTCAGCTACCCCGTATAGTATCAAATCATCAGAAGACATTGATTCTAACACCAACCAACGACTCACTTCTTCATTGTTGAATGAATTCAACTACATATCATGGTCAAATTCCATGACACTAGGTATTGGTGGCAGACAGAAGCTTAGCTTCATCAGTAAGAAGAACAAGCGACCAGTCCCTTCCTCTTCTGACTTTGAGGCATGGCTTTCACAAGACACGCTGGTAAGGTCATGGATGATCAATTCCATGGAACCAAAGCTACAACAAATTTTCCAATATTTAGACTCTGCTATCAGTATGTGGACTGCGGTCAAAGATCTATATGGCGACCTCAACAACTCAGCTCATGTTTTCCAAATCAAAAAGGACCTAGCTGAGCTGAAACAAGGGAACCAGTCGTTCATCGAGCATCTTGGAATTTTCAAAGCAAAGTGAAATTAACTTGAACTTTACAGGCCTCATTCTATTTATTCCAATACTATCTTGAAGCGAGCTGAAGAGGACAAGATCTTTGAGCTTCTGTGCAGCCTTGGCCCAGAATATGAAGACTTCAAGAGTCACATTCTCATGTCATTTGAACTTCCCTCTTTGTCAATTGTTTGCAACACAATTCAGAGAGAGGAAGTTAGAAAGAAGGTAATGTATGCAGATGTTGCAGTGGGAAAATTTGAATCAAGTTCTTCTTAGTCAAGAGCTTTTGTTAGTGTAAGGCCTTATAGAGGAAGAAGGCCTAAACTAAAGTGTACACACTATGAGCGCATAGGTAGGCATGGCATTGGTCACCAAAAGGAAACTTGTTGGATCCTTCATCCTGAGCTCAAACTTAAAACCCTTGGTGATAGAGGGAAGATGAAGATGTTTTACACTCCCAAAGCCAACCTAGCTGCCAACAACTACTTAGAAAAGGTGATCGATTACATTGCCAATCCTATGAGCCTGATCAATGAGTTTGCAAACTTCTTGCAGCAAAAGCAAGGATCTTCAAGCAATGGTAATGCTACAGCTATGCTCGGACAGTTTGCAGGCTTTCTAGCAAACTCGAACAGGGCTCAACCAGATGAGATTCCAGGTATGATGTGTGCATTGTCCATAGCTTTGGATCTTAGTAAAAAACAAAAAATTTGGATACTAGACTCTGAAGCATCTGATCATATGTCCAATGATGCATCTGTTTTAAATGGGTTTTTCATGTTTGATAAACCATCACATGTCTCCATAGCAAATGGAAATAGAGTTCCTGTCATTGGAAAAGGTAAATTGTCATTGTTCTCAGAATACATAAAGTCTAGTGTCATCTATGTGCCATCCTTCCCATTCAAGCTATTATCTGTTGGAAAAATCACTCGATTATTAGACTGTCTTGCTATATTCTCACCTTGCAGCATTACATTTTAGGATCGAGTCACAAAGAGGTTGATTGGTGAAGGATTTTATCTTAATGGCCTTTACTACATCTCAACCTCTCCAAGTTTTTCAAAAAGCCTTCTAGAAGATTCAATCACTTCAAATCAGCAACACATTTGGCACATGCGTCTACCACATCCTTCCTATCATGTTATGTCATTTTTATTTCCAAATTTATGTAAACCTTCTCATGAGTGTGAGACTTGTCACAAGTCAAAATCCACTAGATTAGCCTTTCCTATCTCAGTTTCTAGGGCAAGTAATGCTTTTGAGATAGTCCATTCAAATGTATGGGGACCTGCTAAGGTTCAATCTTTTTATGGTTTCAAATATTATGTGACTTTTATTGATGATTTCTCAAGAACCACATTTGTCTATCTGTTGAAATTTAAACATGAAGTTCAAAAATGCTTTGAGAATTTTCATAACCTTGTCAAAAACCATTTTTCACCAAAGTTTGCGTACTAAGATCGGACAATGGCACTGAGTATACCTCCAAATCAATGAGCGACTATTTAAGTGATCAGGGTATTCTACATCAAACCAGTTGTATGGGAACTCCACAACAAAACGGGATTACAGAGAGAAAAAATAAGGATTTGTTGGAGAAAATAAGGACTATCATGCTTCATGCTAATGTTCCCAAACACTACTGGTCCCATGCCATCCAAGCTGCAACCTACATTATCAATAGATTGCCAAGCATGGTGTTAGAGTTCAAATCCCCACTTGAAGTGCTAAAAGGCAGGCCTGTCAACATTAATCACCTAAGGGTGTTTGGCTGTGTGTGCTTTGTACATATTCAAGCGCAACACATAGAGAAATTGGATGCAAGAGCAGTTTGGTGTGTATTTCTTGGCTATTCTTCGACACAAAAGGGTTATAAGTGTTATGATCCAACACTTAAAAAACTCGATGTCACAAGAGATGTGAGATTCGATGAAACCATGTCATTCTTTCAAATGAGTGAAGATGTTTGTCAGAGGGAGCTATTTGATATGGCTTCACCTTCCTTGATACTCCATAATGAACCAGTTCCTCTTCTCAACAACAATGATCATCAGGCTCATGAAAAAGAAGAACTCGAAACTGAATAAGTCCCTGCTTCCAACAACAATGATGATTAGTTTCATGAAGTTAGAGAAGTTGAAACTGAACCAGTTCTGGAAGAATAAGGAGTCAATGAAGTCGAGGATGTGGTTAGAGAGAGTCCTCAAGTTCAAGTTCAACTTGAACCTGCTCAACCAAAGTATCCTAGTCGGACTAGGAGACCTCCAATTAGATATGAAAGCTTTGAGATGTATACTCCTCGACACTCTAGCAGCAACGCTGTTTATCCTGACAAGATATTACCTGCTCATTGTGCTTTTCTCACTAAACTTTGTGATCATACTGATCCAAAGTCATTCGAAGAAGCAAATAAATTTTCAACTTGGAGTAAGGCATTGCAAGATGAACTCAAGGCATTAGATGACAATGGTACATGGAGTGTTGTTCCCCTTCCGAAAGGACCAAAGGTTGTTGGAGCAAGATGGATATACAAGACAAAGTTTCACTCTGATGGAACTATTGAGCGACACAAGGTAAGGTTGGTGGCGCGTGGCTTTACACAGACGTTTGGTGTTGATTCTAAGGAGACATTTGCTCCTATGGCAAAGATGAACACTGTTCGTGTTCTACTTTCAGTGGTTGTAAATCATGGTTGACCACTTTTTCAAATGGATGTTAAGAACGCTTTCCTCCATAGAGAACTAGAGGAAGATGTATACATGAGGCTTCCATCAGGCCATCCTTAAGAGAAAGAAGCTGGAATGGTATGCAAATTGCACAAGGCCATCTATGGTCTCAAACAATCCCCAAGAGCTTGGTATTTCAAGCTAAGTTCTGTCCTTTGCAAGTTAGGATTCAAAAGCAGTAGTGCGGACTCATCCATGTTTGTTCAGACTGGTAAGTTTGGAAGAATAGTTGTCCTTGTATATGTTGATGACCTAATCACAGGAGACAATATTGATGAAATTCAATCTCTCAAGTCTGCTCTTCATGATACTTTTGCAATTAAAGATCTTAGTGCTCTTCGATACTTCCTTGGCATTGAGATGGATCATTCGTCAAAAGGCCTATTTCTGAATCAGAGAAAGTATGTGTTAGATTTGCTGGAAGAAGCCAATATGAAGACATGCAACGTTGTAAAATCTCCACTCCCTAGCCATCTTAAGTTGGAATCAGGAGGAAGTGTTATGCACAACATCACAGTGTACCAATATTTGGTAGGGAAGCTTATTTATCTCACCATAACTCGACCAGACATTGCCTATGCTGTGAGTTTAGTAAGCCAATTCATGCATGCTCCTACCATTGATCATTTCAAATTGGTGAAGAGAATATTGTGTTACCTCAAGGGATCAGTCACTAGAGGTATTTACATGAGCAACAATGGTCATTTTACATTGGAAGGTTTCTCAGACTCAGATTGGGTTGGTAACTCCATAGATAGAAAGTTTACAACAGGATATTATACTTTTGTTGGGGGAAACCTTGTCACGTGGAAGAGCAAAAAGCAAACGGTGGTAGTCAGGTCAAGCGCAGAGGTAGAATACCATGCCATGGCAGCAACATCTTATGAGTTAATTTGGTTAAAAGCCTTGTTGAATGACTTGGGAATTCAGTGTGCCAGGCCTATCACTCTCTACTGTGACAACCAAGCTGCCATGCATATCGCAGCCAATCCAGTCTTTCATGAACACACCAAACATATAGAGGTCGACTGCCATTTTGTTCGACATCATGTTCAATCCAAAGTGTTACAAACTATTTATGTGCGTTCTTGTGATCAAGTTGCTGACCTCTTCACAAAGGTGCTCCCTTCTACTCAATTTGATCGTTTATTAGGCAAGCTTGGATTAAGAGATTTTCTTGATTCAAGCTTGAGGGGGAATGTTGAAGATATACACAGTTCATGACACACTGTGTATTACTTGGTTCTCAAGCATTAAATGGAAAGTTAACCGTTTCTTCCTCAACAAGTTTCCGGTTCTCTTTTTTGATCAAGATCCGTTTTTTAAGGTTTAGTACTGGTTCTCCTTCCTATGTATAGTTGTACTTGTTTATCCAAAGTGTTACAAACTATTTATGTGCGTTCTTGTGATCAAGTTGCTAACCTCTTCACCAAAGTGCTCCCTTCTGCACAATTTGATCGTTTATTAGGCAAGCTTGGATCAAGAGATTCTCTTGATTCAAGCTTGAGGGGAAGTGTTGAAGATATACACAGTTTATGACACACTGTGTATTACTTGGTTCTCAAGCATTAAATGGAAAGTTAACCGTTTCTTCCTCCGGTTCTCTTTTCTGATCAAGATCCATTTTTTAAGGCTTAGTACTGGTTCTCCTTCCTATGTATAGCTGTACTTGTTTATCCTTCAGGTAATAGTTAGTTTCTAGTTCTTAGTTTGCTTAAGTCTATATAAGTCCGTGTAATGTAAATAGAAAAACAGAACTTGAATATATTTTAGATTCAAACCATCTTCATTCTCTTATTCATTTCTTTAGAAGTATATCCATTATATCTTGAATTTCCAGTGCACAAATCAAAATATAAGGAAGATATGCAAGATTGTCGAATCAGGTATTCCAACATAAGCTCATTCTATTATTTGAAGGTGCCCCATCTGTTCCTAAGGAGACACAGATGCCAGCATCAATCATCTCTCTAAGAGCATCTCCAATGGAGAAGTCATATATGAAGTCCTAAACCTATTTTTAGGACTTCATTTTGACAGTATTTATTTAGGACTTCAATCATCTCTAATGGTTAAGATCCTATATAAAGTCCTAAACCTATTTTTAAGACTTCAATCATCTCCAATGGTTAAAGTCCTATCTCAAAGTTCCAATTTTATATATTTAGATTATCTTATTTTATGTTGGTTTTAATAATAATTTAGACTTTGTAAAATATAATTATACATGATAATTAATAATTATATTCATTTAAAAAAAAATTTGAGTGACTTATGCATTATTCACAAATCGGATATACTGTCGTTTCACATGTGTCGGTCATTTCACTTATGCATTGTATAGATATCCGAGTTTGCGAGATTACGTTATCTGCCACGTATAAAGTATCAAAATATCGGACAAGATTACGCTATCTGCCACGTAACTTATCAAGATATCGAACTAGATTTTGTGCAACATGTGTCAACGTCTAATTAGTTGACGAGATTACGTTATTTGCCACGTGTAAATGTGAAGCTCTTTGAAGATCATGTTGATCTTTTATAAAACCGGAGCATTCACTCCTTCATCTCTCACCAATTCACAAACACTCCTCCCCCCACAGAAAAAAATTGTGTGGTTTCTTAGTAATTGTTTTCATACCTTTAGTTTTGTTTTCCGTCATGAATAGGTTGTGGAAACTATTAAAGAAAGAGGAAGCCGAAGATGTTCCGAGAAGGCAACATTAAGCTTTCTTGATGTCTGCGGCAGCCCACCAAGTGGAGATGATGGAAGAAGATGAAGCCCAAGGCCAATGGGGTGGTTATTCGGAAGGGCGGAAGTACATATTAAGGGAGCATGAGATGATGGATCAACGCTTAAAATCTCTATACTTCACTGAACCATGTAGGTTTGACGGCGACACTTTTCGAAGGCGCTTCCATATGTCACCTCCTCTCTTTGACAAAATGATGTGTAGCGTGGTCAACCACGACCCGTAATTTGTACAGAAGATGGATGCCACCGACAGACTCGGCCTCTCCACTGAACAGAAATTAACATGCGCTATGAGGATGCTCACATAAGGTCTACCAGCTGACTTGACCGATGAGTTCCTTGATATTGCTGAATCCACTGCTCTTGAAGTGTTGGAACATTTCACAAGAGCGATATGGGCTGTGTACCGCAAATACTATCTCTGCACACCAACAAAGGCAGATATGCAGAGATTGACCAACAAAGATGCAGAACACAGATTTCCAAGTATGTTGGGTAGTCTTGATTGTATGCATTGGCAGTGGAAAAATTGTCCGGCTGCTCATGCCGGGCAGTTCTAAGGCCACAAAAGAAAACCTACAATTATCTTAGAGGCAGTGGCTTCGTATGATACTTGAATTTGACATACATATTTTGGACTTCCAAGTTCTCTCAACGATCTCAACGTCCTGGGAATGTCACCGTTGTTCAACGAGGTGTGCATAGGTGAAGCTCCTTAAGTGACTTTCAAGGTAGCCAACAGTACGTACCGTCAAAGTTATTATTTGGTGGACGACATCTACCCCAATTAGGCAACTCTTGTGAAAGCAATAAAAAATCCTACCACTCCGGAGACAAGATACTTTACAAGGATGCAAGAGGCGTTCAGAAAAGGCGTGGAGAGAGCATTTGGTATCCTCCAAGCGTGTTGTAATTGTGAGGGGTTCAGCTCGTTTATGGAGTAGAGAAAGGCTCCAATACATCATGATGGCGTGCATTATTTTGCACAACATGATTGTAGAGGACGAGTGCGCCGAAGATGAACAATATGATTTTGACATTGACGACATCCCAATGCGTCCAAGAAAAGCTGATATATATGATAAACCGGCTTATGATGATGAGGTGCATCATAATCCCCAATTAATGCGTGCATTTATACGTGATCGTTACAAGAGAACTCGGTGTCCAGTGATATGTGGGGAACTAAGATCGGATTTTGTTCAACACGGCTGGGCTTTGAAGAAGTGGCAAGAGCGCGACAGTGGCTAATTTGTGTCATTAGCATGTGTCCATAAATGACATAGTTTGCCATCATCTTGTTATTTGCATTTAATTTGTGTGTGGTTGTGTATTTTTAATTTGTGTGTGGTTGCATGTTTTTAATTTTGTGTGTCTGCATGTAATATTTTGTGTACCTGAATGCATTTAACTTTGTGTTTTGTTACTTGGATTTTATATTTATGTGTGTGTTAATTATGCATTATATACATAATTAGTTAAAATTAATTTAAAACAACAATACCAATTAATTTATAAGACCATATAAAAATACATTTCACACATAATTAGTTAAAATAATTTAAAATAACAATATAAATTAAGCAATAGACAAGATAAAACAACCTAATCACTCTTGATCATCATTTTGCATCCACGCCGTTTGATTGAGCGGAAGATATGGGGAAGAACTTGATCCGCCATAAGGAGGTGTAGATGCTTGAGGTATAGATGCGGGTGCCTCCAATTCCTCTCGCTCAAATATCTTTCTTTGTTTCCTCTCCCAATATCCTCTTTTACATGGAAAATATATATTTTGATCCACTACCATTGTGCGAGCATCTTCCTCCATCTTCCTCCCTTTGTTGAGCTGCCATTTGTCTCATGCATAAGTTGTTCCCTTCGTGCAAACTCTCGATCATTTTGATCGGCAAGCCTTTTCATTTGAGCATGAATACTCAATGTTAGCTCTTGATTAACTTTCTTCTTTTCTGCCTTGGCCACTTTTTGTCCTATTTGACCCTCTTGCCTAGGTTTAGATGTCACGCTTGGAGTTGCTTCATCTTCGGGCGAATTGTTATCATCCAAGTTGGTAGGAGTCTCACAATTTCTAATATCCTCATCCATTGCTGGCGGACGTGAAAATTTAGGTGACTCCTTCAAAATATCTCAACAATGCAAATACGCGAAATGCTCTCCATGAGAATCATCGAAGTAATACCCATTTGCATTCCTTAACTACAAACATAGTAGTGATTATTTAATTTAATATCAAGAATTATTACTATATTTTAAGTGACAAATAAAAATACTTATGTCATCTTGATCATTTTCGCCACTCGCATGATTTTTGATGGCGTTATGCATTGCTTGGCTCCATCTCATACTTGCGGGATTGATCTTCTTCCATCGAGATTCGACACTTGTTTGGGTTCGCGTAGGTGCGTTGGTTGGCTTGATACTTTCAAAATGCTCATATATACAATCCCATAAGGTTCCACCGGATTGATTAGTGCCGATGGTGGCGTCTCCACCAATATTCAACACGGCCACGCACAAAGCTCTATCTTCCACCTCTTTCCAATTTTCCAATCGTGGTGCCCTAGATTTTGGTGAAGCTCTCTTTGGACCCATGGTGTTGAACAAAAAAACTAAATTTACTATAAGAAAAGAGGAGGAGGAAGGAAAGTTTGAGAGCATGTAAGAAATGATGTGATGAGAGAATATAAGAAATGGTATGAAATGAATGGAAATTTGGGTTATTTATAGAAAAAATTAAAATTTACTGTTCCAACGGACTGAATATTATTATTGTAAATTTTTTAAATTTTTTCTGACCGTTATATTGTGACGACCCGGAACAGAATCAGTAATGTAATTGGCTTAATTCACTAGTTAGCGCGTAATTATAGTTTTTCGATAATTGATTAATTTACCGGTTTTGATTACGACTTCATTATTGGCCAAGAATTTGAGTTAAGTCTCTTCTCGAGAGTTGTTGTACACGTGATTTCGAGTTCGTGGGCGGCTCCGGATGATTATTTCGACGACCGAGGAATATAATATGAATATTTGAAGTTGTAGAATCTCGTCGAGTTTATCCGTTCGTTTCGAGTTTATCCGAATCGTGATGGTTATCCGTTTGGAACGTCGATTGTCCCGAGACGTGAGTATAAATATCGGAAATAGTCGAAAAAATTGTCGAAAACACTGTTTGAGGCGTTGACCGAGCGTTGACAGAAATTTGAACCCGTTGACCCGAGGGGATTATTCACCCTGTTACTATTCATCATCGAAGCTTCTGTTCTCGGCCGATTTAGGCCACGACCTTGAAAGGTAAAATCTTCCTCTCGTGATTCTAAACTAGTTAGAACTTAGAATTTCTTGATTTGGTTGAGAATTGAGGGAGAACGAGTTCGATGAAGTGGAGTGATTTTGCCGGATTCGGGTGGCCTTCTCTGGCGACTTTTGGGGTCGAAACTTTGGGGGGAAAGGTTCCCCTCAACCTATATATGCTTTTGGTAGAAGGAATTTGGGTTTGATTGTCGTTTGAAGCTCGCCAGAATCTCATCGGAATCCATGGATTCCGTGAGTTTCGAGATCAATTCCGGCCGGTGGGCTTGGAATTGGTCTCGGTGTAGAAGAGAAATGTGTTGGGCTTGAGGAGGACTTGTGATCTGGAAATTTTGGCTGGGATCCGTCACCGTTGACACCCGCCGCCGCTGGTAAACTCATACTCCTCCAGCGTACACGAGGTAAACTCATACTCCTCCAGCGTACTGAGCATGCAAGTAAAAATCCCACGGGGTCGCTCATGGACACATCCGTGCTAGTACAGTCTGAATCATGGGATCTCAGACCCACACGTGACTCTAGCCAGAAAGGCCTCAGGTCAGGGTATCTGTTCCCACCCGGAAATACATTGACACAAGGAACAGAAATCTGTACCCACCCGGAAATACATCGGCACAAGGTACAGTTCCCCCCTGGTAGGCACCCTCGGGCATCAGCCGGGATGCGAGTGTATCGATACAACAACATAAACTGTGACTGTACTCTGTGTAAACCAAATCATAAATAGTTCGATGCAAATGCATAAAGCAATATATAAACGCATATACGTAATATATAAATATATAAGCATAATCGTATAACACATGCTCATATAAATCATAATCTCGTATGCATGCTCATGCTCATAAAACGTGTATAAAGACTCGCGATTATCAGTGAAAAGAAATTGTCCACTCATAGGTGAGCGTAACGCAGTTCGCGTTAATCCCGTGATCCGGCGGAAAATCCTTCGCCAAACGAACGATCACGAACCCCTGGATAATCATAAAATCCATTCCTCAAAATCATAACTCGAATCCCCAAATCAAATCACGAGAAACAACCGTTCCCGGAAACATATAATTCAATAACGACGAATTGTCGAAAATCCAATAATCACACCTCAAAACTTCGCTATAGTTTCTAATGCTCAAATCGAAAAACAAACCTCACCACTGCGATCGGGGCGCGATTCCAAGTGAAATGACATATAACTCGTCGAAAACCACGTCGAACGGAAAGTCGCCGCCACTGTCACTGTCGCCGGAATTTCATATCTACCCAGAAAAATTCATGGCATACATGGTTTCAAAGATCTCGACGATTCCAACAACTTTCCAGTTATAAGTTAAGGACAATTTTGACCGGAAAACCTCCAAAAATCAACTCAAAGTTCTAAACCCTTACCAGAATTTCAAACCGATCGATCTCCCTCCTCTGGCCACGACAACCTTCAAGACCACTTGCAATAGCTTCCTCTCCTCATGGCTAACAAAACCCCTCAAAGAGGAGCCACCAAATCGGCTGGAAAAATCACCTCCGACCACCGCCGAACTCGCCGAAAAATCACAAACTTCAAAACGACATAACTTCTTCATTTGAAAACCAAATTGAACGAATGACCTATCAAAAGAAAGAGGAGCTCAAGCCCAACAACTTTCATGAAGACACTACGGCCAAAAAGGGTCAGAATCAAGCTCAACGAATGCAAACAAAATTCGTCCTGAAAAGGGAGAAAAATGGCTGGTCAACCCGAGTTGACTCAGTCAACACCAAATTCTGACTTACCCAAAAAGGAAACCCACTATTTATACCTTCTATTTTTGGAAACTTCCAAATATACTTTTTGCCAAACTTCGAACAAACGTAACTTTCGCGTCGTAAATCTGTTTTCAACAATTCTCCCGTCAACAAACTTATCTCGACAAATTCTTCAATTTTCACCCAAAGTCAAACACATCGATCAATCCGATAAAAAGTCAACGGTCAATCCATTACAAGCTTATCTGATTAAATAATCAACGGTCGAAATATTCATAACTTAATCCTTGTAACTCGGAATAATCCTCCAGAAGTTCTCACAAGCTCGAAATTAAATTCTCTTCAACTTTCACGAAGAATCCGAAATCAAATTCTCGCCCGGTAATTTAGTCGCTAAGGAAGCCGCAATAATAGCAGATTACGTCGAAATCACGACAAATCGCAAAACTCGCAAATCAAATCAATAATCATTCCATTTACGCTTCGGGTCGATCAACGGTCTAAAATGGATCAAAATCACAATTCAGATGGACTCGAATACAAATGGATAAACTCGACGATACTCCGAAATTTCAAATATTCATATTATATTCCTCAGTCGTCCAAATAATGATCCGGAACCGTCCACGAACTCGAAATTACACATACAACAACTCTCGAGAAGAGACTCAACTCAAATTCTCGGCCAATAATTAAGTCGTGATCAAGTCTGGCGATTCAATCAACTATCGGAAATCTGCGATTACGCATAACCTCATGGCTTAAGCTGATTAACATTACTGATTCTATTCTGGGTCGTCACAGTATTACGTATATGAATTTACATTATGCTTTATACACTTGCATAGAACTATTTATGATTTGGTTTACACAGAGTACAGTCACAGTATATATTGTTGTATCGATACACTTGCATCCCGGCTGGTCCCCGATGATGTTTACCGGGGGAGGTTGTGACCCCTGACCCAATGCCTTTACCGGGGGGGGGGGGGGGGGGGGGGGGGCAGACCTCTGACTTGAGGCCTTTCTGGCTAGAATCACGTGTGGGTCTAGGATCCCGTGATTCCGACTATACTAGCGCGGACGTATCCATGATTGACCCCGAGGAGTTTTACGCTGCATGCTCTGTGCGCGTGAGGAGTTAGAGTTTCCCTCGTGTACTATGTCATATTCATTCATTTAGACTCGCATATGTTTTTATAACATATATTATTCGGCGAAAGACATTTATTTTCGTCCACTCACTCTAACGGTTTTCATGTCTTTCCCATGGGCTTTTCGGTTTTCCGTGCCCAGTTTGCAGTTCGGATTCTGTTGTTTCACGTCGCGGTCGGAGGCTAGTTGTTCGAGCTACCTTTCTTTTCCAGTAGGTTTCTTGTTTTGCCTACTGTTGTATATTTTGTATATATACACTAGAGGTCGCTCTGATACGTTACTGATACATGTTTTTATGTGATTTTCCCCGGATTTTCTATAAAGTACAGTTATGTTTACTGTTTATTGTTATTGTTATGATATTGAGAAATCCGGATGGGATTGGTGCCCACGGTTTGGATTTTGTGGCATAGGATGAAGTGTTATTTTCCGGGTGCAGGTAAAGGCAATTCCGCGTTAGTAACGTTACTCTGCCGAAATTTTTTGTGGTTTTTTGTTGGTTCGTATTTTTAGAAGGGGTTTGATTCCGGTTTAGGAAACTAAATCGGGGTTGGGTCCTTTCATATATGAAAAATAAATGGTAGATTGAATGATAATCATTTGATCGATTTCAAGATATATCATTTACCGTCGGATCAAAATCGGTAATAAAAAGGAAAAAAAATATATTTTACTTTTATTCAAATCTGGCCGTTGATTTCAAATTGAAATCAATCCTGGCCATTCATTTTGGAGCGTTAGAGCTCCATGGCTGGCAACGGCAACTTGGGCTTCACGTGGGTGCGGGCTCCACAGGTGCAGCAGCTATCGCTCACCTCCCTGCTCTTTATGGCGCGTCACGCGTGGCCCAGCTCCCTGCTCTTCATGACGTGTCGCGTGTGCCTCCCACGCCGTCCTTCTAGCAAGTGAGCATGCAGCTCGTTTCTCTCTCTTCCCTCTGTCACATGCACTGCGCAACCCACTTCCTCTCTCCACAATATTTTAGATCCGGATCTAAAATAAGTTTTATTCTAGATCTTCATTTAGGACTTGTAGCTAAATGAATGTTGGGTTTAGATCCTCACAATGAACTATTGGAGAGCAAATATTGGCATACCAAGCTATAATTTAGGGTTTAGCACCTCCCATTGAAGATGCCCTAATAGGCGCAAACCCAAGCATTCGCATAGCAGCAGCAGGACCGTGAGATACTTTGACCTCAGCCCTTGAAAGAGAATCAATCTGACAATACAGAATGACAACCAAAACAGTAATTGTTGTATTGTGATGAACATATGGCTTCATCTTACTTCTTATCTTGTATATAGTATAAGCAAGATGATTAATGCACCTCAGAAGTGTTAACCCAGGCAGTATGCGCAACAAGCAAATTGTTCTGACGAAACTCTATCTCCTTCAAGTGTGTGACTGTTCCGTGGTCAAATTTTCGTGTATCTGTCACAAACTGATTCTCATATGCTATCTCTGCAACATGATAAGATTGAAAAGCTGACAAGTTACACCCTTAAAGTCCAAAACAATAGTATATGGTAGAAAAGTAAGGAATACAGATACATGATTACCATGTGGATTCCTGTTTTGAGTTCTTTCGCTATGTCCCTTGTTGCAACTAGTAAATCATCGGTCGCATCCATAATCTGCCTAATCCCTAACCACACTCTGATACGCCCATCTGTCGTATTATGGTGCTTCTTGTAAAGCTCTTTCTGAGATTGTCCCTTTAAAAATGTGATAGAAAGAGGACATTAGACTCAAAACACAAACCAAAACCAAGTACATTTTTCTTGCTTTGAAGTTGTTAGTTACAACTTAAAAACCTAAGAAGCATATGCTCAACCTCAATACATTTATCTGTACTCCGAGCAGCCCAAGTTGTTGGCAGGCCGTTGCCAGAGTCCATGATTGACTCGGCTAAACATGCTCGTAAACCCAATAGCTCCACCGCTCCCGCCATGACACATGTTGCCCTCCTGCTTTAGCAAAACATGTCACCTAGTTGCACCAAAGTAATCAATCACATAGTTTTAACATGCAGCATTGTAGTGTTTGTAAATTTGTTTTAGTAAAAGTAGACATGAGAACACACAAAAAAACAAAGACTTACACCAAAATGAATGAGCTCAATTCCACAAAGCATAGTGGAAATGTAGGAATCTTCTGATGAAATTCATAGAAAGAGAGAGATGAAGATGAAGATAAAAGTTGTATTTGATTTATTGATACAAAGGAGTATATATTGTACAATGAGATATGAGAGCCTAACGATTATAAAACAACCTAAGGCAGCTAAAGCAGTACAGAAAGGAGAGGTAGCAGAAAGCAAAAGCAGTACACTAGCAGGGTACAACAGAAGCCGAAAACAGTTTGTAAAAGTCAACTTGTCTTGGTTTCAGCATTCCTAATTGAACAAGAAAGTTAGACAAACTGAACTAGGAAACTGAACTAGTTTCTTTCAACAGCCCCCTGCAAGCTGGATCCAGAAGATTGATGGAACCAAGCTTGGACAAGATTTGCAGCAAAGAAGCAGTAGGCAAGGCTTTGGTGAAGATGTCAGCCAATTGATCTTGACTTCGAGTATATACCATTTGAATGACTTGTCCTGTACTTGATTACGGATGTAATGACAGTCAACTTCAATATATTTTGTTATTTCATGAAACACTGGATTAGATGCAATATGCATAGCAGCTTGATTATCACAGTGAAGAGACAAATGATGAGAATTTTTGAAGCCAAGATCCTCGAACAACCCTCTAAGCCATATTAATTCACAGGCAGCAACAATCATTGCCCTATACTCAGCTTCAGCACTAGATCTAGCAACAACAGTCTGTTTTTTACTCTTCCAAGTAACAAGGTTACCCCAACAAAAGTACAGAAGCCAGTAGTTATCTTCCTGTCTAAGGCATTTTCAGCCCAGTCAGCATCAACATAACCAACAAGATCAGTGCTTCCATTAGGCTTAAACAGCAGACCTCTACCAACTGAACCTTTCAAGTATCTCAATATTCTTCTAACAATACTCAAATGATCAATAGTGGGGGCATGCGTGAATTCACTGAAAATGCTTACACTATCAGAAATATCAGGCCTGGTAATAGTGAGGTAGATCAATTTTCCAACTAACTTTTGATAGTAACTGATATCTAGAAGAAGGGACCACTGTTTGCAGGTTTGCAATCTAACAAATTAGCTTCCTTTAAGCGATCAAGAATGTATCTTCTTTGGTTTAGAAATAGGCCTTTGTGAGATGATGCCATTTCTATTCCAAGAAAGTACTTCAGATTGCCGAGATCCTTGATCACAAATTTTTTATGTAGAGCAAGTTTCAAAGCAGAGATTGCTGCTAAATTGTCTCCAGTTATAATCAGATCATCAACATAAATTAGAACAACTAATTTACCTTGACTTCCATTCTTAACAAATAGAGAAGAGTCATCATTGCTTCTTGAAAACTTCATTTCCTCCAACACTGAGCTTAACTTAGCATACCAAGCACGAGGTGATTGTTTTAGGCCATAAATAGCCTTATGCAGTCTACAGGCCTTGTTTGGATTTGCTGATTCAGTGTGACCTAGAGGTAACTTCATATATACTTCTTCTTCTAACTCACCATGTAGAAACGTATTTTTTTACATCTATTTGATGTAAACTCCAAGCTTTGTTGACTACAACAGAGAGAAGAACACGAACATTGCTCATTTTTGCAACTGGTGCAAATGTCTCCTTGTATTCTACACCATAGGTCTGAGTAAAACCTCTAGCAAATAAACGAGCTTTCTTTCTCTAAATCTTACCATCATAATGAAATTTGGTTTTGAATATCCATCTGCAACCAACTGCCTTTTTTCCAGAAGGTAAGTTGATAATGGACTAAGTGTTATTGCTGTTAAGAGCTGACAGTTCCTCAGCCATAGCGGCTCTCCACTCAGGATAAGAATTAGCTTCTTCAAAAGATTGAGGTTCATAAGTATCATCAAGACTATTCAAAAAAGCAATATGCTTGAGAGAAATTTTTTTGAAGGAGCAATGGTTGGTCATTGAATGCTTAGAAGTCATGAGCACATAGTCATTTAGTTTTACATGCCTTCTCCTATCTCGACTAGGATTGCGTCGAAGATGAACACCAACATCTGTTTCTGCATTTTCAACAGCAGCAACATTTTCTTTAATATCAACAGTGTTAGAAATGTCATGATTATCATTAGCAACCATTTCAAGATCAACAACATTGAATTCTGGAGACTCAGGAGATTGGTTTTTCTCAGCAATATCTGTAACAGCGGGGACTTTAGAACATGGAACACCTGTTTCATCAGAATTGTTGCTCTCATACACAGGCATTTCAATAGAAGAAGTTAGATCATCATATGACTCCCAATTTCTACTAATTCCATCTTGTACATTGAAGTAGGACAGACCTTCATCAAATCTGACATCCCTTGAGATAATAATCTTCTTAGTAGCAGAATTGTAGCATTTATAACCCTTTTGAGTGGAGGCATATCCTAAGAACATGCATTTAATTGCTATAGGTTCCAATTTGTCTCTCTTGTTAGACTGAATATGAACATAACAGGTGCAACCAAAAGTTCTGAGATGAGAGATATCAATTTTTTTTGTCTTTCAGAACCTCCATTGGAGACTTAAAAACCCAGAGCTACTAGGTAGTCTGCTAATCAAACAAGATGCAGATAGAACAGCATATGACCAGTATTTTTTAGGAACATTTATCTGAAACATAAGAGCTCTAGTTTTCTCAAGAATATCCATATTTTTCCTCTCAGCAATACCATTTTGTTGAGGTGTACCAACACAGCTGGTCTGATGGAACACTCTATTATTACTCAGAAAAGTTTTCATCTTGTTTGACAAATACTCAGATCCATTATTTGATCTCAAGGTCTGAATTTTTGAAGAAAAATGATTCTTGACCAAATTATGGAAGTCACAGAACATGTCAAACAACTCATTTTTCGATTTCATGACATATAACCAAGTAATCCTTGTAAAATCATCAACAAAGGTTACAAAATACTTGAATTCATCAACATATTTCAGGACAGGCCCCCAAATGTCTGAGTGGATGATTTCAATTGGATAACTAGCTCTAGACAAGGATTGAGCAAAAGGAAGTCTAGTAGACTTAGATTACTAACATACATCACAACGATTGTTGTCGTTACAAGAGTTTGGAAATAGAATGGATAAAACTTTGTCTGATGGATGAGAAAGTCTCTTGTGCTAATGAGACGAATCTGAGGGTGGACTGAAATTGACATGAAAAACATTTGATGCAGATGGCTTCATGAGTAAGTAATAGAGTCCATTCCTAAATATCCATTCACTATTCATCTTTTTGGTGATGATATCCTGAAAGAATACTTTATCAAGAGTGAAAATGACAAAGCATTGCAACAAAGTTGTAAGCTGGCTAACTGATAAAAGTTTGAAAGGAAATGATGGCACAAACAAGGCACTGAACTCTATGATGTTTGACAAAATCCTAATTTTTCCCTTTTCCACTAACAGCAACCCCCTTGCCATTAGCAACAGACACTGTGGAATTAAATCTCTCAAAATATTTTAAATTATCCAACTGATTAGTCATGCGATCAGTTGCTCTATAGTCTACAATCCAACAATCAAGTTTATCACTCATATCCAGGGCAGTAGCAAACGCATTTAGAATACCTGAAGTATCAGAGGTGGAGTAATGATCAACATCAGCCAGGAACCCTGCAAACTGACTCAACATAGCTGAGTGATTTCCAGATGAAAAACTAGTCTCATCACCTTGTTGCTTCTATTGTAAAAACTTGGCAAACTCATTGATGAGTGTTGTAGGATTGGCAGTGAAGTCAATCATCTCAGACTGAGGTGAGGAGGAGGTAACCATCTTTGCCTTGAACCCTTCAGTAAAGCTTGATTTTACCTTGTTTCTCATCTCCCTAACCTTCTTAAATTTGGCCTTGAGTTCTGGATGTAAGCTCCAGCAGGTTTCAACAACATGAGTGGTGGATCCATAGTGATCACACAGCAAGTTTAGCTTCTTTCCCTTGTAGCTTCTTGGCTCAGATTGGTAATTGGATGCACAAGCTCTCACTTCAGGGTTAGTGACTTTGACCTCCAAATTCATGACTTTCCTCCTTGTTTCCTCATGTTGAATAGTGGCACACACATTTGTGTAAGAGGGAAGAGTAGCACTCATGAGAACGATACTTCTCAGATCGTCATAGTCTGAGTTCAGGCTTGCAAGAAGTTGAAAAATTCTATCTTTCTTTGCATGCTTGTGTAGAATGGTGAGGTCAATAGTGTGGGGTCTGAACTGATTTAGTTCATTCCATAGGGTGGTGAGAGCTCCCAAATGCACAGAGAAAGGTTTCTCATCCTGTTGCAAGTCATTAATCTCCTTTTGAAGTTGGAATACTCTAGCTGCATTATTCAGATTTCCATACATCTCTTTCATCTCCTTCCAAAGATCAGTAGCAGATTCGGAGTAATTGAAAATTTGAGCAATATGAGGCACCATGGAGTTGCAAAGCCAGAACATGACTTGATGATCCTTTGCAAGCCATGAATCGTATCCTTCAGACAGAGGTTCAGGAACACTGATGGAGTCATTAATGAATCCTAATCTAGACTTTCCACCTAGAGCAAGAGTGATATCTCTAGACCATGAATGGAAATTGACACCATCAAATAGAGTTGATGTTAAACGCTGATTTGTATTGATATCAGCATCAGAATGTGTAGCAGCGGAATTGGAAGTATTGTTCATGGTTAAGACTCTGGATTCAGCCATGATAAAATTGAATCAGAATAATCAGAACAATAGAGGAGAGATTTGAAGTAAACAGAGGCAAACGATTAATCGACTTGCTCCGATACCATGATGAAATTCATAGCAAGAAACACAAAGAGATGAAGATGAAACTTGTATTTGATTTATTGATAAAAATGAGTATATATTGTACAATGAGAGAGGAGAGCCTAATAGTTATAAAACAACCTAAGACAGCTAAAGCAGTACATAAAAGAGAGGTAACAGAAAGCAGAAGCAATACACAAGCAGGGGACAACAGAAGCTGAAAATAATTTGTAAAAGTCAACTTGTCGCAACATTCCTAACTGAGCAAAAAAGTTAGAGAAACTGAACTAGTTTCTTTCCACATCTTCCTCAGTCATGTTCGACTCGTAAGGCCAAATGCGTTGGTGAAGCCACGTCATCAAATCAACGTCGTCGGCTATGCCTCTAGCAAGTTGCTGAGATGTGTGTACGTGAGTCAGGTGAGTGTTGATCAATCCTAGTACACGTTTGATTTTCTTTCGCAAATTTTCTACTCCCAATAAAAAAAGAAACAGTAATTCTATAAAACCAGAGAGAGAGAGTGCAGGGAGTACAATTTGACCCTTCAAATCCACAACCTGATTGGCTTGATCAGAATAGTGATGAAGAATATCGGAAGACTGACCAACAGTTGTGATCGAGTCTCGGTCGACGACGGCGGCGCCGTGGTGGAAGACTCGGCTGTCGTCGTCCATAGTGACGATGACGGCGTTGTGAAGTATCGTCAACTTCCGAGGATCCTCCATCGCTTTCTTTCTCAAACTTGTTCGGAGACTTTAAGAATTGAAGGGCTATGAACTATGAAGTCTAAGCAGATGTAGTGTAGCAGCTATAGGTCAAAGTAAACTTCAAAAAGAGAAAGAACATAACACTACTCGGGGCAACTTGGTGAAAGAGATTGATCGAAACTGATCGATCCACTTGCTCTCGAGATTGAAAAGGGGTTTGATTGGATAAGCTATTCAGACTTTCTGGGTTTCAAGCTTTCGACAAATTGTTGATATTAATCGAAGACATGACTTGATGGTTGTTCTCTCTGTTTTTTGTGTTTCAGCTAGCAATGGTTGCTGCAAGCTTTGTGCTGTGTCTTCAGTTCTGCTCAGTTCTGATGGTTCGGTTTAATACTTTAATTGTAATTGTAGCCGGTTGGGCTCCTCTTCTCTGCGTGGGCTTCGGTTGCATGTTTGATTATCGAACACTCGGGCATCAGTATAGAAAAAACCCATAATCAATGGCGTGGCACGGTGGCAGTCCAAAAACCCATACACTTGGGCTTCGGTCTATTATTAGATTTATAGATTAGTCGGAAAATTGACATCAAAACTGAATTGGAACATTCTAAACTGACATCAACAATCTCTACTGAAATAAGCGAAAACGCTTTTTCGGTGTCCTTACCAAATTTCAAAACACCGAAATCTCAAACCCAATTAGTAAAATTAGTAGTAACAGATGACGAAAGAATATATAAACTCGTGGACATTACGGTAAAAAGATTGAAACTGCATACTATCCAATTCTATAACCATAAAGAGTCATCTCTGATATCGCGTTAAATAACGACAAGCTTATTTAGTGGCGGAGACACATTAAGATCACCATTCAAGAGATATTGGAATTGAATCTTGGCAATCTTTACTTACAAAATGTTTTCTCTTTTATTTGTTCCAATTTGAGTCTCATCACTCATATTTTATCAATTTGAACCACCTTTAAAATGTTGAGTTTTATAATAAAATACCTCAATTAATATATACCGATTACCGAGTATAGTCGAACCACCCATAAGTCAAAATGCAACTGTATTTGTTATTTTTCTAGTGTGAGTTATTGACTCTCCAACAACATTATATCGATTTGAAATAATATAGTTTAAATAATTAGCTATAAATTTAACTTCTCCTTTTTTTAGAAGTCGAAAATTTCATTAATAGGAAATCAAGTACAACCAGGATTTGAGACTAGAACAAATAAGAAATAGCGACAGTGCATAAGACTAAACAAACGACACCAAACTAATTTTGAAACTCGATAATCGTTGGAAACAAATATGCCTACAGTTACTAGATCATTGATGGTATGTTGGCCTTTGGGATACCCAAGAATGCTCTTAATGTCTATAGAGCTTGTGAGTCTAGTATTCGTCCTCCACCATACCCGTGCATCTAAAGGGGTGACGATCTCAATGCAGGGTGCTAAAAGTCCCATACAATGAGGGTAGCCTCTCATGACGACATGTCTCGTCCAACGTTGACACATAAAATAAAAACCCGGAAGTGAGATCCTATTTAACCAAAAAGTGATAGGTCCAGCCCAACCAACAACAGAGAACCAAACAGGCCCAAAGTTGAAGGTAGAGGCTCAATACACCAGCCCTACCCGGATTGGACAGAGAGGCTGCAACACAACTTGCGCCGCAACATCTTGATCTTCGTTCCTTTCTTCAATGCGACCCGCGCCACTGCCACCGAACAAAGGCCAGTCGTCGGAGATACCTGCTATCCACAGTTGATGCATCCTTTGATACCACCACCATGAATCAACATCTACGTCTCCCACACGGTGAGGTCTATCGGGATCCCACACATACCGTAACCACCTCCATAAATTCCGCCGATAAGTGTTAATCCCACAGCAGAAGCGATCACAAGGCGAAAAACATCTTCCCCGCAATGAAAAGGTCATCGCCATCGGAACCTCACTCACACCCTCTTAAAACCGAATTCCAACCAGAACCGGTCGACCCAGCCAGAAAAAACGAGAGACCAAGGAACCAACAAACTTGAAACATGAAGAGAACTTCATGCTTATGGAGAAGACAGTGGAAGAGACGAACA
Organism: Geum urbanum; assembly: GCA_946800695.1. NCBI lineage: Eukaryota > Viridiplantae > Streptophyta > Magnoliopsida > Rosales > Rosaceae > Geum > Geum urbanum. Next base: position 63,065,820 of record OX327003.1, read on the forward strand.
AGAAAGAGACTGGGCTTAGGCACGAGAGGGAGAGGAAACAGCGAGTCGTCGTAGCAACCACGCTGGTTGATCTAGGAAACTAGATCTGTCTTCTGGCATAGCGGCGGCTAGGGAGCTAGGGTTATCAAGGGTCAAGGACGTGTAGAAGAAAATTATATGATCTAAATATAACTTATAAGAATGTGTTCACCCACTTCTATAAACAAACAGCTTACATTTTTTTTAAAACAGCTAGCGCTGGTCACTGGTGCAACTAATTATTACCATTTGTTAATTATTTTCTCTGCTAAAAAAATTTGAAAAAGAAGTTGACAAAACTAGGGTTTTTATCGACCAATTCAAAGGTGAGCAAAAATGTACATCTTCCCATTAATTAGAGAGATGAGTTCTCTCTCCTGTATCATTGCCAAAGAATATTTTCTATATTTTGGATAATGACTTGGCCAAGAATAATAATAATTGGATAATGAAGTCAAGTAGTCATTTTCTTGCTTTGGACTTTCATTACAAGCACACCGAATGTCAGATCGATGCCCCAAAATGCAAAGAATCACTTATGATCAAAATTAATATACCACAATAATTGCAAACACAAATCTTAATTTGGCGGACAGTGAAACATCGATCTAGATTTAATTAGTACATGCAAAGAGATTATTTTTTATTTTTTTTAAGAAACTACCCCCAGAAGTAATTTTATGGAGAAATTCAGAAATACTCTTTACTGTTTAAGGGGATTTATTCTTCATGTTCTTGTGTGTGTCTTGTCCTAATTAGATACATATTAGATTTGATATAGATTCAGAGAATCCCTGTTATATCGAGACATTAGTTGTAACAGATTATACCCGCATATATTTAAGACATTCTATCAATAAAAGAGTTATAGTTTTCAGTCTATTAGTTTATTCCCCTCAAACACGTTATTAGCACGTTCTAAGTTAATAGCCAGCTATCACTACAGAAAGAAAAAAAGAAGCCATAACCCTATACATTACACCTCCATCGCCGGTAGCAATCCTCACTGTCGGTCTCCATCAATGTCGATCATCATCATCTCAGATTCTTCCTCCTTACTTTCAACGTTTTCCCTCCTTCGTCAAGATTGCTCAACTTTCAAAGAACGGCTACAGGCGAGCTCCTACTCCACGTCGTCCAACTTTTGTACAAACTTTGGACGGTGTTGCATTGGTCTCGGCTCCCACCAAGAAGAGGGGATGACCAAGAAAATTTACCGATGAGCCGCCGATTAAAAGGCAGGTCATCGAGGCACAAAATGATTCATTCATCATCAACATTGTGAATCCTTCATATGAAATTGTCTTTAACTACAGTTATGTCCTTGAATCATAATTAACATGTCTGGGGGACGCCTCATAACTTCTTGTGATGTCAGAGAACAAAGAAATCTTTCTTAGAGCAAATGATGCTCGCGTTCTTATGGGTAGATCTTCCATATTAGTTGATGATGCATTTACTTATTCCATCGCTCAAGAGATCATAGACGACGATTAAGTGGAACCTCGCTCTTTGGCGGATTGCCAACAAATAGCAGATTGGCCGAAATAGTAGGTTGCAGTCCAGGCCGAACTAGACTCTCTGAATAAAAGCCAAGTTTTTGATCCGGTAGTACTATGCCCATCGAATGTTAAGTCGGTAGGACACAAATTGGTCTTTGTTAGGAATCGTAATAAGAAAAATGAGGTCTTGCGCTATAAAGCTAGATTGGTAGCACAGGGTTTCTCTCAACGCCATGAGATTGATTATGAGGAGACATATTCTCTGGTCATGGACATCATCACCTTCCGCTACCTAATTAGTTTGGTACTATCCGAAAAATTAAACAAGCAGCTTATGGATGTGGTTATTGCATATCTCCATAGGGATCTTGATTCAGAGGTATACATAAAAATGTCGGATGACATTGCTATGCCCAAATCAAGTAACTCTAAACTACGGAGTACTCATGTAATCAAATTGAGAAGTTCACTATATGGATTGAAGCAATCTGGTAGGATGTATTACACACTTATTAGTGACTATTTGATTGGGAAGGGATACAAGAATGATGATTTATGCCCTTGCATATTCATTAAAAGGACAAGTTCAGGATTTGCATAGTAACTGTCTATGTAGATGATATGAACATCATCGAAACTCTTAATGAGATCAATGAGACGGTTAACTACTTGAAATCTGAATTTGAGATAACAGACTTGGTAGGACTTGATTTTGTCTCAGATTAGAGTTGGAATATCGAGTTGATGAAATTCTCATTCACCAGTCTGCTTATGTCTAAAAGATGCTCAGGTGATTTAACATAGACAAAGCACACCCTGTTAGCACGCCAATGGTTGTTCACAGTTTGGACCCCAAGAAAGATCAATTTTGTCTAATCAATGACGATTAGGAGATTTTAGGAGATGAAATTCCATATCTTAGTGCTATTGGAGCTTTGTTGTATCTAGCTCAGTGCATATGTTCAAATATTGCATTCTCAGTGAAGTTGTTGGCTAGATTTAACTCCGCATCTACGCAACTTCATTTGAATGGAGTAAAGTAAATCTTCAGATACTTGAAGGGTTCCATTGACTTGGGTTTATTCTTCCATTCCAAAGAGTACAAAGAGAAATTGAAAAATCCTAGAAAATGGATGGTTGAGTCACAATATACAAGTTCTAATGCTTTCAACCCGTCGAGTAGGTAGCTCAATCCATCGAATGCAGCAAACTGTGATAACCGGAGGGTGTCTTTCGACCCATCGATGAAAGGTTTTGACCTGTAAAAACTGGTATACTGGATCAAACGAAACCATTCATTTGACCCGGGTGAGGATTTTGACCCGTCGAGCTCCTCTCCTGCTGTGAGCAGTTTTAATGCAGTCCCTTATTCTGAAACTCCGGTTGATGTGTTGGTTAGATTTGCTAATGATGAGTATCTATCTGACCCATAATAAGGTCATTCACAGACCGGTTATGTTTTCACTATGGGAAACACATCAATTTCTAGGAGATCAACTAAGTAAACCCTTGTTGCTACTTCCTCGAACCATTCAAAAATTATTGTTTTGCATGAAGTGGTTTAAGAATGTGTCTAGCTTAGGTAAGTCATTCATCATATTCGAAAGTCTAGTGGATTGTCATTTACTACGATAATTCTCTCTTTCATCTATGAGAATAATGCAACATGTATTGAACAGATGAAGTTGGGTTACATTAAAGGTGAAAATACAAAATATATATCGCCAAAATTCTTCTTCAATTAGCAACAACAATAACTGTTGAATGTCCATGTGAACCAAGTTGATTCGACGAATAATGCTGCGGATTTGTTTACCAAGTCACTACATAAATCTACATTCGTGAAACATGTGAGACACATTGGTATGTGCAGGTTATCTGAACTCCATGACTAAGTTTACAGTCAGGGGGAGTTACATTTCTGTAGACATCAGGGGGAGTCTATGACACATGTAGTAGCGTTTGTAGTTGATGCGTTGTACTCTTTTTTCCTTAAACCAAACTTTTGTTTTAGCCATGAGGTTTTTATTTGCTTAGCAAAATTTTTAGTGAGGTAATAAGTTATGCATAATTCATTAAGTCGTCGACACAAGGGGGAGTGTTTAAGGAGATTTATTCTCCGTAACTTCCGGTGTGTGTCTTGTCCTAATTAGATACAAATTAGATTTGATATAGATTCAGAAAATCCCTAATATATCGGGACATTGATTGTAACATATTGTATCAGCTTATATTTAAGGCATTCTATTAATAAAAGAGTTACAATTTTTCGTCTATCAGTTTATTCCCCTCAAACACTTACCACATTTCAAAATTTGATTAAAATCCAACCAACAATTTACTCAGTCCCTTGACTTATCTTTTGTTTCTATTTCAAAAACACTTGTTAAAATTTATTATTTTTAGATGTCTAATATACTCCTTAACCTAATTTTCACCAATTCTAATTTCATTGACTTCTTAAAACTCTAACAAAACTTTCCTCTCTTCCTAAATTTGGCACATCTCGTTCAAAACTAATTTTCAAGATGATTGATTTACATACATGGATCATTCTCATATGACTACACAATAAAGACATTATCGTATAATTTACCTATGATATTTTGTATTTACCTACGTACACATTATCATATAAATTACCTATGAAACTAATTTACTTACTCATTATCATACAATTTACCTATGATATTTACTATTTACCTAATATATAATATAATTTACCTATATTATGAATCTATATGTAATTTTTCAGAATTTGACACAATTATTATTCTCTATCAATTCACTTATATTTTAACGGTATATTGTGATTTATTATTTTTAATTTATTCTCATTAATTATGGTTGATGGATTTATGAGATAAAAGCACTCTCTTGATCTGACTTAACTTCTTTGACTTATTGAATGGGATAAGGAAATAATTTTTTTTTAATCACGTACAAACAGGGGCAGAGCCATTCAGAGACGAGGCTACGCCTTAGCCCTCCTGAAATTCCAATATCTAAATTTTGTTCATGGTTTAGACAGTAATTGTAGGTTGGTGTAGTGGTAATTAAGCTCATGTAATCTCAAGTTTGAAACCCATTTCATCCGTTTTTTTACTTTTTTAGTTTTTCCTTCAGTTTTTTTTCTTTTTATTTCAGACTATCAGCTTTCTTTTTCCCTTTTTTTTTTTCTTTTTTAAGTTTTGACCCTCCTTGAGTCTAAGATCTAGCTTGTACAAACCTAATTCAAACTTTAAATTAAATGCTGATTTTAAATTTCTAATTGTGGTATGAGATGTAAATAAAATGAATACAAATGATATTAAAATATTTTGTTTGTCATTGTAATTAATGATTGTCCTAAATCTTGTAATGAAAATGTCAATGAATTAAATTCCACAAAAAAAGAGTGACAAGAGTGTTTATCTAATTCACCCTAATTTTATTAAAATTAACTGATACAACTAAGGTTGTAGTACTTGCATGGCATCCAAATAAAATCCGGAGCATTGACATATTATCAATTAAATTCTAAATTGTTATATTATATACACTTATTAATTCATGAGTGACAAAAAAAAACAAAGAGACTTATTGAAATCTAGGGTTTGTTTGTTCCGGAAGCAAATATCTAGGGTTTGTTAATGTTTATAAACTAAACTCTAAGACTTGCATGAGGAGCACAAGTATATTTTAACACAAGTTACACAACGCGTACCAAACAAAAACAAGAAGAATACCATCGAGAAGAAAAAACAAAAACAAGAAGAAGATGCATGAAGAAGGAAATGATAATTTTTAACCTAGTAAGCTAGCCAGCTACCCATCTTCATTCAATGTCAACTTTGATAAAATGGCATGCGAGGGGCTGTTACATAAGGAAAACTAAATGGTAGATTTAATTTGTAGTATATATACACGAACGTGTATATATACATATATAAATTTGCATTCGTCATTCGATTAGGATCGGCGTGAACCAGTCGGTTTGCTAAGCTTAAGATAATGGTATTATTTGGTTGATTCCGCTTATATATATAACACCAACAAGGCAACAATAAGCATATGTTATATAACGAGTAGGTACGTTTTTGGATTGGATCGCCAATCTCGTTATAAAATTAACTAAACTGTCTAGCTAACACGAAAGATTCTTCGTTTTATAGCTAGGTTTTATAATTCAGTTGGCCATTTCTAACATTTCCATGATTAATTTGCTCTGATCCGTGATTTTCAGTTGGCCATTACGAACATGGAATTAATCATCATGATTAATTTGCTCCGATCCGTGATTTTCTCGAACCAAGTTTCACAACGTACAATTTAACATGCATGGTCACTAGTGGCGGCTGGTTGATCTATCATTGCTAGCCGTCAACGGTTTCTGCAGCCCACACCATGCCATGAGCATCCGTATATATCCATGCATATGGTTAACCAACTGATCGACGTGACCAAGCTACCTAGCTTTCCCCACTATACTTCCAGCTACTTGCTATTAAACCTAGCTACTCGAATTTCCGGCCATCGTATGTTTAAACATTTCAATATCAACGACCACTGACTTCGTTTAAATTAAAATTTAATGCAAAGGCCAAAGGAAGTTAGATTTGTTATTGAACAAATGATCTTGTAATAAAGTCTATAGTTGTTAACTTAATTGTCTAGCTACCCACCAAGAATAGTAAATTCAGCTAGTAGAGACTGGAAGATATACAATGAACGAAATGAAACTTTACTCGGTCAGGTGAACCAGCCCCCTATATATCGATCAATCGCTCAGAGAGTCAGAGTAGGTAATTAGGTGGGCAGTTTTTTTTCATTTTATATTAATTAATCATATATATTTAACGTTTTCAAAAAAAAAATGATGAATAAAAAGACAAATTTACCTATTATAAATCATATAATTAACATTTAAAATAGACGGAGTGACTAAATTGATAGACGGATGACGAAGTTTAGTGACAATTTTGATATATGCATGACATTTGATATTCATCAAACTGTCATTTTGGACAAACATAAGTGACCATTTGATCAATTTTGCCATACTGATATACCACTACTGGAGGAGAGCTTTGGAGCGACGAAGTTACGTTTCTTCGTCGTCCCAATTTCAATGAGGCGACGAAGAATGAAATGGTTGCCTCAGATATTAATTACGTCGCTTCAACTAATTGAGGCGATGAAGATTGATCTTGGTCACTTCAATAAGATGAGGCGACCACTTTTTACATTCAAAGCGACGAAGATGTTCTTGGTCGCCTCGAAGAAAATCGAAGCGACGAAGATTGATCAATCTTCGTCGCCTCGTTTTTTTTTTAAATTTGAATATGCTCTTCTTCTTAAAGTCAAACCGTTCATAAAGTTAAAATTTTAGAAAAACAGTTCATTCGCGTTCTGGAGCTGTTCTTGTGCGATTTTGGGAGAAATTTTAGGAAATTGAGAAAGAAAGTTGTTCTTGCCATTCATTTGATTCTTGAGTAAGGTTAGTTTGATTTGTATCTCGCTCTTTAACCCTCTTTATGACCATAATATGTTAATTTAGAAGTGAAAATGAAGTTTATGTGAAATTTTTGAAGTTGAATTGAATTTGGTGTTATGTTGTAGTTTTAGTGTTTGAATCATTGAATTGTGATAAATTATGTTATGGGTTCATGAATAATGTTTGAAATTTGGTTAAATTTAGTGAAATTTATTGATGATTAGAAGTGAAAATGAAGTTTATGTGAAATTTTTGAAGTTGAATTGAATTTGGTCTTATGTTGTAGTTTTAGTGTTTGAATCATTGAATTGTGATAAATCATGTTATGGGTTCATGAATAATGTTTGAAATTTGGTTAAATTTAGTGAAATTTATTGATGATTAGTGTAGATTAGATGTATTCGAGCCTTAATTAGTAGTGTTATTAGTGTTAATCATGAAATCGAGCGTATGGTTATATATAATTGTGGTGTTTATCAACTTAGAACTCCCGTTTGAGAATCAACAACTCATCTTGTTGATCGAGTTGAGTTGTTGATTCTCGAATTGTCCCATTTTTGGACACTTTAGGTGAACATGACTTTATTGATCATTTTGCTATTCATGTGATTTCAGTTTCAGTTTTGGGATATGGTTTCGACAGTGTCTCCTTTTAATATTCCCCGAGTGCAAATTAGGTTGTTTAGATATGTGTGCACTCGGGGAACTGTAGGGAGATGCTGCCGAAATTTCCCTAAACTGGAGCTGAAACGCATGGGTGCAAAAGCGTTGACAAATGTCGTGTTCCCCTGAAGGGGATAGGACTCAACCCGGAGGCATAAGCCGAAGAAGTGTGGGGTTTTGGTTGAATCGCAACTGTGGCGTGGTAACTTTGTTCATATTGATTGTTTATGTTGAGAGGAAACATGGACGGACACCCAGACAAAACTTGGATGACATATCATCATGCTGATCCAAGGTACATCGGAAGCATATTCGAGTTTATGAATTTTGCCCGGCGACATAGTAACGAAGCCGATTATCACTTCTGCCCGTGCAAACGTTGTAAGAACGGTCCGTTCAAGGTTACTATGGATGTCATGTATCATCACTTATCACACAGTAGTTTGAGTCAGGATTATACTGTCTGGCACCTTCACGGGGAAGTTTCTGGTGAACCGACAATGCACAATCAACGAAGACAGTGGCTTCAAGACAGAGTCGGTCCTTCTAGTGATGTCAGTCCTTCAGTGAACCCGCAGTTGAAGATTCTACGTGATGCATATCCGTATTATCCTGGATACCATGCAGATGCACCCCAACAATTAGTGGAAGATAATTCAGGCATGAACTTCAATGACATGGTAGACGATGATTATGAAAGGTACAATAGATTATTGAAGGAGTCATAGACCCCATTATATGAAGGTAGTGAGGAAACTGTTTTGAGTGTCATATTAGATGCAATGGAAATGAAAAATAAAAATGGATGGTCGGACATAAGTGTTGACTCTTTACGTATTTACATTAATAAACTTCTTCCTAAAGGGCACACATTCCCCTGTTCATACTCGATAATAAAAAAAATCTTGAGTGATCTTTCACTCGGTTACGAAAGAATTGATGCGTGTGAGTTTAACTGTGTGTTGTTTAGGGGGGCGCTTGTAAACGAGAGAATTTGTCCAGTGTGTTATTCTGAAAGATATAAGCCACATACGAATGATATTCCCAAAAAAATGATTCGTAACTTCCCTCTAACACCAAGGTTGAAGCGTTTGTTTATGTCCCCACACACTGCCAAGCATATACGATGGCTGGGGGGCGAATATGCGTGGCTGGTAGCCTTAGCCACCCAGCTGATGGAGAAGCGTTTCAATATTTTGACAGAACTTTTCCAGGTTTCGCACGGGACTGCAGGAATGTGCACCTTGGAGTTGCAATAGCCAGAGAGGATTATAATGACCTCGCCCAAATGGTGCAACAAATGGAGGCCTTCATGCAATCAATCCAGGCTGGGAGTCAACAAGCTCAAGCTCCTCCACCACCTCCTGGCACGTAATCGAGTTGCATCGCCGTCCCCGAGCATGAGTATACTGTGTGAATTGAACAATAGTATTTAGGGTTTGTATAAATTGTGTACCTTTTGATTTGTGGCATATTTTTCAATATAACTTGATTTGTGGTTGAATGCGTTCTTGTGCTTTTAAATTGTGAACTGTCGTGACTTGGTACGTTAATATTTAATTATTTTTTTTCTCTTTCACTCAATGGGGCGACAAAGATTGATCAATCTTCGTCGCTTCAATGTAAGTGGGGCGACGAAGATTGATCAATCTTCATCGCCCCACTTACATTGAAGCGACGAAGATTGATCAATCTTTGTCGCCCCATTTTCATTGAAGCGACGACTTCTATCTTCGCGGCACAAATTCGAAGCGACGAAGATTGTCTTTGTCGCTTCAAATAAAATGAAGCGACGAAGTTTATCAATCTTCGTTGCCCCAATAGTGAAGGGATGAATCTCAAGCGACGTGGGGTTGGCGACAAAGGGTTGGTCACATCTAATCGAGGCGACAAGAAAATGATCCGAGGCGACCATGAAGTTTCGTCACCTCGAATCTCTTCCCCACTATTGTACATGCACACATATAAGAAAACACAAATATTCTCTTGTGAGCTCGACTTCTATAATAAATATTTGGTGAGTACTTTCTAATAAAACGTATTTTCAAACAACAATTTTTTTTTGAAAATTAATCGTTAAATATTTAAATATATACGAGTAGATCATTCATGTAAAATGTCACTCGATTTGAAAATCGTTAAAATGTCGAATAATATCATATCATAATTAATGTAACAAATTTGAACTATTTATGCTCATAATTGATAAATCATGATTACGAATTCTTTACGATTTTAATTTGACTCAAACTTTGCAAAAATGATATATTTATTGAATTGATCGAAATGTTATACAAATCATTGATTAGTCCATTTGCGATAATGTATGTATGGAGGTCATGCCGAAAAAACTTTCACACATAGATGACAACGAGATGATAAATTTCTATATAGTCTCAACTTAACTATGTTAAACCCAGAATACATCCAAATACATTTAGCTTGGATCATGCTTAGATCGAGCGTATCCTCTCACTCTCACTGTCTCATGTCCTATATATTTAACAACTAACCAAGGTTATTGCAGAACGTACTAAAAAGGACTTAAATCCCACATATCATATAAACCAAACAGATTTACATAGTATACCCAAGTCAAGCTTGAACAACTTATAAACATACTTATCATCACAGAATTCATAGTCATACCATTCATACGTACAATCAGCTAGCTAGAACTGATTAATGGCAACCATGCGCGATGGGGTCATAAGATGATAAGCTCCATGGCGTTTAACAAATCCGCAACCGTGAGGAACATTCTGTTCGCCGCCGCAATCGACGTCCATCTCCATCAGTACTTTGTAGAAGACTTCAACGCAACAAGGAAGCACGAGAGGGCCTTTACTATCGTACCCGAACTCAGACTCGGCTTCTTCCAGCAGCATCTTGAACAGAGGATGGTTTGCGTACTCGGTTTTCACCACAAATCTTTGCTTCTCAGACCCCACGTAGACCGAGAAGCAGCCTTCAGGCGCCACCTGGCGGCGGTGGTGACGGCCGTGTTCCTCCGGCATAGAGAGGTCGAGGTCGTTGATGTGCGAACATGATTTGCTCTTCTTGGTCAGAGCCGGCACCGCCCTAGAGCGTCCGATGGATTTGCACCGCTCCCATGTTTTAGTTATCAAACCTTTCTTACACTTATCCTTCATCGTATGGAAACTTATACTAGCTAGCAACGAACAGAAAACTAAGAAAGAAAGAAAGAAGATGTTGAGCTTAAAAACCTGACACAACACCAGCCTTCATGTGTTGTATTACGTTCGAAGAAAGTTTGGCGGATCAGATCGAGCGGCTGGGTGTTAACCCCTGTCGTAGACCAAGTAAACCATGACTTTCACCCGGGGCATCATTGTATTGCTCATACTGCTCTCTCAAAGGAACAAGCAACTAGCTAGATCATACAGATCGAAAAAGAATGGGAATTTATGAACGAGAGGTGTTAGTGAGAACGGTGATGAGGAGGAAGAAGGAAGGAAGGATAAAAAGGGAGAGGGAATTGGGTAAAGACCCTCACGAGATAAGCTCAAGCTATGGCTCGAGCTGATTGCTTTTCTTCTTTGCGTCTTTGCTGGGGCAAACTCAGCAGGGAGAGGAGGTAGCTATATATAAAGCTCCCATGTATCTTATTTTATTCTTAAATTCTTAATGTGATAGGCTCTCCACTTGCATTTGTAATGTGCCACTTGTCAACTCTGTAGGCCTTGCCCTATTCTTTTTCCGGCCTCTACAACATTGAAACAAATCGGCACATACTATCAGTCTTAAACTGGCCTCGCCGGAGTTTGTTTATTGATAGTTGCGTGTAACTCATTTGTATTTAAATGATTTTTTTTTAGATAAACGTAAATTTCATTAATATAAAATTATGTATACTTAGTACAATAAAAATTGTAAAAAATAAAAATACATATAGAATTAATTGGATCCTGATAATGATATACTAAAATTAGAATCAGAATATCTTCATTTGCCGGATAAATCAGTTTTGGGTCATAAATCACACAATGATGTGTCAATAGTGACGCTAAATTTAATAGCCGGTCATTTACGGAGAATTCATCTTCACGATGTACCTCCTCGGTCACCAATCTCATATCGTGTGCTGGTAAAATAACACCTCAGACGAGACGAAGAAGCCTTGCAACGAATGTATAATTTGAAAGAAGCATAATCCAATTTCTAGGAGTCACACCAATATCAACCGAAATGAGGAATACGAGGTCCCCTGGGTCCTACATATGAAATCCCCATGAGTTGAGATAGTAGACCAGACCCCAGATAGCCTACAAGGTCCAAAAGAAAGCCCAAAACCTCCCTAAGGCTCAAAAGTACTATAGGGCTTGAGGGCCCCTTAGCAACCCAGTTTTGGTAACTAGAAACCGATAGCCGCCTGAGCATTGTGAAACCGGCACCAACTCATCACGTCCGATCGACAAGACACCGGACCATGTCATCACGACTGACCGATAAGTCTGACCGTCAGTATGCCTCCTCTGACATTGTCCTCTAGGATCCATCATCAGCATTTGACGTATCCTCTTCCGTCGTGGTTGCTCGTCCATAAACGGACCCTCGATGATTGGTGCGCCTCGGCGACGTAACCCCTCAGAGCCTCCGCCAACAACACTAGAGCCACCAGGGTCCCAACAGAAGCCATCCTCGGCGATAGCAATCACGTAGCCTCCACAACGACCAAATTGGTCTCGCCATAACCACCAACTCGACCACCTCTCTCGACGCCTCCACCTCCTAAGGTACCTCCGGGAGCCAAATCGACTCTTCTCCATCAGCTATGAATTTGAGCCCGACCGATCCGAGATCCCTCACATACCTTAAAACCATCCCACAATCAAGATATAAGCTACAGTTCCACCCTTTGTGGTCGTACCACCACCGTTACCTCTGGTTCAACTACTCGTTCGCTGAACTGCCCAAGAATTATCGCCGGAGTGATCTGGCACCGGTGCAGCCAAAAACCTAGGCCTTGTGCCGCTATGGTTTGGTGCAAGTTGTCTCCACTTCTTGCAGAGCCTAAAAGCAAGAGATGCTATGGAATTTCCCATATATTCCATTTGGACACTGGGTATATTACTTCTGTTTAAATAATTTTGTTTAAATAATTCTAATATTTGGTCTTATTGTTATGTTTAATTGTTTTGTTAGGTTTGTGGAGGAAATAAAGAAAATGAGTTAAATGGAGGGTTTCTGGTGAAAAAAGGATTAAAATAGTGGTGCTTCTTTGCAAATAAAAAATATTAAACTTAAGAGGACAAAGTCTAGCCCAATGAAGCCAGTATATAAACTCTTTTTAGGAAATTTAGAAAGGCTAATCAGGAATTTTGAAAGCAAGAGACGAGCAAGCAAGAGCAGTTATCCAAAGAGTACCTGGGCACAAGTTTAATGGGTCGAAAGTGCATTTCGACGGGTCAAAATTGCGTTTGCAGCAGTTATTCTCCTCTTCGTTTGTTATTAGCTTTTACATGGATTATTTTTATTCATTTTTATATACCATAAGTAACTAAATACCTTGTTAAAACCCCCGTACATGAAGTTTAGATAATATATACACTTTGATCTAATTTTGCGGTGTTTTTTGATGAGGTTTCTTTGTTGATTTTTCATTGAAGATTTTTATCTTGTATACTTTAAGTGCATGCTTAGTATGCATGTTTAGGGATTTGCATCTATGAGAGTTTGATGCATGTTGATTCTTTATAGCATTCCTCAATCTCTCTCTAGTAGAAACCAAGGTTTTCGGTTATAAGAAACCCTAAGTCTAGCTAGACATGCTCTTAATGTACTTGTGAAGCTTTGTAGATTCTAAGACCTTTTCTAGATCTTAATGCTTCATTCTCAATAAATTGGGGTCAGTGACTTTGGATTCTTTGAGGGATAGCCGTTGGTGATAAACATATATTCACTAACGTAATCATAATGATTATGCAGTAGGTTGTATTCTTAACATTTGAATCTTCCTGTGAACTTTCATTCACTAGCATGGCATTGTTAAGTTGAGCATATATTTTTTAGATGGATTTTCGTCATAATCTCAAATCTGTTTTATTGCATTAGCCTGTTTTTTTTAATTTCTTTCGCATATCAAATCATATCCAAATAACTTAAAATTTTGTTTGATAGTCCACCACTATGTCTAGTATGTTCAGTATTTATTTTGTAATTTTTAGTCGAGTTTAGGTTAGATAATTAATTAAGCTTGTGTTTGTAGGTCGAGCCCGCCAAAAACTAGTTTTAGTGTTTATTTGTGTTATGATACTTAGTTTCATCAATTTTCAGCGGATAATGACCCATATTTTTTAGAATACTACATTAATACAATTTGCACAAGAATAAGGTTATTTTTGAATAATACTTGTAAATAGCCTATCATTTATTGGAATAATCAGATAAGATGGCCGGTACTGGACGAGAGAATTTATTATTTGATTAATCTGTTGACTTTTATTCTATTGAAAATAAAAGGAATATGTTTCCATAAATTATTTTGAAATAGACAAATGTCATGGTCAATCAAGGATGCAACGTACAAATGAGTGAATAATTGTTACATTACTCGATTTTACTGTGAAGAGCTCAATCACCGCATTTTCATTAGGCGATTGACAAATCGTAAATGACAATAAGGACTATGAATTGTACACAATTTTAGACCCGAAGGATATTTAGAGACCGATAAAAGTTGGCTTTTTACGAACCTGTGTGTTTTGTAGTTTTTGTTTTTGCTAAGTGTGTGTTTTGTAGTGAATTAACCATCCATGTATGAAATCTAGAACTACCCATATTATCTTATCGTAACAATATCTCTACTAATATAAAGCCAAGCGTAGTTTTTGGTGTCATCCCATACCAAATTATGGAAACCCGAAAATACCCCTATGAAAAAATAAAAGCAGCCTAAAAAAAAAACAGAAAAGAAAGATAAAGAAAAGAAAAATCCATGGGAGACAAAAAAAAAGGTGAAAAACAATTTTGCCCAACAAAAACTGTCATAGAAGTGGATAAAGTAGTGGGTGATCTGATTTAACACGTGTGTACACACGAGTGGTTAAACGTAAACGGAAGTAAATGACACAAATTGGACAGTTTACAACTATACATCGTGAATGATCGAGAAAAAAAATTGAAATTGATGTCGTTTAAAATAAAACTAGAACATTCCATATTCGCAACATTACATTTAATTATTAAATGACGTAAACAGTTGGCCCCTGCCTATAGCTGTGTCGTGAAATTCTGGCAGCAATCATAAATACAACAGATCATTGTCAACTACAGCTTACCCGATCAGTTTTCAACGCCCAAGTAGCCAATGAACATATTATACACATACAGTCGATCGGATACTCATCAGCTCCAGCTATAGGTAATAAAATGTTATGAAATATAATCCAAATTATATACAATACCGTGGGTTTCAGAGGCAGTAATCAAGTAAGACTGTTATACATGCATGAACCAACACCATTTCGTCACGTACCCAACTAATTCAACCTCTCTCGATCAATCTTTCTTTTAGCCTAATATGCACAGGCTCGGAATCGGGTTTTTAACTTTTTATTATCCCAAGTAGAAAACGATCCAAGACCTCAAATCCATTTCGATCATGAACCTACCTACCCCTGTTCTGTATTTCACGAATCAAGTACTTATATACACACCCAGTAGTATCTAGCCAGGTGTGCATGGTAAACCGCGCAGTTGACTAAATCTGTTGCCTTCATTACGTTAACAATATCTCTAATATACATGCTTCGGTTTCTCTTCTTATATTATTTTTAATTCCTAGTAGTGAAATTATAATAAAACTATTATAATGCAGCAACAAGCCAACGACTCACATCGATCTATAAATTGGTAATGGGCAAGAAAGGAGGAACAATGTGGTGGCTGAGAGTCTGAGACGCAATCTTGGGTCTAAACTCTGAAGAGTTTGCATTTTTGAAGTTGGTTGTTGGTAATGGGCTTACTCAAAGGAGGGGTTTGCCAACAATCTCATTTTGGTGTCCCTGATGCACGACGTGTCAGAAGCCGGAGTGCATGTGATGTCATACGATAGCTTCTTCTGCAAGTGATGTAGCAGAGAGTAAGAGTCAACAACCTTGTCGTTACTCGTTAGTTTCTTTTCTTTCATTGACGGTTTCAAGGACTTGTGGAGTCGTGGTGATCTCCGATTGATACCTTAAAGTAAGGTGGGTTTAAACACGACTTAATTTTATAAATAGGGTCGGAGTTGGGATTTTATATCGAAGATGACTAAATATTTTTTCAAATAAATTTATTAATGGTTTTATGAGTTAGAGGAGTTGAGTTTCAAAATTTAAAATTTTACACTGAAAAATAAAAGATAAATAATATTTTTTCAAAATTTAATCTTCAATAGTCTGTATGTAGCTATGCCTCGTAACTCAAAAAAGAAATCTAAGGAGGGACTTGCACAAACTCTTAATCGGATTCGGGATCTTCGTACATATTTCATAGTCGAGACTCAAAAATATAAAAAGTCCAGTCAAAACATTATGGATCACTCCCGAATGAATTCAATAGATCGAAGGTCTAGTAGGCCTATTAATAAATCATGTTGTGTCGGGTTATATAATTATTCTTCCCATAAAAGTAAATCCAAACTCAACCCATTTAATATTTGTGTCAAAATAGGCAAACTCAACCTCAATCCCTTTATAAACTGGTCGGGCTGACCAGTTTAATAAATGTGTCGTGTTAAATTACGTATCTGTTGAAAGAGAAAAGTAAAGAAGATACAATTTATGCATTGATAGATGACCGTATATAGGTTATTCTAATTTATGTACTGAAACTATAACTTTATGCATTGATAGATGATCTAATAGATGCATTACAATTTCTTACAAATCCATATCCCTATAAATCAGGAATTGAGAGAATATATTATTCTATTCTAATTATGACCAGTTTAATAAATGTGTCGTGTTGAATTACGTATCTGTTGAAAGAGAAAAGTAAAGAAGATACAATTTATGCATTGATAGATGACCGTATAGAGGCATTATAATTTATGTACTGAAATTATAACTTTATGCATTGATAGATGATCTAATAGATGCATTACAATTTCTTACAAATCCAATTCCTCTAAATGAGGGATTGAGAGAATATATACTTCTATTCTAATTATGACAAGACATACACCGGGATACCAGGAATATTATTTTTCTTACACAATATCTTAGTTAAGTTTAACGGGTTAAAAATTCAAACAAGTTCACTCTTCACATACAAAACAATAGAAGTAATAAAAACACAAACTAAATGTTTCAAACTAATCTTTAAAAAAAAGACTTTAATAACCTTTATATATAATAAAATATTAATATAATTTACTATTAAACGGGTCATGTATGTGAGACATGTATAATTCAACTTAACCCAATTAATAAACGGGTTACACATATATTTATCGTGTTAGCAGGTTAACCTGCGGTTGACTCGTCCACTTTTTAATCGTGTGGCTTCAACCCACTTCATTTCGTGTGGATTTTGAGTCGGATTTAAGTGTAGTGTCGAAATTTTTAGGCCTAGGTCTAGCCGTCCAGGGTTCTCAATCGAATACACCAAGAGAAAAGTAATGCTCATAATTGAACATAAACTGTGTTGTTTGAAAAATGAAGGGTGTTTGGCAAAACCCTAAAGTCTTATATTCATAGGTTCACTAGTATAATATTCTTAAAGGAAATAGGATCTCGCGAATCAGTCTCATTATGGTTAAATCCTTGTCACGAAAAAAAATTGTCCGAAAAGGAAACGATTTTGCTATAAAAACCTCAAAATCAAATTTATCAAAATTTGGAGTGCAAATTAAACTCAAACACTAACAACAACATATTTACTTACTTGGAATCATAATGAGAATATTTCATTTTCATTGAGTTCTTTACTTTCCATTTGGAATCATAATAGAATGAGAATGGTTTCGATTTATAATGTTTACTTATCATATGTGATCAAAACTAATTTGATTACCAAGGCCGTGTTTGGTATCATTTTACAAAAAAGCTTCATTTTCTAAATACAAAAATGCAGTGAACATATGTTTGGTAAACTGTTTTCAGAAAACGATTTTCAAAAACGAAAAACATTGAAAACTAATGCACTATGTTTTGTAAAACGTCAAAATGAAGTTTTTACAGTTTTCTGAAAATAAAAATCTGAAAAATATTAGGAAAAAATTAAGATTAATTTTATATTGAATTTTACCATTTAAATCTACATATATAATCTACTTTGATTGAAATTTAAAATTGAACAAATATAAATTTGTGTTTTGTAGACCTCGCGTAAGTATACCAGACACGTTTTACTGTATTTATATTGAAAATATAATTTTGTAATTTTACTTACTAGACACGTTTTTGAATATTTAAACTGCGAAATTCAATTTACTGTTTTTGTTTTACGAAATATTTTTTCAAAAACTGCTTTGTAATACGATACCAGACGCGGCCTAAAATACCCATTTAAAAAAATGACTATATTTTCATACTATTTGATTTTTTTTAATCCAAATATGATCAAATCAATACAGCGATATGAGAATAAACCATATGAGCAAATTGTCTAAATATAGAAAACAAAAACTAAACCTCAAAGATAACAGTCCCTATAACTAGGCAATGCAAAGCTTCAAATTTAACAAAATAAAAATCATAATACCTGTTAGAAATATATTCATAGCAGCGATTCAACAAATAGATTGAAATATTAGTCTTAAGTTTCAAAATTTTGGAGTTATTGAATATACATAAGGGTATTGTGAGTAAAAAAAGTTGATTTCGGAAGGGTTGATTCCTAAACCCATCTCACTCGATCCTTATGAATCAAATTCCGATTTAGTTCGTAAATCATTTCCGACAAGGAGGTAAAATCTATCTCAATTCCAACTCTCTTACTCTCTTACGTAAACGTCAGAATTCTCTCATTCCCACATTTTTTATTTATTCCAAATTGGCCGGTAAACATGTCATCATAAGTATAAAGGACTCGAAGTCGGAGCACTTTGTAATTCACAGTTTCACACTTGCAAAGAAAATAGGAAAAATGGGAATGACTTGTAAAAAATAGTGCCAATATCACCTAAAAAAAATCCTTTAAAAAAAAAAGAAAGAAAAAATGAAAATCTTCTCGAATTGGGATTCAGGGACTCCAACCGACAAGTACGTAGCCACGCGCTCCTATGCAAATCAAAACCGGTCGCGCCAGTGCGCCACTTCTTTCCGCGCATAAACTTCGTTGTTGAGGCCGAATATAACTCTCTATCTTCTCCTCTTCATTCAAAATCAATCTCATAAATCCTCACAACTTCTCTCTCTCTCTCTCTCTCTCTCTCTCTCTCTCTCTAGTATCACAAACCCTAAAAATTCCACAGCGAATCACAATTCCTAAATCCACATTAGTAGTAGTGATTGACTGATTGTAGTCAATTCAATATTTCAATTGCACCATGGCCTCCGCCGTCTCGCCCGTCAAGCACGAACTCCCCAACCCCACCGCCACCGATCGAAATCAGCAGCGACAGTGAGAGCAGCAGCAGCAGCACCTCCGACGATTCTTCTTCCGACGTCGAAAACCTCGACACCGATGCCTTCATCCAGTCGCTAACAGCCAATTACAAGTCCAGGATCATCAATAACAGCGGCCGTGACTTCGCCTCGGACTCCGCTTTGTCTCCTCCGCCGTTAAAGAAGCCGAAACTCGATTCTCCACCGCGGCCGCCTCCAGGGTTTGTGGAGGCGGAAACAGTGAAGGCGGCGGTGCCTTTGGCTATGGCTCCGGTTTTGCCTGACTCAACTTGCGTGACAAGAAAAATAGGGAATATTAATAATAATAATATTAGTATTAGTGATAACAATCAAGCAGCTCAGGCTGTTAGGGGATGTAAGCAATTTTGGAAGGCTGGGGATTATGAGGGTGATAAAGACAGTGATGAGAATTCGGCTTTTTCTTGTGGTAAACTTTTGTGTTTAGATTATGTTTGTGACTTTGTTTCAGATCATTTTGTTTACGATATTGTTTAAATTTTGGGTTGGCAGTCGGCATGGATCATGCTAGAATTCATCCCAAGTTTCTGCATTCCAATGCTACTAGTCACAAATGGGCTCTTGGAGGTATACATTGTTAGTTTACTTCATTTGATTGCGGTTTATGGTACAAATGTGGAGTTGTGGACTGAGTTCTTTATACATTGCAGCATTTGCAGAACTGCTTGATAATTCGTTGGGGTAATTGAAATTTGATTTCTTTGCTGGCTATGTTTGGAAGATGGGACAGAACAGGACAGCACATTGTGCTTGACAAATTAATTTCCATGTGTATATATGGAAGATGAGGGAGAGCTTTCCTAGTTGAGGATGGAAAATGTTGAGATGGCTTGACCAAATTACTGTCCTGGCTCATCTACTTCAGATTCTGGCCAAACTCACCCTCCTCAATGTATCAAACAGCTATGAGCAATCATGGTGGTGTTATTGATCGAAGCACTGTCCTGGGTTCTCCTGTAATCCAAACATGGCCTCGAGGAATTTGGCCTATCCTACTGCATGTTTCTTGACTGATTGTGTTGGCCAGGTCTGCAATGGAGTCACTTATGTTAATGTTGACGTGATGGAAAACAAAAAAGATGGTAGTGTCATGCTTCCGTATGCTACCAGTCTTCTTGTCGCTCTTTGTGCTCGGCTAAATGGCATTCAAGGTTCTTGACTTTTGTTTACCTTACACTCTACTATTGTAGGTGTTATAAAGTGTTGTCGGTTTAGTTTATTTTTGGTATTTATGGTATCATCCCTGTACTGGGACATGTGTGCATACTGTGGCTGTGTTTTTACATTCCAACTTGCACTTTAGACATTCCAAATGAGTATCATATTTCTTAGCTTTTTACAAATCTCAATGGTTTAATTTAAACCTGCTGACTGCAGACAATGGAGGTGGAATGACTCCCAATAAAATGAGACAATGCATGTCCCTTGGGTATTCAGCAAAGAGCAAAATGGAAAATACAATCGGTCAATGTAAGATGCTTTCTCTTATCGAAATGCAAGTGAACAAGTATTATAACCACGAAGAAACTTTGACTAATGAATTTCGCTCTGTTTTCCTAACATCATTATCTTAGATGGCAATGGCTTTAAGACTAGTACAATGAGACTCGGAGCAGATGTCATAGTGTTTTCTCGCTCTTAGGGGATTGATGTGAAAAGGTTTGTATTTTGCCTGTCTGTCTTTTTTCAAACCATCACTAATTTATTTTTGGAAGATCAGCACGACGGCTAAATGTACATTTGATTAGGCCACTTGTGGAAAAATATTAGACTCTTGTTAGTTGTTACTGTTTTTTGTTATTTATGTTCTGCTACGTTTGCTTGCAAACACGAAACTTAATCAACTCATTCTTTTTTCTGGCTCAACACAAACCATTGGGTTGCTATCTTACACGTTTCTGAGGGGTACTGGAAAGGAAGATATTGTGGTTCCCATGGTAAGCGTTACATAAATCAAAATGGCAACAGTGATTTCAGCCATTGCTGATTTATGTGGTTCTAAATCTGTGTGAATTTATGTTTTAATTGTAAGATTGACTATGCAAAAAGTGGTTGAAATTGGACCAAGATGATACGGGCTTCTCCAGATGATTGTACTAGAAACTTAGCAACCATCGTTCAGTGGTCTCCTTATTCAAGTGAAGAAGATCTTCTTCAGCAGGTAATGAACTCTTTACATCCCTTTTTTCTTAGATCTATCTTTTATGTTGGCCGTCTGGTTTCTCATTTTTGTAATTCTGGCATACTAACTTCAAGAGTGAAATCCAGCATAGTGTACTTGTTTCTTACTAATGTGTTATATTCATTTCTTATGTTCTTTATTAATACGGGAATCCTCTCATATATTTTATGATTTTGTCTGTGTTTGGGTTGATCCTTTATTGGCTTATAGCTATGCATTTCTTAAAATCTAATGGTCGCCTAACCCTTATCATAAAAACATGTGAGGAA
The DNA here is from genome assembly GCA_946800695.1 of Geum urbanum. Classification (NCBI taxonomy): domain Eukaryota; kingdom Viridiplantae; phylum Streptophyta; class Magnoliopsida; order Rosales; family Rosaceae; genus Geum; species Geum urbanum. The sequence continues at coordinate 63,087,524 of OX327003.1, forward strand.
TGAAGAGCTCTTGGCAATTTCAGTTCAAGCCAGGAACGTGCATCGTAATACATTTATTTTTGTATTATTTACTTGTGATATTCCACATTATCTTCTTTTTTTCAGCTCACCATCTCTGTTGACTTGTAGCAAATGAAAGTTGTTGACTGTCTTTATGATGACCTCCTGTGATTTTTCAAACTGTAGTTCAAGTTATTTAGAGATCATGGCACACGGATAGTAATATACAACCTCTGGGAGGGTGATGAGGGACAACTTGAACTGGATTTTGATACCGATCCCCATGTGAGTTTAACTCTCTTTCATCGATTATCTCTGTATCATGCAATCTGAAGAAGGGCTCCTGCAGTATTGAGATGACATTTTTGCTCTTTTTCTTTTTTGGTGTTGAAATCACAGGACATTCAAATTAGAGGAGTTAACCAGGTTGAGAAGAGCATTCAGATGTCAAAAAATATCCCAATTCCAGACACTTCTTAACTTATCGACATTCATTAAGGGTAGGCTTGCAGAATTCATTAAACGAGTGATGAATGTAGACATTCATCTCGGACTGTCTTTTGAAGAAGTCAGTTTCACATATAATAACACATTGATAATTGTGGTTTTGATTCATTTTGCCAGAGTTATGCATCAATTCTCTATCTCAGGCTGCCATCTCCTTTTAGAATTATTTTGCGTGGGAAAGATGCTGAACATCATAATATTGTGAATGACATGATGATGAAAAAGGATTTAACATACACACCTCTATATCTTCCAGAGGGAATGCCAAAAGATTCAAATGTAATGTCTTCCTACTTAACTTTGGCATTACATTTATTTTTCCTTCAGATTATCAATGACCTGATATATACCTTCTTTCTACAGATGGTTGCCAAAGTGACTCTTGGGTTTGTGAAGGATGCAAAGTCTCATATTGATGTCCAAGGGTTCAATGTATATCATAAAAATAGACTGATTAAGGTTAGCTTTCTGTGTTCTTGTTACACTCTTACACTATAGTTCATGGCCAAAAATTTCTAGAGCATTGTTAATAGAATAATACCTTAATATCCTACTGGATGTTTCTTATCATTCCGGACGTTTTTGACCATGGAACAATCCGAATGTCCAATATGATATCATTGTTTGGTACTTTTCAAAGTTAGACATTTCATTCTTGTAATCTTAAGTCATTAACTTCATATTCTACTCTTGCTTTCCCTGAAAAATAAATACATTTTGCAGCCATTTTGGCGTGTTTGGAATGCTGCAGGCAGTGATGGTCGTGGAGTTATAGGTATTTTATGACAGTCCAAACAAACTATGTCAGTCATAGTAATGTTGTTTTTGATGTGCAGTGACTAATCGATGCTACCCCACTCTTATCACTTTGTATAACAGGTGTGTTGGAAGCTAGTTTTGTTGAACCTGCTCATGACAAACAGGGCTTTGAGCTGACAGGTGTTCTTCAAAGACTTGAGCAACGAATGGTTGCGATGCAAAAAAAATTCTGGTTTGTTATAATTCCATCTCCGCGTCATTTCAGAATTTTGAGGTTATGTCTTCGATTGACAGGAACCATCTTCCACAGGTCTAAAAATTGCCAGATTGTTGGTTATGCTGCGAGAAGACGTAGTGACTTTCCAGATAAAGAATCGTCAGTAACTGATAAAGAAAAATTACTCGCAAACCAGAGTGGGGACTATGGTTGTACTGGTGGCTTTAAGACAAACTCTAGTAAAAAACTTGAAAAGGATCATCGTCTGTGAATGCTTCAACTGAAGATAGGAACTGTAACAAGGCATTGCAATGTTTCTTGGAACCTCAACAAGATCATGGGTCAAACTCAAGGGGTTGTCATATGCCTACGTATTCACATTTGAAAGTATGTTTCCCCATTATCTTTTCATTAAGGATATGTCCTGCTTTAGATTTATGGTCATTTCCGGGGACATTGCATTGGTAGCTAAACGTGATGAAATTCCTTGGATGGTTTGCCAAATCAGGTTTAATCCTTCCAACTGTAGGAATTATATTCAACTTTTAATCTTTGAAAATATATTCAATAACATACACCATCTCTCTGAATAACCAGAAAACTACAATGTTAGCAGCAAACATAAAAATAATTTGGGCATTGGCAATGTTTGCGTCCTGTATTCATACATTTCTTCCCATTAAACAGGTAGCTGATACAAATGGAAATGGAACAATCACAACAAATGGCAGTGTTGGGCGTTCAATTATGTTGAGAACAGATTCATCGATAATGGAGAGGTGGTGTTAGCAGTTGCAATACAGCTTCTTATGCTTTTTGCAGTTTGCAGTTTTACAGTTTGCTTTTACAAATAGTTCATGTGTTTAAGTGTTTGCTTTTCCTTTTACAGATTGGAGTTGGCTCTGAATGATCTCAATCATGAAAGAGACAGTAATAAATCTCTTAAAACTGAAGTAAGTGCACAATTAGTTGGTTCAGTTAAGTTGGGTGCGAAGACTGGTTTTGAGTCATTGACATTCTAAAAGTAGTCACTACCGTAAAACTCAAATGTGTGTTTGGAGATAGTTGTGCTCATACTAGCTACAATTACATACACTGTACATTTACATACTATTGCTAGACTGAATGAATTTGCTGCTTATTTGAATTGACCATTTGTGTCGTTAGTGCTACACTATTACTGCAAATTTGGTCAGCTGAGCGCTTATGCCATGAAATAAAAGTTGGACAGAATATATAGCACTCATGATTGGTGGTTTTCCTTTGAATCAGCTTGAGATGGCAAAACAAAGAATGGAAGAGATGGACAAAGAACAAGAAGCGCTTATTCAGATCTTGGTGACAGAAAGGACTGAACGAGAACAGGAAGAGAGAAGACTCTGGAAAAGCTTAACGGTGAGGAATTGAGAAGTTCTACTTGCTATACTACCATGTAAAAAAAAAATTACTCGGGAGAGTTTTTTCATTCCTGGTTGCAGGATGCTTCAAACACTATTGGTGAGCTACTTGAAAAGGTGAAATGGCTAGTAGGGAGAACAACAGTGAACTGCAAGGAGGAAAAAGAATGAAACTGTACAGCAAGTAGAAATGTTCCAATGACTAGAAACCGAGGGTGTGCTTCCCCCTTCCCCTGGAAACCATTGCAGGTGTAGTTAGACATTTAGAAGTAAAAAGATTTAGCGAAGGCCATGTATATCATTTGTTTTCGGCCGCTCTGTTTATTAAAAATGAAAATCATCCCTAGTTTGCCGGTTTCATGTATGAACCAGATTAAAATCAATTAACAGAAGTTTTTCTTTTCCTTTTGAAAAGTAGGGGGCACTCTAGTTGCTAATACATGTACGTATATGTTCTCCATCTCATACATATATAATAATTTAATGCACATGGTTATTGTAGATATGTGAAGCAAACAGATTTTGTGACTTCTAAGGATTTTGCTTTTGAGGTGGTGTAGGTGAGGAGGGAGGACGATATGGTATCCAGGTCCTGGGGTCTCTGAGATTGAATCCTCCTGGTGGGGGAGGAGGTGGAGGAAAGACTGAAGGGATGTAAGGTATCCAAGTTCTGGGGTCTCCTAGATTAAATGGAGGTGGAGTGCTTGGGGCAAGAGGATTTGGGGATGGAGGAAAAGGAGGTAGACCTTGAAATGGGAAAGGCAAAGATGGAGGGAATGAAAAAGAAGGAAATGGGGGCAGAGATGGTAAAGGAGGGAATGGAAACTGAGGTAAAGGAGGGAATGGGAATTGAGGCAAAGGAGGCCAAGGGAAGCCATAGAATGGTGGGAAGTAAGGCAAGAAAAACTTGGAGGAGTTGAATGAGCCAGCCAATTCCTCCTCTTTCCTAATTCCACATAGGGTAAAATTCTTCTTTTGTGGCCTGTAACTCAGGGCATTCATGCTGTAAATGCAGAGATTATCTTGCTTTGACTTGACTGAGATTTCATCTGCTGTGGTTCTGAAACTAGGAACATTGCAGGCTGAGGATGAGCTTCCTATGAGACTTGCCTGGCACATCGACTTCATTGACACACCACTTAAGCAGTTTACCCCATCAACAGAAGGTATTTCCAATTTGTATACTCCATACTTGTTTGTGGTTTTGTTAACTGAGAAGTTGATGTTTTCTGTTGTTTTGCCTGAGTTGCCTCTGAACTTGCATTTTATTGCAACATCCACACCTATAAAAGGAACACAAGCAATTAGAATTTAAAACACAAATCAACTAGTTAGACTTATATTAGCTTGTAGTAGCCAATGTGTTACCATCAGTAGTACCTGGAAGAAAGTAGCTACTTCTAGAGAATGTGTTGCTTGAACAGGTATCACAATAGACAGCTCCTACGACAGTGATCCGAGCCGTCGGCGTTCTAGAATGATGAGCTACTAAAGGGATTGGCTGGGAGAGAGAAAATGTAACAAGAAGAAGAACGCTAGAAATCATAGGATCCATGGGAGATGTAGAAAGAAGCTTCTACCAAAGCATGTATGAGCTCTATTGAGAGCATCTAGAGCTATAATATAGTCATTCATGGTTCACTATGCATTATAATGAGCCCGTGAGCATTTGGTGTTAGACCCCAACTGCAATCAGAGAGATGCAAAATGCTTTTATCTATTCACAAGAAAACAAAGACATGTGAAGAACCTGTTTGCCAGATTCTCAGGGAAGGGGCACTTTAATTTAACAGGTAGCGGAAACTGCACTAGAGGATGTATAGGCTTTTCTGGATAGGAGAATTCTTTATTAGGGTTTAAGCTGGGCTCAATTGCTGTAGGACACGGGGTATCTCCGGGTTTGACACTCTAGATTGTCATTGTGGATTGGGGTTCATATGCTATTTAGGAACCCCCTAGATGACTCAGAATGTGAAGAAATTCCCTTTATTAAGCACTGATCTCCGTTAGTAGTATATAATGTGTATTGTACAGACTTGGATGCATTATATATTGATCTTGGGTGGTGATGATAAAAGGCTAAGCATGTAACTTGAGAACAGAACAAAGCTGTAAGCCTCTAAGGGTTTCAAAGTTTTGTCTCTTACAAAGACGAAGCTAAAACATTAGGTGATAGCATACTAGTATATCTTGATTCCGCTTTCATACAATGGCATATTCTGTTGGAAGTCCGAGAGAGCCATTTTATTGGTGCTTTGGTGAACAAATTGAGATATATGCATGCTTAATAGTTCTGTACGCTGAAGAAAAAGCATCTTTCTACTCCAGTTGTCTGCTAGTTGGGCTTTTCGTACATTCTCTTAGATATGTTTTGGGCCTCTGTGGTCTTAAATCTTTAAATTCCCATCATCACATTATTTATCATCATCAACACAAAATAACTGTTCTACCAGCATCATCTTCACCATCATCATACATCTGTGCACCTCAGCGTAGCAGATAGGACAGTGCAGCCAAGATTTCAATTTTTCATAAAACCCACTTCTCCATGACAAGACTACCTAAACAACAAATAACTGTTAATACTTACATCCACACACCTCAAACCATTACGTAGTGGTGGTGAAACTTCAAAACGGTGATGATTATATATGTACGTTGCAAAAAAAGGAACAACGAAAGAGATCGAGATTCGAGAAGTGAAAACATAATTAACATGAAATTAACATAATTTCCATTGATGTATTTCAACTACAGAGCTACAAGACATCACTAAGCTACAGTAGCAGCTCACAGTCTTCTACACTAGCAACTAGCTTTTACTTTTTGAACATGTAAAAATAAAGCGGTCCATCAAAGCCAGAGTGCACCGGCCTCCTTGAGAAGCGGGACCAGGGACCCATTGATGTGTGAAGCCATCACTCTGTCCATAGCTCCGATCAACTTGCCTCCAATAAACACCACCGGAACCGCAGACGAGTTCCCAAGCAACCTTATGAGAGCCCTCTCGATCTCATGGCCTCTCGGGTCCTGGTCAAGCTCGTACACCGTCGGATTCACCCCCATTCCGCAGAAGAGCCTCTTGACAGCGTGGCACATGCAGCAGCTGCTGATGCTGAAGATCACCACCGCGCTCTTCGACGCCAAACGTACCACTCCCTCCAATGGGTCCGTCGACGCCATGTGCATGCTTCTAGGCATGTAGTATCCCCATGGCTCAGTTTGGAATAGCTCTCTTTGGAATTGCATTCTTGCTAGGGTTACAAGAAGAACAAACAAAGAAGAAGAAGATGTGAGAAAAAAATGAGATTTTTTCGGTTTTGTGGATTACAAGAAGATTGAAGCTTTGGATGGAAGATGACAATGTAATGCTAGGGTTTATATAGGAGAAGGAACTGGGGGCGAGGTTAATGTAGTAATTAATGGAGGGGGTGTGTCTAGGGTTTAGACTTTGTCTGGTGCTGTCGGAGAGCGTGCTGAGGTTTTCACTGGAAAAAGGAGACGTTGTCTGTACTACAATGTACAAGGAAGTCTACGTGTACAAGGAAGTCTACGTGGACGGAAGGGGCACAGTGGGGGGGGGGGGGGGGAGCGGCGCGTGTCAGTAGCTAAGGGCGGCGAGTAGGAGGCGTTTGTCTTCTACGGCGAAAATCGATCTCTGCTTTTCAGGTTGGCGACATCGGTAAAAAGCTTTTGGCAGAGAGATTTAGACGGCTGAGTTGGTCCGGGCTGTCGGGTTTGGATGTTGGTGGGTTCCAAAAAGAGCCCAAAACTCCTTTTTGCTTCTGACGTGAACAATTACGCGCATGTCGATCTGTGTGGGACTGTGCTCTTGGTATCGATTGGAGGACCACGATGTTGACCAACCAAAGTGTATTATGTACATGAGGATGCCGGCGGGGCATCGATGATCGACGGTGGTTGTTTGCTGTGTTTTTGTCAGTTTGACCTCTCCTTAACTATTACGTTTCATCGATCACCATGAAAAGTAGGAAGAGCATGCATGCCATGCCGGTCATTAATCGGAATTATTTTAGTTTTTCGTTTCGCGTACCTTGTGTCTAATTCGATCATGTTAATGGTCGTCGATCTTACTATGATTAATATATAGATAATTGGGGGTTGGATGGATATGAGTCCATTTGTATACTGATAGCGTTTAAGGACTTTGATCAATACAAGATAATCGCGATTATTCCACATATATATGATCATTTTGAGTATTAGTGATATTTCTCTTCTGAAATCTCTGCAAGAAGTGAAGCAGCAGATCCAAGATTGAAAAGTCATTAGAGTTAATTTTTTTTAATAAAATTTCAACCTAAAAGTTTTTATACACAAATTAGAGATAGATAGAGAAGTGAGATTGTTAGAGGAGAAAGAGACATACATGAGATTGAGAAGTGGATTAAGTAAAACGCTATGAAATAATGAGATTGAGAGACACTGAGAGTGCAATGAGAGAGTTAGGGGTTTGCTTAATTAATTGGAATTAAGGTTTTGAAAGTTGGGAGTAATTGGCTGCTGGTTGGTTTCATTGGTGAGACTTCAATAGTAGTAGTAGTTTTTTTTTAACCCCTAAAATTCTCACCAGGCTTAAGCCGTGGTGAGCCTTCAATCAGCTTCGCCGGCCACTGTCTGCATGGATCGATACAACTATCTGTTCTTCTACCCATAGCAAGTCACCAAAAATTCATATCTGGTGTTGGCAATAATATTTCGTAGATTGTACATATACCTCCTTAATTACTTCATTACATACGTGCTTAACTAATTCTCACCGCCAACACCACAACATAGACCACCCAGAAAGCAACGAGTTTGATGACCAGCCCGAGTCCTGATTTGGAGTCAGTTTCGCTCACGCGCTCGGATAAGAAGCTGTCAGAGAACACTTTAACAAAAGGGTAGAAGTACCAATCCCACATCGAAGAAGTGGTAAAGGACCTAACCCAACCACCCTTATCAGCCTAACGGTTCAGCATTAATGGTATGCATTTACTATTCTTTTACGCTGTTACTCTGTTTAGATTATATCTTGTTATTGTCATAGGCATCGGAGGGTTGAAGGCCGACACACAGGGTCTCTCCTTAACGATTGTCCATCTTAGCAGCGCGAGCGATCGATAGAGAGCGAGCGTAATGCGGTAGCGAAAGCAAATAGCGAAAATAGAATATCGAAAACAGAAGAACGAATTCTGAGAACAACCAACCAAAAACAAATAACGAAAATAGAATATCGAAAACAGAAGAACGAATCAACAAATACTCATATTGTTTCAATATCTCAAACTCTTGGTAGTTTCAGGTGTTAATATTGGCGTCGTTTGTGGGAAACCATACAGGAAAAATTTTCTTTTCCAACCACGAAGCAACCAGTGAAAGCATGAACACATTCCTATCTCTCGGCATGACGCCGCACACGCAACAACATATATCCTCCACCTAACCCCGGGTACGGACAATACTGCAAAAGAACCTGCGTTGGTTCAGCGGATGGGCAAGCAACATATCACAACGGAGCAATCAATGGCAACGAAAGTGGAAAGACGCTTCAGCGAGATGGAGCATAAATACGATCTGGCAATGCAGAAGTGCATGGAGCTCGAGCGGACGAGAGAATTTGGGCATCAGTGATACATACATGCCAAATCCAGGTTGAAAGCAATAAAGGAAAGACAACTAGTGTCGGAATCTACGGGGGATTCACAAACTGAGCAGCCTCACCTTGCCCCTACTGGGAGGAGGGAAGCGATCATCCGCTCGCCGCTGCGATTGGAGCACTTGCGAAATGCAAGACCATCTCCAATGCCCATACGCCTGTAGCATAACCTCGAGCCCGAGCTAATGAACATTGCCAACGCACCAGCTGTACCCCAAGGAGCACTGCCCCAGCATAACGTCACTCCATAACACAATTACCAAGACGGAGCTTCCTTGGTACTATCCTGACCTTGCTGAGACGACGCCATGCTACCTGCAAAATGTTTACAGATAAGATTTGCCCATGGTTCACCCATATCGCGTCTCAATTCGTAAACAATTTTCAAAGAAACATACCCAGTCCCCCAAACTCCGGAGCAGGTTTCCTCAGGTTTACGGACCTAATACTAGATGACGCAGTGGTTCTAATGTCATCAAGCAATGCCTCCATCACTCCGGAACTTATAGAACCACTAGAACTAGAGGATTGGCTACTATCAGACTATACAATTACAATCTCCATAGCCAACCTATAGAAGGACCCGTAGCAGAACATCAGTGGACCTAAGGCATCTATACTTAGCGTAATCACAATAATGGATACAACGTAAGACAACAAAACTAATAGTTAGGCCTGGGACTGGGCCTAAGCCCGAGGAAAAGCAAAGTAGACGCAAATAATAGCCCAACTCATTCCAGCCAGGGAATAGACCTCTGACATTCCATGACGGCGAGGATAACTCTGACCGCCGCGAACGGCAAGAAAACCCGGAAGTGCAACCACATCAACACTAATGAGAAAAGCAAGACAACAACATCCACCCAACAAATACTAAGCGTGCAGATGTAAAAACCCAGAAAACAAATTTGGGAAACAACCACAAGCAAAACAAATTAACAAACAAATCCAAGTAGCAGCAAACCAAAGATTCGAGACTTACTGTGTTAAGAGGAGTAAAGGTAGTCGAACAAAGCCGGAACGAAGCACAAAATTGGATGAGGTATCACGAAGCAACAACCAACAAATGTTTCTCTCTCGAGTTTGAAGTTAGAATACTCAGACGAAAAACACAAAGTGAGGGAAAAGGTCTGAAACGAGGGTTTAAATATCAGCATGGGCGAAGAATCACTGCCATTCAAGACAACATGTCGGTTCACTAGATCCATACGCGTGGCAGGTGGCGTCAGGGGTACGACACATACGGTTCATTTTAGATGCATGACTCTCAAGATACATGATCACGTCGTCTCCATACGATGTGATGTTTGGGAAGCCCAATACGCCCTAGGTCGATACATGGCAACAAAGGATTTGATGACATTTAATGAGGGAAGAAGTGGGCTCACCCACAACAAAAGATGAAATTGATGGATAAGGAGGAACCATCCAGAGAACGACGTAACAGGGAGAACAACGTAGCAAGGGGAGCACGAGGACTAGCATGATCGCGACACGACTAGCTACGCCGAATACGGCCAACCAAAGACAACCCTGTTCCACCAAAATCACTAGTCGGCAAGGCACACCCACGGATACGCCAGCAACTTATTTTTCGGCAAAAAAGCCGAAAGTTGCACGAAGGTTCAGAATTCAGGGGCTCAAGGGCTATTGATAACGAGTTCCCACTTATGATAGCGCCACTACCGATATGGCGATAAGCGACTGGTAGGAAGGCCCGACTACAGCATGCCAAAGAGAATTTTTTTACAGTTAGCGCTAGCTGAGCCACCACTTGTGCTCCCTCCCCATACTAGAAAGATACAGAGGAGTACACCAGTAATCGGGAAAGGCTCATTGGGAGAGGGCCTAATGGGTCCCGCTACTTGGAGGAACCCCGAATAGCTCATGACTCATTTGGGAATATTTACAAAACTTTATATTTTATCGTCAAAATCATTTTTACTAAGCCACTGGCACTTGCAATAATATGCCTCAGCGAAGCGGAACCATGTGAAACTCATCATGGTCGCCGAAATTTTGTATTCGGGAAGCAGGGAACTAGCTACTTATTGCTCTCCCCAAAACTAACCACACATGAATTATCTTTATGTCTTATTTATGTATACAACATGTACGCAAAAGAACAGCGGAACAACCTTGGTCGGCGAGTCAAGGGATTATACGGACCATAACTGGCATCAAGGGAATAAAGGTGTTAAGCATGTACGTATGGTTCGCCGGTATCTGATTTCGCAACTCCCCAACCAAAATTGATCCCCTTGGCTGAGCGAGTTGGGGGACTTGTACATATACCTCCTTAATCACATCATTACATACGTGCTTAACTAATTCTCATCGCCAGCACCACAACATAGACCACCTAGAAAGCAACAAGTTTGATGACTAGCCCGAGTCCTGATTCAGAGTCAATTCCGCTCAAGCACCTGGATAAGAAGTTGTCAGAGAACACTTCAACAAAAAGGTAGAAGCACAAATCCCACATCGAATAAGTGGTAAGGGCCCTAACTTCAACCACCCTTATAAACCTAACAGTTCAGCATTAATAGTACGCATTCACTATTTTTTTTACGATGTTACTCTGTTTAGATTATATCTCGTTACTGACTTAGGCATCAGAGGTTTGAAGGCTGGCACGCCCAGTCTCTCCTTTCCGGTTGTCTATCTTAGCAGCGCGAGCGATCGACAGAGAGTGAGCGTAATGCGATGGCGAAAGCAAACGACGATTGGGTAAAGGAAAGCAAATAGCGGAAACGGAATAGCGGAAACAGAAGAGCCTACGGGAAGCGAATAGCGGAATAGAATAGCGGAAACAGAAGGGCGAATCAATAAATACTCATATCGTTTCAATATCTCAAACTCTTGGTAATTTTTGGTATTAACATAGATCGAGTCATGAAGCCAAATTACATCACGCAGATTGAGTTTCAAGTGACTTTTAACTATATATCTAGAATGTATAATTTATACATAAGATTGGATAGCTGGTTCAGCTCCAACCGATCGATCAGTTTGAACACTATACATGCAGTTGCAATTTGTATAGGAACTCTACCAAGTACCAAAGCAATAGTTTTAGTCCCCGGACAAACTATTGAACCATATGAAATATACAACGTGCCATAGCATGCATATGGTTCGGTCCCTCTCAGACTCTCAGTATATAGTGAAAACATTTTTGCGTGAATTAGGCAGTTCAATTCCAGAGGAATATGAACGTACAAAGTGAAACGAAGCACGATGGAGAACTGAAATGTAGAGGAAACAAGAGAAAGAGACTAGAATTTGCACTATTTTTAGTAGCGTGTACAACGAAAGCGAGGACAGAGTGACAGATGGAGTTGATCGCGAAAGAGAGCGAGAGAGAGATTCGAGATGAAGAAAGTAGCTTAGGCGTGGCCTGCAATCCGGCGGCGAGTACAGTTTGCTCCGAGTACCGGCGATCGAGAGACATGTGGGCATTCGGGGGTGAATTCAACGGGTTTGTCAAGGTAATAGAGAGAAGTGGCCAGACTAGATAGGCTAGAACGTCCGACCATACGTACGCACTCGATCTTGCTTTTCCAGTACTATTAGATCTTGGCTCTCTCTCTCTCTCTCGCGCAGAATCCACGCATCACTACGTACTTTCAAATACAGAACAACTAATACATAGACATATATGTATAGTCATATAGATCATAATTACTTGAAAATAACCGAGGTTATCTGAAGTGGCGGATCCAGAAAAAAAATTTAGGTTGGGCAAGATTAAATTTAAGCGAAAAAAAAAATCAAAGTAATAAATACAAAGTAAGATTATTTTTCCTTAAAAAAAAGTAAAATTATTTTTAGAAACTTACTTCAAACTTTATAAGTAATACATATTCATAACTATAAAAAATCAAGTATTCAAAATTCATTGTAATCCAAATTTTGTTTTTCGCTAGAAAAAGTAAGAGCATTTTTTAAAGACTTTGTAGTTAGTCTTCAAATTTCAACTATTCTTAAAAGGATAAATCTTGTAATCTAGAAAATAATAAAAAGAAGTATCCTTGAAAAAAACCATCCATGAAATTGTAATTTCTAAACCAACACTTAACAGATGTAGAACAGTACCTTGTCCACAATTGTAATTGGCTATTGTAATTGCACTAATTAGTAGAGTGTAGACACTTCTCTTATAACCAACGACGTTGTTTGGTTCAATTTTTAAGTGAGAAACGACATTGACCCCATCTTCTTCAACCTGAAAATCCTACTTTTCATCATCTTCTTCCCAGTTTACTGAAATTCTGACATTTTGTCCATTTTCTGTCCTTTTTTTTTTGCCATATGAGCAATACCAAACCCATATAATCAAAGGAAAAGTCAAAAACTCAGTTGCCCAACCTGGCCCCTATATGGATCCGCCGGTGGTTATCTCACCGATAAAACGATGGATCGGAGGCTGGAGGCATCAGCCGATTTGCTTTCAACCCTCGAGTATCGTGATAATTAGTGGCATGCATATCACACGACCGATTTTTGTGTAAACTGGTTTCATGTAGTCAGAGCATAGCTTAGAGAGTTCGTTGAGCAAATAAAGCTTCTCTCATTCTCTCAATAATGTATACGAGAAGCTTTCCATTAAGCTAGCTAGACAAAATACTTATCTTCATTTAGGGTAAGATTATGGTAGAGGAGATCTATCTACAAATATTATTTATAATTAGTTGAACAAAAATATAATTTTTTGAACAAGAATTTTCTACATTTAGAACAAAATTACAAAGACTTGTTGTATCGTTTACAAATTATTAAACTAAATTACAATATTGATTATGATTTTTTTCTCAAATTTGTAAAAATAAGCTCGTTTGTGTATTTACAAAAAATTAAACAAAATTATACAAAAATAGTCTTATTTTACAACAATAACAACAAAATTATAAAAATAAATTTAAGTAGATCGATCCGCTCCACCCTAGAATTTCCCCTTCATTTATACTAGTCTCCCTCAACTTTTGTAAAGTTCAATCCACAGAGAGCAATCAGAGCATGTATGGTCTAACTTATAAAAATTAAGTTCAATTTCCAAATCTTGAATGATACCTATTACGTACGTATCTAGCACTCTAGCAAATTAGCAATGCTCTAAGTGGAAATGAAGTATAACAATTGATAAGCTTTCATGCTGGCCTGGATGGCCTCCATTGAAATTGATACTCTTAAATTAATTACATGTTTGCATATACAAAATTTCCTGTAAAATTCTATGATCATAAATCAAATATATAGTTCCAACGTAAACTTCATCAACTTGTGTGCGAAGTCTAAAATAAGGATACAATAGACACGTACAAAATTTAACTTAAAACTTTCCCAAGAGTACCAGCTAGCTTGACATATACCTGCTCACGAATTTCATCTCCTTCTCATCATAGAAGTAGGGTTCCCATCAAACAACTCCTCAATCAAGTTCTCAATATCCTCCGGTTGGTACTTTATATACTTCTCCGTCTGCCTCCCGGAATCCAAGTACTGCTTGAACCTCCCCCAGAATGACCTGTACGCCGGAATCATCACGGCCGACACCGAAACCCTAAGCTCCGACTGTAGCTGCTCGTCGCTCACGACCCACGTGCTCTGCGTCTTATGTATCTCGTCGAACATCATATTGAATGTCTTGAACCTCTCCTTTAGCACCGGCTTCGACACCTTCCCGTTCACTTGCAAACCCTCATGGTTTAGACACATCAGCACCTTGCTCCACGTGTCCCTCTGGTAGTTCTTATGGCACGCTCTCAAATCCGTGGAACGCTTTCTACACCACGTGTCGCCCATGAGTTGGTGAATCTCGCTGGAACCCTTCACCTTCTGCATGATGTACCTCCCGTTGTTCATCATGAAAATGTACCGTAACGCCGATTCCCTGTACAGCTTGGACTTCATGTCCAAATTGGCGTCCAACATGTCCATGACGGTAATCAACTGCAGCTGAAATGGAGACCAAGACGGCGTCGTACCGGGCGTGTTACTCCCGCTGCCTCCATGAGTGTCATGGTTGTGCTGAAATACTTGTTTCAATGAGTCCTTGTACTCACATGCGTATTTTACATAATTCATGACATAGCGTGTCAAAGGATGAACTGCGCCACTTGGTACCGGAGTTTTCCCGTTATCGGCTTTGATAGAATTCTCTAGCTCAAAAAAAATACTCACCGCAGCTTCACCGAGACGGCCTTTGGCCACCTCTGCCTCCACGATCAGATCCTTGGCGAGCTCCTCCGGATAAGAATCCTTGATCGCCGGGATCAGATCGCGGAGGCACTCGTACATGTCGAGAAACTTGAACAGTTTCTCGGCCGCCCGCTTGGTAAGCACCACGGCGTCGGCGAAATTGAAGAGCTGGATGGCGACGGCGCGTGCGAGGTTGCAAAACAAGTAGTTCGATATGGAAGGGTGGCCGGCGAAGACGGCGTCGCAGAGGTTCCGCTCGCCGGAGAAGAGCACGGAGGAGCACATCTTCACCACGCTGATCCACGTGGCGATCTCTCCTTCTAGGGCGACCCACTGCATGCGCTGGACCTCGTCGATGCTGATGTTGTCGTAGCCGAGGTCGTTGAGCGCCGATTTGAACGCATTACGCCGCGAAATGCTGTACACCATGCAACACTCGTTCTCGTAACCAGAGGCGATCATGGTCGTCGCGATTTTATTCATGATTGCTATACTCTCCGGCGAGAAAGACGGGAACTCCTCCAGCTCTTCCGGCTCGGCTGGTTCGGATTCCTTCCGGTCCGAGTAGTCGTGATTGTGACTGTTGTTGAAGGACGACAGCTTTGCAGTTATCTTGTGTGACAAGTTATGTTGCTGCTGCTCCGAACTATGACTCATGTCGGACTTGTTGTTGTTGTTATTTTTTATCTGATCATGTTCTTGAATAAGAAGGGTACGGAACTCTTCGTCCAATAAGCCCATGGCACGTTGCAAAACGGAGCTGGTCTGGTTCAAGGTCGGCGCCGTTGCCGAGTTTGAAGGTAAGTCTCCCAATGTGATCGAGACCTTGGAAACCCTAATCACTGCTTCCACGAACGTCGTGTCCTCGGTGTCGTTTTCGCCGAACCTTACCACTCCCTTGCCGTATTGTTTGATCAAGTTGTCCACCTTCTTGGACAGTGTCTCCACCGCGGCCGGAACCTCCGGTGATTCCTCCTTGTTCTCGTTTAAGGCCTCCAAGAACCGATCAACTTCTCCCAGGACTTGATCGTGGCTCATATCGGGGACATCACTATCTATTTGATCTGCGCCACTGTCTTTTGCTTCCTGTTCTTCCTCGTCAATGGTTTCGTAACGTTGTTGTTGTTGTTGTTGTTGTTTTGGAGGGGCTTGGCCAGAGAAGATGTTCATCTTGTTGGAAAGCTGTCTCGGAAAACTTACGGACTTTTCAGGCGCCGATGCTTTTCTCTCCATCAAGTCCGATGTTGATCGAAATCTCCGGCCAGCTGCGATTGATCTATCAATTAACCTCCGGTCGTGCACGTTCTTCTATCTTTCTTTAGTTTTATTTATTTATTTTTTGGCAAAAAAGAAAATATCTGAAATTGGGTTGCTCGAACAAAATGAGAAGATTCTTGATCGAGAACAAGATTGGAAATGACTGAAGGAGAGTTTTCCGGAGCGGAGGAATGTAAATGAGAGGAAGGTGGACGTACGTACGTATGGCTAGGTAGGCTATTCAGATTTTGATGATTATTTAGTTATGTATTTTAATGGTGATTTTGGCCGTTGGTATTTTCGGAAGGTGGAAGTAGGTCTATTGACTGTTGACTTTTCTTTATAATGTGCTGTCCACGATTGTGCATGAGCTACACAGTTTAGGTTCATATATTAGACTAGGAATCCAATCATGCACCCTCATGTAGAGTTTTGTGCTAAAACAATGTTATTTTTAGATCGATACGACATGAGAGGCGTGGTCACGTTGTGTAATTAAAATTCTCTAAAATTGTGAGTTTATATTAGTTTGTTAAGGCCACATGTTTATGTCAGTTTCATCAAATGATTCAAATCAGTGGACATTTCTGGCCTATATTTAGTCTTAACGAAGGTGCTTATCAGGGACTCTATCGGCATATGCATGGGGTTGGACGTCATGGAGTGAAGAAAATGGTACGTAGAATATTGACTTGGGCCATATAGTAGGTTTGGAGTTGAGGTTATAAGCCCAAGTCGATTGTGGGTTTTAGTGAGGGATTGACATATTTTGAATTTCTGATGCTTGATGGGAAGAGTAGTTTGTTGTGTTACAGACAATAATGTTAAAGAGCATAGACTTACAGTAACTTGGTCGTTTTTTCTCGGCCGGGTTTATAGTTTCCCGCCAAACTGCATATGGAAACAATTGAGGCAGACAAAGTTGGGCTTCGTGTCTAGTTGTCTACGTAAGTGTTTGGTTCTTCAATATCACAATGGTACTTTACGCTCCAATAGCTCTATATATATTGACTAGAATGACCTAAAGGTCACCATTTGGCTTATAGATCCAAAAAGTTCAATGTCTGCCCGACCAAAATTTAGATCCGAAAAAAAATTTGTTTCTATGGGCTTAGGGGTGGACTTGGGCCGAGATCCCAAACCCCGCGGGCCTAAAAAAGTTTGGCCTGGCCTGTAGGGGCAAGCCCGTTAATCCTATCAATTCTATATATTATACATTATTTTATTAATATACATATAAACTCTCAAGTTTATCTTAATATCATTTATTCATATACTAAATATCAAATTTTTTAGGCATATACATTATTTAATGTATATAATTGTTGATATATTAGATGATTAAACACTATTAAATCTTAAAAAAATTTGTTTAGTACAAAAAAAGTCCAGTCCGGCTCAAAAGGTCTGCCAAGGCCTGAGGCCTAAAAAGCCCGTGGGGTTCAAAATTTCAAAAATAAATTTGGCCAGGCCTGAGCCCATTCCATTGACGACAACTAGAATGGCCCAGCCTGCAAATTGCGAGTACGGCAGAACCCAATGCAAGGTTAAGTTATGAAACAATCTTAGATAAAAAATCACAAATTATTACTCAAGTTTGGTTATTTTTAAACTTTGGTCATTGATGTTTGATAAATATCACTTTGGCCACTGAATTTTGACACTAATATTCAAATTGGTCACTGCACTTTAACAATCATTCAAATTGGTTATTGCTATATTTTTCATATATTAAATTCAAGATAATTTCGTTAATTATCAAAAATATTTTAATCAAACGAGATATTTTGACATCATCCCCTTCATGATAACTTTGTTAGACTTTGAGAATGCTTCGTACGTCATTGTAAAATCTCCTGCCATCAAGTCTCCGATTAATGTCAGAGAAATTTGGATTCGGGCGGAAGGATTTTCGCTTAAAATTTTTACTAACTCGAGCACTCGACCACATGTAAGAGCATCCGCAGCGCAGCTTCCTCTTGGAGGAATTCCTGCCGAAAAACGGTGGCCCCGGCGACGTGGAGGAATTTTGGGTGAAAAACGGCGTGCACCGGTGAAGTTCTCCAGCGTGGACCGGGCTTTGACCGAGGGGAATTCCTCAAATCGAAACCGGGAGAGGAATTCCTCCCTGACGTCAGCACTCACGTGGCTGACGTCAGGCGGGAAAGTTTTTTTTTTTTAAATCCAATTACAGATTTACGCAGCCAATGACAGCCCCCCATGTGGCAGGCTGTCGGCTGGCTTAATCAAGCAACGGTAGGCTTGATCTGGACGGCCCAAATTCAAACCAAATGTGATCGGACGGCTCAAATTCGTCCGCAACGGCTACTGATTTTTCTGAAAATTTCAGAACGGAAACTACCCAAAAAAATTCCTAAAAAATCCAAAAAAATCCCAAAAAATCCCAAAATATTTCTTAAAACCCCCTACTATTTTTCTATAAATATTAGGTATTTTTTCTAAACACTTCACACTCATTTGTGCACTCTACCTATTATCCTCCTCCTCCCTCTCTTCCCTCTCTCTCTCACAAAATCTTTGATTTTTTGCAAAAAAATGTCCACAAATTGGCTCATTTCCGAAGATGTACAATTGTGCATATCATATTGTCGCTATAGTGTGTGCCCTATCTCTGGCAACAAGCAAAAAATTGACAAATTGTGGGAAAAAATCTATGCCGATTACCAACAAAATTGGGTGATGGGTCAAGGTGAAGTGAGAGCGGAACTGAGGACCCAAAAGGCACTTACCTCTCGTTTTGCAAAGTTGAAGCCAAACTTGTCACAATGGAAAGCGGCGCTTGCATACGCAAGAAGGAATCCGGAATCCGGCGGAAATTTGCATGATGAGGTCAGAATTTATTTATGTTGCTACTCTTAATTTGAATTAATTTAGTGAAATAAAAAATGTGACCTATATTTTCGTATTGGAATAAAAAATGTGACCTATATTAATTTTTATTTTTGTAGTTAAGGAAAGCTCAAACGTGGTATGTGGGGAAACAAAAAAAAGAGTTTACGCACTTTGTGTGTTGGGAAATGGTGAAGGATCATCCTACTTTTAGAGTCGTTGAAACTAGCACTCCACCATCTTACAATTCCTATGTCGAAGTTACGCCTACCTCAAATGTAGTGTCTCCTATGGTCAACTTGGATGAAGATGAAGTGATTCCAACATCACAAAGCAACGTTGGAGGTACCTCGAGTCCGCCTAGACCTCAAGGAGTGAAGGCGGCGAAGGAGGCAAAAAGAAAGGGAAAGAAGGCCATGACACCTACGAATGAGCTTCGAGATGAGACTTTGAAGAACATCGCAGCTAATCAAAAGATGTTCGCCGAATGGCAAAGGGCAACCGAAGAATCTCAGAGAATGCTTGATGAGAAAAACTACAAATTGAGGGAACGAGAAGAAGAAACAAGGATTATGACAATGAATTTCGAGGCTATGACCCCAAATTCAAAGAAGTACTTCATGAAGCGGAAATCAGAGATCCTTCAGCAAGTAGATGATGATGAAGGAGAAGTCGGCGATGCTAGCTTTACCGGTTGTTATCGTCCCCGCAACCTTGATTTTAGTGATTAGTTTTGTAATTTCAATTCATGTAATTTCAATTTCAAGAAATAAACACGCACTTTATTTATTTAGATCGAGCTTCAAATTTAAATTCATTGATTATTAAGGGAAACACACATACAAAGGGAAACACACATACAAAAGGGAAACACACAAATTGCAAACACACATATCTCGCGCACATCATTTAGAGATGTTCACCGGTTTCAAGAAACCAGTTGTGCTTCACTAAGTCCTTTTGAAGTTCACCATGGAGATAAACTGATTGTAAATCGATGAGCCGGTCGCTAAACTGTTGATGATGCTGATCTCTTCCCACTGGCTCAAATGGAATTCGGTGACCATTTTTATCCACCGGCCCATCATATAGTGTGGAAGCAGTCACTGGGTTTTGTAAATCTTCTTCCTCATTCTCCTCAAAATCGTCTTCCACAAATTCTTCCTCGACAATCATGTTATGCATTATGATGCAAGCCAACATGATCATTTTTAATGTCAATTTGTGATGACACATGGCTGAGTGACGAATGATAGCCCAACGAGATTGTAAGATGCCAAAGCACCTCTCCACATCTTTACGATATGCCTCTTGTTTCCTTGCGAACAGCTTCTGTGGTTGATCTTGCGGATTGGATATTGTCTTGACGAACGAGGAATACCTGGGATATATTCCATCAGCTAGATAATAAGTATGGTGGTAAGTCATACCATGGACTTGATATGTCGATTGCGGGCTTCTTCCGGCAAGGAGTTCATTGAAGACATCAGAGGAGTTGAGCACATTAATATCATTTTGTGCTCCAGGCGTCCCAAAGAAGCTGTGCCATATTCACGTGTCATATGAGGCCACCGCCTCTAAGATTATTGTCGGACGAGCCTTCCGCCCCGAGTATGACCCTTGCCAAGCTGTTGGGCAATTCTTCCATTCCCAGTGCATGCAGTCGATGCTTCCGATCATACCAGGAAATCCCCGTTGCCTCGCCCTTTTTAGAAGTCGAGTTATGTCAGCCGCATTCGGAGCGCGAAGGTAACGGTCTTGGTAAAGCAAGACCACCTGTGTGCACCACTTCTTCATGCATTCGAGTGTTGTTGACTCCCCGATCCTTGTGTATTCAGTACATTGATCTGCGGCTGCGCCGTACGCCAACATTCGTAAAGCACCTGTCATCTTTTGCTCGGGGAGGAGTCCTTGCAATCCAATGGCATCTTCTCTTTGATGCCAAAACGGGTCGTGGTTACAGAGATCTGTCTTGATCCGGTTGAATAAGTGCGTGCTCATTCGAAACCTCCGGCGAAAATCCTGCTCGTGGAAAACAGGGCGTTATACGAAGTAATCGTCCAGCAGATTCTGACCCCTTGGAGTCCTTTGCCTTTGTACGTTTGGACGACGGCGACGAGGTGGCTCATCATCAAACGAGGCAACTACCATGGCGGCATCAACGACGAAGGAATTCATCATTGCGGTAGCTTGCCGACGTTGTTGACGCCTCCTCCTCCTTAACTCATCGTAATCGTTAGGATCCATCTTCTGTATGAGAGAAAGTGAAGAAGTGTGTTTACGGGTGTTGTGAGGTTTCAAGGCAATAAGATTTTATAGCAAAATTGGCTAATCTGATGTTGAACAACGGGTACACGTGTCACATCCTCAGTGGTCGCAAATCTGACGGGAAATCTTCAATGGATAACTTAGCCGATAACGACACGTGGATGAGTACACGTGTCACATCCTGATTTGTCGGAAATCTCACCGGAAATCTTCATCAATAATTTAGCCGACATTGACACGTGGATGAGTACACGTGTCGCATCCTGATTTGTCGGAAATCTCACCGGAAATATTCATCAATAATTTAGCCGATATTGACACGTGGATGATTACACGTGTCGCATCCTGATTTGTCGGAAATCTCACTGGAAATCTTCATCAATAATTTAGCCGACATTGACACGCGGATGTGACACGTGTCGCATTATCATTTGTCGGAAATCTCACCGGAAATCTTCATCAATAATTTATCCGACAGTGACACGTGGATGTGACACGTGTCACAATATGAGTCGTCGGAAATCTTACCGAAAATTTAGTTCAATAATGTACATGATAATGACATGTGTCGCCTAGTTATTGGATAAACATATTACAAATAATTAATCAAAATTTTATTTTATGATTATGAATAGTAATAGGAATTCCTATTTGTTGCACTGCTGCGCAAAAAAGCTGAATAGGAATTCCTATTTGTTGAATAATAACAGGAATTCCTGAAATAGAAATTAGGAACCCTGAAATAGAAATTTATGGGTGCGGATGCTCTAATAGTTTATCTTCATACTAAACTATTTGGAATAATTATAGATATTGATCCCAAGAAAACAAAAAAATCAGTTAACCTTTAGAACACGATCACTTCATTCCATTACCTCTGCGGCTTTGCATCATAAGACTATCCAAACAAATATCATAGGCTCTCAAACATTACAAAAGCAGGAAGAAATTTCACTTTCTTTTAATAGCAATAAATTTGAGTGATTACAAATATGAAAAACAGGTGGAGCTCAAAGTGTGGGCAGTGGACCAGATATGCCCAAATTTCATTGTTACTACTACAGCTGGTAAAGCAGTACCAGACAGCCATTGCCATAAAGATCGAAAATAACAGAAGAAGCAAACAAATTAAATGAAAACTGTAAACAAAGCTTCTGTAGTCCTGTCAGTTTTTCTATGTCTGAATCCAACACTATAATTTTTCCCCAGAATTATTCCGAAAAAAAACAGAAGCTTTCCCAGCTACCTTTGGACTTTGACACACCACAATCGAACATGACCCTCCAAAATGATCCAATCTCTCGTATATGTTGGTGATTAAACCTCTCAAATATTGTCGGTGCAAACACTATTTTCTACTTTTGATTTCTACCATTGGCATGAAAGATCAGAAACGATAGCACAGCTGGGAACGAAGAACATTAAAGGGCCAGATTTGTGGCATCTTCATTTTGGACCGTTCTCTTCAAATACACTTGTCATTTTCGAGCTAACAATGTAGATCGATCTAGCTAGAGACGTAACTTAACTATGAGTCGTGTATATATACATGCAATGGAGATTCAAAGCTACCTTCAATGCTATCTATGACTTGCTATATTAGTTGGAGACATCATCTTTTATGCATTATGTTGCATAAATGTGGAAGGCGACTTGACTTCGGTTTTTCATAAATCCGAAGGTGGCCCATAATTGTTTGGTAACCGATACACATATATTTGGATACAAATCAATAAAATATAATTTCTTTGGGTTGTATACAATAGTTTAGTGTGTGTTAGATTCTGTAATATGTAGTGATCCTATGATTAACAACGGTGACTACTCTTTATCTATATACAAATTTCGTTATCACATAACTAATGGTAATTGGACACTAAATTTATAGTACTCACTTGAGATAATGATAACACAGAACAATTGTATGTATTAAAAGACGTCAAGTACTATGTTTATAGAAAAATGTCGTGCAATTAATTCCATTATTGCAAACATAGAAATTGTAAAACATTCATTAAAGTGATATCTCAAGTTAAAGTAACGTCAATACTGCGTGGATTCACTTATACAAAAATTTAGAAGTGTCGCAGGAGAGAAATATGTAGACTGTAAAAATTATAACTCTTTTATTGATAGAATGTCTTAAATATAAACTGATACAATTTATTACAATAATTGTCCCGATATAATAGAGATTCTTTATATCTGATAATGTGCCTTGAATCTGGTTTGTATGCCGGTAGCATATGGAGACATCACTGTTGTCTCCCGGAGCTAAATGTAATCCAAATCATTTTGGACTTAGGTTTTCTGTTGAGCCTACTATTCAGGGTATATATATATATACATATCTTTAGGTTATTTAACCTAGTGTGATATTCTGTAATCTAGTTTCCTCAAGATAATAAAATTGTTCTCCTTTTGCTATGGACGTAACTAACATATCGTTAGTGAACCACATAAATTTGTGTTATTTCTTACATTCGTTATAACAGTATCTATATATAATCTAATCCGTATCTAAGTAGGACAAGACACACACCGGAAGTTGCGGAGAATAAATCTTCTTAAATACTCCCCCTTGTGTCGATGCCTAGGGAATGATGCCTAACTTGTTACCTCGCCAAGCAAACAAAAACCTCATGGGTAAAACAAAATTTTGGTCTAAGGAAAAAAAAGTACAACACATCAACTACAAAAACTACTACATGTGATATAGACTCCCCCTGATGTATATAGAAATGTAACTCCCCCTGACCGTAAACTCAGTCATAGAGTTCAGATAATTTACACATATCAACGCGCCTCACATATTTCACAAATGTAGATTTAGGTAGTGACTTGGTAACAAGTCTGCAACATTATCAACCGAACCAATCCGGTTCACTTGGATAATCAATAACCGTTGCTATTGTTGATTGTATGAGTATGTTGGCAAAAATGAGTTAAGTATGAACCCCTTAATGTAACACAACTTCATTAGGTCAATGCAAATCACATTTTCCTCAAAGAGGCAAGTTGGTGCTGTCATAGTAGATAATAATTCACTAGACTCTCGAATGTGGTGTATTATTGTCCTAAACCAGACACACGTATCAACAACTTTATAGAAAGCTTTAATCTTTAGAATAATTCGAGGAAGTAACAACAAGGGTGGTTTACTTTGTTGTTTTTCAAGAAATTGTCATGTTTCCCATGGTGAATAACATGAATGAGAACATCCTTTATGTGGGTCAGAGAGGTACCCAATATCAGTAAATCTGATCAACAAATCAACCGGTGTTTCAATATAAGGAGATTGCAGTAAAACTACTGGCAGCAGGTGAGGAATTCGACTGGTCGAAATTCTCACTCGACAGGTCGAACCGATGGTTTTGTCTGATTAAGAACACCGGCTTCGACGGGTCGAATGACCCCTTCGGGTTATCATAGTTCATTGCATTTAACGGGTCGAAATGCCTAGAACTTGAATGCTGCGATTCAACTATCCTTTGACCAGGATTTTCATGTTTCTCTCCATATTCCTTGTAAGGGAAGAATATATCCAAGTCAATGAATCACTTCAAGTACCTGAAAATTTGTTTTACTCAATTCCAATGTATTTGCGTAGGCGCATACTGAGAAGGTAATGTCTGGATGTATGTACTGAGTAAAATTCAACCAAGCTCTAATCGCACTAAGATATAGAATCTCAGCTCTAAAAGTTCCTCATCATCGTCTTTTCAGATGAAATTGATCTTTTTGGTTTTCAGACTACAAACAACCATTGGTGTTCTTATAGGGTATGCTTTATCTATTGTCTGATTTAGACATAAGCAAGCTGGTGAATAAGAATTTAACTAATTCGATATTCCATCTCAAAACCAAGACTTAATCTAGTCCTACCAAGGTGTATCATCTCAAATAACTTGTTCATCTACTGAACACGCATGGACATAAATCATCATTCTTGTATCCCTTCCCAATCAAGTAGTCACTAAGACATGTATACCACATCCTACCGAATTATTCCAATCTATATAGTGAACGTATCAATCTAATCACATGAGCACTCTGTGGTTTAGAGTTACTTGATTTGTGTAGAACTATGCCAATTGGCACTCATCTATATCTTTGAATTAAAATCCCCATAGAGATATACTATAATCACATCTATAAGCTGCATACTCAGTATTTTAGACACTACCAAACTAATAAGTTAATGGAAAGTAATGATGTCCATGACCAGAGAATACATCTCTTCATAATCAATACTAGGGTATTGAGAGAATCCTTGCGCCACAAGTTCTTCTCATTTTTCTTCCAAACATAAACTCATTCGTATCTAACTGGCATACCATTCAATGGTCATATCACTACCATATTGAAATTTTTTCATTTGTAAGAGAGTCGAGTTTAGCCTAGATTGAAACTTTCCATAGCGATAAATTTTCTCTACATTAACCGTTGACAATCCGCAATAGAGCAATGTTCCACTTCATCGTCGTTAATCCCTGAGCGACAAATTAAGTAAACACATCATCAACGAACATGGAAGAACTATCCATAATAATGCTAGTATTTGTTTAACTTGGTGAGACTTCTTTGTTTACTGACATCGTCATCGACTCTGAGGCGTCCCCCAGTATTTGTCAATGTCGACTTTTAGACACAATTGCAGTTAGAAACAATCGCATGTGTTGATGGTGAATAGTTGTACCTTGATGGTTTGCCTTCTTTCCGGCAACTTATCAGTGGATTTTGATATACGTAACACCCTCACTATGGGTAGGAGAAACAATACATTACCCTGGTGTTATGTTAACTTGTCCAATATCAGGGACTTTCAACCTTGCAGGAATTGTAGCATGTATAAACGATCTCGTCACTCTCATGATATTAGTGAAGAAGTCAGACAGTGAATTTGCTACTGTCTGAAGATTAAGAAATGCACTTCAATCTCATACTGAGATGTGCGGGGATCATGATGAAACATAGTGGGGATATACCACGTCAATTTCTGATGTTAATCCAGAATGAAGCCAATCTTATCTCCCCCTAACGGCGCGAAGTATGTCTCATCACAGTGACTATTTACAAAACTAGCAGTAAAGAGATCTCTTGTTAAATGTTCTTAATAGCGGACAATCGTTGGAGAACCAAGATAGAAGCTTAATCGTCATTGATGACCCATATTTGTACGCAGTGGAAGCATAGTAGGCACATGTACCATGTAACTAGAGATACGTAGATGTGAGATATCAGACTCATATCCAGTTACCAACTGGTACGCACTAAATGGTCGGCGGTTTATGGGTATCAAGCGAATAAGCATAGCTGCATGAAACATTGCATATCCATAAGAAGATACTGGTAAATTAGTATACATTACCATAGTTCTAGCAACAAAATTTAACCGCTTGATTTATGTCTCTGCTTAAACCATTCAATGAAAGAACATAGGGGATCGGGATATTCACAACAATCCCAAGCAATATGCAATAATCAACAAAATATTTCGATGTAAACTCTCCTATATTAATCCAATCTGAATGACCAGATTGAATTGTTCGGGTGGTGAGTCCGAAGCACAATAATATGTGCTAGGAGTTTTGAAATGCAATGTAGCATGTGGATAGCAAAGACGTGTGACCGATGCATCGATCCAGCAACCAGAACAGTCTGCATATCGGTTTGATTTATCCACAATTAGATTCTTGGAATCTATAGAGAAAGAAAGATGTGTCTTCAAACAAAATATTGTCATGCATGTAAACAACACTACAACACTACAGACATAAACAAGCTTTACAAAACGAGCAATGTGCATCAAAGATTACAATGTATGAATCTTGTGGGATAACACACAACGCCACAACGATATGTTGCCGAGATGGTGCTGCACTCATCTTGGAGACCGAGCCTGAATCGAGTGGAGTAATCTCAGTTCCTCCATCTAAATTGATGGTTTTATAAATTTACACATGCTTCTTTGCTCTTAAGAAAAGATGACCATGAGAATTTCTCAATAGGTTGATCATTAAAATGCAAAAGCTTATATGAGTCTAAGTCATGCATAGTAATATAAGTGACCACATTGGATACAATGACCCAAACTGTAGTAAGATATAAACCAATACAAATCCTCATTAACTTCTCCAGATTTCGCCGTCGGCAGCATTCTACGGAGATTTGACATAAAAACTCTCTTCCATTTTTAATATATTAAGTGAAAAACGTTGACACAAATGAGTTCAAATTTGAGTAAGGTTTGAATAGTAACACTCAATCTCACCATCATATATTAATAAAACGAAATCAATCAAACCGTCTTTGAATCCAAGACATGGCAAACACTTTAAGCAAATACTTAAAGATGTCAAAATGATTTAACCCTTGTTGAGTGCTGATATACTATTATAATACCTAAATACAACCGATGTATAACAACCTCTTATCGATCGAAAAAGACCGTTGTATTTTAGGTTCCATGGCATGACATAAACTGATGTAAAAACCACATCTGGTGCTGAAATCAAGGGTTGGTCGAATTTATTTATTTTTTCCATATTTTTCCAATAAAACCGATGAACACATCTAAAAACACCATATTCGGGTAACATCATTGATGGGTCGAAGAAAACCCAAAATAAAATTTGATTTTTCGATACCGATTTTCGACGGGTCGAAATAGTGTTCAGGGGCATACATTCGACGGGTCGAAAAAAAATGAAAACCAATATCGATTTTTTGAGCTCAATATTCGACGGGTTGAAATTGGACATGGTCTGAGACAGAAGCAAACATTTGACGATTCGAGGAAAAACTCGACGGGTCAAAAAATGTTAAAAACTGATCCAGAGTGGAACATTCGACAGGTCGAAAATATCCTGAGATCAAAATAACCGTTTTTTTGTGTCTTGTCCTTATTGTATCATTGTGTCATTATGCCATATACAATTATATCATCGAACCATACATAAGAATTGTATGAAAATAGAACATTCTGAATACTTTCATATACCAAAAAATAGATAAATATTCATTACTGCCAACCAACAATTACATCATAGATGTTCTTATTCCAAAAACCAACTAAAATAAAGTCTCAAAACATGACTAAAGCAAAGTCAAAAATTAAACGAAACTGAATTACATAGCGAAGACATAAGTCTAATATATAGACTACTCAAAAACTGAAGTCACCAGACTTTCTTTTGTATTGTATGTTATTATAAGATTTGCTACAGAGAAATCTTTCATCTCATAAACTTCAGTAAAGTTAAATCTGATGTGCCAAATATTTCTTACACTTTTTGTAGGCACATTGAATATCCTTGGGTGCACAACATTGTTTGTGCATGTGCTTGGTAGAACCACATCTATAGCAAGATGACAAGCACGAAGTAGAAGCAGAATGTGAAAAATTTCCACCATTCCTAGAACCGAAATTGGAATGATTCTTATTGGAGTTGTAGTGAATGTTGCCATGGCGAGTCCAAGTCAAATTCTGACTATTCTTTCCTCTACCACGACCATTGCCACGTCCTCCTTTTCTACCATGGTTATTGTAAGGGTTGGAACAATCATTCATCCTATCCTTACATGCTTTCCCACCAGTATTGTATGACTCATAGATATTTTTAGTAACAGCTGGACGAGCATTTTTGAGGAGAAAAATCTTGCGAAATCGCTCGTTCTTAGCCAGCACACTCATGAGATCACATAATGATTTGAGTAATACTTGCGCATAATCTATGTGATATTGGCGCGTAAGGTTGTTCATGGAGGTAGAAAAGGTGTTTAAAGACTTCTCGATCATTGCCTGATCAGTTTTTATAATGCCACACATACTCAACTCATATTGAAGCTCTAACATAGCTTGATTACAAGCATAAATGTTTGGATAATCCAATAATCGGATGGAAACTCATCCTTGTCGCAGTTCAAAACATTATGCATAATGCACATTATTGAACTTGGCTTGTAAAGTCACCCACAAAACTACGGGGTCATTCTTTAGTAATTATTATTTCTTTAAAACTGATTGTATATAACGCCTAAAAAATATGAGGGCTTGAGATTTTGCATATTAGAGTTTGTGGCTTAGTACCAGGTGATGGTGGTGGTTGTAAATCTCAGATGCATACGGAGAAGCGCGTTCTCAACATCTGACACCCAACGATAATATTCTGCTACTTGAAGATCAAGGATATCAAATATAGGCCTAATCGGCTCAATTGATGTCATTTACAAGAGAAACACGAGATGTTGATTAGTATCGATCGAAAACTACGATCACTAATATCAAGTTTCAATGAATTAGAACGTGATCCATGATATATGGTCACAAAAATCGATTATAAACGGTGGAAAAAACCACACCCAGCTACCGTAACTAACTGTCACATAGGATCGATTTTTTTTTTAAACCATGACTCCCCCAGGACCGTCACTTATACTTTATAGATACATGTCCATAGGAACTATGGTAAAACATGTAATATTCAACAACTCATATCACAATTCCAATAATCCTAGATCTAAGATTTTGTAGTAAGTAAGTTTGATCTTAGATCTACAGATTCAGTGTTTAGAAAAATTGACCTCGAGGGTGTTATGCTCGGTATGAAAACTTTGCTGTAAAAGAAGTTTGAAGAGAGGAAACACGTCTACCAAACTTCCAGCAGATGGAGAATGCCTTCTTCTTTTATTCTTTTCGGGCAGATTGACCTTCGTTCACTCAATGGGCCATAACTTTTGCTAGGCACATCCGAATTAAAATTTTCTGAATGTTCTGGAAACTATACATCTGGGGTTTTTCGTGCATGTGAAGATCATCATCTGGTTCATCCTGAGCTTCTCGAAATTCTCTGTATAAATTGGTTGCTCTGCACAGGCTAGTGATAGGCCAGAAAATCAGAGATTCCGAGAGGATTGGTGATAATCGGTAGTGAAAGAGGGGCTGCCGGCGGTGGAACTTGTATTTCAGGGGTTAGTTTTTTCTTTCTTTCTTTGGTGGTGATGACTATCAACCCAGAGATCGTGCTGATAACATGTTGCAAGAGAAAAGTATGTAGACTGTAAAAATTGTAACTCTTTTATTGATATAATGCTTTAAATATAAATTGATACAATCTATTACAATAACTGTCCCGATATAACATAGATTCTCTGTACCTATATCTAATATAATATGTATTTAAGTATGACAAGATACATACCAAAAATTACGAAAAATAAATCTCCTTAAACAAAAATAATTTTTGTGACTTTTAACATCTTTTGTTCTTATCAACTAAATTAGACTCGATCTACAAAACTTATTGGTGTATAATAATATGCATTTTATTCCTGTAGATGCAGAAATAAACGTCCCCTTATAGAAAGTGGTCAGAGACGATTCTTATAATCCTGCCTCCCAGACTATGGGTACGATCATTGGCGAGGAGAGCTACCGGCTCCTCCAGCTTGAGCCCTGATAAAGTTTTTAGGAAAAAAAAATTGTTATATTTGACTTAAAAAAAAAATATATATAAATATTTGATACCAAATTAAGTCTCGTAATATATTACGTAATTTCTTATTTTTGAAATTACTTCATGCGAGAATTTATTTTCTCTTCTATTTTACCTTTTAGTGACACCGCCCTCAGACAATAACCATTTATTTGTTCCACCTCACCAAAATTACACGAAATTTTTACAAACTTAAAGATTTAGTTCTTATACAAAGCACATATCTTTGACTTTGATCCTATTTTTGGTGTTTGCTCTACTCCCTCTACTTTTTCGAGTTTAAAGCTTCAAATTTTGGTGAGCTGTCTTTGTAAAATCCCTTATTTTTTTTCTTAGTTTACTATGATCAAATTTAACTATCTTGGTGAAGTAACTAAGACCATTCGAAAAAAAATATTGTACATTACACAATATTGCCGAGTTACAATTAGTCCAAGTAACAATTAATTTCTAATTCAACCACCGAGTACCACTTAAATGAATCAGATTCATCTTGAACTACATTCAATCTCACTTTTCAGATCATATGTACGGTTAGTGACTGAAGTTACTTTTTAATATTTTATCTTCTTTTAAGATGAATTCATTTCGTACGAGAACCTCCCCAAAATATGGACAATTCTCGGGTGAACTGAGATCATCCTCAACCCAACACAAATATACCCCCCAGCGTCCCCCCGCCTGCTGTACAGGACACGTGTTTCTTCTTTTTTCTTGAACAAGAGACTAAATTCACCTCGAATTCAGTTTACCCCGACCGTACCGCTAAAATATGTTTTACACTAATCTCAAATTCTCAACTCTCAAGTGGGAAATTAGTGTGAATATAGTATTGTGTTTTACACGGCAGAGAATACGCATCATTTTCATGCAGGGTGGGACCAACAAAACGATCATACACCGTTGAACGTCACAGCTTCAGATTAATGGCATCACAAAACTTCAGAAACCACCACCCACCACTCGTTTACTACTTCAATACGGTCAAAATCTCGTATTTAACTCCCCCCTGTTTTTTTTTTACAAAACTCCCCCCTCTGTTTTTGTCAGCACAGAACAACATCATGCTAGTAATGTTTACAAAAATTCTATACTGGATAAATTTAGAGTGTAGAAAACTTCTACGGTCCATATTCTTTTTGTAAATGAAATAATTCAACATTCTAATTGAGAAATTATCTTTTAAAAATAAAATAACTCAACACTCTAAAATTAAAAAATTTGATACTCTCTAGAACACCCATGCGTTTAACCTTCTCGGTCAATAATTCATAACCTTTTTTTTTGATAATATCTAGAGCCAAGTACATGGTTGCCATTTTTATTTTAGTATTTTCATTTTGGTCAGATAGCTACTAGAGCAAACGAGAGTGAGAGAGAGAAGAGGAAGAGAAGAGAAGAGAGATAGAAGAGTGTTTGTTTATACTGTTGTCTGTGCGGGTACAGTGGGTTTGTGTTAAACGAAGTGGAAGACAAAGTCGGCTTCTTTTACTCTTTTCTTTTTCGTTCTTCATTAGAAGCACCCTAAGCATTTCACTCTTTCTTCTTCTTCTTCGTTTTTCTCTTTGTTATCGTTTGTGGGTGTTTCTGAGAGGACTTGGATTTGTTGCTTTGTTGTTTAGATATCTAGCCTTGATCGCTTAAACCAAACAGAACAGGCTCAGAATTTCGGATAGGGGGCCTGCCATGTTGTTGTGAAACACAAACTTGGATTGGAGAATCAGCAAAGTTTTGATCTTTTTGGATTTTCAAGCATAAAGTTTTTATTTTTGATTTTTTGTTGGTTGGATTGGATTAGAGAGAGGAAGCTGTAATTTGGGTTAGATGGGGTGTTTTTCGTGCTTTGATTCTAAAGAGGAGGAGAAGCTGAATCCTGACAAGGACTGCGATGATCGGAAACAGGGTCAGCCGACGGTGTCTAATAACATTTCACGAATGCCGTCCGGTCAGTGTTTTGTTCTTCAACTTTGGAGACTAAAATATCAGTCTTTTGTTATGTTGGTGGTTTCCAATGTGTTGATGTTGCTCGATCTGATCTGGGTTTGTTTCTGATCATTGATTTTTTGTTTTGTTTGTGAGCTATATGATTTTGATTGGTTGCTGTGTAGTTGGACTAGCTAGGATCACTAGGTTGATGATTTGATATATATAGTTTTCATTTGTGTATGTGAGCTCTGAATTTGAGGGATTTTCTTTAGGTAGACCCCACCGGATTTTGACATAAGTTTGGTAAAGGGTGATGCTTTCTTATGTGAGAAATTGGATCTCATGATGGCTTTAGTTGATTGTTGTGACTGATCTGATTAGTATTCTGTGATGTCCGAACTCAGAGCTTTGAGAGTTTGAGGTAGTATAATTTTGGTAAAGAGATAGATGTTTGAGTCACTTGTGTTCCACTTTTGTTTACAATTATGGCTTTGACTTCTGTTACTTGCAAATGTGCTGTATCTTTCGAAGTTTCGTGGAGTTCTAAGATGGAAAATTAGGATACTTATGGTTATGCTCTAAATTCTATTATGATTGTTTTGTAGGACTAGACAAACTGAGATCAAGAAGCAATGGAGGGTCAAGAAGGGTGGATGTCGGGACCAAAATGCCTGATCCCAAAGATATGGTACCTGGGGGCCAGATTGCTGCCCAAACTTTCACGTTCCGTGAGCTTGCAGCTGCAACAAAGAATTTTAGGCAAGAGTCTTTCATAGGAGAAGGGGGATTTGGGCGTGTCTACAAAGGGAAGCTCGAGAGTACTGGCCAAGTAAATTCCTTTCTGTTGCATTGTCTCTCACTATATATAAGTTAAACAAATGAGGTGATAACAAAAGCAATTTCAGGCAATTTCTAGAAGAAACAGGAGTTAGATATCAAACAGTAGTTCAGATAAGTTTTTGAAGTAAAAAGTAGCTAATGTTCCAGGTCAAGACTTCATAATTAGACAATGAATATCGCCTAGGTTTCTTTTGTGGTTAAACTAACTAAAGTACCTTGGTTGGCCTATCAGTTTGCAGATTAGAAAAGTGCCAAACTAACTAAACACAGCCCCATTTGCTTAAAAAATCTTCACATGTATACAGTGATTTCATTAATTACCAGACATTAGTTGAGATGATCTTGCATTCTAACTTTGCTTTGTGGCTTTCATAGATTGTCGCTGTTAAGCAATTGGATAGGAATGGACTACAGGGTAATAGAGAATTTTTAGTAGAGGTTCTCATGCTCAGTCTTCTGCATCACACAAATCTTGTTAACCTGATTGGATATTGTGCGGACGGAGATCAAAGGCTTCTTGTTTATGAGTTTATGCCTTTAGGATCATTGGAAGATCACCTTCATGGTAACTTTTCCTTTTGCTGATCATGCATTTCTCTAATTGGCAATATAATCATGTCTGATAATGTTTCCTTACTAACTAATGTGTAGTAAACTAGTAATGATGGAGTCATTAATAGTGTTGAACATGTAACACGTTGAACATCTTCGCTTGCAAGAATGAGTTATACATATGATGCATGCTATGTCATATTGCTGTTTGAGGTCGTGTCTTGCTGTTTAATTCTTGGTAATATATATAAAAGAATAAGCTTTTGTTCTTGGGGTAATAAAGTTTGGTGACTAAAAACAGATTGTTCTCCATCTCTGTTTTCCCTTTTTATTGCTCCAGTTGTTTCCGCTCATAGTGCTTTTGCTGAATTGTATTCATTTTCCCAAATTATATTTGTGACTACAAAAGGTTAGGCCAAGCTAAGCACTATGGCGTGGTCGGATGAAATCGTACAATTCATATGCATGAGTTCCTATGCAAGAGATCATTTTAATAATTTATAACAGTAAATTAATTGTGTGCAGATGTTCCTCTGGATAGAGAAGTATTGGATTGGAACACTAGAATGAAGATAGCTGCTGGGGCAGCGAGAGGATTGGAATACCTACATGACAAGGCAAACCCTCCGGTTATCTACAGAGACTTCAAATCATCCAACATATTACTGGAAGAAGGATTTCACCCTAAGCTTTCAGATTTTGGGCTTGCGAAGCTTGGTCCCACAGGAGACAAGTCACATGTTTCTACCAGGGTTATGGGCACTTATGGTTATTGTGCTCCAGAGTATGCGATGACTGGACAATTGACAGTGAAGTCAGATGTCTACAGTTTTGGGGTGGTGTTTTTGGAGCTGATTACTGGACGTAAAGCCATTGATAGCACCAGACCTCATGGAGAACAGAACCTCGTGACATGGGTAATTGTTTTTTGCCGTAGTATATTTACCTATAACTTCTTGCTCTGCAAGGTTTGTGACTCTGACAAATGTCCTTTCAAGATAATGAGCAGTGTTGTGTGTACAGGCACGTCCCTTGTTCAATGATCGAAGGAAGTTTTCAAAATTGGCTGATCCAAGACTGCAGGGGCGGTATCCAATGCGGGGTCTCTACCAAGCTCTTGCAGTGGCTTCCATGTGCATCCAGGAACAGGCGGCCATACGCCCTCTGATTGGGGATGTGGTTACTGCTCTATCTTATTTGGCCAACCAGGCATATGACCCTACTGCAGCATCAGGGCATGGCCATAGAAGTTCTGGAGAAAAGGATAGAGGTGGAAGGATATTGAGGAATGAGGAAGGGACTGGTTCTGGACGCAAATGGCCAGATTTGGATGGTGGCTCGGAGAAGGATGATTCCCCAAAGGAAACAGCAAGAATGTTAAACCGGGATTTGGATAGAGAACGGGCTGTTGCTGAGGCCAAGATGTGGGGTGAGAATTGGCGAGAAAAAAGAAGGCAGAGTGCACAGGGCAGTTTTGACGGCACAAGCTTGTAGTCTACCTTCATTCAATTCCTCCCTTCGAAGATTCTACTGAGAATCTGTGTTGTTACTTTCTTCTGGGTGCTCAATGTAAGGGAGTTGGTGTACCCCGGAGTCCCCGACAAATGTGTTGTAATTTAACCCTTTCTTTTCTTTGCCTTCGATCCAAAATGAACAAGGAAGAAACCATAAAGGGAAAGAGTAGAGTTAGAACACAAGAACAGAACGTTTTGAAATTTTTTGTGAGTAAACACGTCTGGATAATGCAGCATTATCCTTCTGTTTTATACTCTCTTTGTACTTGTAGTGTTCTTGGAAATGAACAAAAAAAAAAAAACAGAATCACTCGTCTGCTTAATCTGCGAAAGTTCTAGTGTTTGGGAGTACAAAAAACTCCTCAGTTTTGAGTGTTGGATAATTTTTGCGGTCTTCACTTTTAGACAAATGAAGTGATCTAACGTTTCAAAATTGGGAAGTTTTGGTATTCTACTCGGGAGTACCCCTGGATGATCTATGGTCCTTTATGTTTGCATTACCAAAACAGCTTTGCATTGATTAATATCCTCGTATGAACTTCAATAAGTTCAATTCTCAACTTAATCGTCACTTCTTAGGAATCAGTGTGTTTCGTCTTAGCTTTTGGATCACTTGTAGGGTGCAGCATAAGAACTCTAAATTTATCAGATAAATTGTATCTGATAAATTTAGAGCGTACTTCTCCTAATCCGTCTTAGCTGGTTTTGCAATTCTTTCCAGCTAGCTCAATCTGTTTTTCTTGAATAAAAAATTAATCATTGGTAGCTTTGTTTTTCTTGGGAGCAAGACATTCATATTATCAAAGATTTGACTTCCGGGGGATGATAATAGAACGTACACATGCAGAAGACTAGACGAAAAGGTACAGTTGTTTATACAACCAACCAACCAACTAATCTGCACAAATTAAAATGGCCCAAACTCACATCATCCTTGTTAACATCAAGCTATTATATGAAACGAAAAAGACACAGATGCAAAATGGATACGGCATTGGTCACACTACTAGTTAATTAACGATCATACAAGAGAAAATATAGCTTTCTTTGTTTCCATTCCTAGTTATATAGCCAGCACAAAATTATACAGGAAGAGCAGAGAGATAAATGAGATAGTTAAAGCCAGAAGAGGAGGAGTACTCTTGGCCTGAAAGAGCCTGCTAGAAGCCATTGTCGACGTAACAGTTGCACTTTGCATGTTGTTGAACAACATCACACTGCGCATGATGCATCATCTGTTTTGAGTTGGAGCTCTCCCTTTGTATTCACCACCACCACCACCACGCACTTGGCATGTTGTTCTTCACCTTCATGCTCCTCCTCCTTCTTCACATCTTTATTGTCGACGACGACTTCATCTCCTACTTTCGCATTAACCGGATGAACCGTGCTTAGGATCACAACTGCCGGAAGCTTCTTCTCTTGGTCGTCCATGACGTGTTTGTGGTTTCTATAGATGGCGTAGAGCAGCATCTGAAGGAGTCCCAGTATGAAACCCAACACATTTGGAAGCTATAAACAACAAAATAATTTAGTGAGAATTAGAGTAATTATATTATAAAGGTATGTAAGTATATATATAATGAGTATTATTTACTACTTACCGCAATGCATATGTCCTTGAGCAAGAGTCCATAGGCAAACCACATCATTGCACTCAAAGTAAGGAAAAACGATAAATTGAAAGGCATAAACTCAACACTCTTCGTGCGGATCACCTGTGCCTACATTTACAAAGGAGCAAAATAGTGCAAAAGATTAATTAGTGTATTAAAAAAGTGATATTAATTGGTATTATTAACATGAAAATTCCCTCGCTTACCTAATCATCCTAATGCAATTTTTTTTATTATAAAATTTGAAAACCTAATCATCTTGGTGATTGAGAGGACTCACCACAATACTCAAGGGCGCTGCAAAAACACAAACCGAAATAGCAACATTAACCCATCCAAGAACAGTGACTTGGGATTGGTCATGAACTGCGTAGTGTACAACGGCAATGATCAATGAGAAGAGTCCCAAGTTCACAAGCCCGATTAACCTGATAGTATTTTTCTGCACCAAAGCAAATTAATTATTAGAGCATGACTAATTATTTAACAAGAAAATTAAGTTATTGAAATCTTAAGAATTTATAAGGGCCAATTAATCAATTAGTTTACTTAATTTAGGTAACATGCGTACGTACCCTGGAAGCGTGTGTTGCATAAACAAGGAACATGGAGATGTAGAGAGTCTCTATGACACTTCCGAAGATGTTGATTGTGATGAGAAGCATGGCATTCTGCTTCAGCATGGCATAGTAGAGCCAAAGCGTGGCACTAAACAGTGCCACCAGATATGGCACCGATTGGAAACCTTCAGTAGATTTCTTTTTGTAAATCCGGTAAAATGTTGTCCTGCAATAAAAATTAAAAGTAAACAAAGTACGTGGATTAATTTGTTCCCTACTATATCTCATGCATGCATCATCTCGTTTCATTGTGAAACCTCACAAGAATACTTACACCGGAGCCAAGTAAACCATGAAGGAGATCAGATTACCTGCCATCGAAACAAATCGTACAAATTAATAAGTATTGATATATCATACATCTGATCGATCCAGTTAATGAAAACTACCAAAAACCATTCGGGAATAATCTATTGTATGGAACTAATGGAAGGTTGATCACAAATAGCAGCAATGACCTTCAGATTAATACATAAAGAACTTAACCATAAATGAACCAGAAATTTAGACAATGACAACTAACCAACTTGCTGTAAAACTATTTTGTTTATGTATGTGTATACTATAAATATATTTTTGTTTCGGACAGCAGCTAGTAAATTTCAGATGATGTTTCTCGATCGATCACGTAAAGGGAGGAAGATACTGGAATATGGCCAAGACGATGACCACGATTACAAAATAAAGTGCGGGGCAACTGAGTGCTAAAGCTCTGTGGCACTGTGACTCATAACTCAGAGAGCTAGCTAGCAACATGACAATAACAAACTTGAGTATATGCGACAATCAACCCATAAATTCGTATGAGCAAAAACCAAAACGACACATGCATCATCGTTCATTTTGTCATAACCAATCGATCATTTTGGTGCAACTTAGCTAGCCAGATCACTGATCTCGATCATGTTGTAATCGAGCTCTCAAGTAAATTCTACAACATGTATATATATGGATGGATACGTATTTACCTAGGATGCCAAATGCAAATGCCCAAGGGTGGTGACTGTCTGCTGTTGCAGCCATTTCTGGATTCCTAGTAAGAATTCGAAAGGGTAAGCTCGCTTAACTCTAAAGAAGAACAGAGAGAACAATCAAAGAGCTCGAAAGAAGGTAGGAGGTATAACCGAAGGGACTCAGGTGCTGAGAAACCCTAGCTCTCTCTCTCTCTCTCTCTCTCTCTCTCTCTCTCTCAAAGTTTGTTTATCATGGAAAAAAATGAAACGCTGGGATGGTTCATAAGTTGACGCAGCTCCCTCTTTATATACACGCATAAAGGTGTGAATCAAGTATAGAGAAAACAAAGGGATGCAATATGTGCGTATCGAATTCATTCTACTCGCATGACAGATTGACAGATGGAAGATTAGTAGGTAGTGTACCATAAACTCATTCCATCTCCAAAACCAAAACTCATTCCCCATCACCGTGCGTGAAAACTTAAGCTTCACAGCACTCACCACACACTAATGTGATAGCGAAACTTGATAATGATGATTAAGGTAAATAGGTAATGTACTAATCCCAATCAGGGGTCCGTTTCTAAACTAATCATTAACTAATTAGTAGCATGCATGTATTCCACGCTCCTGAGTAATGAGTGGAGCTTGGCTACAATACGTAATGAGATTTTTTACGTTACTCTCACACAGACCGCAAAGGTGTCCAGACGGAGCGGATTAATTCACGTGACATGGAGGGCTTCTCCAAACACAGTCTTCGTTCTCCTACAGCCGTTTAAAGACGCCTCGCCGCGTCAGCCCTAGTTGTCATTCCTGTGTTCGGACACAGTGTTTGTTTGGTTGCAGAGAAAGCTACGATTCAATTCCGTTAGGTTTTGTTTGGTAGTGAAAAATAGTGCTACCTAAGCTATGCAGCTTACACTTCACTGTTATGCAATAGTTCGAAGGTGTCGTGTGCACCTGTAACCACACTAGCTAGGCTAATGACTTGTTTTCTTTTCGTTTAATTTCTTGATCGAGATCGAAAAATAGAGACCCTCATTTTATTTTACTTTTCTCACTTTCTTCTTCTTCGAATTCTTTTTTCGCAGTTATAAGCTTGGAGACAAACAACAATCATGTTGTTGAATATCCTTGGCGTTATATGTATATATATTTTTTGGAGTTTTGGAAATGGGAAATGCTACGTGGAGAGACTGTGACTTTTTTCATGTGTGATCTGATGGGCGTTTGTTTTCTTTTCGTGGTGTATACAATGTATTTTTTTGGTTTGCTTTTCCTTGCAAAAATATACAAATAAATTTAGGTGAATATGTGTCCGTTGCTTTAATTTTTGTGATGTCATATGATCAGCTTATATACCTGAAATGATTTATGCTCTTTATATCGGGTCGATGATTGCATGAGATCGAGGGAAACCAATAATGCAGTGACGTAGACACATGCATTCAATCAAATTTGCCATTTGTCACCAGTTCACAGGTTCTTCCAATTTCAATCAAATATGACGACCGGTTTTCCGATTGGGCAATGCAGACCAGGTAGCTAGCTAGCTCGATCTCGATCCTTATAGGAGCTGAGAGCGATTAAAGATGACAAAGCCTAAAGCTAGGGCAATATCGATCAGGGATGGCAAATTTGATCTTGAATTTGTGATGTACGTTGGCCAATATAGTTTGCATATATCTCATGCTATTTAATGAGTTTGGTAGCCAGCATTGTTAATCATGGTGGATATTTTGTACCCAGTCAATTGTTGTTGAAAATTGCAAGCCTGGTATAAACAAACTCTTGATGTTTCGCTAGATTATCTCACATGTTCCGGGAGGGAAACATATGGAATAATCGAATAGGTGTGCATCAGCTATTTCTGGATCATCAGCCTAGCCATCTAGTTTTGTTTAGTGGGACTAGCTCTCCTCCTTAGATTCTTTATCATCGTCCTAAATTTCATTTTCATTACAATTAATATCTCATACTTTGTGATGCAACTCTTTGCTTCCGTTTTTAATACACCGTTAGGTAGGGTAGCTTATGCCTTAATCTACCTCATGGTCTGCCAAAAATAAAGATGATATATACATGAATTGGCATGGTTGGTTGAAGAGAAAGTTGGAATGAATTAGTATAATGCAATGTTCAGTTACAACTTACAACAATAGCTCTTTTTAGTTCATTGTATAAACGAGCTTGAGGACCATGCCAAAATGTCTCTATGCCATAAACAAAAGGCTCACCAACACGTCGCGGCATTCTTTGCTCACTATATATCTAGCTAGTATTACTACGCGAATAATTTTGGACAACTCAAATTTAAGTACGTAAGGGCTATTTTCATTTATATATAATCAATATATCGATGAAAGAAAGAATTATTACATAAAGATGTATCACTTTCCCCACACACTGTATTTGATTCATAAATGATTGGGGATTCAGTTTTTGTTATCTGACCATCATCAAAAAGCTCTCGCATTTCCTCCCAAAAAGAGAAGACTGACATGCAGATTGGAAACGTTGAGAATATTAATTTGCATTGCCATGATATATATTATTTCGTCTCCGTATGTATGTGATCATGTCAAACTTTGCTATATGGTGCAAAGATTATCTCATAAATGTATGAACCATTAATGCAGATGGAGGAAGCTGGTCTCTTACATGCATTATACGTCATTGCGCGTTTACGACATTTCATCTCAGAACGATTTTGGAGTCGAAAAGAAAACTCTGGATATGTTTTTGTGGTAATGGTGCGTTACCAATTTGCCATTTCTTTTTGCATTATTGGCTAGAGTCAGTTCACCTTGTCATAGCAAGCTAGGCAAAGCTAACAAAGCGAGATAAGGACAAAGGTTGAAGATGACGATCGTGTCGATCTATCTAGCTTAGCTATCTCGAGGAACAGGGGAAAGCCAATCTTCTTTGAGCTTTTCATCATGTTGATGTCAAATTAATTATCAAGATTAACGTACATTACGAAAAATTAATTTGAATTAGGAAGAAAACCAATAGGTGCATGCGTGCGTGTGGTTTTTGTGAGCAACAGTAGGTACGTTGGTACGTATCTTGCTCAGCCAATTATGAGCTAACGACGTTGATCGATGTACGTACATAGTCGATCATTGGTTTCATTTACGTGCAGTGCAAGAAGCTAGCTAGATTCTCCTTCCCTAATTACGTCCATGATTACATGTCATCGTTCCATAATTCCATTACGTGCGTATTGGGCTTTTGGCACCATATTACTCTCTTTGATTTCATCTCACCCTTAGCTAGGTTTCTAAATCGATCAGCCTACAATTTTAGAAAAGTAATATAT
Organism: Geum urbanum; assembly: GCA_946800695.1. NCBI lineage: Eukaryota > Viridiplantae > Streptophyta > Magnoliopsida > Rosales > Rosaceae > Geum > Geum urbanum. The sequence goes on from OX327003.1 coordinate 63,129,488, forward strand.
ACCATACACATCATACTTGAGGAAACCCATTAACAAACTTTATTCTCAAAGCACTTGAGATTAATTCACATTTCCGTACACAACTCTCTTTCCCAATCAGTAGAGATCGAAATAATTAACAAATGTTAGGAGTGTATATTGTTTATTTACTTTAAAAGTTTACAACAAATGGTTCTATGGTGTAGTGGTTAGCACTCTGGACTTTGAATCCAGCGACCTGGGTTCGACTCCCGGTAGGACCTCTTTATCATAATCCAGCTTCACTCTTTTTTTTTGACTGTTGGATTGTCGCCTTCATTATCCTTCAATTCATTTCGTCTCTCATCTTCAGACTTGAGCTGGTCACTACTTGCAGAGATGGAGAATTACACAACCCTAAAAATCGAACAGAAAAATCCTAACTCCGCCGTGTTCTACCTCTACCTCAACCGCTCTAGCCACCGCAACGCGCTATCACTCGATTTCTTCACCGAATTCCCCAGAGCTCTCTCCGCCCTAGACCAAAACCCTAACGCCAACGTCATCGTCCTCGCCGCCGCCGGCAGCCACTTCTGCGCCGGAATCGACCTCTCCACCCTCTCCTCCATCGCCGCCGACTCCGTCTCCTCCGACCTCGGCCGCGCCGGCGAGAGGCTCCGTCGGCGGATCAAGTGGATGCAGGACGCCATCACCGCGATCGAGCGGTGCCGGAAGCCGGTCATCGCCGCTGTCCACGGCGCCTGCATAGGCGGCGGAATCGACATCGTGACGGCCTGTGACGTCAGGTACTGTAGCGGCGACGCGTTCTTCTCGGTCAAAGAGGTCGACCTGGCGATCACCGCCGACCTCGGGACGCTGCAGCGGCTGCCGAGCATCGTCGGGTACGGCCATGCTCTCGAGCTCGCGTTGACGGGTCGGACCTTCTCGGGTTCGGAGGCCAAGGAGTTGGGCCTGGTCTCCAAAGTGTTCGGGTCCAAGCAGGAATTAGAGAGCGGCGTACGACTCGTCGCTGAGGGTAACTCGGTCATTTCAACATTCCTTAGTTAAGTTTATTAAAGCGAGACTAATATAAATGTTTGCAGGCATTGCTATAAAGTCGCCGCTTGCCGTGACCGGAACGAAAGCGGTGTTGCAGAGGAGCAGGGAGCTGAATGTGGAACAAGGGCTGGACTATGTCGCGACGTGGAATTCGGCAATGCTGTTATCGGATGATTTGACGGAGGCGGTGTCGGCTTATACTCAGAAAAGAAAGGCTGTGTTTGCCAAGCTGTGAATCATATTTGTATGCATGCATTTCACTCAAGTCTCCTTGTTTTATAGTTATATAATACGTTCATCCTAATGCGAAGCTTAGTGGTTTTAATGTGTGAGATTGTTCTTGTAATTAATTAGCTGTTGGATGGTGTTTTATGTATAAGTAGTATAGCTTAATGTTGCTTTCCAGACCTACCAAATATTCTCACAGGTGATATTTCACATTTGTACCCGGTAGAGTGCTAGGTTTAAACTCCATTAGCGTCTCCTGGATCACATAATGTTTCAATTTATAAGCTTTCTAACCACCAACACTAAATATGTTAATAAATTTGGATTATTAACTTCTGTATATCTCGAGGAGCTAAACATAGAACGAATGAGCTGGGAGATTGCATACGTATGATTTATCCGAGTTGTAGACTTCGAGATTGCAAAAAATAGAAACCGCAATCAATCCCAAATATTTAGGACTTAAAAACACAAAAAACAAAGGAGATATGGTCCGCAGACAGCTGGTGCACCAAATTAAGGCATCATTGAAATAGAAAATTCTACGTTGACCGTCTCTAGTTCGTAGGTCTTTCCTTACTCTATTTTGAACATTGTGTTTCAATCATATTCGTTGGCAATGGCATTTGTACGTGTTTAAATACCCAATATCAGTATCCATGGAGGATGTCCCAAGCTTTCTGTGTTCTAATTCCCACTCGTTTCCTTTTGAATTCCAAAACTTGCAGTTTGCAGCTCTGCAAATTGCAAGGCCAAAATAGCTCTGGCTCTCGAGGCTGTGCATGTCTTCGACGATCCCAATCTCGACCAGGTCCAAGAAATCAATGCCGCATTGGCCCTCATCGATGCTCCATGGTCGCCACGAGGTCCTATAGTCAAACCATATATGCTCGTGTCTCTCACTTTTAGCCACATTATGTTTTGGGATGAATGTCTTTGGTTTTTTGTGAGTGGGTGTGACTGATCATGGTGAAGGCAAAGAAGCAAAATGTGGATTCAGATGGCCGAAATTCGCGGTGATAGGACACAGAGGCTGCGGAATGAACATGTTGCAGTCCTCTGATAACAGAGTGAAATGCATCAAAGATAACTCCATCCGCTCCTTCAACTCAACTGCTCAATTCCCAATTGATTTCATTGAGTTTGATGTTCAGGTGAGCAACATTGTCTTCTTAATGAGCCGCACTACATATTGTGCCTCTCTGTCCTTTTCCCTTCAGTATCATTTTCGTTCACAACATCTATTTTCGTATAGGTGACCAGAGATGATTATCCAGTCATTTTCCATGACAACTTTATCGCCACCGAGGAGAATGTTAGCTCAATAAGTCTCAAAAAACTTTGCGTTCTGCTTTTGTAGTGGAACTCTGAGTGAGCAATGAGAATATATTTACCTGACTCCTTATTTGGTTCCAGGGTGTTTTCGTTGAGAAAAGAGTTACAGATATTACTTTGCTGGAATTTCTTTCCTATGGACCCCAGAAAGAGCTGGGAGAGGTCTTCATCAATGTTAATATTTGAATTGTTAACCTTTTCCAATGTCAATGTTATGTTATAAGAAGCTAGTACATTCTTCAGGTGGGGATCCCTCTATTTCGAAAGACGAAAGAGGGGACAATTTTTGAGTGGAAGGTAGATATACTTTTCTCATATCTGTGCTTCGTCTTGACTTGTTTTTACAGCTGGCTGGGAATCTCGACAAGGACTTATCAAAATTGCCTAAAGGCTGTAAAGTCACACATCTGCCCAGTTCTGGCCGGGTAAACTACACAGGTTTGAGTGAATCGCAACTCTCCGCTTTGGCGTTCCTCAAGAAAGTGGAAGCCGATACCGGTGTGCTACCCCCTCCCACCCTTCTATGATTATTGATCGAGCTTCTCTTATTTTTGATATTACTTCATTTCTGCACTTTGTTTACGGTTTCGCAATCTCATCCATTTATCTAACATTTACAATTTCAAACAATCAGGTCACTACCCCTTTAAGGGCACGAGCAATATTCCTTGTGAAGTCTGTTTCAACACGACACACTTAAGTGAGGGTTGCCCTCACCATCATTCGGTTCCACTGGATGCAGAACTTGCACCCCATTATGAAATAGTTTGCATGACATGCTACTCAAGTAGGCATCCTCTTGAGCATGTTAGAAGGATGGTTTTTCTCATGTCATGTGGCCACAAGCACTCGAGTAGGAATTGTCCAATGCTCAATATGAAAGGCTTTCTATGTCCTGCCTATGAACAAGTCAAACGATAGTTGCAGCAACAGTTAGAGCACCTGCACCGGTCAGCACCTGGTGCTGCTCGTGCAGGCTGCTCGTGCTCTCGAGCGAGCAATTTTTGCTTGTGCAGCTGCTTTTTCAACGCGGTCAACGTGTTATTTCTGGTCGGGCCCGCCATTTCTCGCCTCTGCTCATGCTACCGGAGAACACCAGTGCAGGTGCTCTTATGTGAATGAGTTCGATCTGTGCATATGCATGTTCCTCGGACGTACGCGTACTCTAGTTTATGTCATTGTCCATGGCCTCTCTGCTAATGTAATGTTGCTGGTTGTATCTAATATAGGTGACATCTCTCGATCTCCTCCTTTGTTCACAATTTCGAATCACTTTTCTTTTCTTTTTCCAATCTTACCGTGCATATCAACTTGTTTGAACAATATTCATCGAGACAGGAGTCAACTTCAACCAAAAAAAAGAAAACATTCAAAAAGAAAAGAAAACATTCATATCAGTCGGATTCAATAGTATATCTCGGTAACCCATTTGGAAGGGTTTATAACATCATTGCTGAGATTTCTGACGCATAATCCATTTCAAATGAAGTCTTTATTGTTGTTGAAGCAAACAAGAATGAACCTTATTAAAAAATTTAAGTGCGTGTTACGTCATGAGCTAGGGCAAGAGCAGATGCTATCCAACAATTGTTGGAACTTGATATTATACTAAAACGTGCTACAACATGCCGCAATCGATTTCCTCTTCTTGGCCAAAGTTTCAAAGTCACTGATAGGAGGTTCCGGATATCTAATCATTTTCAATCCCTGATGAGCATTTTCACTTAATCGTAAGGGAAATGATTTTCAGCCTAAAAGACTTAAGATATTGGGGTTAAAAATGATTTTCAGCCTAAATTTTATTTCCATGTTATTATAAAATTTAATGTATTATTATAGAACTTATATATGATATATTTAAAAAGACAATCTTATTCATCGTACATCTAATGGTTATTATTTTTTTAAATTTTTTTTTTTATTTTCTTCTTTCTTGTCATCCTCCTTTCTTCTTCAATTTTTTTTTTAAAAAAATCATATATATTATGAGATTAAAATCATATCAACTCAGTTTTAGTTCTTTATCAATCTTTAGATTGCTCAAACTTAGCATTCAAGTTGCAAAAATAAGCTTTGTGAAAGAGATAATTATTCAAACACTTACAAATCAAATATGAACCAGACCTAAAAATTAACATGTAAATAACTTAAATTATCCTTATATAAGTCCAGTATTGAAATTCCACGCATAAAATTTTAAAGACCTCCATGGAAACTCATGCAAAGCAAAAGGAACACCATTGAAGAACTACTCCACTAAGCATTAAATTTTGGCGTTATTAAATTAGGACTATAATAATTAAGAACTTTTGTGATGCACTATAAATGAAATTATAGTTTAGAGATATTTATGATTATTTATTTAGGAATAACAATTAATATTGGCAGGAAAAGAAATATAATGAAGTATCTAATATATATTTATATATAATAAACTTCTTCGATTCAATCTTCATTGATGATATTTCAATTAAAGATTAACAGGTTTAAGTTTTATGTCTCTCCCTTGTATTTTACCATTTCATTAATTGAGGCCTAAGGGTAGCCGAAAACCCTTTTTTTAAAAAAAAAAAAATTATATTCCAATCAGAGAGATGCTAATTATGGAAAGTCATTTACTTTTGAGGGAAATTCATTTTTGAATTAAATGTTGAGTTAAACAATTTATCTTTGCTTTTGAATTAAAAATTTCAATCATAATTATAATTAAACAGAATTATAAAATGTAATAAATAGGATTCCATAACTATCATTGAATATTTATATCTTTTAATTTGCAAGGATTGATTTATTATAATTAAGATTCTATATTTAGTTATACTTAGACATTTATTATATATTTTGAGATTTTTCAATAAACTTTATAGTTTAATTTTAATTAGGTAATTAAATTACTAAATTAATTGAATAATTGATAGTTGTTAGATGCGCAATGATAACACTACCACATTTCTTCCCATTGCCCATGAAATGGGAAAACAAAGGCCGACGATATCATATATCGTCGACAATAATAGGCATTACCGACGACATATTCAATCGCCGGCAATAGTTCTGTCTCATCGCCGGCAATGATATTATTGCCGACGAGTCGTCGGTAATAGCTTTCTCGTCGCCGGAAATAATGTGTAGTATTGCCGGCGATGTTTTGGCTGGAATACCGAAGATATAATCTCCCTATAACCGACGATTTAATGAATCGTCGGTAATAACTCTTATATCAGATCTACTCTGCACCAACTCATTCATTTTACAAAAATCCGGTAAGAAAAAAGGAAAACACTCTGAAATCGTTGGGTATTGTCAAAAGGCGTCCAAAACCCGCTCGTGAAGCTATATAGCTAGGTACGTATGTATATATATGTGGATCGATGTATATGTGTGTTGATTTAATTAGATATATGTGTTGATTTAGAGTTGAGATTAATGGTTTGATATGCAAATAGAGTTGATATATTGTTGATTTTGAGTGATTGACAGATGATTTTGAGTTGATTTGAGATGATTTCGATGAAAATATGCTTGTGTATATATATATATGTATATAAATTTATTTTGTGATTAATTGTTAATATGTATATATATATATACATGTAAATTTGTAATTGGGAATTGTTGGTATATGTATATTTTTTTATATGCATGGGTTAACTTTTGTTCAGGGAGATATATATATATATATATAGATGAAGAATTAATTAAATTAGTGTAGCTAGTTTAATGATAGATATATATATATATATATAGATGCATGCATGTAATGATGATTTTTTAATTAATTAGTAGTGAATGTATATACATAAATATATAGTACTGTTAGAATTTTCAGGATGGACAAAAGTTGGATGAGCCTTGAAAGATGGGATGTGAGATATCACCATGGAATTAAGAGTTTTGTGGATTTTGTGAAGGCTAATTGTGGAGACACTACACTTCATTATTGCCCGTGTAAAGAATGTAAGTGTCGCAGTGATCGATTTCGTTTTTCCATTGATAAAGTCCAGAAGCACCTGAGTAAATACGGGTTTTGGGATAAGTACATTTGTTGGATTTATCACGGTGAAACATCGTTAGCAGGTCCGCATGATCATGGACAATTTGCTGAGAGGGCCAGTCCATCCTATGATCCAACAACGATGTTGATCAATGATATGTTTCCTCATGAAAGCGGTGTATTTTCTGATGAAGCACCAAATGTCCCTCCCGTCGTTGATGGTTTCTCCCATATTGAGCCAGTAGAGCCATTACCAGGAGCTCATGTCAACAAAAGTGGTATAGACAAGTACAACAACCTGATTGCATTGCAACAGACTCCATTGTACGACGGTTGTATTAAGAATGTTCTTGGAAGTGTCATGGGAGTGATGCAGCTCAAAATGGAGAACAAAATGACTGTCAAAGCTGTTGATTCTTGGCTGAAGTGGACTGCTTCGCTACTGCCACCCGGTCATCGCCTTCCTACCACTCATCATAAGGTGCGACATATCCTGAAAGATCTTGGGCTTTCCTACATCAAAATCCATGCATGCAGATATGATTGTATTCTCTTCTGGGGGAAGGATCTTGAAGACCTTGAAGCATGCCCGGTATGTTTTACATAAAGGTATAAGTTGACTCCTGCAGGCAACAAGAAAGCTGTGAAGATACTTTGATATTTCTCACTGATTGATAGGCTGGAGTGGTTGTTTATGTGTGCTTTCACGGTTGAAGCTATGAGATGGTAGGCTGAGAGGAATTTGCCTGACGATGACACCCTTATACACCCTGCCGACGGAGAGGCTTGGAAGCATATGGTCAGGGAGTTTGATCATTTTGCAACAGAGGTCCGAAATGTTTGGCTAGGGCTCTCATCTGACGGATTCAACCCTTTTGGCAACATGAGTTTTCAATACAGTATATGACCAATTATTTTAGTACCGTACAACATTCCACCATGAATGTGCATGAAGAAGGAATACAATATGCTCACTCTGTTAATTCCAGGCTCGGATTATCCAGGAAAGTGTCTCGATGTGTATTTGAGGCCTTTTATTGAGGAGCTTAAGTACCTGAGTGAGTGTGGCCACCCCACTTACGATAGGTTCAAAAATGTGATGTTCCAGATCCATGCCATGCTTGTTGGCACCATCAGTGATTTTCCTGCCCGCGGTATGTTGTCGGGCAACGTTACCAGGGGTTACAGGGCTTGTTCAGAGTGCATGATTGTTGATTGTTGCAGTCCTCATTGCAGTAAAATTATTCAGATGCGTCACCGTTGTTGGCTTCCAGATGATCACCCATTTAGGCAGAATCAAGACGCTTTTGATAAGACTGTGGAAACCGGTGTGGCACCTAGGCGATGGACAGGGGATGAAATTTTGGAAGTGCTGAATGAATATGATTTTGGCCAGCTGAGCAATCATCCTGAGATAGTATCGTCAATTCCAGACAAGCCCGAACGGTATAAGTTTTGGATACACAAGAGCATATTCTGGGAACTCCCGTACTGGCCCAGGTTGCCTATCAGACACTACCTAGATGTCATGCACATAGAGAAGAATGTGTGTGAAAGTGTGGTGGGCACAGTTCTGAATTGGGAGTGGAAAACAAAATACATCTCTAAGGCACGCATTGATCTGAAAGCTATGGGACTGCGGAAACATTTGTGGTTAAGAGATGGTAAGAAAAAAATGCCCCAAGCTCCTTACACCGTCAAGTCGAACCAGAAGCATGAAATTTTTGGGTGGATGAGTAATGTTAGGTATTCTTATGGCTATGCAGGAAATTAATATAATTATTGCTTATAGCTATATGCAAGAAATATAATTGTTGCTTATGGCTATATATGCAGGTATCCTTATGGCTATGCAGGAAATATAAGCAAGTGTGTTAACTTCCGGGATAATAAGATGTACGGATTAAAGAGTCATGACTGCCATGTACTACTTCAACGCATTTTCCCTATTTTCATTCGAGGGTACCTGCCCAAAGAGGTGGTGGAGCCGTTGGTGGCCTTGTCAAGATTCTTTCAGAAGTTATGCACCAGAGAAGTTAAAAAATCAGACCTCAGGGAGATGCAAGATGACATCATTTTTATCATATGCAAACTTGAGAGGATATTTTCCCCAAATTTTTTCGACATCATGCCTCACCTGATGATCCATATTCCCAAACAATTGTTGCTTACCGGTCCGGTACACTATACTTGGATGTATCCCATGGAAAGGTACAAATGATTCATACATTTTGTTTTGCCTCTATTTTTATATGTAAATTCTTATTTTTTTAAGTATCATAACATGCACTTGTTAACTTGTAGACAATTGGGAGACTACAAGGACTATGTGAAGAATAAATCTGCACCTGAAGAGTGTATCGTTGAAGCATATATTGCGCACGAGTGTGTAACGTACACCAACTTCTATTTGGGAGCGCTGGAGGACTCCCAACAACATATGCCGATAGATGAACCCAATTTCAACCTTTCTATCATCTCCAATGACGTGGTAGTACATGGAAGTTTGCCAAAGTCGTACAAGTTGGATGAAAATGAGGTAGCCATTGCCCACTAGTCGGTACTGATTAACTGTCCAGAAGTTCAATATTGGAAAAACTATCATCTTCACTGCCCTGCTATTGCCGGTGATGTTGATTACCACAACAAGACGTTTGCAAACTACTTTAGTCAATGGGTAAAGGTATATGTGTATATATATATTATATCCTTATATAGCATGTGTGTACGTACGTGTGGTTTTCTTTTTCTATGTTCATAATTTCTTGTGTACGTGGTTTCTTATCTTTTTTAGATGAACCATGTAGCAAATGATGGTTACCCAGAGTGGTCAAACGAATTGAGGCTCTTGGCGATGAAGCCGATAGCTTCAAAAGTTTACTCGATGTGTCAGGTCAATGGCGTGCAATTTATATGTGAAAATAGAGACGACCGACTGAAAACACAGAATTGTGAGGTGATGGTCCATAATGGGCAGGATGGCGTTGACTATTACGGTGTTCTTCATTCAGTTGTTGAACTAATTTATGGGAACCGCATGAAAGTGCACTTGTTCATGTGTAGATGGTTTGATACTAGCCCGGAGAACACAAGGACCGATCAGTACGGAATATTTTCGGTGAATACTGCTACAAGCTGGTATAAAGAAGACCCTTTTGTTCTTGCCACATCAGTAAAACAAGTGTTTTACCTTGACGATCTTATGAACAAAGTCCCGTGGAAGGTGGTTAACCGTGTTGATCATAGAAACATATACAGTGCTGCCACACTTGGTGAGACCGCAGATGATGAAGAAGTTACTGCATACCAAGAGCCGAACGCTTTTAACATTCCGGAATCCTCTATGATTCGCCTTAATAATGTGAGATCGGGGAGTGTGGTTCGAATTACTGGAGCAGAACTTCTTGATGTAAATCCAACTGAAGTAGACGATGATTCAGATGACGAGGAGCGGCACATATTGCCAGATGTTACCTATGAAACCAAGTCAGACTCAAGTGATGAAGATGATTATGATTATCATCCTTAGTACGTTAATGATGTACGTATTTTAGTATATATAAATGTGCATGTATGCTTTTTATGACCGACGAGTCAGAAATACTATCACCGAAATAGAAGAACTTGCACAGCTTCGTAATTAAATTACAAAAAGGTGGCCAACGTCATATCGATCAGCCACATCAGTGTTTATACTACATTAGACTTGAAATGGAAAATGGACACAGAGCCTTCGTCGATAAGGGCGTTATTTGTTGCCGGAATTTGGGAATCACTCCATCACCGACGAGTTGCTTATTAACTCGTCGGTGATAGTATTACCGACGAGTTAATGCAAATCGTCAGTGATAACCCACTTTAAATTCTAGCCCGAGACGGGGCATAAGCCATTTCTTCAAACTCCCCAAAAAAAAACCCTAAATTCCTCCCCTCTGCCTCTCGCCGCCGACCCTGCCCAAATCACTTCCCTTAGCCTCCCCTCTCCCCTCCCCTCCTCCCCTCTCCCCTCTCCCCTCTCCCATCTCCCCCCCCCCCCAAAAAAGCCCAAATCTCCTCTCCCCTCTCCTCCTCCCCTCCTCCCCTACCCCCTCCCCTCCCCTCCCTCCGTCCGCCGGAATTCGAGCACCGCCGCCGCCTTCTCTCTCAACCCGAAGAATGACAGGTCCCCTCCCCCTCACTCTTTCTCAATTCGATTTTATGTAATTATGTATGCATTTTAAGTTGGTGTAAAATTAATCTTCAATTTTAATTAAGTTGGTGTAAAATTATGTATATATGTATGCATTTTAATTATGTATGCATTTTAAGTTGATATTTTTTGTGTATATATGTAGAATATATGTAGAATATATGTAGGACATTATGTGTATATATGTAGAATATATTTTTGTAAAATTATTTTTGTGTTGGTTAATTAAGATTTGGGTTAATTGATATTTTTGATAATTATATTGGTAATGATATTGTTGATATTTTGGTTAATTGATATTTTTGATAATGATATTGGTAATGATATTTTTGATAATGATATTTTTGATTTTTTGGTTAATTGATATTTTGGTAATGATATGTAGGATATTTTGTGTATATATTTTTGTGTTGGTTATTTTTGGCATATCAAATATATTTTTGGCTGTTCTGTTTAATTGTTGGATGTGCAAGAGGTTTTGCGGCAAATTGGCTTGGGGGCAACAAACGGAGAGGAACTAGATCCAGTGGAGGGAGCAGTAGTCAGGCATCCTCATCCGCAATCAGCAACACGCGCAGCGGCCCTATTATGAATGCTCGCACACAAATTTTTCTACGTGCGCGAGAACAGGAGGAAACTGCACGATCCAGATCCTTGTAACCATCAGTCCAGCCTCGACCCTCAGGCAGCAGACACTTAGGCGAGCGACCCTCAACGGGCGCATCAGAAACTCTCTCCATTTGAATGCCCCCTATTGGTCCGGTGCCTACTCCCCTTTCACGGGAATCATCTGAGGCAGATGATGCAGGCGCCTCATCGTCCAGGCCTCGTCTATCTCCGACGTCCGGTCTCTTCGTTCCCGACGAGATTTCTGTAATCCCTCAATTCGATGCTAGGGGGAGGGTTATTTTTATTGAAGAATAGCCGGAGTTCCTGACCGTGGAGGAAGCGTATGTGTTCAAGCCATTCGACCCCGTGTATCTTTGGAGTGCAAGGTGCATGAACCAGCAAACAGACGATGCAGGTAAATTTTATTTAACAAGATTGATTACTTAATTATTACTTAAGACTATAAATAGTGTTAATTAATAATTTCAAGTTTTTGATATTGTATTATTAGGCAATCTCGTTAATGCCAATGGAAAACGAAAGACTAGAGGCCCCTGCACCGGGAAGAATCTTGAGCAGGCCACCGGGGGAAGGAAAACGATCATTAAGGCCAATGAGCGTGGTGAGTTGATCGAGACAGAAAACACCACACGAAAGTATGCCAGCATGGCCGGGGCCGTTATGCGGGACAAGGTCTCAATGTTGTGGCCAGATTAGGGTGATGTGCCTCGCTACGTGAAGTTGCAAGTGCATAATACACTGACTGTGAGTTAAATTGTATTTTCATTACGTAAATTTTACATTTATTAATTAAGTCCGAAGAAATATATAATTTTATCATTTATATATTCATCTTGCAGCTGTGGTTTGACGTGGATGAATGCCTTATTGAGACGTGGGCAGAGCGTCAAATACATATCAAGTGATGTGATTCGAGTTATTTGAGTATATATCGAGTTAGATTTTTGTTTATCAAGTGTTTTAATATCTCTAACATTTGTTTCTGGTGTTAATATAGGTATAAAGAGTGGAAGAACAAGCTTTCAAAACATTACACACAACACAAGGATCTAGGCCGAGGTGCTACCCCTAGCGAACTCCGGTTTAGGGAGTACGAGTGGTTGTGGCTGGTAGCCCACTTCGAGCACCCCAAAGTGAAGGTATGCATCTTGAATATATTTTACAACCCTAATGTATAGTATCACATTGAAATAGTTAGTTACTAATTTTTTGACATATGTTTATCAAACAAGGCGATTTCCAAGACGAACAGGGAGAACAGATTGAAAAACACCAAGTCCCATCATGCAGGTTCACTCAACTATTTGGGTTCGTCGGGTAGGGCACAAAAACAAAAAGAAGTCAACCTGTTGGTGTTTGTTCATCAGAAGTTCTATCCGCAGTGCCCTGAAGAAGCGGTAAGTCTTTGGCCTCATTATTTTGTAGTTCACATATGCATGTGTTAATAAAACTATTTTTCTCTATTAATTTATTTTGTTTAATAATACGTTATTCATATTCGTTTTTCAATTAGGTGATAGTGGAGGATGCGATCACAAAGGTCACCATGAATATACCTCGAAACGACCATCCTGACTGCTCGGAGGAGGAAGTGACCCAGTATGCCTCTCAGATCGATACACTTGATCGCCCTATAACGGCTCAGATCATGGCAAAAGCGTGCGGGACTGGGAGGAATATCCACTACTGTAGGGGAATGGGCTCGGCGAGCGAAGGAGTATTGAAGAACAATTCGGAATACTCTAGCGGGTCAAGAACTTCTTCTAGGAACTCTAACTTAATAGCGGAGCTCCAGAGGACGCAGAAGGAGTTGGAGGAGCAAAGAAGGGTGATGGAGGAGATGTGGCAATTGGCCGAGCAGCAGGCAGCCAGAGAGGCCGAGCACCGGACGATGGTTGAGCAACACCGAGTTATGATCGAGCAGCAGACACAAATGATGACATGGATGCAGACGATGTACCAGTGCCAGATTACCGGACACCCGCTCCCCACACCTCCACCGATGCCTGTGTTCCACAGTGTTCCACAACAGCAGCCGTCGCAGCAAGACCAGGTAGCCACCGGAGTTCAAATGATTTCGTCAACATGGATTTCGTCGACTCTTAGTGTAGTTGTATTTTATTTTTGTATTGTTGATGTTTGTACTGTTGGACAATTATGTGTGTACTGTTGGATGTGTATTTGTACGGTTTGTATTTTTCACTGCAGGTTCTGGAATTGGGCCCAATCCAAAACCTGCTTTTTTTTTGTAAAATGTCACCGGGTATTGCCGACGAGATGGACCTATCTCGTCATTAATAACCTCCAATTTCCGGCGAGTTTCTTCCTTATCACTGACGACTTTTTGAAGAATGTCGTCGGCAATAATTGTGGCGATCAAACAAGTTGACCCCGGCGGAGCATCATCACCAACGACTAACTCGTCGGTGATTCTATTTCCCATTGTCGGCGACTTTAACTCGTCGGTGATACCTTTCAAGTATCACCGACGACTTCTTCAATTTCTCGTCGGTGATACTATCACCGACGGGTTGCTTCCAGCGACCTTATAGCTGGCGACATGTAGTCGGTTATAAGAATCACCGGCGATTTAATGGACAAAGGCCGACGACTTTAAGTCGTCGGCAATGATGAGAAATGTGGTAGTGTAAGATCGTCTTTTTACAGATTGATATCAAAATATGATAATATATATATATAATTCTATAATGGCATGAAAATGATGTGACTTGATACATCATTTTGGAGCCTCAATATCTTAGGCCCTTTGGGCCTCCTATCCTTCCCCTAATTGTAAACCCAATTCACATGGTGAGTTAGTCTAGCAAAACTGGCCACAAAATTGCCTCAGGTAATAACGTACAATCCCTCCAATGCCTCCATTACTATCTTGAAGTAGGGAAGCACCATTAACGTTAGAAGGAACTTTCCACACCTTTTGCGGCGTCTATCACGCTTTAGGTTTGGGTTGATTAAACTGCTCAAAATATGCAATGCCGGCCTGCAGCAGAATCTGATGTAACTCTTTGTATAGCCCTTGGATTATTTTGTTGTGGATACTGGATACCACATTAGCTAAAGGAAACTACACAAATTATAGCGCATGAACAAGGATTTTCAAGAACACTTATTTTAGCATGAGGGCTATTTTTAGCCCATCAGGTCTGGAGATGAGAACTGAGGAGCGTCCCTTTTTCCTTTCGTATTGCAAAATGAAGCTCTTGTGATAACATGCGAACAAAAACACGGACACGAGGTATCGATAATGGCTGCATACTTGCAGCTATAGCCTATAGGGCATTGGCACATCAAATGCCATTTTGTTTCAAGTCCGGCGCCACATACCAAACCCTTCATATCTCTCCACTAGCAAGTACTAGCTTTCTGAAGTAGTTAGGTACATTCGCTCTCCAAAGGCCAAGAGCTCCATCAATCTGTACCGACTTAAAAGAGCTACACTAAATTTGTAGATTGAAGTTTAGATAATTAAATATAATATGGTTAAATAATTTGTACCTGGATGACACGAGTTTTCCTTCTATCCTTGGGAAAAAAGAAAGATGGGTTGGGAATCGGTGACAAGTTTGGGTTGGTTTCGACTTATATTGTGCCCCGATCAGTATAAAGTACAAACTAACCGGCATCTTTTCTCTTTTATGAATCCCTCTACCTAATATTTTTTCTCTCGAAAAAGATTAATTAAGTATCTTTAGTGATAAGCAAATATTTTCTCTCTGAAACTTGTCTTCTAGTCTACGTTAAAACTTGCCTCCGCACGGCGCCGTCTCCACCCCGACCGCTTCCTAGGTTGACCAGGCTTCTCCTAGTTGACATCGCAGTCCTACCCTTCTCCCAGTCGATCTCCATTCCATATTCCTTCTTCTTTGTTTTCCCAAACCCTAACCCTAAATACACTACACACCGATCCTAACCCAAACCCTACATCTACTTTGTTCTCATCGTCGCTCTCCTTTCTCCTGACCCAGGCGCTCCTGCAAATCCAATCTTTTTCATCTCCATGTTGTCCCAAGCACCAGTGGAGATTGACATCTCTTATGGTGCCGACAAAGAGGAGGATGACTTTTCATTTGCAATCATCCGAATCTTTGGTCCGGAAGAATTTTCTCGTGAAGGTTTGAAGTCTCTCAAACATTGGCTCCTTCGCCTATGGTGTGGTATGTCTAACACTAGTTCGACAAGCATCGAGTACTACTCGCTATATCGGATGGTAGCTCGATTTAGAAACAAGGACGTGTTCAAGCGTGCCATCTCCTGTAGTCCCTGACACTATGGAAATTCGACTATAGTGGCGAAACCCTACAAAGGCTTCGACCCAGTCTGGTAGGTACCGACGACGGTGATTGGGGCATGGGCCCGCATTCATGTGCTCCATGGCGATCTGATAAAGCCATTTACAATTCGAAATTAATGGGTTACCCTAGGCAACTGCCTAGGTAGGTATGTCGAATTTGACCAAACTAGTTTATGTACTACCGGTGATTTGAGGATTTTTGTTGAGGTTGATTTGAGAAAGCAGGTCGCTACCAAGATGAGTTTATGTCTTGGTCTGACGGCCTGGATTGACTGTGATATTGAGTATTTGAATCTGAAAGGATACTGCAGACGATGTGGTAGCTTTGACCACGGTATCAACGACTGTTTAGTTTATCAAAAACAGGTGGAAGCACATGTTTTCGCTGATTATGATGTTCGGCGCGAGTCAGAGATATGGGGTATTGGCAAGCCGCCGCCCTTGGTGCTTGGTAGAGGAACTAGAAACTGGCAGGAGGAGGTAGCAGACAAGTTTGCCATTCTGGAAGCGAAGGCGTTAGTGCCGATAACGATGTCTGGGATGACAGGAGTGCCAACTGTGCCGACTGTGGGACAACAAGGAGCAGAGAACGATATGGGCAATAATCTTCTTCCTTTGGAACTGATTGAGGACATAGGTAGAGTGTCGTAATCGGATTTTGAAGTCATGCAAGAGCAAAGAAAGCTTGGGGCACGTATGTCCGTGAGGGGCCCACACCCTCTAGGTCAGCATCCTAAGGGCAGAGGTATTGCACCAACAATGACAGTTGTCACCTGTCACAAGTTGGCAAATTGGGGTTCGCCAGTGGATGGAATCAAGCGAGTTCTACTGGCATGTAGTAGAGTCAGCACTATCCTGGAGAATGAGGAGCGTACTGTATCAGCCTCTTTGATAGAAAGGCGAATTGTGGCTCCACAATCTTCTCCAGTACTTTCGGTATTAACAGCATCAACAATGTCACCCGCACCTTTACTTCCAGTTTGTCCCTTCTAGATATGGTGCCCAGTCAGCTAAGGAACAGACTATATGAATTTTTAGTCCCGGCGACTCTAATTTGTCATGATTGGGTTATTTGGATTTAGCTAGTGCGTAGTATGCTTAGGGGTTTCATTTTGTCAAGCCGGGAATCCGGTGGAACTCTAGTACTACAGTCACGGTTAAATTTTTGTCATATCAAAAAAAAAATTGCATCTTTTCACTCCATTAAGTCAATCCTCCCTCTAAATCAAAACCTTCCACCGCCCCTTGGAACAAGGGTTAGGGTTAGAGTTTCTCAGCTTAACAATATATGGCCAGATACCGAAGCCAGAGCATTAGCTGCAGCCCTCACCGGCATAGCAAGACTCCGCCACATGGACGACAGAAAGGATATGACGATGACAAGCCTCGCAATCGCTATCGTGACAGCATGTCTTACAGAGACCGCCGGTATGCTCCGTCCCGATTGCAAGATTTGCGGAACTGCCCAGGAATTTACTCTTTTTTTCTCTCCAATTGAATTTAATTGTATATTTTTTTTTCTTGCTCCGGATCGATGTATGTGATTTACTTGTCATTATTGTTTCAATTGTTAATATCTACCTGGTGTCTCTATCCATTTTCTCTTTTTTGTTCCCCTCGATGTCATCTCA
Source organism: Geum urbanum (assembly GCA_946800695.1). Taxonomy (NCBI): domain Eukaryota; kingdom Viridiplantae; phylum Streptophyta; class Magnoliopsida; order Rosales; family Rosaceae; genus Geum; species Geum urbanum. The sequence continues at coordinate 63,146,824 of OX327003.1, forward strand.
GATTCCGTCTGTTTGGTTAAGGAATTGTAATTCTCAGTCTGTGTGCTTTACTGTTTTCAGATTAATGATAGCTTTATTGGTAGACTGAGGATTGTATAGTTTTATCGTTTTTACAGCTAGCTAGGACTTTGATTGGCATCTGGACCGGGAAAAAGTCACACATACGCCTCTGCACGGTCCTGACTTGGTAACTATACAGGTCTTGACGAATCGGCTTGCTCCCTTTTGGAGTTCCTCAAGAAAGTGGAAGCCTCTACCGGTATTTCGGGATGCTACCCCCTCCCACACTTGTATGATTCTTGAGCTTCTCTTATTTCTGATACTACTTTATTTCTGCCGTTTGTTTACGGTTTCACAATCTCATTCACACTTTAAACGATCAGGTAATGCTCCTTTAAGAGCCCAAGCGGTATTCATTGTCGTCTGTTTCGAAACGACATACTTAAGTGAGGATTGCCCTTTCTATTATTCGGCCCCACTCGATGCACAACTTGCGCATGTTAGTTAAAAGGAGAGCTGTCTTCATGTTGTGTCGTTGGTGTCAATCATGCATGTAAGCACTCGCGTAGGAATTGTCCAATGATCGATAAGGAAGATTTTTTTTGTCCAACCTTTGAACAGGCCCAATGACAGTTATGCGAGTGAGTTCGATCTGTGTGCATGTTCATGTTCCTCACACGTACTCTAGGAACCATGGCCTCTCTGTTTCCTTTGGGCATGTTTGCTACTCTAGTTTATGTCATCGTACTACTGTTCTTATTTTGGTTCTACTAGTCCGGCGTATTATCACTTGAGAAAGTCCAAACATTGCTGGTTGAACTATTTGTGACATCTCTACTCTCTTATGCACAATTTCGGTCCACTTTTAAACTTGTTTGGACAATACACCCCCCTAAGTTTTGTGCTTTTTTATTATTACATTGATTTGATGTTTATTTTGGTAATTTAATCAACTCTGAAATATAATATTTGATACATAAAAAAAAGGATGTGTATCTAACATTTAAGAATGTGTAAATAAAATTTTTTTTTCACTTGACTTTATAATAGTAGAGATAAAGATTAAAGTTCCAGTGAATCAGTTTTACTTTTGACTATTTCAACAGTTTTCCTTATTTGGCACATATGTTCAAGGGCCTGGGCAACCCCATTCCTCGATGGACTCGGTTTGTGGCCTTTCCGTTCAGATGCAACCATCGAGAACACAAAACCCTAGCACCAGCAATCGATGAATATTAGTCATTATCTCTCTCTTGCATAAGAGCAATCGATCGGTCTTTTGGTGACTCTCCAGTCTCCAACGCAGATATATTCACCCTAGCACCAGCAATTCACAGTTTCAAAACCCTCAAAAGCCATGAAACGGATTTTCGGTTTAGGCAAAGGAAAAAACAAAGCGGAAGCCGAACCCCAAACCCAACCCAAGGAGAAACACAGATCCGGATTCGGCCGGCTGGGTATGTCTCGTGGCAAATCTAAGGCAGCGGAGAGTAGTTCCACCCGTTTTCAGAATCTGAGCGTAGATCCGTGTTCCGACGTGAATCCGCCACCGTATTTGCCGAGGTCCGCGTCTTATGCAGTGGACCGTACCAGGAGCCGTGACTCGGACCACCACGCGTCTTATGCAGGGGAACGTCATCGATCTTCTCACAGTTTGAACCGCAACTACTCTAGCCGTCGCCGGGACTCGGACCACGCCACGAGCCACCGCCACCAGGATACAAGGAGCGATTGCAGGGACCACGAGCGATCTCAGGGTTCGCGGAAACGCCCAGGTATTTACTCTTTTACTCACAAACTGAATTGAATCGAATGTATTATTAATTTGTTTTATTCATTGCTGTGGATAAATACGATTTACTTTCAGAAGTAGAAGATTTCAATTGTTGCCCTAGCTCTGTCTGTCTGACTGGTTTAGAAATTGTAATTAGAAGTTTACCGATCCTATAATCTTTCTCATGGTGTATTTTTCTTTACCTTTTTCTTTTTCCCCCTTTTTACAGCTGATTGGAACTGGTATTCGGACATGCCAAAGCTTTGCACCAGTGCACCTCTGCACCGTCCTCCCCCTGTGGACGGTACAAGTTTTGAAGATTCGTCGCGTGCCTTCACCATGGAAGGCTTTGATCGTATTATCGACATTCGAGATCTCCCTGCTTGTGTTGTCTGTTTCCAAAGGAACCACCCGGGTGATAGTTGCCCTTACTATGATTTTGTTCCACTTAATGCAATAGTTGCGCCCCCATATAAAATAGTTTGCAAGACTTGCCGATCAACTAGACATCCTCTTGAGCATGTTCAACGAAGGGTTGTGATGAAGGGGTGTTTACGGTGTGATGCAGCAGGTAAGCTCCCGCACGTGCCTAGGGATTGTCCGTTGCTCGATAAGGAAGACAACTTTTGTTTGGCCTTTCAACAAGCCCAACTACAGTTGCAGCAGTTGATGTGAGTTCTGAGTGCAAATCCATGTATCTCGGCAAGTCTAGGAACCATGGCCTCTCTGCTTGCTTTGGGCATGTTTTCTACTTTCTAGTTTATGTCATTGTACTCCTGTTCTTATTTGGTGCTATATTCCGGTGTATTATCATTACGCATGCAAGTCCAACTAAATGTAATGTTGCTGGTTGTATGTGCTATATGTGACACCCTTGGCTCTCTTATTAACAATTTCGATTCGCTTACATATTTTTTTTTGAAAAATCTTTTAGTGCGTATTGAACTTGTTTGAACAATATTGATTAAGAACTGGAGTCAAAACTTGGTAAGCTGGATATCAAATCCGTTTTAAAATGAGGTTCTTTTCGTTGTTGATGAAACAAACAAGAATGAACTTTACTAAATCCTTCAGTGTGTGTTACATCATAAGATTGAGTATCTGGAATGCAATCAGGAGCAGATGCTATCCAACCATGGTTGGAACTCGATTTCCCCTTGGCCGAAATCTCAAAGTCGCTGATCAACGCATTTTAGGCGTACTAATTAATGTACTTCTTTCCACATTTAATTGTGTTATTCACTTAGTATAGCTAGTTTTTATTTATTTTGTCATTTTCAGGTGTTGACCAAAAGAGACGGAGTAAAGGACACCGATTACACTAACCAGTGTACACTACAAGAAAAGAGGACTTAGACGACGGAGAAATTTCACATCCGTCGTCTAAGTTACACTTAGACCTCGGAGATTTCTCCGTGGTCCAAGTAACACTTAGACGACGGATATGTAATTCTCCGTCGTCTAAGTGTTACTTGGACCACGGAGAAATCTCCGAGGTCTAAGTGTAACTTAGACGACGGATGTGAAATTTCTCCGTCGTCTAGGTAAGTACCTGGACCTCGGAGACGTATCTGTCGTCCAGGTTATCACTTGGACGACGGAGAATTACATCTCCGTCGTCTAAGTAACATTTAGACCTCGGAGATTTCTCCGAGGTCCAAGTAAAACTTAGACGACGGAGAATTACATCTCCGTCGTCTAAGTTTTACTTGGACCTCGGAGAAATCATCACCTGGACAACGGACCGACACGTCGTGGTGTAAGTTCCACTTAGACGACGTACCGACACCTCCGTCGTCTAAGTGAAGCATTATATATATAGGCCATGCCAAACTCTCTTAGCTTCGATCATTCCATTATATTTTCTCCCGTGGGGAATTTTTGAGATCGAAGGAGAAGGAGAAGGCCGGATTAGGCTAGGCCGGGGCTAGAAATTAAAGGATCTCCGGTGTTCGATCACTAGCTAGCTTAATTAACTGCAGATATCGAGAAGGCGAGCAGGTACGTACGTACGTACGTAGGCAGTTAAAATTTGCATGATTAAATATATATATATATATATATATTTAGGGAAACCGTACGTACGTACATACATGCATGAATGTTAATTAGCTATATATACAGATTAAATTACGTACGTAATTTGATGGATCGATGTAGATCGAGTACGTATAATTAATGGTAAATTAATGGACTAATATATATATATGTAATAATTATTTAATTATAATATTTTGTAGCAGTATGGACAAGAGTTGGATGAAGTTAAAGAATAGATGTGATGTCCGGTATATGGATGGAATTAGCGAATTTGTGAATTTTGCGATAGAACATGGTCATGGAAAGAAGCGTTTCAGGTGTCCGTGCCAGAAATGTCTTAATTGTCAGTATGCGGAGGTTAATGTTATGGTGCAACACCTGTACGAAAATGGTATGATGTGGAGTTACACTACATGGAGCGAGCATGGTGAAGCAGTAGAGTTCAGCGCAGCAGACTTCAGCTCAGGGTACAGTTACCATGGTGCCTCATCCAGCGGCAGTGGTGCCGGACCCCCAGCTTGCAACCCAACTGCAGATTTGGTCCATGATGCGTTTCCGGGATGTAGTCATGGCGGACACCAACACCAAGACGGAGGTTACAGTACCACCAATGAGCATGATGACACATTCCCCGCAGCTAGCTTGGCCACTGACACCACTGAGATGGAAAAGTACAACCGGATGCTACTTGAAGCGCAGACCCCGGTGTTCCCTGGATGTCGAGAGAATGTGTTGCAATATGTGATGGAGCAAATGAAGATAAAAGTGAAGCACAAAATGTCAGTGAGTGCTTTTGACGAAATTCAGGAGCAAATATGTAAGTTGCTTCCTGATGATCACAATCTTCCTAAATCTCATTATAAGGTTAGAAATATCCTGAGCAGCCTCGGCCTAAAGTACAGGATAATTGACGCATGTCCGAATGATTGTGTGCTATTTTACAAAGAGTATAAAGAGTTGGACTATTGTCCCGTATGTGGCCAGTGCAGATTCCAGTTGAATAGGAAGAGTTCGAAAAAGAGAATTCCTGTGAAAGTTGTTCGATATTTTCCCTTGATTCCCAGATTGCAGCGCCTGTACATGTCTCTACACACAGCAGAGGCGATGCGATGGTACGCAGAAAAGCGAATAGATGACGATGTCCTGCGACACGCCGCAGATGGGGAGGGTTTCAAACATTTCGACAGAGAATTTGGAGACTTTGCTTCAGAGGTTAGAAATGTTAGACTCGGCCTATCTACAGACGGATTCAATCCTTGGGGAAGTAATAGCTCCGCCGTCAGCACTTGGCCAGTTATTCTGATGCCGTACAACTTGCCTCCGTGGATGTGCATGAACAAGGAATTTAATTTCCTTACCGTATTAATTCCAGGTCCTAAATCTCCATCGAAGTGCTTAGATGTCTACCTCAGACCTTTGATCGACGAGCTGAAACTGTTGTGGGAAAATGGAGTCCCAACTTATGACAAATTCACTAACACGATGTTCACGATGAGGGCTGCCGTAATGTGGACGATCAGCGATTTTCCAGCGTATGGGATGTTGGCAGCGTGCAGGACAAAAGGATATAATGGATGTCCTATATGTTTGGACGACGTGAACTCTAGTTGGCACGCAGGGAAGGTGTGTTACTTGGGTCACCGTAGATGGCTCCCTCACGACCACCCTTGGCGACAGGATGAAGCTCATTTCGACGGGACGGTAGAGAACAATCCTAAACCCCGTAGTTGGTCGGGCGAAGAGATTTTAGAGAGGTTGAGCTATTTCGACTTTGGTGTGTTGACTAACGACGCGGATGTAAAGAAATGCAATCCAATTCCTCCACATGATCTGAGCTATTGGGATCACAAGAGTATATTCTTTGAACTCCCTTACTGGTCGAAGTTGAAGCTGAGGAACAACTTGGACGCGATGCACATAGAAAAGAATGTGTGCGACAGCGTGGTGGGAACAATTCTCGGTATTAAGTTCAAGACTAAAGATACTCCCAAAGCGCGCAAAGATTTGGAATCAATGAATCTACGTCGTCCCTTGTGGTTGAGGAGGGATAGGAAAGGAGTGTACAACAAGATGCCAGCTGCACCGTACACAGTGAAGCCGACACTTAGACGTTCTGTATTTCACTGGTTTAAGGGCGTTCGTTATCCGGCCACGTATGCAGCTACTATAACTGGAGCAGTGGACGAGGTGCAACACAAGTTTGTTGGTCTAAAGACACATGACTATCACGTTATGCTGCAACGTTTGATTCCAGTGGTAATTCGACCATATTTGCCTCGCGACGTCGTAGAACCAATAGTGGCATTGTGCAGATGGTGGCAGAGGTTATGCGCCAGAGAATTAAAGAAGTCAGATGTCGTGGAATTGCAACAACAAATTGTGCACATCATTTGCAAACTAGAGAGGATTTTTCCGCCTGCTTTCTTCGACATAATGATTCACCTAATGATCCACCTGCCCGAGCAGGTTCTCATTTCTGGTCCGGTCCAGTACACTTGGATGTATCCTCAAGAAAGGTACGTACAACTAATTAATTATACAGGTTTTTCGATTCATAATTTGTTCCACTGGAGATTACTAGCTAGCTATATGCATGTACTTATTTTTATTGTACGTTTGATTAATTTTGTAGACAGCTTGGACAGTATAAGTCATTCGTCAAAAACAGGTCGGCCCTGGATGGCTCCATAGCAGAGACATACCTAATGCATGAGTGCGTTACTTACTGCAACAGGTACCTCAAAGATCCACCACCTCCAACTGCCTCCGATCCCAGTGCCCGCATCAATCTTTCTGTCGTCACCAATGTCGTCCGACCGTTTAGAGGAGTATTAAAGGAAACGTTAACACGGGAAGAACTTATTGAGGCACATTGGGTAGTGTTACGAGACTGTGACGAAGTTGAGCCGTACATGATGTCATACAGGGAGAGGCTTCAGGCGTTATATCCAGACAAGAGTTCGGCGTGGATTGAGAAAATGGTTAAGAAAAAGTTCCCCGATTATTTCTTCCAATGGGTACGTATTTAGTGATTTATATACATATTGAGATCATGCATGTTTAATTTGTAGAAAGTAAACCCTTACATTTTTCCATTTTCGCAGATGATTGATCTGCAAAAATCCGAAAACCACGGGGGGTGGTGGTCTTGGCCAAAGCACTTGCTAGCAGGGAAGCCGATTAAACACTATATTTATCCGGGATGTTTTGTGAACGGTGTGAAGTTCCATTCATTGGCGCGAGATGAAGGAAGAAGAACACAAAACAGTGGGATAGCGGTTGGGAAAGACCCTGATCTATATTACGGAATGATCGTATATGTGGTTCAGCTATGTTACGGGAATGATGTCAACGTTTTCCTATTCAAGTGCAGATGGTTCAAGCGTACAAAGGAAGACCTGGGACTTTTATCAGTCGATACAAACTCAAGCTGGTATGAGGATGAGCCTTTCGCTCTCGCCACCTTAGTTAGGCAGGTGTTCTATCTCGACGATCCGAAAGCTGGTGACGGGTGGAAAATAGTGAACCAGATCTCTCATCGAGGAGTTTGGAATACAGAGACAATTGAAGGGACACCGGCGACGACTGAAGATGCTGCTGAACCAGATAGAGACATTCCTGCCTATCAAGAACCTAATATTTCTGTCATCCGCTCCGACATAATGGACCTGGTTCAAGACGGTGAACGGTTACCCATGCCTGATGGTTGTACAGATCTAACTGAAGAAGAGATTATTGAGGTAGATGAAGAAGACGTGCAGGATGAGGACGATGACGACAACTCTGGTTATTCCTCGGACGATGTTGAGTACGATGAGGAGGATGAGCAATCGGATAACGGTGATGATGATGATGACGATTATGACGAAGAGTACGGTCACACGACGAGGATCATTAATTGGTAAACCCTAATTTATTATTGTAATATATATATGATCGATCGATGCATCGTAAAAAGGTGAAAGATTTCTATTATGTCGAGACTTTAAGATTCCTCGTCCAGCTTTGTACGTAGTCCCGGCCCCTCTCTTTGCTTTCAACTTCATCGGTGTATTCTCTGATCTTATTAAAAGTAAGCTGAAGCTGCTCTACATTTCGCTCAAGCAGCCCTTCAAACCCTAAATCCTCGACACTAAATGTAGCATGCATGCGCAGATCGGATCGATCGATCATTTTTTTAATTATATTCTTGAATGAGAATAATTGAACGAACATACAAATGACCGGGGACGACCTAAACCCTAAACCGTACGGCCCTAACCTCTGAATTCAGGGTTTTACACTTGGACGACGGAGACAGTCATTATACGTCGTCTAGGTACACACTTGGACGACGGAGAATGACTGTCTCCGTCGTCCAAGTGACAAACCATATACCCTAAACCCTAAGGACCCCTAACCCCTGAATTCAGGGTATATTCACCTGGACGACGGATACGACATTCTCCGTCGTTCAAGTACACACCTGGACGACGGATATTAGCGTCTCCGTCGTCCAGGTGTGTACTTGGACGACGGAGAATGTCGTATCCGTCGTCCAGGTGTAAATTTCGTAATTTTTTCTAAGACAACGACCATCTAGACCATCTTCGAATGCATATTCTTTTCGTCAAGACTTTAGAGTAGTATATTCTTGGTGTGTGAGCTTCGACGGTTCGAAAATCGGAGTTGCGAAATGTCCTGTATCCACGTTTCCGGTTTGTGAAATTCTCGGTTTTGCGGTTGACTGTGCCGATGAAACCCTTCCCGAACTTATTATTTCCTGGTCCTTTATAGTAATTATATATTATGTTACGACGAACATATCCAACGGTTGTTTTGTCCAAATTCAATTTCGTTAGTACTCTGCTGCAAATCAGCAACTACAAGTGAACACTAAAGTCTTAAAGATTAGTCGATACTTAACAACTTTCAAAACGTAAAATTATTCGGCGGTTCAAATTTATCTGTTTATATATACGATGCGTTCATCGATATTGTACGACTATTTCACTCGAATGACAGATCGCTAAATTCCTAGCGAATTAATTTAAATATTTTTTTTTGCATAATTTGAACCTAGACGACGGATACGGTCATTTTCCGTCGTCCAAGTGTTCACCTGGACGACGGAAAATGACCGTATCCGTCGTCTAGGTTCAAATTACCATGGCGGTTCGAATAAAATTTTTATTATTTTTCGATGTAAATATTGACTTGGACGACGGATATGTCGTTTTCCCTCGTGCAAGTGAACACTTGGACGACGGAAAACGACATATCCGTCGTCCAAGTCAATATTTACATGGCGGTTCGATTTGCCGCCTCAATTTTTGGCGCCGCTTGAAATTCCACTTAGACGACGGAAAACACTGTTTCCGTCGTCTAAGTCAACATTTATGGCGGTGAAACGGCCCGCCCATTTATTTGGCGCCGGTTCGAAAAAATTTGACTCTTCACTTAGACGACGGAAAACACTATTTCCGTCGTCTAAGTTCACTTAGACGACGGAGAATAGTGCTCCGTCGTCTAAGTGAAACTCTATATAAGGAGGAGCACCCCCCCTCATTTTCTCATCATTCCATCTCCTCCTCTATACTCTCCTCTCCTCTCTCTCTCACTCCGGCGATCCTCCTCCGGCGACGCTCCGACGACCAACTTTCCGGCGTGGTTCCCCCTCTCCGACGACTCGATCAACTCCCCGATATTCCCGAAAACTCCGATTCGGTACATTTCTATTTTTCCCTTATTAAAATAATTTTCATTTAATTAATTAATAAAATTCTAAATTTAATTAATTAGTAGAATTTAATTTATTACTTAGTTTTAAATATTTAATAAATGATTAATTTATTGTAAATTTATTGTAAATTTATTGTTATTAATTATATTTAGATTAATTATTGTTATTAATTAAATAAATGATTACATATTGTTATTAATTAATTAAATGGTAAATTATTGTTATATATTAATAATAATTAAATGAATAATTGTAATTACTTGATAATTTATGAAATGTTTAAATATTATTGTAATTATTTATTAATTAGTTGCATAATTAAATAAATATGAGATTAAATTAATTAGTAGTACGTGTTCGATTTAAATTTAGTACATAGGCTTGGTGTAATTAAGTCGCACTCTTTGGAATAGATGGCGCCTCTTTTCCTTGCTTATCTCCTTAACCCCTCGTGATGTGTGGATTTCATCACCGCACACCATAACCTAAGTGAAGTTATGGACACGAGGTTGAAGGCGGAGTTTGCAAAGGACTTGAGGGAGTGTAAATTTTCGAAAAATTGGCCGAATGTCGGACATGGTGTCTAGAAACGGGTTATGACTGGTGACAGGATTTGGACTAAGAAAGACTTTTGTCGAAATTAGTCCTGCCTCTCGCGTTATCTCTATCCCTAACTGGCCATGTTTTTCGATTTAACCAAGGCTGATTAATTGAAAATTTACACTTTATCGCGCGGGTCGCACGTCCATTGAACGACCGAAAATGCCAAGCTAGTGTACTCTATTTAAATCTTAAACGTACTTAATTAATTAGCGTAAATTTTTATGTTGTAATTATTATGGTAAGTAGGTACGCGTATTTTAACACCGTACTCTTAGGTTTAAATGGCTCCGCCAAAGACCACATCTGGCAAGAAGAAAGCCCAACAGGAGTCAGAAGATGAGATGCTCCAAATGTTGGCGGCCCAAGTCGGTTGGGTTCAACCGCAGGACGACGCCCTCAATCCGGGGCCTTCTGGGGAAATTCCCTCTGCCCCATTTCTCTCAAGCGGTGATGACGTCGACCCCTTTTCAACTCCGACGCCCGGTACCGCTTCAACGGGAAGTACTCAGGCGTCTTCGACGGCCGATTCTATCATGTACAGCGCCCGCCGTAAGCAAAGGAGGGCCCCCACTGACCCCCAACCGAAAAAGACTCGGGGTCTCGTTAAAGGTGGAAAGGCGGAGAAAATTTGCAAGGCGACCGGGAGCAAGATCGCCTTGCCCTACGACGAATTCACCGGTGGCCCTCCCACACCTCAGCTAGCAAGTCTCTCGGCTCATAGCATTGGGTCGATTGTTCGTAACCGGGTTCGTATCACTGCCCCTACTTGGAGGGAGGTGCCGGATTCGGAGAAGGCGAAAGTCTTTAAGGATCTTTCGGTACGTAATACGTACAATTTTAGTTATTATATACTATTTTTAATATTAGTTATATATAATTTTATAATATATACGATTATAATTTCCAATTTATTTCTGATAGGAACAATTTGCGGTGGATCCGGATCCGGCGATGTTGAGGCATATCAACCAAACCGCCAACAACATCTTCAAAGATTGGAAGTACAGGCTCCATCAGTACTTCCGAACTAACGGTCCCGTGCCTCCCCCCGAAGAGCTGCGTGGGGATAGAGAAGATGAGTGGGAGTGGTTGTGTAACCACTTTGCCGATGAGCAATTTCAGGTGTTAATTTACTTTTTTTATTTCAATTAAGATAATTGAATACTCTAAATTTTAGTTACTTATAAATTTTTTAATGATTTCATTATGTTGTCTAACAGAAATTCTCCGGTGTCAACAAAGCCAACCGGGGGAAGAAGGACAAGCACCATACTTCCGGCGCCAAGCAACTCATTCAAATTGCCAAGGAGCACAGGGATAAGGGCTCCAAACACCCTTATCTCGATGCAAGCGTAAGCGCGTACGTGACGCCTGGGCTCGATAATGAAGCGAGTCAACGCGGCGTAAGTCATATATATATATATATGTGTGTGCGCTAATAATTATAGTAATTATTATTTAAATATTATTTCATTATAATAAATTTATTATTCTTTTGTAGGCAAGAGTGATAGAGCGTGCGCAGGAAGAATTGGCTAACACTCAGCTTGCGTTCCCAGATGTGCCGCTAGAAGACCTGCCTCCTCTATCTGTGGAGAGCCAAATAGCAATTGCGGATGAGGTCTACGGTCGTAGAGCTGGCAAGGAGGTTAGGCACTTCGGGCCTAAGGTGGTTCGAGATTTGTCGACCTCTGAGTCATCATCTACGGGAGGTTCGGGGCGGCGGAGAAGTTCTCAAGCTGCGGCAGCCTATGAAGAGGCTCGAATCGCACGGGAGGAGAATATTGCCATGCGCCAAAGAATGGACCAGCAAGACGAGCGAATAGCCCAACTCATCGCCCTTATGCAACAAGCTCAAAGACAATGTCAACCTCCTCCGAACCCATTCCCCGACGACGACGACCCGGCTGGAGGCGGAGGACGAGGCGGCGCATCTGCTCCTCCAGTGTTTTAGCTAGCTAGTAGTTTATTATTTCGTTTCTTAATTTCCGCATTACGAACAATATTTTCATTTTTAATTATGGGTTTTTTCGATTATGTATGTACAAATTAATTAATTTAATTATTTTATTAATTTAGTGTATTTAATTAATTTAATTAATTTTTTTTCAATTAATATTAATAATATTTTTGAATTTAATTTTTTTTAAAAATTAATTTTTCACTTAGACGACGGATACATTAATCTCCGTCGTCTAAGTCCCTACATGGGCCACGGACGTTGTTAGCTTCTCCGTGGCCCAGGTGGTGACGTAGACGACGGAGAATTTAATCTCCGTCGTCTAGGTTACGACCTGGGCCACGGAGAAGCTAACAATCTCCGTGGCCCATGTAGGGACTTAGACGACGGATATTAATGTCTCCGTCGTCTAAGTGTCTACCTGGGCCACGGAGATTGTTAGCTTCTCCGTGGCCCAGGTAGACACTTAGACGACGGAGATTAATGTCTCCGTCGTCTAAGTTCCTACCTGGGCCACGGACGTTCTCCGTGGTCCAAGTGAACTTGGACGACGGAGATTAAATTCTCCGTCGTCTAAGTACTTAGACGACAGCACTTGGAGCACGTACCTTGGACGACGGATTTTCCGTCGTCCAAGTACTTAGACGACGGAGACTGTCACTTAGACGACGGAAATTCTCCGTCGTCTAAGTCACTTTTTCTTGTAGTGGTACCATGTTGCAAATGAGTGATGGAAAGAAAAGAAAAATAAAATTAATACCTTCAAGTCCATCAATGAAATGCATGCATTACCTTGCTTGGCATAATCAATCAAAGAGGAAAACCAACCGGCATGCAAGGAAAGGCAAGAAAGAAGAAAGAAATTATGGAAGAAAACAAGACAAGAAGTGATGGCTTGATGAGAGTAGGTGGAAGAGTGAAGAAGTTGATTAGCAAAGAAGAAGAGAAAGAAGAAGAGAGAAGAGAAACCAACCGGCAATCCAAGAAGAATGTAATGGTGGAGAAAATAAAAGTAAAGGTTGCTTGAATGAAGAAATGAAATGATGAGTAGGTAAAAGAGTGAAGAAATGGAGAAAAACAATCAAGCAAAGAAGAAGAGCAATTCGGCAAAGAAGAAGAGAATGAAGAAAAAGATTGCTTGAATGAAGAAGAGAGTAGGTGGAAGAGTGAAGAAGTGAAGACATGAAGTGATGGTTGCTTGCAAAGAAGGAGAAAGCAAGTAAAAAGAAAAAGAAAAAAATCAGAGAAAGAGGGATAGAAAGATGGAGAGCCGGCCTGAAATCAGGGAAAGAAAAGTGAGTAGAAAGAGGAAGAGTGTTGAAAGAGTTGTAGCAGTTGGAACAGGGATAACTGAGCTGCCTGAAATCCTATAAATAGGAGGCTGACTGCCTATCCATCTCTCCTCTCCAGCAGAATCCAAAATCCTGAAATTTTCTTTCTTCCCATTTTTCCTTCCTCCCCATTTTCTCTCCACTCTCCCTTGCCGATCACTTCTCTACACTTTCTTGATGCCAAATTTTCACAAAGTCTTTCCACATCAAAACTCTCCAAGTATTAGGAAAACTACACCACCACCACCTCTCAAATTCTTCATCTCACACTTCTAAATACGGTTAATTCCTTTAGAAGGTGTGTAGCTTCCGGAAATCAAAAAGTGTTAATGGAACCTTTGCTCCGTAGTTCTCCTTGTAATTGTATTATTTTGTTTGTAAAGACAATGTGTTTATCTTGGTTTTATTACTTATATGAATTTCAATAACTTTTCCATGTGTTCCTTATTCTAGATTTCGATTTGCATGAAGATAATTGATTCTTAATGCTTTGATTTAGATTTAGGGGATACCTAGTCTAGATCAATGGTGTTTAGGGGGTACCTAGCACAAAATTTGAATTATCCATGTTTAATCGAAGTCTAGGGTTATGGAATTTCGGTAGTATTGTTATTTGTATATGTTAATAATTGAGCTGAGTGTAGAATAAGTCGATCACCTGTATATAATTAGTTAGGTTTATTTTCGTCTTAAGCATGATTTAGATTTTTTTAGGTCTTCTATGTGTGGCTTGTCTATGAGTTTTTGCATATTAGAATCCTAAGAATTTTGACTTATGCTTGTGACATTTTTTTAGGTAGTAACTTAGGAAATTAAAAATCAACTTTTACAACCCCCCTTATTTTTATTCACACAAATTTCGCATGCATCCCTCAAATCCCCGGTAAGAACGATCCTTATTTACCAATGCTACATCTACACAAAAAAAGTTTTAAATTGCGTACGCGTGAAACATGTGTTAAGTGTCTACTATGTGTTAATATTTAGCAAGTGTCTCGCGAGAACGTTCAGTCGCTATGGTGCTTGTTGCAGGAGGTTCCAGATATCTATCATTTTCAACCCTCCTTTTCTCCTTTAGAATGTGCTGCCGTTCGACTTCTTTCCACTCCCCTTGTTCGTCGTCCCCTCACTGCTCTTTGTTGTAATCTTGATGTTGTAAAACTGAAGAAGATTCTCTGTCAGCAATATTTTCGACGGGTCAAGCCACATTCCTCGAATGGTCGATGATGTCACCATGTTCCTCACTTATTGAAAATTCGACGGGTCGAGCCATATTCCTCGACCGGTTGATGTTGTCGACCTATTCCTCCATTACCAAAAATTCGACGGGTCGAGAATCCCCACTCGACTGATCGATGATGCCGATCTATCGATCCAATGCATTATTTTCGACAGGTCAAAAACTGTAGATCCAGTATTTTCAGGAGTTCTTGATTATGCAAAACGCATCTCCAACTGTTCCAATTCATCAAATTCTGGTAAAGTAAGAGTATTACCTTCACAACCACTCCCCCCCCTGAAGGGAACACTCCGAGACTCCCCCTGAGTAAAAAGGTTCAGACTCACGGAAAGAGACATCAAGGGATACATGAGTCTTCTTGGTGAGAGGATCATAACACCGATACCCTTTCTGAAAATCAGCATAGCCAATGAAGATGCATTTCAAAGCACAAGGATCAAGCTTGCCGCGCAATTGTTTATTAACATGGACATAAGCTGTGCAACCAAATATGCAAGGCTCAAGATTAGGCAGGGAAGGAACACTTAATGATTCTTGCAGCTTCTGAAGTAAACTTTGGAAGTTAATAACACGGGAGGGAGTACGGTTGACCAGGTAAGTGGCAGAGGTAATAGCAGTGCCCTAATAAGATCGAGGGACATCCATGCCAAACAATGAAGCACGAACAACCTCAAGTAATGTTTGGTTCATACGTTCGGCCAATCTATTCTGCTGAGGAGTATATGCAATAGAGGTTTGATGGCGGATCCCATGAGAGCCCAGATATGAAGTCATGAGGGTATTACTCACCTTCATTGTCAGATTGAAGAACACGAATTGGTTACTGGAATTGTGTCATCACCATCTTATGAAGCTCAGTGAAGCGAGAGAAGACATCACTCTTGCTTGTCAGTAACAACACCCATGTCATCCTTATACATTCATCAATAAAAGTAACAAAGTAACGAGCCCCAGTAGGAGTTTAGATTCTAGCAGGACCCTAAACATCAGAGTGAACTTTCATAAAAGGAATAGAGCATTTATTCAAACTCAGAGAGTAGGAAACACGGTGGCTCTTGGCCAATTCACAAACATCACACTTAAATTCAGACTCATCAACACCCGAAAATAGATGGGGTTGTAACTTTCTAAGATAACCAAAACAAAGATGACCCAAACGACGATGCCATAACCAAACGGTCTCCTTGACTTTATTGAAACTGCCAACACTATTGGCTTTACTCAACTGCTGCTCTCCACTGGATGTCAAATCAAGATAGTACAACTTCCCCGTCTAGTACCATAACCAAGAATCTACCATGTTAGGATGTCCTGAAAAACATAATAATTTGGATAAAACGTGACAGAACAAGAAAGGGTCATAGTAATTTGGCTAACAAATAAGAGATTATATGTTAGAGCGGGGACTACTAAGACAAAATCAATAGTGAGGGTAGGAGAGAGAGTAACAAAGCCTTCATCAACAAAAGAAGAAGGAGAACCATTAGCAGTAGAGACATTGGGTAAAGCATATGGTGAAGAGATTGAACTAAGCTAGGGGTATTAGTCATATGATCTGATGCACAGATGTCAATTATCCAAGCATTATTCCCACAAGATGTAGCCAGAGATGCCTTACCAGATATACCTGACTGAATTATGTGAGCCGAGGCAGTTTTGGAGGAAGGGATAGTCTTTTTCGGATGATCACGCCACCAATCTAGGTATCTAATAGCAGCAAAGCAGTTGTCCTTTAAATGTCATTTGTCCTTGCATAGTGGACAAATAGAATTTGCAAATGGATTTGGAGGACGGACCGGTCGAGAGGAAGTAGGTGAGGAGATGGACCGTCATTGGGTAACGGCAGCTGTTAGCACCAAGAGTGGGGACTAGTGGTGGTGGAGGTGTGGTTGTGGCTGCGGTGGTGGCCATAACGATAGGTTGACTAGGGCCATGAGAGTGTGTCAGGCGATCAGTGTGAGCTCGACGAACATAAAAATATGTTTGGTCAAGATTCAAACTTAATAGCTCCTCTCTCCGAAGGAGCTCTCCCAGAATTTGATCAAACTCTGGGTCTAAGCCTCCCAAAAACATATGAACTGGAAGCATGGATGAGTAGTTGTTGTCTTGAACAATTGCAGCCACAGTATCAGAAAACGAGGTCACACGTTGATCCAATTCCTCAAGCCAAGCAACCAACTCGTTGTAATATACAGAGACAGGCCGCCCACCTTGTTTAGCGGTGACGCAAAGACGGTGTAACTCGTAGATCCGAGTAAAATCTTAATCATCATAGTATGTAAGATGAAGAGCCTTCCAAATATCGGCAGCGGTCTTGAGATGAAGATAGTGTCGAACGATGCTGGGGGACATATTGTCAATCAACCAACTCTTCACCTTCTCGTTATCGGTTGCCCAAGCAGTATACTCAGGCGAGTCCGTAGGTGGAGCAATTGAAGCCCCGGTAAGAAATCCAAATTTATTTCGGCCTTCAATGCGCATATGCATAGTAGGAGCCCAAGCAGAGAAATTGGTATTGTTCAAGAGAACTCCAATGGAAAAAGAGGAGTTTTCTTAATGATAGTGGATGGATGTAGATGTAGGTGGAGGTAGAGGAGAAGAAATCACAGCAGAGTCGAATCCTTCAACCATGGCAACGGAATTAAGGTGTAGTGGGTGATAAAAAATAGAATTTTGTCGGTAGGTCTACAAGGTTGGCTCTGATGCCAAGTAGAAAAGTATAGACAAACAATGTTTAGGGTAGAATAATGTTTCATTCATTCCCAAATTGGGTATATATACAACTTACATAACAGATTCCTAATAGGAAGGGATATTTATAATAATGAACAAATCAATTGTAATTACACTAGGAATCCTAAATATCTGCAATTGTCAACAGGGATTTGGAGGGACTGCCGGGTACTGGGGATATCCTCTGTTATGATTCTGATACTGAATTGGGTGAAAATCAGGGTTTACAAATTGAAGAAATCCTCTGTTGTTGTTGTTGTTGTGAGTTTGATGACTCTGATTGTCCCACTGATTGTTTTGGGTTTTAGGTTGTTGTCGAGGCTGAGGACTCCACTGCCCGTTGAAGTTTCCAGCTGGTGGCAGTGGTTGGTAACTTTGGTTCTGGTTAAGGTATGAATTAAGGTTTTGATAGTGCTGAGGAGGATAGCTCTGGCCTTGCTAATGAGGAGGAGGTCCTTGTGGGCCTCATTGATTGTTAGGGTTTAAGTAGTTGGAGTTGAAATTTCGGGCATCAGAGGAGGGTGGTTGATTCCTTGGATTGGTTGTTGTGATCGTGTAGCTCATTGGTTTTGGAAATTGTGTTCTTATTGAGCTGCTGCTTAGCCTGGTCTGGATTGGTACCACCAAGTTCTGGTTTCCTTGGAGAATTAAATCAATAGCTTGCAATTAGGGAACAGAGTTTGTGTTGGTTCAAATTAAGGGGGATTAAATGTGAGTGTTGCAGTGGCAGATTCGAGGTCGAGATTAAGCAATGGATGTGGAGTCTAGGTCGGAAGTTGGCAACGATGGTGGAGTCTTGATTCGGAGATGGGCTGTTACTATGTGTCTATGTTTGAGGAGCTCTGACTGCTACTGTAAACGAGAGAGAGATATATATATATATATATATAAGGAAAAAGAAAAGAAAAGAAAAAGAAAAAAAAGAAAATGAAAAAAAATAAGAATTAAAAATTATAAGGGCATTATAGTCATTTTGCACGACTGACGGTGACACTTTAACACACTTAACTGGGGAATGACGAAAAATCAGTTCAGGCATCACGAATATGTTGTTTGCAAACTCTAGGCATCACATTGCTAATTTTTAAACTCTGGACATCACATTGATATTTTTGGTAAAGTCCAGACTCTAGTAGTGAATTTGTTCCTTTAGATAAAGTTGTACTCTTTGATATTCAAGGTGGGAAGCAGTCGTTGTAGCTTTTGTTTGTTTAATTTTAACAATCGAGAAAAAAAATACTCTCAATATTAGAGAGAGGACAAAATATGTAAACGATCTAGTGTTTAGGCCATCACTGGAGGTTTTTTTTTCTTTTTTTTCTTTTAAGGCTTCATTGGTGGTATATCTCTCTATATTAAGAGAGATAAAAAATTTACAGTTATAATGATCAAATATTCAAAATTCATAAAATTGTCCTTGATTTATATATGTTAATTTAGAAAAAATAAAATGAATAAATTAAAGATAAAACTGTAATTGGAACAAATTAACAAATTAAATAAAAGAAATATAAAAATAAAAATAAAAATTAGAATTAGAATTTCTATTTTCTCTCTCTCTTTACTATTTTTAGAAGAAAAAACTAAATCCTCAAATCTCACACCATTGGGTGTGCCAATGCTCTAGTTAAACTAACTAGTGTTCGTGCCCGCACTTTCGCTCATGCACAAGGGGTAGGCAGTAAACAGGATGTTTCGATACATATTCTTTCACAAAATTTTGTTTGTAATCTACACTATTGCTCTAATTTATGTTTTTCTTTCGGTTATCAGTTTTGTTTTTTTTATCTTGGGTATTTCTGGCAATTCAATTTTTGGTGAAGCCAATGCCACCGAACACAGAATGAGGCCTGACTCTATTATAATAAAGATTAAAGTTCTAGAAAAATCTCCAGCCGTATGGGTGTGGTGCGCAATGAGAGAAAAATTTACAATATAACTATCTACTTTTATCTTATTTTATTTGTAATTTAGTTATTATTATAAATGGTATTTGTGTCAATTTCAAATTTAGTGAAGCCTTTTTGCTTTGAGTGATTTTATTCACACATCCCTAAATACTAGATACACATCACCTTTTTAATACACCAACCATTAACTGTATTATATCAGCAATTGTTAGATACACATCCCCGAAAATTTAAAATTACCCCTCATTTATTAAATTCAATAAATCTTTTCTTATTCAGTAATTTATTCAAAAAACCAATTATGTTTGCCATTTTTTAAAACATATTACAGCCATAAAAATGAACAAAATTAGACATTGTGTAAGGGTAAATTGACGTATGAGAGTACAATTACATTCAATTAAAAACTACAAATTATAGGTTCAAGCTCAATAAAACTGATCAAGTACATCTCAAAAGCAATCTTAAGCTTCGTAAATTCTAATCATTCAACTCAATACATCTCCAAAACAACTCAATCATCGTTAATGTGTTCTACATCTTCATCGTCAAACATATGGACATCATCCGCCAGAGTAGTTTCATCATCAAACACATTATTATCAAGTTCCATTATATGTGAGGAAATATTGCCTACTTTTTCATGATGTGACAACTGATGGTATTGTTCAAAATGATTTTTATACTTGAAGTATAGGCTCTTAGCTCTATCATCGACATGGTAAATCCAATTTGGAAGAACTGTCACACATTTATTTTTCCTTCACATCGTACGAATCCATTGTAGTAATGCAATCTTACTTTCAAATATCTACACAAAATAAGACATGTTGACACATGTATTCTAACTTCACAAAACAATTAGCTTCCATGATAATGAAATATTACGTGATGAATTGTGCATTCATTAGTATAATCAATATAATCACATATTTTAGTAGGAGTATCACCATGCTCCACTTCATTCTACGACAGAAATAAAAGAAGTTCAAAATGAAATCAATTTCGATATACCGAACATCAATGGGTGGGATTGGTTGGGGTATCAACTTGCATATACCAAAATTGATAGAAAACTAGTATAACAGTTAAGCATGTGGAATAGTTCATCTACGATTGACTCATCTACCATTGAAAATATGCATCTGGAATAACTGAAAACATTCAGTCCTATAGCACGAAATCAATAGCCCATCTACAATTGAAAATATAATCTAGTTTGCAATTAAACAAGTATAACAATATTTAAGCATCTTTGCTTTGATCTTGTTCCGTTAATAGAAAGGAGAACCAAGCTATACAAAGAAGTTTAGCAAGTATTTGTAGTAGGACCTTGTAGAACACAAAACCAAAATTTAAAGACATATATCAAAATTAAGTCAATGATGAAAAATTGATGCATGGATGGAGAGATACAAATCATTTACTTCAGAATCCATTACGCTTCCAGAGCAATTGATGGATGACCTCTAGGGTTTCATCTTTAACTTTTAAGTTTGTGAAATACGTTTGTGAATGTAAGAAGTTGAAGCGGGAAAGACTCAATAAATTAAGGAGGTGTATTCAATCTGGATTTTAAAGGATTTTTAAGGATTCTTTATAATCTGTAGATTGTTTTAAATCCACTTATTGTTTTAATTCCACATGGATTTGAAATGATTCTTTTTTATTGTTTTATAAGGATTTAGTTGGATTTCCAAAGATTGTTCAAATAATTAAAGTCTAATAAAAAACTCAAATGTCAAAATACACTATCACATATTCAAAAATGAAACGCACTATTCTTGATCTTTCCAACATTATGATCACACTCTTGAGTCTTGAATCGGCATTGTTATCGTATTTCTAATTCACGTTCTCATTGTCTTGATTCTCTTTAACATTCATTGTTCCATTATCAAGTAATGTTGTCATTTTCATAAAAAATGGTCTTTATTGTTTGAAAACAAAAATTATAAACACTTCTATATGAGAAAATTTGTATGTACTATAATGAATCACTCAATATTTTAAATTAGAAGAGACCGTTAGACGACGAAGACATCTCATTGCTATAAAATAAGATTTTAAGAACTATTTTAAGAGAGAGAGAGAGAGAGAGAGAGAGAGAGAGAGAGAGATGTTCTATTTTGAAATCTATCAAAATTCATGGAAATTTCTTGGATGGGAGATCTAATTTCAAAAAGTCATTTTGTGTGTAAACAATCCTTCAAAATCCTTATAAATCGGTTATTTAATGAAATCTTTAAAAATTCGTAGATTGTTGAATACCACATGATTTTTATGGATTGTTTAAAACTCAGAATAAATACATCAAAAATTTTAATGATCGTTTAAAATCCAGATTGAATACACCAAAATTTTAAAAAATTTCTGAAATACAAAACAATCATACCAAATACGTGGTTAAATACACCTCGCTCCCTAAATTTTGTGTTTTTTATTATTATATTGATGTTTATTTTGATAATTTAATCAACTCTGAAATATAATATTTGATACATAAAAAAAAGGATGTGTATCTAACATTTAAGAACGTGTAAATAAAAATTTTCTTTCATAATAGTAGAGATAAAGATTAAAGCTCTAGTGAATCAGTTTTCCTTTTGACTATTTCAACAATTTTTCTTATTTGGCACATATGTTCAAGGGCCGGGGCAACCCCATTCCTCGATGGACTCGGTTTGTGGCCTTTCCGTTCAGATGCAACCATCGAGAACACAAATATATATATATTAGTCATTATCTCTCTCCAGTCTCCAACGCATATATATTCACCCTAGCACCAGCAATTCACAGTTTCAGAACCCTCAAAAGCCATGAAACGGATTTTCGGTTTAGGCAAAGGGAAAAACAAAGCGGAAGCCGAACCCCAAACCCAACCCAAGGAGAAACACAGATCCGGATTCGGCCGGCTGGGTATGTTTCGTGGCAAATCTAAGGCAGCAGAGAGTAGTTCCACCCGTTTTCAGAATCTGAGCGTAGATCCCTGTTCCGACGTGAATCCGCCACCGTATTTGCCCAGGTCCGCGTCTTATGCAGGGGACCGTAACAGGAGCCGTGACTCGGACCACCACGCGTCTTATGCAGGGGAACGTCATCGATCTTCTCACAGTTTGAACCGCAACTACTCTAGCCGTCGCCGGGACTCGGACCACGCCACGAGCCACCGCCACCAGGATACAAGGAGCGATTGCAGGGACCACGAGCGATCTCAGGGTTCGCGGAAACGCCCAGGTATTTACTCTTTTACTCACAAACTGAATTGAATCGAATGTATTATTAATTTGTTTTATTCATTGCTGTGGATAAATACGATTTACTTTCAGAAGTAGAAGATTTCAATTGTTACCCTAGCTCTGTCTGTCTGACTGGTTGAGAAATTGTAATTTGAAGTTTACCGATCCTATAATCCCTTTCATGGTGTTTTTTTTCTTTTTCTTTTTCCCCCTTTTTACAGCTGATTGGAACTGCTATTCCGACATGTCAAAGCTGCCCAAGACTTGGAAAGTCACCAGTGCACCTCTGCACCGTCCTGCCCCTGTGGACGATACAAGTTTTGAAAATTCGTGGCGTGCCCTTACCAATGAAGGCTATGATGGTATTATCGACTTTCGTGATCTCCCTGCTTGTTTTATCTGTTTACAAAGGAACCACCCGGTTGAGAGTTGCCCTTACCATGATTCTGTTCCACTTGATGCAATACTTGCGCCCCTATTTAAAATAGTTTGCAAGACTTGCCGATCAACTAGACATCCTCTTGAGCATGTTCAAAGAGGGGCTGCGATGAAGGTGTGTTTACGGTGTAATTCAGCAGGTAAGCTCCCGCATGTGCCTAGGGATTGTCCGTTGCTCGATAAGGAAGAGAACTTTTGTTTGGCCTTTCAACAAGCGCAACTACAGTTGCAGCAGTTGATGTGAGTTCTGAGTGCATATCCATGTATCTCGGCAAGTCTAGGAACCACGGCCTCTCTGCTTGCTTTGGGCATGTTTTCTACTTTCTAGTTTATGTCATTGTACACCTGTTCTTATTTGGTGCTATATTCCGGTGTATTATCATTACGCATGCAAGTCCAACTAAATGTAATGTTGCTGGTTGTATGTGCTATATGTGACTGACTCCCTCCGCTCTCTTATTAACAATTTCGATTCGCTTACATATTTTTTTTGAAAAATCTTTTAGTGCGTATTGAACTTGTTTGAACGATATTGATTGAGAACTGGAGTCGAGACTTGGTAAGCTGGATATTAAATCCATTTTAAAATGAGGTTCTTTTCGTTGTTGATGAAGCAAACAAGAATGAACTTTACTAAATCCTTCAGTGTGTGTTACATCATAAGATTGAGTATCTGGAATGCAATCAGGAGCAGATGCTATCCAACGATGGTTGGAACTCGATTTCCCCTTGGCCGAAATCTCAAAGTCGCTATGGTGCTTGTTGCAGGAGGTTCGAGATATCTATCATTGTCATCCCTCCTCTTCTCCTTTGGAATGTGCCCTCGTCTTCTTCCCACTCCCCTTGTTCGTCTCCATTCCCTCGTTTAGCTCCTTACGACTATGATTGTAAATTTTTATGGTGGTATCTCAAATTGCATCTCGCCAGTCGCGGTCCCCACCGTTCTCGCCAGTCGCTCGTCGCAGTCACCACCAGCCTCGCCTGAGATCTCAACTTGATCACAAACTCCCGGCCATTACCGTCATCGCCATCTAAACACCATAAGTGTCAACGCCTGACAACTGCTTCAAACAAACATACCAACACATCTGTTAGAATCTAAGTAGCACCGAAACGGATACGAGTACGACGATACGATGTGATACGGAGAAACGACAAACTGAAGAAAAAAAGAGGATACGATACGAGAAGGATACACGTAATAAATAATATAAAATATTAATATGTATTTTATAAAATATACTCAATAGGGGTGTCGCCAGGACTTAAATCATCTCCTAACTTTATATACCTAATTTCTGCCTAACCATGCTTCTTAGCCGTTGGATGTAATGAATGGCCAATATTTGTTCCTTTTTTAATCAGGGACATTTTCTCTAATCTTATTAGAGCTCGTCAAATATCATCCCTACTTTGTTCCCTTTCTATTTGTTTCTTAAATAACAGAGACTATTGTAATTTCTTTCTCGATCGAAACATATCTTCCCTCCTCTCTCTCTCTCTCTCTTTTCTCTTAATAGCTTGAATCTTTTGCTTAGCCCTACATTGAAAAAGTGCACTTCATCCTTAATTACCTCTTCATGCATCAGTTCGAATTCCTCAAGGTCTGGGTGACTGGGTCTCCAAGCCGAAGAAGAAGCTATAGCTCTCGAACTCGCTTGTCCCCGGCAGTACTTCATACTACAAGTACTCGATCACAACCCGGACCAATCTGTTAGTGTATAGCGGCGACGAATCCGGTTTCAACGTCTGACGTCGGTTCATGGGGCTCATCGGTGTGCTTTTGCCCCCTCTCTCCTACCGACGACGAGGTATCGCTCTCAGCGTCTCCCCTCGCGTCCAGATTTGTTTAACTTTGGGTTGAATTTGGAGTCGCAGTGGACTTGAAAATCAGATGCGGTATCCTCACATATCCCTCCAAATCCAACGCATATCTGTATCTGTATCCATATCTGATACGAGATACGATGGGTACTACACGTATCAGTGCTTCTTAGGTTAGAATCTAATGTCGCCTAAATAACGCATGTTGACGACTCTTGTTGCTGGTCACCGTGTCAGTAGCATACGCCTCCACTCTAAGTAACTTCAGACGCGCACGAGCGGGGCGTAGACCATGCCTAACAAAACTTTTAGCCAAACATAATGGGCTCTCCACACCCAAGACGCAGAACCCAACGACTCTCGCCGGAACTCAAGCCTGTCCAATCTCCCGAGAAGAGGCCTAATCGCGACACCACCGATGGGTGTCCTAGGGGAGACGTTGGAGAGGGTTACCGGGGTATAGATCTTACGAAAAGGAACCGCCACCAATTGAGAGCGTAGAAATCCTACGCGAGCCATAGATATGAAAGAAGTTAAATCTATAGAATTCTCAAAATTTGTAAACTATTTTAAAATCTCTAAAATTTAATGTTTGCCCTATTAAATATTACCCTCTCCCCTTAAACAAATAAAAAACAACACTTTTATTTCTCTCTCATCTTGATATGATTTGAAAACAATATAAAATTTATAAGAGTAATTAATTTGACACAAATTTATTTAATTATAAAGAATAGAAAACAAGAGCCGTTGAGTTGATGTCATTTTATTTTATAGATATTGTGTTTACGTATTATATAAAATTTATAAGAGTAATTAATTTGACACAAACACATTTAATTATAAAGAATAAAATACAAAAATTGTTGGAATTGATGTCTGTTTTATTTTATAGATATTGTATTTTTTTGTATTTTATAATAGAAAATTTTTGCATAAGTCGTTCGAGATGCTCTTATTCTACATAAACAAGCCACAAATTGCCCCTGGTAAGCACGGGCAATCCCTCCAATGCCTCCATTTGTAGCTTGAGGTAGACAACACCATCGACATTTTGAATACTAAGAGCCGAATGCAGGAGCTTTCCCCCTCCACACCTATGACTGACTTGCTCTGTGGTGCCTTAGGTTTGCGTCTTTGATTACTTTGATTAAACTGCTCTGCAAAACAACCCCCGGAGCTGCATGCTTGCCTCACATTTTCCTTTCCATTTTCCAATGCCATATAAACCACAATATCATCACCGTTGAGGAAACAAACTCAGTCTTCATACTGTGAATCCAAAACAAACGAAAAAGAAAAAAAAACCTCATGGCACGTTTATTTGGAATGAAAATCATCATGAATCAGAATCAATTGGAACCAGAAACAAAATCGGAATGAGAATATGTCATTTCTATTAATCTATCTACTTACCATTTAAAATCATAGTAGGAATCAAAATGATTATGATTGATAATGTTTACTTTGGTAAGGAATCAGAATTAAAACTAGTTTTATTACTGAAATTCTTCTACAAAACAATAGCTATATTTTCATATTCGAGTAACTTTATTTATTTTTTATTTTTATGAATTTCAGCAAAGTTTATTGAAAAAATGATTAAAACAATACTCACATAAGTACAAATCATATGAGCTAACTAAATACCAAAAAATGTAAAAACGAAACGTTAAAGCCAACAAGCTCTATAACTATAGACAACGCTTCAAATTTAACAAAATAATAATCATAGTAGTCGTTTTGAGTAAGAACATCAAAATTCCCGTGGTTATCGAAATAAACTCTCTCTTTACTCTTTTCCCTAACCCTAGCCGCCTCCATTCTCACCTAGAAATCCTTGAAGTTCAACGACTCCTAGTGTGATTTCAATCTTTATTGCATAATAAGATTGCTTTCTTCTCTCTTATTCTTTATTTCTTCCTATTTCAACGATTTCTTTTAGATCACACGACGTGCACTTTGTATGTCTAGTTGCAGGCTTGCATGGCACCAAATTGAATGAAAATTCCACTGATGGAGTTTGATACCTCGGATGGGGTAGCAACAGAGGTTGATGACTTTGGCTTTGCGATGCTTAGGGTTTTCTCTCTGACGATCCTTTTATATGTACGGGAAAAATCTCTTAAGAACTGGATGATTTATCTATGGAGGGGTTTCAAGGGACCGAGTGCAATATCCATATGGAGGGAAACTCAGGATCGTTTTGTGACAAGGTTTAAGGAAGAGGCAACGTTGAAAAGGGCCTGGGTTCTTTGAAGATTTTACAATTATGGTGGAGCAGTATGATAGCATTGCTTTAGTTGAATTGGTTTTGGCATCCAAAGCCAAGGTCTGGGCCAAAATTAAGGCCATTGGTAGTGATCTCTATGGTGAACAGCCGACTAAGGGGTGGTGGGAGAGCTTAGGGAACCATATGATAAAGTATGTTGACTATGACAAAGGTCTTCTGAAGGAGAATGAGGAGGTGCGCTTGTTTATGGCGGTCGATATGAGGTCTGCTTTGACCACTCATCTGCGGGTGAATTTGAGATCTAGGGCATGGATGGAGTGTGATGTAGAGTATTTGATCTCTAAAGGCTACTACATGGGATGTGGTAGCTATGATCATTTGAGGGAGGATTGTCCTATTTATTGTGCAAAGCTAGCAATCCGATTGGAAGCGGAAGGAGAGAAGAAGGAAGATGAGCTCTTGTGGAGGAGGGAGGAAGAGATACTAATGCAGACTAGTGTCTGGAATAATGGTATTGAGGAGGAACAACTGGAAGGAATACAAAAGAAGTGAAAAACTGTCAAGACGACGGTGGGACCGAGACCGAGGAAAGGTGCCACATTAATGACGATCATTTTATATGTACGGGAAAAATCTCTTAAGAATTGGATGATTTATCTATGGAGGGGTTTCAAGGGACCGAGTGCAATATCCATATGGAGGGAAACTCAGGATTGTTTTGTGACAAGGTTTAAGGAAGAGGCAACGTTGAAAACGGCCTGGGTTCTTTGAAGATGTTACAATTATGGTGGAGCAGTATGATAGCATTGCTTTAGTTGAATTGGTTTTGGCATCCAAAGCCAAGGTCTGGGCCAAAATTAAGGTCATTGGTAGTGATCTCTATGGTGAACAGCCGACTAAGGGGTGGTGAGAGAGCTTAGGGAACCATATGATAAAGTATGTTGGCTATGACAAAGGTCTTCTGAAGGAGAATGAGGAGGTGCGCTTGTTTATGGCGGTCGATATGAGGTCTGCTTTGACCACTCATCTGCGGGTGAATTTGAGATCTAGGGCATGGATGGAGTGTGATGTAGAGTATTTTATCTCTAAAAGCTACTACATGGGATGTGGTAGCTATGATCATTTGAGGGAGGATTGTCCTATTTATTGTGCAAAGCTAGCAATCCGATTGGAAGCGGAATGAGAGAAGAAGGAAGATGAGCTCTTGTGGAGGAGGGAGGAAGAGATACTAATGCAGACTAGTGTTTGGAATAATGGTATTGAGGAGGAACAACTGGAAGGAATACAAAAGAAGTGAAAAACTGTCAAGACGACGGTGGGACCAAGACCGAGGAAAGGTGCCACATCAATGATGCAACTCATGTTTGAAAACTGGAATCTGCATGATGTACTCAGGGGTGAAACCTCGACAATTGATGTACCAATGCAGAAAGGAAAGTTATGGTCCAAGGCAGCTATGTAGATGTGACAACCCGACCCTTGTCAAAAATAGTAAAAATAATTAAATATTCAGATAAATCGAGGAAGTACTCGATATGAAAGAATTTCGACTAATTTAGTCGAAAAACATATTCAACAAACTTGTTACGATGAAACAGTCGTGACGACATACAACAAACTAAGTTCTTCGTTGGTCGCACCGCCACTACTGGCAAACCCTGTCACCACCACCCACCCATCCACTGGGTAGAAGAAGCCTAATCACATTTTAAAACTCATAACTACGTTCGTAACATCGATACGAACCCAACGACATATAATTTGATCCGTTTCGAAAATAGATTTTTTAGTCACAATTTTTTGGCCACGCTACACCACCGATGATTTTTTGGCCACGCGCCACCACCGGTGACCACCGCCGATGGCGTCGATTTACACATCAAGTTCTCCTCTAGCCCAACCAACTATCCCAAAAGACCATAGATAGATTCCGGCTTATTTGGCCAGAATTGTCCCCAAAAGTAACTCGGCTGGAAATGGTTTTCGGCACAGATCTCTGTCGTCGAGCCACAGTTGGGCTCGAGACCGGTCCCAATCGACTCAGGAGGTTGAGGGGAGCAAAACCCTTCTCCCTTCGCCGACCGAAATCACTGGAAATCGCCATACGCGACGGAGGCCGAAATGAATCCAATCGGAATCAATTTGATTCCGATCGGTGCAAATCTTGCAACAATAATCAAAACAAGATTAAACAATCCATAAAGACGTTCTCAAGACATCAATGAGACCTGAATTGGCTGGAATCAGCGCCAATAACGACGAACTAAAATCACCCGAAATCCTAGAATTTCTTCACCTCGAATCTCTCACCTTGTCCTTCAATCCCCGGAATTTAAGCTGGAAAAGGGTAAAGCATGACGAGCCGCGCCGAACCCAACCAGTCTCGAGGTCGGAGGTGGTCGGACGGCACGGTGTTGCCGAACTGCCACATCGCCTTACACTCTCTCTCTCCTCATGGGAGGGAAGAGTTGAATGAGGTCAACTCTCACCCAAAACAGTCCCCTCTTCCATAAAGGGAAACCTCCCTTTATATACGTTTCCATTTTTGGTAAATCGGTAATTATTTTACGACAAACTTTTGTCGGTCGTAACTCCGATTTTGATGATTCTCGCGTCTGCGAACTTGTCTTGAAAAATTATACGACTTCCACCTAAAGTCAACCGACTTCAAAAATTCAATGAAAAAGTCAAACTTTGACCTCACAGTATTTACAGACGGTAAAAATCTTTTACCGCGAACACTAAATCGAACTCAAATTATTCATAAATAGTAGATATTCTATAAATAAATCGGGATAACATAGTAGAGAAAGTGCCTAGTTAACTAAGGAGTGGTACATTTGAATTTTTATAGTTACTAGTGGTACTCTGGTTTGAGTCTAGAGTTGTATGCGATTCCTCAAGATGATTAGTATATGTGTACTATATGACTTCTCTTTGTCGAACCGGGTAATCCAGTGGAGTTTTGTATTTCTATCATTTTTTTCATTTGAATTTTGATCGACCTTCTGAAAAAAATCATCATAATAATAACAATACCATTAGAAAAAAAATTAAAATATAATCATTCATAAAAACAATTTAGCAAATAAATTAAAATATATGTCTAAAGAAATTAGAGGCATTTAATATACATAAAAGTCTCTTAGAAAAAATTTACATAAGGATATTATGTGTAGAAAAGTTAATTCCGGGAGGAATGATTCCCAAACCCATCTCCTCTCCCTTGGGAATCAAATTCTAAGTTTATTTGGGAATTATTCTTAATGAGGAGGTGAGACTTACCTCCATTCCATTTGTCTTATGCGCAAGTAAACACTAGACTAGAGGAAAATTGGAATAATTCCCCCACTTTTGATTTAGATTCCAAGTAAGTAAACATGTCATCAGCCTTTATACTTGATGCCCTATTCAATAGTCATTCCTTAATGCAAAAAGAAAGCTATAGTAACAACAATTTTCATACCAATCAAAAGACAGAGAGACTACGACAATTGTTGCAGCTATAGCCTATAGGGTATTGTCACACCAAGTGCCTTATATTAACGGAAAATTATAAGAAAGATCACTTTTTAATATGACCAAGGCCGCTGATTCCTTTTTAGAAAATACCAAAACCGTTCCTAGGATTACTTTTTTTGGCTTTTAGTATATTAAGAGGAGGTGTGTCAAAAGTGTAAGAGATATGTATTGTATTTATTTGCATGGCCATTTGGCCTTTACCTTGCATGACATGGGGAAGAGATCTTATTGTATAAAGGGGAGCCTGTATGTAATAAAAAGAGCAGAACACAGTTCTCTCTCTAGATTTCTCTCTCCTTTTTGTAAACATATCCCGAATCGATAAAATTTTAGCTTTGTTCATGCTCAACTATTGTCTCTCTACCGTCCTTCTGAGTTCTGATGGCTTACTTGGGTCAATGACCCTTCTGAGGGAGCAATCGAAAATATGGGCTCAAGTTACACTTACCTCTTTGGGCTTCATCGTTCCTTATTTGGGCTGGTCTACATATCTCAAAGACTCTCCCCTTCTCACTGCATCTGCCTCACTACCATTTCCAAAAGCTAGCTCGAACAAAGTTAAATAAAGATTCTCGATCGATGTAACTTGCGTCTAGAAGTGGAATATGTACCTTGTATGTTTCGTAGCATGACGTTTTAAGCTGTACAGTACATGATGAGATGAGAGTGTGAACGTGATGTTATCAACTGGGCCAAATTGTATTGTATTCACATTTTATGCCCAGCAAAGATGGCCATCTTTGCTATCAATCCAATTCATCGATGACCCTTTTTTAGTAAGTTTCTTGTTGTGTGCAACAAAGATTTGAAGATTTCGATTCCGATTTGATTCGTTTCCAAGTTGGCAGCTCGAGAAAGGAGTAGTTATACACATGCATAGAAAGGTACGTACGTCTTAATCCTATATCATCTACGATATATATACATATACGCACAAGCATGCCATGAAAAAAAGATCAAGTGCAAGTGGGACAAGTCGTTATACAATGTAATTGACGTTTAATAAGATGTTTAAGACCATAATTTGCTAGGTCTAATTCTGAAATCACGACATCTTCGAAGAAGAAACCATATATATGCGCACACTAATTATTTTTATGTGAAGACAGACTTTTAGATGTTATGTACATACATACAACACTCGCAAAAACTCCCAAAAGGAACTTCTACTGTACTAGTTACTATTATAGTAATAGACTACATATATGTATCTTTTTAGTTATCTTACTAGCTAGGTTTAATGTTTGTACGTAACATTTCCAATTTAATACTTAGTTACTTACCCTAGCCTCCTGATTAAGGCATTAAGCTATAGCATGTACGAGATGACTGCTACTTAATTTGTAAACGAAGAATATAGAAATGGAAGGTGCATGTTTTGGTTTTGGTTTTGGTCACGTTGGCCATGCTCTAACCCTCGGGGTTCCATTGCTTCCCTATAATTGAAGAAAAACAGCTTTTTACTCAAACTCGAGGCCGACAGTACTAATAGATCGATTGCTTTAGGCTGGTTGAGAACTAGTTTATATATACAATATATATCTTTAAAACTAAGGAGAATAATCCATCTCAATAACTCGTATATATATATATATATATATGTAAGAGGGCATGTGTAAGAAGTAATCAAATGACCTCTGTAAGCTTCTGTGTACTCTTAAACAACAGCGGGTCAACTTGGAAATCAATATATCGATCTCCGGCGACTCCTGGAAATACTAAGTGTGAACCCTTTTGTTCTAGAATTTCATTTCCAGGATCTTTGCCCTATAATGGTTTACTTGTCTGTGTTCCATTTATACTTGTTTAAGTTGCATATAATATATCTAGGTACGATATTATATATAAAACATATATGTCACTGGCTTACCTATAGTACAAGCAACTTCATGCTGTATATATTTCTAATTAGCATGACATGATATCACTAAGCTATTTTTCTTCGGGGACAAATTGTGTTTTAAAAAATCATCTTCCTCATCATTAGAACAATAAAACTCCACGAAACCTCAATCTTGTGTGTGTGTGTAGTCGAACTCTTCGTACGTATATATAAAAATTACTCTGTCGCCATATCAATTGAGACAGCACTAATTACAATTATAAAAAGGGGAAATTATGGCCTACAAAGAAAAGATCACACAGAATACTAAAATGATTGACAAAAAGGAGCAGTAAGTGCTGGAGCACCATTTTTCTTTTGCATCAAAATTCACTTTTGAACTCGTGATATTTTTGCGGCTAATATTTTATAAGGATTCGTTTATTCAAACACTCAAACGTGGTCAAATTCAATAAGAATTCTTCATTTTTTATACAAAATGTGTTTTTTTTTCATGACGCAACTATGATATAAAATAAGTCTGTGTTCATTAGTTGTGAGATAATGTGACGATTCTTTAGTCACAAATAATGCGTGTAACAACTTAGAATCAAATTAAGCTTCTAGTGTGTCTATTTGCCATAGAAGTAACCCTAATCAATGTTGTTAGAGTTGTTTTACCTTCAAAGTAACCCTTTTATGGGATTCTCCAAACCCGAGTCTCAAACTTTCCTCTCCATCCATGTGAACTTGTAAGCTTTATGTCTAATGCATTAGTCAAAACGGCAACGTTGCATGTGTATCATGATGCTTGCAACAGAAGCAATCCCTAAAGAGATAAATTCCCACAAAAGTAAAAAGACCGAGGAAGAAAAGTCAAGCCAAAAGCCCAAGAACCCCAAATCTTCAAAAACAAAAGGGTTTTTCTTTTTCTCCAAAGGAAGCGAGAGATCGATAGAGAGTAGTGTAAAAGATGGAAGATAGGTTAGATAAAGCAATTAAGCATAGGAGGAACAAGAAGAAGAAGCAGAAAAAGGGTTTTCCAGGGAGCAAACATCTTTTACTGGAAACACAAATAATTGCAGGCTTTGACGTTTCTTTCTTACTCCTTAAAACCCTCTTCGACATCCTCACGCAACCTCCTTTGACCCTCAAAAACCATCCACAAAACCACAAAAGCACCACACTCAAACAAAACCCTAAATCCAAAAATTAAAAAACAAAAACAAATAAATCACAGCCGCAATGGTGCTTACGAAACGCAACTCAAATTCTTTCTATTTTTTTTCTCCCTGTGCCCTTTTGCTGTTGGTATTTTTAAAATTTAGTGCTGGAAAGGAAATGCAATTTTATTTTAATTTTGAGGGGGTTGCCTTTCTCCCTACGCAGTCAAGATTTTCTGGATGTGTCAATGTTTGAGGCTCCGCAATCTCAAGCGGCCCACGTTACCTCCACTTTCAGTTATTATAGTGTTCCGATACTACCCTTGATGACTCGGATGTAACTTCAACAATAATGGTTTTATTGCCTATGTTAAGTGCTCTAACTTATTCGTCAACATAGAGTTAAAAAAAATCTGTTACCTGTCAGATTCATATTTACAGCATACTAACTTAGAGTTTAAACTATATATTTATCAAAATGAGTGACAATGTTTTCCAAAACCAATCCTTCAACAAATTCGTGGATGAACAATCGACTCTTTTTTTTATTTTTTATTTGATACAAATTGTCAAGATATCTAAACTAACAAGATAATTCTAAACTAACAAGATAATTCTATGGCATCTGGCTCACCTTCTAATTTGTCAAATAATCTAGCTCAACTTCAAGTAAAAAGGAATCTGATCAAAATTAGAATGACTTGTAACACATGATAAGTTGTAGGACAATTTAACCGCAGTTAACTCAAATATCATAATATTTCGAGGATTAATTTGTGGAATTAGAGCAAGAGAGTCATTTAACATTTTAACAAGAGGGAGTTCGAACAAAACTTTGCATCTGATCCATTATAGTGAGACAAGAAGATCAAAGAAATCTTGAAACGGGGCAACCCTTGAAGGTGGCACTTTTGTCACTTAGCCTTAATCCGACGTGGGTGCCCGTCGTTTTGGAGGCAAGTAGGGTCCCCTGACCTTTATTCCCCACCCACAGCCACAAGTCCCATTAACGTCCCCAATAACCAAAATGCTCTCTTTCTCCATTTTTGTTACGGCCAGTGAAAGATGGATGAGGTAAATATGTTGCCTCCGGTTAAACGGAATCGGTTGAAAGATGCCATCACTCGGGTCCCCAATATTCCCAAAATCGATTCATGTTTTGTGAAACGAGACGAAAAGAAACGCGACGCAAGCAACATTTTTTTTCTCCATGCTTCATACGAAATATTCACCTCAGTTCACACGCTTCCCTATGCGACATATATGATGCAAGTACAATAAATATGACCAACATTTGCAAATTCGATGCCCAAAAACTTAGTTTTTGTTCATGTTGTACATGATCCATTTTTTGATGATGGAAATAGTTATAATTCTTAAACATGGCTCTGAAAAGTGAGCAAACTAAAGCAAGAGACATCTTGATTTATTTTCTTTCTCCAATTGTTCTAGTCAATAAAAAACGTACGTCTATAATTTACTCGCAACATTATATAAAGCAGCTTGACATAACTTGCTTAGTTTACCTAACATCATTAACATGACTAAGAATAATACATTACACATCATTCACCTTAGTTTGTAGCCCGAGGTTAGAAAATTGACAAGTAATTATGAATCCTACCCTGGCAAGTAGCAATTCCCCCTCGCCCTCTCTTATAGCCTAACCATACATGCGTTTTAATTGCTTTAATTAGCAGGATCTTAGTGAAGGATAGAAAAATGCATGTCCAGATTAGGCCAGCAATCGAGGTTGTGCTGGACTTGATAGCTTGTGCAGTGGAATCGACTATTGATAATCACCGCACGATGACGGAGGAGCTCGTTAACACACTTAAATTTTGTGTTTGATAACTTTTTAACTACACGTACATTTTGTCCTTGACAAAGAGGACACCTTTGAAGGTTAAGACATTTTTTTACTGATAATAAATATTCGTAGCTAGCCTAGTCAGTAATTTTAATTCGGTCTGTCAGAATTCATCGATAATACTAGAAGACAAATTATAGCTCGAAATTTCTCATATTTCATAATAAAATAGACTTTGTTTCGTTATTATCATTATCTAATAAGATTAAGAAGTTTACATCAGTCTGCATAGTTTTAGTAGTAACAAGGAATAATTTCTTCTTCTTTTTTGAAAGGGAGGAATCATTTCTTTGTTAGAAGAGTGATAACAAGGAATCTTGACTCTTAAACTTGTCAAATCACCTAATTTGTATCAAAATATCCTCCACTACATGTACGTCCAATACATCGTAACAAACAGAAATTTGGATACCCAACGAGAATAGAGCTTTGTGAGTTACTTCCTTCTTGTTTTGGTCGTACGGAACAAACCAAAATAGAGAGAGCTTCATTTCAAAGAAACCACAAAAAAAAAAATCTTCTACTTTCTTGTTTCAATTTTCCGGAGTCCGTACCCTCACATTGGGAATGTGAGCTCCGAGCAGCCAACAGCCTTGTTTCCCAGGGCCACAACCGTAAATTTAACCCGCACTGCCTTTAAGGCTCCGTCCCTGGAGGATGGACCTACAGCTGTCAGCGTGACACAGGCTTACTTCATCCTTACGAAGGGGCCCGTAAAGGCGTACCGCCCTTTGCTAACTACCCCTATAGGGCTCTTAGGTTAAATGACCATATCACCCTTCCCGCCTCGGCTGGCAACTCCCACATCTTCCCCGTCCCGTACGTTTCGAAGCGTCCAAGGCCAAAATCGGAATGTTAGGTAAAAGATAAAGAGGGACCGGTGTTTGAGTTTAACGGGTCCGGTTATTTCCACACACATTTAATCTTTTCGTGCGCAGAGATCTGTACGTTGTGTTAAAATAGCGTCAATGGGAGAGAGAGAGAGAGAGAGAGAGAGAGATTGAGTCTTGTCTACGCCAACATGGGTATTGTCTCTAACACCCATTACTATAAGAGGCCACACTTTCTCACTATGATACCCACACCATTGATCTCCCACCTTCTCCTTCCTCTCAACAAGTCACAACTCTCAAACCTTTTTTTTTCTCTCTTCTTGTTCCCTCTCTTGTTCTTGCTCATTTTCATGGAACTATAAAGAAGATTTGGCACATGAGAATTTGAGTTCAAGTCCTTGAGGGCCTAAGCTGAGCTAAAGGGAGGGGGGAAAGAGAGCATATTAATTGGCCAAGTTTCCATCTTGAACTTGAAAAAAAATTGACATGGAGAAGATGAGTTTTGTGAGGAATGGAGAGCTGAGATTGCCTCCTGGCTTTCGGTTCCATCCTACGGACGAAGAGCTTGTTCTACAGTACTTGAAGCGCAAGGTATACTCGTGCCCTTTGCCTGCTTCCATCATCCCTGAAGTTGAAGTCTGCAAGTCTGATCCTTGGGATTTGCCAGGTTGGTTGTTTTTTGTCTCATTTTCTGATGTGGGTTTTCATTTTGTTACTACAATGTCATGAGAATTAGTAGCTGTTTCTAAACCGAAATGGGTTTTTGTGGGGGTGATTTAGGTGATTTAGAGAAAGAGAGGTACTTCTTTAGCACAAGAGAGGCCAAGTACCCAAATGGGAACAGATCAAACAGAGCAACAAGCTCTGGTTATTGGAAGGCGACTGGTTTGGATAAGAAAATTGTGGCTTCAAGAGGTAACCAAGTTGTGGGGATGAAGAAGACTCTAGTTTTTTACGGAGGCAAACCACCTCATGGGACTAGGACCGATTGGATTATGCACGAGTACCGTCTCGTTTTGGCTCAAGACAAAACCAACTCCAACACTCCCCAAGTGAGTCTCTTTTTGTTTCACTCAAAACTCAAAAGTTTGGTCTCGGATTTTTCTAATTCTATAAAAAGAAGTCAAATTTGGAAACCGTTGCTTAATGTTATTGTTCTGTTGCAGAGCGCTGCCGTGGAGCCAATGAACAATTGGGTTCTCTGCCGCATATTTTTAAAGAAGAGAGGTAGCGGTGGCGGTAGAAACGAGGAAGAAGTACAAGAACAACAAGTGCAGCAGCAGCTCTGCAATGTTGACCGAGTGGCGAAGAAACCAAGGACATCTCTCCCTGTTTTCTACGATTTCATGACAAAAGATAGGGCCAATTTGAGCCTGGCGCCATGTTGCTCCTCTTCAGGCTCGAGTGGAGTCACGGAGGCTGTTACTAGTGAGACCGAGGAGCATGAAGAGAGCAGTAGCTGCAATAGTCTTCCTTTTTTGAGAAGAAAACAGTAAAGCAGTCTCTTTCTGAAACTTTGTAAAATTGGGAGCTAGTTTCTTGTTTGCTTAATTTGTCAGAATAACCATCTAGAAAAGTTACTCAATCCGGTTAAGTTTTAGTGCCTCTCTTTGTATGTGGTTCCAAGAAAGAAAAAATCGGCGTTAAAAATTAACATGTAGTCCGTGTTATCGATCATGAACAGCAAATTGAGCAATGGAAGTTAGCAGAAGATGGTTTTTATGTACTCCAAAATTTCTCTCGTATTATTTGCATTTTTTGCACAAGGAGGATCCCCAATCTACGCAGGAATCGAATATAATCTTGAAAGATCAATCATCACCTTCGTGCGAATTTCCCCTAATCCCCTTTGTGAAAAGGCCAAAAATCATCACTCAAAAAGAACCCAATTCCTCAGCATTGTTTTCAAAGTGACCAAGATCACTCCATCTTCATAATCTGCATCATTGTGAAGTCGAGCACAGAATCTTATTCGGAGAAACAGACATTCCGAATCTGACATAATTTTCCACACACAACATTGGCTGCAATATTCCTCTCTCCTAGTTTCAGTGTCATACAAGAAACATAGTAGAAATGAGGATAGGTATGATGGTTGCAGGCGCAGCAGGGTTAACTAAATTTTGAATCTTTATGACTAGTTGGTGACTATAAATTATAGAAATGAAGAGAAAATAAACACAGTGGATTGTTTAACAGGGACAGCTGCGATTATTGAAAATAAAACAGAGGCAAAGGGACCCAAGTTTTGAAAGATTGATACACGACCTTAAATTCCCAAAAGCATTATCAAGTTTTTTTCTTCAACATTCCTGTGAGTGAGTTTACGTAAACGGTACCTCTTAATCCAGAAGAAAAAGAGTTTAAAAGAAATCTGCAACACATATTTGTCAAAGATGCTAATGATTTATGTTTCTTAATAAAAGTAAACGACTGTGCATCTATTATTTCTGATCTGGGTTTGTGCTGGAGTGAACTAAAAACTAACCCAGGTTAGAGGAAAGAGAGATTGTCCTAATGCCCCTCCCACCACTATCTCCCAAAGTCCTCTGCAACATTGACTTAAAATAATTTTGATACAAGTAGATGCTCGCTTTTAAACACTCGATACTCATAATGTAAAATACTTTTCTCAGTCGCTTCTATACTTATAAAGAACAATGATTTGTCGCTCCATTTCTGAAATCGTGTCCTACATGCAAGAACCACGAGGCTGCTTTAGTTGACTCCCCCATTACCATTATTCTTATCAAAACACATAAAACACAAAAGTACATGCCTTACGATTACGGTGATCACAATAATAAAACAAATATATGTTGAGACATGTATCATGTATCTAGTAACATGAGTCGTGTTATTTAGTAACAACTAACAAAACTTACAAATTTATCACAACATGCAAATTCTTACCTAAAACTAAGTGAAACACAAAGTTACAAACAGTGTAAGTTGGAAAATTACAAGAGGCCGGTTGTTGTCTTTTACAAATGGAGACATGGAGAATGATATCATCGGGATAGATAGGTTTGAAGATAGGCCAGAACCCATGAGAGGGAGCCAAATGGACGTCAGGGGGACAAAGGACGGCATTAATATTAATATTAGACAAAACCTGTGATTATCAGCTTTGGTTTAATGCATAATTGAGCTAGCTAATTAATTTGACATGCCAAAAACAGGGAAAAGGGCAGAGAAGCTGGGATTATATTATCAAATAAGATAAGGAAAATATTTGCCGACCGAAGTTTCCTGTGACAGTGGTTTAGAATCACCCAAGGGCTTTCGGAGTTCTTCACGTCACTATGTTCCCTTGTATACAAATATATTTCATTTCGTATTTTCCCATCAGAGAAAATAAAATTAAACTACGAAATGGATTGGACTTGAGGCTTGCTGACTTGGGTTCTCATTTTGTCAATCACGTGGGCAGCCCGTCATGGTAGACCACACAGAGCAGAAACTGATTAGGTCAATCACATTGGAAGAGAAGAAGAAGAAAGGGAAACCCTACAAAAAACACAGAGGAGCTGTCCTTGTCAAGAGGGAAGGGCAGTTGTGGCATTAACCAAAGACATTACCCAAGCGGACAGGGAATGTGTAAGCTCTAATTGACCAGTTCCAAGAAACCAACTCAACTCAGCAGCACTTACATATATAATTAACTTAATAAAAAGAGTTGCTTAGTATCTGCGCAACAAAGACATGTCCAAGAAAATAGTTCTGAACAGCAAGTCTAATCGCAATTTTTAACCTGTCACGTTAGAG
This sequence comes from Geum urbanum, assembly GCA_946800695.1. NCBI lineage: Eukaryota > Viridiplantae > Streptophyta > Magnoliopsida > Rosales > Rosaceae > Geum > Geum urbanum. The sequence continues at coordinate 63,186,849 of OX327003.1, forward strand.
GGGATTTAAATTTTAAACTTGGGTGGACCTCTCTCTCTCTCTCTCTCAAGGAAGTTAAACTAATTCTAAACCTAAACTTGAGGTAAAGAAACTAGGACCCCTATTAACATTACTTCTGAAGCTGGTTTTTGGCTAAATTTGGCAAAATTGGGTGTACACAATTTACTTCATAGCTATGAGAAGTAAAAGCTTTTGAGATGGTCTCTCTTCAAGAGCATAAACAATACAAAATTAGATTAAAAGAGGGAGTGGGAAAATGAAGGAATCCAAAGCTTTGAGAATCTGAAATGATAGGTGGTGAGTTGGGAGTTTTTTTTTTTTTTAATTGAAGGTGGGAGATGTCTCCTACACGCAACTATTTCCTTGCTTCCCAACAGATTTAAAAGCCAACACAACACCTATGTGCACAAGATATGAAATTGTTTGTCCCGCTGGAAAATAAAAGAGGGACAAGATTAGATTTCTGTGGTGCTAAGGTCATTGACACTTGATAGAGATAAAAGAGAAGAATTCGCAACTTGCATGTGATGACTGACTGGCTTCTTTGTTTGTTTTGGTTGCCCTGAACTAGAGGTACTTTTTGATCAAGTGCATAATGTACAGTTATGTTTCTTCCTTTTGAGGGTAGAGAGCGAGAGAGATTTCAACATCTCACAGATATCGTGTTAAAGTTTTTAATACTTTTATTGCTGCATAAAATCCCAAATTATAATGAATTGTATAGGAAAAACAAAACAAGACGTACATGCATATGATACAAGATGAACAACAAATAAGAACTCCAAACCACATGTAATAGCATAAAAAAGGTTGCGTGTAAAAGAGCAGGACTAGAAGTGAAAGGCTACAAGTATCTCAATTCATATATTGTATGACTGATTAGAGCAAACACATGGAGAGGGAAAAAATGAGAGAAAATTATTCTCGAATGTCAAAATCAGTAGTGTACCTATAGAAGAGACTTGCTAGCAAGGAAGTATTCAACCCTTTCTCTACTCCGGCGGTTTGTTTTCGTGTCCACAATTTTGTTATTGTCCAAATAAGCAGTTTTCTCATAAATTAAATGGACCACACACACACATCATCATCATCATCAATTCATCCCCCTAGGAAAAAATCCAGTATTATCCTCTGTATGAAGATTTGGGACTGCAACGATTCCCTTTAAAAAGCCAATTAAATAAAAGCCACCCCTTCAAACCCAGAAGAGATATTTCATTAGAATCTGCTTGTTTGAAACTTTGGATCAGAATACACCTAATTCAAACACTGATAGCTTTTTCTACACTCAAACACTCCAACCGGCTTCTTAGACTTGGGCTTGAATTCCCCCTAAATGCCAAACGGCTTCTTAGACTTGGGAAACTCTAGCAAGTAGCTTGAGGGATTCAAACCCAGACCATATGGGAGAAACCATGGGCGAGGACATTACAAAAAAATCCTTTTTGAATGCAGAGATGTATATTTCACAATGACTTGCGTACACAAAAATAGCAACAAACTTTAGATTAAAGCCTACTGCCCGATACACAATCTTGGGTTGCTTTAGATTTAGATGTAGCATTCAGCCTTGTCGAAGTGCTGAGTGACACAAAACAACATTGCAACCAGAAACATCCACAAGCCTCAAGCTCAAAATAAGCATAGGCAACACAAATAATCCTATTACTATCAGAACTCATCAGAGTTATCTAGGTTCTACATGATCCAATAGCTTCATCTAGATATAAAAAGATAAAAAAGCGTGACATTCTGATAAAGCTTATAACACATGCATACATATAGGCATGGCGAGGACAGTAAGGAAAAAACTAACACATTCAAGGTTCGCCCAACACTCTTACTCATTTCTGCCTATTCCGTAGTCTTTCTAATGATTTCACTGGCATCCGAGCCAGATGATTTTGACGGAGGTGGTTCCGCACATGCCTTGAGTACAGCCTCATTCTGCAAGGAAAATGGCATTTCAATAAGCTCCAATATCAAATTAACAGATATCTTTCCAATTCTAGAACACAACATATAATCCCCAATAGTTAAGTTGAACAACATCTAAACCCGAAAGTACACAAAAAGAACTTACGAACCCGAACTCAAAATAACTAGAAAGATTCGACATTCAAAACAAACAGCTTAACTTCACAGGCAATTAGGCACTACCAAGTCTTAGAGCAATCATATCATCACACTATCAAGGGAATCACTGTTATTAAGGGAGAATAACAGAGAAAAACCCTAATCGGAGATTTAAGAAGGTGTTTAATTACCTGCCAAACGCGGAGGAGGCGTTTTTTGGCGTTGGCTTTGCGGGTGGTGGTGAGCTTTATTCTCTTCCAAACGAGACCGCCGGAGTCGTGCTTCTTCACTATCTGCATCACTCGAGTCCCCCAGAACGCACCCACCATCTTTCTCAGTCCTCTCTCTCTCTCTCTCTCTCTCTCTCGCAACACTAGCACCAGCAGTCTTTTTGCTCCGACTCTTCTGCGCTCTCTGGGTTTTTGGGTTTTGATTTGGGCTTTTCTTGATCAAAAAGGCTGTGGGCTATATGTAACATTGACCTGGCCCATCGTGGTTGATAATAGCGTTTTATAATATTGGCCTACTGCTCACGAAGATCGATAGCTTCCGCGGATTGGCCCGGAATCAGTCAACCATAGAGCTGAGCACTTAGAGCAACTCCAACAATGTCACGAAAAATTTGTTTATTTTATTCAAAAATAAAGCCGAAACTTATTTTACTTAATCACTTGTATAAATTTACTCCAACAATATTACTATATTTATTGAATGTTTAGTTTTGATTGGTTGATAATGACATATTTATTTTTAGTTTTGAATGTTTAGTTTTGAATAAACAGTATAAATGTAGTTAGACCTAAACACATGCTTAGTTTTGATTGGTTGATAATAACATATTTATTTATTTATTTTTATAATTATTAATTACATTTGCAATCTAGAAGGAAATAATTAATTAAAATATTGAATGTTTTGTTATCTATAATTCATGTTTTTGGTATAAGAATAGGGGATGAAAACATGAAATATAGGGAATCCCTAAATTGACTAATAAGATAAGGGAGCTGCTGGAGTAAATTTTAAGAGAAAATATTTATATTTTAGCTAGAAATGACTTATAAGGAATCTGCTGGAGTTGCTCTTAGGCCGGTAAATTCCGATTTGATCCAGTTCCAAACTGTCCCGCATAAGGACGGTACGGGTATATATTTTTGAAATAGAAAGCATGTCACATCCTGATCCGTTTGAATAAAATAGGATAAGTTTTGAGTTTATTTTTTAGTGTAAGTAATATCCCGACTCGGCCCGAACATCATACACAACACAGTAAAACCTTATCAACCTTACATTACAATTATATTCTTACCTTTTTTCACTAATTCTTTGTAAAACTCTGCAATTGCTTGTAGCACAACATGTCCACCTCCAGTTCTTGATCCGAAAGCAAAGAGCAAGGCCATTATTGATGTGGGAATAAGTTGATTGACTATTAATTGGTTTGGATTGTTTCTATTTTCAAAATTTCTTTTTAAGAATATTTACTATTTAGAAGTTGATTTTGGATTGCTCGGAAATGAGATAGAACATTATGAATTTATTGAAATGCTTTTATTTGGTCGTTTTAGGACTTTTAGATATACTCAATCTTGCTTTATTTTTTTATATCGAAAAAAGAACATAGGGATACCGAAATGAGCCCGCATAGAATCGATTTTGTTTAGGATCGGGCTTTCTTGAGATTTATTTTTAGAAAAAAAAAATCTATTGTGATTCGTTCTGCTTAAAAAACTATAAAATTATAGTGATTTTTATCTCGAATCGATCCATCACATCCCGTGCCCGGTCCTAGTCAACCTCTTAACTCACTTCTCCTCCTCCAACCAGTGAAGCCCTTATAATACTGTCATAGAAAATGAATCATTTGGCCACCTAAATCACTGCCATCGGTGTTCGAATCACCAGAAACTCAATTTTCAATTGTCGGAGTTTATGACAAACAAAATAATGGAAGTTTGATAAACAGATCACAGATAGCCGGACTTTCCAAAAAAAAAAACCACAGATAGCCGGATCATCTTTGTAGAACTTTGTTCTTTCCTTTTTGGGGGGTCTATAATTGTAGAACTTTGGTTGAATAGTTCCTAAGCTTAGGGCCTTGCACCAAAAGAAGGTGGCTCCTTTACAGTTTTAAATCTTGAATGCGGCCCACAATGAGCAAACCTCTTGATTAGTTCAACTGTTCAAGTACCAGAAATTATCTAACTTGGCCCAATGGGTCCATATACATGGGGAATAGAAGGGAAAAAAACGAAAAATTGACGGCTGTGGGATTTGAACCCACGCCCTTTCGGACCAGAGCCTAAATCTGGCGCCTTAGACCACTCGGCCAAACCGTCTCAATGATTATTGTGTGACGGGTAGAGAATAAATAATTACTTTATTGCAAGCTATTCCCATCCATAATTGTATTTTAAATTTACGATAGTTGATACATTTGAGAATATCCAAGGATCCTGAGCTTGTGTCTATGTGGATGTTTACGACGAGTCAGCCATAGTAGCCTAGCCTGCCTACGGCCTACCCATGTTTTTGTCATCACAAGACTACTAAGTTGTTCTTAAGCCCAGAGTTTACCATTGAAGTCCAAAATGAACTTGTGTGTGTTTTGTGACTTTTTGTCCATAACAACCACCAAACAAAGAACGATAAGAGGTAGGTAGGTAGGTAGGTAAAGACTATGTTTGGGGCAGTACAAGCAGGCTGGACCCCTAAAGCAACAAAGATACTTTGATTCCTGCTCCGTCCAATGTGTTTGGCTACACCATGAGCCATTAACTCGATTCTTTTGCGTTGCTTTCTTTTGTGAAATCGTCAAATGCTTAACCAAACAGTGCCTTATTGGTAGTTGAGTAGTATTTTTTTTTTATTTTGAACTGTGGTAGTTGAGTAGTATTGGAAGCTATTGGGTAAGTTCGTTGTTCGCTAATTGTTTAGAACCAGTATACTGTGCCATGTATATAGTAATAATAGTATGTTCATTGATCGTCTTTTCAAGAAGAGGCCGTGTATACCATTTTGCCTTGCGCGGCTGTCCACGCTTCCAAGTGTCATATTCTATCTCTTTTAGTTTCCTCTCGATCGAGCTCTACATAATGACGGCATTGCCATGTCTATTATATCGTGCCACTCACAAGGCTAGTCAACGTCAGTATGCCATACAGCTTATACAGCACAAATGTCTAATGCACAACAAGACAAAATATGGCTGACCTAGTGTAACGAGTATTGTCTCAAAAGAGAAGTTTTCTTTTCGATGGAAATTGGTACGATCACTAATTCACTATACGATGAGAGTATATTGCGTTGTGCTAGCTGCAACTGTTTGGTTTAGTAGCATAAGTCTCCCACGGAAGATTTTATTTCTTTTGTATGGTAAAGAAAACCACATGAATTTCAAATTCAAGTTACGAAGAAAAATAAGACATTTGGTTTTAATTTTTAAAAAGGGGATATTTCGACTAATGTAGAACTTTAAAATTTTGTAAATACATATAATGAGAATCGATTTAGGTTTATACGGTTCTAATATAATAGAATGGTTAAGAAATAGTGACGAGATATGATTACGCTATATTCTTCAACTTTTTAAGTTTTGAAATAGTAAGACAAAAACTTTCTGTTCAGAAGTCTTAAAAATTATGGATGAGAAGAGACATAATATTTATTTTTGCTGATAAATGAGTATTTACATATGTGCATCTTCCTTCTATGATGATTCTTTCCTTAATTTTGGCTAATATTCAAAGTACTCATATTTGGTGCCCCCTCTCTAAAATGAAATGATTAAAATTCCCATTTAGCAGACCAAAAATAAACATAAACTCCTTGTCTAAACCCGCGCAGTACTTGGTGGAATTCCAAATAACCCCAAAAACGAGATAAATAAAAAAAGTCCAAAGGGCCACAAATTACAGAAAGAAAAAAAAAACTATTAAAACGACGCAATTGAAAGTGGTGGCTGCTGGTTACTCCAACGCCCATTTTATACACATCTCGTCGTAGCCGACCCGATCCGATCCCCAAAACCGCCTTCAAGGTTCCTCCTCCTCCCAAATCCCCACCACGATCTCGATTCTCTAATTTATTTTCTATGCTGAAAATTTTATATAAATATACTATTTAACACTGTTAATTCCTCACCGGAAATTTTCCAGCTCCTTAATCGTGTGTTTGTGTTTGTTACAGTCGCCTGTGTGATCTCGTAGTACACACAAAAAGATGCTGGGGATTATAAGGCAGAAAGTCGGACCTGCGTGCTCATCTGCTTCGGTAACTCACCTCATCACTCTTGTGTTTCTCTAATTTTAGAGATTTGTATTACTTGTATATTGTATTGATGTGATTTCGTTTTGGTGAAACAGCTGCAGAGGATCCGACCCGCCGTTTCGGCATTGAGAAGCTTCTCGTCTTCTGCCAAAGAGGTAGTGGTTTTTTTTTGTTTGGTCGTAGAACATGTGTGGGATTGTGAATTTTGTTGGACTAATCAGTGTATGGTGTTATGATTTGTGCAGCAAATGATGGTGAGAGATGCTCTGAATTCTGCGCTGGACGAGGAAATGTCCGCCGATCCGAAAGTGTTTTTGATGGGTGAAGAGGTGAGGAGATATGGATAGTATGTATGTATGTGTTGATATGAGAGCAATGGAATTTATTTTCTCAATGTTTGATTTTTTTTTTTTTTTGCTTGTTTTGTTTGCAGGTTGGGGAGTATCAAGGTGCTTACAAGGTGAGAATTACTCATCTGAGAGTGCATTCGGACTTTTCTGTTCTTAATTGACTTATTATATTTAAAAAACTTACGGTGCTGTTTATGTTTGTTTCCAATGTATATAGATAACCAAAGGACTTTTGGATAAGTATGGGCCTGACAGAGTTCTCGATACCCCAATCACAGAGGTGATTATTGTTGCTTGACATGTTTTTCAGTTCTGTCTTGTGTACTTCTGTTAGAGTAAAATGGTAAGCTCACGTTGTGGCGACTGATTGGAGTTGTTTATTTGGAAAATGATTTGCAGGCTGGATTTACTGGAATCGGAGTTGGTGCTGCTTACTATGGTTTGAAACCGGTTGTGGAGTTCATGACCTTTAACTTCTCCATGCAGGTTTGAAGCTCTCAATTTTGGATTTCTTGATGCTCGTAGTAGTATATTATTCATGTCTTAACACTCTCTGACACTGGTTGTTATTTTGGATGGTTGAAAGTGATGTCATATTAAGTTGTAACATGGACATTCGTTTAATTACAAAATCCACTTATGCATTTGTCTGAAAAAAGAGAGAGAGAGTTTCAAACTCTTCATGAACTCGATTGATCTCTTCATGAAGTCGATTATCTGACTTATTATGACCACAACAGTTATATTGATGAAATGCTGCTGTCCTGGATTGGCTGGCACTGCGACAACATTCCTTTTTAGAACTTTTGTAGTTCACATAAAGATTATCATAATGAGTAGAGACTTTAACATGTTCTGCACTTCCGGAGTATTCAAACTCCAGTTTGAAATAGCTATATAGATCTAACCTTAAACTACTGGAGTGTTGATTTTTATCAAAGATAAAGCAAAAGAAGGGGAGACAGTTATTATTATGGATGTTTGTTTTGTTTTCTGAGGTAGTTCCACCAAATTAAACTGACGCTAGCTTTTAAGTTCTAGTCACGTTATCTTCTGTCTTGGTACTATCAGCATGTAGATCATGTGGTCCAATATATCTTGCTTGAAAGGATTCTGTGCATTATCTGATTGATTATCGAAACCTCACTTCTAGCTCTTTTACAGGCAATTGACCATATAATAAATTCGGCAGCCAAATCAAATTACATGTCTGCTGGTCAAATTAATGTACCCATTGTCTTTAGAGGTCCAAATGGTGCTGCTGCTGGTGTTGGTGCTCAGCACTCTCAGGTAAATGCTTCTCTACTCATTGTCTTTTCAGTTACTGTACAATGGCCCATCTAGTTGAATCATGGCCTATGCTTTAATAAAATCTAAAACGGCTTTAATGTGTGGGGAATGAATACGGACAGTTGATGATATGTTTTTTTTACTTAGTGTTATGCTGCATGGTTTGCTGCTGTCCCTGGGCTGAAAGTTTTGGCCCCGTATTCATCTGAAGATGCTCGTGGGCTACTTAAAGCTGCCATAAGAGACCCTGATCCGGTTGTTTTTCTTGAAAATGAGTTGCTGTAAGTAATCCACTGCAAGGAGCCGTGCAATTTTTATGTTATTAAGTATTATTCTTATGCGTTCATGCTAAATGTGATCATGTCGAACAATTGGATTTTGATGCAAATTTGTGTTTCAGTTATGGTGAATCATTCCCTATTTCTGCTGAAGTTTTGGATTCCAGTTTTTGCCTTCCAATAGGAAAAGCTAAGGTGACTACTATCTAAGACATGTATCTAAAAGATGATATGTGTTCAGCAATTAATCATTGTGTTGTGTCCTTTATTACTGATGAGTGCATTCCAATCATAATATGCTTAAACACAGATCGAGAGAGAAGGAAAGGATATCACCATAACAGCCTTTTCAAAGATGGTCGGCTATGCTCTACAGGTTTGTTTACTATACTTTCTTTGATTGCCTGAATTTGTCTATGTAGTAAAAACATGTTGCTATCAAGTTAGAGCTGGATTAAAAAGGCAAATGCATGATAGTGTTGGTTAATAAATTAGAGGAAAAAGTTAGAAACGTTTTACAATGATGGCCTAGTTTCCATCTGGAATGATATCTGATTTCCAGGTTATTGGAATCGAGTGTGAAACTTTTTATGGGCATCTATGAAGTTTTTTGTATTTTCTTGTAAAATTGTTCAACATTACATTAGTAGTTTGACTATATGCTTCACATTTGTTCAATTTTTGTGCCCTTACTTTATCGTTTATGGGAACTTAGACTTTGTTATTCCGTTCTCTTCATTTTATATTTGCATCAGTCTAAGTGTGGCTTTTCACAGCCACTTTTCTATAGTCGGGCTCCCTCCATTCCCCTTATGGAGTTTTTATCCTGCTTACAAATATTCTATTTATTCTTCTTCAGGCTGCTGAGATTCTAGCTAAAGAAGGAATCAATGCTGAGGTAAATTTATATTGGCAACAAGTAACAACATTATCCCCTTGGGACCTCTGTAATAGAAATGGTGCTGAGTTTTGGTTGTGTTATAGGTCATAAACTTGCGGTCAATTCGTCCTCTGGACAGGGCAACCATCAACGCTTCAGTTAGGAAAACCAACAGACTCGTAACAGTCGAAGAAGGATTTCCTCAGCATGGTGTTGGTGCTGAAATCTGGTTTGTAACTTTACTTCTAGTCCGAAATATGTTTTGTGTTGAATGATTTTCAGACATTACATATGCTTATTATATTTCATACTATAAACAGTGCATCTGTTGTGGAGGAGAGCTTCGGTTATCTTGATGCACCTGTTGAGAGGATTTCAGGAGCCGATGTTCCCATGCCTTATGCTGCCAATTTGGAGAGATTGGCTGTTCCTCAGGTGAGTTTATTTATTTTTTATTTTATGGTTCGATATCTTGTAGTGTCCCATGTATTCCATATCATAAGCTTGTACTGCATTATCAATTGGTGCACAATATGTTTACTTGCTGGATTGTCCGTCCCCCTCCCCCAGTTCTGTTATTAATTTTCCCGGTTCTGCCACTTAAAGTTCTTGCTTAACTGGCTTTACAGGTAGAAGACATCGTTCGTGCAGCAAAGAGAGCATGCTACAGATCTGTACCATTGGCTGCAAATGCTTAGTTTTACTCCGTAAGTGCAGAAACCTCCTCGACATTGAGGTTAGTTATATCACAATACATCTGCACTGCAAATTTTAGGTTTTTGTTATCATTGATCAAGTGTGAGCTGTATGGTACTCAAGATCAAGGTTCTTAATTACGTAAATTATTTGTTAATGTTTTTCGTTCAGGAGATACAGAGATTGTACATTATTTCTCTTCTCAACCTGTGTGGGGAGAAAAAATGCTTGTCAAATAACCGGGAGATCATCCTGTGCGAGTGCGAGGAGGAACTGCTCGGTCAAATAACTGGAGGACTTTGGCTAGAGCAAGGAACTTTTTTTTTTTACTCTGTTTTGTCGTTTATATTTGTGGCTGCCAACTTTTAGATCCCTACTGCATTTTGGAAGCCATTTTCAGAGTTATCTACTTAAATACCACAATTGATTCCAAAAGGGTTTATGGTGCAGCATCAGGGTTTGTTTTACAAATGTTTAAATTTTGTTTGGTGACTTTTACTTGATTAAGCTGATTTGAAATATATCTGGAGAAGCTTATGATTGAAATAAGCAGCAACAAAGGGATCTGATGTGAGAAGAAATCATTTTGAAATTAATGGAAAATCTTAATGACATTGATTGATTACATTTGGTGACAGATGGAGTACATTTGGTGTTTGGAGTGAGTTTGCCAGTTGTTGTTTTCCAGTAGAGTGCTGTGGAATGATTGAACTGTATTATATCGCTATGCTTTGACCTAACAGAAAGGTTCACTATTTAATGGGTATTGGACTATTGGTATTGGTATTGGTATTGGTATTGTTAGTGTAGTAGTTGCACTATGTGCTGGTGTACCATGGATGACCAGTTCTTAACAATCGCAATCACTCAATTTTGAAAGCCTTTCACATTTTGGGCAATTATGCTAATATTCAATTGCGTTTTTGGTAAATCCACTTATTTACGAGCTCAATCTTTGTGTGATTTATTGGATTTATGTGTGTTTAGTGTGGCTTCACCGAATGAAAAGATACCAAAACCACACATTTCAGCTAACCATGAGTCCCATAATTTCAGTATTGTTAAAACCTAGCTACTTGGTCGCTTTCTTTCTTTCTTTTTGACAAATTAAATTCCTTTTGGAAAATGGCAAATGCCCATACCCATCATGGGGAAGACTTGGAGACCAATTGTCTAATTTCCAGGAAATATAAGAAAATAGGGACTTGGGCCTGAAGGAACGCGCATTATTGACCCAAAGAAAAAGGTATCTACCTCTCTTTCCGGTTTCTTTTACCATAATTCATTATTAGGGAATTTTTTCATTGAGAACCTTTATAATGATGAATACCTTTTATATAATAGTTTATGTCTCAATTTTGATCATATTTTGACATATCAACCGTTAGATGTTTAGCAATATATGAGTATATCATTCTTGTAAATTTTCAACTAAATCGTTAAGAGATTCAAAATCATAGTTTATTAATTATAAACACGAACGGTTCAAACTTGATAAATTTAAAACTTTTATTTATATTATCTTGTTTGACCCCTTGACGATTTTTAAATTGAATGAAAATTTATAAAAATAAACTACGTATATATAGTTATACAATAATTAATCTTCTAACATATTATTGAAAAATATAACTTTTAAGAAAATTCTCACCAAATACTCCAAATTCCTCGGTTACTTTTCTCCCGTCTCGTAAACAAAAATCAAGACTTTTTTTCTTGTTTGGATAATATAGGCAAACAGAACAAACCTACTTTATTTTTTCCCACGGTGAAAAAAGGTAGGATGTAGCAGTAAAAAAATCAGGTTCATCAGTGCCAGTGGGACCGAAAATAGTCAACTGGACTTTTTTCTACGTAACAGCCACAACAGCGATACTTTCTGTTAAAATATTCAGAAACTAAAAGAAAAAAACTAATAATTTGACCAGATTTTGTTGGTTTTGGCAAAGTAGAAAATATGATATAATCCATGACTGATATTCGATAATAATAAATAATAATAATTCTGCTATTATTAATATTTTCCAGATGATGATGATGGTCAATTCATATTAATCTTCTTCTTCTTCTTCTTCTTCTTCAATTCATATTATCCAGAGAGATACAGAGAGAGAGAGAGAGAAAGAGAGCGTCAGGTTTAGTCTTGGTTTGAATCAGAGACGAAGCGAGAGCAATGAAGACATCTCTGAGAAAGCTGCGAGGTCTCGCACTTCACAAGCACGAAACGAAGGACCACCGGATCGATCTCCAGCCGTTGGCTCAATTAGAGGAGCTCGCTCGCGCTTCTCAGGTAAAACAACACACTCGTCATCCTCCTCCGCTACTCGTTTTGGTTAGAAATTACTAGATGGAAAAAACGATAATCGGAGCGATCAAGTTTAGTTTACTGTGAATTCGTTCGTTTTTTTACTGTGCGGAGCAGTTGAGATTTAAGAGTCGTGAGGTTTGACAAATGGCGGAAGGCGGTTGGTTTTGGTGCGCTGGGAGCTTTGGTCTGGATCTGGAGATTGATTGACCTTGTTCAAATTTTTACTTGGCTGAAAATTTAGTTAATTGCAAAATACAAAAATTGAACTGTGTTGTTATTATAATTTCGTTGTTTTGAGTTTAGGTAGTGATACAATGAAGTCTGATTGTTGTTGCAGGACATGCAAGATATGAGAGACTGCTATGATAGCTTACTTTCGGCAGCTGCAGCAACAGCGAATAGCGCTTACGGTATAGTTTATTTAATGTAATATCTGTTTTAAAGTTTGTTTCAATGGCTTATATACTCTTGAGCTGTGTATAAGAAGTCATTAGACATCAGAAGATTTGTATACTTTATAATGCACATCAAATCAACTTCTGTATGGAGTAAAACAGTGTTGTTAAGTTAGGCTGACACGTAACTGCCTTGCTGTATTGCTAGATTTTTCTCTTTTATTTTTGAGAATCTTATTTTGATTTCGAGTGTAAAACTTACACATTCTTATATTATTCGTTGTAGAGTTTTCGGAGTCATTGCGCGAAATGGGTGCTTGTCTTCTTCAGAAGACTGCATTAAATGACGATGAAGATAGTGGTAAAGGGAATCTAAATTATGATTTTATTTCTAAATTCTTCAAGTAGGCTCGGTTCAGGCTAATTTCTGGATCTAACATGTCTTGAAGTTCGGGTAGTAATAAATTTCTTCTGCATTCCCCCTCAACCTAATATGTTGCAGGTAAAGTTCTGCTAAAGCTAGGGAAATTGCAATATGAACTCCACAAACTTGTTGATAGCTATGTGAGTTTATTTATTTATTTTTGGTTGTTATACAAAGATAAGTTATCTTCGAGTTTGTTCTCGTAACAATATGAAATTAATTTTTTTGTATATTGCAGCGCTCTCACATATTCCAAACTATCGCAGTTCCATCAGAATCTCTCCTTAATGAACTTCAAACAGTTGAGGTGTGTTTGCTTGAACTCCATCATCTGATGATGTGTTCTGCTGACATTTTTTCGTGTGTGAATTCGCTTCTACCCTAGGCGTTCATTAAATATTTCTCCTCATTTTGGTTATTCCTCTTTTAAGTGTTTCAAGCTCACAACTTTTTCCTGGGTTGGGTGTCAATCAGCTATTAGTTTTGGCCACTGATGTTTCTGTTATAGAATGTGAATATGTTTCTTGAATGGTACAATTTACTACAGAAAACCTTTTACATGGCCGTTATTGCTTCCATGTACAAATCAATTTCTCTATGTAAGCATCACCGATACCTGTCCTTTCATGTTGTTGCAGGAGATGAAGAACCAATGCAATGAAAAAAGGTACTAAAGACAATTTACCTACATTTGCCTCTGTATGTCTGTAGTTAGATGAATGACATCTCATATGGTGCTTGATCTGCAGAGATTTATATGATCACATGCTAAAAAGACAGAAAGAAAAAGGGAGATCAAGAGGTGCAAAAGAAGAGACATTTTCTGTGCAGCAAATACAACTTGCTCGTGATCAATATGATGAGGAGGCAACATTATTTGTTTTTCGGTTGAAATCTCTGAAGCAAGGACAATCTCGTAGTCTTCTCACACAGGCAGCTCGCCATCATGCTGCTCAGGTTTGTGTCTCCTTTCAGTCTGTTCTTTTCTGTTCTTCATTTTTAACAAAGTATTCTAATTCTTCAGTTGTGTTTAAAACAGTTGAGCTTCTTCAAGAAGGCACTTAGTTCTGTTGAAGCAGTAGAACCACATGTGAAAATGGTAACGGAACAGCAACACATTGATTACAAGTTCAATGGGCTAGATGATGAAGGGCATGGTGACAATGAAGATGATGAGAATGATGATGATGATTCATCTTTTGTGAATGATGATGGAGAATTAAGCTTTGACTATGGACATAATGACCGAGAGCCAGATGCTTCTACCACAAGAAGCTCAACAGAGGTCTTACACTCTTACTACAGTTCAATTATAAACAGCATGTTGTTTCCTTGATATACATCTGAGATTACATACATATTATAGTTGGGAGAACCAAGTACTTCTGAGTTCGAGACATTCATAAGTCATCCACATATCTATGCTTCATGCACCAAATCACAAAAGCTTTTGAGCAGAAAATAAGTAAACTTAAGAAGCGATGGAAAAAGAAGGGAAAAAGTTAAATGGCTCTAAAAATCGTGCTTAACTGCCGATATACATGTAACATATTCTTCACAGTGGGTTTGGACCTGAACTATTGACGTAGATTAGAAAGATTGTTTCATGCTGCTATTGTTTTGGACTTTTGGGCCATTTTCCCAATTTTTTGTTTCAAACATTTTAACATACATATTTTAATTTTGACAAGTGATTATTGACACTGCAGTCAGAGCAGGTGGACCTCACATTTCCCAAGACGGTCAGTGTGGAAGCTTTGAAGGTAAGCATTTGTTCTTTTGTCAGTTGCTTTGTTCATAGATGATTATGTTAAGTCCGTGTAATGCACTTCGTAATCTTCACTTTGTGATGCACTTAAGTGACAATCAGTTCCCATTACAAAAGATTCTGATTTAATTTCTTTATACATTGGAAGAGAAGAAGGTAGCCTGATGTGGTATCACACTGATAACCTCTTTAGAAGTTAGTTATTATTTTGAAATTTGTAGGGCACAACTGTATTTCTTGGCAAACGCCATTCTAGAACCTGAATGCTTATTTAATTTCAATTCCTGCATGAACGCCTTTGTAAACTTTCTCTTGAAGATGTTTTAGCCTCCAATTTGTTGTAGCTAGATATTTTTCTCATGCTTTAGTTTTGTCTATTTGCAGGATAGACTCCGCAGGAATTCATTTTCATTTAAGGGTAGGGCACGGTCAGTCAGCCAATCAGCCCCACTTTTTCCTGAAAATGTTGTGGACCGTGCTGAAAAATTGAGACATTTGCAACCATCATTATCACGGAAGTTCCACTCTTACGTACTACCAACACCAGTTGATACAAAGAAATCAGTCACTACTGGACCTGATAATAAAGTGCCCCACACGATGCAAACAAGTTTAACTGCTCGAACACAAAATCTGTGGCATTCATCTCCCTTGGAACCAAATAACGAAAAGAACATGGGAGATAAGAAAGCAGCTGGACCAACAATTATAAATGCACAATCAGTCCTCAGAGAGAGCAACAACAATACAGCATCCCATCGATTACCCCCTCCTTTTGCAGGATGTATTTTGCTAACAGGGCTGGATCCCTTGACTGCTTTTGATTCTAAAAAGATCAGAAGACATGCATTTTCTGGGCCACTGACGAGCAAGCATTCCTCTTCCAAGCCCGTCTCAGTGGGACCTCACCAAATGTTTTCTGGACCTATATTGAGAAATCCGATACCTCAACCTCCATCAACATCGCCAAAAGTATCTCCAAATGCTTCTCCTACTTTTATGTCTTCGCCCAAAATTAGTGAGCTACATGAACTGCCGAGGCCTCCAGCTGGTTTAACTTCCAAGTCTTCAAGACCTCTTGTTGGCCATTCAGCTCCCTTGGCACCCAGATCACAAATGCAGTCTACTACAACCAGACCACCATTGTCACCTAGAGCTGCTCCTCTGCCAAAACCTCCGCAGGTGGTCCCTCGTAGTTTCTCTATACCCTCGAGGAGTCCTAGAATGACAGACTTGCATGTACCTGAACCGCCGGAAGCTTCTCCTGTTCCTGAACAGTCTGAAGATGTTGCGTCACCTCCTCTAAGTCCAATAGCATTGTCTAACCCATTCAAGAAATCATAAAATCAGCTCTGAGATTGTCGTCCAGGCTGTTCAAGTTAGAGGTAATATAACATTTTCATTCCTTCTGTTTCAGTCAAGTAAAACAGGAATTTTGAGGCTGTGTACTAGAATAGCACTATATGATCTTCATTACTGGAACCTTTCTACTGAGAAGTAATATTATCAATTGGATCATAAATTTAGCTTCTTGATAGTTTAGTTGGTCAAATTTTATCAACATGTTGGTTTTTGTTGGAGAGAGAGAGAGAGAGAGAGTTGATGAGTACAACATGAAATTTAAATTTTAGAAGTGCATTGTCATCATATTATGCTGTCTTCCTTTTTCCATCTGTTTCTGAGACGTGGAACTTTTCTTGTTTCTAAGCAGTTAAATATTCTCTGATGCAGGCACAGGTTGATTGGTTAGTTTAATTTTGGTGACGCTCCCTTTCTAACTTGGCAACCAAATGCTGCAGTGGAAAACGAGTGTTCCCATCCACTCCTAGAGGTGCACATTTGTAAATATATCTCTCGTTCATTTGCTTATTTTTTGGGGGGGGGGGGGCTTTTCAGTAGCTAATTCTTTCATATTAAGGGCCGGTGGCTATAAATTGTATAAATACTTGCCATTTTGTACCATCATTGGATATCAGTTAATAGTTAATACTCATTTGCTCTCCAACTGTGTTCATGAATTTCTAGTTCTCTGTATGGCCACTTCAATTGGCTTTAGATTGAAACCATAAGAAATGGCTGTAAATACTTTGCGCAACAGCTCAGGCGATCAGCTATGCCAATCGAATTCCAAGTTGCACAGTAGTTCTGTCTCACTGACCTAGATCATGTTGTTGCTTAGAATCAACAGTTTCAAACCTTCTCCTTGGTCATCGTGTCCAGAGATTTCTACTAGTTATGTGCTCACGATCACTCATGGCTAAACCTTCCCAATCAAGTACATTTTCTCCAGGAGCAAATAGATTGATAGGTGATGCTAAACTTGGAGGAGAAGCCCGTTTTTCTGGGATTCTCATAATGCTGAGGCTTTTGTAGTAGGAGTTGATATATATATTGAAACGCCAAAAAGGCTATGCATAAACAGAAGGATTACATGTCAAATATAGTAGGGCGTTTTTTATATGATAAAGGTCGAATTGGCAACACTCCGTTCCTTCTAGTGGTTGTACACATTCATTTACAGCTTCCTGTATTATCATATCTGACAAATCCCATCAGCTCCGGTCCTTCTAGTCTTGGGTTATTCTTGAAACTACATCAAGACAAACAAGTACATACACGATTAGGTTACACAAGACTTTCCTGGGAGAAATGTGTGTGGATTTGTTGGTTACCTTTCTTCTGAGAACTTGGAGAAGGAGCCCGAGGTTGGGAAAGTTCCACATAAATCGTTGTCCGATACATCGCTGCACAAGTTTTCGATTCAATGAGCATTAGTAAGTGTGAAATTGAAGGAGTACAAACTTGATTCCAAGAGAAATGCTGACAGGATCTTGAGGCTTCCGAGTTTGGTTAGTTTCCTGGGAATCGTTCCGGTCAATCTGTTACCATTTACCCGCCTGCATTGTAACTTTGTATGTGAGCACTTTCGTAACGTCTTGAACCTTTGACGTCTAATTTTTCTTTTGATTACTAAAATCCCTTAAACAAGAAAAATCTGAACAAACCCATGTGACTTTGAATAGTGACTTTACAGATTTTATCAACCCAACCTAGAAAACGTTTGAAATTAGCGTGACTAAAATACACGAGCAAGGGCAGAGGAAGAAATGGCTTACAAGAGTTTGAGATTGGAGAGGTTGGAAAGTGAGGCAGGTATGGAGCCAGTGAAGTTGTTGTTGTAGAGATCCAAGCTCACAAGGCTCTTCAATCCTCCAAGCTCTTTTGGTATAGGCCCCGTCAAGTTGTTCATGTACAACTCCCTATTTGACAAACAGCCACAGACGCGCCAATCCAAACTATCTATCAGCATCACTATAAATATTGGTAGGTCAAGCTCAACTAAACCTTCCTCCACGTTCACACAAAACCAATCAAAGAGATTAATTTGAAGAAGCAAAGAAAAGAAGATAATTGAGACTCACAGATACTGAAGGCGCCCGAGCTTGCCTAGCTCAGGTGCTAGATTGCCGATCAGTTTTGCATTTCCAAGGTCTCTGTAAAGAAGAAACAGAGTGACTAAGCACAAAGTTGATTAATTAAGAGAAGAAGCTTTTGAAAATGGTGAAAGGAGAATTGAGATGAGGTAATTTACAGTCGAGTAACTCGGTTATCCCCATCGCAGGTGACATGAAACCAAGTACAGGGATCAACTAGGGTCGGATCCCAGCTCTGAAGAACATTGTTCGGGTCCTTTACAGCTCTTCTCAAAGCGAACAGAGCATCCCCTGTTTCATAACATTAAATTTTAATTAAGCACGCAATGAAAACAGAGATTTATGTTTCAATATAAAGTTGTTGCAGAGAGATTTACCTTCTAGGTTTGCAGTTGTGAGCGTCAATGGCCAAGAGAGGAAGAAGGCCGTGGCGAGAAGATGAAGCAGAGCGCACCTAGCCATTTGCGAAAAAAGATTGAAACTTTGATATGAGTTGGGGTCGTTGAGAATTGAGACTTGAGACTGACTTAAAAGCAGTAGAAGTTGGACCTTACAAAGATTCAGAGAGAGAAACCGACTTTTAGAGAGAAGGTTTTGGCTACAAACAGTACAAAGCATTGGAAGCAAGGAATCAAAACTTTGGGGGAGATTATTTTTATAGAGCCCATAAAAACAAAAATATAAAAATAAAGTGAAAGGAGTGCTGTTTGTGCTGCAAAGCAGTAATTACCGAAAGATCAAATGAGGCGATTCTCGTGTGCTGTGCATTATGTTAAGCCATTAGTGTTCGATAGTAATATATGGAGTCCTTCTGTCTTGTTCTGCTCACAATTATGCTGCGGGAAGGTAAAAAGAGCACAAAGTCTACGATAAATAGTAAAAAATAAATAATAAATAGTGAACAATAAAAGGGTACATTTTGTTATTTTGTTTTTTTTCGTATGTGTTTTTGAAAGCGTAGTTAGCCCATAATTTATTTATTCTAATATTTACAGTTAAACATCTATCCTCATCACTCGAAGCTAAACAATTATTTCTCATTATAAAAAATTCTCATTTTACAGCTAATCGCATGCTAGGAAAAAAAACTTAAGTTAATAAGAGAGTTTATTACCAATTGCAAACAAAAAATCTAACTTCTAGAAAAATTGAGGAAATAATTTCCTCATCACGACAGAGCAAGAGTTGATAAGAAAATTGCTTTTGAGCAAATCTATTTAGCTAATTGCTTAAAAGAAGTCAACTTTGAAAAATATTTGCATAAACTATCCATCTGAGCTTTTGGTTAGATCCGCAAAATAATGGTATCAAAGTTTGTTATAGCTCAAAAATTTCAAAGATGGGATCACCATCTGAAAAAATAATAGAGAAACTAGATTCTATATTAGATTTAACAGATGCAAGACAGCAAAAATCTTTATCAGAAATTTCTAGATCCATAGAGTATCTAGAAATTCTTCCAGCAGTCAGTAACCAATTACAGGAATTGGAAGCCAAAGTAGATTACATCCAGAATCAGCCGGAGGAAACACAAGAACTATTAACAAGAGTTAATAGTAAAATCGAGAGACTAGATCTTCAACAGATGAAGATCCTTGATTATGTTCAAAAGTTAGCTCGAGAACATAAAAAATCAAGTAATAGTCTACCTCGAACAGTCATTAGAAAGACTAGTGACTTCAAGTCACTACAAGTTCCAAAAGGGAACCCACTGCCAAAATCATTATTTCAGAATTTTCCAGCAAATCTGTCAACCTTCAGATTGAGAGAACCTAAACACGAAGATACTCGTGACAGGAAAATGTTAAGCATCTTCAAGAAAAAATCGGTGCAGCTGTTGAATTCAGAAGAGTTTGAATTCAACAAGATGGAAAACAACGTCCGAAATACTTCAATCCCGAAGTTTGAATTCAATCAGATATACAAGATGAGAAGTTTTGACATGATGGACAGCCATCAGTTCAAGATTCTTGAATTCACCACCTCGGCAACAACATGAGAAACAAATATCCTTCTAGTAACACCTGAAGAAGTTTCTAAAGCCAGAAAAAGAAACTTCAAGTTTATGCATATTGAAGCAGTCTAAGTTGGCATAAAATTACTAGCCAGAGAAAGCCTAAACTGTTCAGTTCTATGTGTCTTACAAGACAATAGGCTGATCGATTTCCAGAAAAGTCTACTGGGAACACTTCAAGCATCGCTATGCAATCAAGTTGCATACTTCAACTGCTTCCTAAACTTTTCAACTAGCCTAGCTGATGCCGCCCCCTATTTAAGACTGAGAGTCAAAACAGACGACACGTCTATGAAGGAAGGCACGCAAAGCTTGCAGTAATTTATAGAATCTACTATAAACTAATGAGCACAACAGTAGAGCTAAAGACTAGGATATCAAACATCACAGGTCTTACTACTGGTTTCCTTACTAATCTCAAGAACCATTCAGAGCAAATCCACAAGGTGACATGGGATTATGTAACTTTTCCACTAGCATGGAAATTATCTAGTCCTAAGGAAAATCCATAAAGCATGAAGGCAGCAGTCTATGAGAACCGAAAAACTTGTAGATGTTGGTTATGCAAGGCCGAAGCGCACTATGCTAACGAATGTCCCAAGAAAGAAAAAAGAGAGTTTGAAAGCTCTTTTTGGAGAATATGAAGGAGCCATAGAGATGGCAAATCTGAAAGGCTACGAGGTAGTCTATTCATCAGAAGATGATGAAGAGATGTCTGTCTGTTCAGCCTATTCAGAAGACGAAATGTCAGAAGAGTCAGACTTTGAAGAAGAGTGTGAACCAAGAAAATTTTATCTTCTTGAGATAAAGAATTGGGAAGAAGGCACAAAAAAAGAAAAGATTTCTTCTTACAAAGTCAACCCTGGATCATTCATGACTACTGTCACTGCTATTAGAAGGATGAAATCCCCATGTTTTATGAAGCGTAAAAAAAATGTATCACAAAGAATGCTTCATAGCTGAAGCAAGGAGAAAGACAAAAAACAGTTCAATAAATCAAATTATTGAACAAGAATATGAAGCTTACTTCTATGAAATAGAAGAAAAGCAAGAGATTCTAGAAAGAGATCTAGAAAGAATGAAGTTCGATACTACTACTAAAGAAGAAGTAGTATTTGACGATGAAGAAGAACAATACAGTCATTTTATAGAAGAGGAAGCAAGTTCTTCAAAACAGAATTTGTACAAACTAGCAACTGTTTCTACAAGTAGATTCAATAATTACATGGAGATTGGGTTAATCTTTCCAGGATACAAGAAGTATCATCTATACGCCTTTGTAGATAATGGTTCTGGTTTCTGTCTAGCAAAAAAATTTGTTATACCAGAAGAGTTATGAATAACTGATCCAAAAAGAGGTGTAACTGGAAAAACTATAGAAGGAAGGAGGATTTCTATGAATACAGTTGCCAAAAAGGTTCAAATCTCGATAGGAGGAGGAACTTTTGTCATTGAAAGTATTTGGCAATCAGAAAGCCAAGACTCCGATGTTTTGATCGGTAATGACTTCCTGCTACAACAGACTTTCATTCAGAAGCCCCAGAAGTGAACCTATAAGGGTTTGAGAAGAATCAAAAAATCTTCTGGACAGAGAGGCTTAAAGAAGCAAAAAGTGTTGTTGGTCCAAGATTCACAGAGCAATATCAGAGATCGCAGCAGAATAGTGGTGGATACACACCAAAATTCAAAACAATATTGCAATATAAGAAACAAGAAGAGTTGTTTATTGAGGAGTCATCATCATCAGAAGAAGATTATGACGAAATGGAGTTTTGTAGATTCCATGGCAGAGAATTCAAGCATCCTGATGCTCCACCTCAGGCCTCTACCAGAATCCAACTCAAAGAACACATTGTCTACAACATTCTCAAGAAAGATTGTGACATGTGTAAACAAGAGAAAATCCTCAAAAGGAAAGCGGAGAAGTCCAAGAAGCCTAGTATGAAGACTAGATTCGAGAATACAGACCCTACCATTGCACCACTTCATGATCAAGACAAGTATCATTACTATATGTCTTATAATCCTTCTGATAATCAACAAATGTAACAAGAAGGGTTGCTCAGTGAAGAATCATCAGAAGATGAAGATGAGACAGTTGAAGCCGCATTCATAAGAGAGCATAATCTCAAGCACTTCAAGGCTAAACTCAAAAAACAGAAGAAACATACCCTTGGAGAAATCTGCTTACACAAAATATTGACATTAATCCTCTGAAATTTTGGGAAAAAGACCCAGTGGTCAGTGAGCTGAAATTACGTGACATAAAAGCTATCCCATAATACAAGGAAGAAGATCAAAAAGAGCTCAGAAAAGATATCGATGATCTCTTAGAGAAAGGATTGGTAAGACCATCAAAGAGTCATCATCACGCTCCAGCTTTCTATGTCAAAAATCATGCGGAAGAAGTTCGCGGGAAAACAAGAATGGTTATAGACTACAGAGATGTCAACAAGAAAACCGTAAAAGACGGTTACCAGATAGCACAAACAAGAGTGTTAAACAACAAACTCAGAGGAGCCAAAGTGTTCTCAAAATTTGATACTAAATCAGGGTTTTGGCAAGTCAAAATGCATCATGATAACATTCCTCTTACAACCTTCAGAACTCCACAGGGACACTATGAATGGCTAGTAATGTCTTTCGGGCTGAAACAAGCTTCACCCATTTTCCAAAGAAAAATGGACAACATATTCAAGTAAGTGGCAGACTTCTGTGTCGTCTACATAGACGATATACTTGTGTTCTTAAAGAGAAAATAAGAATACATGAATCATCTCGTTAAGGTAGCTCATCGTCCAGTATGGAATCATTCTGAGAGAAAAGAAATTTTTTCTCGTCCTAGATGAAATTGACTTCTTACAGATCAACATAAAGAATGGGGTCATCAAGCTCCAGCCTTATATCTTAGAGAAGGTCTGAAAATTCCCATACAGAATTCCTGAAACTAAAATTCTACATAAATTTTTAGGGGTCATAAATTATGGAAGAGACTTCCTTCCTAAGATAGCTAGATTAACAACAATCCTGTCACCCAAAACAAGCTCAAAGAGAGCTTGGAAGTTCACAAAAGACGATGAAAAGATCGTCAAGCAAATCAAAGAGTTATGTAAGAATTTGCCACCACTACATCAACCTGAAGAGAATGAAGAGATCATTCTTCAAACTGATGCTAGTGATAACTTCTAGGTTAGTGTGGTGCTAGCAAGAGAGCTAGACACTAACACTGAGAAGATTTTGAAATTATGCAGTGGAAAGTTCAATGCTGCAGAACAAAATTATCTCATAGGGGAAAAGAAGATTTTGGCAATCAAAAAGACAATCGAGAATTCTTCCACATTTTTAGGAAAACCTTTCACTGTGAGAACAGATTGTGCCAGAGTGAAAAATTTCAAAAACTTCAAACTTGATAAAGCTGCTGATAGGGGAAGATTAGCAAATTGACAATTATTTCTTAACTAATACGATTATAATGTTGAACTAATTGCAAGTAACATGAATTATCTTTCGAACGCTTTAATAAGGGAAATGACCATGTACAAAAGAAATGAAAAGGACGATGAAAGTCGTGACCCAAGGAGTAGGAGGCCAGGAAAGGAGCCTCATCAGGAAGAAGAGTCTGTTGAGAAGGTCCTCAAGAGTTTTTTGTTATGACTTAAAAGACCGGCCTTAACTGACCAATCCCATGGGAAATGATTGGCTAGCCCGTCTTAAACGACAGATGGTACAGGCTCATCAAGACCGTTGAGGGCTGCTGCTTTGCTAAAAAGCAGAATTTTTCTTACAGGATTTGTGAACATCTTCAGCTACCAGTTAAACACTTTCTCAGAAGCAGTCTTCCCGACTGACCAAAGTCTGACATCCTACCAGAGGACATTGTTAGACAATTTGATGTTTTCTTTCCAAGAGAATGACAAAAGGCTCATTGTAGAGACCATAGAAGTGGAACTAAGTCAGAAAAAGAAACCACCAAGCGTGGTCAATGAACCAGAACCATCAACGTTGTACATCAGAACTCCTAAAAGTGCCAAGATACCTATTCAAGCTCTGAAAGAATCAGAATGGTTCAAGTTCCACAGACTTATTGGCACACATACACCAGATGCAGATCTCCTGAATACCCTCTTCGTAGTACCAGGACCCTTCCTGGGAAGGTATTTGGTAAATGTTCAAAGTGAACCTTCGAAAGAGCACAAATTGTGGTTAGTTGATAATGGATTTGTTCATAATCTATAGACAAAGACAAATGAAGATCTCAAAGGATTGCTAGCGATAATCTACAATACAGTAAAGAATGTCAGAAAGAGCAACTGCATTCTCAGAGTAAAGTTCAGGTCTACACCCCCAAAATGAGTGCAGAAATCTAATGAAGAAACTGAATATATTCCTCCATACCATTACGTCATAATCATCCAGGGACAGTATCTTCAGCCAGCATGCGACGAATACAATGGAAACCCAAATTCTAGCATCCCATGGATGAAGGCTATAACGTTAGAGTACATCAAGAAAATAATCGAAGAAGATCATGAGATTACTTTTCTTGCATCAGGGGAAAAGATAATAGTCACTACCTACGACCATCTAGAGGTCGTAACGAGTGACTTGTTCGTTGCTCTAAAGAGGAGGGAAATATATTCCACCCTCGCTTGTACTCACTGGCTCGAAAAGATCAAGAGAGAAAGAAATTACCAAATGTATACTGACAGAGATATGGAAGAAAATGGGAAGAGAAGAAGAATGAGGTATGAGGACCCCTACCTCGGAGAAAATTCAGAAGTATATGATGACCTGTAAATGCAGGTAAAATCGTATTGTCTTCTTCCTTTTGAGTGGGAGACATCTTTTTATCTTAAGAGAATATGCTTTCTGAAAGGAGACAATGGAAGAAAGCAAATGCCTTATCTGCATCAGAGCACTATCACAGGTGGAGTCACTATAATTATTTTGTGTTTCAATTCCGCTTTGAGGTCCGCTCTCTATATAAAGAGCATCGAGTCTTAGTGTTCGACATCAAAAATCAGAATAGAGATAATTATATCTGAGAAAAGAATTGCCTGAGAAAAGAGAGTTAGTCAAGAGATAGAGTGAAAACAAACTATTTAGCTTCTCTATTTCCAAGTAAGTATGTCTACTACTATGAGTGGCTAAACAACTTATAGCTGTTTGCCAGAGAGAGAGGCTCTGAATCTATAGTCTGTAATCATGTTGTAGTAAATAAGCTATGGTTTCCCACTACCAGTCTTTCAATTTGTCTCTTATTTGTTTATAAAACCCCATTAAAACTCTCTTGAGAGGCGGACTACCACCCAGAAGAAGAAAGAAAGTGGGTTGTTCTTACTTGTTCATATTCTTGTGCATACTCATTTGATTCCCTAGGAGGTGAAAAATGGGTTATTTCAATATATATATATATATATACACACACACACACACACAAAATTGTCCACTGAGAAAACTAGTCATGAGAGAAGTCACCCTTAAAAATTAAGCATGCATCAGTGAGTTTATTCTCATAAGCAACCTGGTGAGAAAACCATAATTGAAGTTGTGGCTTAACGAAGGTCAGCTTGTTTTTTTTGGAAACTCCTCCTCTTTCTAGTTTTGTCCAAAAGGAGGTAGTTGTGAAAAAATTGGGTAAAATAGCTCCCGCACATTGCTGCGCAGAGCATTATAGGTGCACTCGTTATATATGTATTGAACAATTATAATTTTAATGTAATAATTAGTGATAAATTTTAATTTTTTTTAAGGTCAAATTATTTAAAAACTCATTTTCAATTCCACTTCCTTAAAAAGTCCAATATATTTTTCTTGGTCTAATAAAACTCAGCACTTTTGATCTTTCTTTCCCTAAAAACCCAAATATAGTAACCAATTTTTAGAAAACTCATTCTTTCCCAAAACCCAACTTTTTCTTCCCATTGCCCTTCGGCCCCAACAACTCACTCACTCTAAATTTCTCTGCAAATCTCTTCACATTCTCACTGTGACCAAACCCTTATCGAAGCCAATCGGAATCCTCCGCCAGTGCTTTTGGACTTTGACGACTTTTAGGTCTCTTTAAGAACTCCATTTTTCTCAGATGCACCTCCTGCCTTTCACTGTTCGGCTGCGACGTCGTTCTGGCTTTCAACTTCAGGGTCTTGTTGACTTTGATTTAATTTGTGTTTTACTTCTTTCTGGATTCTAAAGCTGATTCCTTGGCTGTGCTGCTTTGATTTATTTGCTAGGTCGGTAGTAATTTCCTTGGGAGTCGACTTGGGTTTTCACTAGCGTGGAAGGTAGTTAATTTCTGCAAGTGTTAATGTTTTTTATGTTGAAGAATTTGATCTGGGTTTTATTTGTTTTGTTGATTTTGGATTTGTATCTTATGTTCAGTCTTTTTGATCGCTTGCTTTCAAGGTTTTTTTCTTCTATAAATTGTAGGGGTGGGACTTAAGCCCGAAAAATCGGCCCGAAACCGAATGGCCCGAAAAAAAAGGGATAAGAATTTTTTGGGCCCGAAACCGAATTGAGCCCGAAACTGAGGGTATAATCTTGTACAGTTTCGGTTTGGGTACCAAACCGAACCGATTGGTCTCGAAACAGTTGCACGAATACTATTGTACACTTACATACACATGATAACTCTCTCTAATATATATATCAAAAAAAAAAAGTTAACTCTCACCCTCACTCACTCAGCCCGAGCCCTAATTTTCATCGTGAGAACTGAGAAGTTAACCCACGGCGGCTCGGCCTCTCCTCAGCCCTAAGCCTCGCCTCCCTCGTCCACTCTCGGCCTCCCCTCCCTTGTCCACTCTCGACCTCCCTCGTCAACTCTCAATCCCAAAATTCGGAGCCCCATTTCGGAACCCACGGCGGATTTCAGGGCGGCTTTCTCTCGGCGGCTTGGACTCGGTCCACTCTCGGCGGAAGTCCACTTTTCCTCCCCTCGGAGCCCCAATTCGGATTTCCACATCAAACTGTCTCGGGCTCGGAGTTCTCTCGCAGTTTTAGGTAAGCAGATTTTGATGGTGGATATGTGGTTTTAGGTTATATATATGGTCTGGATATGTGGATATGTGGTTATATATGTGGATATGCTGATAGACTGATGAGGATGAGGTGGGTAGGTGTAGTACATACTAGAACTGCTGTATGTCTTTCTAAACCTGTGGATTAGGGAACAACACAAGAGTTGGGTAGCTAGTTGAATTGGTTACTCTAGTCACTAGAAGATTGTGTCGATCAGATTACGATCCACATTTTAGGAGTTATTTGATGATTCATGTCATATGCAATATTGGCTTAAAGCAAAGTTGAGTGGCTTCTGCCTTATTTGATTATTTCTAATCATGCATCCTATTTTGTGATCAATAGAAATGCACTAGTAATACTTGAGCACATACCAATTGAACTGGTATTAAGCCCTTCTTTTACTGTAAGTTGGGACTGATCCCAATCTAACTATTACTTACAGAGTGGTAGCTGGTGTCTTTCTATACTGAAAAGAAACATGATCAAATGCAGTTTGTTGGTGTTGTTAAGCATATAGAGATATATCATTTTCATTCAAATACTCAGCAGTGGTATCAGTTGGAGGGTCATGATGTGAATTCTAATACAAGTTCATATGTGATCAACAATGCAAATGCTCAGGAGAGTTTTAATGCCAACACAGAATACCCTGCACATATGGTTTTTGATCTAGGTTGCACTGAAACAGATACGAAAACGATACGATACGCCGAAACGGCAAAATCAAAAAATTTAAGGATACGATACGAGTAAGATACGGAAATTAAATAATCCATTAAAATTCAAATATAGTTAAGAAAAATAAGCATGTAATTTAAGTTTATGTTATATTCATGTAGTGGTAGTAGAGATCTTTAGGCATTTTCCAAATCAACTTTTCTTCATTATGTTCATCTTCATCTTCATTGACATTAAAGAACATCGATTCCAAATCGGGCTCATCAAGAGAAAGTTCGACAATCTCAAGACCGAGAGACTGTGGACTCAAAACATAAACAACAAATTACTATAGCCATCATCCATCAACAACACACTATTACCATCGATCATCAATCAACAACGTCAAAGATTGCAACTTTAATCACAAATGCTAAACCAATCCCCCACATACAATCATTAAACCATACACTTTAATTTCAAACATCAATATTGCACTCATAACTAGCAAACAAGAACAAATATCCAATCTTTACGTACCACGTCAAAATCATGAAAGCAATGGTCCAAATGAACGTTTGAACGTCAATCAAGTCAACACTATTGTGGGACTCTATGTACCAGATAAACATTTCTTGTGTAGCATTGTGGGCTCCAGCAGATCAGATCGAAGAGATTAAAGAGATACCAGACCCCTACCAACTTACTTACCTGTGTTTTGTTATGTTTTTAACAAACAAAGCACGAGGGCAACGACAAAGAGAAAGAGAACAGCTTTCACTTTTAAAACTAGCAAACTAGTGTGGAGAGACCGAGAGACCGTGATGGAGTGCCGGAGACAGTGGAGAGACCGAGAGACTGTGGAGAGGCTAAGAAGTTGACTGTTGCTGTGAGACCGAGGCGAGGCGAGGCGAGCCGGAGGAGACCGAGGCGAGACGGAGGCAAGGCGACCGAGGCGGAGGAGAGCGAGGCGAGGCGAGGCGGAGGAGGCGAGGCGGATGCGAAGCAATTAGGTATCTTCAATTTTTTGTTTTCCCGTCTGTGGTTTTTTTGGGTTATTGATTTTTTGTTGTTGCGAATTTACAGTGGTACCCCGCGTATCTTCACAAATTACAGGGGTACGTATCCATTTTAAGATACGTACGTATTCAATTCGTATCGAAATTTAGATACCGTATTCATCCGTATCCATCCGTATCCGACGCGTATCGTACCCGTATCGGTATCCGATACGCGATACGGAGCCTCTTTCCCGTTTCTGTGCTTCCTAGCTTTCCACCCACCATCAGAACATAGTACCACTGAGCTCTTTTTCTACTCGGGAAGAAAAAAATCAGACCAACATCGCTTGCACAAAACCGAGTTGAGCTTAGCCGACTTTCCTTTCATTCAGCAGCTTTTCCTTTCATTTAGACCAACATCTCGCTCGCACGAAACAAGTTAAGCTTAGCCTTTAACTCAGCAGAAGGAGTTTTCCCTTAAAGTCTTAACATTTTCATTGCTTCTTCAACGGAGACAGCAGATTTGGTCGAATACCAGGAGACAGAAGAGTTGGAGTTGGCCTTCACGTAGATCCGCCTCTAACAAGTTCTTCTCTTCGTTAATTATGATGGCCAGATCTCATGAGACAAAATTTGTAAGTTGTTCTTCTCTGCGTTTCCAGTTGATGTTTTATTAGACCATCTCCACTTTCTCCAGCAAAAAACAGCTGGAGGCTCGGACGATAGATTCTTCAAAAAAATCGATTTGGGTTTAAGGTTATTTAACAATTGTGTGTGCATAGCTGCTGAGTTTGCTCTTAAGTAAACATAGTAAGGGCAGTTCTCACTTAATTATCATAGGAGCTTTGATTACTAGTACTTCATGAGTCGGTGTTGCACAACTTGGGGTCAAATTATGTCTGTCTTCTGGGATGTATACGTACAGGAGCATGTAGATTACTAAATTATATCTATATTCTATCAGTCAGAAAGTCAACAGAACTAGTTACGTATGATCTTTTGAAATAATCCCATAAGGATGTCTTACTAATCCAAGGAGTAGCAAATATCTACTGGTATATCTATCAAAGCCACTTATTTCAAGCAAAAAAAAAAAAATTCCACTCAATCTAAAAAAAGAAGAAGTCTTAAATATGATGTCTTGGTCTGTTTATCACTAAGAGAATAAGGGAATAATATAATCCGAGATTAATACAACACAAAAAAATGTACTTGAAGAATGCAACAATAAACTTCATAATTAATTCTTATTTTCCGAAAAATGAATCCCATAACTAACCATTTAGAAGCATATTTAAATTGTCGAGGTTATCATCCACGAGGTACAGATCTAGGTTACGAACGGTATCATTAGTGTACCTGCATTCAAGTTTAAAAAATTGAAGAGTCCTGATGACGTGGTCCACTGAGCGATTCCTAAGAGATGAGTTCCCAAAGCGAGAGGCGACTGTTATGGTATTGTCATTAAATATAGTTACACGACGGAGTATATAATGATTGCGAGCTATTCCCAATCAGGTCACTGCCACCTTGTGCATCCACTTACTGAAAGAAAAAAAAACAATTAACATATAGTAGATGTGTTAGATTACTTAGATATACACACAGATTTAGGAACACTAGATAATCAACTAAGAAAATAAGTTATATTGGAAACTATGAAAGAGTGCTGCCAATTTCACCCAACATAGTATATATTTCATTACAAAATATCAACATTGCGTATTCATGACTTGTTTACCTGAATAATGATGAAATTTCTGTGTCATGTATTGGATCGATGTAGTTTCCATTCTCTAACAGATTTGGATATGAATGAAGTACAAAAATTCTAGAATTATCACCCTTGTTTATTTCATGATAATGCTTCAGATATAGACGAGGAACTGTAATTGATTCAAGATCTACTTGGTATAGATGATTTCTCACATACACTGAAATAAGAATTAAGATATTAAAAACAATAAAAATAGAGTAAGCAAGAAGTGTTTTTCATCTATCTGTTACAATTGGCATATGTATTACGTGTAGTTGAAAAATAAGACATAGGGAAAGCATGGGCCGTGGTATATATGCATTGATGTTTTATCAAAGTCATCAATAGAGGTTTGTGATATACAGCCATTAAGAGAGGGTTGTGGTACAGTCTAACAAGTAAAATTTCAGTTCTCAAACTACTTGACTAAGTAAGATTCACAGTCATACATGTACATACATACATTCGTAGTTAAATTTTATTCAAACCTTGACCTTGCATAATGTAAAACTAATCAAACTATATTATTGCTAAAAGTGTAGAAAACCAAAAAGAAAATGCTCAAGTAAAGTAAATCTAAAAATCGATGGTAGCACAAGAAATATCATTTCCATAAAACATGTGATGAATGAACTCTACTAAATGTTGACCAACAGTACTGTCACAAATATTGTTAGAAAGGTGTTGTCAATAAAATTATTTTCTATATATCTTTACACTTCCTAAACACAAAACAGAAACAGAAATACTTTTTGAAAAAATTACACGTGCGTACCATCAACTGTGCCTCCACTTGCTCCGTTTTGATCATGTAGACATCCAAACACAATAATCCTTCTTGCAAAATCAACAAGACCCCTCGGTTCCGGCCTATGCGAATCAAGAAATGTTTGGACAACATTTTGCCCACTTCCTTCGATTATGCACTCGAGGTTATCTTCGAAATGCGAGGGATTGCCTTGTACCTTTGAATCTGTCACCTTTATAATGTGCGGATTCTATTGAAAATTAAAATATTATAAGAAAAACAAAAACAGATCAAAGCAAATAGAGGCATTTCATCTAAAAATAGGTTTATAAAAATTCTCACATGTTCTCTGTCAATCCCTACAATCACCAGTACAGACTGTGGCCACAGGACATAGTCAAAATGGCCATTTGAGAGTGGAATCCTCGTAAACCTGGGCAGATGTTCAGTCATATATTCACGGATCATTCCGGCAATCTCTTGAGGTGAATGGTTATCAACAGTTTCCTATTGACAATTATTGAATATTATTTGATTTAGAATAAATAAATAAATAAAAGTTATTAATTACCATCTTAATGCAAGTATTACCTGCTCTCTTGTTTGTCTTAAAATATGATTAATTATTTCCACTGGTCTCTCATAACCACCAGCAAACATGATGGATACAAATGCATTGACATGTTTTGTTTTCTTAACATCGTTTCTCACTGTAAAGGACATAAAACAAGTAAAAGTCAGGATAACACTATGACAACTGAAATCATGGGATAAAATTACAAATGGTTACTGGAGTAAAAACCAAATAGTTTATAGCTGTATAAAAAAAACTAACAAAAGTTATTCAAAATCCACCACTAAATCTTATCGGAGAAAATAAAAAAAATGTCACCACTAACCATATCAAAATGTACAGTTTTCCAAGATTTCTGCTAAGACCAAATTTGATGCATTCTCTCTATCTTAATTTCTTTCCCTAACTACCAATGTATATTAATAATTTACAGTGCAAAATGCAGTAATTGCATTGTCTTATTCAATCGAAAAGTTTAGCTTGATTGTTATGTGCAATTGCAGTTTAATATAATTTGTCTATATGTTACAACACACGGTCGTTTGCTCTAAACCACAATATGATATATAACATATATGCAACTCAAAATTTGAACTAGTATTTGTGTACTCTTGTGGGAATAGTTCAGAACATTCACATAATTAAGACTGGAAAATAATTATACGCACATAATATCTAATTTGTATCAATATCCCTAATCGTAGTACAAAGTCGTCTCTCATAACCAAATACTACTGAATTCCCCCACTTCTGTGCAAAAACTGTTGTCCCACTGAGTCCATCCTGAAGAGTAGGGAAACAAAAACGAGTTAATTAAGCCTATATTTTCAAAATCAAAATGAAAATAAGACTAAATCTGCTGGAGTTGGCCAAATCTGCTGGAGTTGGCCAAATCTGCACAATAGTCTTATTTTCATAGGCTTAATTAACTCATTTTTGTTTCTCCTACTCTTCAGGATGGACTCAGTGGGACAACAGTTTTTGCACAGAAGTGGGAGAATTCAGTAGTATTTGGTTATGAGAGACGGCTTTGTACTACGATTAGGGATATTGACACAAATCAGATATTATGTGCGTATAATTATTTTCTAGTCTTAATTATGTGAATGTTCTGAACTATTCCCACAAGAGTACACAAATACTAGTTCAGATTTTGAGTTGCATATATGTTATATATCATATTGTGGTTTAGAGCAAACGATCGTGTGTTGTAACATATAGACAAATTACATTAAACTGCAATTTCACACAACAATCAAGCTAAACTTTTCAATTGAATAAGACAGTGCAATTTCTGCATTTTGCATTGTAAATTATTAATATACATTGGTAGTTAGGGAAAGAAATTAAGATAGAGAGAAGGCATCAGATTTGGTGTTAGCGGAGATCCTAGAAAACTGTACATGTTGATATGGTTAGTGGTGGCTTTTTTCTTTTATTTTCTCCGATAAGATTTAGTGGTGGCTTTTGAATAATTTTTGTTGGTTTTTTTTTATACAGCTATAAACTATTGTTGGTTTTTACTGCAGTAACCATTTGTAGTTTTATTTCATGATTTCAGTTGTCATAGTGTTTTCCTGACTTTTACTTGTTTTATGTCCTTTACAGTGAGAAACGATGTTAAGAAAACAAAACATGTCAATGCATTTGTATCCATCATGTTTGCTGGTGGTTATGAGAGACTAGTGGAAATAATTAATCATATTTTAAGACAAACAAGAGAGCAGGTAATACTTGCATTAAGAAGGTAATTAATAACTTTTATTTATTCTAAATTAAATAATTGTCAAGAGGAAACTGTTGATAACCATTCACCTCAAGAGATTGCCGGGAATATATGACTAAACATCCGCCCAGGTTTTCGAGGATTCCACTCTCAAATGGCCATTTTGACTATGTCCTATGGTCACAGTCTGTACTGGTGATTGTAGGGATTGACAGAGAACATGTGAGAATTTTTATAAACCTATTTTTAGATGAAATGCCTCTATTTGCTTTGATATGTTTTTGTTTTTCTTCTAATATTTTAATTTTCAATAGAATCCGCACATTATAAAGGTGACAGATTCAAAGGTACAAGGCAATCCCCCGCATTTCGAAGATAACCTCGAGTGCATAATCGAAGGAAGTAGGCAAAATGCTGTCCAAACATTTCTTGATTCGCACAGGCCAGAACCAAGGGGTCTTGTTGATTTTGCAAGAAGGATTATTGTGTTTGGATGTCTACATGATCAAAACGGAGCAAGTTGATGGTACGCACGTGTAATTTTTTCAAAAAATATTTCTGTTTTGTGTTTAAGAAGTGTAAAGATATATAGAATAATTTTATGGAAAACACCTTTCTAACAATATTTGTGACAGTACTGTTGGTCAACATTTGGCAGAATTCATTCATCACATGTTCTATGGAAATGATATGTCTTGTACCATCGATCTTTAGATTTACTTTACTTGAGCATTTTCTTTTTGGTTTTCTACACTTTTAGCAATAATATAGTTTGATTAGTTTTACATTATGCAAGGTCAAGGTTTGAATAAAATTTAACTATGAATGTATGTATGTACATGTATGACTGTGAATCTTACTTAGTCAAGCAGTTTGAGAACTGAAATTTTACTTGTTAGACTGTACCACAATCCTCTCTTGATGGCTGTATACCACAATCCTCTCTTGATGACTTTGATAAAACATCAATGCATATATATCACGGCCCATGCTTTCCCTATGTCTTATTTTTCAACTACACGTAATACATATGCCAATTGTAGCAAATATATGAAAAATACTTCTTGCTTACTCTATTTTTAATATCTTAATTCTTATTTCAGTGTATGTGAGAAATCATCTATACCAAGTAGATCCTGAATTAATTACAGTTCCTCGTCTATATCTGAAGCATTATCATGAAATAAACAAAGGAGATAATTTTGGAATTTTTGTACTTCATTCATATCCAAATCTGTTAGAGAGTGGAAACTACATCGATCCAATACATGACACAGAAATTTCATCATTATTCAGGTAAACAAGTCATGAATACGCAATGTTGATATTTTGTAATGAAATATATACTATGTTGGGTGAAATTGACAGTACTCTTTCATAGTTTCCAATATAACTTATTTTCTTAGTTGAATATCTAGTGTTCATAAATCTGTGTATATCTAAGTAATCTAACACATCTACTCTATGTTAATTGTTTTTTTTTTCTTTCAGTAAGTGGATGCACAAGGTGGCAGTGACCCGATTGGGAATAGTTCGTAATCATTATATACTCCGTCGTGTAACTATATTTAATGACAATACCGTAACAGTCGCCTCTCGCTTTGGGAACTCATCTCTTAGGAATCACTCAGTGGACCATGTCATCAGAACTCTTCAATTTTTTAAACTTGAATGCAGGTACACTAATGATACCGTTCGTAACCTAGACCTGTACCTCGTGGATGATAACTTCGACAATTTAAATATGCTTCTAAATGGTTAGTTATGGGATTCATTTTTCGGAAAACAAGAATTAATTATGAAGTTTATTGTTGCATTCTTCAGGTACATTGTTTTGTGTTGTATTAATCTCGGATTGTATTATTCTCTTACTGATGAACATACCAAGACATCATATTTAAGACTTCTTCTTTTTTTAGATTGAGTGGTTTTTTTTTTTTTTTGCTTGAAGTAAGTCGCTTTGATAGATATACCAGTAGATATTTGCTACTCCTTGGATTAGTAAGAAATCCTTACGGGATTATTTCAAAAGATCATACCAGTAGATATCAAGCATAGAGACCGAGGCTTGTTACTCTTTGCACGAGCGCTTCCACAATTTTCTGTTGGAGAGTCAAGCCTTTGAGAAGGTTCCAGTGGTTTCAGCATTGGAATATGTGGATGAAGATGTCTTGCATGACTTTGAAGAGGAGGAAGAGATTAAATTAGCTCCAGCAGCCTTGGATGATTTACCTCCCAAAGTCAAAGATCCCATTGATTACATCAATATTGGGACAAATGAAGAGTCAATCTCTGTGGCCATTAGTACCTTCCTAAAGCCTGAAGAACGACGTAAGCTCATTGAATTACTACAGGAATACGCTGATTGTTTTGTGGAAAAGTACGACGACATGCTAGGACTGTCACCATAATTGGTTTGTCACAACTTGCCCATCATAGAAGGGAAAAAGCCCGTAAAACAAGAAATGCGTCGGATGAATACAGAAGCTGCAATTCCAGTCAAGGAAGAGGTCGAGAAGATGCTCAAGTCAGGGATCATACAAGTAGCCAAGTATAATGAGTGGCTATCCAACGTAGTCCCAGTCAAGAAAAAGAATGGAAAAATACGAGTGTGTGTTGAGTGCAGAGACTTGAACAATGCAACTCCAAAGGATGCGTACCCAATGCCAGTAGCGGATTTGTTTGTGGACTCAGTGGCTCGCCATTAGATGTTAACATTCATTGATGGAACTGCTGGCTATCATCAGATCCCAATGGCAGAAGCGGATAGACATAAAACTGCGTTTTGGTGTCCAGGATTTGCAGGCGTTTTTGAGTACGTGGACATGTCATTTGGACTCAAGAATGCAGGGGCAACCTACCAATGGGCAATGAACTTGATCTTCCATCATCTTATTAGCAAGATTATGGAAGTATATATCGATGATGTGGTGGTTAAAACGAAATGCAGGAGTGATCATTTTGAAGACTTACGGCAGGTGTTTCTCAGAATGGGACAACATCAACTGAAGATGAATCCAGCCAAATGTGTATTTGGAGTCTAGGCAGGAGGCTTCCTGGGGTTTTTGGTTCATCAGCGTGGGATTGAGATACCGGACGACAAGAAACAAGCGGTTCTTAGTGCAGTTCCACCAAAGAGTAAGAATGAGCTACAACATTTATTAGGAAAAATCAATTTCTTACGACCTGCACATACTCTAGTTACTTTTGGATTCGGTGGAAAACTGATAGTGATGAAAAATAATAGTTCATTTCATACAAGTGAGACATATGGAAGCCAGGTATGCAATGAACTATTGATTTCAGTTGTCATTATACTGATTGTATGCAAAAACTTAATACATTTATTTGTACACATTTCTACCTGTAAGATCCGTAATATATTTTGTTTCTTTATGTGAAGGGCTCTGTAGAAGGTGTTGTTAATGTACTTAATCTCATGGAAGTTGTCTCGGAAAGTGATGCTGCAAGTTTTGGATCTGGTGGTTGTGATTACTTCAGTGTCTTGTGCCAGCAATCTTTTCCTGGACCTTTAGTTGGTGGGAGTGTTGGAAATAAAGAATTAAACAAATGGATTGATGACAAAATTGCAAACTGTGAGACTCCCTACATGGATCTCAACAAAGGAGAGCATCTGAGGTTGCATTTCTCTGTACTAAAGATTTCATGGCAATTTTATGGAAAACTTCGATCTCCTTTTGGTACTGATCAAAGAACAAAGGTAATTCTTTGTTTGGTTCTTTCTTTCTGATCCATTTAGATCAAGCTTTGCTTGTAAATTTTTAATTGTTTTTATTCTTAAATGAAACCTGTGCACTTAATCTATCGATCAGCAATGCTAAGATTTGACCATTCTTGGTGGCCGATTTCATCATTCTTGGATGCATGTTGGTGGATTTTCACTTATATCTTGCATGACAGCTGCGAGCACATGCTGTATAATTATAGTTTCAATTTCTATATGGTATCATAAGTAGATGATTTACTGTGGCCTGCTTCATTGATGGTGTGTGTACGTAACCTGTTAGTAATTTCTAATTATGCTAATTGACTGTGATTTTACTTCTGCATGTGGTGATTTTCTTTGAACTGGAAGTTCATTTTCCTTTTTGTTGCCATTGTGGCTTTGAACAAAATATGTCTCGTTCATGGACAATGACCTGCATTTGATTACTAACACTTCTGTTTTCATATAATTAGGAAACTGATAGTCCAGAACCAGCTCTTGCTAAACTTTTTGCATCTGCCAAAAGCGGTAACCAGTATGGTGCTCTTATGCGCTGTGTACAGAACTTGCCTTCTGAAGCACAGATTCAAATTTGGATTAATTTTAGTCTAGATCTTGAAAATTTGAAAAATGTCGAAATGCTTGAAAAAATGTATAATAGGCCCGAACCGAACCGAACCGAATAGGTACCGTCCCGTTTGGTTTCTATTTTTAAAAATGTCTAAACCGGCCCGAACCGAACCGAATTTTTTTTAAGTTACGGTTTCAGTTTTGGCCCAAAACCGGCCCAAACCGAACTGGTCCCACCCCTAATAAATTGGATTGGCTAGGCTTATGAATTTGAGCTCATTTAACATTATTTTTCAGGTTGTTCTGGTTGCTCAGATCGTGTGCTGGACTGTACAGTTCATTGACCATGGAGGCTTTGAGGTATTCAAACTTTTGGTTTGACATCTATGTGTGCATGTGTGTATGTGTGTGAAAGAGATAGTCTTCATGTTGTAATCTTGTAGAATTGAGACTTGATTGATTTAATATGTAGAAACGGGCACCGGCGTGGTTGGACAACCTTGCACAAGCATTTATAATGGCTCATTTCTTTGTTTTGTTAGAGGTGATGATGGAGCATTTGTCTTTGTCGGGAGCTCATGTTTATGTTTATTTGAATTTTGCAACAATGTTATTATTGCCTCAGGCTCTTCAGAGTATTTTCGGTTATGAACCTTATCCAGGGTTTCATGCAAGAGTTCAGGCAAGGGTGGACGTTGATATCAGTGCCTGGAAAGAAAATAAGCAGAGATTGGTATCATAGTCTACATTTGGTTTTTCTGTTCGAGTGATGTTAAATTTACTGCTATTTCTGAGAATACTTGAAATAAATCTAGAGTTTTGTATAGGCTGTATACTTGTTGTTTTTAGAAGCTCTGTAAATTGACTACACTACATGAATGGAACACACCATGTTTTACAATATGATTTCTTCTTATCTCTAGAGCTTTAAAGGGCGAGAGCTCTTGGAACACCACTTTTATTTTCTTTCGATAATTTTTTATGGTAATGATTTATGGCATTACAAGTATCATGCATCTTATGAACGTCTACAGACGGTAAGCTTCAAAGAATGCTTCATTGATAAAATTGTCATCATCATGTACTCCACTGGAT
The DNA here is from genome assembly GCA_946800695.1 of Geum urbanum. Taxonomy (NCBI): domain Eukaryota; kingdom Viridiplantae; phylum Streptophyta; class Magnoliopsida; order Rosales; family Rosaceae; genus Geum; species Geum urbanum. The sequence goes on from OX327003.1 coordinate 63,225,908, forward strand.
GACCAGGGACCAAAGTGATTGTGAAAAATTATTACCGTGAGTTGACTGTGGTTTACTGTGGGTAGCTGAGAGTTCATTGCAAATTAATTGTAATTCACGTTGGGTATCTTTGAAACTTCCTTGTGAGTTAGCTATATATAGATGTAAGAATGCGTTGTGGATAGCTATAGGTGACTGAATTACTTGTGCTATGAGTCAAATGTGGAACTCACCGTGAGTTGACTGTGGGTAGCTGAGAGTTCACTGTGAGTTAACTTTCATTCACTGTGGGTAGTTTTTATTCATCGTGGGTAGTTGTCATTACTAGTCAAATTTAGAGTTCACTGTGGGTAGCTATAGGTGGTTGTGAGTTACTTGCGTTGTGAGTTAATAGTGGGACTCCTAAGAGTTAACTATGGTTCATTGTGGGTAGCTGAGAGTCTGAGAGTTCATTTTGAGTTAACTGTAATTCACTGTGTTTAGTTGTCATTAGTTGTAAGAGTTCATTGTGAGTAGTTATAGGTGGCTGTGAGTTCTTGCACTGTGAATCAATAGTGGGACTCATTGAGAGTTAACTATGGTTCACAGTGGATAGCTGAGAGTTCATTTTGAGTTAATTGTAATTTACTGTGGTTAGCTGTCATTAGCTACGAGAGTTAACTGTGGGTAGCTATAGCTTGCTCTGAGTTACTTACGTTGCGAGTCAATAATGAGACTTACTCTGAGTTAACTATAGTTCACCGGTGGGTAGTTAAGAGTTCTTTATGAGTTAACTGTAGGTAGCTGTGAGTTCACGGGGTAACTAATAACTATAGTTGGATGTGAGTTACTTTTGCGTTGTGAGTCAATAGTGAGACTTACCATGAATTAACTCTGGTTCACTATGGCTAACTGAGAGTTCTTTATGAGTTAACTATCGATAGTTGTAAGAATTCACTGTGGGTAGCTATAGGCGGTTGTGAGTTAATAGTGAGACTCACTGAGAGAACCATGGTTCACTGTGAGTAGCTGGGAGTTCATTGTGACTTACTATAATTCACTATGTTTAGTTGTCATTAGCTGTGAGAGTTCACTGTGGGTAGCTGAGAGTTCTTTATGAGTTAAATGTCGGTAACTGTGAGAATTCACTATGGGTAGCTATAAGCGGTTGTGAGTTAATAGTGGGACTCACTGAGAGAACCATGGTTCACGGTGGGTAGCTGAGAGTTCTTTATGAGTTAACTGTCGGTAGCTGTGAGAATTCACTGTGGATAGCTATAGGCAGTTGTGAGTTACTTGCGTTGTGAGTTAATAGTGGGACTCACTGAGAGAACCATGGTTCGCTGTGGGTAGCTGAGAGTTCATGGTTCACTGTGGGTAGCTGAGAGTTACTTATGAGTTAACTGTCGGTAGCTGTGAGAATTCACTATGGATAGCTATAGGCAGTTGTGAGTTACTTGCATTGTGAATTAATAGTGGGACTCACTGAGAGAACCATGATTCACTATGGGTAGTTGAGAGTTCACTGTGACTTAACTGTAATTCATTGTGCTTAGCTGTCATTAGCTATGAGAGTTCACTTTGAGTAGCTGAGAATTCTTTATGAGTTAACTGTCGGTAGTTGTGAGAATTCACTGCGGGTAGTTATAGATGGATGTGAGTTACTTGCACTGTGAATTAATAGTGAAACTTACTGAGAGTTAACTGTGGTTCACTGTGGATAGTTGAGAGTTCACTTTCAGTTAACTATAATTCACTATAGTTAAATGTCATTAGCTGTGAGAGTTCACCGTGAAAACTCGCTGAGAATTAACTATGATTCACTGTGGATAACTGGAAGTTCATTTTGAGTTAACTGTATTTGCAACAACTCCACTTACTTGAGTAATATCACTACTCATGATCCCACATCTAGCTTGCAAACAATTTTCAGAAATTATGTACAAATGAACAATTAGACTGGTCAAACTCATACTGCTAGACACAACTAACAAATAATTACAACTAACTCTATAACTACCCCACAAATAACAATGACAATTAACAACATCTAACCCTGACGGCTAACTACGGTTAACCATTTGGCTAAGCCTGACAGCTAAGTACAGCTAACCATACAGTTATCCACAACTAACTCATTCAACTAAACACAGTTATCCATAAGTAACCCAACAACTACCAACAATTAACCACAACTAACTCCTACAACTGCGCACAACTAATCCAACACAACTACCAAATCTGATTATTATTATTTTCATATCCATTATGAAACAAGCATCGAATTAACTCATTTTTCCAAACCAACCATTAAAACATTCAAGCCATGAACACTTAAGAGTGTATCTCAATAAGAACAAATCAACAAATCATATGAGAGTACTATTTCATATTCAAAATCACACTATTGCAGCTCTAATACACTCAGTCTTATCTAGATCATATAATAATCATGATCGAGGAACAGAAAAAGAATGTGTGTTCACCTATAACAAAAATTATAACATACTCTGCATAATGGCTTATATGCATTCCAAATGAAAACCATCTCATTTGTTTCTACACAATATCCATCTTCATCATCATGTCTTCAAATGGAGGGTCTAATACTTATATGGGACTGCACCGTTCCTCCTCTTCTTCAACAGGAACCAAAGCTATAGGATGCAAACAACATTCTTCCAAATCCAAACATCTGGTAGACTAAACAAAAAACGAAGCTAGAATTAATGCACAGCTATCTTGGACAAACTCAAGAGAATTTCAAAGAACAGATCAATGGCAACATTTCCAACAAAGAAGGTACCATATGAAGATCGAGCTCTTCAAACCAACAGGACTATTGAAGACTAATTCAATATTCTGAAATATTTCAGTTGGTCTCCTAGCTCTCTTGACATCACACAAATGCTATACAACTTTCTGAAGAATAGATGAGAAATTAAGACTACGTAATCAACTGGTTACACTACCAACCAACATAATCCACCACTCAAATATCAACCAAAACAAGCTGATTTCAAGATCGTTTAACAAATAAATGCACCTTCCGCCCAGTTATGTGTCTTTGTTAACCGCCTAGCTAGATCATGAATGCAATATGTAACATATGCCCGATATTTTGTTGCATATACAGTAGATAATATAGCTTCAAAAGAAAAGAAAGAAGAGACAGGCGACACATCAGTTTAATGTGACCAACTCTTTAATACAATATACAACCATCTTAAGAATAAGAGAGCCTACCTATGATGTATTTCTCCTTAGCGGGATGCTCGACGTGGTTTGTCGTCTTCATTATCGCAAAGTCCAGTTCCTGCAAGATTTCAATCCCCAATTACGAAAACCAAATAAACCGTGCCCAAACTAGCCTTTCCGTAACTCCAGAGAGTAATGATAATAATACCTTATAACCACCTATTGACTTTCACCAATGGGGACTGTGGTGGTGTCAAGGGATCCGAGTACTTTTCTTATGCTCATCTGAGTACCCCACTTCTTGCTATTTCTCTCTCCCATTCTATATATACCTATCAGATTCCTATAGCTAAAACCTCCATTAATTCAAATCAAACTTGTCAAAACTACTATGCATCACAATTCTAAAAACAGTCTCAATGAAATTATAACAATGCTTCCAAAATTTAGATCCAATCAATAAGAACTCAATGATTACACCAAAGACTTCAACAAGCTCATAAACAATACACACCAAACCAACATGATTCTAATCCGAAACTCTTTCAGTACAGCTCGAATTTTGTAAGCGACACTGAAGGCACCTCTCAGATTGCAACAAATAGAAGATGACAACGAACCATCCCGAAACAGATGATCGGATGATCCACTTCAAACTGCCATTGTTAAATATATATACTGTTCTATCAATAATGTATTCCACCAGTCATTTCACTGCAACAAATAAACTAGATACACAGAGCTCGAATAGACTGCTTACGTGTAATAGGGATAAAGGTTTCTCTCCCTGAAAAATCAGTCACATGCTGAAATCAAACAAAAGCACACGGTGACGGAGACAAAGCACTGAAGGGAGACGTTGACCGTAGTTGCCGGAGCAGACTCCGTCGAGGTCGCTCGGGAGGCAATCTGAAGGCAGCCGGATAAGGAAGAGACAGCGATCTCGACGTAGATGAACTTGCGTTTGCTATCCTCCAGCAAGGCGGAGATGGCGGAGTCGATGACGCGAGGAGCGAGGCCGGGAGGTGCGACGCGGCAGCGTGGAGCTGAAGGCTGATACGGCGCCGGATCTGGGAGCGACGCGGCAGAGAGAGCGCGACACCGGATTTGGGAGGTCGCGATGTTGTCTGGAGGTGGCGGCGAGGTTGGAATCAAACCGCTACTATGTTTCTGTTCTCTTGTTGTAGACACAGAGAGAGTGAATGAAATAAGATCTTAAATGGAAGAGAGTTCAATATTTTCAGTGCTATTTGACGTAAATACGTTAAACGTGATGAATTATTATATATCATAAAAATATTTTGAATTTTTTTAAAACTGAAAAGGTTTTAGATTTTTTGCAGAACAGACTCTCTAAAATAAATTTTTTTGCATTAGGCCTGTTTAAAATTATAACTTTTTATTGTGATAATAATTATAATAGTGTTAATTCGGGTATGTCATGACTCATGATCCATTTTCCTTTAAAATATTTAAACACGTTTCTCTCGTAAATTAGTCAATTATCTTATGTACATAAAGTTATGAGAGGGAGACGAATGGGTAGATTGACTTGACTAGACTCTCAACTTCGATAGGTTATTATTTCAAAGTTGGGCAACAATGGACTTGAAAATTTTGTTCTTCCATCGAAAATTAATGCACCGTCCGCATTTTTACTATAATCGATGATATTAAAAAAAAAATAGGTTAACGAAATTTCTTTTGTCGATTATATATACACAATTTTCATTATAGTTGACAAAAAATCAACAAAAAAATTGTCGGCTATACTATAGTCGACGAAAAACCAAAAAAAAATCGTCGGTTATACTTTTGTCGACGCACTATAGCCTACGGGACTATAGCTGACGAGTTTTTTACGAGTTTTTAGTATAGCCGACGATTTCGTAAAAAACTCGTCGGCTATAGTGCGTCGACAAAAGTATAGCCGACGAGTTTTTTGTTGCTTTTTCGTCGGTTATAGTATAGCTGACAATTTTTTTTGTTGATTTTTCGTCGGCTATGATGAAAATTTTGTATGTCGTCGATTAGACGAAATAAATCTCGTTGACCTATTTTTTTTTATGTCATCGCCTATAATAAAAATGCTAGTAGTGATGGACTTGATATAATCATGACAAAAAATTTGTATGTCGTCGATTAGACGAAAAAAATCTCGTTGACCTGTTTTTTTTATGTCATCGCCTATAATAAAAATGCTAGTAGTGATGGACTTGATATAATCATGACAAAAATGAAAACTCCCCTAATAAAAATGTTTCTTTTTCTTTTTTCTTGTGCTATTACATCTGGCAGAAATAATGGAATAGATCGAGACTAGACTAGACTACACAAGAGTAGATGTTTTGTGTGCTTGCTGGTTCTTCTTGAAAAGAGAGAGAGAGGGTGAGACGTAGAAAATCCAGACATGCCATTTGAACTATGTCGGAGCCAAAACTATACTTGCTTACATAAACTATGAAATGCACAGAAACATGTATCACTGACCAATTGTGTGCATCACCTAGCATTTGTTTTAAGCAAACCCGACGCTTTATCCTAAGGAAATCCTTGAATAAACTCTCCTCTGTTTCTTGGTCAAAAATGAACAATTACTTATTTAAATTTTTTTTATTTCTTTTCTGAGTTTCTCTGTATCTGTATTCCGCGAGGAGCTATGTAGGTAGGTTAAGGAGATATGCAGAGAGATATGGACAATTATGCATGCAGAATTGCAGAGCATGTATATGGGGAATAATGCTCTGCATAAATATATATATATATCGGAGCTTTTCCGTTGCGGACGTCCGCACGGACTGTTCACCGTGCGGATGTGGCTTTTCCGGCCACTTCCCGGCCGAACTTGGGTAAACTTCCTTCTAGACATTTGTCTAGAAGAAACTTTTGGCTAATTCGATCTCTAAGGCCCTCAAAATCTCGTTTCAAAAAAACTGGACATAAATCGGACCGGTTTATGTCCAGTTTTTTTGAAACGCGATTTTGAGGGCCTTAGAGATCGAATTAGCCAAAAGTTTCTTCTAGACAAATGATCTACACAGGTGTATGTACATATGTCTAGAAGGAAGTTTACCCAAATTCGGCCGGGAAGTGGCCGGAAAAGCCACATCCGTACGGACTGTTCACCGTACGGACGTCCGTATTCGAAAAGGACCGTATATATATATATATATATATATCATATACCTATCTGCAACTTGGAAATCTGTATATTGGTCGGGGTCTCGGGGAGGAACCCTAAACTTAGTTTATTACTGAGCACGAAGCTTTGTTTGTATCCATATCTCTTTTCTGGGTTTTGATCAATTTGTATATATATAAAGACGCATTGCATTGATACCCAGATTCGTAGCCAGAGCCCTACGTTGTAAAGGAACACAATTCCTTCGAATGTCAACCAAATTGCACCAAGAAAATGGTGTTGGCCTCAAGCCATTTCCAAGTTTGTGGTTAACTCGTTGGAGAATAGGGTCTCTCCTAACGAAATAACTTCTCTCCACCGGCAGGGGAGGTTCACAAGCGCAAGTGCATTTTACGAATTCATCCTGGCGCTCAATTTCAATCAGTTTTGTTTGCTTGACCAGATGTGAATGGTCAATTTTAAATGGAAGTTCGATATTTACCCTTATGTGATAAAAGCAATTTTTTTTACTCTGTTCTTGTTCCTCACATGCGTCGTCGTCGTCGTTTCGTTGCTCACCCTCAACGACCCACCCTGCCTCCGCTTCAGGCTGCCATGGAGAGCCTCATAGATCTCGTCAATTGCATTTAAAAAGAGCCTGCACCGTCCTCGGCCATCACGGCGGCGATAGCCGCTCTGCTTTGCTTACTCTCTTGGAGGAGCTTCCGTTCGTCGCCGTCGGCGATCAGGTCTATAGTCTTGGCGTGTAATCGATTTGTCTGGAGCTGATTTGGGGGCTTTGGACAGAGGAGTTTTAGCCGTTCTACGAATGAGTTTAAATTGGAAAAAGAAGAAGATGAAACAACTTCGCGTGGATTTAGTGGAGATTGAAGATGAAGCAGGTCATTTATGACCACCAAATTCCAATCAAACAGTGGAAAATTACAGTCATCACGAATAAGGATTTTCTTTCTCATTCAAACAAGCACCCAAAAGAGAAGAACATTGATCAGATTGAGAATTTGCAGATGAAGAAAAATTACAATCAACCCAGAAAAATCTGGAATCTAAACTCCTACGAATCCAAGCTGATTCCTCTCAAATAAATAAGTTTATATGATGAAATCAAAACTTAGAACATGAAGATTTGTAGATTGATCGACTGGAAAGTTGCTTGCTTCACCCAAAGTATTCTCACATGGATATATAATGGGACCAAGCCTGGGTACCAAACGTAAAAGAGCTCGTTAAAGATGGAAGGAATAAAAGTATAAAAACAGTATTTTGTACAAAAGGGCAGAAGAGAAAATCTATTGACAATGGAGTGTAACTGGAGGTGGGAAGCCTCTCCGCTCTCCTAATTGGCATATATATTACTTTGAGCACCAACAAAAATTTTTGATGTCTAACTATAGGTATACAGGGGAACTTATAATCGAGGTCCACTTTCCCACCATGGCACCACACAAAAGTAAAAGATGTAGATATACTGGTGGTGATTCTAGATTTCTAGCTAGTAGGCAGGCATGTGAGACTCGTCTTTTTAAGAGCTCAATGTGATTATATAGCGGGCCATCAACTACTATGCTTTCCGGTTTAAGTTCAGTTCGAAGATTTTGGTAAAGTTCTTCTGACAATTAACTCTCTTCTTCTCTTAATTAAAAAAAATGTTTATCTTTCCTGGTATAATATTTTGGTAGTAAATTGATTTCGTAATCAGTTGTGATCAATCACAAAATCTAACGATCGATAATCATGTATGTTAAAGTATAGTTTATTATCTCATCGTTCGTGTGGTACATCACATTACTTGTTTTTGAGTAGATGAGTGGAATAGTGGAAGAGAGAACGATAAGAGGTTTAGGCATTAGACATAACATATGTACCCAATTCATTATTATTCCATGACACATAAGCTAGGATCAGTAGGATGGATGGTCACCCCCTTTGCAAATGATCAATCTTATCTTAAAAGAAGTGATGGAGTTGACCAAATAGCCAAAGCTGCAAAGCGAGGAAGAGAGCAAGCACTGATAAATAATCATCTCCTTCTTTCTTCTGAGAATTCATGATAGAATTCGAAAAGGTATGGATCGAGAAACTGAGTAAGTAATACTTGTAGAAACTAGAATAGCCATGCCTGTTCATATTCCATCATAAAATTACAGAAGAGAATAGCTTTAATTTGCTTTGAGAAGTTACGAGCCATTGATGGTATATATAATCACCCACGTACTATTCACGAGTTTCCATTATTGCTTTAGCTTCAAGACGTCAGTTAACGGTTGACCATTGACCCCAAATTTCCACTTCCTTTAATTTGCTTTGCAAGACCCTTGTTAATTTCAAATCACTACTAGTCTATTTCAGCTGTCAATGTGTTCGGAATGACATATACCCACGAGGTAGTCGTCGGGAAAAGCCTTTGATAAGAAAAAGACTAAAAGAGGATGGATTTGTGTGGGGGTCTGGTTGGCTCCTCATCGACCATAAATCCATGATTAGTAATTATAGAAATTTAAGGCATCGCAGAAAGGAAGAATAATCAAAGTACCAAAAAGGATCAATCTTTATAGATTGAAATTATTAGTGCATGTTGACTGAGAGTGATAGGCGTGTTTAATCATACAGCTGGAAACTCTTGATCGAGGAACTAGCTTCCCGCTGCTTCATTTTGACCTTTTTTTCCAGAAGATGTCCGCTGCTTCCCAACTGCATTAGCTTCTGAATTTATCCACAATGAACTGAGGACTAGTCTAATGATTGTGCATGTGATAATTCATAATCTGGATGAAGTTTAGCAATTCTCTGTTCTTCTCCAGAAAAAAAAAATTGAATCACATGTCTACATGAGAAATTTGCTACCGAGAAGTACAAGTATACTACATTTCTAAATTTATTTCAGGTTTCCTAAACCCTTTAGGAATCACATTTTTGTTGAGCAATGACGCAGTATCTTCTTCTTCTTCTTCTTCTTCTTCTTCTTCTTCTCCTTCTTCTGGTTTAGTTTTGAGCTTTTGGATCTTGGATTGTTTTTGTAACTGCAAAACCTTTATCAGGGACAAAACAAACCAGTCAGTCAATAGCTAATTGCTGAATAAGCTTTCGACAATAAGCGAAAATGCTTTATTGTGTGATACTCTTGATGTTCAAGAACACTAATTTGTATTTGTTCGAGTACTTGTTGAAATGGTGCGGCGTGCAGTCCCTACCAACAGATTATTTGAGATGTCCCTGCATTACACATAAATCCATATGATCAGAAAAGGAGCCATACCAATCATCAGATCAAAGAAAAATTATTCAATGGGATTGTTGTGTGCAAGCAGTGCGTTGGTGTTGAACTTCACGGCACCATGAACATCACGAACCCAACCTCATCTCTCCAACTAACGTCTCACATTAGAGACAGGAAAGTCCTGTTGGATTGGAGATTCCTACATCGAAATAGGGTAAGATGAAATACAATGTAAATGAAGGTGGACTATTTTTAATTGTACTGAAGCCTTTTGTGGATACTCAACACCTTAAAGGTGGTTAAGTTGGAACAATATCGGTACATGATGAACCCTATATGCCACGTCTGTCGCTATTCAACTTGGTATCAGAACGGATTCCTCTCCAATCGCGTCTCGAGCCCGATGGACTCAAATTGAAATCTATGCTAGATTGAAATTGGTTCTAGCTGAATAAATGAACTAAGACTTTGAAAAGATGCGTTGGCTATTGAATGTACTTCCACATGTCAACCTAGAGTTAGGTTGCACGTGCGGGGGCATGTTGGATTAGAGATCCCACATCGAAAAAGGACAAGATAAAATACAATTTAAATTAAGGTGGACTATTTCTAATTGTACCGTGGTCTTTTGTGGATAAAACCCAACACCTTAAAAGTGGTTAGGTTGGACAATATCGGTACATGACGAACCCTACGTGTCAAAGTCCGACTGTGTCTCATCCGAGTCTACCTCAACTGTAGGTCCCACCCGATGCAGACCATAAGAGCGGCAACGACATTTCCTAATGCCTTTAGGAGTAGGTTGTAGGCACCATCTCCAATCTTTCTGCAAATTCAATATGAACAACTTGGTCAGGGTTGTCATCCACAATATCTCTGCCACGATCCAATTATCCTCCACTTGTTCCACACGGTTTCCAGCTCTACCACCATCACCGGCCATGACCACCTCGGCTTGACCGAGACCCCAAGCAGCCTCCTCCACTCTGGCTTCCTCTCTCACCTGTGTCTTTTTTTTTCTTCCATTTCCCACACTTAATGGGACAACCATCCATAGTATGGCCAAAACTTCCACAGCCCTTGCAGTAATCTTTCACCGTAATATACTCAATGTCACGAGTAATCTAAGTAATAGGACCAAGACGAAGACTAACCTGAATCTTTAATGGATCACACAGATCAACTTCCACAAGGATTTGAATCTCCTTCTTGTCCCAAAGCTAGTTTCTGTCATAGTCCACATATCGGCCTAAACAGTTACCAATCATCTTCCACCATTGTTTGACCTCCACTTGCCCAAACCTTGGCCCTAGTCACTGGAATAGTATAAATTGGTGCTAGACCATCAAACTCTTGTAACACAATCGTAGCATCATGACAGAACCAGGGTCCTCGATCCACATCCTTTTGAAATGCCTCATTTTCTATGAATCTACCAATAAAACAGTCCAGTGTACAACGCCAAATGCTAATGGCACTCGAACCCTTTTGCACCACACCAGAGCCTAAGCATCCAATGCTTAAGATATTTTTCCCTACTATCCGAAATGATCGAAAGAGAGAAAACGTGAATAACGGCAAAGCCGTAGTCCCCTTCTTCCTCCTCCGCCCCAGTAGATATGTTGCACACCTCGAACAGTGCGAGTTTCGCTGATGGCAATATATTTGGTGAGAGATAGCGTGCCAAACCCGGCATGCTTTGATAGTTATATAAATATGCAACTCTCTTGTGCTTAATTATTCTGATAATACTTGGTTTATTTGTTTAATTTTTAATAATTAATTATGTTTTTGTTTATTTAGATTATTTGGAGAAAAATATAAAAAAAGCAATAAAAGAAGAATTCTATTCAAATGAGGAATGATGATGTGGAAAATCCATATGGCGATGACTCAATCCTATATTGATGAGGAGAGTCCCAAGATCATACCTATATAAGCATCTCTTGAGGAACAAAGAAGGGTTGTTGAATTTCAGAAAGAGAAGCCTAAGAAGAGAAGAAGCGCCGTGGCCATGGAGTTCTAACCGTCATCCTTCGACCCATCGAGATACCCTCTCGACCCGTCGAACTGAAGCATCCAAGAATTCTAGGGTTTTTAGTTTATTCTTTCTTCTCTATCATGTTTTTCTATTACGTTCTTTCGACTATGAGTAGCTAAACTTCCCTATTTAAGGGTTGATCGAAGCCCTAAATATGTTCCGATTTTGAAGTTTGAATCCCTTGTGCTTTTTATAACTTTTGAATGAGTTTTACTTCACTATCTGATCATTGATGATTTATATTATATGTCTTTTTGGTGGCCAACTTAGATGCATGTGGCAGGATCTATTATCTTAGATATGTACATGACCATCATATCATTGTATATTCTATAGAGATAAGTAAGCTCGTTGTGAAAACTTGTATGAAGTAAATCCTAAGTGAGGAAATAGCACCCATCATAGTAGCTCTTGAAATCTTATTGTTTCTCAAACACTCTATGAATCTTAATGACTTAGATTAGGTAGATTTTGACCCATCATAGTACCAAATCTCCTAGGTTAAGATCACGTTAAACCAGGTAATCATTCCGGATAACTTGCCAAGTAAGAGAGTGTAATATGTATGTGACTTAATCATACCTCATGCATGGGAAACATTCATTCATTGTTGTTGAAGTTAGGGTTGGGGTATATCAAGCATATTTAGGGTGGAGAGAAGTTCCTACTTCCTAACATTTATCTCTATTTAATATGTTCAACAATTTGTTGAAAACTTTGTGTTTGTGGGTATGGTAAGAGAATGAAATGCTTAAAAGGCACATAAAATTTTATGCTTTCATTTAGATTTTATTTACCCCACTACTTAGTGTGCAAGGATGAATAATCAAATAAGTCGTTGGGATATAATGAAGCTTAGCAACTTGCTAATGTTGGTCATCGATTTGCACTAACAAAGATCAACCTAACACTATCAAATATTTTACAAGAGGCTCAAACTTACTAGAAATTATTTCTATAGAATAATAGTTTATAGATTTTATTGGTATAAAACTAGAAAAACTGGAAGAGAATTGCTAAAGATTGGAGAAGAGAGAGACTGGAAGATTTTTGGTTGATTTGAAAGTGGCGTGCTCTACTCCTATTCCTATAAATAGGAGTAGAGATGCCTCTTAAGTTTGAACCAAAACTTTTTTGCAAAGGTTGCATCTCTTCGTCAGTCATCGATCTAACAAAGGATATATTGGTTCGTCAACGATTACATCTCATCTTTTCAAAATAGATACACCTCTTTACCATACGTTTATAATTTGAAAATATATCTAACAAATTTTATTTTTCTGAAATTTACTCCTATTTATAGGAGTAGAGATGCCTCTTAAATTTGAACCAAAACCTTTTTGCAAAGGTTGTACCTCTTCGTTAACCATCGGTCTAACAAAGGATATATTGGTTCATCAACAATTGCATCCCATCCTTTCAAAACAGATACACCTCTTCACCATACGTTTATAATTTGAAAATATATCTAACATAATTTACTTTTCTGAAATTTATATTTTTCTATATTAGCTGTAGCTTAACCTAATTATTTCAGCAACCAAATCAACTTCAAATACCTTGAATTTTTGTGTGGTAGTCCGCCACTGAGTCTAGATTATTATATCAAATTTTTGTGATTTTGGTTTAGTGTAAGTACTGTTCATAAATTAGTTTGTGTCTAGTGGTCGAGTCTGCTATGTTTATGACTTTCACGTCTTTTAGTGTTTCTTGTGTTCTTGAGTCTTAGTTTCACCAATCCTCTACAGGTAATGATTTATATTTGCCATTAAACTACTTTGACATAATTGTATACGAATAGAAATATCTTTGAATGTGCTTTTACACCTATCATGCTTACGTTCCAAAGAAAGAGTAGATCAAGATGAATTCGAATCTATATTCACAAACAAATTTGGTAAAAAAATCAAGAAGAATAATGTCAGGCTAAAAATTATTTAAAAATAAAATGACAATGAAATGAAAATCCTCAAAAGTTGAAACTTGTTAATATATACCACCACTCCACCAGTAAAATGACAAGATCTTCAAGATTTGGGGATCTCTTCAGAAACTCTATTAGACCAGTCCAACCATTCAAATCAAAAATAGGTTCAAGTTTCAAACGGGTCAAGTTGTCAAAATTAGGCAAAAGAAACAAAGAGTATTAATAAAAATGACACTGATGCAGAGAACAAACATTTATTCATGCGTACTTATACTACTGATGTGCGATGCTTATGCAAAAGGACAAATGTGCTACACTAGCCATGAAAAGAGGACTACTTGCATCTTGGGGACATGACTAATTTGGTAAGTAGTTCACATGTAACTAGCCAATCCGGTATGTTTGTATTTAGCCAATCCGGTAGTTCACATCTTGGGGACAAGACCACTTACATGATGCTGTTGGGGACACAGAAATTGAGCCAACCCGGTATGTTTGTATCTAAGGATCTGGTGTACAAGTAATTAACTATAAATGTATATTAACCTTGTTGCTTATGTAAGTATATCCCTATAATTCTGATTGGTCTGGTTAATGGTGTGGTGGGAACAATGGGAGCTGATGTGTGTTGTCACGTCCCCAACTATGATCCAAGGATGTAATAGAGAATGTTAAAAAATGGATTAGGAATGAGCCACGGATTGAAATGGAGCCATGGTATTGGGGATTTCTGGGTCACGTTGAGAAACGTGAGAATTCTGCAAACTTCCAGACACATGGGTGCATACGTGAAGTTGGTGATGGAACTCTTGAAATAACATAGTTATCAATCAATCTCTTGACCAGAAAGTATCTGAAAATTCTCGACAATATGAAAAATATCGAGGGTGAATCTTTCTTTCAGCAGATATGGTCAATAGCACTGGGTATTTCTGACGTGCATTTGTGTTTATACTTTTCTCTGTTATTGAAATTTTGCATGTTGCAGAAATCCGAAACAAGCTAGAATGGAGGGGTAACGATTCGTATACGATTATCTAGCGAGAACCTAGATGAAGCCATGGATGTGGGTTTGGAGAGAAAATTCAAGCTCATCAACGAACGCTGGACGACAACAACAAATATCAATCTGGTTGATGAAAATGACGTTGTTAGTGTTTATCGCAATCCATTAGAAAGTATGAGTTAAATCATTTGGCATTTAATGCTTAATTGGCTTTATATTATACTCGGTCTCTGATTGCATTTTTTTTTGTAGTTATTGATAGACGTTGTTCAGTACGATATGCTTTGTATAAAACAAGAAAGGTGAATGCATTTGGTGCCATCATTAGTTCATTTTGACCAGATAAATGTGTACTGATATTTTATCATGTTTGCAGGAGCATCAGTTGCATGACCTCAACCTTGAACTACAATCATATGATGCCCAGATTGATTGCATGGAGAAACTCCTTGAAGGAACTATTCGGTTTCCTCTTGTTGCTGAAAGACATTCATTATTGTTGGCGGACGTGAAACTAGATGTGTTACTGCATATATAATTGTTGGCGGTTCTGAGGATACTTTTGAAATGCTTGGTGATGACATGGATTGTGATGATCATTAAATGATTGTTGATGGGCAATGAGGATGACTATGAAAACACGGTTCAATTTGTTGATCAGGATTGTTATAGATGTGAAAGCACGTAATAGGATGATAAGAACTAGTCAATCTTTGGATTATATTGTTGATCTTTCGAGTCCCATATATGGAATATATGATCTGTATAATGAACCAACTTAGAGACATTGTGCTCGACAGAGACATATATGGAAGTCCTTATAGGCATCAAAGGAGACGGCTACACATTATCCCCTATCTATCCCTACTAGTGTAGAGTTATTGTACACACAATGACACAATCTTGAGTTATTGTACATAAAACGTGGAAAATTATTTCAAAAAGAAAACGTAACAAATTATTCAAATAAATGTGGAAAATTAGGGTTTATGAGTTGCATATAAATCGGAGTTTATGAGTTACATATAAATAGGAGTTTGACGCATAGTTGTATCCAATTCAACTTCCTAAAAAATCTAAAAGATTGCTGAACTTTTTTTTCAAGATTGGAGTTTTCAAAGATGGAGATTCTGGGTTTATCCAACTCTGAAGGCAAAGAGATAGTTGTCACAGTGTCTTCGTCAAGTAATATGATCACCTTGCCATCTGAGATTAAAGAAGAAGAGCTTGAATGGAAGAAGGGAATACTGGCTAGGTTTAAATTTGTGCCATCAATGGAAGAATGCATCTATTATCTGTAAAAGAAGGTTCGCACCAGGCGCATCTATTCTTCAGTATTGTTATTTGGAAATCGCTCTTCAGTATTGTTAGAGTTGTAGTAATAAATTATGTTTTCTAGTTTTAGCCGTGAAAGTATGAATGCACTTTTTTATTTCATTATGATGAACTGAAGCTTAAACACCAAATTGATACAGGACAGTCAATTGTTGCACATATCATATTAGAGTATATTTTGGGTACTCAATATTTTTGTAGTCCGGTTAGACCAAAAAGTCTTGCGGATGGCAGATGCTTTAAAGATTAGCCGCAACTCAAGTACATATGCGTAAAAAATGAAAGAAAAAAAAACTGATATTTCATAAAAAAAAAATTAAAAGATAATTGAGCAAAAAAATTGTAATTTCGTAAAAAAATATTTTTTCCAATAATTTACTACTGGCCTTCACGCACGCGCACAAAAGGCGTCGCGGTCGCACGTGCGACTTTTCGGTGAGATACAACTCCCGATGGCCCTTGTCTTCTTCAGTCGCTAATCGAGAGGAAGAAGCTTCTTGTTCTTGTAGACTTCCCTAAGAGTCGCTTTTTGCTTAATGAGAGATCACTGTCAACACCTGAGCTATTGAAAGCCTCACAACCTTGCTGCAACCACATACATATACACAAATTGTAACAAAGCATCTAACAGAGAGAAAAATTGAACAAATGAATTATTGAATTGGACCATGCTTGCTAATAAAAATTACTTCAAATGAATGATCTTTACAGAGATGTATATACATGCATCTTAATCACGAAGCATAGCATTCGTTTTGTATATCAATAGGATTGAAAATAAACCCTACTCATTCACTTATAACAAAACTTTAACTGATAAGATACGAAAGACCTTATAATCTAAAAAACAAAAGAAAGCGTAGACTTCTAAACATTGTCATAGCAAGATACATAAAAGTTGGCAATTATTACAGTTGCATTAACCACTTGAAAATTATTACAGAGCCTAACCAATCAATGATAATGCTACATACTTTGGATGTGGAATCGGTTATCTGCAGTTGAATTTGGCTGCAGTTGAAACTGTAAGCATTTGTTGAGAAAGTCTGATTCCATCCCTCTACTCAAGCTCCTCCACCTCACTCTTCAAAACCCTAAAGCACACAGCTCAAGCTGACCAAACAGAGCTCATCAATCTCTTTTTCATCTGCATCATCCTCATCATATACCTCAGCCTAATAATCAAACTTGAAAATAAAAGAAAATTAGTTTCATGGTTAAAAGAATAAGAATGCGGATATATATATTTACCGGTTTCATGTTATAAGCCTTCATAATGTTTCATACTTAACATTCATTTTGTCTAACTTGGCCATATAAAGTGTCTTTTCCTATAAAACAAAGTACAAAATAAAATGTCAACTAAAATTAGTCGGCAGAAATGTATACTATGACCACCACAGGGTCCAATGTTTTTCTCAAGCTACTTACAGCCTCAGGGGAAGTTAGCATGAGTAAATACGCATAGTATCGACTCTTATAACTTGAAACATGAGTTAGCACACTGCATTCATACAGAACAGACAATGTGTTGCCAACAGTACTAATGGGATAGAAATTAATGTATCATTCTCCTTACCTCCTTAAAATCCAGCTCCACATATAAATATGGTGCTCTTCCTTCATCCTGTCAACAAAAAGAATAAGAGAAAATAACATTAACCCCCAGAACAATTTGGACTATTATCACCACATTATCAGTCATAAAAATAACAAATAAATAAAAAATTATTGCAAGATACTCATAAAACTGTTGGGTACGTCCCAATTCCGATACTATTTCATAAAGGGTTCATCCTCATTTCCAATTACAAAGCCAACATAAAGAAACGGATCACTGCATCTCTTAAGTTTGTCAAGTACTGAAAGTATATAAAAACAGTCACCTGCAACTGAAAATACGTGGTATCAAATCTAGCTCCAAGTGACAATATCTGCTTCTTCAACTGACCTTTTTCGCCGACTTCAGTGTCAAGAAACTGATTCATATATAAGCTTTCGTATCGCCGCCCAGCGGGCAAAGTAGCATTGGTTATGCAAAACACAACAACCCAACCAAGAAACCAAAAACTCATCACTTGGGTAACCAGATTTTAACATCCTAAGCTCTAAAAATCTAAGCACAAAAAGAATCATACCACGGTTGATAATGGGTGATCTTCTAACAGGTCTCCTCACAAAGAACTGGACATAATCAAAGTTAGCAATACAACTCAAAGTTAGCAATTTTGTGCCACCACAGTTGTAAAGTTCAATTCTTTTGGGGTTTCTCAGAAACACCAAATAGAATGCAAGTAAAAATGAGCATACAATTCAAACAGAAACATAAGTTTTGTATATGCAAAAGAAAAGAAGAAACTTTGATGGGTTTAGATAGAAGGATATAGAGAGATTAAGAGAAGGAGTGATACAGTTTGCTGGCGGAAGCGTCGTCGTTGGTGGCCTGAATGGCCTTTTTGTTGCTCTGCCAATCGGCCACTGGCTTCGCCATCGTCGTTTCGAGATGTAAAGCTTTTCTTTCTTTCCCTCTTCCATTCTCTTGCGGCTTCTCGCTTAAAATCAAAATGAGTTTCCAACTTTCCATATATAATTTTCTTCTTCTTTAAAACTCACAAATCCCAATCGATTTTATCGATCTCTATAATAGAGTCAGACATGAAAAAGTTTTGAGTTCATCGGTCATGGTCGTTTTCTTTCCACTGATTAATACGATCCCGATCCATAGATGCAGTTGTTGGAAGAATATCAAACTGCCAGTCAGTTTCTTCTGACGTGTGATTTTCTGTGTGTTTTACTATTATATCCTTTGATAATTATTTTTTTTTGAGTTAAACATATATTACAGAAAGGACAAAATTAGGGATATTGAATGTTCTACCTTGACAACTGTCGTAAGTAGAGTTTCATTAATTAATAGAGATTATACTTATGAATTAATTTTCTTTTTGTTTTGTTTTTGTCATGGATGGACATGACCGTACACTCCCTTTAATTTGCTTTACAAGAGCTTCTAAAAAATTATTGAACGAATTACAACAGATCGATTAATTTGTGTTAGAAATGATATTTGCCCGCGAGATAGGCAATCGTCGGAAAAACATTCTAAGAAAAAAATATGGATTAGGTAGCCACCATAAAGTGAGGGGTGTCAATGACACTCCTCAAATTTTAATATTCATTCTATATGAGTTAATTCCATTAGTGATTTATCACAACAAACCTCATTTTGACCTTAGCAACAACAACAAAAACCTCATATTGACATGGCTAACCATTTGAAAAGAAAACATATATCTCTTTAATCTGTTTTGCAAATTTAGTGTTGACCAATCGGATTATTCCTAAACTCATGAGAAACAAAATACAGTTGTATATTGAAGAAATTAATTAGTAAAAGAATCTTGTTTGAGTGATAACTATAATGCATACATGTATCTGCATGTATGGTTTAAACTTTTTTCAATCTTAATTAATTGTTTATGAAGTTCTGTCAAATTATATTGTTTTTTCTATACAAAGTGTTCTTAATTGTATTTTACTCATTTATCTGAAAATATAATGTTATTTGATACGACTGAGTAAAAATCTTGGCTACGCAACTGTTAGTTTGGGGCGTGTGGGATCATCATCGATCATAATTTGTAATTATAGAAATTAAGGCATCGCAGAAATGAAGAACTATCAAAGTGTCAAAAGGGATTAGTCTTTATAGATTGAAATTATTAGTGCATGTTGTCTGAGGAATATAGTACACGAATTTGGGACTAGTGAATTACTTCAGCCCCTTCCAGAACAGTTCTTATTTAGCAGAGAAATAATATTAATTTCTCTATGCCTTCTGCTTCTTCCTCTAGCTCTTCCACTTCTTCTGATTTAGTTCAGACCTTTTGGATCTTGTATTATTCTTGTGACTGTAAAACCTTCAGCAAAGATTCATACAATTATTAGCTAGTAATTAAGCAACTTATTACAGAGCTAGTACGTACCAAGAAACAAGAAAATATTATTGGGTAATGTAGGTATATATGTTTGTAGGAATAGTGATTAATTTGGTCTAGTACCTGCGGTATTGGTGTTGTGCACAGTTCCTGCTAACAGATTATCTGAGACATTCCTGCATTGCACATAACTCGATTTATAGGATCAGACAAAAAACTGAAGAAAGGATTCATGTAGCATATGTCAAAGGGGAATTTGATATCAAGAAGCTTTCGATGACGGTACTTACAAAACCGCCAAGTTGCCAAAACGAACGAGTTCAATGACCTTTACTGGTAAAACACCAGTGAGCTTGTTACTGTTTAGTTCCCTAACAAAATCAGGCATGATCAACACTAGTTGATCAGTAAGAACAACACAAACACACGTACCAATTTTAATCACTTCTAAGGGTCATGCATAGGGATTGGAGGATCAATTCAAGCAAGCTTACAGGAGTTGTAAAGTAGTCAGTTTTCCTAGAGATGAAGGAATATCTCCAGTTAGATTGTTGCCAAACACCCTCCTGCCAGTAGAGGAACAACACTGCTGTCAATGCATGGCGATACTTAATTTAAGTAGCGAAAGCTGATTTTTAAATCAGGGAAGGCTTTATAAATACAAAAATCTCAGTGAATTCAAGTGGCCCAGTTACTGGAATTGATCCAGAGAGTCTATTCTGATACAAGTCCAAGCTGACTAGTTGTTTTAAGTGACCAATTTCTGATGGAATAGACCCAGAAAACTAGTTGTTGTATAACTCCCTGCACTGTGTGATTAATAGCTTGTAGACACATACATATATACACAAACACTCATTTATTTATTGTGCTCTATGATGTAGATGAGAAAATTGAAAAGCGGTCATACAAGTATTAGAGATTAGTTAAGTTTGCAAGCTCGGGGACAAGAGGTCATGATAGTCCAGCAGCGCCAAGGTCACTTCATGTATTACACACAGTCATAGAAAAATATCAAATTTTTGATACGAATAAAACTGCTAAATAGAGCAACGTACTGCTGTTGTGAGCTAAGATCAATGTTGCCGAAAACTACTTACAGCCTTGTAACGCTGTTTTCGCTGTTGCAGGTTACATGAAACCAGAAGCACGGATTGGGAGATGTCACATTCCAGCTCTCAAGGACATTGTTAGGATCAACCAATTTGGTTTTCCATAAGAAGAGAATATCCCCTGCAATAAAATCATGAACAAATCCATTTTGAATCGCAGTCTAATTAATTTGACTACTTTGATCAGTATTTGTTAGAAAGTCGATATCAATTACATTAAGTATAGAAGGTTTCTGTATATTAGATTTCCTTTTGTATTACAGATTGATAGGTAGACAGGCTGTAGTGCAGCCCTGTAATGTAGTATGTAGTTATTTACAGATCCATGATCCCTGACTTGTAGGTTGATCAGATATGATACTCCTTGTACAAATACACGTTCTAGCATCAATGAAAACTAAATCCAGCCATTATTCTTTCATGGTATCAGAGCAGGAGAGATCCTGACTCTTAGCTGCACTTTAACTTCTCGTGTAGCACCTCTTTTTCAATTATCATGGCCCGAAACGAAGTCCCTAAAAGTAGCGATTCCAACTCAAAGAACACAGAACTCCATGCCGATCCCTTCAAGGCAGATCTCTCTAATCCCGATTTCACTCACCATTCGGATCATCCCGGATTGGTTCTCGTCTCCAAGCTTCTCAATGGAGACAATTACTCTGGTTGGAAAAGATCCATGGTTCGAGCTTTAAACTCCAAGAACAAGCTCGGATTTGTCAATGGCTCCATCAAAGTTCCTTCGGAAGAAACTGATCCTGAAGGCTATGCCACTTGGTCGCGATGTAACGACATGGTTCACTCTTGGCTCATCAATTCTTGCAACACAGAAATAGCAGACAGTGTGAGCTATTATTCTACTGCTCATGAAGTTTGGGAAGATCTCCAAGAACGCTTCTCTCAAGGGAATGCAACCCGAATCTTCGAAATACAACGAGAGATTGCTTCTCTTCAACAGGAGCAACTATCCATCTCTGCTTACTACACTAAGTTGAAGAGCTTATGGGACGAGTTGGCCACATATTCAGACATGACTCAGACGGATAAACAAAAACTGATGCAGTTTCTAATGGGTTTGAAAGAGACTTATAGTGCGATTCGAAGTCAAATCCTTCTCATGAATCCTCTGCCTTCAGTTCGGCAGGCCTATTTTTCGGTCTCTCAAGAGGAGAAGCAGCGCCTCCTCAGTTCGGCGCATACAATCAATGATTCAGGCAGCAGCGCTGCCATGGCCGTGCGCGGCAGGTCCAACTCATCAGCAGATGCCGAAAAGACCAAGCAGACCAATCGATCTCATGGTCATCGAACGCAAGACAGCAGCGGACGGCGTTTTGACAACGGAGAGAAGCGCCGTTTTGGTTCAGGCCGAGGACGTCCAAATTGTACCTATTGTGAGAAGATGGGTCGCAACTCATTCGGCCGTTGGGTCCAGACTTGTTATGCATTAAATGGGTATCCTTCAGGCCATCCAAAAGCCAAAAATGATTCAGGCCCCAAACATGTTGGCGACAATTATAACAAGTCTACAGCGTATCAAGTATCGGAGGGTTTTTCTAACGAAAATTAAAGATCTGTTGTTGGTATTTTAGAGGCCCAATTGAAGCAACTCTTGTCGCTCCTTAGGGCATCTCCAATGGGAGGTGCTAAACCCTAAAAATATAGACCCTAAATGAAAAAAAGGCTATCCAATGGTAGAAAGAAAAGATCTAAAAGTTAGATAATCTAGGGTGAAGTTCTAAGAGAAGATCTATCCTAGAACTTGTGATAGATCGGGTGCTAAAATTAGAGGGAGAATTGAGTGGGACCCGCGTGGCAGAGGAGAGATGCAGGTGAGAGAAATGGGGCAGAGCTCACGCACCAGAGGGAGAGAGTAGCAACCACTTGCGCTACAGGCCAAAGGTGGAAACCCTTGGTGACGCGCCACGCACGGGAGAGAGAGGCGAGTTGCAGACCAGCTGCAGGCGTGGGACCCGCCCCCACATGATCGACGCCAACCGTTGCCAACGGCTATGAAATGAACGGATGAAATTGATTTCATCCTGAAATCAACGGTAAACAAATATTTTTTCATAAAAATATTTGTAAAAAGGTAAAAAAAAATATTTTTTCATACAAAGGTAAATTTTTTTTTTTTTTGAATATCAATCAAAAATAAAAATAATTATTATTATCATGTACAATAATAGTTTACGAAATTTAAATTATAGATCTAGCACCCCATTTTAGGACTTGCCATTGGAGATAGTGAAGTCCTAAATCATAAGTCCTAAATTGAGGTCCTAAATATAGATCTAGCACCCTATTTTAGGACTTGCCATTGGAGATGCCCTTAGTGACAAAAATGAAGGATCTAGCTCCCAAGCAAATGCTGTAACCAAACCAGGTTTGTCTAAAGCCGCTTCCCGCAATTGGATCATTGATAGCGGGGTAACGGATCATATTTCTTCATCATCTAAATTATTTGTCCGCAAAGATACAAATCCTTCCTTGCCTCCCGTATTATTGCCTAGTGGAGAAAAAGCTGATATTATTGCCAAAGGATCATTACCTTTAAATACCATCTATTACCTGCATGACGTGTTATGTGTACCTACATTCAAAGTTGATCTGATGTCAGTTAGTCGCTTGACTAGAG
Organism: Geum urbanum; assembly: GCA_946800695.1. Classification (NCBI taxonomy): domain Eukaryota; kingdom Viridiplantae; phylum Streptophyta; class Magnoliopsida; order Rosales; family Rosaceae; genus Geum; species Geum urbanum. Next base: position 63,249,414 of record OX327003.1, read on the forward strand.
GCCTAAATTGTTCGGTAATTTTTTTTCCTTACTGGTGCATTTTACAGGATTTGGCTACGAGGAGGATGATTGGTTTGGGTAAACATCGTGACGGACTATATTATTTGGTGGTACTGGCGACGAAGAAATCCGTAACCAACCCTTCATCACCTACGCATCAACCAGCCTGCAACCTCACCATCTCATCTACAGATCTTTGGCATAATCGTTTGGGTCACGCATCACCTTCTCGTTTAAGTTTCATTGCCAAGAATTTTTTAAATTTCTCAGTGCAGTCTCATAGCGCTTGCTCTATATGTCCTTTAGCTAAGCAAAGTCGTTTACCTTTCACTATCAGTACGATTTCTTCTACACAACCTTTTGAAATTATTCATTGTGACATTTGGGAATGATATCAACACCCTTCTATTTCTGGTGCTTATTATTTCCTTACCATTGTTGATGATTATACACGTTTCACATGGATTTTCTTGATGCGACATAAACATGAAGCACAACCACTTTTAAATAATTTCTTCAACTATGCTCTCACTCAATTTGACTGTCGCATTAAGACTTTTCGTAGTGACAATGGTGGAGAATTTATCTCACTGCGTTCTTTCTTTCAAGAAAATGGTGTCGTCTTCCAACACTCTTGCGTTTACACGCCTCAACAAAATAGGGTTGTGAAACGTAAGCATCGTTACATCTTACAAGTTGCACGTGCTTTGAAATTTCAAGCTCAACTTCCTCCACAATTTTGGGGAGAATGTGCTCTCACTACTTTACACATAATTAATCGACTCCCTTTTCCAATCCTTTATTTCAAAACTCCTTTTGAACTTCTCTACTCGAAACCGCCTTCTTTTTCTCACCTTTGAGTTTTTGGATGTTTGGCTTATGCAACTAATATCCATCCCTCTCACAAATTTGATCAACGATCTATTCCTTCAATTTTTCTTGGTTACCCGTTGGTCAAAAGGCATATAAATTATTTGATTTGTCGACAAATTTTTTTTTACTAGTCGTGATGTGCGGTTTCATGAGACCATTTTTCCTTATGCTTCTATCAAATCCTTTCCTTCCTCCAAATCGCTTCCTGGCCCAACTCCACTTATGGCCCATGATTCCTCATACTCATATTTTGACCCAATTCCCTCTAATCCACTCATCTCTTCCCCAACCCGTACCACATCACCTCCTTCCTCAATTCCAGTCGACTCTTCCTCCCACAGCGCCACACCGTCTCCACCTATCAACCCCGCACCTCCTCCCCGTCACCAGTCGGCCCCACCCTCTCCTCCTCCGGTGACAACATCTCTCTGCACCTATGTGCGCCGACCTTGACCTGCACCTACCGACCCACCAAACACTCTCATCCCACCACTCACTCCCAATCCGATAACCCAAACTATCCCCGTCCTCGCTCCTCCGCCACACAACCTCGCTCCTCCACCCGAACCCGAACCTGCTCCTCTTCGTCGTTCTAGTCGCCATGCCGTTCCGCCGACCAAACTCGGTGACTATGTTTGTTCCAATGTTTGCCTCGATCAACCGCCTCCCTTGATGCCAGATCCGACCAGAGGTAAAGGTACTCATTATCTACTGGCTAATTATGTCTCTTATCACCGTTCTACGCCTGCTTCTCGGTCATTTGTTGCTCAAATTTCCTATATAACAATCCTCCTCCCAAGTTACTATTCCTCATCCGTTACTGTACATTTCACTGTTTATGGGAGTTTTTGGTCTATTCTCCCCGTTTCAACCGTGCAGCATGTGCGAAGCTCTCTCCCTCTCCTCTCCAAGGTTAAACCGTCAATCGAGCTTTCTCTCTCTCTTTCTCTGATCTTCGCCGCTGCTCTGTTGCTCCTCTCATAAAATCTATCGCCGCTGCTCTGCTGCTCCAACGTAGCTGCCGAGGAACTGCATCCCCACATCTGCCAGCTCAACCAGTCTCCCTGGGATTTGCTGACTCCTTCTTCTCCTCACCAGGTCAGTCGACTCTAATTTCTCTCTCTCTCTCTCTCTCTCTCTCTCTCATCTTCTTCTTCGTCATCTTCGTCTTTTTGTAATTTCAATTTCTCGGGCAGATCTGTGAGAGCCCAGACCCAGTTAAAGGCTGCTGCTTTTGTTCCTTACCTCATCTCCATCAATAGGGTTTTCTGTATTTCTTCTCATTTCCCCTAAAATTTTGGAGCTTCAATCGAGTGTTCAACTTTCTATGCTCGATTAGGTTAATGGGTCTGCTTCATTTCTTTTTTCCTGGTTTGTTGTAGTTCGAAGCTGAGGAGCTGTGGTTTAGTGGAAATGAGAGCTTGGGGTATTCTATTGCAGCTGGTGAAAGGTAAACCCAGCTTAGCTAGGCTGCTCTCTATTCCTCGATTCGAATTCGTTGTCTGCAATTTGTTTAGCTACAAGGGTTTTCAGTTCTGGTCGTGTATTTTCTATCGTTGATAAAATTTGAAATTGTTGCGGTTTGTTGTAGTTCGAAGCTGAGGAGCTGTGGTTTAGTGGAAATGAGAGCTTGGTCAACAGCCATGCTTCCTGGATCAGCCATACCCATTTTGAGTCAGGTAACTTCTATTTACTGAGAACAATTAAAATCAAAATGAATATAGGAGCAAGATTAAGCTACTGTGTTTTGATTTTCATATCAATCTGTACCATATTGTTGAGTAGAATATTGCAGCCTCATATAAATTAGATATGAGCTGTTATCATACTGATACTAAAATAGGCAATGTTCTTCCCATGCCAGTCACATTTGTAATTGATGAATCGATGGGAATCGATGTCCGAGTTAAGTACATCAACGAATATGGTACAACTGTTTAAAGCCCTGGATATAATCTCATGCTTCTGTGTATTTGGTTGAGGAGAGGAAATTCAGTGGTGATTATATCAAATAACTATTAACCCATGAGGAGTAACTGTAATTCTGAAAAAAAAAGGATAAGGTTACTAGATGGATAGGTAACCTTAAATTAACTGAATTTGGGTTAATAGTATCATCGACTATTAGGTAACCTTAATATATGATAAGGTTACACATGATAATGATTATATCAACATAGATTGTTAATATAACTCAATTACAGATGGATTTCTCTCAACATAGATTTGGGTGTTGCACGAAAATTATATGAGCAAAATCGATGATACAAATGCTAAGGTTAATGCTAAGAACATTAACCTTAGATTTTGCTCATATAATTTTCGTTATAGCATTAACCTAATATAAGCTATTCATATAATTTTGGGTTAAAAGTAAATAATATATTAGGTAACCTTAATATATGATAAGGTTACACATGATAATGATTATATCAACATAGATTGTTAATATAACTCACTCTTTCATCCGGGAAACTTTCTACATCCACACCTAAATCAACAACTGAAAAACAAAATTATGCTCACTCATGGTACAACTAATCAATCTGTAACCTTGGTGTACTTGCTAACAGTGCAAGAATGGATTTACAATTGGTGTCTCCTTCCTGTGTATTTGGTTTATAATAGTTTGTTTTTAAATTGTACTATGGTTGATGTTATGTTACTCTTATGATTTGATATTTGCATGAGTGTTGCTTTTGATTTTCAGTTCATACAGCATATATATTGTTTTCCTAATTACATAACCGCGCCTCGCGCGCGGACTTTCAACCTAGTTAGTCATACTACAGAACCCAGGTCTTATTCCAAGTTGCTGCACATCCTGAATGGCAGTAAGCAATGCGCTCCAAATTGCAGGCTCTTCAAGTAAATGGAACATGGTCTCTCACGCCTCTACCCGCTGGGAAAACACCGATTGGTTGCAGATGGGTGTACAAGATCAAACACTGATCGGATGGTTCCATTGAGCGATATAAAGCGCGTCTAGTCGCCAAAGGCTTCACGCAACTTGAAGGTGTTGACTATCATGATACGTTTTCGCCCACTGCCAAAATCATCTCTGTTCGCTGCCTGCTGCCTGTGGTTGGTCTATTCATCAAATGGACGTCAACAATGCTGTACTTCATGGCAAATTAGCTGAAGAAATATATATGTCTCCACCGCCTGGGCTTCGGAGACAGGAGGAGGAACACTTGGTATGCCGCCTCCATAAGTCATTGTACGGTTTAAAGCAAGCATCTTGCCAATGGTTTGGGAAGTTCTCAGGAGCCATTTGCTTTGCCAGTTACGTGCAATCCCGAGCCGACTATTCTTTGTTCAACAAGAAACAAGGCAAGTCTTTTACTTGATATATGTGGATGATATTTTGATAACTGGAAATGATCATATAATCATTGGTGAGACTAAAATATTTCTGCATGGTCATTTTCTTCTTAAAGATCTTGGTGGGTTAAAATACTTTCTTGGCATTGAGTTTTCTGCTTCTAAGAAAGGAATTTTTATGTCCCAACGTAAGTATGCTTTAGAGATCATCGAGGATGCAGGGTTATTGGGCGCAGCCCCTATTGATACGCTTATGGACCAAGGCTTAAAACTGTCAGACAAGGATGACTTGCTCAAAGATCCAAGTCGGTATAGAAGATTAGTTGGAAGATTGATTTATTTGACTGTTTCGAGGCCAGACATAACTTATGCAGTACATGTCCTGAGTAGATTTATGCATCAACCTCGGAAATTTCATATGGATGCAGCCCTTCGGGTTGTTCGATATTTGAAAGGTGCACCTGGTCAAGCTCTTTTCTTCTCTTGTGATAGTGACCTTAAGTTGAGAGCTTTTTGTGACTCGGATTGGGCAAGTCGTCCACTCACTAGAAGATCAACTACGGGTTATTGTGTTTTCCTTGGGCCTTCTTTGATATCTTGGAGATCGAAGCGACAGAAAACAGTTTCACTCTCTTCTGCAGAGGCAGAATACCGTGCAATGACGGGAAGTTGTTGTGAGTTGACATGGCTCCGTTCTTTATTAAGAGACTTGGGACTACATCATCCTGAACCTACCTTGCTGTATTGTGATAACAGGGCTGCCTTGCATATTGCAACCAACCCAGTCTTCCATGAGCGAACTAGGCACATCGAAATGGATTATCATTACATTAGAAATAAGATCCTAGATGGTTCTGTTTCAACATAACATGTAAATTCTGCAAATCAGCTAGCAGACATCTTTACCAAGCCTTTGGGGAAAGAGATCTGTGTCCATATGGTTCGCAAGTTGGGAGTGCAAGATATTCACTCTCCAACTTGAGGGGGAGTGTTAGAAAGTCAATATCAATTACATTAAGTATAGAAGATTTCTGTATATTAGCTTTCCTTTTGTATTACAGATTGATAGGTAGACAGGCTGTAGTGCAGCCCTGTAATGTAGTCTGTAGTTATTTACAGATCCCTGATCCCTGACTTGTAGGTTGATCAGATATGATACTCCTTGTTTAAATACACGTTCTAGCATCAATGAAAACTAATTCCAGCCATTCTGTCTCTATTACATTCTTTCAGTATTGGATGCTGAAAGTTAGACTTGTATTTACCTTCATAATTGCAATCCACAGATGCAATGGCAACTGCAAACAGAAGACCAAGCAAAACTCTAGCAAACATGTTGCACAACAATAATTTAGTCCTACACTTAATCGTTTTCTCCTGATAGAGAAACTTAGTTGTATTTATACAACAGATAAACCAAAAATATATATAACACAAAATTGGGAACCAGATATATTAACCAGTATTAAATTGGTGATAAAAGGAAATGATTAAGTGAAGGTGGCTGCCAGGAAAAATTCCAAAGTCAATTCAGGAATATAGTCTGATGAATAGCAGCCTAATAATTGAGTTAAGGTCAAACAATACCAAGTTAAACCAAAATAATTTGTGAATCGTAGCCCTCACTCTACTTACAAAACTATGTTCAGGGCCAAGTATTTATAACAGTAACAGAAATGCATTGACTTTGATATCTAATATTTTTTGTGCATGTGAAACTGAGGCAGCTAATTTTTTTCTTATTCGGTCAGATCTGAAGCATTGATAAACAGATCAATTGCTGAAGCTTCTCTTCAACCTTCTGCTCTTGTGAAAATAAAGCTTTTAAATTTGTGTATGAAACAAAGAACAACACAACAGTCAACAGTAATTGGCTTCCTGGTATTAACTTCTGCCATCCTTTATTCGTATGTAATGTGCTTACTAGTCCTACTGATGGTGCAGAAGTGTTAAAACTTAAAAGAAGATATGTATGCACCAAATTTGCATAGACAGTTTGAGAATGTTAATCATGATACTATAGGTAGAGAACAAACTAGTCGCTTAGTTTAACAATTGAAAACCCTTACGCAAGGTTTCTAGTGTATATTCCATCTACTGCAGCTAGCTAGCTTCCCTCTGCTTAATTTTCTGAGCTTCAATCATCCAAAGTTTTCCTTATTCAGACTGAAAAAATTTCAATGCTTCTTAAATCTTCCAAAGGTTGTTAGTTCTCTCGCATGGGGAAATCCAAACTTAGGGGTACGGTGAATGTCATGTGCATGTGATAATCGATTGATCTGGTGGAAATTTAGCACTTCTCTTTTCTTTTCCATAAAAAATTATGAATCACATGTTTACATGAGAAGTTTTTATTAAGAAGTATACTGCATGTCTACATGCATTCAGGTTTTCCAAAAGCCAGGAATCACATTTTCGTTGAATAATACGAATTATGTATGTAGTATCTTCTTATTCTTCTTCTTCTGGTTCACTTCTGAGCTTTTGGATCTTGGATTATTTTTGTAACTTTAACAAAAACAAAACAAATTAGTCAGAAGTTAATTGCAGAATAAGCATTCAACAATTAGTAAGGGAGAATGTAGTATTGTGTAGATACTCTTTATGTTCAAGAACACTAATCTGTTCCAAGTACCTGTTGAATTGGTGCGGCGTACAGTCCCTGCCAACAGATTATTTGAGACGTCCCTGCAATATACATAAAACCATATGATCAGACAAGGAACTCAAACATAGCATGATGTGAAGCACTGAATTTGGACTGACTAGTGACTACTCACAAAATGCTCAACGTGCCCAAACGAACGAGGGCAATGACATCTACAGGTAGATCGCCAGTGAGCTTGTTGTTGTTTAATTTCCTACAAAAATGCAGGTTGGTACAAGATCAGTATAAAACCAAATCAACGGAAAAGTGCTCCACAGGTTATGCATAGGGATAAGATCCATATATATGAAGATTACAGGATTTGTAAAGAGGTCAAATTTCCAAGAGATGAAGGAATAACTCCAGAAAGATTATTCCGAAAGATCCTCCTGCCAATAGAAACAACATATCAATTCAAGGACTCAAGAATAGGAACACGTATATTGCTGTCTTAAAGTGTTAACTTGCATTTGAAAGCTAAAATTTGAACTTACAAATGATAAGGTATATATTTACTTACAAATATTTCAAGGAACGTAAGTGACCAAGAGTTTCTGGAATCGGTCCCGAGAGTTTGTTCTTGTACAAGTCCAAGCTGACTAGATGGACCAAGTGACCAATTTCTGGTGGAATGGAACCAACAAGTTTGTTCTCAAACACTTCCCTGCATTTGCATCAATTAATTAAAATGCAACTACTCGAATAAAATGATTCAATTTGCTGCTCTTTGAAGTTTCAGAGATAAAAAAAAATGATCTTACAAGTATTGGAGGTTGATCAAAACTGCAAGCTCAGGAACAAGAGGTCCTGAAAGTCCAGCATTGCCAAGGTCCCTTCACAGATACAGACCACACATTTCCACTCTTATACCAAACTGCCAATACACGTAAAAATAATATATCTACCTATAATAATCTCAAAACAATTTGTGCTTCTGAAGAACACTTACAGCCTTGTAACACTGTTTTGGCTATTGCAAGTAACGTGAAACCAGGTGCATGGATTGACCAACGTCGGATCCCAGCTCTGAAGAACATTGTTAGGGTCGGTCAATGCAGATTTCCACGCGTTAAGAGCATCCCCTGTTCATAATCACACAAAAAAGGAAACATATAGTTATCAAAACAAACATGATCCGCAGGTCTCTTCACTACTGAAGCTGCAGTCAACAAGGTCACTTTGCTTTACCTTCTGAGTTGCAGTCCACAAATGCAATGGCAACTGCAAACAGTAGACAGAGCAAAACTCGAGAACTCATCTTCCCCAACAGTATGGTTAGGTTTGACTGATGCTTAGCTCAAATCGTTCTTTGTTATTGTTGGCAGAGAAACTTAGCTGTAGTTATATAGGAGATAAACCAGCAGTGAAATATAATGGTGAAAGGAGAATAGGTATTGGTGAGAAAGGTCCACAATCAACCTAACATGCATTGAGAAGAGTCTGAGGAATGCAAGTCCAAATGGGTGAACGCCAAATACTATACTATATACACTGCGAGGGATTTGTTTTTGAGCTGTGAATTGAAACCGGCACTCCACTTCTTCAGTTCTTCTATGAAATGCTTATAAAATGCTTCAAATCAAAGAACGCGGTATGAAATTATATTATATATAGGACAAAGGTTCGAGAAATGCTTACCATTTCGAGGGAGATTTTTTCATTTTATAATTTATATTATCCAACTCAAGTCCTGGGTCAATATAGAAAAATAAGAAGAAGAAAAAAGTAACCATTGTGTACCTTTTGCTCTGTGGAAAATTGGAAATGGAGTAGTTGACTCTTCAGCCCTCCTGGGATGGATTCAAGTTGGGGGGTTGGGCAGCTGCCCAACTTGACATTTTGACTTGACTTTGGATCATATACGGGTTGGGATAGTTCATGTATGAAAAATGGCTGGAAATGAAACAAAACGAAGGGCAAAATGTAATCGAGAAAGCAACGGCGGCATTCCACCTTTCATTTAACAATATTCAATACGTCCAAAAGTACTCCAGGCGTCGCACACCATTTTTTGTTCTCTCTTGATTGTTTGCATTCGACTGAACAACACGAGTTACACAACAGTGAGACAAGACTAAGAAAGATGGGACTCATGGGAGACGAAAAGAATAATAGCTAGAATCTGAGATCGTTGAAACAGAGACTGCAGAATTTATACATTTGCCTTGCGGTGAAAGTAAAGAACTATTTACATACAACAAACTATGAGAAAGCCTCCATCAATCTAACCATCATGAGCTTCAGTAGCCTTCACAAATCGGCCCTTGACTCTCTTCCTAGTATCAGCTCTTGCCTTCCTCGACTCGTACCGTATGTGCTTGTCGTACCTATTCACAAAAGTAGCACGAGTCTTTCATACACTGACCTTCGCTGAAAAGAACAACAAAAACATCAAGACAAGTTTACATACCTTCGGTTTTTCTTTTTCTCTTTGTAACGCAACATGGCATTGCCTCGATTTTGAGCAAGCAGCTCCATGTTGGCCTTTGTTCCTACAGTTCGGAGACTGTCACTTCCTATGAGGAAAGGTTGTTCCACAGTGTGGGTTTCTTTGGATGCACCAGAGCCTTTGGCTTCGCCAAAAGCTGACCCTGATGATGGACGGCCAACAGTGATGTTGCTCTCAGATGTTGCTGGTCCCTGACTCGCCGCTGGGTTATTTGAGTTCTGCATTATCAATCAAAATCATCGAACTATTCAGACCATAAGCCCACAAAAGACGCATGTAGAATGATTATCTCACAGATGGTTTGTTGACTTTCATGTATGTCAGTTATATATGAACATCAATAACCAACTATATACATAGTATAACACTCAAAAGGCCTTGTATTTTCAGTATGGAAGTGCTAATGTATATTAAATTTCTGTAGTTTCAATCGAAAGACACTACATAAATGCAAATTACTGATTTTAGAAAGCTGTGAAGATTGATTGAGGCAATAGGAGCCAGCCACTGGCTTACCAGTGCTGAAGCCCTGGTAAGATTTCTTGAAAAAAACATGTATATCGTACTTAGGCTGCTACTCACAAGTAACGGTTTGGTTTAGTTGGTTATGCAGTTGTCCTCCTAGGATGTAGGTTGGAAGTTCAAGTTTCCACACTCTCATTTTCATGTTTTGAAGTTGATTTTCCCATGTTTCCTTCAATTTCTAAGATAATCTAGTAAGAAAAATAAAACCTCATGGAGAATTCAATCCCATCCTAAATTTTAATCCTAGATCCGCTACTAGCTTGAGCATACTAAACACTTATTTGACAAATGATTACATAAGGCTGTCAATAACAAAGACAGATTGAAACACATGGATGAACAAAGAAGTCGGGAGAACTTACATTGAATTTGATATCATCTTGTCCAATCTGGAACATATCTCCAAACATTTTTGTATCTGTCACAGATACTTCTTTCAAAAGTTCACTAAAATTCTTAATCATGAATCCAGAACCACCTGAACCATCAGAAACACCCAACGGGTTTGTTTCTTCCTGACCCCTCGACTTTCCTGAATTAAAATCCCATATCTGCAAGCAAGTAGCAAGTTAGTATGATCATGATCATAATTTAATGTAAATAAAATTCTAAACGAAAGAGTAAACAAAAACATATTGGCAAGTTCACAATTGTTATCGATCTCATCAACGCTTAATAATCTACCTCTCTTTGATCTTACACATGTCCACCACACACATTTGTAGCTCACATATGAATACACAACCTACTACTAAGGGTCCTCTATTATTCTACAAAACAAACCGAAAGCAATTCCGTAATCGTATCTACTCAGTAACTAACTGTATATCTCATTAACAACTTATTGTACATGTCAGTCTAGTCACACCTTGAGAATTGATAACCAAGACAACGGAGATACGAAAATACTCTACCTGTGTGGTGCTGTTATGGCCAGGGTGAGGGTGAGGGTGAGGTTGAGGGTTAGGGTTGGTATCCCACACCATATCCCGGTCAACAATGCCCTCAGCCATCATTAGCAGAGAAGTAAAAGGCGCCTGTTGTTGCTGCTGCAGCAATGATGGCTGCGAAGAAGCTTGTTGTTGATGCAACAATGGCCGCGGAGTCACGGCACCACCTACATTGAGCCCATCCACTTTCCCATTCTCCACATCAAACCCTTCCGCATTCACATTACCAACATTCTCCTGCCAACAACCATTATTGCTCCTCGTCGGCGAAATCGGAGTCTCCTGATTCTCTCCGCCGCCGCCATCGAAGTCCCTCTTGAGCAGCTCCAGCAGCTGCTTCTGAATTCCCTGCTTGTGCTTCCCCAACCCGGCGGCGCCGGAGCGCAGTCTCTTCACCGGCGGCGGCGGACCGCCGTTGTTCTGGCTCGGCACGATGAGGTCCTGGAAGTTGAACCCGGTCCACGACGAGTCCAGGTCCCAACTCTTGTCCGGAGCCGGGTCGACCCGGCTGTTAGTCTTGTGCAGATCTAGTCCCCAGAGTGAGGCGAGCTCGAGCGGCGAAGGGCAGCCGGAGAACCCTTCGATCGGGGTGCGATCGTGTGCGGCGGAGACTGAGCAGCTACCGTGGGCGTCCCAATCACAGTCGTGACAGAGGATTAGGTTGTCGGTGGAGCACCGGAAGGCGACTGCGTCGGAAGCACAATTGTCGCAGATCTGAGACCGCACGTGCTTCCTCGACAGCAAGTTGGCGCCGTGCACGTGCTGGTCGCAGAACAAGCACAGCTTCGCCGTGTCGGCCTTGCAGTACAGCACCGCCGGCTGGTCGCTGCAGAAGTCGCACGGTACACTCTCTCCCGCCACCGCCGCCGATTTCGGAGTCGCCATTATCACCGAAATCTTCGCTATCAAACTAATAAAATCTCGAAGCCGTGATTAAAGCTCTCAACGCGCCTCGAGATTTACAAAACCTTTGAAGCTCCAAATGATGACGAAGAGACGAAGACTAAAACCTAGCAGCTGATGGATTATTATTTTGTAATTTTGTTTCGTGCGCCTTAAATGGAAAAATATGATATAAAAACTGGACAACAAAATCTTTCTTACTATCTTAAGCAGTCGGGGGCAATTATTTAACGAAAAAAGTGGTTTGTTGTGAAAATATCTTTAAATTTTGGGGGCCGTATGCGATAAAAGAAACATTATCGACCTTTATTGCCGCGGTGGCAATCACATCTGGGTCGTCAGTGTTTTGCTTGCTTAAGCTTTAGGGCTTGCTGTGTTTTGGACTATTTTGTAGTGTTGTTACTCGACTTGTCCTGATCGGGAGCTGTAAAAGTTAAAGTTAAAAAGTGAATAGCGTGGAGTTGGCTCTGTTTTATAAATAGTTGTAGACCCACGGTGGTTGTCCCAACGGTTAGAGAGATGATGGGTCTGCGTACAAATGTGTAGGTGAGTAGGTTGGTCGGTGGCGTCGAGTCGGACATGGTGTGGTAATTACAGCACGGGAATGGAAAAATCACGTGGCAAAATTGTAGGAACAACTAACGAAACTTCTTTTTTTAAGTATCACGATTTTTTATTTTTTTTATAAATAGATGATCGAATTACATGATCTACATCACAGATGGTCCCTAAGGTAATGTGATGTCTATTTTGTTTTTTGGCAACAGTTAGGGTTCCGAGCTCAGATGTGGTGGGCGCGGTGGTGGCCGAAACAAAGACTTTGAAAGGTACTAACTGTTGATCAATATTTGGTGATATATGTCTGAATTCTAAACAGGTGAACCTAGAGGTCAGCAACGGGCCCGGCCCGGCCCGGCCCGGCCCGGCCCTTGCTGGCACGGGCCGGGCCGGGCCGGGCTTCAACAGTGGAGAAATGTTCACGGGCCGGGCCGGGCTGGTTTTTTCAATTTATAGTGAGATCCAGGCCCGGCCCATCCAGGCGGGCTTCACGGGCTTTGGCGGGCTTTTACGGGCCGGGCCACTTGGGCTTTAACGGGCCGGGCTTATTGAAATGATTAAAATCAAAAGTTTAAAAACAATACACATTCAAATCTAAAATACCACTTTACATCTAAATTGCATATTCAAATCAAAATTTCAAATTTACAAATCCACAATGCTTCAAATATTGGTTGCAAAAATTCAAAATGCTAAACATTCAAATCCACGAAATACTTAACATTCAAATACAGAATACTATAAATCCAAATCAAGAATGCTTAAAAGTCCATAGTTCAAAGTCCAAAATTACATCTTATAAATCCAAAAATCAAAATTACATCAATAAGAATCAGGAAGATTGGTTGATGAGAAAACTTCAGAGGCAACTTCTATCGGAGTGCTAGACTGCTAGTGCATCAATATCATTTCCTCATTGCTCCTGCATCATGATGTATGAAAATGATTAACATTTAGACTGATTTAGTATTCATCAACAGCTAAGAAAAATGCTAACAACAACTCAACTACAGGTCTACCCTTATGAAAAATGAATCTGTTTCGGAATAAAAAAGTCAAACACTACGAGCTGAGATAGCTAGTTTAAGACTCTAACCAGTGTTGGATCATATGTAGAGGGAAATAATGAAATATCAGATATTTGGCTTCTTGGAACATGGCACAGAGTCATATCAGATATGGATCATATTGGCTCATACAATATCAAGTCGTACGTAGATGACATAGAGTCAGAAAGCAATAGCATATCCATGAAGCCTGAGCATTAACATTTAACCACTGATTTAACTCATTTAAATTCAAAATCACTGTGCAACAACACTAATTACAGTATTGTAGTTAAAATTTGATTTTATTTCAAGATAAAATTAGTCTGCTACAAACATTATATAAACATCAAAGAAAGGATCTTCATGAGATGTTTAACTTAGTATTAAAACTGGGAATGGAAAATGACAGATTTAAGAAAACGACATCAAACAATAGATCCGGAAATCATGTTATCAAGTAACACCAAAAAGCTAAACGTGCAGGTCACTTCAGATCTACTTCGTATTTAATCAAATTAAATAAAAACTAGTATAACTCAAATCCATTTCCACTGCATCTAATGAGGGCTCCTCACGGACACTACTACTACATGTGCCGATGCGACGACACAGCCAAATTCCCAAAGCAGAAAACAACTACACCATTACTAGGACCACGAAACATTCAACAAAATTCACATCGCCGGTAATTAAAACGCACGATCTGAAATGTAATGTAGCCTAAAACCAAATCTAGAAATTCGCAGATTTAGATTAGATCCAAAATCAAACAATGAGATCTAATAGATTACCATACCTGAGCAGCAACAAGGCCACTGATGTGAGCCATATCGCAGAGCAATAGCGCACCACACTTGTCCGCCACAAGTCTGAGGGAGAGCTGTGAGATGAGAGAGTCGAGACTGAGGGAGAGGCCGAGAGGGAGAGAGAGCTGTGAGATGAGATCGAGAGTCGAGACTGAGGGAGAGGGAGAGAGAGCTGTGAGATGAGATCGAGAGTCAGAGTGTGAGATCGAGGTGAGCGGTGAGTGTGAGATCGAGAGGGTGAGTGTGAGTGTGAGATCAAGGTGAGCGGCTTGAGGCCGTGAGGCCGTGAGGCGGTGAGGGATTGTAGGCTGTGAGGGATTGTTTGACTAAAGAGAGGCGGAGAGGGATAGATAGAGGCGGAGAGGGAGAGAGGCCGTGTGAGTCTGTGAAAGTGAGAGAGTTAGATTACTTCCTTTATATACATGACTGTGTGTGAGAGAGTTAGATGTTAGGGTTAGGTTAGATTGTTAGGGTTAATCTAGACCGTTGAATATTTATTAAAAGATAAATCTGAACCGTTAAATCGTATATTAATTTATTTACTTATATCATTTATATATAATCTATACTCTACATATTTCTATTTAATTATACACAAAAATAAATTCAAAAAATCATATTTTACGATTATAATTAAATCTATAATTTTTATTTGGATAAATGATGAGGAAGATTATATTATTGAGTTATGTCATATATTATTGGGGACTGACACTTTAGTGCTTAATGAAATACCTTTGTGAAACTTAATCGGTAATGTTTAATTATTTTATAAAATTGACCGTCAGATTGATTGGTTAGAATATTCTTACGATGTCTTTAAACTTTTATAAATTTTGGACTTGATTTAGACCTCGATCTATGCATTATTGCATTTCGTCAAATGTGACTGTAGTACTCTTACGACTGAAACGTAAATTTCCCCTCCAGAAAATAATTTTTTGACATCAAATTTTGGACACATATTCTTATGGATTACATATCTATCTCATAGTGTCAAAAAAATTTACATAAAAAAACAATTTACATACTCCCCCCATAGGAAAATAAGGAAAATAAAATGAGTGTATTTTAGTTATTTCACAAAATTTGTTTAACTATATTGATCGACGTCTAAACTTATTTCGATTAGTCTAATTTTTACGTAAAGTATCTTTTATTACAAAGTGAACTATTATATATGGCCTTCTTTATTGTGAAAACATTTTAAATTCTTATATTGTTTGAATTCTATATATCCACACTGTTAGTTCTTACATTTATTCCTTAGTTATATGGAATCGATGAAAGATTTTTGTGAAACGTAATCGATCATGTGTCATCATTTTACAAAATTGACTGTCGGATTGGTTGTTCATAATATTCTAAGTAGGCCGTCCCTAATTTTTATGAATTTTGGACCTAAACCCTAAACCCTAAACCCTAAACCCTAAACCCTAAACCCCAAACCCCAAACCCTAAACCCTCAAATTCCTAAACTTTAACTTACCATAAATCTTAATCTCCTAAACCCTAACTTACCCTAAACCTAAACCCTAACTTATGCTAAAGTGCTAAACTTTAAATAATGACTTAATAGTAAAATAGATACACAAATTTAATTATATATGGAATTCAAATATTCAATCTATACATAATACAATAAATACATGTATATGACTATATGTAATATATTAATATATATATGTCAATATGTGTGTAGGTAAACTTTAACTAGGTATAAATTGTATAATGATTAAAATCATTAATTAAATAATTTAATGATATATTGATATATGTCAATATGTGTGCGGGCTTTGACGGGCCGGGCCTAACGGGCTTTGACGGGCCGGGCCTAACGGGCCTTGACGGGCTTTTGGCGGGCCGGGCCCGCGGGCCGGGCCGGGCTTTAGCTCTCTAAACCATGGTCGGCCCACCAACCACCTTGGCGGGCTTTTGCGGGCTTTTTTGCGGGCCGGGCCGGGCTTTTAGCCCACGGGCTTGCGGGCCTCCACGGGCCTCCGAGGCCCACGGGCCAAATGATGACCCCTAGGTGAACCGGGTCTTCAGGCGCCTCATTCACCAGTGCCATTTAGGCAAGAAAATTGATAGTGGGTAACTCGATACAATACTACATCCAAGAACAATGACTAATTAACGAAGTGATATAGTCGGTAGCTCACTATGCATCATACTGTTTGGACTATAAATTAAATCTTAAGTTTAGTTTGAGAAGGAAATCAGATTGCTTTGTTTTGCTGAGCAAGGAAGACATACATAATCTAGCAAATCTGATATTCAAATCCTTCAAGGATTTAAATTTCTTACTCTTTTCAGCAAGAGGTACGCTCGAGCAATAAATATAAATAAAATTGTTCATGACCAAATCAAAGACACTTCTACACACTTACGCAAATTTTCTCTCAACAAACAAGCTCTCTCTCACGAGAAACAATCAAAAAGCGAACTACGAGTTTTCATCAGATAAAGCGTGACAAATTCAGCGGTTTACTCTTGTCAAACGACGACAATTACAGGAGGTTTCACCAGACATGGTGTGAAGGTTCCTGTGGATTACGAAGTCACAACAACCTGTGTTCTCGATACACGTCAAGAAGATTGCTATACTTTGTACTAGACAGAGTGTGCGAAGTATCATTATCATGACTCTGCTACGAGACATGAACTCAAGTCCTAACCAGTTAGGCAAAAGTCTTAGGTCATCTAGGTAAAAAGAACTCATCGAGCGAGGTTGGTGCTCTCCTCACTTTAATCGCTGGTATAGAAGCAAGTCCAGCGGCGCGACACAACATTCTGTCTTCGACAGTAGCACGCCAAACACACATAAAAGATATAGTTTATGACTGCCTAATACATCTTTGCTGAAAAATCAAGCCAAACACTAAGCTTTTTCTCAGATCGATCTCCTTAGATAATTCTATTTTTGATACAATCTCCTTAGATAATTCGCCCCGACCAACTATAGCCTCATTATGGTATTTTCCCTCTGAGAGTCTCCAATACCGAAAGCTTTTAGAAGTCTTAGGAACTCCAAAGTATACCGGTCAACGAGTGGGTTTTAATCTGGACCCACTCTGAACCTGTACTTATTAAATAGATATGGATCTAATTTTTAGATCCGTTGATTCGTTTGTGACCCGGACTCATTGATCAGTTTACTTAACGGATCAGATCCGGATCACAAGCGATTTGATATGTTTATGATCTGCCCCGTTTATTTTTATAACTTATTAAATATAATTTACTTTTATTTACATATATTAAATGTTTATAAACTAAAAGTCCCTTTATAAAAATAAAATCTAAATGTCTTCATCAAAGATACATAATAATATTAATAACTTGAAGTATATCAAGCATTGAAGAGTATGCACTCGGGTAAGGCTCCTGGTCCTAACGGATTTTATCCAGGCTTTTATCAATTTTTTTGGCCTACTAGTGGTGGTGATGTTGTTGTGGCAGTGAAAAGCTTCTTGGGGTTAGTAGCGTTGACACGAAGAATTAATTGTACAAACATCACTTTGGTTCCGAAGACAAAGATTGTGGAGTATATAAGTCAATTATGCTCTATAAGTCTCTATAATGTCTAGTATAAAATAGGCTCAAAGGTGTTGGCTAATCGATTGAAACCGATGCGTGATTATCTTATAAGGCCTTACCAAAGTGCTTTTATTCCGAAAAGATTAATCTCAGATAATCACTTGGTAGCATATGAGATTTCTCATTTTTTGAAGCGAAGAAGGTGTGGTAAGAAGGGATTTTATGCACTTAAACTCGATATGAGCAAGGCATATGACCGGGTTGAGTGGAGCTTCTTGGAGATGGTTCTTCGAAGATTTGGATTTGCAGAGAGGTGGGTTTCTTGGGTGATGGTATGTGTGTCAACAGTCTCATATTCTTTCATGCTTAATGATGAGGTTAGAGGTCCGATTTATTCTGTTAGGGCAAGGAGATGCAATATCTCCTTACCTTTTTCTCCTTTGTGCCGAAGCATTATCTTTGTTATTGAAACGAGGAGAGGCATTGGATATGTTGCATGGTGTAGAGATTTGCAAAGGAGCCCCAACTATAAGTCATTTGATCTGTTCAGATGACTCTTTTATTTTTGTTAAGGCTGTGGAAGAAGAGTGTCATGCTTTGAAAGAACTCTTTGATCTCTATGAAGCTTCATCTAGACAAAAAATCAACTATCAAAAGAGAAAAATTTGTTTTAGCAAAAATGTCCCTCGTTGGCAGCAAGATGAATTGGCAGCTGTGTGGGGTGTTGAAAGAGTTGACAATCATGATAAATAGTTGGGGTTGCCTATTGAAGTTAGCTACTATAAGAAGGAGGCCTTTGGTTATCTTAACGATAAGATCTCCAAAAGGATGGCGGGCTGGAGGGATCGTACTTTGAGTACTGCATGGAAGAAGATTATGTTGAAGGCCGTGATTCAATAAATTCTAACTTATGTAATGAGTTATTTAGAGATCCCTAAATATCCTTGCAATGAAATGCACCAATTGATGGCTCAGTTTTGGTGGGGTGATAAGGAGATAGACAAGAAAATACATTGGTTGGCTTGGGAAAAGATGTGTGCTCCTAAGAATGAGGGTGGTCTTGGATTTAGAGATAATAGTGTTGCTGATAGATTAGCACACCTAGCTAGGTTGTCTTCTTTAGATGAGTTATGGTTTGAGGAGTGCCCTGTGAGTATCCAAGATGTCCTTCGCGAAGATGATTGTAACTTGTCATGGAGTTTAGGTTTTATGTCCCCTCTGGTTTCTATTCCTTTTATTTCTAATCAAAACGAGCGTAGGGATGAGCCTCCGAGCTTCTAGGCCTGTACCAAAATATATATATATATATATATATATATATTAATCACTAAAGGATTAAAAACCCAAAATGATTTGCTTCTTGTCAAGTTCCTCGATGTAAATTAAATGTTTATTAAATTTTTATCTATCTAGTTTGCTTTTAATGAAATACTTTGGTTATGTACCGGAGTCGTGTGACATATTGATAATAACTAATATATTGATAATACTGCAAGAATTTTGTGGTAATCGAAAGTTTTTGCCTCCCACAACTTCTCTTTGTTTTCATGTAAACCCTAGCCACCATTCTCATTCGACTAGGAGACAGAGTCGATCTCTGATCTCACCCTTGAATCTGACGTCAATTCCTACTATTCTCTTATTTTCCTTCCCCTACGTGATATTCTAATCCATTATTGGATTAGTTCATTCTTCATTTTTGTTTTCTTTTCCCTCTTTTCAAAGTATCGAGTGCAAGTTCATGGCCTCGAGTGTGTTGCACTCTCCTCTATTCTCTTTCGATCTTTCCATTGGGGCGACAAGTGAGGCTAATGATTATCAATTTGTTGTGTTACGAGTGTTCTTGCCGACTGTAAATTCAGATAAGAAGGCCGGTTCAATTACGTTTATGATGATCATACTATGGAGGGGAGTCAAGGGATCTAGCACCATATCAAAGGGAGACCGATGATCGGTTTCTTGCAAAGTTCAGAGATGATAGAGCATTCAACATGGCAGTAAACCGTGGTCCTTGGTTTTTTAAGGACACCACGATTGTCTTTGAGGAGTTTGATGATTTACAACATGTAGATTCAATAATGGCAGACAAAGCTAAGGTATGGGCAAAGTTTGACTTCAAAGGTGTTGTCTTGCAGGGTGAGGAACCAACTTTTGAATGACTGGAAACCCTAGGGAGTCACCTAGGTAAATATGTGGATTATGATCGGGTGCGTCTAAAGGATGATGCGGAGATCCAGTTGTTTGTAGAAGTCAACCTAAGCAAGTCTTTGATCACTCATCTGCGGATGCCAGTGGGTGCCAGGTGGAATGCTTGACTTTGAAAGGCTACTGCATGGGGTGTGGCACCTATGATCATCTCATACGAACTTGTCTGATCTATGGTGCCAAAATGGGGGCAGAGTTGGAGACTGAAGGCTAGTTCAGGGTGAAATAGTGAATATAGAGGCTGAGGGATGAGATATCGGTAAGTACTGGATCGGGAGGAAGAGTTGGTGACCATAAGGAGGTGGTGATGGACAATTAGGACATCAACATTGTCGAAAAGCTTCAAGTGAGAGCTAGCAAGAGGCGTAAAGTAGCCAAAAGACTGCGGCCACATAAAGGTATTACTACTCGTCAGCAACTGACGTTTACAAACTAGTTTTATCAAGAGATCGAGGACAAAGAGGATTCAACATCTGAAGATAGGGGAAGATTGTGGACCAGGGGCTCCAGTAACTATGTAATAAGGGCACCTAGCCAACTAAGGAGTGGTACACCTCAAGTTTGACAGTTATTCGTGCTGCTCTTGTTTGTTAGACTAGGACTAGTTATGCATCATATTGTTATTCTAGTATAGGCATACTTTAGAACTTCTCTTTTTCGGGTCGGGTAATCCAATAGAGTTCTGTATTCTTGTCACAATTTTCGACTGGATATGAATTGATCACTCTCTAAAAAAAATTGATAAAAGAAATAAATTTAGTAATTAACATATTGATAAACGGGTTCGGATCCGCTCCGTTGATATGTTGATCCACCGAATCCATATCTGAATTTGATTATTAAAGACCCACCAGATAATTTTTCTCTTTCTTTAAACGGATCCAGATCTAAGTTGCAATATCAGAAAACACACTATAGCCGACGACCAAAAATCGTTGACATGTTAGACTTTGTTGTCGACTATAGTAAATGCTGACAAATATTTGTCGACTATATTGACATCGGGAGAACGTCGTCGGCCAAACTATAGTTGACGACAATTGTGCACGTCGTCGGCTATAGTTTTGACAATAACCGACGAAAAAAAAATCGTTGGTTTAAGTTTGTGACTTTCGCCGACAACAAAATCGTCGGCCAAACCTTCTCCCTCCGGTCAATATGGTTGACCTAGCTATACTATAGCCAACAACTGTGAAAGACCATCGTCGGCTATAGTATGAAACTCGTCGATTTATGTGAGCACTTTAGCCGACGACTTTGGCTAATGTCGCCGGCTAATGTTGCTGATTTCTGAAGAAAAAAAATTGCATATTCTAGATTTCTATTTTCAGAACTTGCCAATTCCACAATTTTATTTCCACAATAGCCAACAACACATAAAATGAAAACAAAACACATATTCACCAACAAACACAAATTAATAATGAAACTTAAGCGTATGATATATCTTACTTGTCCCGAAAAATACATAAACTAATGATTATCCAAATCTATATTCTGAAAAACAGAAGGGGTACTACCATCATCTTGTTGGTCCTTCTGTTGATGTGGAGCATCGAAAGAGCACTGAACAGATGGAAACGGAGGTGGGGCCGGGACCTGGATTCCTTGCGACCGAAGTTGTGCATTCATTACTTGAAAATAGGATGCCATCTGACCTTGCATCTCCTCCATCTGAGCCTTTTGGGCGGCAATCCGTCTCTTAGTCTCTTCCTGCTGTCTCTAATGCTCCATCGCCTGCCTTTGCAGTTGCTCCTATAACTGAGTAACCTTAGAAGATCCTGACTTGTGTGAAAAACCAGGCGTCTTCTTCAATACCCCATCGCGGAGTTGTCTAGACCCTTACAGTAGTAATTGCTCCCTCGTGGGAGGAAAGTGTTAGCCATGATCCTCGCCCCAACCGTCACATCAAATTGATCAATCAGAGAGATGGCCTGGGGGAAGTCCCCATCCTTGGTCTCAGGTCATTGCTCCCTCACGATCTGAACCAACGCCTCCTCAGTCAGCTGCTCCACTCTCGCCTGATTGACAAGGAAAACAAAATAACATATTACCAAACATACATAATAAAAAAGTTAATGAAAATACATATATAAGCAATTATGTCAAGTTATAAGGGCATACAACTTATAATATCTTCGGGGGACTGAGGATACGCTTTCTCGAGCGTATACACGAACCGATTGACTTCAGGGTGTTGGTTGGCCGCCTCGTCCATATAACTCGCAAAGAATCTAGGATCGGCATGATGGTTACTCGTATTTTTTCTCCAGTTCGCCGCGTTTATTTTAGAAATGGCATTTGTGGATAAACAGATATTAATTAAAAAAAATATTAGGAAACTAATTTCGCCAAATAGGATACAAGTAAACACAAATATGATGTTACATATATACCTTAAATTGTCGGTTGTTGAAGTAGATTAGAAGCCACTGCCACTCGTACTCCCTATACATAAACTCGAGAGGAGTACCCAAACGGCCATTGTCATGCGTCCGCTAGTGCGAGCACAACTCATTTTTTCACTCCTTGTACCTATATATGTAACACAAATATTAGAAAGTGACTATACATGATCAACATAATATCTCAATATATATTATATAACTCCCATTACCTTTTTCCTTGAACCTCATTTGTCCATGTGGATTTAAGGTGCTCCAGAACATGGAACCATATCTGTAATGTAACCATTTATGGTAATATAAATTTATTAGGACTTAATTAATATAGGTAGACATACATAATTAATATCTAACTAACCCACCGACATAGCGTTATTCACCATGTTCTTCACTTCTTTCGGCACCGAGGACCACTCTCTCCAGAGAACAAGGACTCTGTCCCGTATGATACTTCATGCTTGGTCGGAGTACCTCTGCACTGCCTTCTGCCCCAACTTCATTGATCCATCAGGGTTGGTCTCTATTACCTGTGGCCCGCTATCCTTTACGTCATTCTCAAGTTGCTTGCCGGTGACACATCCTCTGGTCTTTTTTTTGTTGCCTCTGGCGTCTGTCACATAAGACAAAGTAAACAGATTAAAATAGGAGCACCCAATTTAATATACAAATTATTAATAAGTTACAAATTAAATAACCAAAGTATTTACCCGATTCTGACGTCGATGTGTTTGTTACCCTTGCACTAAAAAGAGGTGTATCAAATGGCATATAAACATATGCTTCATGCGGGTGGATGTAATAGAGCTCTGCTAGAATAAGTTTTTCGTGGTCATCGACATCAGGCAGAGTAAGTACGCTCAAATGCATGAAGAGGATAGTCGGTGGTCCATTTGGTACCCCCGACGTCGAGGTACCTGAAGCACCAGAATGAGAGGTAGAATGAGCTTGAGATGTAGAGGTAGAAGGCGCATGCCGGGTAATGGAAGGCGTAAGGGTACCCGAAGGTGCTGGACCCGTAGAGCCAGCCGTTGAGAGCATGGGGGTGCCATCTTCGTTGAAGAGCTTCCTCGTGCTATGTGGTCGATGGGGGTGGGTCATTACATCCTGTTGCGGCGTCTGCTTAAGTAGTTAACGGTGTCGAGAGCTCAACTGAAAGCCGCCAAATGTGGCATGCGGGTTGTTTATAGAGGTGGACCCGGAACTGTCGGCACTAGACCTGTTTCCTTTTTGAGATCCCTATTTCCTTTGCCTAACAAATTCATGATGCCTACAATTAAAAATCACTCATAAATCACATAAATACTTATAATCTACAATTATCATTCCTACTTAACCATACGACAACATTAACAAATCTAAACAATACCACAACACACTTACTTCAAGACATATACATCATCACTACCACACCCTATAACCAACAATCCATTACCAATAACAATCTAACCAAATATGCAATACCAATTACATATAATCGTCCAATACCAATATAACTAAATATAACACAGCCATGCATCCAACACTTTCAAGCATATGCAATATTATTCACATACCACAATCACAATGCTAACATCTAAACTAACTAACATAACATCGATCACAATCCTATCATCATCACTAACATAACCTCAATAACACATATCACAAACCTTAATCACTATCAAAATCTATTAACAAACATCAATAACTCAGTACTACATAATCAATTCCTTCAATCATCCATAATCATCCTAAACACACAAAATCACGATCATCTTTAACTTCATCACAAAATCAAAATCACAACACATCTAAAACCCTAAACCATATCAAAATCACAATCAAACCTACTTGAAAATGGTAACCTAAAAATTAGAGAGAGAGAGAGAGAGTCGGCTGGTTTTGACGACGACGAGGGTTCTAGGCGAGTAGCGGCTGTGGCGAGCGGCAGCTTTAGGGTTTTTAGGGTTTGGGTGCGAGAGGAGGCGTGGTCCGGGCTGTCCTGGGATTAAAATGCGATAACTATAGCCAACGACTTAAAAAGTTGTCAGATATAGTATAGCCAACGATCTGCATGTATAATATCGTCAGCTATAATGTGAAAATAGGTTGAAAAATTAGTGTCAAGTGGAAACATGTTTTACACAAATACATATTTAACTAATTAAGACTCATAATCAGAATCATTATTATATTCAGAAGTGTGAAAATACTTAATAAAATTGGGCTCGTGTGAAAATAAGTTTAACACAAATTCTTGTTTAAGTAAGGCTCATAGTCAGAATCATCGCCTGAGTCTTCGTCGGTATCCGAGTTAATTTCTAGTAACATATGTCGTTCCTCGTCACCGGAGTCTTCTTTGTCTTCATTTGGATTAAAGTTAATTAGTTCGATATGTTCCTCATGAAATCAAACCACACGACCCGTATCACATTATTCACACAAATCGTAGAGGATTCAGAAATACCAATTGAGTTCGACTCTTGGTATGCAGTATCTTCTTCATTATCTGCATTGTATATGTTTCTAGGAACAACATGGTCGACTACTTTCCACGCGCCTTTGTGCACCAGATCATCAAGATAAAATACTTGTTTGGCCGCTATGGAAAAAATAAAAGGGTCATCTTCATACCAGCTTGTAGCAGTATTCATCCAAAATATTTCGTACTTATCGGTCCTTGTGTTATGAGGGTTAATATCAAACCATCTACACTTAAACAAGTGCACTGTTATGCCTTCCCATAAATTAGTTCAACCACTGAATGGAGAACACTGTAATAGTCAATGTCATGAAGGCCACCAGGCATCATTACCCCAGAATTCTGTGTTTTCTCTTTGCCGTCTCTATGTTCACGTATAAATTGTACGCCATTGACCTTACACATCGGATAAAATCTTGAAGTTATCGGTTTCATCTCCAAAATCCTCAATTCGTGTGACCAGTTTGGGTGACCATTAAATTGTATATGGTTTATCTGAAAAAATAATTGCAACTATTAACTTTAAATATGAACATAGTGAATTATATATAGGAGTAGGTGTGTGTGTATATATATATATATGCACACACACACACACACGTACCCTTAAGCCAAAATAGTTTGCAAACTTCCTATTGTGGTACTCAAGATCTCCGACAACTTCTGGACAGTAAAGATGCATGTCTTTCTAGTATTGAAATTCTGGATAGTTAATCAATACCCACCAGTGAGCAATGACTAGCTCATATAGTTCCAACTTGTACGAGTTTGGAAACCGTCCATAAACTTCAACATCATAGGAGATGGTAGAAAGATTGAATTGCGGTTCATCTACCGGCATATGTTGTGGTGATTAGCTCATATGTTCCTCCAACACTCCCAAATACAACTTGGTGTACGTTACGCACTCGTGCGCAAGATATGCTTCAGCTATACATCCTTCAGGTGATGATTTATTAACCACATAGTCTTTGTAGTCCCCCAGTTGTCTATCAAGTTGCAAAGTGCATGTTATGATTTTTGAAAAATAATTTTATATAAAAATAGATTGATCTTCGGATGTTGAATCGTATCTTTCCATGGGATACATCCAAGTGTAGTGTACTAGACCAGTAAGCAACAATTATTCAGGAAGATGGATTATCGAGTGAGACATGATGTAAAAAAAATTGGGGGAAATATCCTCTGAAATTTGCACATGATAAAGATGATGTCATGTTGCATTTTCCTCAGGTTTGATTTTTTTCACTTCTCTAGTGCATAAGTTCTGAATGAATCTTGACAACGCTACTAACAGCTCCACCACCTGACGGGACAAGTATGATCCAATGAAAACAGGGAAGAGACGTTGAAGCAGTATATGGCAGTCATGACTCTTTAATCCGTACATCTTATTGTCCCGGAAGTTAACACACCGACCTATATTTCCTGCATAGCCTGAAGGATACCTAACATGACCCATCCACTTAAAAATTTCATTCTTCTGGTCATGCTTGACTGTGTAAGGAGTTTGAGGTCTTCCCTTATTTCAACCACAAATATTTTCTTATACCTCATCTTTTCAGATCAATATGTGCCTTAGGGCCGTCTTTAATTTTCCCTCAAAATTCAGCACTGTGTTCACCACACTTTCACACACATTCTTTTCTATTTGCATGACATCTAGGTAGTGTCTGATCATCAACTTACTCTAGTACGGGAGTTTCTAGAATATGCTTTTGTGTGTCCAAAATTTATACCTGTCGGGTCTGTCATGTATTCATTAAGCACTTCCAAAATTTCAGCCCCCGTCCATATCTTGGGTTGCACATCCTTTTCTACAGTCCCATCATATGCCTTGGCATCCTCCCGCCATGGGTGATCAAGTCCAAGCCAACAACGGTGACGCATCTGGACAATCTTCTTGCAATGAAGGTTGCTGCACTCATCAGTCATGCACTCTGGACAACCCTTGAATCCTCTGATAACGTTGCCCGACAACATCTCGCGGGCAGAAAAATCATTGATGGTGCCAACAAGCATGGCATGCATCTGAAACATCTCGTGCTTATACTTGTCATAAGTGGGATGACCAACGTTACTCAGGTATTTAAGCTCCTCAATCAAGAGTCTCAAATACACATCAAGACACATTCTTGACTGGTCAGTAAGGTATTACCGCCACTATATCAGGATGATTCTTGAGCTGCCCAAAATTGTATTCATTTAACACTTCCAAAATTTCATGCTCCATCCATATCCTGGTTTGCACATCAGTTTCTACAGTCCCATCAAGTTCATGGTCATCCTCCCGCCATGGGTGATCAAGTCCAAGCCAACAACGGTGACACATCTGCACAATCTTCCTGCAATGAAATCCGCCGCAATCAACAGTCATGAACTCTGGACAAGCCATGTATCCCTTGGTAACATTACCCAACAACATTCCGTGGGCAGAAAAATCATTGTTGGTGCCAACAAGCATGACATGCATCTAGAGCATTTCGTTTTTGTACTTATCATAAGTGGGATGGTCAACGTTACTCAGGTACTTAAGCTCCTCAATCAAGGGTCTCATATACATGAGACACTTTCCTTGGATAACGTGGCTCTAGAATTAATATAGTCAGCATATTGTATTCCTTCTTCATGCATATCCATTGAGGAAGGTTGTACGGTACCAAAATAATTGGCCATATACTGTATTGAAAACTTATATTTCCAAAAGGGTTGAATCCTTCAGATGAGAGCTCGAGGCAAACATTTCGGACCTCTGATGAAAAATGAGAAAATTCCTTAACCACGTGCTTCCAAGCCTCTCCGTCAGTAGGGTGTATAAGGTTATCATCTTCAGGAAAATCCCTCTCAGTGTGTCATCTCATAGCTTTGGCTGTGTGTGTAGACATGAATAACCGTTTCAGCCTATCAATCAGCAGGAAATACTAAAGTACCTTCACAGCTTTCTTATTCCCTACAGGAGTCAACCTATCCCTATCCATGTGACATACCGGACAAGCATCAAGGTTTTCAATATCATTCTCTTCAGCATCTTCATCCCAGAAAAGAACGCAATCATATCTGCATGCAGGGATTTTGATGTAGGTAAGGCCAAGATATTTCAGGCTATGTTGCACCTTATGATGAGTGACAGGAAGACGATGACCGGGGGGGTAGCGTTGAAGCAGTCAACATTAGATAATCATCAGCCTTGACACTCAATTTGTTCTTCACTTTGACCTTCATTACTCTCATGACACTTTCAAGAACATTCTTATTACACCTGTTGTATAACTTATTGGAAGGCAATCAGCTTGTTGTACTTGTCAATACCAGCAGTGTTGGCAGCTCTAGGTTATTGCTGAACTGGCTCAATAGGGGGGAAACCTTCAACAACGGGAGAGATATCTTGTGCTTGAGAAAATACACCGCTCTCATAAAGAAACACATCGTTGATCAACCTCGTTGTTGGATCATTGGATGTATTGGCCCTCTCACAAAATTTCTCATGATCATGCTGACCCGCTGATGATGTTTCACTGTGATAAATCCAACATGTGTACTTATCCCAAAACCCATTTTTCTTCAAGTGCTCTCATACTATATCAATGAAAAAATAATACAAATCGCTGCGACACTAACATTTCGTACACGGGCAATAATGAATTGTATTCCCGTTAGCATTAGCCTTCACATATTCCACAAAACTCCACATTCCAACGCCATATCTTCTATCCCATTTTGGAAGGCAAATCCAACTCTTGTCTATCCTGAAAATTTCAACTGTATATATATATACACACACATGTACTAATTAAAAATTCATCATTACATCTATATATATCTTTAAACTACAAATTACATTAATTCTTCTACTCCTTAATTATAAAGTAACACACACACACACACACATATATATATGCATACTATATATATATCAACAATTAACATATAATTATATATATATTCATTGAATTCAACACAAAATCAACTCAACTCAACTCAAAATCAACAATCAACACACATATATATACGTACTTATATATATAGCAGGATATAGTTTCACGAACTAATTTTTGAATGCCTCTGATAACACCCAACGATTTTCAGAGTGTTTGTGTTTTTCTCACCGATTTTTCTTTTGAATGATTGAGTTGCTGCCCAGATCTGTAATAAAGAACTTTAAACGAAACTATATATAAACTGACAATGGGCTTTAGTTAAAAATGTCGTCGATTTTAGTCGAAACTATAGACGACGATTTTTTTCGACAAAAACTGACAATTTTTTTTTATTGTCGGCTATAATACTATGGCCGACGACCGAAAACTATAGCCGACAATCCCATTTTGTCGTTGGCCTGTTTTTCTTGATTTCGTCAACTATAGTATAATTTTTGATAGTGTTGATCCGGTGTGACTCCGCCTCACTGACAAACCTACTCCAAAGTCGATTTTTCTTCGACGATCATCATGATGACTTCTTCGAATATACAGCGTTTCTTAATTTGCCGTTTGCTTATCTTAATTACTAGTGGAAATATAGGCTCAACAAATTGTCGATCTTATGTGCGTCCCACTTTCTAGTTTCTACAGTGTTTCTACCGAATTACGCGCGGGGACGTAATCTGGCAAAACAGTACGAGTACTCCTTCTCCTTCTCCTTCGTCCGAACGTCGGGGCTGTTCGGATGGTCGGGCGCTTCCTCTCATTCGGGCGTACGGGCTCTCTCTTCCGACGGTCGACTCTTCCTTCGGGCGCTTCCTCTTCTCTCGGGTGATCGGATGTGCGTATTCGCGTGCGGCTGTTAGAAGAATACAACAACAAACAGGCAGTCAGGGGTCGAGACGGGGTGGCCCGCCTTCAACGCTCCGATGCCTAAGTCAGATGATGTATTGGATATAACAGTCAAGTGAACGTGCGTGTGAATAGTGTTCGGGTGGAGTGAATTCGTCAAGATGGAACGAATGGGATGATATATCTATATATCCCTCTTACCTGTAATAAATACCTTACATATATAGGTGGTTGAGCTTGGTGTTTGATGATGTTCTTCGATGTGGGACTGGTGTGCTTGTTGTCATGTGATCCGCCCATTCAAGCGAACGTGCGTGTGAATAGTGTTTGGCGCGTGCGTGCTCGGATGGGGCCGGTCTTGCGAGTGGAGTTGGAGCCTTCTTAATGGTCTTGCGGGTGGTCGGGTAGGTGTTGCTTTCCTGCTTAAGCGGATAAGTATATTAATCGGACAACTCATGCTATACAAAGAAGTCCCCCAAGTCCCCAAGTCAGAGAACTTTCTTGACTGGGGAGTTGAAAAAAGGGTTCGTGTGATTAATACAAAATACTTATTCGATTGAGCAGTGGTGCATGGTCCTGTAACCCCCAAGTCCCCCAACTCTCCGGTCAAGGAAGGGCTCGCATGACGGAGTGGGTACCAGGGCGTCCGAGCGTGTACCTGTTCTTGCGGTCCTGTACCTGTGCGGTCGAACGTGTACCTGTGGGCCCGGCGTCCAAACAAGACTTGCTTTTTTGGAGCCGCGCGGCCATGGAATGTTGCCTGGTAAAGTAAGAATAGGGACAATCATAGACAGTTTATGCAAAACGTGTGAATGTATGGTATGAT
Organism: Geum urbanum; assembly: GCA_946800695.1. Lineage (NCBI taxonomy): Eukaryota > Viridiplantae > Streptophyta > Magnoliopsida > Rosales > Rosaceae > Geum > Geum urbanum. The sequence goes on from OX327003.1 coordinate 63,279,707, forward strand.
GCATGGTATGATATGAATGTATGCGAATGTTTTTCGTGACACAAGAGTTGGGATGGCGCTGTGCACCGCGTACGTCAACGGGGAGACCGTCGCGTACGGTGTAGCGTCAACGGAGTGATCAAGACCGCGACGTAAAAAATGCCTACGGAGGAGAAGGGCCCCATGCCCGCACCGTTCATCGGTCTTAGTGCGCGTAAAGAGGGGACGGACCGCATGCCTTTACCGCCTAATCCGGCTTGCCTTCAGCGCGCGGGGAGGGCGGGACCAATGCCCGCGTCGTTCATCGTGCTCGGTACGATCAAGGGGGGACGGAGCCGCGCCTAAGCCATCCGAGTCAGCACATGGATCGTTAACGTTGTGCTCACACGGAGGGGATAAACCCCACGCTCGTGCCGTCCATCGGCTTAGCACCCTCAGAGAGGGGACGGACCCCATGCCTCCGTTATGACAGCCGGCTTGCTCTTCGATCATGTAACGGTGCACTCATGGAGAGGACGGACCCCACACCCGTGCTGCCCATCGGTCTCAGCGCGCGCAAAGAGGGGACGGACCCCATGCCTCTGCCGCCTGACCCGGCTTGCAGTCTAACGTTTACGCGTACGGAGAGGAAGAACCCCATGGGCGTACGGCGTAAGTTCTTCATTCGGCGCGCGTTCGAAAAGGGAACTCAGGCGTTCATCCTCTTTTCGAAGCGCCCGAATGGTGTTGTACTAACCTGATATTACCTTTACGGGCGTGTGGACGTGTGGGTGCGTAAGAGCGCCAGCCCGGGGGGCGTGACGCGTCCTGCTTTGGGTTGGGTGATCCAGTCTGACAAGGTGTTTCTTTGAAGTGACATTCCTTTTGACTGCCCCTGGGGAACCGTTCTTGCCATAAATGCAGCCATCGTGTAATTAATGCTGGCGTGTTCTTGCATTAACTGCTGCTGTCGTTAGCACTGTTCGAAGGGCGAACGTCATGCGCGTGGGAGCGTGGGAGTGGTGCATGGGCGCCACATGGCGGGCTGTTGGAGACCGTGTTAGGGTTTGAAATCGAGGCGGGAAGCTGAAGAGTTGGCGTGGTTACTTAGAAGGGTAAGTAAACCGCCCCAGTCCAAGCGTCGTGATCCAATGGTGGACACGCGAAAAACGGACGGCTGGCATTCGTTCGCGTGTCCCGTCCGAGTAATATAAATAGGGCTCTGGTTCTTCGTCTTTCTTCATCATTCTCAAGCTTTGCCGAAACTCTGCCGGAATCCCCTTTCAACTTGCATTCGTTCTTTCTTCTTTGCTCGTGTCGTCTTGCCGGAATACGCACTCGACGTCCAATCCTAACCCACAAACTTTTACTCTGGTGAGGCTCTTGTCCCGTTTCTTCCTCCGTTTTGTTTTTGTTTTTGTTTTTTATGTTTTTCTGGGTTTTGAACTCAAGAACAGGGCGTGTTCTTGAGTGGGGTGGGTTTGATCTGTCTTTGGGTAGCTTTTTCGTGGGTTTTGGTGTTTCTGTTTCAGGGAGTTTTTTTTTTTTTGCTAAGTGTGGGTTTGCGCGTGCGTGCGTCTTAGGATGGAGCCAATAGAGATACCGAGCGAACAGTCGCGTGAGCGGATCTACATTCCGGCGGTGGGGTGGATTAGTTGTGGGTCGAGTACGTCGTCGTATGTGTCCGTTTTGAGTGTCACGCCTCTGCAATGTATTATGCATGATACCTCTCCCGTGCAGTCAATGGATTATAGGCGAGCGCGCGCCAACGCAGGACTAGAGAGCTCGTCTGGGTCGTCGGGCGGTTCTAACCCGTGGGGAGAGGAGAGGGCGCAGGGGGAAGACTCCATTCCTCAGTTTGCGGAAGGTGGGCCCATCAACTGGGTGTTGCCTGATGGGACGCCGGTCCAGGAGCCGGAGCGCGCGCCATCCGTCTCGGAGATGGCCAGATGGGCGAGAAACTACCACATCCCCAACTCTGTGCATCTGCGAATACCTGGCAAGGGGGAAACGTTCACCCGCCCGCCGCCAGGCCACGTTTGCCTGAGCGAGTTCCATCTCAAGGCGGGGATCAAGCTGCCACACCATCCGTTCTTTCAGTACATGCTGGCGCTGCTGAGGATCTCCCTTGGGCAATGTGGGCCCACGCTCACCCGTACACTCGTAGCAATGTTCAACATATTCCGGGTGAGCGGCATGGACCAACCTACGCGGGCGGAGTTCCTTCACTTCTTCCGTCTTCGCTACTCCACGCGTCAGAGGGACTCGGGGACCTTCACGGTAGAGCCTCGCGTGAAGTGGTGGTTGGTGGACCCACCGAGCTCTTCAACCTCCTGGCGCACGATCAACTGCCTGGTGGGTGGTGATTGGGAGTTGGGCGCCTTCCCGTCCGAGTATACCGCCAACGCCAACCTGATTGATCGAGTCCCCCAATCGTTCCGCTCACTTGATACGAACGAGTATCCTCTCACGCCCATTAAAGAGGCCAGGATCGCCCGCCTGAAGTTTGTGTTCGACCCGGCGCCCGAGTCTAGATTTTTCTTTGCCGCCTGCCACTGGGATCTCATCGAACAAACGCACCTCGCCAAGACGCCGCGTACGTGGGTCTTGTAGTTTGTTTGCCTAGGAGTAGGAGTAGATTTTTTGTTTTAACTGTTCTTCTGTCGCTAACCTTCCGCTTGTGTGTCTTTGTAGTTAAGATGTCGAAGTCCAAGGCAAACGATATGGATGAGGCACTCAAGCGCCGCCTGGCCGCTCTTCGAGACACTGCCGCCAAGGTCCGAAAGGTGGCGGATGACGGGAAAGGCGGTCTTATGCTGGGGGAGACCACACAACAAAAGCTCCCCATTCCCAATGTGGCTGACTTTGCCCCAGCTATCCGGGCAGATGCCCCTCGCCCGCCCCCAAGCGATGCTGGTGGTTCGAAGGCGCAGGCCAAGGCCGATCGTGCTGACCAGCGTGCTAAGCAGCATAGGGAGAAACGCCAAGGCAGTCGCGACCAACGCCGGCAGGACCGGGGTGATCAACGAGACAGGCGGGAGACACCTCGCACGCCCCAGACAGCCGCTCGTACCTCCACTACGCCTCAAGCGTCCGCTCGTCCGCCCAGTCCCCCACGGGTATCGGAGCAGGGAGGAGCTAGTGAGCCTCCCTCGAAGCGTCCTAGGACGGATAATCCGGCTGCCAATCTGTCCGCCTTCTGCACGCCGCTGACGCAGGCCATCGAGCTGGGCGTGAAATTTGTCAATGGGCTGGCACCGGAGGTGCTGGCTGGCGGTAGAGATGAGATGGATAGGGCCTTCAATCTCTGCATGGTGATGCAACACAAGATGTACCTGGCGCGCGAGCGCTTCGCCAACAGACGCTATGCAGAGGAGGCGCAGGGGGAGATACGCAAGCTCACTGAGGCCAACAAGAAGCACGAGTATGATCTGGCCAAGTACGAAGAGCTGACGGATCGTCTCCGAGGCGAAGTCCGGGTGGCGACGGGGCGAGTCCAGGAGGTGGGTGAGCGGGAGGCGCTGCACAAGGCCGAACGTGATACAGCCCTAGCTGCCCTGGAAGAGGCAAAGGTGGAGGCAGCCAACAAGGTGGCGGAGGTGGAGTCCCGCCTGATGGCTGAGGCGCAAGCTCAGGTTCAGAAGGCGCGAGCGGAGGCGGTCGCCTGCTTCAAGAATTCTTTGGAGTTCAAGGAGTTGGTGGACGCTGAGGCCGATGTCCAGATAGCTCAGTTCCAGGAGGTGGTAGAGCCCTTCATGGACTTGGAGAAGTACAACGCCTTTCTGGAGGAGCAGGCGGGCGGGGCGTCCGTTCAGCCGAGCGAGGAGCCGGTGGTAGCCGGAGCGGATGGGGCAGGCGCCAGTGGGGCAGTAGAGTAGCTTTTCTCTTTTTCTTCTTTCTTTTTGTAATAGAGTAGTGAATTTTGTAATCGGGCCTTCGTGCCTTTGATTCTCGCCAGTTGTTTTTTTTGTAATCGGGCGAATGAATGAAGTTTCTTTTTCTTTCCGTTTGTGTGCCTTGTACCCGACGATTTTTTTTTTTTTTGGCATCTTTTTTTTTTTGAGTTACTCATGCGAATGTGCGTTTGTACCTTAACTGAAATTTGACTAAGTATTACATCTTTGCGAGTAGTCTATCCCCAGTCCCCCGAGTACGTGGGCGGGCGGGGTAAGGACAAACGAGTGCAACAATAATTACACAGAACGTAAGTACAACATAGCAAGTTTAATGAAAGTACTTCCTTAAGTGTTCGATGTTCCATGGATGGCGCAGTCGTTGACCCTGCATGTCCCTGAGGTAGAAAGTGTTGTCACTTATCACCTCATCAACGACGTACGGGCCTTCCCACAATGGGCGAAGCGCCTTCACCTTCTGTTGGATCGCCTTCATCACCCAGTCCCCCAGTTGGATTGGGCGCGCCCGTATGCGCTGATTGTACAATCTGGCGATCCTCTGAAGTTTAATGATTGTTCGCGGCATTGTGGAGATGCGCCATATCTCTTCGTTCCTCCAACAGGTTGTTGTTGAGCCGCAGCCCCTCGCTGTTCGTGCGTGGATCGTACCCCTCGATCCGTGGGCTCTGATGGGTAATCTCCAAGGGTAACACAGTTTCCGTGCCGAATGTCATACTGAACGGGGTTTCGCCTGTAGCCGCGTTGGCGGTCGTTCGGATCGACCATAGAATCTCTGGAATGACCTCGGGCCAGCGCCCGTATCCCGCATCCCCGGGTTCGATGTCTTCAATTTTTCTCTTGATCCCAGACTTGATGATTTTGTTCGCTGCTTCCACCTGTCCGTTCGTCTGGGGGTGTGCTGGCGACGCGAAAATGAGGTCCGTTCCCTGGCGCTTGCAGAAATTTATGAGCCTGGGGTTGTTGAATTGTGGCCCGTTGTCCATGATGATGCTGATCGGCGTCCCATAGCGACAGAAGAGGAAACGCCAGAGGAAACGTTCCACCTTCTCCGTGGTGACCTTTGCCATGGGCTGGGCTTCGATGAACTTCGTGTGGTAGTCGATGATGACGATCAGATATCTATACTGCCCCTTCGACTTCGGAAGTTCTCCGATAAGGTCCAGTCCCCACTGTGCGAATGGAACGGGCGATAGGAGGATGAACAGTGGGACGGCGGGCGCACGGTGGTGATGTGTGTGCAGCTGGCACTGGTGACACTTGCTCGTCAGTGCCGTGGCGTCCACATGGATGGTGGGCCACCAGAAACCATGCCGAAGAGCCTTGTGCGCGATTGATCTGGCACCCGCATGATGGCTGCACGTGCCCGAGTGGATTTCCTTCAAGATTGAGTTGCCCTTCGCCGGAGTGACGCACTTGAGGCTCGCCCAAGTCCTCCCTTGTCGGTAAAGTGCTCCATCCCGCACACTGAAGTTGACTGCCCGTGCGATGATGGTTCTGGCCTCTCGCTTATCCCCTGGTAGTTCTCCCCTTGTCTTGTAAGCGATGAGTGCGTCCATGTAGCTATGCTCGTGCGGCTCGATTGCCAGAACCTGCTCCGTTCCTGAGATGCTCGGTCGTCGCAACACCTCGACGATGCGCTGTCCTGGCCCCGTGTGTACGGGCGCTGTGGCCAATCGGGCCAATTTGTCTGCTTTTGCGTTGAATCCCCAGCGGATGTGGTTGATGTTGACGTATTTGAATCCTTTGATCAGCGCCCGTACATGCTTCAGATAGGCGATCATGGATTCCCCCTTTGCCTGGAATTCTCCTTCGACCTGGCTCACCACCAACTATGAGTCGCTAAATATGTTGAGGTCGGGCGCCTCTGAATTCTTGGCCAGTTGCAGGCCCGCGATGAGCGCCTCGTACTCGGCCTCGTTGTTTGTCGCCTTGAATTCGAACTTGAGGGCGTACTCTGCGTTTACCCTTCCTGGCCCGGTTAAGATTATACCGGTGCCGCTCACCTTCTTCGTGCAGGACCCATCGACGTAGAGGTTCCACTCCGATAATGGTCGTTCCTTGACCTCTAGATTGTCGGATGCCTCAACCGTCGGACCATCGGGCGTTTGGACCGGCGCCCCTTTTGCCTCTGTGTACTCGGCGATAAAGTCCGTCACGGCCTGTCCCTTGATTGCTGTGTGGGGTTTGTACTTGAGGTCGAACTCGCTAAGTTCGATGGCCCACTTCACCAGGCGGCCGCTGTGGTCGGGCGATTAGAGTATTTGGCGCAAAGGTACGTTGGTGAGGACATGGATGCTGTGCGCCTGGAAGTATGGCCTCAACCGTCAGGCAGCGGTTACAAGTGCGAGCGCCATCTTCTCGATTGTCAGATATCGTGTCTACGCGCCCGTCATGCTCTTCCCTGAGAAGAAGACGGGCAACTCCGTGCAGTCCTCCCTGCGGACGAGGGCAGAACTGACGGCTGTGAGAGAGGCAGCCAGGTAGATGTACAAAACCTCCCCTCGGACGGGCCTTGAGATGAGCGGGATGGATGCCAAGTACTCCTTGATCTGAAGGAAAGATTCCTCACACTCGGGCGTCCACACAACCTCGAGCTTGTTCGTCGTTCGTAGGGCCTTGAAGAACGGGGCACATCTGTCCGTGTACCGGGAGATGAATCGATTTAGGGACGCGAGCTTCCCCGTAAGGCTCTGCATGTCCACTTTCTTGACGGGCGGCTTCATGTCGATGATCGCCTTGACTTTGGAGGGCGCGGCTTCGATCCCCCGCTGGCTGACAATATACCCCAAGAATTTGCTGTTGGTGACGCCGAATGTGCACTTGGCGGGGTTCAACTTCATGCCGTTCTTGATGAGGACGTCGAGCACAGTCCCCAAGTTCTGGACGTGGTCGACCGCCCGGACGCTTTTTACCAGTATGTCATCCACGTACACGTCCACGATGTTGCCGATCAGGCCATGAAACATCGCGTTCATGAGCCACTGGTACGTGGAGCCAGCGTTCTTCAGCCCGAAAGGCATGACAACGTAGCAATAAATGTCCTTGTCCGTGACAAACGTTGTCGCCTCCTGGTCTTCGGGGTCCATGAAGATCTGATTGTAGCCCAAGTACGCGTCCATCATCGATAGGAGCTCGTGCCCCGTTGTCCCGTCCATTAACTGGTCGATCCTCGGCAGTGGGAAGCTGTCCTTCGGGCACGCCTTGTTGAGATCACTGTAATCGATGCACATTCTCCACTTTTTGTTGCTCTTCTGCACCATTACAGCGTTGGAAATCCACTTAGGATAATCCACCTTCCGGATGAACCCGATGCCCAGTAATCGGTCCACCTCCTCATGCATGGCCGCGTAATGCTCCGCCTTGTACGCCCGCCTCTTCTGCTTCACTGCCCGGGCGCTGGCGCTGACGCTCAGCCTATGGGACATGATGCTCGTGTTGATCCCGGGCATGTCCTTATACGACCAAGCGAACACCTCCTGCTTCTCCTTCAGCAGCGCGATCAGCCGCTCGGCTATCGCGGGAGCCAACTATGCTCCGATATGGACCGTTCTCTCCGGGTGTTCGGAGGATAGCTGGATCGTCCTCAGCTCTTGGCGCTCGGGGACGGGCGACACGGCCATCAGCCCGTCACGCGGGTCATCCGGTACTTCTAATCCTGGCGTGGGTTCCAGGGTGAGGACCTCATGCTTGTCCCGGGGTTTTGCTGCCTCCTCACTGCTGTATCCCCGGACACATCCGACTCCGTGCTCGGTTGGGAAGCGTCCCAAGAGCATGTGTCATGCGATGATCATCTTCAACTTGCAAATCCCTGGCCTCCCGATTATGGCGTTGTAGGGGGAGGGGGTGTCCATGACAATGAAGTCCGTCCGGACCTCGCTGTGCGGGGAGTCGGGTGCGCCAATTTCGACCCGGAGGATGTCACTCCCGATCGGGTACGATGTCTCGCCCGTGAAGCTGGCAACGCACTCATGATCCTGCGTCATCTTGTGCGCGGGCCTACCGAGCGCTATGTATGCGTCGAAGTAGATCACGTTCACGGACGCCCCACCGTCGATCAGCACCCTCTTCACTAGGAATCGGTCGATGATCGCGTCGATCACGAACGGCAGGGTGCTATCCTTCGGGCTCCTCTCCTCGTCCTCCGCTGTGAAGCTAATGGCGGGCGTCTCCTTCCTTCCTTCCTTGGGCGCTCTTCCTGCCCCGATTGTCAACACCTCTCTGCTCGATCGGGAGGGCGCCGATGTTCCCTCCTTGCGCTTATCCCCGGATATCGTGCTGATAGTCCCACGGGTCCCGGCGTTCGCCTGGCACTGTTGTCCCTTCGCCCGGGAAGGAGTGGTCTGATCATTCTTCCTCATATCCTCGAGGGCCTTTTTTAGCATGAGGCATTCATTGGTGTGGTGGGTGGCGGCGTTATGGAATTCACACCAGATGCTCGGCATTCGACCGACCGGGGCCGCTGCTGCCGTCATGTTATTTGGAGGTGGAAGCCGGCGTCGGTGTAGGCGGAGAAGCTGCTGGTCGACCGCAAAGACCTCTTGTCCCGCCAGTCGATAGCGTGGTGCTGGTGGTAAGCGAGTACCCTGCTGCGCCGGTCCCCTCGACGAGTTGTAGCGGCTGCTTTGGTTGCTGCGGAAGAACGGCTTTTGATTATTCTGTCTTGGCGCGTCCCGGTACCTCTTGTGCCCTCCGGTTGGAGCCCCTCCGTCGTCCGAGGGCCGTCGAGGCTGAGCGTTTTCCTCCAGTCTGTTGATGCTAGACTTGGAGGCGGACCCGTACACCCGCGTCTCCACCAACGCCTTCTGTACGACCAGGTCCATGATCTCGTCGTAGTCGAGATGCTCCTTCCTCACTAGTTTCTCTACGAATGGGGTGGCGAGTAGGTTATCCATCAGGGCCACCTTGGCCACTCGCTTGTCAAGGTCCCTGCATGTGCTTGCGAGCGTCCTCCATCGATTGATGTAGCTCGACAGGCTCTCGTCCATCCCCTGGCGGACTTTGAGGAGGATGCCCGTGGTGTTGTACTTGCCCTGGAGCCGATAGCGCTTCTGAAAGCTCTCCTTCAGCTCGAGGAACGAATGGATGGACCCCGGCGGGATCTCGTAGAACCAGCTCCGCGCTTCTTCCGCCAGCGTTTCCTAAAACAGGAAACACAAGGTTGGGTCTGAATATCTGGTTCCATCCGTGGTGGATCGAAACTCGTCCACGTGCGCGCGTGGATCTCCCCTCCCGTCGAACCGAGCGATTTTCGTCGTCTTCGCGTGGGGATCCCTTCCTCTCTCCATTATATGCGCCGAGAACGGGCTGACCCGGGGGGCGAACGTCCCGCCCTGCCCGGCCAGCTTGTCCTTGCGCAAGCGCGAGACCTCTTCCGCCAGTTCCTCCATCCTCCGGAGGATCAGAGCATCGTTTGTCGGGGGCGCCGGTTCTTCCACCGGTGAGGGCGCTCGGGCCGCCCGGGCGCTGGTCTCGCCGAACGGGTGTTGCCCCTCGCTGGTGGTCTCCTGGGTCTCTTCGTGCTGCCCTAGCTGCTGGCTGATGAGCGCGTCCAATCGCTCCTCCAACCTCTGACGGATTTGGCGCTCCTCTGCTCTCTCGAGCGCCGCCTCCCGTAACTCCTGGACCAGGCTGTCGACGCGCTCCTCGCCATCGTTCCTATCGGTCGCCCGTACATACCGCCTCTGTGAGTCTGGCGGCGTCTCCTCGTCGGGCGTGGTGCTGTCGTTAGTCACCGGGTTGAGCATGTGGACCTTTGGTTTTTGTGGTGTTTATACGAGGTTTGCAATTTGTAAGTTTCCCACAGATGGCGCCAACTATTTCTACCGAATTACGCGCGGGGATGTAATCTGGCAAAACAGTACGAATACTCCTTCTCCTTCTCCTTCTCCTTCGTCCGAACGTCGGGGCTGTTCGGATGGTCGGGCGCTTCCTCTCCTTCGGGCGTACGGGCTCTCTCTTCCGACGGTCGACTCTTCCTTCGGGCGCTACTTCTTCTCTCGGGTGATCAGATGTGCGTATTCGCGTGCGGCTGTTAGAAGAATACAACAACAAACAGGCGGTCAGGGGTCGAGACGGAGTGGCCCGCCTTCAACGCTCCGATGCCTAAGTCAGATGATGTATTGGATATAATAGTCAAGCGAACGTGCGTGTGAATAGTGTTCGGGTGGAGTGAATTCGTCAAGATGGAACGAATGGGATGATATATCTATATATCCCTCTTACCTGTAATAAATACCTTACATATATAGGTGGTTGAGCTTGGTGTTTGATGATGTTCTTCGATGTGGGACTGGTGTGCTTGTTGTCATGTGATCCGCCCATTCGGATGTGCGCCCCACGGGCGCGTACGTGCTCGAATGGGGCCGGTCTTGCGAGTGGAGTTGGAGCCTTCTTGGTGGTTTTGCTGGTGGTCGGGTAGGTGTTGTTTTCCTGCTTAAGCGGATAAGTATATTAATCGGACAACTCATGCTATACAAACATACAGTGCAGGGCTACGCCAGAAACTAATTAGAAATTAAAAGGCATAAAAAATTATCGTTTTGCGTAATCAATTTTGTCTTCGTCCAGTGTCTTCTGCAACGTACTGACCTACCTCCATTTCCTACCCTAGCTAATTAACCCCGTAGTCGACATGCACAACTGTTCTTGATATGCCGAATGATCGAGTGAATCATTTTCAATGGTTAACTAACGACGTGTAGTTAATTAAAATAGTTCGATTCACAAATTCGACGTAAGAAGGAGGTCTTCAAGAAGATTATAGAACTATACGTCATAGAGCTTTTGTTTAATTAACTAATCGAGTACAGCTTTCAACGGATCGAGATAACTAAATTATAATATCAACGGCCTCTTGCTTCAAGAATCAAAGATCAAAATGCATATGCCCTAACAGTGTCGTAGCTGTTCTTAGCAAAGGTGCTCAATCTAGTCCGATCATGCCTTGCTACTAAGTCCGATCGAAGACATTATATCAGCTGGCTTCAATGGTTTAAATTTCACCAACTGGTTCGATCTTTGCCTCAAAATAGAGAATCTTCAAATTGGCATCTGCAAATAAATAGCCTGAAGATGATATATATATATATATATATATATATATGCGCTCGATCAGCATGCAGATGACACGTCCATGCTCCACAGTCCCAACAGGCACCGAGGCACGTACTGTATATATTCCTCTTATTCGATACTGAAAGGAGAACAGCTGCATATCAAAGACGAAAAAGAACATGATGAAGGACTGGGAATTATTTGAGGTATTTTCTGGTTCTCTTTTTAATTATTGTGGAACTAAACTTGGTGAACACAGGATGTGTTGTCCCTTTTATGCGTTGAAATCCCGAATCGAAATTTTTCCAAGGGATTCGTATCGAAAATATATGATGTAGTGAGGTGACTACGACGGCTCTACATGTCAAAAGACCTTTCCCATGCCTGGTGAGCACCACTCACGACACTACACATGCCCTTTCCCTTCTCAATTCTTCATCCCCACTTCGAAAATTTTATAGTGTGCCAGGAGTACAAAAACTCTCTAATTTTGGCTCCTCCCCGCTTACCCTGTTGTCAAGGATATGATCTTTTATGGTTTTGCTTTTGGTTGATGTAAAGACTCAAGAGACATAGAGTTATGGTTTTCTGGTTGAGATTCACTAGTAGTTCTCTCGGAATTTTGGAATAATGTGACCGATTTGAGTGGGGGGCTGAAAATGTATGGAAGAAAACGCTCGACTCCGATCAATTCCTTTTATCAACTTGATAGAGAGACCAAATATTTCTTTATAGATTTTGTTCCTCTTTTATCAGCCTCTCCAACCCTACAAAGCAAGGTCAAAATCCTTTCAAGCCTCGGAGAGCTTAATGTTAGATCGCTGACTTAGCTTAAGAACGTAACAAGTAGTTGTAACTTTAAGCTTCTGAGACCAGCTTATTGGTGCAATAATTATTCTGATATTGAATCGAAAATTGGTATATAATGTGCAACAGTGCTTTGGCTAGACTGCTCATATAGGTCGATTGGTTGTAGCTCATAGATATTTCTTACTATCCAATATATGTTGTCCGCGCATAAACCAAGACTTATATAGGAAGTATATAAGTTCATATATGCATTAACATTAAGACACAAAATGAAATCAAATCAAATTCCCATGCATAAGCCTTTGGGAATAGGCAAGAGCCAGATTATATACGGACAACTGAGCAATGGCAGAGCGACATGCATGTGAGGCTTTCCCTTTCAATCTTATAGGAAAGGAGATAATGAGCATTTTTAGGGGGAAGAGGGAGGCAGACAAGCAGTAGTAGAGAGGGGGGGAAAATCCTATCTTCATCTTGAAAGATTATCATCAACTTGGACCAAAACTGACCCATCATGGAACATGGGCGGCCTACGTCGGCCATGCAATTCAAAATCCTCCGAGAATATATTCCACGACAGCTACTTTGAGGATTGGATCATGCAGGAATTGAATCACAGTACTACTCTCAGTCAACTTACTCTATCTATGGATAATGGGGAAAAGAATACCAGATCTGGTTTCTTTTTAGGTAGCGTGGCGGTGATGTGATGAATCTAAATGGGAAATGCAAGTCGCTCATTGGTTATAATAATCCAACCTATCACGATATGACACGTTTCACTCGATACAATTAGAACATTGGGTGCTTAGGCTTGGGTGCATGCAGCATGATCCTATAAATAGAGTTTCAGGTCACAGAAACTAGCAGAAAAGTGAGAACGAGTAGTAGTACTTACTATTGAGATGGGTCTCGTATCCTACAGGTTTATACTGATTGGGGAAGAAAGGTCTTACATGAGGATAAAGAGCTTGTTTTGTAGCCAAGGATGACTTGCCTGCAGCCTCCCAAGGGTCTCAACTCTCGAGATAGGGTTCTCCGGGTTATGTTTATATGATAAACTAGTAATATATGTGAGCTCAGTGTTCAAATCAATTGAAAAAACAAGGGGGAAATTTTGGTATGAGAAGCGATCCTTATGTGGTATTCAGGCAGTCTCCTTGGCTATCATGACAGGCTCTTCTCTCTCATGCTTGACCTATTCTTCCATAGCTCCCCATCAAAAATCACTCACTCAAACACGATGAACAGGTAAATATTGTTTGGGAGACTATTTGTGCAGGAAGATCTAATGACATTTGGTTACTATTATGCATTATCTGTCATTCAGTAGTTCACTGCATTACTGCATAACAGCAGCCTTGCATGAAAAATAGGCATGGTAGCTCCAACTATGATTCTTACATTATCATATTTGTGCATAAGATTTTCTGCACATCCTATGATTCATCAAAAAAGCAATGTGGTATCTTCATTTCATACTTTAGCTTGTGTACAACATATCGAGCAATGTTGCATTTAATCATTCGCGTAATTTGATATATTCATTCTAGCGCCTATCCTTCCCCAAAAGTTCAGTTGTCAACCACCCTCATTTATCTTACTTTTCGTCCTAGACATAGAAACCTTATAACTATTGTGTCATGTATCGAGACCGAGAGGGAATCTAGATTACAAATAGAATCTGAGTGCCTTAACACTGCTTGGTGTTATGTGGCGATGGGTATGGTCCTTTTCAGTCTAACAAAGAACAAAAAAAAAGTCAAGTGTCCTGGACTGCTGGTGGAACAATGCAGAAGTCCTGAAGATAAACTCAGGTAAGAAATTGTGGTGCTTTGATGGTGGTGATCAACCACAAACTATGATGTTGTTACCTGGCACATTCTGTATAGGTAAGACATCCTGTATTCTAGATCCCCAGGCACATTTTGTTTTTCTTCATGTCAACTTTTGATTTACTATAACTACTTCCTTATCAGATTTTATCTACTTAAGAATTGACACAGAGATATACTAGAATTTCAATCATCATTCAAATACACTAAAGAGCAGATGACCCTGCTGCTAACTTGAAACCACTGACTCTAAGTTGCACAACAAAATGAGAAAACGTACTTTATTGGTTACTATTATCAATCTGTTGCTCATTATTATCCAGCTACCATTTCAACTTTCAGACTCCATATATCTATCACATGATAACAGATTTACACAGCACATTTAGGAATATAGAGTAAAACACAGGTGAAGCGCAACACGGTGAACAATCTGACTAATAGAACAGAAAGAGAACTTATCATGCAGGCAATGCAAAGCTGTCTTCTGTCCATGAAGGAGGGTCCATCACAATACAAGGATCAGATTTCTCAAAATCACCAACCTAAAACAGAACACAACCATTTCAACTTAACAACTTCTAAGCTTATATAAAACAAATTTTCGAAACACAAGTGACATACCTTCTGATGGCAATGTGGGCAGTAATGGTACTTATGCCAGAGGCAGTTACATGAAGGCAATAGAAAGCAAATTCCACAACCACAAGGCACCAAACAACCCACAACAGCTGCCAAGCTCAGCTTTGATCTAAAACAAAATTTTCAAAACCAACCAAAGAACTCATCACAAATTTAAAAACAAACCACATGGGTATGATGCTATGATAACAAAAAACTCATGAAATCGGATATTACTTGACGTTGGTGAGGCCGGAGTCGCCGCAGTAGACGCAGCTGAAAGGAGCCGGAGTGTCTCGGAAGATGGTCTGTTTAATCGGAATTTCTTTTGGGTCGCCGTAAATTGCGTTCGGCGGGATCATTCCGGCCTGGTAAGGATTCTGGACAACGTAGTAAGGGACACCCATCACCGGCTCGTCGTGCCTCGCCGGCGGCGGCGGTGGCGGGTATTGCTGCATCTTGTGAACAAGGACTATTGGAGAGAACGTGAATTATAATGTGTCTGATTCAACAAGGACAATTGAGGTTTTGAATGGATATTGGAATTTTGTTGTGTGTATATAATTAATGACCCTTGAGGAGTAGACGATGACTTTTCACCTCTTCTAGAGATATTATCCACGAAGCTTTTGTCTATGGAACTTTGAGTTTTCTCTCTCTTTTGCGCGTTAATGACGTTTTTGTTGAATTGGGCTTTTAGTTGTCTTATTTTCCTGTTTTTGGCCCAGTATCAATCCTCTATGTTAGATAAGCTGGCCCATTTGTTGAAGTCGGAGAAGGCTATAGAAATGTTTCCAAGCTAAAGAAGGAATATAAGAAAGAATGTCACCTCCCTAATAACAGATTTCCGGAGAGGTCATATATTAACTCCTCTCTCATCCTCCGCTCATCGGACGTCGGATGTGTCTATGCTCTAGTAATATATAGTAAATGTTATTTTAGCATAAACACTGTTATCAGATTAAGCGTAAAGAATACATAAACTTATGCAGGAGGTGTTAGATTTTAATATGTTGCAAGTATGAAGCTACTTAACAAACACACAAACAACATATCTCTCAACACAACTTGTGATGTTTTTCACTATTGCAGTAGCAACAAAGAGCAAAAACAAGAGCAAAGAGGCAATATTAGCTCACTTTACAATTTGATCTCTACCTCTCTAAAGGCATAAACTTAACCTTATATACTTTTTTTCAAGGGCACTTTATATATATAGTTTAGGTTACAACAAAGTCAATTTAGACTTTAACAAAAACTGATAAGGAAAATAACTAAATTTAACATAAAACATGAGATAAAATCGATCACTACAGTAACCCATTATAACTGCAGTAACCCATTAACTGAGTTCATCAACAATAACTATATCAGAAAGCATTCCTTTCAAAGGGGGAGTTTTTTTATGCCGTGCAAGAAGCTTTATAGAGCTTCCCTTCCAAGAAACACGAATATTAACGAAATTATAAATTAAATAACAAAAACCCTGGCTTGTATTGTACTGACCAGAAGCAGCAGGATCGATATGTGGGCACGCTCGCTCACCTCAGCTCCACCACCACCACACCACTCCACCGCTAACTAATTAAGCACTAACTCGGGCATGTTTCCCTTCACTAATTCCCAGCTAATTCCTGTGCTGAGCAGAGAATGAATTGGAACTCTCGCTCAAACATACCTTAGCCACTTAGACCGCTGCAATCTATCTATCTATCTAATATCTCTCTGCACCATTTGTTTTTTAAACTCTGTCGCAGACATAAAATAAGGATTAGAGTATTGCTTAATTCTTGGTCTGCTTTATTATCTCACAGGGCAACAGCGTGCCCAGATAAAACGTGGTTGTTGCAGAGGACACTGTGAGGTACTGTTGAATTGACTGAGATGGAGAAAACATGACTGTTTCTGCTTCGAAGTTTTCTAAGTCGACGAGATACTTGCTTCCATGTTTGACCATATTTATACGTACGTGTAACATGCAGCGGGCATATGTACGACAATGGTCAAATAGTACGTGGTACCAGGGAGGCTTAATTTGAAACAGTACAAGACCGATGTGTCCATCCATCATCATACCCTAATAATTCAGGAGAATTTATTGCAAGTAAAAAATCTAGATTCATTTTTTAACTTTACCTTGATACATGTACTATTGCTTCTCTTAATCTTGAAAAGCTAGGGCTTACTTGTGAAATTTTGCTATATTTAGTTTCACCAAAGACTGATCGCTATGATTAATTTAGTGATTTGGTCGATTCTATCTTGGAACATGAACATGTGAGAACATCAAAATAGTGAAGTATCTATCGATCTCTCGTCTAGTAGAGATAATGGCCAATTGGTTAAGTTTGGTACAACCGTACAATAGTATTGATGGAGCATTGTGAACCATAGTTACCATACTCGTCAATTTTTATGTAACAACATTTTCAGTTTTATCATTTCTCATAGAGATTGCCCTAAATTGACATATACCGAGAGAGAGAGAGAGATTTTGAATTTGTTTTTGTTTTTGTTTAATATACACAACATATGATGATTAGGAAATGGAATGATCGAAGTTAATTGGAAGTTGGATTAGTTGGTTATGTGGAATGAGGGATCCGTGAGGGGAATAAAGTTCTGAGAATGCATAGGAAGACAAACACAGTGGAACATCCCGAGGACACAGTTCGCCTTCTTCTTGTTGCTAAGTGCAACAGAGGGAATATTATTGCAGACTAGACCACACAGAGCAACACAAATATTATTTCAAATTTTACATTTAGATTTCGATAAAAACTGAAAGAGTTGGTGTCAGGAGGAAGAAAGGAGTCAGAGCTGGTCTGATATGTAAAAAGTAGTACTTTAGGGAATAGATTCCCTTTCCGGGAAAAATCCGAGTACGAAGTCCGTCAACTCATTTCCCCAAAGCTCACCCCATCCATCACGGGAGACACGGCAAAATGGTAATCAAATAAGTCACACACTCTCCCGGTCGTCGACGACGACCAAACCAACGCGCGCATGCTGCTTCCTCTGAAACCCTTCAGTAACTTTAACGAGGTATTTTTTTTTAGAGAAACGTAAAATTCTATTGAATGAAAATTAAGTACAAATGGAATAATAAAAACTAACAAAAAATAAAAGTTCTACATTACACATTAGATCCTACAGTGGTATGCAAAAACTAGAATCAAAACGTCTTTATTCGTCGGATAAATCAGTTATGGGTCATGAATTACACAATGACATGTCAATAGTCATGCTATATTTGCTAGTCTGTCATTCACGAAAGTTTTATCTTCACAATTTACCTCATCGATCGCCAATTCCACATCATATGCCGCTAAAACTGCACCTTGGACGAGGTTGAGAAGCCTTGCGACGAATACACAATTTAAAATAAGCCTAATCCAATCTCTGAAAATCTTACCATTAACAGTCGAACCAACGAAGACAATTGGGTCCCACGCAGGAAAACAACATAAACTAATGAAATTAAGGAGTTGGGCCTGCTTCAAAACCCTTAAAGAAAAAATTATTTTTTCTTACGGCCCACACAAGATACATGACCCATATACCCCTCAACATTTCAGGCAACCCACACAGCCAAATAGGCCTAAGTAACTCGTAATCGCCAGGGGGTTGGGATTTGAGGTGCACCTACGACGTTGTGGTGGCTGACAGAAGTTCCCAACGTCGGTCTGTCGTCCCCATCGTTGTCCTCCTGAACCCACTGCTCGTAGTTGAGCTTGGAACCTCACCGGTAACACCACCCAGAGTCTAGCAACAAATCCAAGGAACTAGGCTGGCTTGGTTTGTCGACCGCTACTTTAACCACCAGGGAAACCGTTGGGATCCTAACAAAGCCGCCCACTCCTCAATTTGCCTTCGCCACCTCCGGGAATCCAGCCGTCGTTGCTCCACTCTTTTGGACATGGCGCTCGACGGAATCCCAGTCTCCTCCCAACCTCGTTCCACTTGTTGAAACCGCCCTGTAGTTGCTTCCATTGTAGGCGAGCCATCAACGCCTCACCAACATCTCTGTAACCCTTGTCGATTGGCCCAGTAACAGTCGCCGGAATTAGCCGGCACAAGTGCAACCAAACACCTAAGCCTTGTGGCACTAAGTTTTGGAGCAAGTCGTCTCCGCCAAAGGTGGAGCCTAAAAAGTCATTTTACCAATTTAAAAGTTCAATCCCATTACGTTTAATTTCATTACAATCGTGATTGCCTTTTAACGAGACTTCTAATAACGTATTAGATAGTATCATTTAACTATTAAATTATTAGGTTATCCTTTAAAAAAATTGCTCATATATGATAATTTCATGCACAATGTGACACTAATAATGTGAATATGTGATATTCAAGTCTCTTCTCAAAACCTATAACAGATATGAAAAATGATTATCATCATGATATACTAGCTAGATCTGATCAAATGATTATTCAACCATGTATTTTTTTTTTCATTCATTCATGTGCTTTTGTTTTTGAGTTTAGATGAGTATTAATGTGATAATTTTTATGAGGTCACGATATATATGATACTTGCATTTCGGTTTGTTGCGTAAACAACTTGAAATGACGTTGAAAGCAAGTTGTACGTCATAAATAGATTCAGGATTATTGTTGTTAAAATTAAACTTTTTTTCTTAGGAGTTCGACGGAGTTTCTTTTAGTTTCATAATCTATGTATAAAAAGAAAAAAATTAATCGAGAACTTTTTTAATAAAATAAAAAATAATTCAGTTTTCATTTTTTTATTATTAAATTGATCTACCTTTATTCGTTTTATAAAGATAAACTAGGAATTCAAAGAAAACGAAAAAAAAATTAGAGGTCAACAAATACAACAGGGCCATCACTTTTTTTAGAAGAACAAAATTAAACTTCATTCAATAACTAGAAAAGAGCATAAAAACTGTAGCTTCTTCCTCATTCACAAGTCAGACACTAGGAGAAGTACACATACCTTATTATAAAACATGCAGTCAATCATCGGTTTGGAAGATACCAACTTATCCCAAAAGTATCGATGATCTCTTAGAGTACCTGCAGCGGTGAGGGACGACAAGGATGTCCGGCGGCTGGGCCCACGTTTTGAGGATGTCCGGCAGTGGGAAGACGTGCAGCGGGAGGAAAAAATGGAGTAGACCGGACGTTAACCGGGAGGTCGTCTTCCCCGGTATCCTCTGTTGAGCACGAGGCCGAGGTCGTCCGCCTGGTGGGCCCCACGCACGTAGGTGACGCCAGGCTGACGTCCCTTTTTTTTAACCCACACGCGCCGGTTAAAAAGTATTAAAAAAAAAATGATGACGGACCAATCGGCTTGCGACACGTGTCACTCTCTGGGCTGCTAACACATTAACGGCTAAGTTGACCTGGGCCGTCCATTTCAAACAGATCTAAGCAATCCGACGGCTGAGAAAAATTGATCATTTGTAATATTTTAAATAAATTATTTACTTTGAAACTTTAAAAAATCATAATAAATAGCTCGGACTTCTGAAAAATTCAATAAAAATACGGACGAGTTCATATTAATGTCCTCTATAACTTTCGTGAAGAAAATGAGTTAAAAATCATAACTTAAAAAAATGTCAATTTTGAATCGCGACTAAATAAAAAATCATAATAAACACGTTGTTTATGACGAATGTATGCTCAACAAAAAACCTAAATCCAACATGACTCGAATTAAATTTAGCTCTGGAGGCGTTGCCCCGAGCCCCCACTAGGGCGCGTCGCCCCTGGACCCCGACTCGCTGACCGGTCAGCGAGACCCCCGTATGCTACCGGCATACAAAATTGATTCAAAGCATATTAACGCGCGTCTAAATAGAACTTCCTATTACTTATAAATTGGTTGAAAATATTACCCGAAAATAAAAAATTAAAATTTTAAATAATAATGAATAGTAATAGGAAGTCCTATTTTTGGCACCACTGCACGAAAAACAGGAATATGACTTCCTATTGAAGATGAATTCCTCAAATGGGTGAGGAATTCCTCAAAATAGGACTTCCTCTCCATTTCATAGGTGCGGATGCTCTTACAGCCAACTTCGAGAAGTGACAATCCCTAACAGGGCTATCGCTCCTCCTAACCAAAGTATAACTACCACATCGATCAACAGTAAATTTGTTATTTTAAAATATGATTGATCTTAACTAAAACTCGTAGGGATTCCAATATACAATTAAAATCGATTTGACTTTAGTTAGATTAATTTTTTTTGGAAGTATTGATTTTAAATTCATAAGACTTCACGAACTGCAATGACTGCATCATATACGACGAGCCGACGAAATATCTTTTTGTTTTTGTTTCTGTTTGATAAGCCGACCAAATATCTTTATTACAGCTATCTACATGATACATCATTTGAATATAGACTTAAACATAGTGCTCAACTTGAATATAAAACTCCATTTGCCCTAATATACGGCCTCTCCCTAACAACATGGTAAAAAATATGAATTTATAATTCTATATTCGTTCATTAACAAAGTTGAATGATTTGTGTTTACAGTTTTCTTTTGTTTTGTTTTTTTTAAAGAAACGTGTGTGCATAGTTAGACGGGTGCAACTTTAATGTGTGGAACAATGATAAAGATGTGTATATTTGCTTGCTTAATTACTACCTCGTTCTTTATCTAGCTCTGAACATTATTATTTTGTTCATGTCAAAAGCTTCCTATAGGTAGAGTAGACAACTTATAATTTATAATTCATTGTTCTAAAAAATTAAGTATAGATGGCCGTCTACGCAGCGTTTAAGTGGTAGAAGGTGAACAATTATAGAGATCTTAAAGCGTCTAGAGGCTGTCCAAACCGCTCAGAGGTTGTCTAGAACCCGCCTTAGCGCTCAAAAGGTCCTTCATAGTATAAAATCAACTTACGTTAATTAAAATTCACTCTAACACTTCCGTTATCTTATTTGCCAGTTCAGGAATTCCTATATTTTTATCCCATATTCTTACACTGAAAACATTATTTTATAGGTAACAAAACTATTAATACTGTAATTAACTATAACTCTCTACATTGCAAATGCAATCAATAACTAAATTAATAAATAAATATTTTTCAGTCAATCAAAACTAAACATTATTCAAAAGATTTAAAACAAATTTACATAAATGATTAATTAAAATAGATTTCAGCTCTATTTTTAAATAAAATAAACAAATTTTAAGTGTCATATTGGTTAAGCAAATTCGGTGTCAGTGTGTTCCACAACACTTTCAAAATTAACCCAGAAGCTGCTACAATTGCTTAACAAAATTCCGGCATTCAGTTTCGGTAATCGCGATTTTACCGGGTCTTTACTTTCTCTTTTTTTTTTCTTTTTTAAATTAAACGTTTTAATCCCCCAAGGTTAATATTCTTCGGCCAAATCCTAATCTGCTTTTTCAGCAATTAGGGAACACCGTTTACTTTATACTCTTCTCTCTTCACGCGCCTCCACCGTGTCTGTGGGACTAACTGAAGGGTTTCGCAAAACTGTAATCCACGCTGGTCTGTTAGCTGGTCCCACCCTATTTATTTCCCTCAAAACCTCCACCGCACGCGCCACCCCGTAGCGCGTGTTAGATTCCACCACAAAAAGTAAGCCTCTCTTCTAAACTCTCTCAATAGCTAGAGCTGCGAAATTTGGAAAATGAAATGACCCATCTCTCTCTCTCTCCCCTCCTTATTATATTTTCACTTCCAAATTCCGACCTCTAATCTCTCTCTCTCTCTCAGCTTCTCAGTTTCTCAATCTGTCTCTCTGCCTTGTGCTTCTGGAAGCCTAAGCTAAGCCAGCTCCCTTGTCGTTTGTTATTTTTTTGCTATCGAGTTTAGTTAGCTTCAATGACAGCTCCGAACATGGCGACGATCGCTGCTTCCTTGGAGCGGTCTCTGCAAAACTGCTCCATAAACCACCGCCAGACCACCGTTACCGGCGGCAGTAGCGGCATGGGGAGGTCGTCTTCGGCCTCGTCAACCTCGGACGATGCGCAGCCAAATCAGTTCAGGCCCAACATCAACAACAACAACAGTGAAGACACGGCTCTGGAACTCAACTCGCATGTCTCTCTTCCCTACCATTGGGAGCAATGCCTCGATTTAAAGGTGAGTTTTTTTTTTCTCTTCAGCTTAATTCAGAAAACCAAAAAAAAAAACCATTTATAGTTTTTGGTTTGGTTATTTTTCCTCTTTGAAGAGTTTAAGGTTCAATAAATGCAAATGGGTGATCGATCTTGTTCATTTAATTTGTTCAATAATGAATTTGGGTTTGTTGTATTAAATGCTCTGTGCTTCTTCTTCTCCTACCTTGTGAAGATTTAGGTTACCAGTCTCTTACCAGACCAAAATTCTCAGAAAGGGAAAGAGCTTTTGTTTTTTGGGTCCTCCTTTAAAGTCTTAACCTTTACTCCTTCATTTCTTACTTTTAAGACTTTAGGGGAAAAGCCAAAGAGAAAAGCTTGACCATCTAGTTGGTACATTTCTTAAACTACAAAATAGAGAAGCTTGTTACTTTTCTGAGTTTGATCATGTACATTTCGTTTGAGGAATAAAGGTAGTCTTTTTTGGGTCTGTTATGTTGAAAAAAGTGAGAGAAGGAAGCAAAAAGATCTGGGTTCTTGTAGCTTTTTGGGTTAGACATTGTTCATATTCCAACTCAATTTAAATTTGTGGGCAGACGGGTGAGATATACTACATAAATTGGAGGAACGGAATGAAAGCGAAAGAAGATCCTCGAACGACAGCAGAGTACAGCGGAGATTGTTACTACTCGGATGATGAGGATGATGATGATAGCTCGTATGAAAGCGAAGAGTCTTCAACAGAGTCGTCTCCATCGTCTTCCAGAGATAGAGAGCCCTATAATCCGAAGCAGCAGCAGCAGCACAAGGAATCTGATCAGAATAATAAGCAGGACCATGTTCTTGTTGTTGCCGGCTGCAAATCCTGTCTCATGTATTACATGGTCCCCAAGCAGCACGAGGATTGCCCCAAGTGCAGTGGCCAGCTCCTTCACTTTGATCGTTCCGAAAACGAGAACAACTCCCCATGAAATCACCACAACTATTTCATTTTTTTTTAGTTTCTAGTTTACTTGATCCAATCTTTCGTTAGACGTCCGAAATGTGATCAAGAGACAAAAACATGGATTGAAAAATTGTTAGTGTGGTGGGTGGTTGTTGTTAACTGTTAAGTGTTTGTTTTCTTGTGCCTAGCTTGTTTTGGGGAAAAAGCCATGGGAGAGGCAAGAGATGAGTCCTACACTGAGCCAGCATGAAGAACTTAGAAGATGAACAAATGTCAATGGTGGATTAATTGGTACGAGTAGAAGAGAAGTATTTGGTAATGATTGCGACGTGTAGGTTTCTTCTCTTTTGTTCCATGATGTTTCTTCCCTATATTATGTTTAACATTAATTTTTCTTTTTATTTATTGAACTACATTATATAATTCCTTGGCAAATTTTATGCATGCTCGGCAAACTAGCTAGCTCCCAATAATTCCGCTTAAGATTTGCAGTGAGTGAGTCTCTCTGTGCATCGATCATTTCCGAGAGGACAAGCACTATCTCATCGATGTCATTGCATATGGTAGTTTGTTTTTCTTGTCACATCAAGAGTTTCATATGTTAAAGTTATCCACATGGATCCTCAATAGCATGATGCATGTTATGCAATCAATATGACATTATGACCAATCTGAGAAGCTGTCAACAAGCTTTTCAAGTAATGGCAACTTTGAATAAACACCGGAAACTACTCATCACCATATTTCTCAACATGCATTTGTCCCCATCCTCGCTCCATATTGTTTTGTTGTTTTATATGCAACAAAAATGAACTGTGTCGATGGACAGGAAGTTGATGATCTAATTATAGCTATAGTAGTTCCAGCGGAGAATTGATCGAAGAATGTTGATTTGCATTGTGCGGCTGGATTTGTTTCTACATAAGCAATTGAAGCGAGGAGAGCATTATCCTCGTTCGTTGAATTCTTTCTGCCTAGATGTTCTAAGACTTGAGTTCGTGTGTCTCGTTGTAGAACCATGAAAATCAATATCTTATACATCCTATCCCAAACAAAGTAGATCAATCTTTTTTATGTTGAGAACACATGTTTGTTGTGACTTCGTAAACCGCCGGAACTTTCACACCTTGTTTTGTGAATCCTCTTTTGATCGTTGTCGTACGACAATAGTAAACTGCCAAATTTGGTATGTGTGTAGAGGTGCACATGATCTAGTCAGGGACCCTTCTATTTATACTAATCGCTCAAGCTTATCTCTTACTGAAAATAGTAAGGAATCTAAATCCTTGAATAATTTTGAATATCGAATTCGCTAGATTATGTCTTCCTTGTTATACAAGAGATACAGTGAGACAATTTGATTTCTTTCCCAAACTGTGTGATCGTTAAGCGAGCAGCACGAACTGATTTATGGGCCTTATTCATAATTAAATAAATAAGATTTATCTTCTGGTACAAACAATGAGATCGTGTATAACTTCCTCTAAGTTGAATTCTCAATCAACGCACTACGACATAGTCTTATGTGTTATGCAAAAACACGAGTACATGTTTCGTTTTCTAGAATATGGTGATGCGTTACTATATATTGTGAGGCTAATTAATCGAGAAATGCCTAGATAGGTCGCCATTGTCGATCATGGCTCTCGTTCCTGGTTCATGTATGAGCATGAGAGAACAGAATAAGTGCGTAACTTTAGCTATAAAGAATCCAAGGTCGAAGTTTGAAAATTCTCTCTAACTTCGATCTCTTTCCACAATATACTCCTCCTCATTTGGTCGATAATATTAGAAAAAAGGAAAATTGTAGGCGAGAACAATATTCCAAATTCCTTAATTGCACGCGTAGTATGGGGTTGACTTGGTTCAGTGGAAGTTGCTTGAGCCATGGCATATAGCTCGCTCAACCTTGAAGCTATGCGGGGATACTAATTAAGTTGGTCAAAATTCGTTTTTTTTGTTCTTTTCAAAACCAAATAATTGCGAGTGCCGCTAAGAACGTCCCCGGCCAATACCTAAATTCCAATAGAGTTTTGTTTGTTTAATTTGGTCAACTACTCCTTATAATATGTGACATATACATATTATTTAGTTAGTGTGACATCAATGAAGATACATGCATGATCTCCGCTTGGAAAGAGTTTGCAACTCATTTATGATTTCACATCGGACAGCTTCGCTTTCGATTCATGATCGAAGGTGCCAAAATATAAAGATGAAGAGTTTATACTGTATAGAAGTTCTCCTGCAAACCAAGTTTATGGTAAAATAAGACAACGTTTTGAAAAGTGTCAAGATGGAACCACAAGGCATGGCGCGCGGTAACTGTAATCTTTACCTCCAAACTCACCAGGTACTTGGGCACACGAGAAAATTGTATGAGATAATAATCAAGGCCTAGGATACGAAAAAAAAACAAGTAGATCGAGGATTCGGAGATTGTCATGCAAAAGATAAAAGTTCTCGGTGAGGTAGCTCGCATCAGAGAATATCTTGCTTTATTCAGCCTTATAAGACGAGACCTAGCAACCTACGAGGGGATTGGTACTGGAATCCAACTCATACATGTCATGTTGACGGTTGACAAAATTTATCACGGGTTGAGATTTTATTTTTTTGATACATTATACACAGAAACTACTAAATCAACATGTATATTGTATCAAAATATATAAAAATAAAAATCGAACATATAGATCGAGCACTCATGCAGTTGAGGCAGCATAAACTTTTACTTTGATTCCCAGAACTACGTAAGTACTTCAATAGTTTGTCCCATGATTTGAGGCAAGCCAGCATATATAGACGGGGTCTTCCAAATGCATGCAGATCTCTTTGTTTTTTTACCTCTTGGAAGGATTTGGCAATATATTCACCTGGGAAAACCCAAAGCTAGGTCCATTATTAGTGAGATAAGAGAGAACTTGGTTATCCAACTTAGGTTGATGGATTACTGTGTATGACTAATGAGAATAGAGGAGCCTTTGATCGTGTTGTTGCAGCTGATTGCTAGATAGCAGTAGCAGAAATGCCAAATGAATAGTGTGTCGACACTGTGATACACATACATGTATGAGTTGGATTCCCCTCTCGCTCTCTCTCTCTCTCGTCGGTAGTTAAATTTAGGACAAAGGAAGTCACAGTCGTTAACTGTACGTAATGGAATGCATGGAGTAGAGGAAGGATTCGAAGAGATAAGGACATTCTCAGTGAGCCTCAACCCTAGCCAAGTTAGCTGTCTGCAGGGCCGGGCTCTCTCTATTATGAACGATTCGATTCAGACGAATCTCTGCAAATGGAATCTCTGTCAACCTATTTGTCACTTCCTCTGCTAGCTATTCCCCACCACTACTTCTTCATTGTTTGAGGTTCGTCTTCTCCTTCCAGCTCTTGCAGGTTTTAATTACCTCCATTATTACACTCTCCACTGTTCAGATCGAATTCCAAACTGTTACCCCCACTTAAGTTGGATATGTCCCTTTCTTTCTTAGCTAGGGAAAGATGTCATTTCTTTCTTTACAAATTTGTTCTAATCGATCGGCTCGACTCTTCACAGATGATTTGTCTCTATCGATCCTTTGATACTCGGTATTTTCTTAGTTTTCAAAGACATGTCTTCATTCTTTGTCACCGTGAAACCCCATGCTTGACAAAATCTCTACCAAAATAAACATTTCCCGGCCAGTCAATGATTTTGAGTATCTTTGTATAAAAAAAATGATTTTGAGTATGTTGCAGCAATATACATAACAGTTTATAGTTTCATATTTGCAATAGAACTAGCTAGAAATAAATAAAAGTTGCATGGAACTGAATGTACATCCCATATATTGTAGTGTTTGACCTCCAAAGTAGAGATTTAAAGTCCGGATGCAGTTGCAATTTCCACCAGAGTTATTGTCTCATAATTTGAGGCATATATGATGGTGATGGATTTTTTTAAACAACTACTTTGTTGTCTTCCTTTTGGATTCGGATATATACGTACATATATGTAGGCAAGGCAAGTTTAAAAGCTTTCCAATGCAAGTTTTCATTTGTCAATTTTCTTCTGCCTTCCATTGCATCGCTTACCTAGGAAAAAGAAGAAGAATCATGCATGCATGCATATTGCCTTGCATCATTCAATAAGTAGCATCAAGCCAGCTAGCTAGATATATTTCGAGTAGGGCCGGGCAAATTCTGCAAATTTCGGTCCCGTCCCGATCCCGGCGGGATTTGAAACTAAAAATGTTCATCCCGTCCCGTCCTGTCCCATCAGAAAAACAACAGAACGGGACGCGGGACTGAAATTTGCCGTCCCGTTAGGCTCGTCCCGTCCCATATATAAATTAAAATTGATCTTGACCGTTGATTTTAATTTTGTATTGCTATGTTTTTAATCTTGTATTGCTATTTTTTTAAAATTTTCTTCTTTTCTTGTTAAACTTATGATATGTGAACTTGTGTAATAGATTATGGATGTTATTCTTGTTATGTTTGATATTATTAGGTTATGGATTGTGACTTATGAATGTAAGCAAGTTGTGTAATTGTAATTAGATCATAGATGCATGTTGTGATTTATGAATGTAAGCAAGTTTTTCTTCTTTTTTGTTTCCAATTTTGTGGTGGGATTGGGCCCGTCCCGTCCCGTCCCATCCGGGATTGGGCCCGGCGGGATTTACTCTCAAAATGTAAGACCCGTCCCGATCCCGTCCCGCGTGTAACAACCGGGACTGGACGTGGGATGACCTCAATCCCGTCCCATGCCCAGCCCTAATTTCAAGTATAGAAAGTGTTGGAGCAACTTGTTTCACTAGTCTACACTACGTACGTTAATTGTATGCATGTTTAACAATTTAATTTCCTGCATGGATTCGTAAACACAAAAACAAATCATCATCAGGTATCCCAAGTTCTCAACTTAAGCAGGCAAGTATGGATCGATAGGGAAGATGAGGACCATAGCTCGATCAGTCAACAACATTGTTAAACTTACTTAACTCTATTCGATCGTTTTCTCTGATACAGACGAAAGACGTTTCTGTGCAAATGGAATCTCTGTCAATGAGTTTGTCCCTTTCTCTAACCCCACTACTCGTTTCCTTCTTCCGTTTTGCATCTTTTACCACTTCTACTCCTAACTTCTAAGTTCCAACCATTATTGCTCTCATTCCTCGTGTATGGTCACATTTTTCAAATCACAAGAGCTCTTCTACCGTGCTACAATATTTCACAAATTACATGTGATTGGTGAGAATAATACAATAAAAATAATAAAATTGACCCCTTATACTTTTGTACCTGAGATGCTGAACCAATCCATGCACCTCATGGGCCTAAGTTTGGACCAATATATAAACATTTCATCCGAGGCCCGGCTCTGCTCTCTTGGTTCTGTCTCGGTGTTAGTTACTTAATTATGACTTATGACTTAGGACCCTTAACCTGATTGAATGGAAGATATAATTCTGACCATGAGGTAGCTAGCCTCGTGTTTCTCCGATAAGGTATATGTTTTGGTAAAGGATCGAAATTTCTCGTATCCTTCTTGTTGCTGAAATGAGGTAAATGCACTGGTGGAGTGTTAGGTAAGAGCTAGGTATATTAGGTTTGAATTAGCTCTGCACAGATTAGGTACTAGCTAGTGGAGTGAGACTAATTATAACTAGAGTCTGTTCTTGATAGAGCATTATTAAGTCTGGGAATTGATTTCTTGTTGACGGTTAGTTGCTCCAACTGTAAGAAGAGTAGAAATGCAAGTGAGATATAGGAAACGTTTTCAAACTTCCACATTTCTCTAGATTCCACTGGACTTCATGAAGCACTGTATGACATTTTAAAGACCGACTTGGAGCGCTCCTATCTAAGGTTTTGATCAAAACAAAACTCGCAATGGGGTACGAACCTGTTCCTGGAGAACCTCCGCCGCCACATCCACCAGGCAAGTCACCAAGCAATATTGATCTCTTTGTTTGTGTATATAGCTCGTTCTGCTATACATACACTCTAAAAATTTCGGTTCTTTGTATTAATTGTGACACAAAAATCAGGATTTGGACGTCCGCCACCACTCGACTTTGGAATGCCGCCGCCACCAGGAAACCATCGTCCTCCACCTCCGGGGTCGCCTCCACCAGATTTTCCCCACCCACTACCTCCAGGACCTCCTCCACCACAGCACCCTCATCCTCCTCCTCCTCCTGCTCATGGGCCGCCACCGCCACCATCAACCCTGCCCCCACCGCACCACCCCCCTCCAAGGGAGGAAGATGACTTCCTTGCATGTATCAGAGGCTGGTATGTCATGATATCCCAATTCCCAACTTACTCTTGTAGCAACTAACCATCAGCTAAGCTCATTGTTGAAGTTTGATAATCTAACTAACGAGTCGACTATAGAGTCGGGTAAATATATGAACAGGCTGAAACAAATTCAAGTGAACATGCATTGACTTGGGTTCTATGGGACAATTAAGTTTTGGCTTCTCCTTCGCTAATACTGAATTTCTGATCCCCTGCCTCTGACTCTCTCGTTTGCATTTTGCAGTTTGGCTGCTTTTTGTTGCTGCTTCTTGCTAGACACATGTTGCTTACTGATGCAGCGTATATTTAGCTTTCCTATTCTTAGTATCAAACCATTATAGTTATGTTTCCTTGTAAGGTTGTGTTTTCCTTTTCCTATTAGGAGATTATCATTCTAGCATTATAAATAGATAGCTTCAGGTTTGTAAGAGCAGCTTGAATTAATATAACCTTTGGTTTTCAGAGAAGAGTATTCTCGTCCCCTGTTTTCTTATCTTGGTATTCAATTACACGAATCAACAAGATCAAGAACAGTTCGCTACCGGTATTCACGTAATCAACGGTTGTATGAACATCTTTTCCATTACACCTTCCCTGATATAGCTTCCGCCTCCGTCAGTTTGGTATCAGATTCAGCACCTTCCTGGACAGTTTGCTCGTGTCCACACCATCATGCCGGCTCGCAAGCACAAGGACGTCGTCACCCCTCCTGATGATTGGACCGCACTTCGCCACACCCTTTTGACCATGCAAGAGTCCCTCCAAACCACCATCCAACAATCGATGCACGAGGTCATCAACGCCCTTCGTCAAGCCTCACACCAGCCACATCCACTCTTAGTTCCCGACAATGACACTGAAGATAACCCGTTTGCCGAGGAACAGCGGCCACCAATCCGCCTCCGTCGCGACGATCGACTTGCTCATCCTCCCCGTGGCTTGGATGACCGCAGGTGGGAATCAGGATTCAAGGTTGATATTCCTGCGTTTCACGGCGGGCTAAGCGGCGATGAATTACTGGATTGGCTTGTCGCTGTGGAGGAAGTTTTGGAATTCAAACAGGTTCCTGAAGACCGTTGTGTCCCTTTGGTCGCCACTAAATTTCGAGGCCAAGCCGCGGCCTGGTGGCTACAACTTAAAACCGGCCGTGCGCGTTCCGGTAAATCCAAAATCATTACTTGGATGAAACTAAAAAAACACTTACGGAAGAATTTCCTTCCCTACAACTATGATCGCACTATGTATACCCGCCTGCAAAACCTCAAACAAGGTACACGCAGTGTGGATGACTATGCGGATGACTTCTATCACCTCCTTACTCGCACAGAACTCAATGATAGTCAAACCCAACTTGTGTCCCGTTTCATTGGAGGATTAAAACCGCTTCTTCAGAACGCGTTGGCACAATTTGACCCTTCGACCATCTCTGAAGCTCACCGTCGCGCAGTGGCATTCGAATATCAGTTTGACCATTCGACCTCTAATGGTTGGAATTCCTCTCACTCCTACCCACGCCCGACACCGGCATCAACACGGGACGCCACTCTGGATTCCGCCCGAACGCAGACACGTGATACTTCCGACACATCGCGTGCCACTTCACAGAATCGAACGCCTCCTTCTGGTCCCGACCCTGTATTGCGGCGTTCCGACAGACCTCCTGCACTCCGTTGTTTTGCTTGTGGCGAATCAGGTCATCGCCAAACCGCTTGTCCTCGCCAACCACGGCGCGGTTTACTCACCCATCATGCACTCGATGACACCTCTGAGTCCCCGCATGGCGACACAGCTGCCCCTGCTGACTTCTTCGACGATCACGTTTGTGGTGATTCCGGTCCCCTTCTTGTGGTTCGATGGCTCTGTTTAGCACCTCCGTCCAAGGAAACCGATTGTCAACGTACTGAGATTTTTCGGTCTACCTGCACAATTAATAACAAAGTTTGCAGTTTTATTATTGATTCTGGGAGCTGTCAAAACGTGGTTTCTGAGGAAGCAGCCCACAAATTATGCCTCATCCGTGAAGCACATCCCACTCCGTACAAATTCACTTGGCTCCATGAAGGGACAGAGATTCGCGTGTCTCAACGGGCAAGGGTTCCTTTTTCCATCGGTGCTCACTACAGGGACACTATCTCTTGTGACATCGTTCCTATGGATGTCAGTCACATTCTTCTTGGAAGGCCTTGGCTGTTTGATCGGGATGTCACTAGCAGCGGTCGCAGTAACACTTACTCCTTCTTCTTCCGGGATCGCCGTATTACTCTACTGCCTAATTCTCCCCTCACACCACAGCCGGCACCACAGCGACCTATGACCCATACAGACCCCACCCCCTCCTCCAAGACTGTCTTACTTTGTTCCCGATCCGAATTTATCACCGAATTGCACCACACGGGTTTTGCAGTGGCTTTAGTCCCGTCCTCTCCTCTACCGACTTCGCGGATCCCGGTACCGCCAGCCTTTACGGACCTCCTCGACGATTTCCAAGATGTCTTTCCTTCTGAACTCCCTGCTGTTCTTCCTCCTTTACGCGACATTCAACATCATATCGACCTCGTGCCGGGGGCATCACTACCTAATCGTCCTCACTATCGCATGAGTCCATCGGAGCATGAAGAACTTCGCCGCCAAGTTGAGGAGCTTCTCCGTCGCGGCTACATTCGCGAGAGTCTCAGCCCGTGTGCCGTGCCTGCATTGCTTATTCCAAAAAAAGATGGATCGTGGCGCATGTGTGTCGATAGTCGCGCCATCAATAAAATCACCATCCGTTATCGCTTTCCGATTCCTCGTTTGGATGATTTACTCGATCAAATTGGGAAAGCCACCGTGTTTTCTAAACTCGACTTAAAAAGTGGGTATCATCAAATCCGTATTCGCGAAGGCGATGAGTGGAAAACAGCTTTTAAGACCCGTGAAGGCCTCTTCGAATGGATGGTTATGCCTTTCGGCTTATCCAATGCACCGAGTACTTTTATGCGCGTTATGAACCAAGCTCTTCGGCCATTTATTGGCAAATTCGTGGTCGTGTACTTTGATGACATATTAGTTTTCAGCTCCTCCGAGGAAGACCATTTACGTCATCTACATGAGGTTCTTTCTGTTTTACGCCACGAGAAACTGTTTATGGCACGACAGAAGTGTGAGTTTGGCACTGATCATGTGTCATTTCTGGGTTATATCATTTCCAAGGATGGTTTATCTGTGGATGACAGTAAAGTCGACGCCATCAAAAGCTGGCCCGAACCCAAAACAATAACCGACATCCGCAGTTTTCATGGATTGGCATCTTTTTACAGGAGATTTGTCCCTCATTTCAGCGCCATCATGGCTCCTATTACTGATTGTATGAGGAACAGCCAGTTCACTTGGACCCCGTCTGCGTCTGCTGCCTTTGACCTCATCAAGTTGAAACTCACCACGGCTCCAGTTTTGGTCCTTCCTGATTTCTCTCTCATGTTCGAACTACACTGCGACGCGTCAAAGCATGGGATCGGGGCTGTTCTCAGTCAATCCAGTCGACCAGTTTCCTACTTTAGCGAGAAAATCGCAGGAGCACGGTGCCGCTATAGCACGTACGATATTGAATTTTATGCGCTTGTTCAAGCAATCAAACATTGGCGACACTATCTTGTCCACCGTGAGTTCGTCTTGTTTACAGACCACGATGCTCTTAAGCACTTGGATAGTCAATCGACTGTGTCTTCCCGACACGCTACTTGGATCGCCTTCCTACAACAATTTACGTTTACGATTCAACACAAATCAGGGAAACTGAATAAAGTGGCAGATGCCTTGAGTCGTAGACACTGCTTGCTTACAACGTTAACTACGACAGTTAGCGGCTTTGCCTCTTTCGGGGATTTATATAGCACAGACCCATACTTTTCTCGCATCTTTGCCGATACAACACAGGGCGTTCCAAGTGATTTTACGATACATGATGGCTTCTTATTCAAGGGAGTTCAACTCTGTATTCCTGCCTGCAGCTTACGGCTCCAACTTATACAAGAACTACACAATGAAGGACACGTCGGAAGAGACCGTACGTTACAACTCCTCACCGCCTCTTATTTTTGGCCTACACTACGCCGTGACGTTGCCAGATTTGTGGAGCGTTGTCGTACGTGCCAGCAAGCCAAGGGTCAAGCTTCAAACGCTGGCCTCTACTTACCACTCCCGATTCCAACTCAACCATGGACTGATATCAGCATGGACTTCGTTCTAGGACTTCCACGCACTCAAAAAGGGAATGATTCCATCTTCGTTGTCGTGGACCGTTTCTCTAAAATGGCACATTTTCTGGCTTGTAAACGAACGACGGATGCCGTAGCCGTGGCTCAGCTGTTCTTTCGGGAAATTTACCGTTTGCATGGTCTGCCCACATCCATTGTTTCCGATCGCGACACCCGTTTCCTCAGTCATTTTTGGCGTTCGGTTTGGAAGATGTTACACACAAGCCTCGACATGAGCACATCATACCATCCTCAAACAGATGGACAAACTGAGGTCACCAACCGTTCTCTCGGCAATTTGCTTCGAAGTCTTGTGGGTGATAACATCAAATCTTGGGATTCAAAACTCTGTCAGGCTGAGTTCGCCCATAATCATGCAATGAACCGCAGTTTGGGCTTTAGTCCTTTCCAGGTTGTATATGGTACTGTTCCACGGTGCCCTCTTGACATCTCCACGCTGCCTGATCGTACTCGTATGCACGGTCGCGCCATCGATTTTGTGGATAACTTACAAACTGTACATCAGCAGGCACACCGCCATCTCGAAGCATCCTCTGTCCGTTACAAAGCAAATGCAGATAAGCATCGTCGAGTGGTTGAGTTTCAACCTGGCGATCTCGTTTGGGTCCTGTTAACTAAAGATCGTATGCCACCCCATGAGTATAATAAACTGAAATCCCGTAAAATTGGTCCTGTTGAAGTTCTCGAACGCATCAATGCTAACGCCTATCGCCTACGATTACCGGCTCATCTCCACACAGCTGATGTCTTTAACGTGAAGCATCTTTTTCCATTCGTAGGTGATAATCCGATTCCAGATTCGAGGTCGAATCTTTCTCTACCCGGAGAGACCTGATGCAGCGTATATTTAGCTTTCCTATTCTTAGTATCAAACCATTATAGTTATGTTTCCTTGTAAGGTTGTGTTTTCCTTTTCCTATTAGGAGATTATCATTCTAGCATTATAAATAGATAGCTTCAGGTTTGTAAGAGCAGCTTGAATTAATATAACCTTTGGTTTTCAGAGAAGAGTATTCTCGTCCCCTGTTTTCTTATCTTGGTATTCAATTACACGAATCAACAAGATCAAGAACAGTTCGCTACCGGTATTCACGTAATCAACGGTTGTATGAACATCTTTTCCATTACACCTTCCCTGATATAGCTTCCGCCTCCGTCACTTACATTAGATAAATGCGTCCTACCGATGCATGAATAGTAGTGTGTAAACTGTTCTGGAATATGTATCCAAGGCTAGTAGTGCATAACCTAGATGAAGAATTAGATAAATAAGAGGAAGGTTCTCTGAATTTGTACGAACCTAAGAAGCATAGAAACGGCAAGGAGGAGGAGTATCGCGTATCGGATACCGATACCGGTACGATACGCGCCGGATACGGTCGGATACGGTATCGAATTTTGGATACGTATTGGACACGTACGTATCCGCCTTACCTCGGTCGCCTCGCCGTTCATCGTTGCTCCTCCGCCTCGACTCGATCCAGCTCGTACGGTACCTCCTCCATTCTCTGAGAGCGACGCCCTCCTCCGCCAACATCTCCGACGGAGGCGGCAAAATCGGATCGTCCGATCCTCCAGCGAAGTTAGACTCGGTGTAGATCGACGGCGAAGACTGAGGCTGTGACATGGCGAAGACGTTGTCCACGGACTTGGAGCGGTAGCCGAGGTAGCCGTCGTTGTCGAACGGACGGGTCGACCCGGTGATGTCATCTTCCAGTTGAGAGAAGTCGAAGAACGATTTGGGTTTGGTTATGGTTATGGTTTTGACTAATAGTTATACACAGCTGGGTTGGGTTGGGTTATGCTGTAATGGGTTGGGTTAATTCACATAATTGGGTCAAATTGGGTTAATTGACTTAATTCACATAATTGGGTTGGGTTATGCTGTAAGGGTTGGGTTAATTTACATAATTTGGGCTTAAACCGGTGGCAATTTGTAAACCGATTAACTCTCAACAAAATATCAAAAATTCAATAAGTCTTAGTTTTGTACATTGACATAAACTTTAATTACATGCTTATTATTATTATTACTTTAACTATATTTGAATTTGTAATGGATAATTTGATTTTCGTATCTTACTCGTATCGTATCCTTGAATTTTTTGATTTTGTCGTTTCGGCGTATCGTATCGTTTCGTATCCCCGTTTCCGTATCCGTTTCAGTGCAACCTACTACGAACATTATTATATGAATCTAACCTTCTATACTGGAAAGTTTTCATTTCATTCTTCCAGTTATATACTATAATCTCAGTAGAGTACGTAGGCATACAAACACACTATATATTGGACTTGTGGGTTTAGTCTCACATCAAATAAGTTAGAAAGACACTTGCGTTTATTAAAGATTACACATGTAAAAAATGTAATTGGGCTGAAAACTAGAAGATGAACTTTCACGTAAATTTGTGGATTTGAGTCTTGAGTTATTAAGGAAAAGTCCAAATGTATAAATCAACAAAGATAGGCCTTGCTCTTGTGCTCTGTATGAATTAATATCTTAATTTTGAATTATTATTTCAGATAAATATAAAAAAAAAAATATGAAAAGTTATTATAAGGATGACCCAAGGTCGTCATTCGAACATCCAATTCCTCAACTTCGTCTTCTTCTTACATATTGCAATTCTAAAAAATATATAATGGTCAGGGTTCAAGTTCATGTGTAAAAACTTGAATCAAATAGTTGTATCTTTTAAATAGACGTTTAGATTACAAACACAAGTAGAGAGAGGAGGGGGACGAATTTATATCTTATGATACTGCGTTGCAGGTCTCTATTTGATCAAGTAAATGAATTCTTATTTCGTTTTTATTCTTTATTATTAGCTTTTTATAATTTCGATTATATTATTGTTATATATATTCACTGTTTGTATTCATAATAATACTGATCGATTCTTACACTATAAACATAAAATCTTCAAAATTTAACACTGCAAAAGTACAAATACATAAGAGTATCATGGTATGTACATATGGAAAACAGGGGCACAGAGGACATCGGAATTACAATATCAAATAAACCATGCAAATCAAGCCTATAAATATAACTTCTACACAACAACAGGTTGCACGTGCTGCATGTCATTGCTCCCAGCTGTTCTGAAATTAGACACACTTTCTAACACATGATGCGAAGCCTTCTCGAAGTTGACAAATCCCATAAACCAGAACTCATGTTCGTCGGTAGTGACAATCTGGAGGTACTTCTCCGGCGGCGTCTCTGTCATCACCATAGGGTTCACTCTGCCTGCATTCGTCAAGGGTATCATCACCTGTGTCACAAAGTCAAAAACAAACATTAATTCCAAACTAGACAAAAGCGCATCCGATGGATGTGATACTTTTTTTTCTTACAATTTTGATAGTAATTTTCTTTCTATAAAAAAGAAATTCAATTTTTTTTCTATAGTTAACCGATTTACTTTTTTATTCATAATATATTGAATTCTCTTTCTTTTTTAACTGATTGAATCGATATAAGAGTAAAATATGATATTAGAATGTTTCACATTTAACTTAACTGTCTCCAATAATTATAAAAGCTTCGTCTCGTATAATATAGAGATACTCAAAAACCAATTTTCAAAATTAGGAAATTACTAATTACCTTGTAGTAACTCCAAGTCGATTGACCAGATGGAGCAGTAAAAGTGAGAGGGCGGTCACTGCAGAACCCAATTCTAGCGGTGGAGAGATACAGAGTCCCGGCGACAGGTCCGGTGGAAGTGGAGAGATAACAAGCGAAAGTCTTCTTCAACTTCTCATTAGGATCAGTAACAAAGATCTGCTTGAACAGAGACTCGAACCCGCCTTCGGATAAAGCCTTGGCAGTCAAGTTAACTTTACCCCAAGCAGCCTCAGAAACAGAGTGCCCTGTTTTGAGGTTGTGCCATATGTTCTTCGCGATGGTCTCGGCCTTGTTGCCCCAAGTGTTGAATAGACTGATCACCGGCTCGAACGGATTGTTCGTCGGCGGCTTGTTGATCGGAGAGTACTGAACGTACGGCTGCTGCTGCTGCGGGATTTGCTGGTGATCGGCGGCTTTTAAGAGCGCGGTGTTGGAAATAGGTTGGCTTAGATTTGAGCCATGGCCATTTGGAATCCCACGTCGGAAAGGAGATGAGTTATCCATTGTTGATATGTAGTTGGACCACATATACTGATGCCGAGACCTTTTGTGATAAAACCCCATACCCGTTGGATCCCGGGTGGTTAAATGGGGGGAATATCGGCATTATCGACACGTGTGTGTGGTATCCCGTTTATCGACACGTGTGTGGTATCCCGTTGCTCGCGTGAGGTCCGCTGCCCACGTGAGGTCTGTTGCTCGCGAACGGTATCCTTTGCTCGCCTGGTATCCGTTGCTCGCTTCTGCGCAACACGCGGCTCTTTGGTTGTCCGGGTGGACGTTCGGGGCTGCGGGGTGGCCCATTATGTGGGTCCCCCATTTATTGACGTCGCCGTCGGAGGAGGACGACGAAGGTGGCGGTTGTGGTTGTGGTTGTGAGGCGTGGATGTCGGGGACGGTTGTGGTTGGAGGATAGGAGGGTTTGGGGGAGAGTTGGTCCTCGGGTCCGCTCGACATGGTTGGTTAGTTAATTAAAGAAGTACCCGAGAGATTGAAAGGTAACTACTTGGGTTTGTTAACTTGGTTTGATTAGTGGAGTTGATCGAAAATGAGGTCTTATAAAGAGAGGGATGATCAGACACGACTTTCGTTACTTTGCAACGCTTTATTAAAATCTAGTGGATTAGGAAGGAGTTACTATGCAAAGCAAATTCCAGAAGCTTTTTGCTCTCGATGAGCAAATTCCAGAAGGTTGTTTATAATTTAAAAGTTTTTATGGGGTTTTCATAAAGTGAACTGTAGTATTTTGGTGTCATTTTCATGCATGTTGTTTCTGGAACTGTGCAACAGGAGATTGAGGATAAGAGTCCAACATTTTGTTCCTACTCACCGTCGCAAAATGAAAGCTGTTTTCCTTATTACCAAGTGTCGAAAATGAGCTACTCCACGCATTTTGCATGGCTGACTCTTCTGTTACTCAATCTGGATCAGGTTTGCGCCGTTTGCACTGGTGATATATTGGGAACAGGGGAAGAACAATATCCATAACTTTGTAAACTTCTCCATCGATCGCATATACGCATTGCGTAGTAATACTTGTTTGTAGGCAAACAATGAGTTACCACAACGTTGTTCATGTTGGTCACCAGCGTCATCCCCAACAAGGTGAGTGATGAAGATCACATCTTTAACAAATCTTACTTTTATTGATATTTTTGTTTTTTCTATGTTTGTGTTGTGATCGTGATGAAATGATAAATCATGTAAAGGGTATCCGTCGGAGTATCCACCACCGTCTGATTTTCTTCCGCCGCAACAGCCAGGGTTCCCAAACCCTGATTATGATTTTCCTGGCCCTCCTCCGCCGTCTCAGCCACCGCATCAACGCTATCAGGACTACTTCCACGACAGCTACCCACCGACTCATTCAGCCTCACAGCCCTTCAGTCGCCACCACGATCCGAGCCCTTATTTGTATGACTATGACAATGGCTGCTCTTCATTTGTCAATACCTGGTAACTACATAACTTGTTGATCGATCACTATTAACTTGTTGTACAATGAGAATTATTGGCTGATGCGTATGGTTCAATTCTTGTTATGTATGACAGTTTGGGTGCACTCTGCTGCTGTTGGGTATGTCAGCGCTGCTGCTTAGGGTGGTGATTCTGCTCTTCGAAATCTCCCTAGTTTACTCGAAGTCTGGATTGGACTCTTTTGCAGCTTTGTTCTGCCTCATTTTCCATTTTGTTTCGGAACATTAATCCATCAATTGATCAATTCAGTGTAGAATTCGAGTATAAATCTCTCGGTCAAGTTTTCCAATACATGTTCAGCTTCCATCGTCTCTCATTTTGATGCGTACAAAATCTCTTAGCTAGTTTCGACATGTACCATATGCTTGTAATTAGCTTCTCTAGTACGTTTTTCTCAAAGCTTTTTATGTTTTTTTTGAGATGTTAAGGATAATTCAAAGGTTTCTTATGTTCAGGATAAATTTCTTAATTTATGTGAAATTGTTCTAACTGTGGAGTGTAGTATAATTTATAATCACGTTTATAATTAGCATATATATTGTGACGCTTCTTTAGTACATAAGTGCAGATGTGTTCGCTCATTCTCTCTCAAATTCAATTGCAATAACAAAATTAGAAAATTGATAAAACAGCATAAGCTCCAACCCACTACCCCAAAACAGCCACACTCATAATAGGTCGCGTTGAGGAGCAAGCCCCAAATTGACAGAAAGTTAACAGGCTTTATTATACCAATTTGGGCCGGGTTAAGATCTGTTTGCCATTTTGCAACAGATAAGAGTCTAATAGAAGATTATATATATATATATATATATATATTTACTATATAACAATTTTGATCCTTCTTCTGCACTGTTCACAGTTCCTGTTGCATAATGCCCTTTTGGTCATTTTGCTTCGTCTCTCTCTCCCTCTCTCGACTGACTATCTCTCTCTCTTTCTCGATGCTCAAACAACATCTCCGTTATCTTCTACCAATTCTCAGCTTTCCGCAGATGGCGTCTCAGGTATCTCAACCTTCTTCCCCTCTTCTTACCCTCTTTCTCTGTTTCTTCGCTTTCTTTTAGTCTCATGTATGGGCTTTGATTTTCCGGGTTCCATAGCCGGCTCGCCCGAGTTAAATCTCACTAGGATTTCGGACAATTTGGTTTTACCAACGCTTTTAGATGGTTGATTTTTTATTTGAGCACTTCGATGTTAAAACGGCGTCGTAAATTGTTCGGTTGTAAATGGTAGTATGATCTCAGATTGTTGCTGTGTAGATTTGTGTATTTGGGTGGGGATTTCTCTGTGAATTGTACAAGTAGGAAAAACAACAACCAATTTGTGTGGTGAGGTGAAAAAAGGATACGAGAATGCCAATGTGTAGTCATCAGAGTTTGAAATTCTGAAGTAGGTACATGTTTTGTTGTTCGATTTACCAGATGTCAATTTTGATTATGTTTGGTTCGTTCTATTTCCAAACCAACACAAGTAAACTCTTTCTCCCCCTCTATCTCTCTCTCGATGCTTAAACAACATCATCCCAATTCTCGATCGGGCTTCCAATTTCTCCGTCTCTCGCCGCAGCCATCGTCAATCGCAGTAACCCCGTGTGCAGTAATCGGTGAATAAGCAAGATGTCGAGATCGGCCTGCGGTGGAAGATGTCGAGATCAAGATTTTTCTTCTGCGGCAGTGTGCTGGATCCTTCGGTTGAGGAGGGGATCAGTGTGCTGGATCCTTCGGTTGAGGAGGGGATTGGTGTTCAAGGAGGGGATCCGAGGCGAAGACTGTTTGGTGTGGTGGGCACGGCGGCAAGTAATAAAGAGGAGGAGATCAGTGTACTGTAGAAGGCGACAAGTATAATTGAGGATGGGGCGATGATTTGGACTCGCCGGACTCGGATGGAGGACATAGAGGTGGATTGGGAGATGGGGCTGGCGCTTTTGTTGTCGACGATGGGGATGGATGGTTGATCGGCCTTCTTCTTCGGACGCAGTGGGTTTGAGCTCTGGACCTCGATTGATAGCTTTCCAGGTACTTGCTTCCCTTTACTCAGTTTCCTTTTCTTTTGATGAATAATTGTATGGAAGTTGAATGGATATCTACAGTACTTTCCATTCCAAAAGTTGCAGCTAGCATACTGCTCCACTACTATAATTGGTAAAAAAAATGTTGTCGCCAATCTGTTGTGTGCAACATTATCTGGATTACTAGGAAGAATACTGCAGTTTGCACAATTGATTATCATGGTTGCTTCTCCTGCATTGATTGTACAAATTTTCTAAAAATTGAAATTCAATGCTTTACAGAAGTGTAAGCAAAGTTCATGATGAGTGGTTTGCAGATGAAGAAAAGGTTCGCAAGGCCGTTTCAGCTTCATCTTGGTATTTTTCGATCAGCTCAGGTATGATCTATTTTCTTTGTCGCCTCTTGATCTATTTTGCTTTTGTACAGTTTGTGATTTCTCCATCTTCAATTCTTAGTTTCTTCGATCCAATTTTTCGTATTGATTTATTAATTGATCTGTGTTTTATAGATTACGGGTATATTTCAATTATGCCTATGTTGCTGCTTCGATTACGTTTTGTAGTTTGCTTAGGTCCTATTTTGTTTTATGTTGTCAAGTGTTGATCTAGGTTTTCGTTCTGGGTAGTTGAATTGATCATAATGTTATTGGTTTGTATCAATGACTTCATTGATCATTGCATTTCTTTAAAGATCTGGGTATCAAGCCTTTGAAGGAACATAATGTAAATTTTATACCCAGTTTACTTATATACCCAATTATATAAGTAAATGTTTCCTTAAACATAGCATTCATTCAATAGTTTATTCATAGCATTCCATGATTGGCCAAACTGAAAGTTACATTTTGAAAGTTAAAATTTGGTTTTGTTTCACGCTTAGTTGGCTTCTGATCGAAGATCCATTTTTGTTTTCAATTAATCGTTTGTGATGCTGCTTGCTTCCAATACAGCGTTCGCTCTCCGACGGAATGTCAATTCTTGCTGCATTGAGTTCCAAACCTAAAGAATTTCGAGCCTTTTGTTCACCAGCTGAGATTTTCTTCAGAAACATAGGTAAATGGTTGAGTTTTTTGTGTATATTTTATCAATTGAGGTAGGTTTTGTAGTTTTTGGTGGACTTTGTATTTGGGTTGAGATCATGCCTTAAGTTTGGTGTTTCGATGATATAATTGTTTCTTGATGGAATGAGACTGCACGTAAGTAGGACTATGATAGGAACGGTGATCTAATTATCATATGATTAGGATTCCATTTCTTTCTCATGCCGTGACTAGCCCGAGGTAGCACAACAACAAACCAAGAGCTTTTAATCTAGAGCTAGGGGGTTCTCCCTCTTATCGTAATGCATTGGATAATGCATGATTATTAGTTTATATGCAAATTGGAGTAATAATTTTTGGATTTTCTGGATGGTTTAATGAGACAGTTCTACTTCTTTTGTACTCTATTTTTCAGGTTGAATTTTTATTATACGGATATATAGTAAGGTGTGGATTATAGATACATGCTTCATCATAGAAAGGAAACAAGCTCACATGCAATTGTTTCCATCTAAGCACTTCATGAGGTCACTAGGATATGAATTTTGCTTTTTATTGGGTTTACATGAATTTGGTGATCCGTTAAGTGGTTGAGAGTGCTTTATAAGAAATTGAGAACTGTTTTGTGTTATGTGTGATGCTAATTGATTCGATTTGATGTTGTTTCAGTGATACATAGTGTTTTTTTGTCTCAACCTTCTGCATTTAGATGCCATGGGTAGAACTGTTCCTAAGACTATTGTCATTGTTGTACTTGAAAGTGTTCTGGCTTTAATGTTCATTTATTTTTTCTGCACGATTCGTAGGTTATATGCAAAAACTTCTTTGCTGTATCTTTGTGCTATTGTTTTTTTGGAAATTATCGTCTTTTTTTCCTTCGTCATTGACACTCGGTTTGTATTTGTTGCTACTTTATTAGTTTTTTGCATCAGTTTTATGTAGTTGCAGCTGCATTGTTTACAGGGGGGTCACAGTTGCACTGTACTCAATTTCTGTTATGAAACAATGCAAATTCTGGCCAATTTAGTTGATTCAATGGTGAGTGATGGAGCAAATAGGATGGAGGAAGGTGGGAATCAAGTCAAGGGAGGAGCTTGATAATTCAACTTAGAGCTGATGCTACTGCTTTTCAATCTGTGAGTCTCCTCTTTGTTGCTCTGTTTTTCTTTCTAACTTTCGGCGCATGAGAATTTTTTGGTGACAATATTGATTAGTTGTTGTGTACTCAATTTTCTCATATTGTTCTATGTAGCTGATTATCAATGACAATTGTGTTTCTTTTGTCTAATTCTCTTGATTCCCAAATCCCCATTTTCATTTTTTGTTTGTTTTGCATTTGGTTATGTGTGTTCTAGAATGAATTAAAGGATTGGATTTTTGTTTGATTTTGATTTGAGCTGTTAACTTTAGTTCAAATGTGTTCTTAAATGAACTAAATATGGATTTTTGTTAGATTTTTAT
Organism: Geum urbanum; assembly: GCA_946800695.1. NCBI lineage: Eukaryota > Viridiplantae > Streptophyta > Magnoliopsida > Rosales > Rosaceae > Geum > Geum urbanum. The sequence continues at coordinate 63,323,593 of OX327003.1, forward strand.
TTGAGTTGTTAATATTGAGTTCAATGTTTGATGTAAAGAATTTTGTGTATTCCAATTTGCAAGTTAGATAAGACCAAATTTTGTGTAGTTGGAGCTGGATTCTTTACAGGGGACACAGTTGCACTGTATCCAGTTTCTATTATGAAAACCAGGCTTTAGATTGTAAGTTACTACTATTTTTCAGTATCCATCTCCTTTTTTGCTGTGTATTGTTTTATTTTTTGCGATCAAGATTTCATCTTTCAATTACTCAACAATTTATAAATATGATTATTTATTAAATGTCATTTAGTAAGATTATCACCATGCGTCATTCAGTAAGATTTCACATACACATGCACACTCTCACACATATAAGTGCAATGTGATTAAGTATTTTCTGGCTTTTATATCTTAGGTCTGTGAGAGCTGCTTAGGTAGCAGTAAACAGCGATTAAATAGATATGCAAAATCTTGGTGAAGACCCAAGACCCATGGTGGTTTTAGCATTAGATACTCTCTTATAAAATACTATAAATAGATCATTGTTATTATATCTCAACAACACTCTTCTGCTCTATCTCAATTATTGTCAAATTTCGGGTTATATTATGTTGAAACAGTATTGGAATCACCGCCCCAAGGGGCGGGCATCACCTAGTATATATACAGTCCTTCTCAAATGCGGACGTCCGCACCATGAACAGTACGTACGGATTTGGCTTTTCCGGCCACTTCCCGGCCGAATTTGGGTAAACTTCCTTCTAGACATATGTACATACACCTGTGTAGATCATTTGTCTAGAAGAAACTTTTGGCTAATTCGATCTCTAAGGCCCTCAAAATTGCGTTTTAAAAAAACTGGACATAAACCGGTCCGATTTATGTCCAGTTTTTTTAAAACGCGATTTTGAGGGCCTTAGAGATCGAATTAGCCAAAAGTTTCTTCTAGACAAATGATCTACACAGGTGTATGTACATATGTCTAGAAGGAAGTTTACCCAAATTCGGCCGGGAAGTGGCCGGAAAAGCCAAATCCGCACGGTGAACAGTACGTGCGGACGTCCGCATTTGAAAAGCCCCGTATATATATATATATATGTTTCGTATGAGTGGAGCTGAACTAACGTAAGGGCATCTCCAACGGAGAGTCCTAGAAGTTATATATATAGCTTTGGATCAGGGACGGAGCCAGGATTCTCGGTTAGGGGGGGTCTAAATGAAAAACTTAAAAAATAATCTCGGTTAGGGTAGTCAATTCGATCTTGATCTGTATATTTTGCCCAAACAGTTTCAATGTTTTGTTTTTGGTTTGATAAAGCATCACAATTACTCACAGCCTGATTACGAGTAATATTTGATCCTCCAAAATGTAATATTAGCGTTTGCTTATTCTTCCAATTACTGAATCCATGACCAGCACCAACAAAAGTTTCACCACCGTACCGCCTTGTTCTCCAATAGCTGGTTTGAAAAGATAACAACATAAACAAAATACAGCATCCTCTTTAATACTGTACTTTAACAAATATGAAAATTCAATAAACAAATCACAAATAAACCTTCTTTTCTTCTTTTTTTTTCTTCAAATTCCGTGAAAGGAAAAGTATGATGTTTAGGTCGACAAGGGCCTTGTTGTAGATAATATCTTCGAACTTCTTCTTAAATGTTAGGATGATAACTTGAAATTGGCGGGCGTTTAGCAGGATCCGATGGATACTTTTCTGTCATATCTCTAGCACGAAACTTTTTCATATTGTTACTATTCTTCTTTTGAATTTTCGCAGGTGGTTGCTCATCTAATGTTGGAGTAGAAGAAGAGGATTTGTTTTTTGAAGTATCTCTCCATATCTAATCAACTTAACAAAAATGATTGTATTTTAATCTCAGGAACGGTAGAGCTTTTATAAAGAAAAAAATACCATAAAATCCTAAACCTGGTAAGAGATTAAATCCTAATTGATCTAATATTTGGACTTCATTATTAAAATAATATATAATAATATTCTTACAAAGTCGTCAAATTTGAATTAATCATACACTCATACACGTAATTGAAGTTTAGATATATTTCAAATAAATTATAATATTTATATTATAATACTAATAAACTAATTTTTTTCCCAAAAATTGAGGGGGGGGCCCAGGCCCACCCTGGCCCCCAAATAGCTCCGTGCCTGCTTTGGACTGAAGATTAGCTCTCCAATGGTTGGTTTCTGAGGTGCTAAAACCTAGCAATCTAGCTTGGAGTCTTAATGAAGTGCTAAAATAGCACCTCATTTGGGACACGATCTAAAATCGGAAGGTGAGATAGCTTCGGCAGGCCACATCAGAGGAGAAAGAGTTGGAGAAAAGAGAGATGTGCCTGGCGGCAATGGGAGGTGCTCACTTGCTCTAGAAGACAAAAAAGGAGGAAGAGAAGACGTGCAACACGCGAGAGAAAGAGGGAAAATGAATGCTGGTTTTCAGTGGTGGGACCACCCCCACGTTATGACCAAATTAAGCATTGCTCTCCCATGTGCCAGCTCAAGCTTATTTACATAAATGGACTGCCCATGTTTATTCAATATTGAAATCAACGGCCTGATTCAAATCATGTTAATTTTTTTTCATTATTGATTCTGATCCGACGGTAAATGATATATTTTGAAATCGATCAAACAGTTGTTATTCAATCCAACACATATTTTTCACTCAATTTTTTTTAAAAAATTATTATTATTTATCATGTACAATTATAGTTTACAAAGTTTAAATTATTATTAGAAACAACATAAAATAAGTTTATCTAAATATATAAAATTAGAAATTTGAGAAAGAATATTAACCATTAGAGATGATTGAAGTCCTAAATGAATAGTGTCAAAATGAAATCCTAAAATTAAGTTTAGGACTTCTCCATTGGAGATGCCCTAACATCTAAACCAAAGTCATCAACTCGCAATACGATGACTCACAGCCACTACCACCACCACCATCACGACGACAACGACAATCACCACCACGTCGTCCATGTTTGCCACGAGTCTCACAATCCGCCACCCCTACCAGGCAAGTCACATTAGAGTCCTGAATCATCAGGGTTTAGGGTTTGGTTAATAAGTTAATAGGTTTTCGATTTCAAATCTGCTTGATCATTGTTGTGGACTTCTTCAGGTTTTCCAACCGAGTGTCCTCCTCCGCCGGCGCAAACACATACACATACACATCATCAACATCATTCGTATCAAGAATACTTCGTCTAACCACAATTTTCGAACCGGTCGCATCATTCAGAATTAGGTCGTCGTCATCATCATCAACAACAAACAACCTCTGTAGAATCCTTAATGATGTATGTTTTCCTTTCGTATCTCTTAAGAAAATCGATCTGTGCACTAATCTATGAGCATCATGGATGCAAAATTCGACGTTTTATATTTCGTCCTTATATATATATATATGTACCTTTTTTGATTTTGCAGATTTGGACTCTTTGTGGTGATCGTGATTGTTATTTGGTATACAGAGGGTTCCTAATCAAATCCTCGATGATATCGACCACAAATTCCAGACTTGAAGAGATTAATTAGTTTGTATTTGGACTTTATTTTATAATTTGATAAGCAATCGACGGTGGCATAAAATAATGTGTCCAAAGTGTTAGAATATGACTCAACAATATTATGTATTTAGTCATTTAAGCAACAAGTTAATAGCTAAGTCAATTAGATTCTTAAGATTGTTTATTTAATACATATATATCTGTATATCAAATACATGATTAAAATCTAATTGTAATATGATGTGAATCTCATCATTTAATGTCAACTTAATGGAATTAAATTTGGACTCTGTCATGGGTAAATGCACAAGTCTATTCCCATATAAGCATGAGAGTTTGGTCTTTGTTCTCATGTTAAGAAGCATTCAAAACCTACCACATTGAAGGTGCTTAACGACATAAGAAAAGAGAAGATCATACTCATAATATCAAATACTTTGATATTGTATTCAGTGATCTAATCTATTAGTTTCTATATGTTTGATTTTCGTCTAATATTGATCTTGTGTTTATGATGACTTGAACATATTCAGTATGTTTTACAAAGATCTCAGACAACACCATATTTAGTATTATTATTGTATTGGCTACATTTATATACATGACATGCAAATAGAGCAGGATATAATTTATATCACTAAATTTATATTTTGTTTACAATTCCTGATTATGCATTTCGATCTGTATTATTCTCTTACAGCAAATGGGTTTTGGAGCTCAAATTGTGGAACATGGTGTGTTTAATTTCAGTGATTAAGGTGAAACAGCTTCCGAGCTAGCCTTATGGAAAATTGTACCATTTTATGTAGCTACATACGCTCTTACCTCATAATTCCAGACTCTAGTAGCATTTTAGTGAACCGTTATCTTTGTTACTCATCTTCTGGACATTTTCTTAGAGACTTGGAGTTGATATTAGATCTAAAGTTAACATGCAGTGCAGTATATATTTGTAAACAGAAGGTACAAACCATATATAATGGAGTTTTTGAAGCAAGACTGTATAGGACGTGCATCGGTATTTATAGTCCACAGATACAGTAGTTAACTGCTCTGCTGCAATCAGTTCTCTTTGGAAATTTCAAAACTTGGTGATCGAACAATCTATCTGTCTATTTTACCATATGACATGCACCCTCCCTCAAAATGAGTTCTGACTTTTGAATAGGCATACTTATCAAAATCCTGCAAAAATGATAAATACAACAATAGCTTGATGTGAAAATAATCATATCTACATGAGTGGTTACTAGTGTACTGTTTACTGTAAGTGATTCTGTAACACCGGGCACGGAGCTAAGGGGCCTAGGGTGTGCTCTAACACCCCCTTTTTTTAACCAAAAAAAGTTTTCATATATATATTTGTTGTAAATATTATATTTATATGGATATTTATGCGAATATTCAATAGTTATATACCTATCATGTAAACCATGCCTCTAATAAAAGAAATCTATTGAGATGAATAAGAGAACACTCTACACTTTCTAAAGGTCCTAGAGGGGGGGTGAATAGGCCTTTACCACTTTTTCGTTCAAACTGTTCTCGGGATAGCAGGAGAGAGATCTATCCCGAAGCACAGAAACGATTACTGAAATGTAAAACAGTAAGTAAAGTGACACAAGATGTTTTTGATAACGCAGAAATCCTACAACCAGGATCAAAAACTGCGTGCCCCTAACTCTTGAGGGACAAACATTTCCACTACTTTGTAACACACACAATTACAAGTTTCTGGCACTCTGGGATACATAACCCGTATGCTATCCTGACTAGTCTACCCACCAGTACAAACAGAGCTACACTACCTTAATCTATGTGCTTACACTTTGGAAATATACAGAAGTATCAACTCAGATCTTAACTACTCGTAAGTTAAATCTTCTTGATCAACTTCTTGGGTTGGGCATCTCCATACTTTATCTCAATGGAATGCACAATGCAACAATGCATATGAGTTTTGAAAACAGTTTTTATGCTTGTGAATCCATGTCTATTATGCACTATAAAGAGCAACCAAAAGACATGGAAGGGGAAGAGAAGAGATAAGAGAAACTACACTCGAAAGTGCTCTCAAAGAGTACCAAAACAGAATAACCAAAGCCCCCAAGTGTTTCACTCAACCAACCAAGGATCCAAGACAGCTTGGGACTCCTTATATAGGGCAGGTTATTCGGTGGTCAACAAACAACTAAGAGAGCATGTGAAACATAGCGTGCGTATGTCTAAATGCAGACCTACAACTGTCCTAAGATAAGACTAAGCAAGGAGTGCTGCAGACCAACAAGAGTAGCAGCAAAGAGAACACAACAAGCAAAGTCAGTTTGCATAGCAGCACATTTTCTCACAACTTACCTTAAAGAGCTAAGGTGGTCTAATCAAGATAAGAGAGGTCATATGTGCTTATACCAGAATGGCAATATCAGATATCAAGGAAGAAGCACGTTATAAGACAGCAAGGAGAGAAACCAGAGAAGACAGACTTGAAAGCGACTTGTCAGGAAGAAAAAGACAAACCGAATTTTTCAGAAAAACCATGTGAACAACTTGTCAACTCTCCTAGGAAACTTCCTTAATCAACACAGATTTTCATAACCAAAGAACATACAGCTTAAGCATAAATAATCTGGGTTTATAGACGTGTTTAAAGTCATCAAGAGTCTCACAGGAAATCATTCCAGAATGTCCGGGATACATGCTCAGTATTCTATCCTAGATGGAAAACATGTATGCAATGAATGTTATACCTGCTTGTCCAAAGAGATAAAGTATGTAGAGACACTTAAACATTGATAAGCTTTCATTACTGTGTTTTGTCATGGCTAAAGAAATAGCCAACATCAAATGTATGCCTTCAATCTCCCCCTTTGGCATTTCTTGACAAAACACAGTTCTATTAAGAGTACCTGCATCACATGCAAACAAATGTAGCAACAAGGATATCTATATCACATAGTGTCCTGTTCAAAAGGGTGACCAATACACACAGTACTCCCCCTAAGCAAATGCAGGGGTCAGGATACATAAACCCTATGATATCCTGTCAAAATAATAACCAATTCTCCCCATTCAAATACCTGCAACATAGTTAGAAACACAACCACATGTAATCCCCATCACATAGCAGCACAAGAATAACCAGTTCTCCCCCTTTTTGTCAATGAAAGACAAAGGGTTCAAACAAAATAACAATCAGAATAGTTTGTTTGCCACATGCCACAAAACCATAACAATTGTTCAACATAAATACCAAAAGAGAGTAACCAGAAGGAAAAGTGATCAGAGAGTCTTCAACCAGCAAAAAGTATCCAAAGTACGTAAACCAAATAGTTCAGTACTCCCCCTGACTGGTTTACCATGATAGAAACACAAGTACCTATCCCAGCCAGGTAGTTCTCCCCATCCAAAGGTACCTGCATCGATTAGCTAGTTCTCCCCCTTTTTGTCTAGGAAAGACAAAGGGTAAAACCATAGATGATATAAAAGCCGCAGATAAAAAGTAACATTGTTTGGAAGCAGAACACGAAACCAAACCAAAGATGGAAGGAGAGGAAACCGCAGTGCTATCTTCAGGAGGGGAGGAGACAGTGAGCTCCTGACCTGAAACTGACTTGAGACGAGGATAGAGATTTCAGACTCGAACCTCTCTCCACGAGGTGCTCCTTGAGAGAAAAGGGCAGCGGAAACGAGACCAACTCTACTCAAGATTCCTTGAACCAAGAGTTTTCTCTTCTTAAACACACAATCTCCACTTTTAAATTCCTGTGTAGTCAAGTCAGCAATAAAGAGTAACAGTGTCCTATTCCTAAGAAAGACACACATGCATCCGAGAAGATTCCTCAACACATAAAGGCGAAACACAAAGACCACCATGCATGTATACTTCTAATATCCACTGGGATAATAGAGACAATCCTGAGTTATAAAGAGTATCAATGTACCTACCACCAAACTTGAAAGCTCCCCCTCACGTGATGCATAAGTCACCACAAAATTTTGAAATTTAGAGAAATTTTCAAACTGTTCAGCATAACACCTGGGATGGAAACAGTCTATAGAATCCCAGACCACAGTAAAATATTTAAGCATGAATCACAAGAATGTGACATCAAATTTCCATATGTCTTGTAGGCTCAAATTTTTCACATGGGTATATGACTACAAAGTAACATTAATACAATGTTCTTACAAATCATATCTTGGAACCTTAAGAGTGTGTGTGTGTGAGAAGTTCACCTAAGGGAGTACAAGATTGAGCATCAAATGATATGAGTACTTCAAGAGTAACCAAGTGACTTTGTCACAATTTAAAGCTCTGGAAATTCAGTATAACTAGGACTTTGTCCCAACATGGCCTTTGGCCGTTCTCATTTAAGTTCAACTCAATTTCTCCATTTTCTTTAACATTTATCCAAGAGCTCATCTGAGAAAAACGTCCTCATAGGTTCATGTAACAGAATAGTTACCATTATGTCATGAGCGCAATGCTCGAAAGAATAATGTGTGTATCAAGGACACTCAGTGGGTAACTAGTCCAAACCAATCGAAGGATAGATAACATCTCAGGGATCCCCACTGGTTCCGGTTAAGGTGCACCCAGCAAAGGACTAGCTCATTCCTTTACTTTAATCTTTTAACAATAAGCACCAGAATAACACAATTGTTCTTTAGTAACTAGTTCAACTTACTTAATTTTCTAGCTCGACCTTTGTACACCCCACAAGAATGACCTTAGTGCTCAAGAATTCTTTCTAGTTCCAAGAGTGATAAAGACCACATGTACTAATATTCTTCAAGACATAGATGCATATACGCAAGAGAAAGATGCAGCAATTGTCTATCAAGAAACATGAAATAAGAACACAACATTTTAGTTCAAGATCAGAAATATTTCCAGGGATGCATGTACAGACTCGTATCCCAGAGTATGCCAACACTTATTTTCAGAAAAGTAAAATGCTGAAAAGTAAATTGAGATCAGTGAGGGAGATATCTCAAGTGATGGTACATACACCAATAGCCTTCCTAAGACTTTCAAATCTCATGTTGTCTAAGGGCTTAGTAAATAAATCGGCCAATTGTTGCTCAGTTGGAATGAAAGTCATTTCAAGCTGATTCTCTTCAACCAAGTTTCTAATGAAATGATATCTGATTTCTATATGCTTGGTCCTAGAATGCAACACAGGATTTTTAGAAATATTAATAGCCGAAGTATTATCACAGAACAGGGATAGAATACCTTGTTCAAATCCGTAGTCGCTCAGCATGTGTTTCATCCAAAGGAGTTGGGTGCAGCAACTTCCAGCAGCTATATACTCAGCTTGTGCAGTGGATAAGGATACGCAATTCTGCTTCTTGCTATGCCATGACACCAAATTGTTCCCAACAAAGAAGCAACCTCCCGATGTGCTCTTCCTATCCGTGGCGTCTCCAGCCCAATCCGAGTCAGAATATCCTGCAATCTCAGTGTTAGTATCTGTTGTATACAAGATACCAAAAGCACACGTACCTGAGACGTATCGGATGATACGCTTGACTGCTTTTACGTGGGATTCCTTGGGGTTGGCTTGATACCGAGCACAAACACCCACACTGAAAGAGATGTCAGGTCTGCTGGCTGTGAGGTAGAGCAAGCTTCCAATCATGCTTCTGTAAAGGGTTTGGTCAGCATTGGTACCCTCCAGATCTGCACTGATTCTGCACGAAGTTCCCATCGGGTTCCGGATGGGAGAGGCTCCATCCATCCCAAACTTCTTCACTAGTTCCCTCGCATATTTTTCCTGCGAGATGAACAAACCATCTTTCCTTTGCTGAACTTGTAGTCCAAGGAAGAAGTTTAGTTTGCCACACAAGCTCATTTCAAATTCTTGTTTCATAAGAGTTACAAACTCTTCAACAAGTTTTTGAGAGGTAGAGCCAAACACCACATCATCTACATAGATTTGAGCAATAATCATATGATGTGAAACATTCTTGACAAACATAGTTTTATCAATGGAACCCCTCACGTACCCATGGTCAATCAGGTGTGTAGACAACTTCTCATACCAAGCTCTAGGAGCTTGCTTCAAACCATAAAGGGCTTTGTCTAACCTGTAAACATAATCGGGATGGGTACAGCTCTGAAATCCCGGGGGCTATTCTACATACACCTCTTCTTTCAAAATCCCATTTAAAAAGGCACTTTTCACATCCATTTGAAAGAGGTCAAATTTCAAGAAGCATGCAATAGCTAGGAGCAACCTAACAGACTCTAGTCTTGCTACAGGAGCAAAAGTCTCATCGAAATCTAGGCCTTCAATTTGGGAATATCCTTGCACTACTAACCTAGCCTTGTTTCTAGTGATTATTCCCTTTTCATCAGTTTTGTTTTTGAACACCCATTTTGTTCCTATGACATTTTTATCCTTAGGTCTAGGGACTAAATGCCAAACACTACTTTTCTCAAACTGATTTAGTTCATCATGCATAGCCACAATCCATTTTGAGTCCTTTAAAGCATCTTTAATGTTCTTAGGCTCAATGCAAGAGACAAAACCATAGCAAGTAATTCGATTTATAGCTAGCATATGCAAGGTAAGAAAACTTTTGAGACTAACCAGATTACTTACAAGAACTTTGGACTTACTCCGGGTCTTCCTTGGTTCACCCACTGTGCCAATCACATCTGAGGGTGAATGATCTTTCTGAACTTGACGTTTCCCAATACGATGAGACTTCTGGATAGTTAGGGTCTGATCTATCCCGGCACCTTCATTATCAGAATCTGTACCCTGGGATACATCATCCGCTACAGGGTTCTGTTCATCGATGGGAGTCTCAGCATCTTTGGGAGATGTCACAGTGCTCACATCCTCAACCTGCACATTTCTAGAAGAATGGTTGTGAGAGCATACAAGAGTGTCATTGATAGCCACATTCACGGTCTCTACAACTTTGCAGGTTCTCTTGTTGTAGACCCGATAAGCACGGCTATTCAATGCATAACCTAGAAAAACACCCCTGTCACATTTGGTATCAAACTTTGTCAAATACTCACGATCCCTATAAATAAAACAAGGACTTCCAAAGGCTTTTAGATGTGAGATATTTGGCTTCTTCCCTTTCCAAAGCTCATACGGTGTCTTACTAGTACCAGGTCTAAAAATCACACGGTTAAGGGTATAGCAAGCATTAAAGATTGCTTCGGCCCAAAACATGTGGGGCAAATCCGCAGAACTTAACATAACCCTCCCCATCTCAACCAATACCCTATTCTTCCTCTCAACAATCCCATTTTGTTGAGGTGTTATAGGGGCTGAAAACTCATGGTGCACACCGTTTTCCTCACAATATTCAGCAAACAAAGAGTTTTCAAACTCTGTTCCATGGTCTGATCTAATTCTCAAAATGCATTTGTTTTCTGAAAGTTTTTCATTTGAAATTCGTTTTGCTAGCTCAAAAAACTTCCCAAAAGTTTGAGTTTTATCACCTAGAAAAATGACCCAAGTAAATCTAGAAAAGTCATCTACCACAACAAGTACATACTTCCTTTTTGCAAGACTTTCAGTTTCTACCGGGCCTACAAGATCTAAGTGTAGTAACTCAAGGATATTAGAGGTTGGCCTAGCATTTAGAACAGGATGGGAGGTTCGGGATAGCTTACCCATTTTGCAGTCTCCACACATACCTGCAGCTCTCCCGGATAGCTTGGGCAGACCACGAGCTCCATCCTTTGAAGATAACTTCACCACATCTTGATGGTTGAGATGGCACATCCTTCTATGCCACAGATCTAGCAGGCTTTCTTGAGTTGAGGATAGGAAGCATAAGTCAAGTTCCAATCTCTTGTTCGCACGAACACAGTAACAGTGGTCTCGGGACCTCTCGCCTTTCATTACTCGTCTTCCTTTTCCATCAAGGACTGTGCACTGAGACTTGTCAAACGTCACAGTCTCATATTCGTCGACAATCTGACTTACACTGAGTAAGCAGACTTCCAAACCTGCTACCAACAGAACATTTTTCAGAGCTGGGAGACCAGGAGTGTCAACTGTCCCGCATCCAATAATCTCTGCCTTGGCACCATCACCAAACATAACATCACCAACTGGATGAGTATCATCCATGGAGGTAAACCATTTTCGTTCTCCGGTCATGTGCTTCGAACACCTGCTGTCCATGTACCAAGAATCGGATTTCCTGGTGGAAAGGGCAGTCAAGGCAACATTGCAAACAGCTACAATACTCCTTGCAGCAACAGGTGAGGTCTTAACTCTTGACAGAAAGCAGATAACTTCCTCAGGTTTCTTCTTGGCACCAGAGGCTTTGGGAGACATGACCCTTCTGGTATCCCGGGTTCTATGACCAGAATTTCTGATCCAGTTTGCAGGGACATGCTTATTCTTCTGCTTCGGGATAGACAGAGAGTGTGCAATCCTCGTCAGTTCATTGAGGGATTTCTGAAAATGAGCGAGCAGATTGTTGTTTGGTGAGGTCTTGGCAGGTACATGGTTCCCTCTCAGCTTGTAGCAGTACCGACGAATGTGTCCACTGTTCCCACAGTGAAAGCACCTAATTTGAGAGCCTTTCTTGGGTTTCAACACCTTGGAGGTTTCCGGAGCATTGATCTTCGGCTGAGGTGGAGGCTTTCCTAACACCGAGCTGGTTCCTTTCACGAACGTGGTCTTCTCCGAGCCCTTGGGTCTGTCACCTTCCTCAAACCCCAATCCCTTCTTGCTGCCACCCAGCCTTCCCATCCCACAGATTTGGGATAGCTTCTCCGAGCCAATGGAGAACTTGGCAAACTGGTTTCGGGCATCTAGCAGGGCTTCTTCGAGCTTCAGCTTCTCAGTAGTCAGCAAGCTTATAGTAGAGGATTGACGGTCCAGCTCTTCTTTGAGACAGGTCACCTGCTCTTCAAGTTGGGTTTTCGTAGACATCCATTCTGCCTCCTGGGATAGAAACTCTCCTTGTATCCTGGAATGTGTCTCCTTACTTAATGAAAGCTCATTAGATAGAGCTTCATTCTTAGCAAGCATAGACTTTGAGGTTTTACACAAACGCACATACATATCATGCCCTTCATCATCGGAATCCTTGTCCTCGAGAGACTCATCCAACATGACATGAGAGACAAAAGCAACTTTTTCATCTTCTTCTAAATCGGTTTCAGAATTTTCATTAGACTCACTATCACTCCAGGTTGCTTTTAACACTTTATGAGACTTGTTTCTCCTGTTAGCACAGTCTACAGCTTTATGTCCTACTCCATTGCATTCAAAACATTTCATGTCCGTTTTCGGGATAGGAGAGGGCCTGATATCCCGACTTTTCTGTGAAACATGATTTCTAAAAGGCTTAGAGCTAGATCCTTTTGAGAAGTTTCGGTTAGAGTTGAAAGATTTCCTTTTCCTTAAGAATTTCTCAAATTGTTTGGTTAGAAAAGCAAATTCATCATTTTCATCATCTTCATTTTCATGCAACTTTTCAACCTCAACTTTAACCGAACTTAAAGCAATGGATTTCTCAAGCATGGGCCTTTTCTTTAGAGTCTCATAAGTTTTCAGATTTCCAACAAGTTCTTCTAAAGGATAAGTATCAAGATCATGAGCTTCCTCAATAGCATTCATTTTCGAGTCAAAGAAAGAAGGTAAAGCAGTTAAGAACTTCCTAACAATTTTCTTTGATTCTATGGCCTCGCCTAAGCTACGACATTGATTCGTGATATTAAGTACACGACCATAGAAATCATCAATAGACTCTTTGTCGCTCATGCATAAACCTTCAAACTCAAAAATAAGACGTTGAAGCTTTTGTTGTTTAACACGAGAGTTACCTTCATGAGTGTTGATGAGCACTTCCCATGCCTCCTTAGCAGTAGAGCAATGAATGATCCTTTGGCGCTCTGCTTCGGAGACAGCATTGAATAGACAGCTAAGGGCCTTGATGTTTGCTCTAGCCGAATCTTTGTCATCTTTTACCCATTCGGACCTAGGCTTTGAAACCCTTACGGTTGATTCAGCGCCTTCTGGTTTTGTGGGATGTGTCCAGCCTTCCTCTACACTTTGCCACAGCATACCATCATCTTGGTAAGAGAGGAAGGCACTCATCATGATTTTCCATTGAGAAAAATCATGTCCATCGAAAAAAGGTGGAACATTTATGGAAGAACCTTTTTCCCGATCCATAACGAACCCCTCAGAGGATCTCACTAGCAAAGACTAGTGGCCGCTCTGATACCACTTAAAGGTCCTAGAGGGGGGGTGAATAGGCCTTTACCACTTTTTCGTTCAAACTGTTCTCGGGATAGCAGGAGAGAGATCTATCCCGAAGCACAGAAACGATTACTGAAATGTAAAACAGTAAGTAAAGTGACACAAGATGTTTTTGATAACGCAGAAATCCTACAACCAGGATCAAAAACTGCGTGCCCCTAACTCTTGAGGGACAAACATTTCCACTACTTTGTAACGCACACAATTACAAGTTTCTGGCACTCTGGGATACATAACCCGTATGCTATCCTGACTAGTCTACCCACCAGTACAAACAGAGCTACACTACCTTAATCTATTTGCTTACACTTTGGAAATATACAGAAGTATCAACTCAGATCTTAACTACTCGTAAGTTAAATCTTCTTGATCAACTTCTTGGGTTGGGCATCTCCATACTTTATCTCAATGGAATGCACAATGCAACAATGCATATGAGTTTTGAAAACAGTTTTTATGCTTGTGAATCCATGTCTATTATGCACTATAAAGAGCAACCAAAAGACATGGAAGGGGAAGAGAAGAGATAAGAGAAACTACACTCGAAAGTGCTCTCAAAGAGTACCAAAACAGAATAACCAAAGCCCCCAAGTGTTTCACTCAACCAACCAAGGATCCAAGACAGCTTGGGACTCCTTATATAGGGCAGGTTATTCGGTGGTCAACAAACAGCTAAGAGAGCATGTGAAACATAGCGTGCGTATGTCTAAATGCAGACCTACAACTGTCCTAAGATAAGACTAAGCAAGGAGTGCTGCAGACCAACAAGAGTAGCAGCAAAGAGAACACAACAAGCAAAGTCAGTTTGCATAGCAGCACATTTTCTCACAACTTACCTTAAAGAGCTAAGGTGGTCTAATCAAGATAAGAGAGGTCATATGTGCTTATACCAGAATGGCAATATCAGATATCAAGGAAGAAGCACGTTATAAGACAGCAAGGAGAGAAACCAGAGAAGACAGACTTGAAAGCGACTTGTCAGGAAGAAAAAGACAAACCGAATTTTTCAGAAAAACCATGTGAACAACTTGTCAACTCTCCTAGGAAACTTCCTTAATCAACACAGATTTTCATAACCAAAGAACATACAGCTTAAGCATAAATAATCTGGGTTTATAGACGTGTTTAAAGTCATCAAGAGTCTCACAGGAAATCATTCCAGAATGTCCGGGATACATGCTCAGTATTCTATCCTAGATGGAAAACATGTATGCAATGAATGTTATACCTGCTTGTCCAAAGAGATAAAGTATGTAGAGACACTTAAACATTGATAAGCTTTCATTACTGTGTTTTGTCATGGCTAAAGAAATAGCCAACATCAAATGTATGCCTTCACTTTCTCCTCCCCATCTCTCTGCACTCTCTATTCTCTCTGTCTCCTTTCCTCAGTTTATAACACGTTATCATGACTTTTTCTCTATATTTTCTAACTCGATGATGATCAAAGAGTTTTTGGTGCAACATCGATATTTGCTTTGACTAATACTCTGATCTATGAGTTCTTTTGTTTAAGGTAATAAGGAGATATTTTGTTCTTCCTACCACTCATGATCGATGAATAATCTAATCTGCTTGTAATTTACATATTTTTGTTTACAACTTATATTAGTGAGCTTGAAGTTTCACTAATAATACTAGAGCCTGAAGTTTCAAGATTATGAACTTGAAGTTCAAAAATGATATTAGACCTGAAGTTCTAATATCATGGCATAAATTACATGTCATGGGCCCTTAATGTTGAGATGCACCTTAAAGCTCAAATAAGAAATTTTGAGTACAGTAGGTATTTGAACAAGAAGTTCATATTACCAACAATATTAGAACCCGAAGTTCTAATTTTGAGATCTTAAACTTGAAGCTTCAAGTATAAATGATTCCCTGATCGATGTCATCAATATGCTTAAATTGCATATGATGAAATTGTTAACATCTTTTGTCGAATATGTTGGTCATCAACTGTGATAATACATATGGTATATCATGAGATCATGTGTTAGATTTTTTTGCTTCACTACAAAATAGACGGATCAAATTATTGCTAGAATTGTGAAGTTTATGGAGGATTTAGGGACTTGAAGTTCCTAATTAACATTGAAAAAAAATCTAGACCCGAGGAGATTCAAGGTCCTGCTACAATTAGTAGTGATATAAGTCATACTTAGTACACCACTAATGTGATGGTTGTAACTCCCGCTATCATTGCATATTATGTGGAGTACGTAACTAACGTAACGGTTTTGTAACAGATGTAACGGTCATCTATCATCATTTCTGTATTCATTATAGGTTGATCACATCCTCTTATAAAATAGATGTGAAACCTTGCAATAAAATGTAGACCTGAAGATCTATGATTATATCTAAGGGCCTGAAGTTCCTCATAATTCATTTGGTTACTCAAACCTGAAGTTTTGAGTGTAAAAATATTGGAAAGTCGAATATTCAAATGCCAAATTTTAGAACAAAAATTCTACTATTGAAATTCTAACCTGAAGTTCGAGTGTATACAATAACCAAAGATTGAGACCTGAAGTTTTCACAATTAGTTATATTATAAGGACGAGAAGATCCTTTACATTTTTGCAATTCATTACGAAATATATATATTTCTCAATCCCACAAGGACTTAAAGTTCCTCAATATTATTTTAGATTTCTCTTTATTGAATATATAATTTATTAGTCAAAGCCTGAAGCTTTCTGACTATACGTTTGAGGACAATATGAATTTATCATATATTTGAGGATTAAGCCGACTAGAAGCTCTGTCTATTTTCTTCAATAAAAGAACCAGAAGTTTCCATGTTTATTTTTAATGCTCAATTTTATTCAGTTTCTTTTATTGCATTACATGAATTTATTTATTTGTTTTAATTACGATGACTTTGTTTCATATGGACCGGTAGTCATAAATATTAAAACTCGAAACTCGAGTGCATTTTGGCCTGAAGTTCAAAATGCTTATATGGCTTCGAGTTCATAATAGATCGGTTCTATTTGTCAAGTCTATATGTATGCACCAAACCTGATGTTTGGTTACACCATTAGAAAAGCAAAAGATTAAGGTTTTTCATGTTCAAAGATTATTATTAATCAAAAGCTAATGTTACTCTTATCCTGAGAGGGATAGATTTTTATTGATAGCTCCGAAAGAGCTTAAATCTATTTATGTTACCTATGTGACATATTTTTGGTCAAAATGGGTGTATATTTCTCTACATACAATATATACATGAACTAGTAGTTTACTGGATCTACTACAATATGTAAGATCATCAAAAATATTCAATGATATCATTGTTTGAGTATAACTTATAGTGCTCGCTGACTAGCGATTTGATTTTTCAACCATTATTTACGCATATCTTTTGCGACTTGTCACTTTAAATTGGTATGTAATATTATCTACCATCTTCATTTGATTTAGAGAAAAGTATCAATCAGTTATGCGCAAATTATAAGTGACAATTAATTTGACCAAGTATTTGGCTTAGGCTAGCCACCCACCAACTATTGTAAGGAACATGTTATCCTTGCATGCATATCTTACAAAATGGTCAATATGATAGTCTTTCCACCGTTAGGGGGAGAATAGACTAATGGAACAGTGTGAAGTTGTGTAATATTTCCACTTGGTCCAAACTATATTCTCCTATAGTGGAGATTTCACTTGCCCTACCATGTCTTGAGTAAATGTCAAGTAAACAATCCACATTCTGAAATTAATTTCTCTATAGAGATGATTGCCCTAGAGTGTGGCACGAATATCCGATCATAATAAGCTCGTTAAAGCTTAAGCATGCATATACAAATATGTGAGATCGAAATTTTGTGATCACGGATATTACTTATGCTAGCTAACGAAAGATCATTAAGAGCTTACATACTACGTTTCATTTTACACGTCGACAAAATAATATTACTGGCCAAATTGGAAAGAGACAATTCCAATACTAAGAGAAATGTGATGATTTTTGGACCTTAATACTATGACACAATCTCTTTTGAGATGAGATTCATAATGTTATTCCCTTAAGTAACGAATTTTCTATAAGTACCGTGTAGATATTGACGAGAGACTTATGACAGGTTGTGAGGGTTTATTGTGCTTTTGTAAAGCACATCAGAAAGTCTCAAACATCGTGTCATCATAAATAACAACTTATTTACAATCCTTAGAGGATTTAAATTGCCTAAACGGCAACTTCACGATTAAATGAGTTTATAACTCACTCATGGAATATGAGTGTAGGTCTTATACGTACTCATTTACATAGTCAATGTGAGTAAATCAAAATTTTCCCAATGAGTAGTATCATTAGACTATGAAATTGATTTCAAATTATGATCATAATACTGCAACAAATTCTAACTTTTCGCAAAGTTATGAATTCATTAGAGCTCCTGAAGAGCCTATATAAAACTATCAAAACGTATAGATATTGATACTTATGGCTAGATACACTGTATTAAACTTTGATATTACATGTTTCTTTTATATTTATGCTTTTTGTTAATGTCTTGAAATTTTCAGATTAGAGCAACACTTATGGTAAGTTGTTGATGAAAAAATATTTGTAGTTCTCTCATACTACTTTTAACTTGTTTATTTTGCAGGATTCAAAGTTGACAATGAGCCCCCATGTGCATGGTACCCTAAACTTGTAACGATTAGGGGGAGATTCTCATCAGGGGGAGCATCCTGAAGTAAGCTACCTTGGACATAAGCGCTTTGTACTCTTTTCCTTCGACCAGAGTTATCTTTCTTCCACTGGGTTTTTGTTACCTAACAAGGTTTTTAACGAGGTAACACTAGGCGCGTCCAACACCGTATTATTCATCGATAGACATCCAAAGGGGATTGTTATAAATATTATATTTCTATGGATGTCTATGTAAATATGTAATAGTTGTGTACCTATCATGTAAACTATGTCTCTATATAAAGAGGTCTATTGAGATGAATAAGAGAACACTCTACACTTTCTACACTTTCTCCTCCCCATCTCTTTGCATTCTCTATTCTCTCTATGTCTCTTCTCCCTAGTTTATAACAATACTCAATATATATATATGAACAAAAAACGACGATCTCAGTCTTTTTTGTTCACTTTCATCTCAGTTCTGCGGTCCTTCCTTTCCCGACCTCCGTAATTCTTCTCGTGCATTTCCGCTCGGAGCTCGCTCTCCAATCTTCACCATTTTTCTCTGTCTCCAACTCTTTAAGTGGATGTTTCATCAAAATAAAATAAACTCTTTTGATTTTTTTGAAAAAAAAAATTTCCTCCTAACAAAGAAAATTTAGGACACCAAAAATTTAATTCATAACTTCATGCATGATAACACGTACGACTAGCTTAAAGAGACGGATATAAGATGGTCTGTATGAATAATACGTTTGTAGCGTGATCATGCAGCACAAAAAATTTGTACATAATGGCGCAATCCCATCCATTCTAAATTTCTAATCCAATCAAGCTAGAGCTCTCTCATTCACGAACTTGACATGCACCTCGTTCTCTAGCCTGAGCTCGCAATACGTAGTAGGCCTCCATCAGTCACGCACGTTGTCTTAATGCTTCATTTACTTGCTTCCTTATCTTGTTGTCGATTCGTTTTTATTCAATTTTCCACATCTAGCTAGCTACTAGCACAAAATGAGTGAAGATGTAGATCTTGAGCTTGACATTGCACAGAAAAGGGTAGCAGTGATCGATCGATCGATCGATCGACGACGACTTTGAAACACAAGTGAAACTATGGTTATACTTGTATTCTACCCCATAATTAAGCGAACACAAGTGAAACTATTGTTGAAGATATTTTGGGTAGGGTGAATGAAAGGAAAACAAAAACATGGTAATTATTTGTTTAAAACAATAAGAAAAGCGAAGGGGATGAACACTTGTTTCCAGAAGGTGTTTGATTTGCTGCTCAAAGTGGCGGTGAAGGGGAAATTGAAGCCAGAGAATATGATCAAGAGGCTGTTTGTGTTCAGTGACGTGGAGTTTGATCAGGCTTCGGATTATCAGGTGATTGAGAAGAAGTTCAAGAAGGCTGGGTATGGGGAGGCGATTCCGCAGCTGGTGTTTTGGAACCTGAGGGACTCGAGGTCTATACCTGTGCCGGGGAACCAGAAAGGGACTGTGCTGTTGAGTGGCTTCTCGAAGAACTTGCTGAAGCTCTTTATGGATAATGATGGGGAAGTGGCCATTGCTGGACCAGAGTATCAGAAGCTGGTTGTGCTCGACTGAAGTTGATGATCAATGATGATAAAAATAAGTTGCTCTCTGTGAGGGAAAGACCTGTTTAGTTTCTATATAGTAAAAGTAAAACAACTAGAAGAGTGAGATCAATGAAATGTAGTTCTATAAGGTTTTGCTGCATCTCTGTCAAGCTTTCTATCACTTGCAAAATATGTGGCTTTTAGTTATAAACTTTGCACAATCCATAGCTTTTCTCTATTGCTACTTGGTCTGATTTTGATGAAATATTGTGTGCTTAGAATGAACAATGTAGTTTGTAGAGGCAATCTTCATGTGAGGTATTAAGCATCGAAGCACTAGCTTGACTTTGATTTCTGTGAATTCATCCTACATAATGACCATGACTGTTGAACCAACAATATGAAGTGTAAAGTTTGTTCAGTTTGGTGTATTTACTAGCTGAGTAGCATAGTTCTGGTTTGCTATCAACATTTTATTGACTAAATATTTGTGGTATATCTGGAATTGTTTACAATAGATTATTATGATATCCATGATTGACTTCTAGTTGCTTTCTTGATCATACATTTTGTTAATGCGTGATCCTTCTGAATCCGTGTTTGGAAGGCGTAATCTATGTACCCATGTTCATATACCAGTTTTGCTCCTCAGTCCTCACTCCTCAGTCCATAAGGAGGGTGACATTAGTGGCATTGTTACCATTGTATGTCTTGATAGATTGCTCATATAGTTGAGTTTGTTGATCGTTTTATATGCACTGTGGATCCGCTGTAGTTTGCTCCGTATTGCTTGCTAGAGTTGGTGTATAGTGGTATTCTTTTGTTTAGATAGCAACTCAGACTCTAATTTTATGGAAATATATGTTTGCCTATGTGAGCCAACTTTTCATAATCCATGCATAAGCCACGGGTACCTGTTCTAGCTACCACAGGACCCTATTTCTTTCAATGAATCCCTCAAATTTGTTTAGAATCGCAGATAGCATGTAATTTTGATTTTTGATAAATACTGTGTGTTGAGTTGGATGAGAACTTCAAATTTCTAATGCCAAGGACCTGTTGTTACTTTCTGCAGCTTGACATTATTCATTGAGAAAAGATGAGTAAACTTGAGCACAATCTTGAATTTCCTATATACTACTCGAGCTTCTGCTATTGCTGCTGTTATTCAAATGCCCTGAAAACTTGCTTCAAACGCAGACCCTAGCTTGGTGCTTAAAGATTCTAAGCTGTGTAATATGTTGCAGGAAGCAGTAGATCAGTGAAATAGTTAATGCTGCATTTTAATCCAACATTTCAGCAATTCTATAAGTTCTGTTTTGCGATATGCTTGCCAAAAGCAATGAAACTGAAGAATTTTTTTTTAGGGGCGCACAAATTATCCACTATGGGATCAAAGTCAGTAACAATACCGAATTTCACCTGATTATCCATAACGTAAAAGAGAGAAATTTTATCGTACCACTACACTTGGTTTAACATAATGTCACACGGGCCCTAAACTAATAAACCAGAGTAACGCAAGTAATTGTCAAACTTAAGGGCGCACCACTTCTTAATTAGCTAGAGGACCCCTCTAAACTTCAATACCGGCTCCCGAGTGCCACACCAATAATGTAGGATTTGAGATATAGGTCTAGATCTGTATAGGGTGCACATGGATCATCCTACTTGGCCATTGGTTGAGGCCGAACAGAATAGGTCCAACCAGCCCAAGAAGAATGAAAAGCTTCCTTACAAAAAATCAAGTCCAGGCCCAATGAGTGAAAGCTTACATCCAAATGACCTTCAGCATACTCCAATTTGATCTCTGCACCCCGCCTCCTACAACAACCATCTTCCGGCGACGGTGGCGCACCCTTCCATCAAACCACCGCCACCTAGTGGCTTTGGGGATGCTCTGACACCGCTTCATAAGAGGTAACTAAGTTCGTGATCCGGTGATCTCACCCAGCTCCCAAAAGTCGACAGCCTGGAATCGAGAGATGCACCGCCCTTCTGAAACGTTGAAATATCAGCCTCGGTCACCAAGGACTGTAGACCCCGATCGAGTACGCCTCTATCCTAGGTTTGTCTACACCATATCGTAACCACCATCACCACCGTAAGAACAAAAGTTGTCAACGTGCATAGCATGCCAAAAACGGAGCCTTTACAGCGTTGGTACAAATCTTCGGCCTCTAGGAGGCAGCGGAGCATAAGAAAAAGAAAGAGTTCCACTAGCAGCGGAAACCCTAACTTGAGAGAAAAACTCATCCTCCTAACCTTTACTTAAAATTATGAGTTAAAAGTTAAAACCATAATGAAATTGAAGATTCAGAGCCAGTTTAGCCAAATTTTATGCAAAGCTTGCATATCAAAATTTATTCATCTTATTTATCCGCATTGCCTACTTCCGACAAGTTAATATTGCATAGTACTTTCGTTTCTTCACGAGAAAAAAAAATAACAAAAAAGAAAAATAAAGAAGGGGGCGCCATTACTTCAAAAATATTAATTCCGGGGCCAAGAGTCGAACCTGCAACTCATATCCTTTGAGAATTATCTTGTGCTACACCCGAGTCAATACATATTTGACCACTTGTAGTTGCATACAGTAGTAAAGGCCTCATCCCGAACCAATACCCATACGGCCATACCCAAATCACCGAATGCCCAATGTTCTTCAGACAATTAATATTTGCCCCAACATCCAGAACTATCTCCATATTATTCCATGTAGTATTAATTGGATGGGAAAGTCAAATAGAATAATAATAATGGATGATAAATACACAAATAGTTTGATGTGAAAAGAAATCATATCTACAAGAGTGGTTACTAATTTACTGTGAGTTAATATGAAACACGTTTATATATCATCGTTCACGCAAGACTTGCTTAAAGAGACAGATAGCAGATGGTATATGAATCATTCGTTTGTTGCGTGAGCATGCAGCACAAAAAACTTGTACATAATGGCGCAATCCCATCCAGTCTAATCCAATCAAGCTAGAGCTCTCTCATTCACGAACTTCACATGCACCTCGTTCACGAGCCTCGGCTCGCTCAACAAACTACGTTACAGTATGTAGTAGGCCTCCATCGATCAGTTACGTTTGTTTGTTGTCTTAGAGCTTCATTACTTGCTTCCTTATCTTCTTGTCGATTGGTTTTTGTTCAATTTTTCACATCTAGCTAGTAGCTACTAGCACCAAATGAGTGAACATGTAGCTCTTGAGCTTTACTAGTTGACAGTGCACAGAAAAGGGTAGTGATCGATCGACAACCACTTTGAATTGCCGCCTGAAAAAAATATATATATATAGGAGAAAGTGACGAATCAATATTAGGGGATCGAGGGGGTGTTCAATGTACTGTAGGAGTACGTGTGGGTTAAATCGGTGTTGTTTGACGCTCAAATTGCAAGCATCGTATTTGTTGCGGTTTGCTAAAAATAGAAACCACAACCGCTTTACTTATTCGGTGCGGAGCGATACTGTTTCGGTTTACTCATAAAAATTTGAATAACTAGCACATAATCGATGGCTAATAATATAAACAATTAAATATTATATAATCACTAACTTAATCGTGATTTATATTAATATTAATATAAACCCCTATAACTGTGAAGAATAAAAAGTGACCGGAGGGTTTAATAGTTTAGATATTTATATACTATTAGAATTTTGAGTCAGGTTTGTCTTATTCTCACTTTAAAAAAAGAGAGGTTAATATCAAAAATAGATAAAGGTTGAAACACATAAACTTTATTAAATACACCAATCAAATATAAACATAATGAAAAATTACATTATACATATAAAAAAATTAAATGTAGTGTAATATATTTGGGCGGTTTGGTTGTTTAACCACAACTACCCCGTTAATTCGATAACGGTGCGATTCGTCTGTGAACTTGCACCAACATTATTTAGTGCGGTTTCTGTTTTACTTTTTCAGATCGGTGTAGTGCAATTCTTTTATAAAAGTGTTTTTACCCGGCCGTGACCCTAATGTACTCTATCAATATTCAGGTACAAATTACAGTGCATATATTGTCTTGCCGGATTTGAGTCACGATCTTCATGCTCAAGTATTGTTTGGTAGCACCGACGTGACTACTTGTCTACTACTCCACAATTCACATTATGACATTTGACAAATATCTTATTGGCTCGTTGCTCTTTTTTCTTCTTTTCAATTTTTTGTTTGTCTGAAATTTGTCTTATTGCTCGCTACCCAATTTTCCAACCGCCCCGACCCCTTTCGCCAGCTTTACCTAGCTTCATTTTTCACGTTGACAATGATGAATTGGACTCTTTAGAGGGTTTACCGTGCGTACTTCTATTTACCTACACCACCATTGTAAATCATTTGTTTTCTTTCTTTTATTACTCATCATATAAAGCTAGATATCCGAAAGCTGAAATAGTAAACGGCAATCAGGCTGCAGGAGAATTGAAGGTGTCACTGTTGATAGAATTGAGTAATAACGATGAAGAGGCTGCCTATGGCCACATGATCATACTAATCAAAATCACAATGTCCGCGAGATGAGGACTGGGAACGACCGAGGATGATGCACTACATATTAGTAGTTAGTAGGAAAAGGGCATTTCTAATTTTCTACCTAATCCTTGGACCTGGTTTTGAGGTATCTAACCAATAAATAAAGATAAAAATAATAAGTCCACAGTCTTTTTCATGAGAAATTGCATAAGATATAGAGTTTTAGACTAATACTCTTATTAAAAATCATTTACCGGTTTCTATACCTATATCATTCATTATCTCTCTCCCTTGGGTCATTTTCTTGCTTGAGTTGTTCCCAAGCATAAACATGAACGTGCCAAATTTAGTCACTCAATTTGAAAATTAATTAAGTTACTAATTAGCGAACCCTATACAATATTGTTCACGCGTCATGTATATGCTTGTACTTGTACTTTACCTTGTAATTAATCAACACAAATACAAATTGTTGAAGATATTTTGGGTAGGGTCAATAAGAGGACTAGAGGAGAACAAAAACATGGCAGTTCCCATCAAATTATGAAAAGTAAGAAGGTACCATCAAATTATAAAGAAAATACCATAGAAAAAGTAAGAGGGGAATGTCTACCCCACCCCAACAAACCAAAAAAAGAGGGGAGTCACGGGCGAGAACCACGAGTTTGGAATAGTAATTGGTCTATGGATTTGGAGCCCCAAATTTTCAAGCATGCACCCAACATTTTGAAAAATTAGAGCATCTAGAAACTAGCTACGTAGTTAGTTCAAAACATTATGGCATTCGGAACCCAAACACGGGTTTAAGCACCAATGCAATCATGCGTAACATGCTAACGAAGAAAAGTTGTATACATATGAGGGAAAATTCTCCGTTGAGGTTGTATACCAACATAACTGTTCTCCGAAATGAAATGCGATGAATCATATCAGCCATCCATTTCTTAATATACAGATCTTATGTCTCTGCCACTGTTGTAAATCTGCTTGCTTGCAAATCCAGACACTCTTCACAAACACCAAGCTGAACTACTCAATCCATGCATTCCCCAAACCTACACACAATCGATAACCACATCAAAATTTTCAAAGCTTATATTCATTTTTTCCCCAACAGAAACTTTAAGGTTATATGATCGGGGATCTCGTAGGGGGAGACGACGTCGGGTCCGGGCAGCCTGGTCGTCGACCTCGTCAAGGGCGATGGTGTCGAAGATGCGCTGTATGCAGTGGCGCGGAGAGGCAGGCGATAAAGAGGCACGGTGGCGGGACTCCGATATGAAGGGGGGCGGTAGCAAAATGTTGAGGGATTGCTACTATGTCTCGTTCTAGGTAGAGCAGTGCGTAGAGAGAGAAAAGGAGGGAGAGAGAGAGAGGGAGAGGTTAGTCATAAAATCTGTGAATTAAGGAATGGAGGGCTAGATTTGGTTCATCCCATTTCATTCCACATATTCTGTTACAGCCATAAAATTTGTGAATTAAGGAATGGAGAGCTGGATTTGGTTCATTCCATTTCATTCCACATTCTGTCACTCAGGAGAACAATTCTGTATATACCAAATCATAAAATTAGAAAGAAACGAAACAACAGTACCCTTAATTTTGAACTGGCTCCAACTTTCAAATTCGTCATTATAGGAAGAAGCACACAAGACTACACGTGATGAAAAAAATGGCATGCAGAAAAAATTAAATTGGTGGTATCACGTACCCATGACAAACTCTTATGTTTTTTCTTCTTAAAAACCGAAAGAGTGATTTTATTCGCACGTTCCACTAATCTTAATATACATCCCTTATTTTTCTTTTACCATTTTTCCTCTCATGTTTCCTCCATTACCCCTCATTTTTTTCTTCTTCATAATCTCTCCCGTTCTCTCTTCCACGCTGTTCTACAACTCTGCAACCTCTTCTTTTCGCTATCTCTTCTCCAACGATTAGGCGTTCTCAGTAGGTGGTTTGTCCATCCACTGGGTGTTTCTACCGAATTACGCGCGGGGACGTAATCTGGCAAAACAGTACGAGTACTCCTTCTTCCTTCGTCCGAACGCTCGGGCTTTTCAGATGGGCGGTCGCTTACGCTCCTTTCGGGTATGCGGGTCCTCGGGTATGCGCGTTCGGGTACGGCTGTTAGAAGAATACAGCAACAAATGGGCAGTCAGGGGTCGAGACGGGATGCCCCGCCTTCAACGCTCCGATGCCTAAGTCAGATGATGTATTGGATATAACAGTCAAGCGAACGTGCGTGTGAATAATAATTGGGTTGAGTGAATTGAATTACCTTACCTGTAATAAATACTTTGCATATATAGGTGGTTGAGTTTGATGCCCACTTGTGCTCTTCGATGTGGGACTGGTGTGGTTCTGTTGGTGCGTGATCCGCACATTCGGGCGTGCGCCCCACGGGCGCGTGTGCGCTCGGATGGGGTCGGTCTTGCGATTGAAGTTGGAGCCTCCTTGGTGGTCGTTCGGGTGGTCTGGTAGGTGTTGATTTCCTGCTTAAGCGGATAAGTATTTTAATCGGACAACTAATGTTATACAAACACTGGGTTCAATTGATAGTACGTGGATGAAAGGGATCTCACTCATCTCAGAGAATTGAGAGAGAGGATGTCACTATTTGAGAATATCGGGATGACATCAAAGTGGAACGACGAGAACCATTTTCGCGGGTAAGGGAGTAGTGGCTCTTTTAGTCTTTCTCCATCTTGGTCGGGTTCGCTCACCGGAGAAGGAGGAGATATGTGGGAACTTTATGGGGAGAAGAATGTGTAATTGAGAGGTGGGCACAAGAAATCTACTTCGATCAAAAATAAGGCATACAAACATAATAAATTGATCGAAGCTATGAACAAAGTAGACGTATGTGCTCTTCTGGTTTCCAAACCAAGTACGCAACTCCCATGTACAAGCGTACGGCAGTGTCTTTTCTGTTTCTGTAGTTCAAAAATTGGATAAAACAAGAATTTTGAAATTTACAAAAAAAAAAGTGTTTATTTAACAATTAGGGGTGTGTAAATATAATTACTCAAACCGAAATAGCCTTTAAAAAAAACAGAAATACAAATTATAATTTAAAAGATAACAGCAAAAAAAATAACTTGCTTTTGTTGCAAACTTGTGATACTTCTCATCATTAATTTCCTCTGATTCTCACGTAATTTTCCTCATAACATATGTGCACTAGCTAATATATTTTTTTGGGACGATAATGGAAAATATTCAAAATAGTCTCACGATAAAAGAGAGAGCATTGCTAGAATGCTAGTAGGTTTATAAGATTTAACTTTGTATGGATTTGAGTCCCTCAAATTGTTAACTAGTTAGGATTTGATACCATATCACAAGTGTTTGATTCTTTCACGTGTGTTTTGATGTGATATAACATATAATTCTTTATAAGAATTAAAGTCGCTCCAAGGGGAGATGATCACTACAAAAGTTGATTATTTTCATTTGGAAGCCTCACACGCGGCCTATTACTCTACCTTTTTTTTCTTTCATCCTCTTATTTGGAGTATTAAAACTTAATCGTTTTAGAGCGTTAGATTGTTTTAATTTTTTTTTAAATAAGACCGCAGAAGTTATTCAACACTACTAAATTAGAGAGCCTTTTATATTTGAAAGCACTATAAAATTTTCGCCCGCATGTGTCCTATTGGATTGGTTATTCGACCAGTTCCCCAGTTTAGGTTTAATTCTGTTTCATCTCGTGGAAAACGTGTTCCCTTAAAGCACTCAAACACAATTGTCCTCTCAAACAGTCTTCTTCTCTCTACTTCTCTCTCTCACTTTCCCCGTACATGAATCTCGTGCGCCTTATAATTCTCGCCCCTATCTTCACTTCCAGACTCACACACCACTTCTGCTCCCGCCTCGCAATTTAAGAACACACCACGCACTAGCTATATTCATTTCTATATCTATATCTATACATATATATCCCTTCATTTCTCGACGACAAGATCGAAGAAACAGCAGTCGAACATGTCTCGACCAGCGGAGGCAGCGGTGGAGCTCGATTTCTTGGGACTCGGGACGACGACGAATAACCAGCAGCGCGAGCGCGATACCACCTTGGCCTCGCCCAAGTCTCAGTTCCAGAAGTTTCTCGAACGTGGGAGAAGCTTCCGAGGACTTCAGTCGTCCTCTGGTGGCGGTGCCCTTTCGAGGGAAGCGATGATGATGCCGAATCTATTCGGTCCCGAAGTTCTGAAATCCGTGATCGTTGCCGGAAAATCCTACGAGAACGTCCCCGAGAAACCGAAACCGAAGCCTATGACGGTTTTCTACGGCGGACACGTCTCTGTTTACGACATCACTCACGACCAGGTGCAATTCTTCTATTCGTCTACTTCTTTCAACTTATGACGATTATGTTGTTCTTGTTGACTAATTAAGTGCTACAATATATATTATGATTGGTTAGTTTGAGAGCATAGTGAAGCTTGCCATGGACGGAAGACTCGAATCTGATAGAGTCGCCGGAGATCGACCACTAGAGGCAAATCAACAACCGCAGATGGTGATTCTGAAGGACCCTCTCAACGAAGGTTGGTGCATGCAGTAGTTTTACTTTTACATTTTACTTTTACTTTTCTCCGTGGTTTATATCTGATTAACAAAACTACACCTAGAGTTTGGATCCAAGCGTAACTAGTATTCTGACTAGTCTCACCTAAATATTTAAAACTCTGCATCGTAGAAACCAAGGGGCTCTAGTCAACTAAGTCGATCTTGAATATCGACATTTTAGTGATATAGGTATAGTTATATCTAGCAAAAAAGTCAAACGTAACTTGACTTTAATAGTAATAGTTATTTTTAAATTAAGATTAAATATATAATATTAAATATTTAGTTTTACGTTATTTTCGTAGCTACAGATTTTACTAAAAATATATTTAATTTTAATTTAATTATTTTGTTAGTTTCTTTGTCTTTGTTAGTTAAATATAATTACAGATTTGACCAAAAATATATTTAATTTTAATCATAACTATTCTTTAGAGCTGATTTTAGCTGAAAATTCAAAAAAATTAAATGTGTTGGAGATGCGACGTACCCAAAAGAAAGCCACAAAGTAATCTTCTGTGGGGATCGCATCCAGAACATTTTGCACATGAACTTTGAAAAGCAGTCAACATAACTACTGGACAATTTTGTTGTAGATTTTACTAAATTATGTTAGTAATATTACGTTGCAGATCTGCCAATCGCTCGCAGAAAATCACTCCAGAGATTCTTGGAGAAACGTAAAGAGAGGTAATCGATCAAATCACGAAATCCTTGCTTCCCAACAACTAGCTTTTATATGAGCTAGACCTAACGCATTGTTTTTTTCTTTCTTTTCTGTTTGATATGATCACAGGTTGAACACTTCGTCCCTCTATGTTTGTCACTCCTAGTGAATAGCGATGGAGTCCTCTAGCAGGCGCGGTTTGCGACGACCAAGACATGTTACATCTGAAGACTTGGAAGAAAGTCTTTAACAAATTAGTACTTAGAAAATCTAGCCTTGTGTATTTCGTGTTTTCTGGATTCCCGAAAGGAGTAGAAGTAGTCTCCCTCCACTTTAGCTTGTTTTTGACGTGAATGCTGCACAAAAGTTTTTCACGTTTTTAGCAAGGAGGGGGCATTAACTTTTACTTCGCACCAACTATTATTCTCCTTCGTCGCACTTTCCTTGCCATCTCATTTAGTGTGGTCTTTCTCTTGACCATTCTTTTGTTAAATTTTTAAGCTACTCGCATGTGTTTGTGGGGACGTACCTAATACTAATATTTCCTTTGGATTTGTTTATGTTCTTAGTCCTCTAATGACTAATGAAATTATGCATGTGTATTGAAGTTTGGAATCGCGAATTGTTCAAGTAAGTCAAGGGAAAATTTAACAAAAAATAATTTGCTCATTTTAAATATTTATATTTTAATTTTATAAAATATCAAAATTATATTTCAACTTTTGATTTTGACTCAAAAATTATACCTAATTTATTTTGATTAACACTATTAATTCTTATGTCATCAAAATTATGTAATTTGAAATAAAATAAATACGAGGAAGTATAATTTTTGAGTAAAATATAAACATTTAGAATGATTGAAAATTAATATATGTTAACGGTTCATCTAAGCGTCTTACCCGTCGGAGTTGTATTGATACTTTATTTCAAAATGGACTTCATACCGAAGCATTCCATTTGTTTGGGATCGGGCATAATGAATCAATGATCATTACGTCCCATTCATCCAATGCTTCATTCTCAAGGCCATGAAGAATAGGAAGTTGAATAATAGCTATGAACTTTGTAAATACGTTATTAGGAAAGTTTGGAGCCATCAACCCCATCAAGTCAAGTTTGGAATGATGGTTTACATCTGGCATGTTCTTCCCAGATCAGCAGTAGACAAACGTTTTACACAAGAACAAAAGCTTTGTCCTCTGTTAGGTATCAAATCAAATCACATATACCGCATGTTACATTTGGCATGTTCTTTGACAAACGTTTACACAAGAACAGTAGCTCTGTCCTCTGTTAGGTCTAAAGATCAAATCACATATATGCCATGAGTTGAAACTGGAAAGGACTCGCTTAATGAAATTGTGATTAATACCTGAACAATATCTTTTCTAAGGATCATGCTGCAATACGTCTAAAAGTTAAACACCCAAGGGACAGATTTTGTCTTGTAACACGTGTCCTAATTTACGTGAGTGCTTATAAGCTCAATCTATAGGATCATTCTCCTCCTTGCCCACCACCAAACAAGTCTCACTGATGATAGCCACCCTTGCTCGTAACCCTCACCGCCACATAAGGTAAAATCAGCAACAAGAGAACATATCGAGACCAGAAAGAGTCACCAATTTCTTACATATAATTGCAGAGCCAGAAAAACGCCAACTACCACCACTACTTATCTAGTAAACACCAATGTATAGCATAACGCACGTGTTTTTGTTCCACTTGCCTGTCTTAGCGCTATAACGCGTAACGTGTACGTTTTTTGCGCACTAGATATAATATATTAGAAAAATACAATT
Source organism: Geum urbanum (assembly GCA_946800695.1). Classification (NCBI taxonomy): domain Eukaryota; kingdom Viridiplantae; phylum Streptophyta; class Magnoliopsida; order Rosales; family Rosaceae; genus Geum; species Geum urbanum. Next base: position 63,355,141 of record OX327003.1, read on the forward strand.
CTCTATTTATAAAATAAAATATACATAGATGAAGATCCAAACTTCATAAAAATATAACATATCAGCACACAAACATTGTCAAATTAAATTTAAACTTGAAAATACATAACAAACAACTAAAGAAATATCTAATCCATCTCTTCTACTTTTGTCAATCTCTGCCTTCATCATCACTAAAATCACTCACATCAACATCACTATAAAATTCATCCCAAGCATCAAAGTGAGTAGGGTAATTCGCCCAATCAATTTGGATAGGTTGATCTATGTCATCAACTTGAACCTCTCTTATTACACTAGCTCCATCAGAACATTCCCCAATTTCACGAAGCAGTGCATTTTACTTAGGTTGTTTAATCTTGAAATTTGTTAATGCATCAAGACAGACCGACTTGTCAACATTTGGAACTCTCAGACATTCTATCATGCCATCTCTAGTCCCATCCAAATGGTTCTTCAACCTTATAATCCCCCCACTACAAACTTTGTCACCAAACGCACATCTAAAATATCTCTCTCCATCAATTCTCTTAGCATAAACCTAGGCAAAATTTGTTCTCTTTTCTGTTTCACCCGTACTACCTACCACTAGCACCAGTACTCATGTTTAATTAAGGAAACAATAAGAAAATAGAAGAACGATATCAACTTTGAGCAATTTGATGATTACAACGCCTGGACTTGCTTGATTTGAGCAATTGTGAGGTTTTGAGCTTAGGTCATGAAGTGAGAGAGAGATGGAGGCGAGAGAGAGATAGAGGGTTGAACTTAGGTCACGAATGAAGACAAAAAGAGTGGGGTTTGATTTTTTTTTCTTTCTTTAAACGACATCGTTTTAATTTATAAAAAAACAAAACAAAAAAACTCAAAAAGCAGAAATACCAAAATGCTATGACACGCTATAGGCTATAGCATACACTATTTTGAACATTTCGCTAAATTAAATACGCTTTGAGGCGTTTTTGCAATGTTCACTACGCTATACGCTATTAACATGTTATTAACACGCTATTTTAAACATTGGTACACACTCTCTAGTTTTGTCCTTAACTCTCTTTCTCTCTCTCTAAGTCTCCATCGTTTTGTTTCCGTGGATTCGATTTGTTTCACCCTGTATTATGAATTTTATTGGTGTTGTTTTAGGAATATCGGATTGGTATGCGTACGAACGAGAATAGTTTAATTTAATACGATTTTATATCTTGTGTGAGGATTTGAACTGTTAATTGGACTCGAAAATTTTCGAGACCTGGTGGTAGTGATAGAAGCAACGAGTTCGTTAAAGATGTGTTTGTCGATAAAGAGATTGGCGGGGTCGAGTAAGGATGACAATGTCGGCAGGAGGAGCAGAGATATTGCCGGGGAAAGCGCAGGGTTGTCAAGGGGGTGCAGGAGGCAAGCATGGTCAAGCCTGACCGACGGAGAAAAGCGGCGGCGACGGGCTGGCTTCTTCATGTAAGAGAGAGAGAGAGAGAGAGAGAGAGAGAGAGAGAGAGAGAGAGAGAGAGAGAGAGAGAGAGAGAGAGAGAGAGAGAGAGAGAGAGAGAGAGAGAGGTATCAAATGTAGTGATCTCAACATAAGCTCAATCAACACAGAAGAAAGAAGCCATAAAAGAACAATCAAGTTGTGACACCGCCCAAGCCTTAGCGGACCTGCCCACCTTTTTCGTCACATCTCCAAAATGTGAGCCGGGCCGGATCGAGCTGGGATTTTTTTAAATTTTGAAGCCCACGGGTCTTTTTATGTCGCGGGCGTTTCAGACCGGGCCAAGACCACAGGGTAGGACCGGGCTGAGTTTTTTTTGGATACTAAATAATAAATCTTAGAACTCAATAGTGTTTAATCATCCATATATCAACAATTATATACACTAAATAATATATAGGCCTAAAATTTTTGGTATTTTGTATATGAATAAATGATATTAAGATATATAAATTTGAGAGTTTATAGGTCTATATTGATAAAATAATCTATAATATATGGAATTGATGAGCTTAAAGGGCTTGGTCGGGCGGGCCTCGACGGACCTTGATGGGCCGGGCCAGGCTTAGGCTTTTCAGACCTCAAACCTCGGGCCGCCCGCCGACTTTATGGACCAAATAATGACCACCAACCTTGGGTGCATTCCAAAATTTTCCCTTTTCTAAAATACATGGCGTAACTTTATCTTCAATAGGTTTCATATTTTGTTTTCATGAAAATCAAGCACATCACCAATACAGAATAATAATCATAAACTTCAACACCAAACTAAAGAAAGTTGCTTCAATTTTAAGTATACAACAGTTTGCTTAGAATATCATAGACTATTCCATTTGATGATCTTTCAACCACTTTTGTACTATGTGTAGCAATGAGTATTATTAGGGGTGGGCACGAGACGGGTTTGGTCAATTTTTGCTCGTCCCCATCTCTATCCCAAACAGGACGGGTTGGGGTGAAATTGAGTATTTTAAAAGTCCATCCCCGTCGTCCTAAAACCCAAACGGGACGGGTCAAATTTCGGATAAAATGTAAAATGAACATTTAATAGAGTATTAAACAACAAAAAATTGAATGAGATGAGACAAACCAAATTTCGGGTTCAATGTAAGATAAATATAGTTTGATAAGACTTTAAAGTCTACAACTACATAAAATAATACCGTTTTACTTAATGGTTAATTAGAAAAAGTAAAACTAAAAGTAATTTTATTTCATGTTTAATTCATACATTTAATTCATATTACAAGAAGCATAATACTTTGATGTTAGAAGAAAAATTTATTTTTTTGTTAAATAATGCTATTAGTTTGATAATTTAATATGTCAAACCTTAATAAAATAAATAATAAAATAGACAAAATATATTATGCGGGACATGACGGGTCTATCGGGATTTCAAAATCAAGACCCAATCTCGTCCCTAAAAAACGGGACGGGTCGGGACGGAACAGAATAGTGAAAATTTTATTTTTCGTCCCGTTCCGGATCGGAACAAAATCAGATCAGGTTTGAGATTTCCGGGATTCGTGTCCACCCCTAAATATTACTATCGGGAATCGAACCCGCATCGTTAGCTTGGAAGGCTAGGGGTTATAGTCGACGCTTTCCGGCTAAGGAATGGGAAACCTTTCTCTTGTTACATGAATCCAATTTTCATTTCATCCGGGAAAAGCCATCTTTTTCAGCCGCTAAACTGGGTTCTCTTTTAGGTGAAGGAAGTATGACTGCTTTACCAATAGTTGAGACCCAATCAGGAGATGTTTCGGCGTATATTCCTACTAATGTAATTTCCATTACAGATGGACAAATATTCTTATCTGCTGCCCTTTTACATAAAATTGAAACCTACCAATAATAAAGTATCAGTATCTTTTGGGCCCATGAGCCAGGAGCCCAAGACACCCGTATTACTCCTATTGGGCTTAGAATGAAAACTAAAACCCAGCCCAATAACCAAAGCTCATTACCCCATGGTTGCTCAGACAATTAGCTGGCTTGTTAATTGTTATGAAAGAGTTCAGTTGCAAACTTGCAATAGGTTAGTCTCTCCAATTTTAATCGTTACCTAACTATAAATGTTCGTAACTCGATGAATGAATCAGACTATATGTTTGTCAGTTTGTGTGGTTCGTTCGATTCGAGCTTCATATTAGTATGGTGTATACAAACTTGGTTATGATTGTCCAAGACCGATTAGATCCGAAAAATTCAGTCCTCAAAAGCCAAAACATAAACAAACACAAAGATTCATTCACAAAAAGAGAGATATATAGTAGCCTAGAAATGTATAGCACCCTTCTTTCAATGTAAAAGAGAATGCAATCGCTATTCTTACGATCCAGAGAGGGAGTTAGTTTTCTCTATGCCCGCAACGGAACACAAGCGACATTCTAAGTTTGTTCGCTCGGTTCTCTCTAGGCAAAGTTGAGCTAAAACTGAACAAGAAGAAACCGAAACTCATCTATACATTCTGAACTAAGATAGATAAAGAGAGAGCATCAGTTTTAAAAAGCTCGATTTTTTGGAAGCTTCATGGCTATTCACCAATCAGTTTTCTAGTTCCAAATGTTTCTCATCATTTGCTCTCTCTCATCTCTTCAAAAATTTCATTCACAAACCACAAAAAAAGCCAGACAGAGAAAAAAGAGAGAGGAAATACCAGAGGGGAGACTACCAACTTAAAAGGATGCAAAACATTATATAGGGGTTTACACCCAAAACCCTACACGCTCTCTACGCAAACGTCGCCGTTTCGATAGCCTTGGCTTTAAAAAGACGAGAATATCCCTACTTACAGTGAAAGACCATGTAAAATCCGCTTCCTAGATTCACACGTTTCTTCCTCTTGGTCGCTGAAGCTCTCTGCGGTTCGAAGAAAACAAAGATCATTTTCAAGATGGTGAGTGCATACAAGGATACCATATATGGATTCCACAAACTAAAGAAAAAAAATGAAATAGCTTAAAATTAGATTGATTTCATAGATAGAGTTACTCAGTATATCACAGAGTTTATATACTGCCAATGCACAAACTGACAAGAACATGAGCTACTCATCGACCAACAACAGTTAATAAAGGAAAACTTACTACAAAAGTTTGCTACAGTAACTGGGGTTGATATCGCGTAAAATATGTATCAAATATTAACACAAAGTAGACACTTAATACATCTCTCACACGTATGCAATTTAAAACCTTTCTTTGTAGATGTAGCATTGATAAGTAGGGATCGTTCTTAACCAGAGATTGAGGGCACTAATGCATAACAACGTTTATAAACAGAAAATTAAATGTATGAAGGTTTTGAAAGTTTGATTTAATTAACTACGAAAATAAGAACAGAAATTGGTAAGCAAACATATTCAGAAATCCTAGATTCTATCATGCTTCACTTATAGACAAGTAGAAAACAAACAAGAACAAAGAATCCTAAACATGCTTGCTAGACCGAAAGCAAAACACTAACTAATATATTTGAAAGTGATCATCTCATCTCCCACCTTATCTCTTTATAACCTAAACATATTATATGCAACTTATTTAAATTCTAAGCATTTACTACGTTTTTCATGCGTTTCTCAAATAACAGTGTTTTTGAACCAAGATTGCTCGAATTCTAGACACATTATAACCTAAACCAAGATTGCTCGAATTTAAGTTAAGTATTAAGAATAGAAAATACATGCATATCAAAGAACTTAGATTCGAAATAAATTACAAAAACAAGCTAGAGTTACATAACCAAAAACTCTTATTTAAACTCTTCCTTAAAAATCAATTGTTCATACAAAAAGAAAATACAAGGTGACATGTTACACTTTTTGTGTCGTGATTGCAGTCGCAAATTGTGTAGATAGCCTTCTAGTGGATGGAGAGAACCCCTCGGATTGCCTAAGGTACTCTTAATGAAGGATAGTGTTTGTTGGAGTGTGGAGGATTTCAACTCTTTGATGAATTCTTGAGTTTGGAGGAGACAAAGTGTTTATGGACAGGGATTTGGCTTCTTAAATGAGTGATGATTGCTTCTGGTCGAGCTCCCTTTTATATAGGATATGAAAAACCCTAGTCCATCCCTAATTAGGAATGAATTAACTCCACTCGGGTAAGTTGATCTTTCTTCATTAAATCATTGATTCCCAGGAGATTTATATGTTCAAATTGAGTGATTCTTTTTGCGCTATAAAGTTGACTTCCAGAGCTTTCCAGGGACATATTATTCATACCATAATTCCTTCTGATCCGTTTTCGGTGGCCCGTTGAAGTGGGCTGATCTGCACAGGCAGATTTCCTGATTTCTAACTTTTGATCAATCTTCTTCTTCTGGGCTTCATTGTGGCCGAATTTGTGCATTATCTTGGATCTTCTTGGACACAAAACATGGTCTTGACCCATCTTAGTGATCTTTGATCCAATCTTTATAAATCGTGGCCCATTCTTCTTCATCTTTCCTCCTTAATACATTTTTAGCTCCATTTCTGTCTCCTTTATGGATTCCTCCTTATTTTGTCCTATAAATCATAAAGTAAGTAAGATATAAAGTTCTAAACAAAACTAAATGTAAAGAGAAATACGTTAAGAATCAAGCATAAAATGCGTAGATCAGGGGTCCTTACATCTCATGCTGCTCCTGAAAACTCTACACCTCCTCGTTTACAAAATCTGGGTAGTCTCTACAAACTTTCTCTGCCTCCAACCAAGTAGCTTCTTCTGCCGAAAATCCCACCCATTGCACCAACCACTTGATTACTGGTCCATTCCCTTTCTTAAACACCCCACGTGTAAGGATTTTGTCCGTGTACCATCGAGGATTTATGGGATCAAGTGATGGTGGAAGATGAACGTTGACATTCACAGTTAAACCCAGTTTCTTTTTTAACATAGAAACGTGAAAAACAGGGTGAACTCTGGCATCAGGTGGAAACTGAATCTTGTATGCCACCTTATTCACTCTAGCTACTTCCTTATAAGGCCTATAGAATTTAGGTGATAGCTTATAGTTACCTCTAGTTTCCATCGATTGCTGGCGGCGAGGTTACAATTTGAGGTACACCATGTCTCCAATGTTAAACTCCCTCTCAGTGCGACGTTTATCAGCATGTAGTTTCATAGGAGCCCTTACTTCTTCGAGGTTTTTCTTGATTCGGCTGAGCTGCTCATCCCTTTCTCGTAAAGCAACGTCCACGTCATGAATGGTTATAGTGTTAGGGGGGAGAGGTACCCATAGAGTGCTTCAAAAGGTGTTGTTTTGATAGAAGAGTGCTATGTGGTGTTAACCACTATTCCGCCCAAGGAAGAAGACCCACCCAACTTCTTTCTTGTTCAGTGATCAAACACCTCAAGTATTGTTCCAACATTTTGTTTATTTTCAGTTTGCCCATCCGATTCCGGGTGATACGCCGTGCTCCGATTCAGTTCTGTGCCTTGTAATTTGAAAATGGCCTCCCAAAATGTACTCAAGAACATCGGATCCCTATCCGTCACAATTGCTTCTGGCATACCATGTAAGCGAAAGATCTCTTTAACAAAGAGCTCAGCCATTGTTTTGGCTGTATAAGGGTGTGACACAGACACAAAATGGGCATACTTTGTAAAGCGGTCCACCACAACCCAAATAACAGCTTTACCATAGTCGCTAAGGAGTCCATTGATATTCCTTTCCAAGCTCCACTAGGTATCTCTAAGGGCAGGAGTAATTCCGGAGGAAGAATGTTCTCAAAGTGGTTGCGTTGATAAATATCACACTCAACAACCTACTTTTTAACATCGCATTTGATTCCTGATAGTCGTATATTTATGCGTCTATTTGGTATTTAATTTGTTCCCTATATTTAGTTTATTGTTATTAATCGAGTGAATTAATTATGTTTATTTGTCTTTAGGTGTTTTGGAGATTAATGGAGAAAAGGAGTTTAAATGATATATTTGGAGAGCTTCTTGGCGAGGAACTGTCTGGCGAGAGAATTTATGCAAGTGAAGATGGGTTTAATGACTGCAATTATATATGCCTTGGCGAGGAGATTACGTACGTAGACATTGGCGAGCAAAGTTGGTGAGAAAAAGAAGTGGTGTTTGACTTGGACTTGGAGACTAAAAGAAGAATAATAAAGAAAGAAGTCTAAATTGAGTGGAAGTCCTGCACGTGGGTTAGCTTGGTAATCAAGTTGCATGCATATATATATAGCTAGCTAAACATAATAAGAGGGGACGCACGGCTTGAGGGCTGGAATTCTTGGGAGAAGAAAGAGAGAAACAAGAAGAAACAAAAACAAAGGGAAGATCTCATGCAAGAAGCCTAACCCGATTCCGTTGTCGTCAAGAGTTTATTCTTTTTCCTTTATTTTATTTATCTTTCATGAGCTCTTTGATTTTATTACTTATGACTTTTAGTAGCTAATTTTCCATTGTTGAGGGGTTGCTTGAAGCCCTGTACATGAAGTCTTTTTAATACATACACTTTAATCTAGTTTTGCATATTTTATGAATGAGGTTTCTTTCTCTGAATGATCACCGTATGAATTCTTGTATGTTTGCTTTGGTGGCCAACTTAGTATGCATGTTAGGGTTCTAGTTTCATGAGATACGGGCGACTGAAGATAATTTCTTCCACCGGATTCTCTATAGTGATACACCGATTTTACCGTCGGGAGATTGAAATCCATAGGTCTAGCGAGACACGCCCATAGTGTACTTGTGAACCCTTGTAGCTTCTCAAACCTTTTCTAGAATTTAATGCTTTCTTCTTTGTAAACCTTGGGGTCCATGACTATAGGTTCAATAGAGTGATAGATGTAGGGGAGGTCCATGAAAAACCTGCATATGCATAAGGATTAGGTAATAGGATGTGGTTGTAACGATCATCTCTTCCTGGGAACTTTCATTCATTGAATATGTGCATTAGGTTAAGTATGTGTTAGATAGATGGAATGACGGTGGTGGATTGCATTCCTCTTAACTCTTTAATCATATAGTTTAAATCCATTTACATTCATTAACATATTTACTTTCAGCATTTATTTTCTGCGTTAGCTGTAGCTTAGCCGATTTATTTCGGTGACCAAATCAACTCCGAATACCCTCAAATTTTGCGTTGTAGTCCGCCACTGTGTCTAGTTCATTGTGTCAAAATCTCGCTGCATTTGAGTCTGTCGAGCTTAGGTTCGCTTGCCATTAGTGTTTTGTAGTCGAGTCTGTCAGCATAAGTAGTGTGTTAGGATTTAGTTTCACCAATTCTTCGTGTTCGATAACCCCTATTTATCTTACTACATTGATATATCCAGGTTGTGAATAGGGTATCTTTGAGAGGTGTTAAACCGCCTTGTCAAATTTTGGCGCCGCTGCCGGGGAATTGCTTAATTCTAAGTCCTAATAGAGTCTGTAAATTTAACTTGTATATTATGTATTCTAATTTTGTGGTTTGTTCTAGTTGTTCAATGGCAGGTCACTCAAATGAGGAATGTGCATATTTTCCATATCAAAGTTATCCCACCATGCAAAGTGAATACTATACCCCTCCTTACATTCCCACATGGGATGATCACTCCGGCTATGACTATCCTCAACAATCAGATGATACAGAGCAGCGATTGATGAGTATGTTACAGCAGATCATGGTAGACAAACAAAAAGAAAGAGAGGATAATCGTGCTTTTATGCAAGAGATTAAGGAGATCCTCAGGGAGCGTGATGAGACAATTGATTTGCTGGAAAGACAAACGAGCCAAATACAACAAACAATGGCTGAAGTTAACACAGGAGGACTCCCCAACAACACTTTCCCCAATCCCAAAAGCCAATATGAAGTTCATGCTATAACTTTGAAAAGTGAGAAGGTGTTGGAGGTAGTTCCAACAATCATGAAGCCAAGAAGAAAGTGGGAAGAGCCTGTAATAGAGCAAATTGTGTTTGATGAGTCATCAAAAGTCAATCCAGGAACCCCAACTCAACCCGTTGAGAATGCACCTGGAATGAAAGTTGTGCCAAAACCGAAACCAACTCAGGTATGTCCTTTATCTTCACCTCTGATTACCACTAATGTGCCTTTTCCTAGCAGGTTAAGAAAACTAGGGAAAGAAGAAAAATACAAGGAAGACCATCTTGACGAGGATTATCTTCAATATGGATGGGGTGAGGATACTTTGGAGACAGTGCTTGGATCAAGTCAGCAAAAAATAGAAGAACGGAAGCCGATCAAGCAAGAATTGGATGAGCTCGAAGCTCTTCTTGAATATAGGCCTGTGAAATTGACTACTGAGGCTGAAATTGCATTAGAAGAAGGGGATGCATTCTTTGATGATGATGAGATGGACAAATCACTTGTGGAGGAATCCATCGAAATTCCTTATTTTGAGATGGTGCTACCACTACATGAACAACCACATGAGCTATCAATGCCAAACTCAAGTTCCACACTCGTTTCTTGCACCAATGAAACACTTGAGTTTGAAGAATCACCTACCGAGCCCCCTTATATTTTGGAGCATATTGAGATGGTGGTACCTGATCACCATATGTCTAACAAGGATATTCTCTTTACCTTGTTTGTTGGACTCAAGAGGAGGAGGCTTTGGATAAAGAAGAAGAAAGAAATAAGACACTTTGAGTCTTGTGTGTGTGGGAGTCCAAGGGTACCCAAGTTGCTTGGCAGAGCTCATATGACATTATTGTTAAGGACCAAGCACTTGATCGAGCCAAGACCACAACCACCTGATGGTTTTGAAGATGTCTGGCTGAAGACGTTAAACTTAGCGCTACTTGGGAGGCAACCCATGTTGATGGAGAAGCGTGGAAAACCAGATTTGCTTTCTTTTCTCTTCTCCTTTGCTTTATTTTTCTCCATGTTTAGTGTGATTTGTGATGTGTTATGTGTCTCATTCCATGCTTGTTTGATGTATTGTATGTTTTAGTTTTGTTTTAAATTGAGGACAATGCAAATTTCAAGTGTGGGGTGGGGTTTATATCATATCCTTAGCGTCTATGTATAAATTTTTTGTTATTTCGGTACTGTACAGTATGCTGTTTCGTGTCAATTATTTGACATAGTTTGAAGTCTCTTAAATTTTTGAAATTTTTAGAGGATGTTTTTACATCTGTCTAAATTGTGCTCTTAAAATTTCAGCTCATTCTAATGTATGATCAAGTCTGTAAAATTCTTGCGAGGGAATGAGTCTCTGGCGAGCTTCGCATACTGTACTGTGCAGATTGATGTTTTGTGTGATTTGTTTGTCATATCTAGAAGTCTCGTAATTTCTGAAATTTTTAGGGAATGTATTTAAATGTGTCTAGTTTGTTCTCTCTAAATTTCAGCTCATTCCACTCTGTCATTAATTCTATATAATTCTGGCGAAGTGGAGCTGAGTCAAGCGAGCAACAGTTCTCGGTACTGTACAATAACCTGTTCGCGTCATTTATTTTCTATAGCTAGGGGTCTCGTAATTTTCTGAAATTTTGAGCGCAGGTTTGTAAATGAGTCTAGTTAGTGCTCGCGAAATTTCAGCTCATTTCGATGTATGACTAATTTTGTAAAATCCTCGCGAGATAGTTGCTCGCGAGAGAAGTTTGTTCGCGTGGTTTGGTAGTTTTGAGTCTGGCGAGCAAACAGTCTGCTGTTTTTTATAATTTATTTGACATAGTTATAGGGCTCGTAATTTTCTGAAATTTTGAGGGTGTGTTTTTATATGTGTCTAGTTTGTGGTTCCAAAATTTCAGCCTATTACGATGAGTGATTAATTTTTTAAAATTTACGCGAGAAGTGTTGCTCGCTACACTGTGTCTGGCGAGCTGCTCGCCTGATGTTGATATTTTTGAGTTTTTCTTTGTTTTCCTTAGGTATTTTAGTGACTTATTTGAAAAACCAAATATAAAAGTAAAAAGTGTCAAGAAAAACATAAAAAGAGTCATTTGTTTTGAGTCTTGAGTGTCCTTAACTAGTCCATGATGTGATTATATCTTCCGTAATTGTGACTAAAAGATGATCATGTTATTTAAGTTTCTTTGGTTAATCTTGATATATGATGCATATGCGAATGTGTAGTGGATGTAGAAAAAGTTAACATGGTACAGATTTTTGGCATGCTTAAACTTTGTTGAGATTCATTTAACCTGTGAGCGATTGAGCCTATATGTGATTACACATGCTTTCTTTATTGAGTGTCAATTGCTTGCCACAGATTAAGTTAATGGACTCTAGATATTACTAGAACTTGCTCTTGTGCTTTTCAAAGCTTATAGTCAATACTTGTTTTGATTGAGGAAGTGATAAAGGCATTTAGGGGACACCACCATAGCCATATAAGCCTGTGTCCTAATTTTGTGTACACGAGTTGTGCACCCCTTAGTTAACCACTTTGAGCCTACATGTTTAAACTTTATGTCATCACTCACATATCTCTGACCTTAAACCTTAGAATAGTTATATCTTTACCTTTGTTCTAGGACTTGGTAGAGTTATACATGAGACAGGTATGTGAAGACGGCGACAATGTCGAAAAGTGATGCAAAGAAATAAGTGTGGGGTATCAAGCTAGTGTTTGAAAACAAAAAGAAAAAAAAGAAAAAGAATGAAAAGAAAAAAATTGTGATGTTTAGCTTGATACCCGAGTTAACTGTTGATGAAGACAATGATGTGAAGGCCCAACAAGATGAAATTCGGTCACAAAAGTGAGAAAGTTCATGGTTGTAAAGTTTGAAGAAGTCTCTTATTTGGTGCTCTACTGGGTTCTAGAATCATATTTGAATTCCTTATCCACTTATTCTTTAACCTATGAGCTAAGCCCCATTACAACCCATGAAAGTCCTTTTGATTCTCAAGATGGCAGCCTTTGATCTGTGGAGATTTGTCACAAGTGTAAGCATATGGTGTGGTCCATTTGGCAAGTAATTGAGTTGAGTGAATACCTTAGACATACTTTGTGAGAAACACTTTTGAGAGCATATATCCGTGAGGTTGAATCTTGACAAGTTTGTTGCATGCTACAGCTTTACATTCACCATGATTATGTCTTCGTTCTACATATTACATGTGTGCCATGCATTGAAATTAACTTTCGAAATTTTACGGTATATAAATTTGGAGTCACACTTATCTTGGTGTTACAATTGTGGAAGATTGCTGAGACAATTTGTTAAGGGTGTTAGAGTCATGTAGTTAGAGTCTTTGAGTCTTTTCAGAGTCTTAGTTTAGTGTATTGCTCGAGGACTAGCAATGTTTAAGTGTGGGGTATTTTGATAGTCGCATATTTATGCGTCTATTTGGTATTTAATTTGTTCCCTATATTTAGTTTATTGTTATTAATCAAGTGAATTAATTATGTTTATTTGTCTTTAGGTGTTTTGGAGATTAATGGAGAAAAGGAGTTTAAATGATATATTTGGAGAGCTTCTTGGCGAGGAACTGTCTGGCGAGGGAATTTATGCAAGTGAAGATGGGTTTAATGACTGCAATTATATATGCCTTGGCGAGGAGATTACGTACGTAGACATTGGCGAGCAAAGTTGGTGAGAAAAAGAAGTGGTGTTTGACTTGGACTTGGAGACTAAAAGAAGAATAATAAAGAAAGAAGTCTAAATTGAGTGGAAGTCCTGCACGTGGGTTAGCTTGGTAATCAAGTTGCATGCATATATATATAGCTAGCTAAACATAATAAGAGGGGACGCACGGCTTGGGGGCTGGAATTCTTGGGAGAAGAAAGAGAGAAACAAGAAGAAACAAAAACAAAGGGAAGATCTCATGCAAGAAGCCTAACCCGATTCCGTTGTCGTCAAGAGTTTATTCTTTTTCCTTTATTTTATTTATCTTTCATGAACTCTTTGATTTTATTACTTATGACTTTTAGTAGCTAATTTTCCATTGTTGAGGGGTTGCTTGAAGCCCTGTACATGAAGTCTTTTTAATACATACACTTTAATCTAGTTTTGCATATTTTATGAATGAGGTTTCTTTCTCTGAATGATCACCGTATGAATTCTTGTATGTTTGCTTTGGTGGACAACTTAGTATGCATGCTAGGGTTCTAGTTTCATGAGATACGGGCGACTGAAGATAATTTCTTCCACCGGATTCTCTATAGTGATACACCGATTTTACCGTCCGGAGATTGAAATCCATAGGTCTAGCGAGACACGCCCATAGTGTACTTGTGAACCCTTGTAGCTTCTCAAACCTTTTCTAGAACTTAATGCTTTCTTCTTTGTAAACCTTGGGGTCCATGACTATAGATTCAATAGAGGGATAGATGTAGGGGAGGTCCATGACAAACCTGCATATGCATAAGGATTAGGTAATAGGACGTGGTTGTAACGATCAACTCTTCCTGGGAACTTTCATTCATTGAATATGTGCATTAGGTTAAGTATGTGTTAGATAGATGGAATGACGGTGGTAGATTGCAGTCCTCTTAACTCTTTAATCATATAGTTTAAATCCATTTACATTCATTAGCATATTTACTTTCAGCATTTATTTTCTGCATTAGCTGTAGCTTAGCCGATTTATTTCGGTGACCAAATCAACTCTGAATACCCTCAAATTTTGCGTGGTGGTCCACCACTGTGTCTAGTTCATTGTGTCAAAATCTCGCTGCATTTGAGTCTGTCGAGCTTAGGTTCGCTTGCCATTAGTGTTTTGTAGTCGAGTCTGTCAGCATAAGTAGTGTGTTAGGATTTAGTTTCACCAATTCTTCGTGTTCGATAATCCCTATTTATCTTACTACATTGATATATCCAGGTTGTGAATAAGGTATCTTTGAGAGGTGTTAAACCGCCTTGTCAATTCCTGGCCACATAAAACTCCTTGTTAAACTCTAGTATGTTTGTAAGTATCCGGAGTGGCCTCCTAACACCTTAGCGTGACATTCATGCAAGAGCCTGGCACGCCATGCATTCTTGGCAGTAACATACATACGTTGCTTATAGTAGAAGACATCATTCAAAAGAGTAAAGTTTTTCTTTTGACATGTACCTGCCAATAAGCTGTTCCGGATAGTCTGCACCTCCTCATCTTGCAAGTTATATCCTTGTAGCTCTACTAAGCATTGGGAAATCGGATTGGACACCCCCACCAAGGCATTGGCTTCAGCTTTCACATCAGGACGCCTAGATAGCGAGTCGGCTACCATTTTAGAGTGCCCAAAACGCTACTTTACAGTGTAATGGTACCCTAGTAGCTTACGTAGCCATTTTTGCTGCTATGAAGTTGTTATCCGTTGATTCAAGAAAACATGAATTGTATGGTGATCTGTAAGAATATTGAAATGATGTCCGAGAAGATAAGGTCGCCATTGTTGTACGGCATACACTACGGCTAGCATCTCCTTGTCATAAACCGAGAGAGCCAAGTGTTTTGTGCTAAAGCCTTGCTAAAAAATGCGATAGGATGGCCTCCCTATGACAACACCGCCCCTATGCTGTCTTGTGATGCATCACACTCCACATCAAAGTCCTTGGAAAAATCGGGTAATGCTAACTATGGTGTGGTAGCAAGTGCCACCTTCAATGATTCGAAAGCCTTATCTGTTGCCTCGGACCACAGAAAACCATTCTTTTTTAGAACTTTTGTGAGAGGTTTGGCTATTACCCCAAAGTTTTTGACAAACTTACGGTAGCAACTCGCCAAGCCAAGAAATCCCTTTAGACTCTTCACATTCTGTGGCCTTTCCCACTTCACAATACTTTCAATCTTGCTTGGATCCACCGAGACCCCCTGCAAGGATATGACATGGCCTAGGTATTCAACACTAGAAGCACCAAAAACACACTTCGAAAGTTTTAGCTTGAAGTGATGGTCCTACAGCCTTAACAACACTTCTTTGAGGTGCTTCTTGTGTTTCTTTTTCGACTTACTATACACTAATATCGTGGAAAGTCTCATTCATTAGACTTTGGAAGGTGGAAGGAGCATTTGTCAAGCCAAAGGGCATGACCAAAAACTCATAGTACCCATCATGAGTTCTAAATGTCGTCTTGTGTATATCCGCTTCGTCTATCCGTATTTGGTGATAACTGGATCTTAAATCCAACTTAGTGAAGTGTGTGGAACCCCTACTTCATCCATTAACTCGTCTACCATCGGAATAGGGTATTTATCCTTGATGGTAATCAAGTTAAGGGCTCGATAGTCAACACACATTTGTGAAGTGCCGTCTTTTTTCTTCACAAGTAGGACTGGAGAAGAGATGTCACACTGGCTTAGGCGCATTGTCCCTTCAAGCAGCATACTCTTGACTTTCCTCTCAATTTCTTCCTTTTGATAATATGCATAGCGGTAAGAACTAGCGTTAGCCGGCAAGGAGCTTGGAACTAGTGGGATACGGTGGTCATGTAACCTCTTAGGAGGTAATGAGGTTGGAGATTCAAAGAGATCTGAGAATTCATGCACCAACTTCCTAAACGGCTCTGGAATGGTTGCTTCCCCTTGTTGATTTGACTTCGTTACCTCTATAAACATGGTATGCCTCTCCTTTTGCAACAGTGAACACATTTCATCATAAGTAGCTATATCACATTTCCCTGCATCAATTCCATTAATACAATAGTCTCTGCCTTCCAAGTTAAACTTCATATATAATGACTTGAAATTCCATGTGATGTCACCTAAGGTATGTAGCCACGCTGTGCCTACGATGAGTTCACAATCTGATATAGGTAACACATAAAAAACAGTTTTAACAACTTGGTTTTGAATGGATAGCTCAAAGTCAGGGATGAAGTCTCTTGTTAAAAAAATCTCTCCATTGGCCACGCGCACATGCAATGGCTTGGGATGGTGAATGATACCACTGTAATACTTTAAGAGCGATGGATGCAAAAAATTGTGAGTTGCGCCTCCATCGATAAGTATGTGAGCTTGTCTACCCTTCAAGACCCTCTTAACCTACATAATCTGGGGCTTCTCCACGTCACTCATAGAGTGGAGGTTGATTAGTGGAGGTTCGCCATCTTCTTGTGTTGCGTCAAGTAACGTGGGGACCCCTGTGAGCAAATCTGGTGGCTTCTGCCTTGGATCTTCTTGTTCGTCCTCCAACGCTTCCAAGTTTAACAAGCATTCCATCATTAATGCTCGGGCACTTTGTTTGCACAGATGCCCATGAAAGTAAGGCTCCAGACAATACCTACACTTCCCACGTTGCCAATCTTTCTTCCATTTAAAATCTCCTTGCCACTACCTCTTCAAGGCACTCATACCATTGGCCTTGGAATTTTCAACTGAGTACAGAGGAGGATGTGATGGTTGGGTTGCAGAGCTCTGCACTAATGGTGTTGAGAATTATTGAGCTTGAGTCTGTCGAGGCAGAGCTTGAATACTCTGCCTGGTTGTTCGCTGTATGTGCTGCTTCGACTCACACGCCAGACCTTGTTCAAACGCCTCCCTTAATGACTTTGGTTTGTGCAAATTGACCTCAACCTGGATTTCTGGTTTCAAACCGTCGATAAAGCATGCCAACCGAAGCCGTGGGGAGAAACCAGGGGATTTGCAACACATTCTCGTGAACTCGTCATGGAATTCGATCACCGTACCTACTTGATGTAACTTGGCCAAAGCTGCTTGGAAAGCCAGCTTGTCATGTCCACCGAATTGGTGTAGGACCAAGTTAACCAAGCCTTCCCATGTTTTAGGGTTGTCCTGTAGGTATAATTGCCGTAAACTTTGCACTATGCCGGTGAGATGCAAAGAGGCCAATACTACCTTTCTGTCCTCAGAGATTTGATACAACTGGAAGTATTGCTCATCCCAGTCCAACCAATCTAAAGGGTCGTCCCTAGAGAAAGAAGGAAACTCCACTCTGATCTGCTTCATTGTCGGGAGGAGGGGGTCGCCGCTTTGGTGTGAGCTTTGCCCTTGAAACAGCGACGGTATGTCACTAACTGTAATTGTTAGAGGCGGTGTTGGCGCTAGGTGAAGCTGAGGCGGCGTCAAGTGCCAAGACGTGGTGGTGGGGGATATGACAGACATGGTCGAGGACTAAACGCATGAGGCGACGAGGCTGTGGAGTTGATGGGCGGTACAAAATGTGCCGGTGAAGTGTACGTATGCAGGTGTTGAAGCGGCGCACCAGTACGATCAGAAGTGAAATCATGCAAGGTGTTGTCAAAGTTTGACGTCACATGAGGGTTGTGCCATGGGGGCACCAGAGATAGGCATGTCATACTTGAGGTGACAAATGTTGGGCTTACTCTACTTGAGTTGGGCCACTGGGCATCTGCAGCCGGGCTTGTCACAGTTGGCTGAACCCAATATGGGTATCCAAATGAATAGTCTGCTGGTCCCGCAGCCATCGTTGCCATGTAGCTCGAGAGCAACGGTAGCTGATTGAGATCCACGTAAGGCTGTGGACACGGAGGTAGGGAAACACCGGTCACCGACGTAGTCACCGACAACGTGGTTGAGGAAGGAGCCCCTGTAACGATCGAAGTGGTAGTGCTCGCATCCATAAGATCCGAGGTTACAGCCGCGACAAAAGTCATTGGAAGCGGAGGGTCAATCGCCACAAGCTACACCGCCGTCGTCGATAGAGGCGGAGGGTTCGGCGCCGCTGGTGGGTCTGGACGACGGAGATTACGAATCGCCAACAAAATCTCAGCCTGGGTG
Organism: Geum urbanum; assembly: GCA_946800695.1. Lineage (NCBI taxonomy): Eukaryota > Viridiplantae > Streptophyta > Magnoliopsida > Rosales > Rosaceae > Geum > Geum urbanum. The sequence goes on from OX327003.1 coordinate 63,373,214, forward strand.
GACGCCAGGTCCGACTGAAGGGTGCGTTGCTGGATCTTCTCAAACACATATCGAAGTTCCCCCAACTGCAATTCCGCTAATGAACAACGCTCAGAGAGCTCATTCTCAGCGTGGTCACCTGAAGAGGCTTTGTTTTTGCCCATCGCGTGGTTGCTGATACCAGATACAAGGATACCAGATATGGATCCCAGACACTAAAGAAAAGAAATGAAATAGCTTAAAGGAAATGAACATAAAATGAGATTGATTTCATAGATAGGATTACTCAGTACATCACATAGCTTATATAGTTCCAATGCACAAACTGACAAGAACATAAGCTAGTAAAGGCAAACTTACTACAAAAGTTTACTACAGTAATTGGGTCCTTACAGTGCATCACAATCTTAAATTTCTCATATTTCTAATATTTTTTCTTTGTTTTTTTTTGTTGGTGGATAGGTGCTTCAGAACGGCATTGATTTGCTTCAACCGCCTGTGGAGCTCGAGAAGAGGAAGCACAAGCTCGAGAGACTTGTTCAGACTCTCAATTCCTTCTTCATAGTACAAACATCAAATCAAATCAAATCACTTTCTTTGTTTTTTAAGGATTTAATTTTCTTGTCCTATTGAAGATTTGTAGAATGTAAATGCTGACTTAGAATATTTCTTTGTTTTGTTATTAATGGCCAGGATGTGAAGTGCCAGGGCTTTTTTGTGTAGAATTTAATTGATCATGTTGAGTTTGTGTGTTGGTTTTTATTAACAATGTGAAAAAGCGATTGTTTGCAGTACAACTGTGATCAGTCACTCCCAAACTGTTGTGGTTTGCGGGAATTGCCTTACTGTGCTGTGCCAGCCTACTGGAGGCCGTGCTAGGCTCACCGAGGGTTGCTCTTTCCGAAAGAAGGGGGATTGATTTGTACTCATCTCGGCTTTGTACTCATTTTTGTAATGAGGCTTCTTCTTAGTGTTTTCTTGCAGTGTAATTCTATTAGAAAACCATGAGATTTGGGATGCTATGGATTACGCGTTGACCGTAGTATTTCGGAGATGTTATTATTGACTGTGATATGATTTTCTCTGTTATCTATGATTAAATATTTTTTAGCGTGAGTTACAGCTTTTACTCAGTTCTTTGTTGCGAGTTGTCGCTGTATTATTGTGCTGGGCTTTTCCTCATGGAGTTGTAGCTCAAAGCCTCAGATTTGTTGTGGTTTAATTCATTTTATCATCTTGTAGAGATCAGACTTCGCTGAACTTCAGAATTTGGGAGTTGGCTACTTGGCTTAGACATTTATGTACTTGTATAACAAACCTCAACCTTCTGTGTTACGATTTCTTTGCGGAAGCCAATTTCGAATTGGGATTCAGTTATTTTGTTTTCTGATCATTGATGCAAAATGTAAATTTTTGATCTACAAAACATGTACATTAACTTGATTTTTAGGAACATACAAACTCAAGTCCTCAACTAGACATAACCTCATGCACCTCAGATCTGGCACATTTATATTTGGCCTTCCCGCTGAAACATATACTTAACCTGTTCACTATTACCATCTAGCTTTTGACTTCAGTTGCCATGCTCAGATTGATTTCCCAAAGAACCTTTCAGTCTACAAGTTTCGCTCTCCATTCTAAAACCAGTTTACAACGATGTGGGTATGCCCAGTTGACCCAAAACTTCACATTCCACTCAGAGCTTACCAACCCAGAATTCAACTCTCACTTATACGCAGCTTCGCTTCAGCATTGTATCCAAAACCATCTCTTTACTTCCGGAACAGCTCTTCACTGCGAGATTGTCAAGAAAGGTGTATGCTTGGACTTGTTCGCTTCAAACATCTTACTCAACTTTTATGTGAAACAGGGTTCGGTCACTGATGCAGTCAAGGTGTTCGACGAAATGCCGCAGAGAAATGTGGTCTCTTTTGTTACTTTAATCCAGTCGTTTTCGCAGTCTCAGCGATTCGTTGATGCGTTAGAGTTGTTTAGTAGGTTGCATGGAGAAGGCCATGAGATGAACCCGTTTGCTTTTACGACGATTTTGAAGTTACTTGTGAAAATGGGGTGGGATGAGCTGGTTTGGACAGTTCATTCTTGTGTTTATAAGCTTGGACATGGCTCTAATGCATTTGTTGGGACGGCTCTCATTGATGCCTACTCTGTTTGTGGCGAGGTTGAAATAACCAGGGATGTTTTCGACGGCATTGTTTGTAAGGATATGGTGGCTTGGACAGGGATGATAGGATGCTACGCGGAGAATGGCGGGTTTGAAAAAGCTGTTGAACTCTTTTGTGAGATGAGGATGATTGGGTTCGGGCCTAATAATTATACTTTCAGCGGTGTGTTGAAGGCGTGTCTCGGATTAGAGGCACTGGATCAGGGGAAGAGTGTTCATGGATGTGTGATAAAGTCATGTTTTGAACACGATCTTTATGTGGGGATTTCATTGCTAGATTTGTACACCAAATGTGGAGAGGATGAATATGCTTGGAGGGTGTTTCAAGAGATGCCTAAAAATGATGTGGTTCCTTGGACTCTTATGGTTTCTAGATATGCTCAGAGTGACCGCTGTGACAAGGCTCTGTATGTCTTTTTTCGGATGAGGGAAGCTTTGATTGCCCCTAATCAATTTACATATGCTAGTGTGCTGCAAGTTTGTGCAACCATGGAAAATTTGGTTTTGGGGGAGCAAATTCATTGCCATGTTCTCAAGGTTGGTCTTGACTCAGATGTCTTTGTTTCGAATGCCCTTATGGGTGTCTATGCTAAATGTAGAGAGATAGAGAACTCAATGGACCTGTTTTTGCAATCATCAAATAGGAATGATGTATCTTGGAACACGATGATAGTAGGCTATGTCCAGTTAGGTGACGGGGAGAAGGCGTTGACTTTGTTTATAGATTTGCTTAGATGCCGAGTCCAGGCCACAGAAGTGACGTACTCTAGTGCTCTCCGTGCTTCTGCTAGCCTAGCAGCGTTGGAACCAGGACTTCAGATACATTCTGTGACTGTCAAAACCAAATATGACAAGGATACCGTAGTTGGTAATTCTTTGATTGACATGTATGCCAAGTGTGGGAGCATCAAAGATGCCCGCTTGGTGTTCGATAAATTGAAGAAACGAGACGAAGTTTCATGGAATGCGATGATCTCAGGATATTCTATGCATGGTCTTGGTAAGGAGGCTTTGAAACTATTTGAATTGATGCAGAAAACCGATTCCAAACCAAACAAGTTAACCTTTGTAGGTGTCCTATCAGCATGTAGCAATGCAGGACTATTAGACGAAGGACATGCTTATTTTTGCTCTATGATGGAGGACTACAACATTGAACCATGCATAGAGCACTATACTTGTATGGTTGGGCTCCTAGGGAGGTCAGGCCAGCTTGGTAAGGCTGTGAAGATGATAGAGGAAATTCCATATGAACCTAATGCTATGGTATGGCGTGCTCTGCTTGGAGCTTGTGTTATCCATAATGAAGTTGAGATCGGAAGGATATCTGCCCAGCATGTGCTAGAAATGGATCCCCACGATGAAGCTACGCATGTACTCTTGTCTAACTTATATGCCAATGCAAGGAGGTGGGATAATGTGACTTCTGTTAGGAAAAACATGAAAAAGAAAGGAGTGAAGAAGGAACCGGGCCTAAGTTGGATTGAGAATCAGGGAACAGTTCATTATTTCACCGTGGGTGATACTTCACATCCCGACACGAGACTGATCAATGGTATGCTGGAATGGTTGAAAATGAGATCGATGAAGGCAGGTCATATTCCCAACTGTAGTGTTGTTATGCTTGATGTTGAGGAAGATGAAAAGGAGCGCCTCTTGTGGGTACACAGTGAAAGATTAGCGCTAGCATTTGCACTTGTCAAATCACCACCTGGGAGCCTCATTCGTATCATTAAAAATCTTCGGATATGTGTGGACTGCCATGCCACGATTAAGTTAATTTCCAAAGTCGTGCAGCGTGAGATTATTATTAGAGATATAAATCGGTTCCATCACTTTCAGAATGGGATTTGCTCTTGTGACGATTACTGGTGATTGCGAAGTTATTGAGATTGGATTCATGGAAGCTGATTTTCCATAAAGTCCTAAACATGGAGAAATGGCAAAGATGCATACCCTCCAGCTACTTCCATACTTATGACTATCAATGTGAGTAAGTTTTCCTGTGACTGCAGTTTTAGATTACATATGTCATTTGATATGATGATTAAGCCACAAAATGATAAGAAAAGAGAACCACGAAAAATATTTGTTATGAATCATATAACATGCTTGATACCTGGGAGTGGATAATCTTCACATTAGGATAACAGCTTTTAAATATCTGCTACATATAGTGAATCATGTACGTGAAAGTGCTGCTCATACGTGTAATTAGACGTCATGTTGCACTTACACTTTTCGTATAGGCACTTCTACTTTTATTCATTTAATTAGATTCCGGATCTTAAGTTTTTGACTTTCACATCCAAACTTTTGGATAATGCTATAGGTGGTAGTGGATTAGGCTAGTCCTCTGAACTTGTACTGTAGTAAGAAAGTCAGGTACTTCATAGTTTGCCTTCACAAATTTCTACGAACTGAATTTTATGTCATATATTTCTGTTTTGACGGTAGGTACTTCATACTGACAGTCATGCATACAACTCAGCAACTGACGGTCATGCATACAACTCAGCCTAATTTTCCGACTATTACTCACTCACTGAATAGATGCATGACCTATTTTCCTAAGCTTCACATATTTAGATCTTCTTTCACTTGTTTCTTCCTATCCTGATGGCGGCTACTTGATGTCTCGCCAGGAAAATGACTATGGCAAAGATTGTGACAACTGCCCATTTACCGCATGCGTGCATATATTATTATAGCTCGCAAGTTTGGTAAGGTATCATGTGTTTAGAAAGTATACAGAAAATAGGTCAACAGATAGGTAATTTGTGGTTGCAAACCTCACCCATGAGTCAGTTTTGTTTTTACAGGAAGAATACTGTGGCTTTGCCGCTTTTATTTTTGTTACAACTTGGCTGCTATTTTTCATTATCTTGAAACAGTAGTTTGAATAAGGTACCTTGATCGTTCACAGGATTTCTGTAGCTAATGTCATTCCATTTTATCCAATAACAAAAAACCTTATGTTTTGGCTCTGAGAATGTAACAGTTCATCTTACTGAAAAATAGCTGGTTTTTTGCCTTTTTGGTAAGCTTTGCTTCAAAGAGAATTGACGAGTCAACTATAAAATCCCACTATGAACAGGAGTACAGGTTATTCCAATTCTTGTTGAGTCTCTATTGGACTTTATTTTCATTGCATGCCACTAAGACTCATTACTTGTCATACCACTACATTAAAGTCAATTATGAAAATGCCAAGGTGTCATATACACAATGTTAGCTATGCGAGCATACAAGGATTGTTTAAGACTAATAGGAATGAATCCTTGTTCACCACTAAATGTCAGTGACATAAGTTTGCATCACTTTAGATCTCAGTTACTGTAGCTGTTTAAATACTACCATCCTTTTCCAAAACGATAATTATGGCAACAATATCTTTCATGTTCATGTTACTGATACTGACGATCTCTGGAAGTTGTTTTGTGTAATTGTGTATGAATTAGATGCAGTACTAAGAGCTGGTGCGAATAGGATTTTGGTACTTACAGCAGCAGGATGTAAAGAGTGAAGCATGTTATTCTTGGCCAAATTCAATGTAAATTCAGGTGCATATCTGTTAAACATCACTAATTATCATATTTAAAACAATATCTGATAGTCTTATACTCCAACTTCATCTGTATTGACCCTCTTATCTTGGAATGTTTGTCAGTAATTAAGGACGTCAGGACGGTATGACTTGTGGAAGGTTAGACTTACCGAAAAATTCTTGCATCAATTCCTTGATCACAGATTTGGACGAGGTGTTGGTATATATCTATATTTCATGCAACGCAAATTTGCCAGAATCTGCCTTTGAATAAGCTTGATGGAAGAGATGGATGAAATTTGTTCGAAAATACAGTCATTCCCTTGTTTTCAAAGTGTTACTGAAATACTCGGTTTTGTGTCATTTGAAGAACCTATTTGTTCAATCTTTGAACATGTAGATTCTAGTTAGTATAGATCCGCAATCATAATTCGTTTAGCCTCATCGAAGTATTTGGCACTAACGGTTTTGTATCGCTCAATATAGTTAGTATTGAGGTTCATACGCAGTTTCCTTTATATAGAAGGACAATAGAGGTTGCCTAAACAAAAACTTGGCCCATATCTTCAGTTGTACGCGAGCCCAACTAATCAGTGATTGCTTTGGAAGCAGGCAATATATTCACGGCTTAAACGTGAGGAAGCAGAAGAGCTCATCATTAATCTTTCCAAAGCGTAAAGGCTTAGCATTAGCCAACACTAATCTATACAGAACTACTTACAGAAGTACAAAATAGAGTTGTGAAAACGGAAATATACTTTCTCCATTCGTTAATCCCTCGTCGTCAATTAAAGCACCGAACTACAAGGAAAGACAGATTATGGGGGAGGTTTTTTTGGTGGTGAGTGAAAATGGTTGCTGAAATTGAGCATTTTAGGTTGATGAAGCTTATTTGCAAAGAGAACCTGAGAACTATTTTCATGTTAAAATAGTTGTTTTTGACAGAGGGAAGAGAGAATTGTAGTGCATGCGAGATATGGCCGTCTTACAAGGCATTGGGAAACATGGAGGTCCTAGTACAGAAGCTGTGCATGGTATAAAATAACAAGCTCGGATTACATATTCAAATGGGACTGGGAGCGAAGGAGGCAAAAGTATAATTAAGGTGTCGTTTGGCTTAATTTTTTTTCAGGAGTAAATGTGTGTTGGTCATACGGTCTCTTTTATACGTGCTTGGTGTGTCACTGCTTAAGGCAAAACATTCATATGCATTGCGCCGCTACTAAACTTCTAAGAAGCGATTGAAGCGAGGAGAGCATCAACCTCACTCGATGATGAGTTCTTTTTGCCTAAGAAACTTAGGACTTGGATACATGTCTCGCTGCTGAACCACGAAAATCGATACCTCCATGTAACAGCCTAAACTTAAATTACCCAGTTAATCCAGCTTTAACGCATTTATCGAGATTATTAATTTTGCCGCGATTTAAAAATCGATATTCTTGAAGTTGTGATTCTCGATTCACTTCCTTCACAAAAGCTCTGGAAGAAATTATTACGAGCTCATGCATATTTTTATTTTATTTTTCGAAGATCCGAGCAAATTGTTATGATTTTTGGAAGTTTGGTGTATTTATATGATTATTTAAAAAATCTACCGGTGGTTAAAAAATTTGGACCATCATATCTTTTTGAGTCTTGTTCTGAGCCTTTGATTTCAGATCAACCTTAGGTTAAAAAATTTAAATTCCACCCGGTTGGGTAGAACCTCTTTTTGCGCGACTCGGTTAACAACCCGACCCAGATTCGTGACTCGGTCGGATCCTCACCGTCTGGCCACCTTAGCTCGCCGCACCGCTTGGAATCGGTTGATCCCTCTCCCCTCTACCTTCCCTCACCCTCGAACCGACCATGCATCGTGAGGTGAGTTCGTATCGAGGCCGAGATCCTTTATGGGTTTTCCGGTTCAGCTCCGTCGTCATCGACGGCGTTTCAGCCACATTTGGATGATGGCACCATGGTGGTTTTCCTTCCTAGCCTTCCAAGAGGAACACAAAAAGTTTTGGGTCGCTTCGTGGCCGTGCCACGTCCGTCGGTCTCGGACGATTTTTGGCGAAAACCTGCCGACTTTCTCGGTAGATTTCGGCTACTTTGGTTCGATTTTTAGTCTTGTGTTAGTTGAGAAAGTTTTTCAGCATGTTGAGAGCTATAAATTGGTGTATCATTTGTAGGATTCTGAACTGGCCGATTTTAGGCAACGCGTGGCCACCGTCTGTGGCAGCCCGTGGGCCACACGCGTTGGGGTATACGGTGGAGCTCTCGTGGCAGAAGGTTCATTTTGCGACGGGGAGTTTCCTAGACCATCTTTCCATTTATTTTGAATAGTTTTCGCATTTTCGACTTATGTGTAGGAAATTAGGTGACTTGGCACTTCGGCGACCATTTGTCGTGTGTTGATTCGTGACACGAAATATGGCTTCGAGCATATCGCATAATGTGTGCGAGGAGGATTCTATGTTCCCACGATTAACATTAGTCGAATGTGAGTGTTCCGGTGGACGTTTTGCCTCAGTTGTTTTTATACTCTAGCCATATTATCGCGACGGTTTATTAATCAGATTAGACGTTCAATTTTTCTTAGGAGCATCAAGTTAGAGTTCCGAGCTAGGTAACCGACAAGCAACGTTATTAGAGATCCAGGTGAGTGGATTCTTGTGTATGCCAGATTTTAAGTATTAATTATAATTATCACTATTAGTTCTTTAAGTAGTTGTGCATGCTGATTCTTGATAAGCTAGCTCAAAACTTATTAAGTGTTATCTTATGTTTTTCATTTACCGTTTACTTAATTAGATCAAAGTCATCCTCTACGAGTTTCAAAGTTTTTACGTCTTCAGCTAAAGTTGTTTATGATCTACGTTGTAATTTGTGTTTACGATATAACGTTTTTAGTTCAGTTAACACCTTCGTAGACAAAGCACTTCAACCCAATTCAGTTATAAGTTTTTTTCACGTCCATGCTTTACGAGTTTACGTTTTCAATTCAGTTTGACTTTTAAGTCCAATTTAGTGCCTGTGTTTCATGATTTTAGTCCAGCTAGTCTAGTTTTGATTTTTGTTGTCCTTGCATATGATGCCCTCAGTTAAGCGTCTGATTCAGAGAGATCTCCGGTTCAAATGGATCTCAGTGTACAATATTTTAGTTTATGACTCTTATAGCCGTTACCTTGGAGGCTCAGTTCAGATTTGTTACGTGTTTGCATATGAGTCACTCGATGATCAATCGAGTGACTTATGTTGTCTAGGCTAGCTAGACCCTAGATGACATTAGGTGGCAGGGGATAGCTAGACCGCTTGATCACCACCTCCTAATAGTTGCATATTTATGCGTTTATTCGGTGTTTAATTCACTCCTTATATTTAGTTTATTTTATACAATTGAGTATTTAGTTAATATTTATTTATTTTTTTTATAGTTTTTATGGAGGAATAAAGGAAAAAGAAACAAATGTAAGATTCCTAACGTAATATAGAATTAAGAAGGAGTTTTGTGCAAATAAAAAAGCTTATTCTAATGTGGACTTGAGGAGATCCATTAGGGGAACTATATAAACCCATTTTAGGGTTTTTGAAAAGGAGATTAGCAATCTTGGAGCACAAACTCGATCAGAAGAAGCAGTAGCCGCAAGGAGAACTAGAACTGACCCTTCGACCCATCGAAGGATTAATCTTCGACCCATCGAAGCTGGACGACAGTTCCTCTTCTTCATCTAATCTTGATCTGTGAACTCTATGATTTGTCTTAATTCTTTTATTATGACTTTTAGTAGCTAAACATCTTGTTAAGGGGTTACTTGAAGCCTCGTACATGATGTCTTTCTAACATACACTTTAATCTAGTTTCGCATATTCAATTTGAATGAAGTTTCTTTCTCTATGTGTGCTTTGGTGGCCAACTTAGTATGCATGCTAGGACTTTATTGTTATGAAATACGGGCGACTAAAGATAATTTTTTCTACCGGATTCTCTATAGTGGCACCCCGGATAGATTAGTTCGTCGGTGGCCAACTTAGTATGCATGCTAGGACTTTATTGTTATGAAATACGGGCGACTAAAGATAATTTTTTCTACCGGATTCTCTATAGTGGCACCCCGGATAGATTAGTTCGTCGGGGGATTGAGACCCTAGGTCTAGCAGAACACGCCTATAGTGTACCCGTGAACCCTTGTAGATTTTCAAACATTTTCAAGATTTTAATTCTTTCTTATTTGTAAACATTGGGGTTCATGACTATGGGTTCAATAGAGGGATAGATGTGACAGAGGTCCATGACAAACTCACATAGGTATAAGGATTAGGTAATATGACGTGGTTGTAACGATCAACTATTCCTGGGAACTTTTATTCATTGGATATGTGCATTAGATTAATCATGTGTTAAATAGATGCACTACCAGAAAACTGCACTTAGGCGACGAAACCTTAATAGTTTCGTCGCCTCAATGGGACTTGGCCGACGAAATAGTTTTCGTCGCCCAAAAAACATTTTTCGTCGCCTAAGCAACACTTAGGCGATGACAAAATTCTTCGTCATCTAGGTAGTTTCTTAGATGACGGTTCACACAAGTCGTCGCCTAAGTGTGCACTTAGGTACAAAAAATGTTGTTTCGTTGCCTAAGATGCACACTCAGACGACGGCCATTTGTTGTCATCGTCTAAGTATTACACACTTAGACGAGGATACACATTTTGTCGCCCACGTGGACTCTTAGATGACGACTTGAGCCATTCTTCGCCTAACTGACCACCTAGGCGATGAAAGTATTTTTGTCACCTAAGTGATAACCTAGACGTCAAAACATGAAACTTAAGCGACGAAATATTTCTTCGTCTGAGAAAAGTCAATTATTAGATCTCTCGATCAGATTTCCTTCTCTCCTCATCACTTCTCTCTCTCTCTCTCCCTCTCAGCTAGCTCTCTCTCCTCGCTCGATTTTTCAACAAAAATTCATCAAAACTCGATTTTTCAACTCCCGGAGTTCTAGTTTTACCGAATTATCTCGTTATCGGTGAAGGTATTAACTCGTTTCTCTAGATTAATTTTTTTTAAATTTAATATCGTACGTAATTACGTACGGCGATTAATTTTTTCGGTGAATATATAGTACTTTTTGGCGACCTTAGCATTACTTCCATTGTTGTATTGCATTGTTAAGCTAATTGTAAGCTATATCCTAATTGGTTAATTAGTTAATTAATTAATTGATATATATATATATTTTAGTTTGATTAATTAATTAATTAAAATAGGCATGCACTAGGTACGTAATATATATAGTTAATATATATGTTAGAATAATTAGTTGAAATATACATGTATAATTAATTCATGTATTTATATAAAGTTAATAATATAATATATATAATTAATATACATTAGTTAGATTAATCATAGTATACGATTAATTAATTCATTACAAGTACGTGTTATGTGCGATGCATTTGATAATATATATAAAGTATATTATATTAATGAATTATTGGTTGAAAAATTATATAATTAATAGATCGATTTATTATCCTTATGCAGAGATATGGACAATGGTTGGATACAGTTGGCGAATAGAAGTGATGTGCGGTATATGGACGACATTAGAGACTGTGAATTTTCCAACGGAACATGCTCAGGGAAATAAGCGTTTCAGGTGTCCGTGCAGAAAATAGCTCAACCATCAGTTTGTTCCATCTAATGTTATGGCTCAACACCTGTAAGAGCACGCAATGATGTGGAGTTACACTTCGTTGAGCGAGCATGGTGAAGTAGTAGACTTCATCGCAGAACCAGACTTTAGCTTATGGTGCAGTTACCATGGTGCCTTATCCAGCGGTAGCTGCGGCTCTACTTGGAACCCAACTGTGGATTTGGTCCATGATACTTTTCCGAAATTTAGTCATATTGGACACCAACATTAAGAGGGAGGTTACGATACCACTCATGATGGCACATTCCCCGCTGCCAGCTTGGCCAGTGACACTACAGAGATGGATAAGTACAACAAGATGCTACTTAAAATCCAGACCCTGGTGTACCCTGGATGTCCAGAGAATGTGTTACAATATATAATGGAGGAAGTGCAAATAAAACTGAAGAATAAAATGTCAGACAATGCTTTGGACGAAATACAGGAGCATATATGTAAGTTGTTACCTGATCATCACAAACTTCCAAAAAGTCATTATAAGGTTATAAAGATCTTAAGCAGCCTCAGCCTAAAGTACAGTAAAATTGACGCTTGCATAAATGATTATATGTTGTTTAACAAAAAGTATAAATATTTGGACTACTGTCCCGTATGCAACCAGTGCAGATATCAAAACCGGAACATGAGGAGTTCGAAGAACAAAATTCATGTGAAGGTACTTCGCTATTTTTCGTTGATTCATATATTACAGCGTCTATATATGTCTCTATATACAGCAGAGACGATGAGATGGTACGCGGAACAGCGAGTAGATGATGATGTGGTCCGACACGCAGTAGAGGGGAGACTTTTAAACTTTTCGACAGAGAATTCGAAGACTTTGCAACAGAGGTTTGAAATGTTAGACTCGGACTATCTACAGATTGATTCAATCCTTGGGGTAGTAACAGCGCTACCGTCAACACTTGGCCGACAACCTGCCTCCGTGGATATGCATGAATAAGGAATTTAATTTTCTTACTCTGTTAATTCTAGGTCCTAAATCTCCGGAAAAGTGTTTAGATGTCTACCTTAGACCATTGATCGACGAACTAAAATTGTTGTGGGAACATGGAGTTCCAACTTATGACAAGTTCACTAACACGATGTTCATGATGAGGGCAGCCGTCATGTGGACAATCAACGATTTTCCTGCATATGGGATGTTGGCATCTTGCACAACCAGAGGATACAATGGTTTCCCTGTCTGTTTGGACGACGTTAACTCCAGTTGACACGTGGGGAAAGTATGTTACCTGGGTCACCGTAGATGGCTTCCTCACGATCACCCGTGGTGACAGGATGAGGCTCATTTCGACAGGACGGTAGAGAATAATCCTAAACCCCGACAGTGGTCTGGCGAAGAGATTTTATAGAGGTTGAAGAACTTCTATTTTGGTGTGTTGACCAACAACAAAGAAGTAAATAGACTCAATCCACACCCTCCACACGATCTCAGCTATTGGCATCACAAGGGTATTTTCTTTGATTTGCCCTACTGGTCCAAGTTGAAACTCCGGAACAACCTTGATGTCATGCACATGGAAAAGAATGTGTGCGACAACGTGGTGGGAACAATTTTGGGTATTAAGTTGAAGACCAAGGATACTCTCAAAGCGCGCAAAGATCTAAAATCTATGAATTTGCGCCGTCACTTGTGGTTGAGGAGGGATAGAAGAGGAGTGTCCAATAAGATGCCAAATGCACCTTACACGGTGAAACCGATAGAGAGAGGTTCTGTATTTAGCTGGTTCAAGATTGTTCGGTATCCATCTACTTAAAAAGCAAATATTATAGAGTAGTTGACGAGGTGAAGCACAAGTTCATTGGTCAAAAGACTCATGACTATCACGTTATGCTACAACGTCTGATCCCAGTGATAATTCGACCATATTTTCCTCGTGACGTTGTCGAACCAATAATAGCATTGGGTAGATGGTGGAAGAGGTTATGCACCAGAGAGTTGCAAAAGACGGATGTCCTCAAACTTCAATACGAACTAGTGCACATCCTTTGAAAATTAGAGAGGATTTTTTCACCTCATGATCCACCTACCCCAACAAATGCTCCTTTCTGGTCCGGTCCACTACACTTGAATGTATCCTCAAGAAATGTACGTATAATTATTTATAATGGTTGTTCATCATTTTTACACTTCTTTTTTTTGTGTTTCTACTATTCTTAAAATTATTAATTATATGATTTTACGGACAACTCAGACAGTATAAATGATTTGTGGAAAATAAATCTGCCCCAGATGGCTCCATAGCAAAGCCATACATAATGCATGAGTGTGTTACCTACTGCAATAGGTACCTGAAGGATCCAGTCCACGCTAATCCAAATGTCCGCCACAATCTTTCAGTCGTCACAAATGTTGTACGACCGTTTAAAGGAGTATTAAAGGAAAGATCAACTAAAGAAGAACTTGTAGAAGCGCATTTGGTAGTATTGTGAGACTGTGACGAGGTCAACCATTACATGAAGTACTACGGGGAGTACATTCAGACGATTAAACCGGACAAGACTCCTGCTTGGGTTGAAAAGATGCCTAAGAAGAAGTTCCCCGATTATTTCCGATAATGGGTACAAATTTTTTATTATTTTAAAAATCTTTTGTCATATATAGTACGTATGGCATTTGGTGTCTGTTTATGCAAAGTGTTTTGCCTTAGTTTATGTATGTGGGTTTTGGTTTCCTTTATTTTAGGGAAAACTATATCAAATTTTTGTAAAAATTAAATTACACATTCATATATATTCTTCACATTTTTGTAGATGGACGATATACAAAAATCCGATAACCATGAGGGATGGTGGTCGTGGAAAAAGTATATGTTGGCCCATAAGCCGGTTAAACACTATATTTACTTCGGCTGTTTTGTGAACGGTGTAAAGTATCTTTCATTGACTCGAGATGAAGGAAGAAGCACATAAAACAGTGGGATCGCAGTTGGGGAAGGGGATCCTGTCTATTATGAAGTTCTTGAATATACTGTTGAGCTGCTATACGGGAATGATATCATCATTTTTTTTGTTCAAGTGCAAATGGTTCAAGCGTACCAAGGAAGATATAAGACTTTTATCAGTCGATACAAACTCAAATTGGTTTGAGAATGAACCATTCTCTCTTACCACCTTAGTTAGGCAGATGTTCTATCTGGATGATCCGAAAGCTTGTGAAGGCTGGAAAATAGTAAATCATATGTCAAACCAAGGAATATGAAGTGCAACTATATTTGATAGGGACGTCGGCGAATGATATTGAAGCGCATAGATACAATGCATATCAATAGCCTACAACTTTTGTCATCCCCGGTGTAATAGAACTGGTTGGGCATAACGAGTGCTTACCCCCGATTGATGGCACCACAGATCTTACTTCAGAGGAGATTAGAGAGTTAGCGTAGAATGCCCCAGAAGTTGAGGGCGACGACGACGTCAGATACAATTCAGACGATGTAGAGTATGATGATGAGGAGCAATCAGATGATAGTGAGGAGGATGATTCAGATGATGATGATGATTATGAGAATGAGGATTGATATGAGGCTAGATTAGTACGTAGTTAATTATTATATCAGATGAATAAAATAAAATAATATTATAGACCAGACTATAAAATTATGAATTGGAAGAACGAATATAGAATTGGAAAGGCTAGATAGTGATGCTTGAAATAAAATTATGTTTGGAATTTGAAAAAAAATTAAAGTAAATAAAATTTACTCTTTGCCGACAAAAATGCACTATTTCACAGTCTAAGGTTCACTTAGCCGACGAAAACATGCATTTTGTCATCTAGGTGAACTCTAGCTCTAAACTTAAATCCTAACACTAATCTCTTTATCCTAAACCCCAAAACCTTAAGAGAAAAAACTACACGGTTCGTCGCTAAATTTTCATGCTTGAAATTAAATTACGTTTGAAATTGAAAAAAAATTAAAAGTAAATAAAATTTACTCTTGGCCGACGGAACAACTTCTATTTCGTCGTCTAAGATTCACTTAGATGACGAAAACATTCCGTTCTTCGTCTAAGGTTCACTACCTAGACGACGCTACCAATATATTTGTCATTTAGGGCCTAACCCTAAACCTAAACCCTAACAGTAATCCCTTTACCCTAAACCCCAAAACCTAACGCGACAAAACTAAACGGTTTGTCGTCTAAGACGGTACTTAGGCGACGAATCCACTCGTTTCGTCGCCTAAATGCATACTTAGGCGACGAATTCACTCGTTTTGTCGCCTAAAGCCAATTTTTTTAGGCGGTTCATTTTTTTCCGCCAAATTTTTTAGGTCCAATTTAAAAAACTACTTAAATCGATTGATATATCCCAAAAACTAGATCGACTTCAATCCAGTTTTCTCATTTCTCTCTCTCTCTCTCTCTCCTCTCCTCCGCCGCCTACCTCGCCGCCTACCCAGCCAAAACCCTGTCGTTTGGATTTTCTCTCTCTCTTTCTCTCTCCTCCCCGCATGACGCTCTCTCTCTCTCTCTCTTCTCCTCTCCCGCCATCGGACCCTTCAATAGATCTCTCATTTCCCCGTTTATATATATATTAATTAGAATAATTGTTATATATATAAATTATATATAATGGTTAATGGTTATATATATTTGATATAAAAAATGGTTTAATTATATATAGTAGATTTGGATTAATATATTATATTTGGGTATATTTGGATTAATATATTATATGTGAATTAATTTGGGTATATTGTAGTTGGATTAATTCAATTGGATATATGTAATGTATTTTGATTAATTTTGGTATAATGATATATAATATTAATTGATTAATTTGGGGATATTATATTGATTAATATAAGTTTTGATAAATCAAATAAATTTGGCTATATTTGGATAAATTTGAAAAATATTGTGAAATTTGGATACATTGGATATATTTGTGAACTTTTAATTTTTGGTTAAATTTGGATATATTAGATGAAATTTGGATATATTTAGATGAATTATGCCCAGATATTTTATTTATTCACCTTAATTATGACTCCATGAAAAAGGCGCACGGCAGCGAAGAAGGAGGCCGAATGTGAAGTCATTGCCCAAGCAATGAGTTGGAGGCAGGATTCGGAGGAAACTGTTACAAATTCTCCGCAGCTTTTGGCGTTGGCGACAAGCCAAATCCCTCATGCTCCACGTGAGGAGGCCTCATGCTTTACGGACGAGGTGGACAGGGACCGATCGACTGTGCCGTCAGACGATCTGGATGAGTCAGACAACGACTCAATTCTGTACAGCGCCCGGCGTAAGGTCAGGAGGCAGCCATCAGACGCGCTTACGAAAAGGACTCGGGGACTTGGAAAGGGCGCCAAAGGCGAGCACATAATGAAGTTGACGGGGAAGAAGATAGACTTCCTGTACGACGATTTCACTCGAGTCCCTCCGACCGCGCAGCTCGGGAGTCTGATCTTGCACTCCATCGGCTCAATCATGCGGAACAACATCTGTATGGTTGCCCCTTCATGGATGAGTTGCCACAATCTGAAAAGTTAAGGGTGTACCGCGAACTATCGGTAATACTTTTTTTTAAAGTAATTACAAAACATAAATGCATTATTTCTATAATTAATTTAAATTTATTATTTATATTTCTAGACACATTTTGAAATCTCTGGCTTAACGGAGACGATGGAGGATATAGAGGAGATGGCTGGCCGCATTTACAAGGACTGGAAGTACGACCTCCACAAGTACTACCAGTGACACGGCGCCTTGCCTCCGCTTATGAAGCTCCAGAACGACAGAGAAGATAAATGGAAATGGTTGGTCGGACACTTTCAGTTCGACAAGTATAAGGTTCGTCTTCATTTTCTTTAATGTAATGAAAATTGTATTATTTATTATTTTTAACCATTTTTTATTATTTAATTATTTTTATTGTGTATGTAACAAACAAGGTCGGAGGCCAACAAGGCAAATCGGGACAAGAAGGGAAAACACCATGTATCGGGCTCCCAAAATTTTATTTACATCACGAAGGAGCACAAAAATGCGGGTTCGAAGCATTGCTTCTTGAATGCCAGCGTCCAAGCTTATATAAAGCCCGGGGTCATCAATGAAGTGAGTCAACAAGGGGTAAGTAACTCACATTTCTAAAATCAATTGAATTTACTCGTACTTTCAAAGCATATTGAGATTTAGTATAACGCTAATTACATTTTGAAGAAATTGAATTATCATTAGTGCATGATTTAGTTAGGTTGTACTATTGGAATATAATTTTGAACTTAAATTTGGTTATGCTTTAGTTTAGTTGGTTAAATTATGATTTTCAACTTGAGAAATCCGGATGAGAATCGGTGCCCATAGTGTAATTGTGTTGTTGTAATTGGTTATTCAAAGTGTAATTTTGCCTGCAGATTTTTTGGTTTTCGACAAATTTTAGGTGAAATTATGCCAAATTTTTGTTAGAAATTAATATTATATTTATGTATTCTTCACTTGTTTAATTTCAGGAAAGGTTTATACAAATAGCCAGGGAGGAATTGGCCGCGACCCAATTGGCCAACCCGGAGATGACGCCTGAACTGGTGCTTCCCCTGTCGATAGAGAGTCAGATCGCTATTGTTGATGTTATTTACGGCTGCCGACTTGGAAAGGAGGTTCGTGGGGTTGGACGGACTGTGCAGAGAGATTTGTCCGCTTCATCAACTCAACGTGGTAGGGAGGATACCGAGGCGCTTCGAGCCGAATTTCGATTGGAACAGGAGTCGGCCGATCGTGCCTGGGAGCATTTGAGGTCGGTGGAGGCGCGGTTTGTCGCTCATAACCAGAAGATGACAGCTTTCTAAGAGGCATACAGGCAAATGGGGTTGCCTGTTCCTAATTTTGATGACGAGTGTGATTCCCCCCCCCCCCCCCCCCCCGGCCCCAGTTCTAGCCCTAGAGTCGATGATCCTAGTGGCGGCGGAGGAATTGGCAATATATCTACCCTTGGTTTAGTTTCGTAGTTTTTCTTCGTTATTTTATTATTATTTCTATCAATGTACGTACACTTTTTATATCTAATAAATATTTTATCAATATTTTATTAATTTAATTATTAGATTCTTATATATTTTAAATTTATTTTATAATTCAGATAAAAAAATACAAATTAAAAAAAAATTAACTTGGGCGACGAACACTTTGCGTTTTGTCGTCTAAGTGAATTACTAAGACGATGAACCATTTCATCATCTAATTTGTCATACATACAAGGCGACACATAGGTCGTCGTGTAGGTGCATCACCTAGATGATGACCAATTATCATCGTCTAAGTGCTCTCACTTACACGACGAAATCAAGTCATCGCTAAGTGGCAACACTTAGACGATGACTCTAGCTGTTCGTCACCTAAAATGATTCTTAGACGATGACCACTGTCGTCGTTTAGAGGAAGATTGTTTCGACATCTAAGTGATTAGACGATGAACCATCTTTTGTCGCCTAAGTTGCTTCTTAGGCGATGAAACAAAAAAATTTCGTCCCTGAGTACTTGGGTTACGATTGTTACTGGACGAATTTGAGGCGACGAAATCTTTGTCGCCTAAGTACCTGGCTGACAAAAAACACCACTTAGGCGACAAAAATACTTTGTCACCTAAGTGTGTTTTTCTAGTAGTGATGGAATGCAGTGGTGGATTGCATTCCTTTTAACTCATTCATCATATAGTAATTCACCTTGCATTCATTAGTATATTTACTTTAAGCATTTATTCTTTGCGTTAGCTTTAGTTTTACCGATTTAGTTCGGTACCCAAATCAACTTCGAATACCTTAAAGTTTTGTGTGGTAGTCTGTCACTGTGTCTATATTGTTGTGTCAAAATTTCATTGGGTCTGTCTAGAGTAGGGTCGTATTGTCAGTAGTATACTGTAGTCGAGTCTGTCAGCATTATAGTTTAGTGTTAAAATTTAGTTTCCCCAATTCCTTGTATTCGATAACCTCTATAATTGATTATTACAATGATATATCTTAATTAAGAATATGGTATCTTTAAGAGGTGGTTCTCCACTCATCACCTCCCCTAGGTACACCCATGTTATTTGAGCTATCAGTGCTAGAGTGCTAGTTTGATCCTACAGTTGCTCCAGATGTTTTAGTGTGTCACGTTAGTCACATGTTGCCATAGATGCTAGGCTCCTAACCGACATTCGATAACCCACAATGTTAGGTCCCTTGGTCCTTATTATATTATTTGATTTATTTATGCTTCAAATCTTTAGTTTTTAGATTTAACACTTTTCAGTTAGATTTCAGTTTTTAGCCAGTTTTGTCGTCTTCAAAGTCAGTAATTGGTTTCGTTTACTTGTTGAGTACGCTATGAGATGTTCAACACTCGCATACGGTTTTTCACAGAAATTTCGGTGGAAGGACATAACTTTATTTTTACACGTTTTCTTACGTTAGATTGTTTCAGAGTTTCAGTAGAGGTCAAGCGTGCACAAAGTTCGAGGCATATCAATTTCCTTCGACAGGATCCACCAATGATCTTCCGAGTAGTTGCTAATTTGATTAGCTGTGTTAGAAGTGTCTAATCGCTCTGGTCTCAAAAATTTATTTTATCTTTTAAGAGTGTAGTATTGGTTATACATTAATTGACTTTTGTGGTTTTTTTGAGATTCAGTATTGAGAATTTTTTTATAATTTTTTTAAACACCTCAATTAGTAGCGTCATTAGGACCTAATCCCGGCTTAGCCTTCTAAACCGGGGTCGGGTTCTCACATCAAAACTCATATAGTATAAGGCAGAACAATCTTCTTAGCAAGTGTTGAGAACACTGGTTTGTGACTTATTTGACCGTCAGAACCTTCACGCTCATTCGGGTGAAACCTCTGATCCTTTGATCGCAGTCGTTTGACAATAGAGGATCTTTGAATCCATCACGCTCTATCGGGTGAGAATTCTGGATACGCCATCGTCGGTTCTCTCGTGAGGAGAGTTGTGTTTGCCGAGGGCAAATTGTGTGACTGTACAAGTGTCATTTGATCTGGTCATGATGTCTCTGTTTATATTGATTGCTCTAGCATATCTCTCGCTGAAAAGAGTAAGAAATCAGAATCTTTGAAGGATTCTGAATACCATATTCACTATATTTCATTCTTCCTTGCTCAGCATGGTATACAACAAAATAATCTTGATTTTTTTCCTCAAATTATACTTATTAAATGAGCCGCAGGAATTAGCCTAATAATTTTTTTTTTATGTCCAATCAGGTGCATGTATAGAAATTCATGCATGCACCCATAACAATTTACAACCTAGCAAACTAAAAGGCTGAGGAACTGTCCCAATGAATTTGGATCCCCCTGTTCTGGTATGATAGAATGTTTAAGGTTCTAGCTAATACGTTTGATCTATCAAAAGGGTAACAAAAGATAGAACATGATCATTATTAAAGTAAGAACTCATGCACCATTCATACGTACTCGTTGCTTTGATGTTTGGCATACAATTGTGAATTGATCTTAATCTCTGATCCCTATTTGAGAGATTCGGCCGTGCTTAATTATGGTTACTTCGTAGAGAAATTCAATGAAGACAGCTTAGTGCAAAATTATCATTCTAATTAATGTCAATGTTCATCAAAATCATAGGGATAAATTTGTTAGCTATCTACGCTTAGCTTTTGGGAACATGGCGCCTATATAAACAAGAACTAATCTGGAGAGAAACATCATATGTAGGTCTAATTTAACATGATCAACATGATGATGGAAGTTGTCTTATTTGACATTTCACATGTGCTCTCATCATTCATCACGCCTACCCTTCCACTCGTTTTGTTTGTAGTAGTAATTTGCTAGCTCTCCAAGGTACAAACGCTACGTCTTCTTTCTAGACTACTGCCTGCCATAAGATTAAGATTGATTGCATGTTCATTACTCATGCACGCAAGCACGAAATAACGTGTTTAGTTTGAACCTATCAAGCTGGTTATATAGCTGCAATGCAAACCATAGAAAAAACCATGATTGTATAAAAAAAGAGAGGGAAGAAACCATGATTGAGGTGAATGAGAAAGCCAGAATTTATTTATTTTTCCATGATTTTTGTGCGAGCTAGAGAGCGAGCTTTAGTCCTATCCTTTTCATGATTCCCCTGCATACCACGAAAGAACAAGCAACCAAAAGGTTTTACGATCAAAGTGATTTTTGTGTTTGGGCAGTTGATACATGACCTTTCTTGTCAAGATCCTATAGTGGATGACTTACGAGGACTAGACGTAGAAAAAAGCTTATATATATGGTGAAAATCATCATGTCAATTTGCTAAGTGGGCAGTGAGAAAGGGCCGGCCGGCATTGATCTATCTCATCGAGATCTAGTTCCCATTTCCAGTTAACTGTTTAGCTCGATCGATCACTAATCAAACATCCACGTGACTCAACCATCATGACAATGGAAATCGAAATGCAAAACGCCCTGCAGATTAAATTTTAGGTGTTCCTCTGCATCTGTCATATTAAAGATAAACCCTGGCAGGGATAAAAATGATGATAGTTAACTAGCTGGGTTATATAAAACTAAGCAAGCAATCAGAGGACAATGAAGCAAAGGAGGATTAGAATCTTAATAATACAAACTAATATTTTATAGGTCAAATCCCCAGAATAGATATATATAATACAATAACAATCCTCAGAAATACTCCGGTGACAAAATAAAAAATAAAAAATAAAGAAGGAGCAGCAGAAGATGAGGATGATGATGATAATGGCTGGCTGGGAATAGAAAAATATGGCGGGAGAGTAGAGAGAGAGAGAGAACGAAGGGAATGTTTACATGTTGGGGACTGGGTCCCACAAGAGAGCCCCCCACGAAGTCCGGCTTTGCACGCGCAGTCAGGGAGCGGTGGGGACCACCGGATCACACGCCGACCACCATGCAAAAATTTAACAAATTAAAAATCAAAACAAAATTGAAATACCATAAGCGACTTTTTAAGGTCTAAGTAAAAAAACCAACGAATGCCTCTCTCCATCCTTGGGGTTTTTTTGGCCGTGGCAGCTTGCTTCCGTCGATTGCACTTTTCGATGTCGGTGTTCTCCGGTTTTGGCGTATTATCGCCACCGCCTGGTGATGTTGGATTCAGGGTGCTCTCGCTTCCATTGGTTGCTCTCGAGCATTGCTCCCCTCCGTGTTGGAGTTCTCGTTCGTGTTCCATCAAGATCGGTGTGATGACGGTGGTTTACAGTGGCGTTGGCTTACAACGTTGGTTTTGGAACCGAGGTCGACGCGCAAAATGGGATGGCCTTGTCGCGGGATGCAGTGTTGGCCCGTCTCGCAGCTTGGTCTCGGATTTTGCTAGCCGGAGTGAAGATCCGGTGAGGGCAGTGGATTCAGAGGTTCCTTCGGGGTTGGCCTCAATGTGGAGGTGTTGTCGACTCGTGAGGTTGTGGTTCAGGTGTTCTGGGGATCACTGGCCGCTAGTGGGTACCAAATCTCATCATCGGTGTTCGGCATGGGATCCTCGATGGCCGCCGTTAGTTCTGGAGTCCACTGGAATGAGTTGCAGGTGTTGTTGCCCTAGCTTATGCTTTGGGCTTCGGGTTGAATTGGGGCAGAAGGTTGGGTTTGGGCTTACTGCAAAGGAGGACCACGTTGGTCTTAGTTTTGGAGCTGGTGATTGCTGGGCTCTCTTATAGGTCAGATTTTTTTTAATTTGGATCCAAGAGACTTTTCAAATGGTTTACGACTAAGATGGGTCATTGTTTTTATCTTGGTACACTGTTGGTACCGGATTTGGGAGCCGAGCATAATAGAGATATTTGGGATTGGATGAGAACATTCGTTGCAAGGTGTGTCCACCTCATTAGTTGTGTCTTATCTGCACTTGATGCAGGATTGGTAGCCGAGGAGGTATGCCGTGACTCTGAGATTTGTATGCATGATTTGCTAAATACTAGCGCGACAGTTGTTATCTCAATACTGTCAAATGTGATGCAGTACTCAGGTTATACGATGTACCCGGCGAATAAAGAAATTCAATGCTTGGATTGTAATTTTGATGTAGCACATGATTTTCTGTTTGATGTGGTATACTCTGATTGTAATCCTTGACTCAGTTAAATATAATTTAATTTGATCGTTCTTATATATAAAAAAATTGAAATAAATAGAAAGAAGAAAAACAGAAAAGCTCAGGCGTGGAATTTTATGGCCCCCCCCCTCCCCCCAGAGATGAAGAGAGTGTCCTGTCGGGGGAGATCGAGGGCGTATGGTTGTTATGGTGAACCGGCATGCACCCAATCCCTTATCAGAGTGCGCACAAAGACTATGGATCATGCGCATGCAAAGCTGCATCTGCATGGCTTCGGCTTTCCCTTCCCCAGCTTTTTGATTATCATCAATTTCTGTTATGAATCTTATAATTAAAAACAGAACGTCCAGGCCAGGAAAAGAAAAAAAGGGAAAAAGAAACGAAAACGAAGTCTCGTTGTTTGCTAGCTAGATTGATCGATCAAAGCAGATTCGCAATGTGAAGAGAACTGTTCTGTACGTACGTTCTCATTGCGCGTCTTTCACAATCAAAGAACCATATATATATATGGCTATATGTAATATATATATATATATACACACACACATAAGCATCCATACCTACCTCTCTTCCTGACTCAATCTTCTCCGGCTAGCAGTCTCAAAAAAAATTGATGAATCCACTAAAAATAGTAGTCTCGATAACTTTATTAACTAATGAGATATAGAATAAACACAGTAATTATTTAATTAACTCATGAAACATATATACATTGCAATTCAGAAACATATATATGTATAAATTGAGCTGCAGGCTGCAGGCATGAAAAGTACTATCATCTAATATGAGTGAAGGAAAAGGAAAGCCAAAAGGTTTGATTGCCTTCCAAGGCCACTAATTGACATGCAAAACAGCAAAAGTGTAAATAATTGTAGATCGAAATATTAATGATTGATTGATTGCGTTAGATGGAGTCTTTATTATATCGATATTGTCTAAACTTAACTGTTTTTAAGGTATTGTGTTTTATTCACAAAAGATGTATTTGACAAAAAAAATATAAAAAGATCACAAAAAGCCTAGGTACAATCAAGAATAATTCAACAATATTTAAATTATATTTAATATTGTGGATGTGTAATCTCAGATCCAACATTAAGTACTTGTCCAATTCTGGGAATTTACAGAATTGGCCAGCAACTGGGAATCTCCGATCGATGTAATTGAACTGTGTTACAAAAGACTGAAAACTAGGGTTAGTGTACAAGTACAAGTCAATTCGAGTGTAATTGCAGGTAACCTTTTAGTAGTAAAAGTGGTAATTACAGACGGAAGATAAACAATGATAGAGAGGAAGAAAGTGATTCAAGTTTTCTTTCCAATAAACAAAGCCACATCTCTGAAAACCCAGCCGGCCGGGAAAAAGAGCAACTATTAATCGTATAAAACATTGAGCTGGGGAATGATGAGGTCTGCGGCGATGGTGGTGAGTGGGAGGCAGCGAGGAAACAAAGAAAACAGACCAGAAGGAATATTTAGAGTTTGGTGACATGCAGGAACAACAGAGAGCAGCTTGGTGTTTCTGATAATTATATTAGTTAATTTTGGTTTATCAATTACTCACTGTTCATTAGTCTCTTTATATTCCTAGTTGAGCTCCATGCATGTGTGCCTTGGTCAAATCGATCACCCCAAGCGTGCCCTGTATGTTCTGAGCTCTCTGCCTCTCTCAATCTCACGCTCTGAAAGAAAGACCAAACATCCGCAGACTCTGCATATATTTACTACGTACAACTCCGATTATTTAGCCATTAATTCGTTAGCTAGCTAAACCTACCTCGAATACAATTATTTAGCCATTTCATAAAAAATAAAAATAAACCCTAGGTTAGCTTTTCTAGCCTCTGCGTCCCATTTATGGCCATAAACAATGGAGAATCCTATCGCTTTGTTGCGGCTTTTACTGTCTCTGATAAGAACAAGATCTCTTTTGACATTAAGGATGCTGAAAACCCCAAACACTATGCCGTAGGGCGTCTTCTCTCTGTGACGGAGGAAGTGAGTCCCAAAGCTTTTATGAGGACTATGACAGGAGTCCGGGACTTCAAGAAACGTCTCTCGATCTATCATAATGAAGGTTGTTATATCTTTTGCTTTGATCTAGAGGCGGAGCGTGATCAAATCTTATCCGAAGGTCCGTGGTTCTATGAGAAATCAAACTTAGTCCTGAACAGTTATATATGATGGTTTTGCATACGCTATGACAGTGTCGTTGACTTGACTTCCAGTCTGGGTCGAGATGCTTGGCCTCCCACCAAGGTTGCAGATGAATAACACTGTTGGATACATCGCGCAGCGGTACTAGGAGAAATAATTCGACTGGATGAACCAGGAATTAAGAGTACGTGGGAAGAGGGTGCGAGCCCAAATTTTGAAATGATATTACGGCCCCGGTGAAGCAAGCCTACCCATTGAAGGTTTATGAGTTTGATGGAGTGGTTACGTGGGTCATTTTTCGCTATGATCGAGTGTTCGATTTCTACAAGGTATGTGGGATTTTGGAGCACAAGGTATGTGGATGATCACCTGACATGTCGGCAGCGGAGGAAGATGTGGCGGCCTTGAATATCCCTAACCCTAAAGAGAAGCAGATTGTTGGTGCAAGTGTAGTGAAGGAGTTCCCGGTTCAAACCGAGTTTCCTAGTCTGACTAGGAAACCGAGTGCGAGTGTGGGAGGGTCAAGTGGTCTTTAATTGGCATCCCCTGACTTTACATTGTCCTTTCCCAGCATCTCAACGACGGAGCTGGCTATGCAACTTAGAGCATTCTCCTTTAAAGATCCGGAACTGGCAACCTCAAGTATGAGGTTTGGGGAGGAAGCACGACCCTCAGTGGGAAGCAAAAGGAAAGGCACAAAGGATAAGGAACTCGAGGTAGCTCGATTGGTGAAGGTGTACCAGTGCCAGGCTAGGGTTCTAGCACCAGAAACCCCGTTTGAGGGAGAAGTACGTGCTCCTCAAGTCTCTCACCACATCTCTGGCCGATGAGTATGGCAATATTCGTGTATCTCCATTGAAAATGAAGAGAGGCTACCACTTGGGATCGAAGAACAAACCTAAGGAGATAACTGAGGGTGAGGGTTCATAAGTGAACCCGAAAGAGGTGGAGGGTTCCCCAAATGTGAGAAAGAGACGCATAAAAGGGCGTCGTATAGCTTTAGATGAGGTAGAAAATCTAGAGAGTGTGGTCTTGGCTGTGAAAGTGCTTTCAATAGGTGGAAGAGGTAGTGACATGGTGGTGGGGACGAAAGAAGACCCTGGGGAGACCCAAGAGTAGGTCCTGGTAAGTTTTAGGCGAGCATTATCTTGGCTAGCTTATCTGTGTTGGTGCTCGCCTAATTTTCGTGTGACATAGTTCTCGATTATTTTTGTACTTCATTTATTTTACGATGTTAGTGAGTTGGTTTAGAGAATCTTTCTATATTAGCTTAACAATAATTTTTTTTCCTCATATTTTATAAATGTCTATTATATAACATTGTTTAATGTATTAATAACAGAACCCAACTCACATTTAAGTTTAAAAAGAAGAAGTTAATTTACCACCGAAATACTAGTCCAATTTGAAAAGGACTACCAGAAATACAAACCAAAAAAGGGTACTTTTTCTAATAGAATATTTGCAATGAATATGAACTAGAGTATGTAAATGAATGCGAAACCCTGTAGACGTGAGACGCTTTGCTTCCATTTAAAGGTGACATGCAATGCAAAGTGGTAAATCCAAAACGGAGGAATATATAGAAAGTTGGCCCCCTTTTCACTTTGGAATGGGAATGGAATTATGGAATGAATGAATATTTGTGTATAAAATGATCGATAGCCCTCGCCCCACAGGCCACATCCCATTACAAAATGCTTCTCCTCGATCGCACAATTCAATTACATGATTGTTTGTATCCACTAGGCACCCAAAAAAAATGTAAATTTATAGTAGACTACTACTCCGCAACCCTAGCTTAACCTTTTCTCTCTGAGATCAGTCTCTTTCGCCAGATTGCAAGTAAAGTGCGTCCTATGCTTTTGTTCTTTCTTTGTGCGATCAGTATACACTAGAGAGGAGAGACCTAAATTCAACAGTTTCCATCAGTAGAGATGCAATATAAAGTTATGTCACGTACAGCTAGGAACTCATTGGATTTGAGAAACAAATATTGCAATATATGCCAAAGCGTAATAAGGACTAGTACCAATGAAAGCTCTTATTCCTCATCCCAAAAGAAAATATAAGAGAAAGCTAGCCATTTCTGTGTGTCTTTGGCCGGCGCCCGGCGACTGATCGAGTGTGGCTCACAGCCTTCAGGATGTTTGAGCTTAATACTTCCCTTTAATTCATAATCTAACTTTATAGCAGGTGATTGATTGACTTGAGGAAGTAAACCAGCGAAACTACTAAAGAATCTGTTCATCGAGTGTTGGCTAACATGACCCATGACTCGATCTGAATTTGATCAAACTGATCAAACAGCTGAAACACCAAAAGTATGTAGATTCATGTATAATTTATACACTGACTATTGAAAATCTGAAATGAGTCAAATCACATGCATTCAAACACCAAAAGCAGAATTGCGTCAGTATAGTAAGTAGCTGGCCGGTGTACTTGTTCTATTTCGATTGATGAGTCTCATATAAATATACCTGACAAACTTGGGCGCTATACGCCATGCACTCAATCTAGATCACTCACTCACTCACTCACTCACTCACTCACTCACTCTTGCTCTCAAAATCTCAGCAAAGCTCACAATCACATGCATGCACAGAGCCACTGACATTGGCACTCATTGCACCACATGCACCATGCAGGCACAACCAAACAAATAATTAAAACCCTAGCTAAGTTAGCTAGAAAACCACCCAAACTCCCCGATATTTCCATGCGCAAATGAAAAAGAAAACGAGAAGAACAAAACCCCCCATCAAATATGTTTGAGAATTGAGAGGATTTAATGATGATGCTATGAATGATGCTATGATGACGATATTAAAATCTCCCGCCTACCTATTTTTCCTTCTATTTTTTTGTTTGTTTTATCTTGTTTTGTTGCGGATTTCTCTTAATTTAATCTCTTCCACTAATCGCAAAACCCACTTCTTCACAAAAGAGCTAGGATGGGGTGATGATGATTTTGGTCCTACTTACTTATTCAGTACGGCATCCATCAGTAGTATCAAATCCAACGGATGATCACTAGCGATCGAGCTGACTCTGTTTATGCATGAAATCATGTCTCCCTCTCCAAAAAGTCGGACTAGTCGATCAGAACTGAAGAGCATCCCATGCATTTTGCATGATTATTACGTATACACCAAAACTGTTCTGATGTTGTGCTTTCGTTTCACTTCCATTTATTGCTTCTCATCAGGTGGGAGAGCTAGGATATATGGCTGGATCCATAACGATATGCTCCTCTATATGCCACGCACCTTTAATTGGTACTACTCCCATAGAACTCAGTTTTGCTATTTTCACACACCAGTGGTCCTAAATCATCGGTGCATGCATATGCCATTGTGCATTCCATTCCCAGTTCGCTATTGGATATCTCTTTCATCAGATTAGGGCTCTGTAGCAATGAATTTGGTTAAGATTCTTTCTTTGATTGAGCTGATAAATGGACTAATTAACAGAGTCCAGCGGTCCAGCCCAATTGGATAAACCTGATTCACTGATTGTGCTGTGGCTGCTAACAGGTACGTACACAAGTACCATTCAGTTCTGCAAGATCAAATTTAACTGGGGTACCTTCGAGATCAGAATTGAAATTGCACTCAACAACATCAAGAAGTTAAATATCAGCAAACAATCATACTTGTTTGTAGGTATTTTGATTTTCCAGCTACCTGCATTTGAATCGAACAATATATATGTAGTTAAAAATGTAACACGGAGAGAGTACGTACGTAGTAGTCAGCGAGACGTAGGACCGAGCACTAGCTAGTGGCAAATCTTGCGGATGAATTTTGAGTAGAAAGATATCACCATCGATGGCCTTTGCTTTCGATCACTTCATGCTTTTATTCCAAGCTTAAGTCATTCCATATTTCCATGCCCATGCACTAGCTAGTCTGTCACAAAAGGCAAGCATGCCCATCTCTCTCTCCCTCTCTCTCTCTCTCTCTCTCTCTCGCTCTCATACCTATTTTAATAGACACTACTCCGTTTTGATCTCTATGTGGCATGCAACAACTTTTGTATACAAGAATAAAGTTACAACGCTGCATCACGTACCCATCCACAACTCGAAAAAAGAAAGAAAGAACCATCGACGCGAAATTGCAAGTAATCAGTGCATGAGGAGCGGAGGAGAGAGAACACAAATTAATCATGTTATTTTTTTTCGCATTCACGTATATATAGTTCCATCAATGAGAGAGACATAGCTAGGCTCTTTTTATACAACAATTGCCAAAAGTACACGGCAGGACCAACGTTCCAGTTAATACTTTTCTGGCCATGATCAACATGTATAAACTAATTTCGGTTCTGGTCCATGATTATGGACTGGTAGAATAGGACGTAGAATAGTCCCATCCAACCTAGTGATTTATATATATATGTATATATAGTAATATGACATGATAATCAGCCGTCCAGAAAGAAAGTATAACAAGCTAGGCACAAGGAGCTCTCGACTCGATCAATTCAATTTAATTGCGTGCTCCTCCACTGCATGCCATGTTTTTCTTTTCAGTACTAATTTTCAGAGATTTCGTTGATTGACCCGTGGTTGGAAAGTCCCTTTGCCTCGACGATTTGAATAAAGGAGAGAGTACGCGAGAGGTTTAGAGAGAAGGAGAGAGAGAGAGACCATGTTGGATGGGTTGGAAAGAAGATGGTCAGCCTTTCAGCAAGACAAAAGAGGGTTCACTGCTGCAGCCAACAGCAACCTATTCCCAAATAAAATGTGCGAGGTTTCTCCTTCTTAGTTCTCAGTGAGAGATTTAACTTGTCAAACCAAAGCATCCAGATTCCAGATAGAAGTTAAAAGAAACGAAATTAAATAAGTAAAGGAGTGTTTCATCAGTGTCTCATTGATGAAGAAAACACCACTACCAGCGTAGCTGATCGAGATGGATAGAAAAAAGGGATATATATGGAACTCGACGAATGAGAGAGGCCGTACGATATATTTGCAGGGAGGGTGGGAGGCACATGGCTTTTGGAACCGATATGTGAACATAATATTCCCAACTACTACAAATCAAAGCCTGGCCACGTCGAGGTGTTTCAATTTCTCGCGGTTTGTGGGGAAACACCATCATGCATGCCCGACTCCCTATTTCATTTGTTTATAAGTACCTCTTAATTAACTCCATAATTAAGTAAGTCCAATGTGCTCTCTGCTCATATTATCTTAAGCTAGCTTATACGGACACTCAGACACAGACAGGTAATGTCATTATGCCCTGCCACTCCCCTTTTCTCTATATCAGGCAAAGCAGGCATTTCAGGTCGCTTGCTCGATTTGCTTAAAGCTTTAAAATAAACCAAGTCTCTTCATGAGCTATAGTTTAGCGTTAAGACAATTGCTACTTAATTGTCTTCATGACACATATACTGAACAATCTGGATATGAGTTTCCTGCATGTCATGAACTAATTGAAGAAATTATTCTCCATAAGAAGATAGCTAGACAAATATATGATTACCGGATCAAAATCAAGACCTTGATCTTTTCTCCAACATAATACTTGGATTGTGATGGAACACCGAATTCTATTATTCAACATAATACATGTATGTACATATTAATTAATGTAGTATTTTATATGGGTGCTTATTAATACTAGCTTTAGCACATAAACCCAGTTAGTTTCAAAAAGGGATCTTTTAGAGATATCTCAAAGCGAGCGAGAGAGAGAGAGGTTATAACTTAATTGTTCATGCACTAACTCAATGTTGATTTGCATTCCATGCATGCAATTATTACTATCAAATACAAATTATGATCAACTTATTAGATATACTGATATACATACTCATTCTAGACCAAGTTATACTATCAAATACAAATTATGATCAACTTATACACGTACTCATTCTAGACCAAGTAATAGGACCAGAATGGAGGAAATCAAACACAAAAGCCAAGCAAGCTAGCTAAATATGACATTCGAATTCCCCTTATGCATCATTGCACAAATAGTAGTAGTTCCATACTTCCATTAAATAATTATTTGAACGTACATATACATCTTTTTCTCTTCTTCTGTGTATTACATTCTCCTTCTCTTACATATTACAAAACTCGTACGGTGGAACGTATATTTCTTGTTAATGAAGTCAATAAAAGAAAATGAAAAAAATACAGAACGCTGTTGAACCTCTCCTTCAGCGCACATATAGAATTGAAGAACTATATAAATATCCAAATGGATATAATATTTATATAACTGACTGACTACCATCCCTTCTCTCTCTCCCTCCCTCTCTGGCTTCTGCTACTATTTCATTCATCTCTCACAAGCTTCCAAACAAATAGAATTAATGGAAAGTGAGATTTGCAAGGTCTATTCTTATCCTTGTGGACGATAAAACAGGTGAAAATCTTCTCCGTTACGTTAATGGGTGTCTCTCTAATACTCTTTCTTGCCCTTTCCTCTGGATTCATATGGCATCAGTATTAGCAGATCCCTACACTTCATCACATATTGTCCAAGAACTAGTCTTTTTATCTTTGATCCATGGATCATCAAGCAGTTGAAACGACGACGACGACGAAGAAGTACTACAGTCCGAAATGACCATGGTTCCTTCTGCGCAACACCATCATCAAAACTTATCGAGACAACAAGAGCAACAACGTCTTCATCTCTACGGTGGTTATGGTGGATGCGGTGCCAATTATTACACTAATAATACGGCACCGGACGACGACGAGAGCTTTGGCGGTCTTCTTATGAGTCAAGTAGAGGAAGGTGGTTATGATCAGTATAGTTATTGTAACAACAACAACAACAACAATAATACTATTACTGATCAATCTTACTTATTAGCGTCTTCTGATCTAGTAGTGGTGGATGGTCCAATGGCCGAAGATGAATCAAGAACCAACAGTCTAAACAACGAAGCCGAAGCCGAAGCCGAAGCCGAAACAGGGTCGAGTTCTAAAGCTCATGTAGTAGATGAAGGAGAGCAAAGAGACGAGAGATGGCTACAGTTGGGTCTAGGCGGCCAGACAGCTCCGGAAAGAAGAAGCTTTAATTTGAGGGGTTCATCATCGGCGTCGGGATTGATTGAGCTTGATCTTTTAACTACGAATATATCGTCGCCGTCTTCGTCATCTTCACGACAGTTTCAGTTCCAGCCACAAGCCAGCAGCAGCAGGTCTTTTTTGACTACTCCCATGTTCCATGTTCCTGATCATCATCATCATCAACAACATCAAATCCGTGTCCCTAATTTCCCCACTAATTTGATGAGTTCCACGTCTAATTTATATTTTCAACACCCCGGAATGGGAATGAGTAGTTCTTCACTGTCAAGTTTTCCTCATCATCAACAACAGCACCAAGAGTTGAGCTGGGGATTTAGGCCATTAATCCCTCATCATCATATTAACAATAATAATATAGGGGCTAGTGCTTCTATTACTTCGACCTCATCTTCATCTTCTTTTATACAACTGGGACCATCCTCCTCCGCCTCCTATTTTGCACGCCCATTCCAACTTCAATATCATCATCATCATCAACAGCCTCATCATCTTCATCATGGCGGTGTTGGTGGTGGTGGTGGTGCTGGCCCGAGTTTAGATTTCAGAGTTGTTGATCCTCCGAGGCGGCCCCAGTCTGGCATTTGGTTTATGCTACAAGCTTCACGAAATCAGTGAGTATTCATAACCCGGTCCCATTGTTTCTTCTTCTTCTTCCTTCTTCCTAGTTTCTTTTTTCCTCTATTTATTTTTAAGGTTTACTTCTTATTTTCTTGTTTGCTAATTATGTCAAGAACTCCGGCCGTTGTTTTTTCAAATGCAGAGAAAAAGAACCGTTCTTGCCCCAGATACCTAAAAGCTACCTAAGAATCAAGTAACATGCATTTCCTCTATATCCTCCATTTACAAGTTCTAGTCCTATTTACTTATAAATTTCCCTAATTGCGCGCTCTTCTCTTTTGGAAATTAATTTAGGGATGGAAGGATGACAGTTCGATTGATAAAGAAGTATCTGGTTAACAAGCTAAGACTCGACAACGAATCAGAGGTATGTGTATATATATCCTCCTTATAAGTTAATTCTTTGAAAACTAATTGCTCATATAGATACATGGT
Organism: Geum urbanum; assembly: GCA_946800695.1. Classification (NCBI taxonomy): domain Eukaryota; kingdom Viridiplantae; phylum Streptophyta; class Magnoliopsida; order Rosales; family Rosaceae; genus Geum; species Geum urbanum. The sequence continues at coordinate 63,406,945 of OX327003.1, forward strand.
CGATCAATTTTTATCTTGCAATGATAAAACTCAATCAGAAAAATTATAGCTAGCAGCCATGGTTCTTGTTGAGTAATGTATGCGCACATGCATGCATGGTGTCTTGGTTGGTGTAAGAGACATGATAGAAACATCAGAACTAAAAATGGGTATCTCTCTAGTAGTGTTTGTTTCTTATGATGAAAACCATTTTTAGGTGCCAAGTACATTTCCAGGTACTGGTGTGGCCTTCTCCTTTTTGGTTTTGTATTATGTTTATGGAGCTGTGTCTTTCCAAATGGGTCGTCTAGCTTATGTTTAGTTAGTTATGGACAGTTTTAAAGGGATAGATTGCAGTTATTAAGTGTGAATTAAGTTCAATAGTGGTAGATATATAACACATTGAGAAGTTTACCTACCACCTTCGCCAAAACCTCAGAATCTTTGGTAGTGATATCAATGGCCTTCCCTCTCTTTGCTTTAAAGAGTTTCCTATTTCGTTGTCTAAACATTTATGGAAGTAACATTACAATGAATTGGCAATACCTGCATGCATAGAAAGCACGTAAAGCAAAACCAAAAAACTTTGAAATATCTAAGAAACAAATTCCATTTTGTTGGAAATAGAAGCACGTACCAGAACTGCGAGAAAAACATATATTGTCAAGAAAACCAAGAATAGGAATTGTATACGAAATGTTAACCTACAAGCATTATAGTTTTCCCTACCCCACTTCAAAAATATCTTTATTTCAAGCACTTATATATAGATATATGAACCAAGGATGAAATCCATAGCCCGCAAAGAAGATAAGCTTGCATTTACATTACTCCTCTCTCTATATATAAGAAATGTTTTGAGTACGTACATTTGCTTCTGACTGCAAACAAAAATAAAACCATTTTTCCATCATTTTCATATCAAATCAAACCAAGTTTTTAATGTTTCTTCTTGAGTTGATATATTTAAGAAACATTCATATGGATTGTGATATATTTTAAAACATAAAGTTCTAAAGAGTGTAGAGTTGGAGCCTGGATTACTGTTCAAAAAGTGTCCTAAAGTGCCATATAAGTTTTACATGGTTGTTGACTAACTAATTTCTGTAATATGATTTGTTTTTTAAATACATGACCTAGATCACAGTAACCATGAGATTATACCCAAAAGAATCTAGGCGTAACAGAGAATTTAATCACGTACTTATTATGAAACCACAATAACTTGTATGCGATGCATGGTCTAGAAGTACGCAAGATCCGTTTGATTATACATAATTAAGATTGATATCAAAATAACGAGTTGCATGTCCTTGCGCGCGGGCACCATCATATTAGACAATTTTCTAACAAAACCTCATTCTGAAATGCCGTTTTATGTGGTCTTATGATTATGCCGAGCAAGTCTTCGTCTCTCTTGAAATAAGAATCCGAAATATATTCATGTTTAAAGTGATTCGTTTGAGTTTGAATTTAGTTCAAGAAACCTTATATAGAACAACACTGGCGTATAGAGGAAAATTAGTCGTTCAATAAACAATATATATGGATGTGTGTACTGCAAATAATTGTGTTGAAAAATTCCATGCATAGAATTCATTATTCAATTTAAGTACAATACTGCTATATATGATACGTGAAGGCATAAATCATGATTAATCAACTATACAATCAGCATCTTATCATTATTTTGTGCACAAATTGCATGCATGATGCATAGCTTTCGGTATGTATATATAAATGAATGCATGTTGAAGATAGAACCGAGTTTCTTATGATTAATAGCACTTCTCCCTTTAAAAATAAACGTAGCACGTAATTCCTATGTGATATAAGACAGATTAATTCTACTTAGTGGTCTAGCTAGTACTAGTAGTGATATATTTTCTTTAATTTATTCTAATTTTTTAAATTAGTTATAATTATATATATGTTCGCTGAAAAGATCACAGCTGAGTGGATCGTTAAATAACTATGAATTCATGTATGCATTTGTTTTCTTAGCTTGATTGGTATGATTCATTACCATTAAGTAGTGAATCACTATTTCAAACAGGTATAAAAAAGAAATTAAGATATATTAAGCAAAATTAATTATCAACTAAAAGAGATCAAAACAAAAAAATACTTAGTGTTGTATGAAATTTAAAACAATATATGATGTGTGGAATACCAGAATAAGCAGTATCATTAAAACTAATTAAGTGGCTACATGCATATGTAAGGAAACACGTAGTAGTTGAAACTGTCTTGAATCGATCGCTTTACCTAAATTCTATTCGAGTTATATATCTTGACACCAAAACTATATATATATATACTAATTTTTTTTTGGGTGAAAAACTACATATACTAATTTGAATATAGACATTCCATTTGTCTTTGTTTTGTTCTTACATGCCATGAAGTTAGGAGATGCATGATAGCCGAGATAGAGTTAGAAAGAACAAAGAAGTATATTAATCATTCCCTAACAACAAAACAGCTACGCAAACAACCAAGAATATATCAATCTCCGCAGATAGTGTTCACCATGCACGAAAACCGTCATCCATATTCGATAATGCATAAACCTTATTTTATACATCAATTATTTAGGATGTGTGACAGACTAAACATTCTCCTCGATTTTATATATAAACACTGGATGTTTTTTGCTTTTGTTTTCACGTACACTTTGTTAATTAATTGTACAAGTCAACCTTGATTGTTTGGAAATCACTATGTTCTTTCTTCTGGGATCCAGTGATGATAATCACTTTGCTCATAATTCTTGTCCAAAGAAAACAAAGAATTCCATGCCGTCCGGAAAGCCAACTCGTACCCTCCATACCTGGCAATAGCATTGCAACAAAAACACCCAATCATTAGGGTTTATTTTTTAATAGGTTTGAAAGATTAGCTCCTAACTCATACTAATTAGCTTGGTATAGTTGTTTAATTAGCGTAATTTTAGGACCCTAAATTAGTTTCCCTCTATGGAATCTTGCCGCAAATGATTTGATACCCAAACATCTTAGAGATAGAAAGCTAGCAATTTAGCCTTGTATGTATATTAGTGATGATTAGCCATGCACAACGCATGAGAAAGCATAAAATTGTGGGATTAATTGTTTGTAATAACCGCATTGACTTTGAGTGGATTAGAAACTAAACATGCATCTGTCTTCTTCAACTTGGATATGTTGGCCAGTTACGAAAGTAACACATATCGCTCCATCGAAATCGTCTTAGTTTAGGGAATTAGAGACTAATGCGCACACACACGTGGATCATGTCGTTCTCATCCTCAATACCCTAATGCATGGCCATGGATTAGTTTTACCACGTACACTCCATTTTTCTTTGCTTTCGTTTCATTTCGTCATGCTTCCGTTCTCGTAGTTCATCATACTTGCTCATCTTTCACCTTTTTTTCTTTCTTTCAAAATTGACAGCTAATGTAGGGCCTTGTTATTAGGCCTTCTTTTCATATTATAAGCAATGCTTGTGCTTAAAAAAGACCCATCTAGACCCTAAGTGCTGCACTTTCATATATGCATGGATGGAATTTAAAAACCACATCCTCATCATCACATTTTCCATACAAAGTTGATGGAAACCACACACAAAACGAACATATATATACTTTTAAGTTTCCGAGGGATTAAACAAGTGCATAAGGGGGTAAATCCACGGCAGGAAACACCCCAACTTGTTCATAAAAAGAACAGAAACGAAAGCATAAAGAATTAAAGGACCGCGTACGTACTTTTATTTAAGGTTAATCCTAGTTAGCTAATATAAAAACGACTCGTTAAACCATTTGGTTTTGCCAGCTTTGAGTTGTGAAGTAGTTTATTCCGCAAAGACTATGATTCGGCATGAATGAGCATTGACCTTGTAGGAAATTAGGGTTTCTGATAAAGCAACGTGAAAGGGACGTGCATGAAGACGAAGACGAAGACGATGATGGATTTGAATAGTTGGGAGGAGGGTAGGAGAGGCTTATATTTTGGCCCCATTTTGAAAACTTAAAAGGCGTATATATGTAGTGCATAGTCGTCGCCGTGCTTTTTGGATCCATTACGTGATTTGTTTGTATATTTTTTCGTGGGAGATTATACTATAAGTCTATAAAGTATAATCTGGAAAATATAATAATTGGAGTCCAAAGCGTCATGATTTTGGCTTATCAGCAAAGTCTGGCTGAGCTCCTTTAATCATTAAAATCGGGAAGTCTAAGATCGTGGGAGCGGGGGGCACCCTTACTGTTTTTGTATCATAATTTACGTAATTATACGTGAGGTGTTTGTTTTCCTTATATTGTTTTGGAAAATGAAAATAGTATGAACATGGAGTAGTGTGAGTGTGGGTATGTGGGGCAAGTAGAATCTGTTGGAGTGAAAATCAAAAGTTTGAGGGAGATTTATGGGTAAAGTAGACGTAACAAGGATTTATATGGAGCATGATATATATAGTATGGAAAAGACGTAAGCTAGCTAGTGACAAAGCATGACTTCAACACTACATGTGTTTTCAATTTTGAGAACACTAAAATTTGAAAATATGGTTGAGCCGTACGTAGCTCAATGATCAATTGTTGAGGGAATGGAAAGAAAGAAATAAATGTTTAGAATTATTATAGGTGAGATGTCGGCTGCATTCCATGCGATTGATCAAAGACTGTTTACTTTTCTTCAAGAAATTATTGTATGGATCTTTAAATAAGTATTGGAATTAGCTAGTTCTTGTCAGTTGTTACGAATCAATATAACTTGGTAACTCACCTTTTAGCATTAAAACAAATATTTACATGGGGTCTAGTTCTAGGGTTTACACTCGAATTGCATGTCTAATTCAATTCCCTTGATTAGAATCTGCATGGCGATCTTCAACTATAATGTACACTCGAGTAGAAACTGGAAAGAAGAAGAACAAAAGGCAGTTGATCGATGATTCAGTTGCATAATAATGTGGTTTTTTCTAACATGCATAATTATTCAAACAGCACGTACGGTATCATTGCCTGCAGACTCACCCCAGCACTAATTTGTTTCTTTTTCATTTGTTTTTTCTCGTCTCTCATTATATATATGCTAATGTCACTGTAATGAATAATATCATGGATGATTTGTTTAATTAGTTCATTGTGTTGGTATTTGGATTGGGATCGATACTATACTGGTGCAAAACTTAACGAGGAAACTGTTTATGAAAATGCAGGTAGAGATATCATGTAGAGGACATCAGCTACTACCTTTCTTGACATTGCAGCACGTAAGAGATAATATATGGAGTTTAAGGGACGCAGCAGCAGCAGCAGCAGCATCACTCACTTTGCTTCCACTTCCGGATTCGTCCTCATCAATCACAGATGACCATCTCATGGTACTGCACTATGCTCGGACGTCGACCTCGTCTTCTACTAGTGCTTGATTAATTAATTCAAACTTTCATTTTGCCCTATAATTTATTGATTAATCGGGTCCGATGATGTATCATTGCTTATTTAATTATGCAAAAAAAAAAAAAAAACTCCATCATTGCTTTGGCTTTCGTTTTCGTTTTCTTTAGTTATACTTGATAGCTTTCTTTTCTTCTTTTGTGTTTTTGGTCGTGGTCCATTTCTCTCTCTGTGATGGAGAAAACTGTTTGGGAATACCCAAATTCTGTGTTTAGTATGGTTTTGGAACCCGACTTCAATATAACTCAAAGTACCTATATATAGCTACATGGTGTCCAACTACCGGCTTCATATTTATACCAAAACTTCATTTTCTCCATTGAAGCTATAGTACAATCACTAATTGATTCGATCCTTAACTGAAAACATAAACTGGATAGCTTTAGTAAGCATTTTGTAAAAAAAAAAAATTGCCATATTTTTATGTCTGAACTTTGTACACAGTTGATGTATGATGGACCTCATGAACACTTTTCAACCCTGGTTTCTTCCTTGATGGGCCGAGTGCTATTTTGTAATTTTTGTTGGTATAATTAGGGAAACAGGCTCAAAAGCAAAGATGGACAAAAAAAATGTAAGCAGCTAACTGGAGTCTAAAAATGAAGTTCACAGCAGATTCGATAGGTGCATTCGCAAGTGTTCATGAGTACTTGCAGATCCAAAATCATGAATACGAGATATAGCTTGAAGTACTAAAAATACTATTGAACTAAGGCAGAGCTGCACATCAAATTAATGCTTCAAATAACCAATTACTCATAGACAATAACAAACATCCAGTCGGAGCTTAAAAATGATATAGCATTTGGGTAAAATTTCAACAAAATAAAGGACAAGCACAGCCAACAAGCATAATAGAACAATGTGATACATCACCCATTTCGATGATTATTTTAGGCATCAAGTACTTCATTTGGTAGCCTAATCACAAGCACATTGCAAAAACAACTCTGTTCCCTCCTAGAAATCTGAACAGGCAACCTCAAATTACACTCAATCTCACAAGCTCTCGCACAAACCTGCATACTTCATATAGACAAAAATGAAGCTTGAAACTAACCATATGATCCAGCTATCTGCAGAATGAAGTTCAATCCCCATTCCAACAAATTGTATGCAGAAACTCTCAAGTTGCCACACCTTGAGGTCTGCAAAGCAGTGGACAGAAAAGTTATATAGGAAACATGAGACTATGGTGATACCAAAAAACAGAACAAATGAAACTATCATCGAATACTAAGCTTTTGAAACTTAGAAGTAACCTATTCCACTCCCACTATGGGTTCACAAAGACAACGGATGGCACATGTTGGATTTTATGGTAATCCTCTCCTCCTGCATGAAGCCTTTCCTGCAACTTCCTAGGCATATCTTTGATGATTACTTCTTTGAGAGTAGTCACATGTCTCAACTCATCTGGGAATGTATTCAATAATATGCAACGCTCCATGTGCAATCGGCTGAGACTAGGCAGGGCTCCCTCTTCCACCTCTAGGTAGATCAGTTTGAACATGAACACTATGGAAAGACGTTCAAGATGATGAAAGCCTCCTCTGGAGAAAACCAGAGATTCCATGGAAGATTCACCCTCTAGGCAAAGATTTCTCAGATTTGGCACTTTCTCCATCATTGCTGTTTGGATCTGGCTGAGAAAACAGCTATGCAGCATTAACTTTGTGAGGTTTGGATAGTCAAGAATATCTCTCGGTAAACCTATACAATTCAATTCCAGCTTGTATGTCTGACGCCAACTTGACACTATTTCCATAGCCTCAGCATCACCATCCAGCGAGTTTCTCACAGACAGAGATCGAATGTGACCTAGTGTTCGGCTTATAGATATCAAAGTTTCCTTCAAACCTCTTGATCGGCGACTCAACTGTATAACAAGCTTTCTCAGATTGGTCAGTCCAGTAAGATCATTCAAGTCGCAGAACTGGCTTGATAAAGACTGCAAATTGTGAAGGGTAGACAATTGCAGAATACACGTTTTGCTGACTCCCCAGGGTAAATATAAATGTCTCAGTTCTTTCATTTTCCAAAAGACATTTGGAAGTATTATACTATCCAAACCTAATCCAGCAAAGCGCAAATCAAGAGTCTGCAAACATATCAAATTGCCTAGAGATGATGGCAACTGAGCTTTTATACGGCTGTCCCTCAAGCTTAAGAATCTCAAGTGAACCAAATTTCCAGTTTCGTTTGGCAAACCCATTCGTCTATCCATACCTTCAAGCTTCAAAACTCTCAGTACTTTGAAGTGATTCAACAGTGATTGCACGCTCTTCTTGTTCCTTGGAATCCATTTTCTTCCAAAGTACAGTAAAGTTCTCAGGTGGTTGTTCCTTTTGTTTCTTGATGGGACCAATTTATCAACATCCTTATTCATGTAAATTGCATATCTGCGAAATTCACTCATTGGGGTAACACTCATTACCACTGAAGATGGATACACTTTCTCATTCTGATGTGAAAAAATGACATTATTGAGAAAGGTCTCTTCAGAATGCAGCAAGCACAAGTCTCGCATTAGGTCATGAAGACGATAAGATTTGATTTTTCTCACTGAACCTCTTTCTCCAATTTGAACGACACATCTTTCCACTAGCTCATTCACATAATTGTATGCCACATCTTCCATTGCTTCTATTAAACCATGTCTTTCTCGTACCGAATATATAAGACCTTCTGCCATCCATAGTTGAGTCAATCTTTTCACTGGTATTTCAAAATCCTCAGGAAAATGACCCAAATATAGAAAGCAGAGCTTTAAATGATAGGGCAAGTCATCATAGCTCAATCGCAACACCAACAGTGCACCTGAGCAATTTTTCTCATGGCCTGTGCCTCTTCTTATGTACCCATAAACATTTTTGTGCACCATATGTCACTCATCCACGGAGTCTTTTCTTGCCAAGAGACCTGCAAGCACAGTGATTGCTAATGGCAAACCTGTGCAATGTTGAAGCATCTGTTTTCCTAGTTCTTCCATCCTTGTCAGACTTCTCAAGTCTGAGAAACAGCAATAACATATTAGCAAATGTGTAATGGCGGCAGTTGCTATTTATACAAAAGGTACTTCAGATCCCATACAAATTTATGAGATTGAAGAATAAACAGATAAAGATTTTCAGAATAACTTGTCCATATGTCATTTTATTGAAATGAATTTGAGTAGGGATCGATTTGACAATTAAAAGGGAATGCAAGATATCATAGCAACAACTGACAATTTCAGCCTCTAAAATCAAAATCCTATAGTCAACAAATAAGAATACAACTGACTGTAACTAGAGTGACTGATACAGAGAAGGATATAGCATATGCTCTGAAATTAGGATGATTATGGTTCAGCGAAGACAATGTGGTAATGCTTGTAGAGCTATGAATGCAGTGCGGTGTATAAGGAACATAATCAACATATAAGAGTCCCTACAAAGCTCAATTGCTAAATAAGAAATTGAAGAATGAACAAAAGAATTTGGATGAGAAACTTACTCTGCTCATCTCTTCCAAATATTGCTATCTTTTCAAACAGTTCCCAGCTTTCATTATTGGATAATGGTCGAGGTTGGTGGATGAAACCATTTCTATCCGAATGCAACGCTACTTCTTTGTTGCGAGTGGTGAGTAATATTCTGCTCTCACTTTCCTCAGACAACGGAAATGCAGCTTTCAGAGACTCCCACGTCTCTACGCTCCAAATGTCATCAAGAACCACTAAACATCTCCTCCTTTGTTGTACAAGAAAAAGATTTTTGGCTACTTCATCACTGTTCATTTTTGCAACTTCCTTTCCTTGCACATTGGTATCAGAAACGAGTTTAACCAAGATTCCTTCCCATACTTCTCTTACTTGACATCGCTGCGATACACACACCCAAGCAAAGCAGTCGAAATGGTGCCTAATTGAAGTATGACGATAAACTTGTTTTGCAAGAGTAGTCTTCCGCAAACCGCCCATCCCCCATACTGAAACAACTCGGTGACATTTTTCACTTTTCACCAAATTCATGATCAACTCTTTTGTGCTATCCTCCAATCCGACAACATCTCATTCAATGATATGAGAATAAGTTCGCCTCAGTAGTTGTTGCACTTGAAACAAAGAACTTGCATCTTCCCTAGTCCTTATGTCCCTAATGTTATAAGTTTGCATACTCAACCTCAGATTTGAGAGTTTGGTCGTAATGCTTCCAATTTCTGATCTAATCATGTGAAGATGATATCCTTCCACAAACATGCAACCAAACCTTTTCAGAACATTCATAAAAGCTCCATCCCTCTTTGAAGCCATCCTCAAAGCATAAATATCTATGACATTTTCCAAATCGTAAGTGGCCTCTCTGATTTTTCCAACAAATCCGTACTGTTTCATCATATCGTTGTCTTCCATCCGCATCCATCAGAAAGCCCTTCATCAATTGTAGTTCAGTTTGTGCAAGCTCAACTTGATCTCTGACTCCATGTAAGAACTTCCCTTCTTGAATGGTCAAGTCTCCGAGCCTCTTAGCCACAAAGGATACTACAGCTTCAGCCATACTCTCTTCTCTAACTGGACACCAGTCGAACTAGATTTTCTTTGGTGAGGTTGGCTTACAGGAGCAGCAGTCTTCCTTCTTATGTATAGTGTACAACCAGCTAAATCAGCATTGTCAACATCATCACTTATCACCTTCCTGAGATAATACCATTCTTCATTTTGTTCCACCGTCCACAGGTATGACAGATTTATAACAATAAACACCTAATCAACAACTGCAATTTCGTTGCTGAAACGCTATTATATACCCATAAAGAATTGTAGGAGAAGACGTCATACTTGCAACTAATATTCCTCATATAAGACCTTTTTATTCTTGTTAATATTTAATTCTATAGTATTTGTATTTAATCAAGCCTCAAGGTCAAGATTTCAGCTGTTGTATGAACAATATCAAGGAACCCAAAAACGGAAAATCAAAGCTCAATTAAAATACGGAAATTGGAAAATCAAGTGATGCAACTCAAAATTGCAAGGCAAGATAAGACTATCATTGTTATTATGATCGACGGAGAAATAAAAAAAAGAAGGACCAGAGGCCCTCTCAGACAAGCACTTCTCGGCCATTTCTTCCATGGCCGAAGGGTTTATGATTACCGTTACACTATTACTCTAAACAACAACAACAACAACAACAACAACATCAAGATGATAAGTAAGTAAGTAAAAGAGCAGTGGTAAAAAAGAGCTAGACTCACGAGAACCCTTTGCGAAGCTTCTGGATAGCACCGTACATTTTCCTCCTTGATCCTACTGCATTGATCCCCATGTCTTTCAAATCCTCCAACGTCAGCATCGGCAACACTTCATCGTCGACCTCGTGTATCTCGAACACCGGCGTATACCTACTCAGCCCCAATTCCACCAGCCACGTCCTCACTCCGCTCCAAGTTGACTCCGGCATGTCGTCTTCCTCCTCCTCCTCCTCCTCCTCCTCCTCCTCCTCCTCAACGACGTCGTTTTCTCTGCTCATCGATTCCCTCCCCCAATTCCCAACCCTAACATTATTATTATTATTATTATTTTCCCGCCAATTGTGAGCTTCGTTCTCCTCCGCCAAAGGCACCGGACTCTCGGGATCTGCGCTCATCCAACCCCCCTCCACGTCCTCGTCGCGGATGACGTCAGCTCCGCCTTCGTCGACGATCTTCGAATTCGGAATCCAGTTTGACCGTGCTCGCTTCGTCGTCGCGGCTCGCTTGGTTTTGCTTTTTCTGTGTCCGAATTCGAATCCTCCGCCGCCGTCGCCGTTCTCGTCGTGGCCGTTGACGAGGTTCGTTATCGACCTGGCCTTGACGGCTTTATTAGAGCTAGACTCTTTCGGAAGCTTCCATGGATACCGCGCCCCGCGCCCCCGCACGTGTGAGTCGATCGAGACCGTCGCGGCGGGCTGGTCGCCGATCTCTCCGAGCCGGACGCTGGGGCGGCGCTGGCGCTTCTGTCCCGGTTGGAACTGCGGGCCAGGGTTCTCGGCGGAGTGGAGTAGCGTCGACGTCGTTGGCGGTGGTGCTGTTGAGGCGGTTGCGATCGTCGTCACCGTTGGGGGCACTAGTAGGTGTGGGGACGGTGCTGACGTGGCAGTGCTGGTTGGGCCGGCGGGGACTGTAGTAGTAGCTTCCAGTGGCTGTAGCTCAGCTGCCATGAGAGACAGTGAGAGAGAGTGGCGCGTACGATAAGGGATCTGGTTAGTACTTTCTAAGATAAGCATCAACGATGTAATGTGGACCGTTGGATGGATGGAGTTACTTTAAGAGTTAACGAGCAGTGGACGGTCGAGATGACCTGGTTGTAGGATTTCTTGGACCGTTTTTCATTCTCGACTGTTTTGGTCGTTTGGGCTCAGACGTGTTGTTCAGCAAGGATGAGTCTTGGCCTACTTCGGCCCAATCCAAATTCAAACTAGAATTGTTTTTTGGACAAACCCCGCCTGGTGTATATATACTAGAAAATATTCACACTCGTTGTGTGCGAAACAAGAGAAATATGGTTTGAGAGGATAAAAATACGTTTATAACTATTATTTTTAAGTTTCTGAATTTTTTATTTATGAAAATTAGGATGAACTATTTTTTATTATGGACATTTTTAGAAGTTCATATTTTGGTGAGACTAATGACACCAAAGAGAGTGCTTGATTTTATTAATAGAGATTTTTTCTTTTAAAAATTCAATTCACTAGGAAAATCATTGTTACAAAAAATTGAACCCTAACTTCTTCACCTATAAGAGTAAAAGACGACCTGGTTTATTTACACGTTCAAGTCTTCTCTCTCGTACTAGCTAGGAGTAATATCATATGGCCACTACTCGAAGAAAATAACGACTCAGAAAATAACGATCCATTAAAAGCTGATTTGAAGTGTAATGAGGGAAGAAGGAAATCAAGTTTTGATTAATGAAGAGTATCTTTGGATTTAGGAAGCAATTAAACATAGGTTCTGTGCTTTGTACCTTGAGAAGAGTAGACAACACCTGTATAAGCACACACTCAAAAACAAAACCCTAAGTTCTATCTTCGATTCAACTCGATCCCTCTTCCACATGTCTAGTTAGCCCTCTTCCTTAAATCCCTCACATATTTACAAAACCCTATCCCTTCTATAAATCAGATTCTCTACTCCCTTTACTTGTTGCTTCCACCGGCCCTCCTTTCCTCTTTTCTTTCCAGCAGACGAGTCCAAATTACCTTACCAGACCAACAACGCAAAAGAAATCACACTAAACTTGAATGCGGATTTGCCTTGCTCGGGACAAAATGTGCTTTATGAGAATGAAAACCAGGTTCATTGAATCCGGCCGCGATTGTAAATTTGATGTGTTGGATCATGAAGCAAAGAGAACCAACAAAGTGTAAAAACACGCATATAGAGTAGTCGAGTTGATGAAAGTTTCGAGTTTTTGACACATTTCTGCAGTTGCTGATTGCCGAGCGTCTGTCACTGAGAGGCTTCACCTTACACAACCTTCTTTTTCATCTATAAAATGAGGCTCCCATGACCCTATCTATAACTCATCATATCTCTGCTAGCTGCACGCGAGCATAGCTATAAGCCTTAAGCTAGCTCCAACTCCATATCGTGTGAATTGACTTGCTACTTACTAATCAATTAGGGTGCGGAAAATGGCCGGCTTTTCTTACTTGAATTTCGAGGGTGATAACCAGTTGACGTTTCCTAACAACACCACATTTCCCATGCCGATGTTCGCCGACACGATCCAGGAGGAGAGCAGTAGTAGTAGTAGTAGTTCTGGGAAGCGTAAGCGAACATCAGCTATGACAGGAGAGGAGGATAACCCCCTGGTTCTTGTTTGCATTCGCCCACGGCGTGCTCCAAAATATCACAAACCACCACCACCTTTTCCAATATTTCCTTTTCGTGTAAGCGCACTGTTTAATTAGCTCCTTAATTATTGTACGTGGGTAGAATATTAATTTTCATGTGAACCAGGACATGCATGATTAATTTGATGATCGACCGTATCATACACAATTGCACGCTTGTTTTAGTAAAGTAAAGTTAATTTATAAGAGAAAAATCCTACAATGGAGGAAGTTAACATATTTATTTGGAGCTAGCTCAAAGGTTTGCCATATGAAAATCAACTAAAGAACATATTCTACTCTCATTTCTCAATTAATTTATCATAAATCTTACAAATTAAGTTAATGCAACTCTTCCTTGATGTATATGTAGGAGTTCCGCTTTCAAAAATATGTAGGAGTTCATAAACTCCCCAGATCAACCAAATACCTTAATATATATATATATGCGGTCACATTGTTTTGGCGCGTAATTTATTTAAATATTTACAGGTTACTTTGATGCGTTTATATTTTTTGCCGCGCATTTTAAATAGTTATGTATTTAGACCGTTTGGCGTGTAATTATTTAAATTTATACAAATTACTTTATGTCTTGTGTTCGTTACAGTAATAATAATTGTATAAGATATAATGTATCTATGAGTGTGCTAATTTTGTGCTTCATTTACTTTTTTCCCATGTTATTTGTGATATTATGAAATCGATCTATGGATACACGTGTAAATTGTCAGATATTTTATTTTAAATTTTGAAATTATATAATTTCACGGAATATATAACTCAACTATTATTGTTATTTATGATGTTTACCTCATTTTTATTTTTATATGTGCTTTTTTGATCTAAAGCTTTTCACTACAAGAAAACAGCACTTAGACCACGGAAACGTAATTGTTCCGTAGTCCAAGTGACACCTAGACCACGAAAAATACTCCGTGGTCCAAGTACCACCTGGACGACGGAGAATATCATCTCCGTCGTCCAGGTGGTCACCTGGACCACGGAGTCTTTTCCGAGATCCAGGTGATTACCTGGAGGACGGACCGACACGCCGTCGTCCGAGTATACGAAACGTACTTCCACTTAGACGACGTACCGACACCTCCGTCGTCTAAGTGAAGCATTATATAAGCCCGATGCCAAACTGATCGAATTCATTCCTAGCCTCGATCTCTTCATTCCATTTGAAGAAGAATTGAAGGAGAAGGGAGAAGGAGAAGGGAGCTAGGTAGCTAGAAGGCCGAGAAGAATCAGGATCGATAAGGGATCTCCGCTGACTAGCTAGTTAGCTTAATTAACGTAAAGATATCGAGAAGGCCAGCAGGTACGTACGTACGCAGTTAAAATTTGCTTAATTAATATATATTTAGTGAAAACGTACGTACATATATATATACATGCAAGGATGTTAGCTGATGTTAGCTATATATATATATGTACAGATCGATTAAATTACGTACGTACGTACGTAATTGATGGATCGATATGTAGATCGAGTACGTATAATTAAGCGTAAATTAATGGACAAATATATATATATGTAATAATTAATTAATTATAATATTTTGTAGCAGTATGGACAAGAGTTGGATGAAGTTGAAGAATAGATGTGATGTCCGGTATATGGATGAAATTAGCGAATTTGTGAATTTTGCGATAGAACATGGTCAGGGAAAGAAACGTTTCAGGTGTCCGTGTCAGAAATGTCTTAATTGTCAGTATGCGGAGGTTAATGTTATAGTGCAACACCTGTACGAAAATGGTATGATGTGGAGTTACACTACATGGAGCGAGCATGGTGAAGCAGTAGAGTTCAGCGCAGCAGACTTCAGCTCAGGGTACAGTTACCATGGTGCCTCATCCAGCGGCAGTGGTGCCGGACCCCCAGCTTGCAACCCAACTGCAGATTTGGTCCATGATGCGTTTCCGGGATGTAGTCATAGTGGACACCAACACCAAGACGGAGGTTACAGTACCACTAATGAGCATGATGACACATTCCCCGCAGCTAGCTTGGCCACTGACACCAGTGAGATGGAAAAGTACAACCGGATACTACTTGAAGCGCAGACCCCAGTGTTCCCTGGATGTCGAGAGAATGTGTTGCAATATGTGATGGAGCAAATGAAGATAAAAGTGAAGCACAAAATGTCAGTGAGTGCTTTTGACGAAATTCAGGAGCAAATATGTAAGTTGCTTCCTGATGATCACAATCTTCCTAAATCTCATTATAAGGTTAGAAATATCCTGAGCAGCCTCGGCCTAAAGTACAGGATAATTGACGCATGTCCGAATGATTGTGTGCTATTTTACAAAGAGTATAAAGAGTTGGACTATTGTCCCGTATGTGGCCAGTGCAGATTCCAGTTGAATAGGAAGAGTTCGAAAAAGAGAATTCCTATGAAAGTTGTTCGATATTTTCCCTTGATTCCCAGATTGCAGCGCCTGTATGTGTCTCTACACACAGCAGAGGCGATGCGATGGTACGCAGAAAAGCGAATAGATGACGATCTCCTGCGACACGCCGCGGATGGGGAGGGTTTCAAACATTTCGACAGAGAATTTGGAGACTTTGCTTCAGAGGTTAGAAATGTTAGACTCGGCCTATCTACAGACGGGTTCAATCCTTGGGGAAGTAATAGCTCCGCCGTCAGCACTTGGCCAGTTATTCTGATGCCGTACAACTTGCCTTCGTGGATGTGCATGAACAAGGAATTTAATTTCCTTACCGTACTAATTCCAGGTCCTAAATCTCCATAGAAGTGCTTCGATGTCTACCTCAGACCTTTGATCGACGAGCTGAAACTGTTGTGGGAAAATGGAGTCCCAACTTATGACAATTCACTGACACGATGTTCACGATGAGGGCTGCTGTAATGTGGACGATCAGCGATTTTCCAGCTTATGGGATGTTGGCAGCCTGCAGGACAAAAGGATATAATGGATGTCCTATATGTTTGGACGACGTGAACTCTAGTTGGCACGCGGGGAAGGTGTGTTACTTGGGTCACCGTAGATGGCTTCCTCACGACCACCCGTGGCGACAGGATGAAGCTCATTTCGACGATACGGTAGAGAACAATCCTAAACCCCGTAGTTGGTCGGGCGAAGAGATTTTAGAGAGGTTGAGCTATTTCGACTTTGGTGTGTTGAGCAATGACGCGGATGTAAAGAAATGCAATCCAATTCCTCCACATGATCTGAGCTATTGGGATCACAAGAGTATATTCTTTGAACTCCCTTACTGGTCGAAGTTGAAGCTGAGGAACAACTTGGACGTGATGCACATAGAAAAGAATGTGTGCGACAGCGTGGTGGGAACAATTCTCGGTATTAAGTTCAAGACTAAGGATACTCCCAAAGCGCGCAAAGATTTGTAATCAATGAATCTACGTCGTCCTTTGTGGTTGAGGATGGATAGGAAATGAGTGTACAACAAGATGCCAGATGCACCATACACAGTGAAGCCGACGCTTAGACGTTCTGTATTTCACTGGTTTAAGGGCGTTCGTTATCCGGCTACGTATGCAGCTACTATAACTGGAGCAGTGGACGAGGTGCAACACAAGTTTGTTGGTCTAAAGACACATGACTATCACGTTATGCTGCAACGTCTGATTCCAGTGGTAATTCGACCATACTTGCCTCGGGACGTCGTAGAACCAATAGTGGCATTGTGCAGGTGGTGGCAGAGGTTATGCGCCAGAGAATTAAAGAAGTCAGATGTGGTGGAATTGCAACAACAAATTGTGCACATCATTTGCAAAATAGAGAGGATTTTCCCCCCTGCTTTCTTTGACATCATGATTCTCCTAATGATCCACCTGCCCGAGCAGGTGCTTATTTCTGGTCCGGTCCAGTACACTTGGATGTATCCTCAAGAAAGGTACGTACAACTAATTAATTAATTTGTTCCACCGGAGATTATATATATACTAGCTAGCTAGCTATATGTACTTATGTAATGTGTACGTTTGATTTTGTAGACAGCTTGGACAGTATAAGTCATTCGTCAAAAACAGGTCGGCCTCGGATGGCTCCATAGCAGAGACATACCTAATGCATGAGTGTGTTACTTACTGCAACAGGTACCTCAAAGATCCACCCCTCCCACTGCCTCCGATCGCAGTGCCCGCATCAATATTTCTGTCGTCACCAATGTCGTCCGACCGTTTAGAGGAGTATTAAAGGAATCGTTAACACGGGAAGAACTTATTGAGTCACATTGGGTAGTGTTGCGAGACTGTGATGAAGTTGAGCCGTACATGTTGTCATACAGGGAGAGGCTTCAGGCGTTAAATCAAAACAAGAGTTCGGCGTGGATTGAGAAAATGGTTAAGAAGAAGTTTCCTGATTATTTCTTCCAATGGGTACGTACGTACGACTCGGTATTAATTATTTAAATACATATCGCTCATGTTTGTAGAAAGTAAACCCTTATATTAATTTGCCCATTTTCGCAGATGATTGATCTGCAAAAATCTGATAACCACGGAGGGTGGTGGTCATGGCCAAAGCACTTGCTAGCAGGGAAGCCGGTTAAACACTATATTTATCCCGGATATTTTGTGAACGGTGTAAAGTTCCATTCATTGGCCCGAGACGAAGGAAGAAGAACACAAAACAGTGGGATAGTGGTTGGGAAAGACAATGATCTATATTACGGGGCTATTGTATACGTGGTTCAGCTATGTTACGGGAATGATGTCAACGTTTTCCTATTCAAGTGCAGATGGTTCAAGCGTACAAAGGAAGACCTGAGACTATTATCAGTCGATACAAAATCGCACTGGTATGAGGATGAGCATTTCGCTCTCGCCACCTTAGTTCGGCAGGTGTTCTATCTCGACGATCCGAAAGCCGGTGAAGGGTGGAAAATAGTGAACCATATCTCTCACCGAAGAATATGGAATACAGAGACAATTGAAGGGACACCGGCGACGACTGAAGATGCTGCTGAACCAGAAAGAGACATTCCTGCCTATCAAGAGCCTAATATTTCTATGGTCCACTCCGATATAATGGACCTGGTTCAAGATGGTGAACGGTTACCCATGCCTGATGGTTGTACAGATCTAACTGAAGATGAGATTATCGATGAGGTAGATGAAGAAGATGAGCAGGAAGAGGACGCGGACGAGGACTCAGGTTATTCGTCGGACGATGTTGAGTACGATGACGAGGATGAGCCGTCGTCTAACGGGGATGAGGACGATGATGATTATGACGAAGAGTACGGTCATACGACGAGGGAGATTAATTGGTAATTAATTATTGTAATTATTGTAATATATATATGATCGATGCAGGTTAATTTACGGTAATTAATTAATCCGAATTATATATCCTGGACAACAGAGAAATTAATTGCAGGTTGTCGCCTTTGGGTATTTTGGCTATCTCCCTAAATCCTCGACCCTAAATCTAGCAAATCGGATCGATCGATCATTTATTTAATTTTTTTATGGTCATTCAAAATAATTGAACGGACACCTGAATTCCGTCCACGTTTATATTAGGTCCCCCGCCATTTTCACCTTTGGCGCCACGCCAAATCTCAATCTCATATAAAACACTAAATCCTGGACCCTAAATCTAGCAGATCAGATCGATCGATCAGTTTTTTAATTATATTTTTGAATCAGAATAATTGAACGGACACACAAATGACCGGGGACGACCTAAACCGTAAACCCTAAGGCCATAACCCTTGAATTCGGGGTTTAGAACTTGGACGACGGAGAATGGTCATTATCCGTCGTCCAGGTACACACTAGGACGACGGATATGGTAATTCTCCGTCGCCCAAGTTCACAAACCCTAAACCCTAAACAGTAAGGCCCTAACCCCTGAATTCAGGGTCTATACACCTGGACAACGGAGAACGTCATTCTCCGTCGTTCAGGTCAGAACCTGAACGACGGATAACTTCATATCCGTCGTCCAGGTGATTACCTGAACGACGGAAACACTCATTTCCGTCGTCCAGGTGCAGATATCGTAATTTTTTCTAAGACAACGACCATCTAGACCTTCTTCCAATGCAAAGCCTTTTCATCAAGACTTTAGTGTAAACAATTATTGGTGTGTGAGCTTCGACGGTTCGAAAATCGGAGTTGCGAAATGCCTTGTATCCACGTTTCCGGTTTGTGAAATTATCGGTTTTGCGGTTGACTGTGCTGATCAAACCCTTCCCGAACTTATTATTTTATGGTCCTTTGAAGACAATTATATATTATGTTACAACGAACATATCCAACGGTTGTTTTGTCCAAATTCAATTTCGTTAATACTCTGCTGCAAATGAGCGTCTACTCATGAACACTTAAGTCGTAAAGATTAGTCGATACTTAGCATGTTTCAATACGTAAAATTAATCGGCGGTTCAAATTTAACTGTTCATATATACGATGCGTTCATCGATATTGTACGACTATTTCACTCGAATGACAGATCGCTAAATTCCTAGCGAATTATTTTTTAAATTTTTTTTTACGTAATTTGAACCTGGACGACGGAGATGGTCATTTTCCGTCGTCCAGGTGTTCACCTGAACGACGGAAAATGACCATCTCCGTCGTCCAGGTGTTCACCTGAACGACGGAGAATGACCATCTCCGTCGTCTAGGTTCAAAAATCATGGTGGTTCAAATTTTTTTTTGTTTATTTTTTTCATGTAATTTTCACTTGGACGACGGAAACTGACCATCTCCGTCGTCCAAGTCCAAAATTATGGCGGTTCAATTTACCGCTTCCGTTTTTGGGAACACTTGAATTTTCACTTAGACGACGGAGAATTCATTCTCCGTCGTCTAAGTCAAAAATCATGGCGGTTCAGAACGTCCTGCCGATTAATTGGCGCCGATTGAAATTTTTTGAAACTGCCACCTAGACGACGGAAAACACTGTTTCCGTCGTCCAGGTGGACTTAGACGACGGAGAATAGTGCTCCGTCGTCTAAGTGCAACTCTATAAATAGAGTTGCACCCCCCTCATTTTCTCATCATTCCATCTCCTCCTCTCCCTGTCCTCTCCTCTCCTATCCTCCGGCGACGCTCCGACGACATTTTTTCCGGCGTGGTTCCTCCTCTCCGACGACTCAACTCTTCCGATATTCCGGCGACATTCCGACGAGGTAATAATTCTATTTTTTACCTCTTTTACATTTTTGTTAATTAATTAATTATTTAATTAATAAATAGTTTTAATTTATTAATTAGTTTAAAATAATTAATAGTTATAATTATAATCATTAATGAGTTGTTATTATTAATATTGGGATAATTATTATTAGTTGTTAATTATTTGGTAATAATTTTATATTTGTTAGTTAAAATTAAATAATAGCAATAATTATTATTGTTAATAATAATTAATTATATTGGTAAATGAATAATTATTATTATATGCATGATAAATAATAATTCATTATTGTAATTATTTATTGTTTTAATTAATTACGAGTATTTTCGAGTAAATTGCATGGTAGTACGTGTTCGATTTAAATTTAGTACATAGGCTTGGTTTATTAAGTCGCACTCTTTGGAATAGATGGCGCCTCTTTTCCTAGCTTATTTCCTTAACCCCTCATGATGTGTGGATTTCATCACCGCACACCATAACCTAAGTGAAGTTATGGACACGAGGTTGAGGGCGGAGTTTGCAAAGGACTTGAGGGAGTGTAAATTTTCGAAAAATTGGCCGAATGTCGGACATGGTGTCTAAAAACGGGTTATGACTGGTGACAGGATTTGGACTAAGAAAGACTTTTGTCGAAATTAGTCCTGCCTCTCGCGTTATCTCTATCCCTAACTGGCCATGTTTTTCGATTTAACCAAGGCTGATTAATTGAAAATTTACACTTTATCGCGAAGGTCGCACGTCCATTGAACGACCGAAAATGCCAAGCTAGTGTACTTTATTTAAATCTTAAACGTACTTAATTAATTAGCGTAAATTTTTAAGTTGTAATTATTATGGTAAGTAGGTATTTTAACACCGTACTCTTAGGTTTAAATGGCTCCGCCAAAGACCACATCCGGCAAGAAGAAAGCCCAACAGGAGGCAGAAGATGAGATGCTCCGAATGTTGGCGGCCCAAGTCGGTTGGGTTCAACAGGAGGGCAACGACGCTCTCAATCCGGACGAATCATCTGGTCCGTCCGTAGCGCCCTCTGGGGAAATTCCCGCTCCCCCATTCATCTCGAGCGGTGTTGTCGTCGACCCCTTCCAATCTCCGACGCCCGGTACCCATTCAACGGGAAGTACTCAGGCGTCCTCGACCGCCGAATCAATCATGTACAACGCCCGCCGTAGGCAAAGGAGGGCCCCCACTGACCCGGAACCGAAAAGGACTTGGGGTCTCGTTAAAGGGGGCAAAGCGGAGCGTATTTGCAAGGCGACCGGTAAAAAGATCGACTTGCCGTACGACGAATTCACCGGTGGCCCTCCCACAGCTCAGCTAGCAAGTCTCTCGGCGCATGGGATAGGGTCAATCATCCGTAACCGGGTTCGTATCACTGCCCCTACTTGGAAGGAGGCGCCGGATCATGAGAAGGCGAAAGTCTTCAAAGATCTTTCGGTACGTAATACGTCCAATTTAGTTATTATATAATATTGTTAATCTCGGCCTAAAATTTCATAATATATACGATTATAATTTTCTATTTATTTTTGATAGGAACAATTTGACGTGGATCCGACACCGGCTATGTTGAGGCATATCAACCAAACCGCCAACTCTATCTACAAAGATTGGAAGTACAAGCTCCATGAGTACTTCCAAGATGTCGGTCCCGTGCCTCCCCCGGTAGAGCTGCAAGAGGAGAGAGAAGATGAGTGGGAGTGGTTGTGTAACCACTTTGCCGATGAACAATTTAAGGTATTAATTTATTTTTTTTATTTCAATTAAGATAATTGAATTATTTAAATTGTAGTTATTCATTTTTTAATGATTTAATTATGTTGTGTAACAGAAATTCTCCGGTGTCAACAAAGCCAACCGGGGGAAGAAGGAGAAACACCATACTACCGGCGCCAAGCAGTTCATTCAAATAGCCAAGGAGCACAAGGATAAGGGCTCCAAACACCCTTATCTTGATGCAAGCGTAAGCGCGTACGTGACGCCAGGGCTCGATAATGAAGCGAGTCAATGCGGCGTAAGTGATATATATATATATATGTGCTTTTAATTATAGTAATTATTATTTAAATATGATTTCATTATAATAAATTAATTATTCTTTTGTAGGCAAGGGCGATAGAGCGTGCGCATGAAGAGTTGGCTAACACTCAGCTTGCGTTCCCAGATGTGCCGCCGGAAGACCTGCCTCCTCTATCCTTAGAGAGCTAAATTGCAATCGCGGATGAGGTCTACGGTCGTAGAGCTGGCAAGGAGGTTAGGCACTTTGGGCCTAGGGTGGTACGAGATTTGTCGACGACCTCCGGCTCATCATCTACGGGAGGTTCGGGGCAGCGGAGAATGAGTCAGGCTGCTGCCGTCGAAGCAGCCATTCAAGAGGCTCGACTGGCACGAGAGGAGAATAAGTCAATGCGGCAAAGACTTGACGAACAACAAGCACAAATAGCCCAACTCATCGCTCTCATGCAACAAAATCGAGAAGTATGTCAACCTCCTCCGAACCCACACTCCGACGACAACGACCCGGCTGGAGGCGGAGGACTCGGCGGCGCATCTGCTCCTCCAGTGTATTAGCTAGCTAGTAGTTTATTATCTCGTTTCTTTCCGCATTCCGAACAATATTTTAATTTTTAATTTATGGGTTTTTTCGATTATTCATGTATGTACAAATTAATTTAATTTAATTATTTAATAATTAAGTAATATTCAAAATTTAGTTTATTTAATTAATTTTAGCATTTTTCATTATTTAAATTAAATTAATAATTAATTAAATTAATAATATTTAATTTCAATTTTTTTAAATTAAATATTCACTTGGACGACGGAGATTATGTTCTCCGTCGTCCAGGTGAAAAACCCTAAACCTAACCCTAAACCCCTAACCCCTAAACCCTAAACCATGTCGTTCTCCGTGGCCCAGGTGTTCACCTGGACGACGGAGAATTAGTTATCCGTCGTCCAGGTGAACACCTGGGCCACGGAGAAGCTAGCATTATCCGTGGCCCAGGTAGACACCTGGACGACGGAAAATCTAATTCTCCGTCGTCCAGGTGAACACCTGGGCCACGGAGAAACGAGCAATGTCCGTGGCCCAGGTAGACACCTGGACGACGGAGAATTATATTTTCCGTCGTCCAGGTGTACACCTGGGCCACGGATAATGTCCGCGGTCCAAGTGAACTTGGACGACGGAGCACTAAATCTCCGTCGTCCAGATGCTTGGACGACAACACTTGGAGCACGGACCTTGGACGACGGAGATTCCGTCGTCTAAGTACTTAGACGACGGAAAACTGCACCTAGACGACGGAAATGGTCCGTGGTCTAGGTGCAATTTTCTTGTAGTGTTCATTTCCTAATTTCGGGATTATTTTTATAATTATTGACGGTCCTTTGCACTTTTATTAATTTCAGATTATCAATGCAAAGACGATCGAATTTCTCTTCGAGAAGAAAAAGTTACATCGGAGCGATGTGGGAAGAGTGGATCGTATCATATTGCCAAAGGTTTTAATATTAAATTTGTCTAAGATTAACGTCTAGTCATGTATTATACTTTATACTACTCTCAAAGAGAATACGGGGGTGTGAATACTCAAAGATTCATCTATATGGTTCAAACTTTTGAAAAAGAAAAGCAAACAGAATATATATCAGATTTTTTATTTGTCCCTAATGATTAATAACAAAATATATATGTACCAATATTAAAATATATAGGCACACAAAATTAACCTCTTATTGTTGTGATCTTCTTCAGAAACAGGTTGAAGAACATCTGCCGTACCTTCTTTGTACAAAGGAAGGTGTGTGGATGCACTTCGACGACATGGACTACTACAAAGTTTGGACTCTCAAATTCAGGTTTAAATAACAATTACTTTTCAGGAAAAAGAAGGTATTTATGAATTTGTTACATTTTAAGATGTCTCATTTGTACGTTTGCATATGGGCGGAGCTATTCATGGGTGAGGGTGAGTCATGATCCCCCTTCTGAGATTTTAGATAAAAAAAATTATTACACTATTTTTCAGCAAGTCAGAAAAAATTGTTGTCAGTCGGCTCAGTTCAACTTGCAATTAAATTTAAATAATTAATGGTGAAAGCTGCCAAACCTTCGTACTTACAACTAGATATAGTTATATAGGCTTTCCTAAAAAAAAGATATAGTTATATAAGCATATAACCCATCGATTATGATATGATATGGGCCAATTAAGAATCAAGATAATATGCATCACTTTTCTATATCTCGACATCAATTATAATATTTATAAGTAATCTAGCTATAATCTAAAAATGCTTTGGTAAATATGGGTTAGTTTGGAAAACACACGTTAGGTCACTTGTTTTAAACATTATCATTAATTTTACCAATGACAAACAATATTTGTAAAAAAATATTTTATGCAATAAATATTGTGAAGAATCGCTTACGCAGTTAAATAGGCGACGAGTTAATGAATGATTATTTGGTATTTTACATTAACAAAGATATATTTGTTACAATTTTTGTAATAATAATTTTTTTTTTCACGAATAATGTATATTTTATATTATATTATATAATTATTTTATTTTATTTATGAAGTCTTAATTTTAAGATGGCCGACCCATTGCGTTTGCAGGTATTGGCAAAACAACAGCAGCAGGATATACATATTTGATAATACGAGTGAGTCCCCGCGCGCTCTAGCTTAATTTGTTGCACCACACGTCCACACCATATTTATACGTACACATATTGATTTTTGTTATTATGATCAGAGGAATTCGTTAAGAGCCATAGCTTAAGACTTGGAGATTCAATTAAGGTGTTTATGGATATGATGACGGGAACTTACGTAATTAAGTGATGATCACTTATATATCTAATTCTTCGTTTACTTGATGAGCTACTTAGCCTGGCTTTTCACATGATCGATAAACTTCAAATTTGCAGGTACTACAAGTCGTTAAGGCCGATATCGTGCCGGGAAGGATCTAAAAACAATGTCTAATAAGGTCGAAGAGAGAACGACAGTTTTTTTTATAAATGGTACTAGTGTACTACTATAATCCTATTGTCGAAGTACCATCTTCACGCGCGGTACATGTATGCACCAGTAGTACAGGAACTGAGCAGCCTTTATCGCAGCAACCTAGGGTTTGGTATCCCAAATTCTGACCTAATCCAACCGGAGAACAATGTCGGCGTTACCATGAATCAAGACCCGGTGAATTTTAACACCTACGACGTCGTTTCTCTGAATCAAGAGCCGGACAATAACACTTACGACGTCGTTCCTCTTGATTTGCTAGAGCTGAACAGTTACGCAGTCCCACTGTATCAAGAGCTAGGGCAAAACAATCAATTACATGCTTCCTCTATCAAGAGCCAGTGCAAAACACCTACGACGTCGTTCCTATGAATCAAGAACCACTACAAAACACTCACGTAGTTCCTATAATTCAAGAGCCGGTTCAATACTGCAATGTTCCTCTGAGCCAAGAGCAGGGGATGACTATCTCTACACCATCTACAATGATCACATTTGGATCAGAAGCAGTACAACTTTCAGAGCTTGTACCACCTACTATGACCACATTTCGTAACTTGCCACAAGTCAATTCCAACGATCCACAGCCCCCGATCGTCAATACCAATGAAAGCTTTCCACATATTGACGATTTTCTTGACGACCTGAATATTTCATTCGATGATCTTGACTTGTATCAGTTGTATGGTACTAACGGAGTGACAGACCCGACTGCACACCCATTCTACAACTCCACACCACAAGATCCTCAAACGCCGAGTATAGATTCATTTCTTTCCTCGCTTTGGGATTAAAATTCTCATGCGGTTGGTGAAGACTGTGTAGATGTGTAATTATATATTTATATATGTCTACATTTATACTAGAGATTTACGAGGCATGTGTGGGGAGTTTTATAGTACTCCAAAATACTTATAATTTACAGTTTTGAAGCGTTGAAACACTTTATTTTTCTAAAAATGAGAACCGCTTTTAAATCGAAGAATTTTAATATATCAGAGTACTATAGAATTTTTGCCGCATAATATGTATGTAAATTAATATAACAAATATATAATGCATCTGTTTTTAGTACAGGAGCTGTTGAATCTCACCACACATCAACAAACCCCTCTAGCCCAGTTGGTAGAGCGCAAGGCTCTTAACCTTGCCAGCGGTGGGCGTCAATTTTTTTTTTTGTTTTGAGGCCAAAGTCCAAAAACCTTTCACATAATGGAAACTTATTGAACACTGGCCCAAAAGTCCAAAACGCATGCCTAAAGTTCTTCAGCAGTCGCCATTTAACTACCATATCTTTTGACAACAAATTGAAATCGGTCAATGTCTCACTCACTTGGTTCAGGTGGTCACAACTTTAGAGTCCGCCAGGACACCCTTGGCTGATGTGACGAGGCAGAGAGAAATGGAAGTGTATGGAAAATGTGTCGGTGTTGTTATTTTAACTGTGAACTTGTTGTAAAGTTTTAAAGTATTATAATTATTAGGAATTTTATAAATTAAGTAGTTAAGATTAATTGTAATTTTATTTTAGTAAATATGTTATTATTTAATTTGATAATTATCATATTAAAGACTTATTGTATTGCTTATTTATTAAATGATAGAGGATATGATATTTAATAGGACTCTAATATTTTTTATGGGAAAGATATTGGAGTTTTACATCGACCAGTTATATAGAGGTCCCTGTAGATGCTATCACTGTATCACATATCGTGATCGAATACAGTCTTTTCCCATTAAGGATCATATAGAGCATTTTGCAGAAGACGTTTATTCCGTTTTATAAATGACCAAGTTATGCAACAAAGTAATAAACTTTAACTTATAATTTGCTTGTTGTACCTGTAATGTTTGAATCATGTGATTGTACTTATGATTAACACATAATTTATAGATGTAGACAACATGTGGTGTCAAAGCGATACCCTATGTTTCATAAGTCAATCTTAGCAAAGATTGTGGTTTGTCTCATTCTGTTTTTGTTGTTCGAAACATACATCATGAAGAAAAAAAATGAAACTGGTCAAATACTTTTGTCTGGTTCTGCATACTTCTCTTACAACCTAAAATTGAAACTGACGAGGTTGTTTTCCTTCTTAATTAAGCTAGTTGACATGCCTTGTCTTTAATTATGGGCCTGAAGTTTAATTGATCTAAAAATGACCCAAAGAAGAACTAGCCTGTTTTTGTTCTGTTCGTCTCTTTTTGGAAGAACACAGCCGAATAGCCTCGGTTCCTTTCGAAAAACCAAGCGGCCCCATTTTCAATTGAAAATCCCAGAATTCTTTTTTATTCTATTATGGTTTCTGTTTGGGCCTGAAATAAATATTTCATATTGGGTTTGAATGGCTGAAGTCTTGGCGAGCGGCCCAAGAAATGGCTGAAGTCTTAGCGAGCGGCCCGTGAATTATAAGGAAGCTTGGCGAGCAACCGAGTACAGGAATTAGAGTTCAGTTAGAACTGTGATTCATTAGTTAGCTGATTCCATGCGGCTTGGATGTCTATCATTTCTGTTTTATCTCAGATAGGTTTCTTTGATAGAAGAGCTGTGATAGTATTAAATATCTTTAAGGATTAACAACCCGTGTGCTGGTGTCGGAGTTATATTGGGATTCTAAGAGCAAAAACAGAGGAACTTTAATAGAATTGAATGACTGCTGATATGCGAGTATATAAGGAGAGTAAGAGCTTTGTGGAAGGGGTCCTCGATCAAATACAAAAATATTTGCTATACGCAAGTACACCTAGACAAACATCTCGTCTTCGAGATTTCTATCTTCTTTGCAACCAGAAGGTCAAAGCGCTTGTCACCTGTAGGCTGAGAGTGTTGCGACTCCAAGGAAGCAATTGCTACTGGAAAGTTGAAGAGCTTGTCACCTGTGGGTTGAGAGTTTGGATACTCTAAGGAAGCGAGTGTTCTCAACACATCGTCATAGAAGTTGCTCTGCTTTGCACGGATAAGGGCGTGTGGGGTATCGATTTCGAAGGCTCTGCTAGAGACACATATCCAAAAGTCCTAGGTTACTAGGCAAGAAGGACCTATTCGGACGGGGTTTGTGCTTTCCATGTCTAAATCGCTTTATATAGAAGTCAGGCGGCTATAAACAGTCCATATTTCGTCGAAGAACGGTGGCACGCCAGCATACGAAGCACATGACACAGGATAAACCGGTACCTGCGGTTAAAGCTATCCGAACTTGTTAAAAGAGACTGCTTCGCGGAAGGATCTCTCCGCGGGAGATATTTTGCGCTCGAACAGTTTCCAGCATAGTTTTCTCCTTGTTTGATTAAGTATATGTCGTACATGTGTGCTCTTATACATATACATATATGTGGTTTTTGATTGATTATAGTGAGGGTTTTGGTCGGCAGTCTCAAACCCAGAATTGGGACTTTTATTTTTATTTTTTTGGATGTTTTAATGAAGAATGTTTGATCTTGGTCTATTTATTGATCAAATAAATTTTATAATCTGCATTCATATGCCTGTTCAAGTATGATTTGTTCTTCAATTTAGCATATTTGATAAGCGGGTAAACACCTATACAAAGATACCCTGTTTCCAACTTTAATATATATATATATATATATATATATATATATATATATCAATGTAGTATGATAAATATGAGTTATCGAACACGAAGAATCTGCGTTCATATGCCTGCTCAAGTATGATTTGTTCTTCAATTTAGCATATTTGATAAGCGGGTAAATACCTATACAAGATACCTTATTTCTAGCTTGGATATATCAATGTAGTATAATAAATATGGGTTATCGAACACGAAGATTTGGTGAAATTAAATCCTAACACGAAATCAAAATGCTGACAGACTCGACTACAGTACACTAATGACACTACGACCCTACTCTAGACAGACTCAAATGCTACAAAATTTGGACACAAAAATATATACACAGTGGCAGACTACCACACAAAATTTGAGGGTGTTCTGAATTGTTTTGGGTACTGAACTGAATCAGCGAAGCTACAACTAATGCATAAACTAAATGCTGAAAGTGAATATCGTTATGAATGCAATGAGTTTAAACTATATAATTAATGGGTTAAGAAGAATGCAATCTATCACCGTCATTCCATCAATTTAACACATATTTAATCTAATGCACATATTCAATCAATGAAATTTCTCAGGAAGATCGATAGACACGACACATCCTATTACCTAATCCTTATGTTTATGTGAGTTTGTCATGGACCTCCCCCACATCTATCCCTCTATTTAATTCATAGTCATTGGACCCCAAAGTTTACAAAGAAGAACGCATTACAATCTAGAAAAGGTTTGAGAATCTACAAGGGTACACTATAGGCGTGTCCTGCTAGACCTAGGGTTTCAATCTCTCGACGGTAAAATTGGTGTATCACTATAGAGAATCTGGTGGAAGAACCATAATCTTTAGTCTCCCGTATCTCATGACAATAGAATCCTAGCATGCATACTAAGTTGGCCACCAAAACCAAACGTATAAGAATTCATACAGGGAGTCACATAGAAAAAGAAACCTTAATTGAATTGAATATGTGCTAGATTAAAGTGTATGAATTAGAAAGACTTCATGTACGGGGCTTCAAACAACCATTTAACAATGAGTTTAGCTACTGAAAGTCATAATTAAAATCAAATCAAAACAAGGCATAGAGTTTACAGGTCAAGAAGGGATGAAGAACTAAAGCTGCCATCCAGCTTTGATGGATCGAATAAGGATTCTTCGATGCTGCTCGGGTTCCTTGCGGCTTGTTCTCTTTTCTGCTTGAGTTTCTCTCCTTAATTTTTGATTAACCTTCCCAAAAACCTAAAATAAGTTTATATATATTTCCCAATTGATCTCGTAGAGTTCACATAGGAATAGACTTCTATAATTGCACAAAACTCCTTCTTGAATCCGTATTGAGCTAAGAATCCATCTTTTATTTTATTTTCCTTTATTCCTCCACAAAACCTATAAAACAATAAATATAATTAAAATGCTCAATTAAATAACAATAAAATATATAGGGAATAAATTAAACACCGAGCAGACGCATAAATATGCGACTATCAGTATTTGTTCTCTGTTTACTAACCTTGCAGAGCTGGAGCGTTTCGGGTATGTTTTCTGGAATCTCTATGTGTTTTTTGTGAGATTAGTCATGCAAAAGAACCTTAGAACTCTCCTGGAGAGTAGGTTAAAGCCCAAATGAAACTTACTTTATCGAATTTGTTGAAAGTTGGCATGCATAATCCTGAATGCTTTGTGATTTTTGTTGGGATTGTATGTGAATGAATGATTTGATGCCTATGTGTTTCTGATGACTGTGTGTATGCTTAAAACATACGAAGCTTGTGAAAACTTTTCATTCACCTGTGTATATTTCTCCCAAAATATATGACTGTGATGAATTTACTTTTCTAAGGAAACAAGCATGATTGAATACAGGAAAATCAATCAAAGATCTTGAACTAGTTGGATGTTTTTTGAAATATATACTATCACAACAGATTGTTTTGAAAGATTTTCTAATAGTTATAAAGAAAAAGGGTCTAAATTTATATCTTTGTATGTAAAATTTGATAGTTGCATCCACAAATGCTTATACTTACATGTTTTAATGTATGAATGGTGGTTTTTTGAATATGAATGTGTGGTCATATAAATCATAGAAAGATGTATTTTCTTTTTGCCCACAGGTATTGAAAAGCTTTAACTATAAAATTGATCATATTTTTGTGGTTTAATTGAAGGAAATTAATGCTTTGTCCACATGTAGCTTAATTCATTATCTAAGAAAATGTATGCAAAATAAGAGTTTGTAAATGTGTTTTTGGTATGTTTTTTCATTGATTTATGGATGTTCTTTGAAGTGAGTTTTAGCTTTCATGTTTTATTCATGTGACATTTACTCTTTGATTTCTTTTATTTTGAAAATAATTTTAAGTTAGAATTGAAAAACTTAGTGATTTTCTGTTTTATTTTCTTTCAGCTACGGTGATTAATAGTCTACTATTATTAGTTGTTTTCTATAGTGGAAAAGGGAAGTTTTGTGCAGATTTGTACCAAGTCTGATATGTGGAACTCTTTTCAAGTGTTCAATGTCTACAGTTCATCTTTTCAAAATTGTTCAAAGCTACTGCAGGTTTCATTATTATTAACGTTGATAACATGTCAGGTCTAGATATGAAGAAAAGTCAACATAATTTTTGTTTTTCCTACTTTACATATGTTCTGAGTCCTCTCTGTTCCTTTTCTTGGATACAATAAGTTGCATTTCTTGTTTATGATTTGCTGGAACAATCAAGTTTTACTCCACAGATTTGTAGATTACATGTTGCTGCTGGCTTCTCTTAAATACTATACTCTTGTTTGCTGGCTTATTTAGTGTCTTTGTTTGGGGATGTGTTTTCTGGGCATATACGTTATATTAAAAGGTTTTTAGTTGGTGATTACATTGAATGGTTACTAAAAAGTGAATGTTCGCTAAAGGGAAAAGGAAGGAGACGCAGCTACTGATAGCTGCATATTTATGCAATGTTTATGTTTATAGCTGAAAGTTATATTTAGTTCTTTTGTTACGTTTTTAAGCAACTTATTATTGTTTTGTGTTTTGTAGGTATTTGGAGGAAAATAAATAAAAGACGACTAATTGAGCTTTCCTAGCTCAAAGAGGAGTAGCAAGGGGCTGTCAACAGACAAATGGACCAAGTCCAACTTGAAGATGGATTACTAAAGCTCTATGGAATGTGGATTCAGCTAATTTTGTATTAATAACCCAAACCAAATCTGTTTTGATTAAATGAGGAAGACCAAATCAAACCAAAGAGAAAAAAAAATCAGAAACTAACGTGAAAAGAGGGAGAATGAGAGGCATGAAAGAGCAAGGGGAGACGCAAGGCTAGGCGTGAAAGAGGGAGAAGGGAGGAGACGTGAAGAAAAGAAGAATAAAAGAGAGGAAAAAACGTGAAGAAGGGGAGGCCATTCCATTCTATAATTTTTCTATCTTTCTCTTATACTCTTATAGCTACCAAGAGGAGCTAAACTCCATTGTTAAGGGGCTGTTTTGAAGCCCCATTCATATCTTCTAGATTACTTATGCTTGTTAACTAATGATTGTTTTTGTTATTCGAATGAGGTTTCTTTGTTGTTTATACATCGATGATTCTTATTTGTGTATGCTTTGAGTGCACGCTTAGTATGCATGTTTAGGAATCTAATTCTAAGAAAATTGATGGTTGTTGGTGATCATTATATTCCTCAAGTTTCAATCGTAGAACCCATACATATTTTGTATAAGAAATCCTAGGTCTAGCAAGATACGACCATAGTGTACTTGTAAAGCCTTGTAGATTCTCAAACCCATTCTAAATCTTAATGCTTTTCTCTTGGTAAATTTGGGTCCTTGAATTTGGGTTCTTTGAGGGATAGACAATATTGATAAGCAGACCTTTAATGTTGTAAACGTAAGGATTGGGTAATATGTTGTGTTCATAGCTTTGAACCTTCCTAGGAACTTTCATTCATGACATTAACATGATTTTGGTTCTGAATTTGTGGTCTAGATGATGTGACAGTGGTGGATAACACTTCCTTTAACCATTTTTATCATTGATTGTTACTTTACTCTTAATCTGTTTATTGTTTCAGTTTCATAATATGTTTTGCAGAATTTTTTTCGATAACCAAAACAACTCCGATTGTATTGAAAATTTGTGTAGTAGTCCATCACTGTGTCTATAATGTCTAGTATTAATTTCGTGATTTTAGGTTGAGTCTAACTATTTCAATTAATTATGTTAGTGTCAGTTATCGAGGCTGCCAGGTTTCTGACTTTCCTGTATGTTTGTAGTTTAGAGTATTGAGTCTCATCTTTCCCTGTGGATTAACCCCTATATTATTGTACTACATTGACGAGCATATTGAGTTCATTATAGGGTTACTTTGGTAGGTGGTTAAGCATCGATTAGCTACTATCTACAATATTGAATTAGTTGCATGTACTTGTTTAAACTATATTATCAGTTACTTTGAGTTATCAAAGCCATATGTGTGACGTGATACCTTATCATCTTCAAAGGATTACTTTTCCAGTTTTTTTTTTATAATATGGAAATATCTATATGGTTCATGCTCTACATATTAATAAACATGCTTTCATTTGTTATTCAATAGAAACTTAGCGATTATGTACATCTCATTGTTATGATTTTCAGGTTACAAGACTTGTATTATTTTGTTTTTGTTTTTGGATCTTTTGAATTATGAAAGAGTTTTTCGTGTTACTGTAGTTTTCAGTTTATCATTTTTGATGATAAAATCAGTTTTGAGGTTTGAATAGCTATTTTGTTATACGCATAAATTGTGTATATAAAGAAAATTGAGCATGTAATTGTATTACTTGCTCTAAAGGAATGCATACAATTTTGTTTTCAGTTTTGAAATTATGCATTCAGATTCACGCATACAGAACCATTAAGAGGACCATGTTACATTTGTGTTCTATTTCATATTTATCCGAAGAATCAAATGTAAGTATAAAGATTGATATCCTATTCAATCATGTGTTGTGTGGCTGTAGTGTTAATGGTTTTGGGATTGCTACATTTTGTTAAGTGTAGTTCATTTCTTAGCTCTGCATTATTTCTACATGATGACAGATTGATGTGTTAAGTTTTTGAGTTATCTTTAATCTCATTGTACAATAAGGAGTTGCTATATTTGATTACTTGCAATTTCCTGTTATAGACATTACGACAGTTCAAGTGGGAGATTGTTAGAGTTATTCTAATTGTGAATTTGTCGTTAAGTCCTAAATGATAACAACTATTACGAATCTGGTAGACTAAGTAGCTGAGATAAATTGTAATTCTATTCCAGTAAATATGTTATTATTTAATCTGATAATTATCGTATTGGATGCTTATCGTATTGCTTATTTATCAAGTGATAGAGGATATGAGATGTAGTATGACTCTAATATTTCTTATGGGATAGATATTAGAGTTGTACATCGACCAGTATATATAGAAGTCCCTGTAAGAGCTCTCACATATCGTGAATACAGTCTCTTCCCATTAAGAGTCATAGAGAACATTCTGCAGAAAACGTTTATTCCGTTTTACTAATGACAGGTAAGATGAACAACCAAGTTATGCAACAAAATAATAATCTTTAACTTATGATATGCTTGTTATACCGGTAGTGTTTGACTTGTATGATTGTGCTTATAACTAATACATGGTTTATAGACGCAGGCAACAAAATGTACCCATATGACACTATGCGATCAGTCATCTATCATCATGGTACCGGAAAGTGGTCTATTCCTTTCTAGAGAAAAACAGAGAGACTGAAATTGCCAGGAGAATCTCATTTTCAAATCTGTAAAAACAAAAGGATGAGGGTTGTTCTTGGTTGTAAATACAATAATGATTAATGATGATAACAGTTTAAGTTTATATATTAGAGGACTTGTCCATTTTCATAGAGAAGAAAATAGGAAGAAGATGCAATGATAATCGCATATTTATGCGTCTATTCGGTATTTAATTTGTTCCCTATATTTAGTTTGTTGTTATTAATAGAGTGATTTAATTATGCTTATTTGTTTTTAGGTATTTTGGAGATTAATGAAGAAAATGAGATTAAATAATATATTCTAGCGAGGAGATTTTGTCTTTGGCGAGCAAGGTTGGTGAGAGTCAGATGTTGATGTGGACTTGGACTTTGGGAGTCCATTTTGCATATTGAATTGATGGTGTGCATGTGAACAACATGAGATTGATCAGCTTTTGCTAATTATATATTAGTATATATGGCTTGTGAAGTTTTTGTGGGCTGGCAAGTTGCTCGCAAGAAGAGAAGAAGAGTCCTTCTACAATAGTGAGATTAAGAAGAGATGGGCTTGAGTTGGAGTCTAGCACGTGGGTTGCTAGCTAGGTTAATTAACCTAGTTAGATTGGAACATTTATATATAGCTAGCAAGAGAACGTACGGGGATGACGGGGGGAGAGGAGACCATTATGTAATTTTCTCTTTTCTTCTTAGACTAGAATTTTATGGCTTCCATGAGGAGCTAAACTCCATTGTTAAGGGGCTGTTTTGAAGCCTCGTCATGATATCTAGATTGCTTATGCACGTTAACTAAGTTTTATTTTTGTTATTTGAATGAGGTTTCTTTGTTATTTATACAGTGATGATTCTTGATTATGTATGCTTTGAGTGCACGCTTAGTATGCATGTTTAGGAATCTAATTCTAAGAAAATTGATGGCTGTTGGTGATTATTACCTTCCTCAACTTTCAATCGTAGAACCCATACATGCTTGGTATAAGAAACCCTAGGTCTAGTAAGACACGACCGTAGTGTACTTATGAAGCCTTGTAGATTCTCAAACCCTTTCTAGATCGTAATGCTTTGCTCTTGGTAAATTCGAGTCCGTAACTTTGGGTTCTTTGAGGGATAGACAATATTGATAAGCAGACCTTCAATGTTGTAAACATAAGGATTGGGTAATAGGTTGTGTTCACAGCTCGGGGCCTTCCTGGGAATCTTTCATTCATAACATCTGCATTGTTTAGTTAAGCATTTGTCGTCTAGATGGAGTGACGGTGGTGGATAACACTTCCTTTAACCTTCTTTATCATTGATTGTAAACTTTACTTATACTCTGTTTTCTGTTTCAGTTTCGTAATTTGTTTTGCAGAAATTTATTCGACAACCAAACCAACTCCGATTACATTGAAATTTTGTGTGGTAGTCCACCACTGTGTCTGTAGTGTCCAGTATTAATTTCGTGATTTTAAGTTGAGTCTAGCTATTTTAATTAATTACGTTAGTACCCAGTGGTCGAGGCTGTCAGGGTTCTGACTTTCGCGTCTGTTTGTAGTTTAGAATATTGAGTCTCATTTTTCCCTGTGGATTGACCGCTATACTATTGTACTGTATTGACAAACATATTGAGTTCATTATAGGGTAACTTTGAAAGTGGTTAAACACCGATCATGCAACATTCTCTCTACATAATGGACATGCTACTTAGTTACACTACACAACACACTGATCCTCATTGATAGATTGATACGGAACCCAATGAAGCAGTTGCTTTGTTACACACACTTACACTAGCTAGCTACTTCTACATCATAATTTATGAAAAGTCTGCTTTGGACGACAAACATTAGTCAGTCTACTTAATCATTACGGATTTAGCTAGGGACCCTTTCAAACTCCTGATCGAGCTGGTTCGTCTACAACAAAAGTGAGAGAAACAAAGATTCAGAAAATGACTTGAGAGAGGTAAACCAATATATGGGACTCGGTGTTTAAAAATGTCATCATAGAAAGGACCTTTCTCTAGTTGGATAGGCTAGAATGTGCACATGTTGTCTAATTCAGAGCTTCAGGCTGGTCAACAATGTCCTCACAGTACTGGTCCTCCATATCCAGCAAGAAATCTTCATCATCCTGCTACAATATAATCATACATTCTGAGATATATATTCTACTAATTAAGCAGACTTTTTTGAAGTAAGTATCGGTATATGTACCATTAAGCTTGCTTCAGTAGGTAACAGGGAAGCAGAACCACCCGGTGTAGCGTCTGCGAAAGACATGAACGGAATATAGCTAGACTCCGGCCATGGAGCTTCAAAACAACACAGTCCCTAGACAGCAAATACCATATGAATATATGGTTAATTGTGGACTCAGGAACAGTTGGCGCGTGCATCACAAAGCAGTTAGCTAGCTAGTGCTTAATTAAAATAACATGATCGATCAATACCTGTGGAGGATGTGGATCTACACTTGAGCTTGGCTCACAGTCGTGTAGCACCATCAGATCGACAAAAGCAAGCTTTGCCGCAAGAGACTGATATCGAGAATGAAATGGTTAGAAACAACAATCCTCCCTTTGAGATCATCGACGTAGTATTAAGCAAGAATATTAGGTACCTCTACTTGATTCTGTAGTAACTGAACATATTTGATGATCTCATCCAGCACATGAGCCTTGCCACTAACCTATATATATAATCATCCATCAATGAAAAAAAAAACAGAAGGGTTCTCCTAATTCCTCGATCTGATGGAGAACATTGCAATAAAGGATAAGATTGATCGCGCTACATGATGATGATGATCAGTATTTCAGTACCTTATCACAGCCAGGAACAAGAGACTCCAGCAGCTTCATTTTCATACGGATTTTCGCTCTCCTTGCCTAGAATATGAATCCGGCCACATATTACTGATCGATTTCATATTTAATTAAGATCGAGTTGTATAAGATATTATACGTACGTACCCTCTCTGCAAGGCTGTGACTGTCAGTTGCTTCACCCCTTCTCGCTTTGACGCGAACATAATCTCCTCCAACTCCATCATCTGCAACAACACTCTTCTGCTTCCTCTGTTTCTTCACCTGCAATTCCTCCTAACCAAGATTAACACACGAACTCGATCACGCAAGCTAGTCGATCAAATACTCGAACTACGTAGCAGAATACACAAGGGAATTAATTGGTTACCATTTTTCTCTGGTCTGATCACCAAAGCCTTTCTCAGTTTTGAAATGAGTAGTGGTCGGTCACTAGTGTGTGTGTGTGTGTCTATATATATATATATTGCTAGCTCTACAAGCTAGCTGTGACGTTGTTACGAAGAGAGGTCAAATACAGGAGGTACGTGGAAGCTGCTAGGGTGAAAGTGACCATTCTGGAAGAGCCGGTTTTCGAGAACGGGGGTGATATTAATGAGTTTCATCGATATGAAGATGCATGGGAATCTCCTGGAGCCATCTGAGACGTTTTATCATTGGATCGTTGCGTTGCTTTCCTCTTTCTGAAATAGGCTAGACAGTTGCATCCATCTTTCGGGCACGAGATACGAGCCAGTATCACTACAGAGAGAGAGAGAGAGAGAGAGAGAGAGAGGGCTGCCATGATAGGGTTTCTTTCGTTGTTTTGGAGAAACGAGTTGCGTACCATTTGGGTTTTCAGGCATTGAAGGGCTATGAGTTGTGACTTGTGTGAGGAGTAAAAGAAATAGGTAGGGCTGGGCACTTGGGCCCGTAAAACCCGGCCCGTCCCCGAACCGTTCCGTCCTCAATTAAACTGTTGAGCACTTTTGCTGCTTCACTGTTTTGGATATCTGATTTGTAACTTAATCACATTGTTGTGCACTTGTGCTGCTAGTTTACTTGACTATTGGGATGTTTCGTTAACACTTTACAGCTTATTTCCAGCAGCTTCTTGTAGATAGTTTTCAGCAGCTAATTTGAGAGTTTTGTAATTGAAACTTTGGGCATTAAGGCCTTGGAAAATAATAATAATTAGGATCCCGTGTTGGGCCGTCCTGTCCCAAACCCGTACGGTACAGGCCCTTACAAGATTCAGTATTGTTTAAAAATCCTGTATCCTGTCCCGTACCGTCCCACTCTGTGCCCAGCCCTGAAAATAGGGAGGTTTGTACGGTTTGTAATATGCGGGGATATGAGGGAGAGTGGGCTCGGTCTAATTATCAAAGCCCATTTATGTGTTTTTGGGCAAATGGGGGATCAAACGTCTTTTTCTGTTCGTTCTGTTGTTCCGTACATTCGTGCAACAGTGCAACAGTGCAACCTAACGACCAAGATGATGCATATCACATTTGTCCTCATAATTTTGATTTAGTTGAGCTTTCCGGTTTTGATTTTATGAGATTTTAGGTTTTGTTTTATAGATGTTATAGCTGATTTTGGCTTTTAATATATGTGTAGGTGCCTTGCAGAAGAAGTACCTCCACAATTTTCGGTAGAACTCCACAGTTTTGGAACGTTGGATAATTTTTTTGGAGAAATAAAATGATCCAACGCTCCAAAACTAGCGAGTTTTAGTACTCCGGAGTACCATGCAATACTGTACAACACCTCCCTCAAAACGCTTATGTTCTGTGTGGGCGAAGAGATCGAAGGGCCAATGATAGAGGAATATGCATGCATGCAAGACTTTCCGAAACCTATTTACTTTCAGCTTTAAGATTTGAGTGCTGCATGAGTTGTGGAAAACTGTTAGTAATATATACTACTTACTGATCTTACTGTGCACTGTAATGTAACTAAGTACTGTTTCACTGTGCTGGAACATTAAAATGAATTGATCTGTTCATATTACTCTTGACCTACAGTTTCATTTAGTTGTTACTCAAACTCTGAGAGCCAGGAGGTTTCGATGAACATCAGTCGCTCGGGAAACAAGAAGCATGGTGGAACATTCAAGTGTAACTCTGCGTTAGAAATTACCCCTAGTGTTGGATTTCATGCTTATTCTCTTGTTGTTTGGGTCTCAATTCCTGAATCTGTTGGACTGTGATTATGTGCACGAGTTCAGCTTGTAAGATGATCCGCACACTGGTTCAACTGATGAGAACTTTGAATAAGATGCCTGAAGAGGTACATCTACAATTTGCTTGGTTCCTACACGTACAGCTGTGTTGTATTTAGCCATGATGACAATTTTCTACAACAGTTCATTAGCTAGCAATGTGTTTTTGTGTTTGTTTCAGCGCACCATACTCATGAAACTCGCATACTATGATAATGTGACAGTATACACCTCTTTAATTGTTTCTCATAGTTCTGCTCCGATCCATGTCATCTTAAGCGCTACGTACTCCTCTTTGTATGTCTTGACTATGTGCGAAAAGCTCACACAATTTCCTTACATTTCAGCCAATAGATTATGAGCCTCCATTCTTCCAACGTTGCACAGAAGAAGAAACTCGTAACACATGGACCAAAAATCCTTTAAAAATGGAGGTTGGTAATGTGAACAGCAAGCATCTTGTCCTAGCTCTCAAGGTAAGCCATTGGGATACATTTTGAGTTTTAGAAATTTGGTTTTGCAATTTACGTGCAAGATTAACCGATCGAGTGTTGCTCGGTCTTTCTGCAGGTAAAGAGTGTGCTTGATCCCTGTGAGGATGAAAATAATGATATTCAATCTGATGATGTGAGCTTAGGAGCTGACTCGATGCAAAGGGATGACTCTTCGGAATCTGACAGTGGGATAAAACTGATATAATTCAACTCACATATGCTTTGGTTTAGAGCTTTAACTCACTTGATGGTGCCAATACTGAGGACATGATTTGATCTGTTACACTTGCCAGGTCAATAAATCACAAGGGGATCAATTTATAGTTGCTCCAGCCAGTAAGAGCTTTTACTTTTACCATATATATTTTGTTTAGTGTAACCTTTGTAATATATTTTCAAGTTCATAATAGCTTTTGTCTGAGTATTAATTTGTGGAAGTAATATTGGTTTTGTTGACAGAGAAGCAACAACCACAGGAAGATGACACATGTTGGTGTGTACTCATGTAACACCTAATTATCTCACACTTGGTCATTAAACCAGTCTAACACCACCCAGAGAAATCGCAAGACAGCAGCACGGGTTTCAAATCCGAACAAGGAATCAGCACCATCCGAGCATCCACGCGCCCGATACGACGACATCCATATCGGGACGGCCATGGACAGGGATCCCACATCGGTGGGAGGCAACAATAACCATACTCAACCATCAATATAAGCACCTCATTTATGACTAAGGCAATGTACACCCGTTATTCTACCAACATTACTGTTACACTCGATATATTCTAACTAGAGTGTCGGAGAGACGAAGACGGTCCCACCCCCGTTATGGCTTCTAACGCCCGTTTGGTGTATTGTTCTTAACAGCAAGTGAAGGATGATACACGCGCAGCAGATTAGTTCAGCCCGAAATAGCCCCACTCGTGCTTCTACTAATTACCCTTACGAAATTTGGTAGAAACATTTGGCGCCATCTGTGGGAAAGAGCAATCGCAAACTATGTACAAACACCACAAAAAAAAAACTCCCGAAAGCCAAAAACCAGCAGCAAAGATGGCATCGGAAAAGATTACTCTCGAAAGCCGGAAAACAAGAGATAACCCCAGAGACACTATCAGTTGCATCCACGATATGACGGAAGACGAGGCAGCAACCCACCTCGTCCAAGAACTGCAATCGGCCAAGGCCGAGAGGGACCAAGAACAACAAGTCCTACAAAGGTTGGAGGAAAAAGGCTGGACGCATTCATTCGGAGCCAGGAAGCCCAACAAACCGGGCCAGGACCGAATGAAGAGATGGGACCCACTGAGGGGGTCATCAGAATCAACCCGAATTGGGGACTCCGAAACATACACCTGCCCGAACCACCTTCTCCATCCAAAAGGATCCAAGAATATGATGACGAACCAACCACG
This sequence comes from Geum urbanum, assembly GCA_946800695.1. Classification (NCBI taxonomy): domain Eukaryota; kingdom Viridiplantae; phylum Streptophyta; class Magnoliopsida; order Rosales; family Rosaceae; genus Geum; species Geum urbanum. Next base: position 63,448,700 of record OX327003.1, read on the forward strand.
ATAATCGAGGCGGTAATGCTATGTTGAATGGAAGAACTGGAGGCCAAAATCACATCGCTCAAAAGAAGCATGCACACTGGACAAAAGGGAATGTACGCGCCTCTCGTGAGCCCGTTATCGGATGTAATCCTAGCACAGGGAAGGGACCTGTACTCAAAGATCGTGAAGATTAGCATATTCAATGGGAAGGGAGACCCGAGAACGCACATTGACGAGTACCAATCCACCACTGCAAGAACACGATACTCGGACACAATCTTTTGCTTCCTATTACAGGAAACGTTGACCGAGGAAGCATAAAACTGGTTCTACAAGGTGCCATCAGGATCGATACATTCGTTTGAAGAGTTAATGAAGTGTTTCCTCAAACGGTATCGGCTGCAGGAAAAGCATAATACCGCGAGCATACTTCTAAAGATTCATCAAGGAGAGATCGAAAGCCTATTAGGCTTCATCAATCGTTGGAGAGCCCTCGCGAACACCTGCAGGTACCTCGATAAGAATGTGGCCAAAACAGCACTGCTGGAGAACCTGACCGCAATCTCATTTGTTGAAAAATTGGTAAAAAAGGACCACCTGGAGTACAATGAGGTCATCGACATGATCGCCCAAAAAGCATTGGTGAAGACCCGAGTGTACGGAGCACCCGGATCCAACACAACCCTATCTCCGAAAGGTATCCACCAAAACCTCCACCATACATAATCGCCCAGCAAAATCACCACTTTAGCAAAAACACAACCCGAATTCAACCCCCCAAAACACGGAAACAACCACCACCACGAACACAGAAACAGTGAGCCATACCAACAACCACAACACCGCAGACACGACCCACCCACTCGGAACCACAACCAACCAACAACACCACAAAATCAATCCTGAAACAACCTTCCACCTCATCGCGAAATCTTCTCAATCACCCAAGCCTCAAATGAAGAGATACTTAAACACAACAAAGGCCAAATTCGATCACCCATGCATAACAACAAGGGAACATGGTGCATGTACCACGAGTCCAACACCCACGACACCAACGGCTTCAAAATCCTCGCAAGGAAAATAGAAAGACTGCACAAAGAAGGGAAGATAATCCTGCAAAGGTTGAATACAATGTGACAGGTCAAGCATAGAAACAAGGGGCACAATCAACACAATTTCAGGGGGGGGGGGAGAAAGAGTGAATTGTAACGAGAAAGAGGAGAAACATGTTCGTAGTACACTCCAGGAATCCCCCCAAATCTGGAAGAAAGGAATGGCCATCAATCACTTTCTCGAGCAGCGAGGAAGAGGGCAACCGAAACAGCACATTGCCATTCGTAATCGATAGAATGGTGGACAGATACCTCGTCAAGCATATCCTGATCAACAACGGATAATCCGTTAACATCATCTTTCGGGAGGCATACGAATGGCTCAAGCGACCGAAATGCAAGATGACGCAGAACCACGAGAGCATCGTGAGATTTTCTAGAGAAACAACATATCCACTCGGGAGCGATTACATGAGATTCGGAATCGGGACACTTAGCACCCCCCAAAATGAGATAAGAATGGACTTCATCATCGTAGACATTCACACATCGTACAACATGATACTCGGGAGACCCAGAATCTCAAAACTAAAACTGATCATCGCAAGCCACATGCTCCTGGCCAAATTCTCAACTGACTTCAGAATCGGCACAATTCGAGGTTATGATTTTATAGAGAAGGTCGCCCGCTAGATGGGGACAACACATGAATGGAAGTCTTGGCAGTAGCATGGACCTCACCCAAGGGTTAGAAACCAGACGACCCAAGGGATGGATTGAATGTCGTTCAACTAACCATTGAACGCGATGAGCTGCGAACGATACAACTGTCGACCGAATACCCCGAACGGACAATACGACCGAATACCTCGACCGAATACCCTGAACGGACAATACAGTTAGAGCCTGAAATAGCAAGCAAATTAACCAAGATCTTAACGAATTGCCAGGAAGTGTTCGCATGGTCTTAAACGGACAAGCCAAGAATCGCAACCAACATCATCTCCCATAAGCTAAGCGTCAACCCGAAAAAAAAATCCGTTAAGCAAAAACGTCGGGCGTATGACCAAGAGCGATATACCGCCATGCATGCAGAGGTCGACAGGCTACAGAAAATCAGATTTATAGGAAAGGTGGACTACCCAAAATAGATCTCCAACATGGTAATAGTCAAGAAGAACAATCGAACATGGCAAATGTGTGTGGACTACAACAATCTGAACAAGGCTTGCCCCAAGGACAGTTTCTCACTGCCAAGGATCAACCAACTGGTCGATGCGACTGCCAGACACGAACTGCTGTCCATGATGGATGTATACTCGGGGTACAACCAAATCTTCATGAACTCCGAAGACCAAGAGGCCACCTGCTTCACAACGGATAAAGGACTCTATTGTTACGTTGTTATGTCGTTCGGTCTCAAGAATGCAGGCTCCACTTACCAGCGATTGATGAACATCATATTTGATGGCCTAACGGGCGAGATTGTTGAGGTCTACGTCGATGACATACTTGTAAAAAGCATGAAAGCTGCAAACCACGTCGAGCATCTCAAAGACATTGGATGAAATCTTCGTCATCGAACCGCACGTAGCCAGCTAGATGGACTCAATCATGAAGTATAAGACCAGAGGGGAACTCCAGACAGATAAGGCAGAGGCCAGAAACATCATAGCGAAGATGGTGAACTTCAGCATCTGACACAACAGCCTATACCGACAAGGGAAAACGTGGGCCAACCTAAAATGTGTTACACCAAAGCGAGGAAACATGATATTGAGGGAAATCCATTTAGGCATATGTCGCCATCACGTGGGAGCAAAATCTATTGCCCACAAGGCATTATCTTGGTCAAAACCAGCAACATCAGGTTTTGGACCCTCTCGATGATCCGAAACTAGCAAGTCTGTTTCGGAGTCATCCGATAGCCGAACGGAAAGGATGTTCGCGCGATCTTAATCAAAACTAGTAACATCAGGTTTTGAACCTTTTCGATGATCCAAAACTAACAAGTCTATTTCAGAGTCATCTGATAGCCAAACGGCAAGGATGTTCGCGTTATCTTGGTCAAAACCAGCAACATCATGTTTTGGACCCTTTCGATGATCCGAAACTAGTAAGTCCATTTCGAAGTCATCCGATAACCGAACGGCAAGGATGTTCGTGCTATCTTGATCAAAACTAGCAACATCAAGTTTTGGACCCTCTCGATGATCCGAAACTAGCAAGTCTGTTTCGGAGTCATCCAATAGCCGAACGACAAGGATGTTCGCGCTATCTTGGTCAAAACCAGCAACATCAGGTTTTAGACCCTCTCAATGATCCGAAACTAGCAAGTCCTTTTCGGAGTCATTCGATAGTCAAACGGCAAGGATGTTCGCGCTATCTTGGTCAAAATCAGCAACATCAAGTGTTGGACCATCTCAATGATCCAAAACTAGCAAGTCTATTTCGGAGTCATCTGATAGCCGAACGGCAAGGATGTTCGCTCTATCTTGGTCAAAACAGAAAGGCCAAGACCAACATCTTGATGTCTGCTGCCTAGTATGACCTTCTCAAGAACAAAATGATAATCTAACTCAATATGCTTTGTTCGAACATGAAAGACTGGATTTGAGGCCATGTAGGTTGCACTCAAGTTGTCACAATAAAGTAAAACTAGAAACTGAACATGAGCACCCAATTCATAGAGAAGATATGCTAACCACGTTGTTTCGAACAAGTATGAGCAAGGGACCTGTATTTAGACTCTGTACTTGAACGAGCAATTGTTGGCTGCTTCTTGGAGCACCAAGAGATCAAATTGGACCCAAGGTAGATAAGATCACCTGAGGTAGAGCGACGGGAATCCGAACATGATGCCCAATCAGCATCGGAATACCCAATAAAATGGACTAGTTGACGTTGGGGTCCAAAAGATGAGCCATAATCAAGAGTACCCTTCACAGAACAAAGAATACACTTGGCGGCAAGGAGATGAGTAGTGCGCGGATTGCTCATGTACTGGGAAACATAATTGACCGCAAAAGCAATGTCTGGTCGAGTTATTGTAAGGTATTGAAGAGAGCCAACAATTTCCCGAAAGACAGTAGGATTTGAAAGAGGGTCACTATTAGTGGAAGACATGATGCTTTTGGCAGACATAGGTGTGTTTACAGAATTGCTATGCAACAAATCATCCTTGGACATGAGGTCATAAACATACTTGAGTTGGCTGAGGTGTATGCCATGTGCATGAGTGGTCACCTGTAACCCAAGAAAATAGTGCAAGGGACTTAGGTCTTTGATATCAAAACCATAGCCTAGTGCATCAATAAAGATTTAAAGAACACGATCATTGTTCCCAGTAATCACAATGTCATCGACATAGAGAAGAAAGTAAAGGATGTGTGTACCATGTCGATAGATGAACAAGGAAGAATCTGCTTGACTTTGGCGAAAATCCGCAGACAACAAGAAGGCTTAGATACGTTGAAACCATGCTCGTAGAGCTTGTTTGAGGCCATATAAGGCCTTATGCAACTTGCACACATGCGTTGGGTGGGACTGATCCATAAATACAGGAGGTTGAGTCATATAAACTTCCTCAGTGAGAAAACCATGAAGGAAGGCATTCTTGACATTGAGTTGGCAAAGGGACCAACGACAAGAAATAACAACACTGAGAACGGTGCGAATTGTTGTAGGCTTGATAACTGGGATGAATATTTCCACATAATCTATACCGGTCTGCTGATGAAAACCCTTGCCACCAAGCGAGCTTTGTAATGCTTAATGGTGCCATCCGACTTACACTTGATGCAAATGAACCATTTGCAACCTACTGTGTTGTGAGAGGCATTGGACGGGACCAGAGACCAGGTCTAATTTTTAAGAAGGGCATTGATCTCTTCTGTCATCATATCCCGCCACTGTTTGTGCTTAGAAGCCTGTGAATAGCTTGTAGGTTCAACAAAGTCAATACAAGACATTAATGCATGAGGTATGAGATATCGAAATGTGCCATCACTGCGGGTTTTGGGCTAAATAGTGCCATCTCTACTTCATGTAATCATAGGATAAACATGTTGAGGAGGAGAATGTGCAACAACCGGCAGAGGATGAGCCATTTGGATGATGGCTGGCAGTGGAGCTATAGGTGGAAGCATAGAAGTCGCACCAGAGAGAGAGAGGCCGCGTCGGTCAGTTAAGGCGTGACTGATACAGAAGGTCGCAGCGGCAGATTTGAGATCGTAACAATCTGTGGAGAGGTAGCAGCAGACTGCAATAGCGCGACATCAGACGGTGACTTTGTGGCATTAGATTATGGCAGTACAGATGCGGAGGGAAGCGACACAGCATCAAACGACGTGTGGGACTAGACGATGGCTATAGGTCGGCGTCAATAGGTGATAAGAGGAGTGGCATGGTGTAATTCTGATGGCGCCGGTTGCAGCGGTGATGATTGCGGCTCAGCTGCTGGTAGAGGGAGGTCGACGCAGGATGGCTCAGGCAGTAGCTGGGTGCCTTGAGTAGATCGATAAAAGATTGGAAGATTGACCAGAGGTGGGACATCTTCTGTGGTTGTAATTGTGATATGTGGGCGTAGGCCCGAAACTGAAGAAGGTGCAGATGGCATTGGGCAATGCACGAGAGTGAGTTCAAAGGAGCCCAAATAAGAATTGTGAGACACCTGCAATTTTTTGTAAGAAAAATGTGTTTCGTTAAATAAAACATGACGTGAGACAGACACGATTAATTTTTGGATCTATACATCGATAACCTTTATGTTGAAGACTATAAACAAGAAAAACACACTCTATACTATGACTCGATAATTTGTTGGAGACTTGATGACCAAGAAACAGAAAGCAAGAACATCCAAAAACTCAAAGGGAGGAATAAGAAGGAGAGTGGCCATAAAGAAGAGTGTAGGGAGTATCATAATTTAAAGTAGGACTAGGGAGTAATTTTATGACATACACAGAGGTAAGAACGGCTTCAGCTCAAATTTTTTGAGGCGCACCCAAGGTGAAAAGTAAAGTTTGGGCCAATGGTGGCAATATGATGATGTTTTCTTTCAGCAATGTCATTTTGCTGAGGAGTATAAGGGCAAGAGAAACGTTGTTAGACACCTAAAGAAGCACAATAGTGAGAAAATGCTTGATTGACATATTCAGTTCCGTTGTCACTTTGAAGGTATTGAACAGAACCTTGAAATATAGTACGGATCATGGCAACAAGCGTTTGAAAGTGAGTTGAGACCTCATTTTTCCTACGCATAGGATAAAGCCATGTATAACGGGAGTATTCATCAGTGAAAAGAATGTAATATTTGAAACCGCTAAAAGATTGAGTAAGAGATGTCCACACATCACTATGAATAATAGAAAAGAGAGAAGAAACTTAAACATGATTAGTTTGAAAAGGTAATTGGTGAGATTTGCTAAGTGCAAAATGAGTACAAAAAGAATTAGACGAAAGTTTGGTACTAATAGTAGGTCCTAAATGAGCTAAGACAAATGATGAAGGATAACCTAGACGATTGTGCCAAAGAGTGGAGTGGACGAAAGCGAGAGCTTGAGGACTAGAAGATGTGGAAGACAAATGAAGAGGATAAAGACCATCTTTGCATGGACCCTGAAATAACAAGCGATCGTGAGTAAACAATATATTAGATAATAATTTGGAGCAAAGAGAAAGAAACGATTATCTTTGGTGAAACGAGCTACAGACAATAAATTTTTATGAATAGAAGGAATTCAATAAATATTTTGTCAAGAAAATTTAGAGTTGTCAGAGGACAAGGAGAGGTCACCAGTATGAGAAATAGACATTAAATCGCCATTATCCATATACACATTATGTGGACCACCATACGGTTGAGGATTGTTTACCGGCATGGCTGTCATGTGATGAGTTGCGCCGGTATAGGGATACCAGTTTAGGTCACTTGCAAAATGAGCACCAGCAAAAGGAGCTGGAGCTATAGTACTAGACCCGGAGTATAAATGAGGAGCTAGAAAGAGGAGTCGATGCTGAGCAGTAAAGACTTGAGAATTTGAGGCATAATTGATGAAAGCCATGGGAGAATTGAGATGAGAAGACAATAGAGATACCCTAAAATCAGGATCAAAGATAAGAGAAAAACCTAAGAACCTGATACCATGTAGAAATATATATATATATATGATGATTCTCCCTTGATAATTGAGTATGTACAAAATTGCATATATATATATATATATAGCTAGGCTAACTATAGTTACAATCTAGGCATTAACTATATTTACAATAGAATCAAAACTGATACGTAGTAAAGACAATATAATCATCAGTTTATGAGAGAATCAAATTTGATGGAGGAGAGATTTCAGGAGATGATTGAGTATGGGAATTCAGTCTAACAAGAGTGAGTATGAAGGAATGTTGATTAGCTAGCTACTATGTAAATGGCTTCTTAGACCCTTTAAACTTGTTCTCAGTTTGTGTATGGAAGTTGAAGCTTTAGCCTATGCTATTTTTGCTAGTTCCATTATAGTGCCTCATCATTTCCAGCTTCTCGGTTTGCTATCGGCCTCTTTCCGAAGTCCGAACCGAGATGCATTTTCATCCGATTTATGACATCTAATTTTACATTTTTGACATTCTCGTACCCGAATCTAACTATTGAACCGCTTACGTTATCTCACGCTACAAGATAGACTCATTGGAGTCACATAAGTAGGCACAAACTAACTCCCCCGAGTCCCCAATTAACCCCGAGTCACAGAATTCACGTGCCCATTTTTTAACCGCAGTTAAGATTATGGAATATGGAGTATAAAATTCTAAGATACATTTTGGGGTAAAGTATCTTAGAATTTCATTTAGAATTTCTCTTCTTAATGAAATTCTAAAATACTTCACCCAAAAATAAGCGGAGACTAAAAGTTTTGCGGAATTGGATAGTAATAATCATAATAAAGCTTGTAGGATTCAAAAATCAAAAGGGAGAAGGTTTACATACAAAACCACTTTACTTCATAGATGACCAAACATCTTTACATTGAAAATTATCTCAATTTATTTCCCACCATAATATTTTCACAACCCCTTTTGATCCCATCATCAAGTTTGCTCTATGACACTATAAGGAAAAAAAAGGAAAAAAAAAGGCTATAGAAAAAGAAAAAGGCCCATTGCTTCCTCCAAATAGGTGAAACAAAGCCCATTTTTCTTTTTCTTTATTATAATCCCTCATTATCGCCGTCGTCATCATCCTTCTCCTTCGTCCTCGTCCACGTCCACCCACATCTCTATGGCGGCACGCCACACTCAGCCTCGTGCTGCAAATTCTAGTCGAGCACTAAGCTGGCGCGTAAGCAGTATTTGGTTCCACACGCAGCGCATAGACAGAACTCGTCTCCGGCCTCATGCACCCCACACGCGAGCAAAGCCTCAAACCTGGTCCAGGGGTGTCGTCGGTCCGATTCGCGAACCACTCCTTTAAGAAGCGGTTTGCCAAGTGGACCTCCGGAGTCGGAACCATGACCAGGACATGTGAAGCAACTCTGGGTGAGGCAGTGGGGACTCTTGTAGCTACAGGGGGACTCCAGTAGCTGCGGCGGAGGAAAAAGACAACGCCAACGCGAGCTAACGCACATTGGCTTGGAGATGGAAGCATATCCCTTCCACAACGTTCACTGAATGCCCAAGTTGTCTAGGACGCAGTAACCGAGCACTCGAAGTGTAGCGATATGGCCGTGAGATGCCAAACGCGCTCACAAATCCACTCCGACACTGAGGTCAATGTCGTTATTTGACCCTCCGCAGCCATTGAACAAAATCACAGCGAGAGAGAACAGCGCTGACGCGTAGTCTCCAAACGCAGTTGTCGCCATCAGCAAAACACCACTGGCTCAGTTTTTCAAAACGTAGAAGCGAATCTGCCGAGACAAAATTGAAACCAAACTCATCATAATAATGTCATTCAAAATTTGGATGAGAGCGCAATTGGGCCCTCAATATTTTTCCCTTTAAAAAAAATTAGGATAAGAGTGAACTGAATCAACTGACCATGCCGATAGTGTAGTCATGCGCGTATCTGAGGTGAGGCCACCTCAGGCACCAAAATTCTGGAGGGCCAATAAATTAAAAGAAAAACTATGCATATAAAAAATATTTTTAAAAACTCTGAAACGAAAAACATTTAAGTAACTTTGTGATGCATTTGAGGAAAAAAGTTATGATATGTAGATTGTTTTCTTTTCTTTTTTATTAGTATTGCTATGAATGTCAGATTTCTTTTTTAAGTACGGTGTACGTTGGAATATTGTTAATTTTATTTATTTTTTTATGTACTATGTCGGAGCATAAATTTATATATATTAGTTTGGTTTATAAATAGTTGATTATAGGTTTGTATTTCGATTGTGATTAACAAATCAAATATTTTATTTTATTTTTTATGAACAATGTCGGAACATCAACTTATATTGGTTTGGTTTATAAGTATTTGATTATTGTTTGTATTTTACTTATGATTAACAAATCAAACATAAATGTTAGTTTACGTTGATTTTGATTTATTCTCGTAGATACGAGAACAACATGAGAGTAGATTGATTCAGATACTTATGTAACATAATTTTGTATATTTGTCGTTTTTTTATGATCATGAGAGGACACCATTTTTAATTGTCTTCGGCCCAATTATGCCCAACCGATTCCTCCCCATCCTCATTCTCCACCTCAACATCCTCATCTCCAACCCAATTCTACCCAACCGATGCCTCATCAACTTCCCCTATCTTCACACCAAAAAGAAACACCTCTTTCTTCATTTTCAATTTTAATAAGAAAGATACCCCTTAAAAGTTTACAATCGCTAGTTAACATAATATCTATCAATATTGCATCGACTACACGTATAAATAACTTTAAAAGTAAATTTCTAAAATTTGACCTTTTAAGTTTTTATCAGCCTCGTAACATATATATAAATCTTACTCTTTCATTGATCTATAATTTTTTTTTGATTCAACATCAACTCATTTATTGATCAGTAATCGTACACATAACATTCCATCTTGTAGGGCTGACAAATGAAACGTTACCTAAGTCGGACTACCTTTTTACCCGAAACTAGACTACTAGCTAAAACTACTAGTCTAATTTCCATGAAGCTCTTCCGATCACCAAGCAGTTACCCCAAAACAAAAAATTTTACTGAAAGGTAGTCACTAGCTAATTGACGATGAGAATCAAATCTCCATAGACGATTTCAAAACAAGAGCCTTTAGAATCGTCACACTCCCTATCGGAATAGAAACCTCCGAATTTGACCACTACATTATCCTAAACAGGCACCTCCGGAGGTGTCATGAGCACTACTTGCACCTAAGGGATAGCCCAAATCCAAGTAACCCCGCTTAGCTCACAGGCCCAAATTCATGCCCACACCCAGAAAATCCTAGCTACTTCCCAGCCTGGATGCCTATTCATCACCCTCATCATTCGCATGTCAACACCGACAGCTGCCATAACAACCGCCTTCACCCTCTAAGCAGCGTGATCCTCGCGGCCAGATCGTCTCAGTACTCAGTCAAACCAACCCAGACGCCTGTCTCTCCTTATCCTTGATGTTGTCATTATTGTCTCGAACGCCATCGCTCCTCCTCCAAACCAACGAGGTAGACCAGTGGTACCACAACTTGATGTTATCAAATGCATCACAACAAGACCTCCCTTCGACGAATTCCTCTCATGTAGAGGAAGAGAAGAAGGCAAACGGACAAGGGCATCAACCCTTCTCTCATCTTCCGACGTCAACGTCGGAACAGTTAAAATTTTGAAAGAAAGACGACGGCTAGAAAACCCTAGCAGAGAGGTTTTCATAGCATACTCATTTTGTCTACTTGCATATTTGCATACACATAATTAAGTAATCTATAAGTTTTCATTGATCTATAATGCCTTTATGTATTTTGCAACATTGTTTAAACCACTTCTTTATGTTGTTCGATTCCAAAGCTAAGTTAGACTCAGTTTGACCCTTATTTGGTGGATTATGCACCAAAAAGTTAAGTTAGGTTACTGGCGTCGGCCAACATCATCAGAAATTGGTGAGCCGACTCCGACCAATTCTCGGCCACAGGAAAAATTTGGAGGGAAGCTATGGACAATACCTGTGGCTACAGGCCCAAAACCTTAAATCTCTTAGATCTGTTATCAAATCCGACCGACCACGTTTTAAAAAACATATCGAAATTAGAAAATGACTTTTCAATGGACCAACAAAAGACAAGAACTCTCATCAAAACAAAAAACAAAAAAACAAGAATTAAAGAACGTATGTTATTAAAAAGCTAATGAAATCCGCAGCGCAATTGGCGGTGAAGCTGAGTTTGGAAAGTACATAGATGACAATATCATCATGCAAATCGTCAAACACTTCACGCTCTGAAATCGTCTTACTTCTTTTCACCATTCCTTCTCTGGTAGCCTTCATCACTCTCTTCATTATGTAGTCTTAAAGATCCGATAACATAAAATTATACCTTTCTTATAGATAAATAGTGTTTGGACCAAATATAAAATATCTTATTATTGGACTTTGAAAGCTGGATTAAGCGAGCGGCTCGAGAGATAGTTTCTAGTCGAATCATTATGAGCTAAAAGAGAGACCGAGTCCTGCAGCCCATCAATTACATAATTATCCTTTTCTATAGAGGAAATGATTCTTGGCGAAACTTATCACTAAGAGTCGTAGACTCCGACATAAGGTCAAAGACGTGGGAACCAAGCAGTTAGAGTTGCTTAACAAGTTTAATTGTGAGGAGATTCAATTGAACTGAAATACCAGCACCTTTTCCTATATATAGAGGAGAATAACACCGAAGAAAAGATCCTCGATCACATACACTTTGCTATCGGCAAACTACATTCTCATCACGAGAAATCCTTGCAACCAGCGATCAAAAGAGTTGTCACCGGAAGAGCGTGAGATTCTTGCGATTCACGGACGCAAAACACCACAACCGGCGATCAAGAGGTTTGTCACCCAAAAAGCGTGAGAGTTTTGAGGTTCAAGAATGCAACACCCTACGTATTTAACACTGTATCAAGAAGATTGCTCTGCTTTACACCAGGAGGAGTGTAAGATATCGATCTTCGTGGCTCCGCTAGAGACACGAAAATCACAAGTCCTAAAGTCATTTAGGCAAGAAACATTCATTCAGGCGGGGTTAGTGCTCTCTCTGTCTCAATTTCTTTAAAGAATTCAGGTAGCAGTTAGCCTATAAATCGACTATTCCGCCGTACGACGGTGACACGCCAGTGCACAAAGCACAAGATCGAGAAAAGAGACGGTTTGCAAATCTCTCAGAACCCTAAGAAATTTCGGTGCCAAACCTTTTGGCATGCCCAATGGAACAAACTTTTTGTGTCTCAGCGACAATTGGGAATCCTTATAAAAAGGGATACCCTCAGTGTCGTAAGCATCCACAATCAGAGTACCGGGAACACGCTTCTTCTAAGTGTCGTTCGCTTACCGAGAATGCGGTTGAAATAATCTTTGGAGTTAAGCATTATTCAAAGATGGACTTCAACTTCCTAGGCGAAGAAGAGATTAACCACTTAAACTACGAAGACTACAGACTGTACGCCGCCAGGCGAGATGAGCGGTTTGGAGAATATTTTGCCTCTATCGAGCAAAGGAACAAGCAGAGTTACTTGTTGCTAATGTCGAGAAAACAGATACGATGACAGCCGAGATCAAGGCTCTAAGGGTTGAGTACAATAGAGGCTTAGAAGAGAAGGCAACTTTGAAAGATCAGATAGTAACCCTGGCGGAAGGACAGGAGAGGCTGCATACAGAGGTTCTACACGTCCAGGAGGAGAATCAGGCAAATCAGGCCAAGGCAATGGCCGATTTTTATAAGAGGACAGATATGGACATCTCAGAGCTAACTAAGTCCATTTCGGACCTAACCAGAAAAACAAGGCAGGCTGAAGCGTTTTCACCCGTCTGGGAAGATCGTTTAAAGAAATTCATGGAGGAGTGCGATATACACATCACCAGAGTGCATGAGCCATATGAGACTCAATACCCACATTTGAAGAAGGGTACCGTTTAATTCCTGGCAGTGGCCGCAAAACTATAAACCAATCAACTTCCAGACCTTCACAAGTGACAACGATGCAAACGTAGCGACACATTTGGCGTACTTTACTCTACAGTTGTGACCATTCACGGAAGATCCAGAACTAAAGTTAAGGGTCTTCATTTCGTCGTTATCTAGATCAACGCTCGTCTAGTATACAGGCTTGGAAAAGAGGTCCATAACGGAGTGGTTAACGATGGAGGCATTGTTCATCGACCACTTTGGGACAACAAGGCCAGAAACGAGCATTAACAAGTTGGTGGCCATGAGCCAGTCATCATCGGAGAGCCCAGTAGCGTTCCTTCACCGGTTTCAATACGAGTATAACTTGTGTCGAGCCCCGTTGGGGAAGGACGTAATTATTCAGATGGCCATTAACAGTTTAGAAGATCAATATCACAATTTATTCTTCAATCACAAACATCTCACCTTGAACGAGCTAATTGCTGCAGTAACGAAAGCTCATAATACCGTGCAAGAAATGGATAATAAGCGTAATTCTTCAAAAGGGATTTATGCATCAAGATCTTACGAGCTGTATAAGCCAAAAATAGTGGCTTACATTGAAGACCCGAAGACAATAGCTCAAGTTCTGAAGACGATCAGGTGCATGCAGTAGAGCTGACGTCAAATAAAGTCTTGAAACCTCGTAAACTGCAACAAAATAAAGGTTCTATGAAACTCTCGACAATGGATTTTACCAAGCCAGAATTTGAGACATACATTTATGATGTCAATATGACTCATGAGATTTTAGACGAGCTTTTTAGTATGTGAGCCGTCAAAACAGACTTCGGTTCGATTCCTACTACCGAGCAATTGAAAGGAAAGAAGTATTGTAAGTTCCATGGCATGTGGAACCATACGACCAAGGACTGCGTGAAACTGAAGGATCAGATCTAGATGTAAATTAATGATGGCAAGCTATCCTTGGAGGCACCACCTAAGACAGTCTCTTTGGTGGATTCCCAGCCATTCCCGGACACACAAGTTAATATGGTGCATGTCGAGTGGCCATCGACAGAGAACTTTGTGGTAGAAATAGAAGGCCTGGTAGAACCAGATGACCTTATAGACAAAAATGCACAAATCCACCCGCGCTATACCTTTGAGCAAGACAAGATGGATGAAATCCTAGACAGGCTGTTGAGGAACGAGCTCATCAACTTTTGGCCGGTCAGCAAGTTAAGGGATCTCGACTATATTATGCCGGGTGAGTACTTTTGCAGATACCACAACCAGTTTGGTCAAAAAACATCTTCGTGTTATGCTTTGAAGTACACGGTACAAAGCCTACTCGATTATAAGGTTATCATATTCAGCCAAGAAGGTTTCATAGATTGGAACCCACCAATTTTGCCACTTTTCCATACAAAACTACATCCAAGCGTTTTGATTCCCTCGAACAACGCACATAAGCCCCAACAGCGAGAGAGGAGGTTAAGACAGAAACCAAAGCGTCAAATCACCTATGATGTATCTAGGCGAGCCGAAATCTTTGAATGCCTAGTCCGAGCAAAGATAGCGACGACGCCAGATAATTGGGGATCTCCTGTGCTAGAGCCTGAAGAGGTAAAAGATCTCCCTCATTGTTGTTTCCATAATACATGGGGATCACACTTCACCGATCAGCGCATAAGGCTGATGCACAGGATTTAGCAGTGGATAGATGAAAGGGATATAGAAATTGAAACGGCCGCATCAAACCCCAAACTTAAGGAAGATAGGTTGTCAGTATGTTGGAGTTGACAAGGGGCAACCCAAACAAAAGGAAACGTACTCTTGACCTTCATAACAATGGCAATGATAGCTTGGGAAAGCAGCCAGAGACAATGGCAAAAGGAAAAGAAAAGGTATATCCAAAGGCAGAGTCACCATTGGCTCTGTGTGCTAGTTGTAAATTCTACTGTAGACTCAATATCACATATGAGCAGTTGAAGGAAGCAGTCGCAGTCTGTCCAGAATTGATTGCAACACCCGAGCATCATCAACCAAATAGCCTAAGAGAGATTAGCCAAAGAAATGCATAGGTTTTCAAGCGAATGAGAGCGACAGAGAAGTCCACCAAACCAGAGAGAGCTGGAGCAGCCGCAGCCGACTCACTTGTCAAGCCATATAAGCCACCAGCTTCAAGGAATATAACTAAAGAGAACGTGTGGTACGTAAAAGATAAAGGAAAGAATGTGGAAGTAACTTCCAGCACGAGACGAAATCTGCAATGACGCTTTGGAGAAGCTAAGAGATCATTGGAAGCTTTAGAGTTGGGATTAGTGCAACCAGAGCAATTAGCACATTCTCCAGAAAAGCTGCAAAGTAGGTTGAACGCTTTAGCAGCTAACCCATTGGTGGTCTTTGGCAAAAATTCTCGTGAACCCAAAGTCCGAGCAGCCAGACTAAATGTCTTTGATCGCAACCCATATTTTTTGGCTAGAGAGAAGGCACCAGAACCTATACTCGAGGTTCCTCGTGACCTCAGGTGGCATAAAACTCGCAAGCAACGCGTCCACGTTAGTCAGGAAACTCAGCGGCCCGTCGCTCTGAAAAGTTTTGCCCAAGGTCACGTTACCTCGAGTGAGACAAAGGGACTTAGGTGGAGACCAAAGCCATTAATTGAAGAAGAAAAGAAGAAAATGGCCAGCCTAGACAAGTCTGCTCCCACTCATCAAGAGAGAAACACTGGTTTGTTTTTACCAGCCAGTATTGAACCTACACCTGACGTCCACTGCCAGCAAGAACATGTAGCCGCCTTAGACATTACACAGGATGCTAGCATGGAAGAAGAGGAAGTTGGAGAAGGGGCCAAAGACAATGATGAGGAGTAGGTCAACTATGAGGAAGATGAAAAAGCTGAAATACAAGAGTATGAGGAGAAAGTAGATGTTAACGTCTTATTTGTTCTACCCTCTAAATTTGCAGATTCCTCGACAAGGGTTGATACCAGCTCGACCGGAAGCATAAACAACCTGGCGACTGTCGGGAAAGAAGAAGACAAGTCAGACCAGCAGTTGCTCGCCATGCAACCAAAAATTGACTTATCCCTCAGGAAGGCATATATGTTATTCATCAAACATACACTGAACATGACTATACACATGCGACCACTATATGTGATGGGTAAGATTCAGGGGGTCTATATCAACAAGCTCTTGGTAGATTCAGGGGTCGTTGTTAACATCATAAACGTTAAAGTAATGGCATTGCTAGGTATTTCCAAGTCTGCCATTCAGGAGATAACGTTGAATGTCCGAAACTTCCAAGGAAGCATATCTAAGATATTGGGAATCGTCTTCCTATATGTACAGATAGGATCAACAGTTAGTACGTACACATTTTTTGTGGCAGAATGTACGACACCATTTTTTGGGACGAGATTGGATCCACCAAAGCTATTGTGTACCACTGTCTCTTCACCAGCAAATGTCACTTTGGAGCTTGGAGCATGGAGTCAGGCGAAGCGGAAATCGTCAACGTTGATCCACGTCCTTACTCTACTTTTGCCAATGCTTTTGGTGCCAATTACTACAACAATGACCTTAGGCCACTGGAAGTGTGTGGTGTAGACAACAAAGGCCGCCCCATAAGGGTGACGACCTCTGAATTAGCTCAATGGGGAATTATCCAAATTGGCGAGGAAAGTCGTCGCCCTTTCACTATTGAGCTACCACTCCACTCATCCCAATGATAGGGCTTCAATCAAGTATAGAGGCCAATGATTGTTTCTCTATTCATGATCGATTCCATATTTATTTGATAGAGAGTCAAGCCTATGAGAATGTTCTAATGATTGCAACATTGGAATACGTAGATGACGATGTACAACACAAATTGGACAAGGAGGAGGTGATTAAACTGGCTCCAACAGCCTTAGATAATACCCTCCTAAAGTTAAAGATCCCATTGAGAAAGTCAATTTTGGGACTTTAGAAGAGACAATAACTGTGGCTATAAACACCTTCTTGCAGCCTGAAGAACGACATAGGCTAATTGAATTGTTACGGGAGTACGTTGATTGCTTCACAAAAAAATAAGAAGACATGCCAGGTCTGTTGCCAGACTTAGTATGCCACAACTTACCCATCATAGAAGGAAATAAGCATGTGAAGCAAGAGATGCGTTATATGAACACAGAAACAACAATTCTAGTCAATGAGGAGATATATAAGATGTTCAAGTCAGGCATCATCTGTATAGCCAAGTATAACGAGTGGCTTTCGAACGTGGTCCCAGTTAGAAAAAATAATGGAATGATGCGAGTTTTAGTCGACTATTGAGACCTTGACAATGCAACCCCAAAGGATACATATCCCATGCCAGTAGTAGATTTGCTGGTAGATTCTGTAGCTCGCCATAAGATGTTGTCATTCATGGATGAGATAGCAGGATACCATCAAATCCTCGTGGCAGAAGCCAATAGGCATAAGACAACATTTTGATGCCCAGGATTTGCAGGAGTATTTGAGTATGTGGACATGCCGTTTGGACTCAAGAATGCATGGGCTACCTACCAGTGCGCGATGAATTTGATCTTCTATGACCTCATTGGGAAGTCCATGGAGGTCTATATCGATGATGTGGTGGTGAAGACAAAATGCAAGACAGATCATATCGACGATTTGAGGAAAGTATTCATTCACATGAGGCAACGTCAACTAAAGATGAATCCGGCAAAATGTGTTTTTGGTGTGCAAACAGGGGACTTTTTAGGATTCTTAGTCCATCAGCGAGGAATTAAAGTCCCAGACGATAAGAAAGAAGCAGTTCTTAACGCTATCCCGCCTAAAAATAAGAAAGAACTATAACATTTGCTGGGCAAAGTTAATTTTCTTAGGCGGTTTATTGCGAACGCTGCAGGAAAGACACAGTCATTCTCACCCTTGCTCAAATTATAAAATCAGAAAGACTTTGTATGTGAGCCTATTCACCAAGAGGCTTTCGATATCATCAAAGCTTATCTGGCAAACCCACCAGTCTTGGTCCTGCCAAGGCCGGGTGTGCCTCTCAAACTTTATATCTCTGCTACAGATCATTCTATTGGGAGTTTACTAGCACAAGACTATACAGAGGGAGTTGAACAAGTTATTTTCTACCTTAGCCATATGTTAACAGATTGTGAGACACGGTACTCTCCAATGGAGAAGTTATGCCCAGTCCTGTATTTTTCAAGGTGTAAACCGAGACACTATATGTTATCCTTTACCACTTGTGTGATTGCACAAACTGACCTGGTAAAGTACATGTTGTCAAGGCTCATATTGAGGGGCAGAATTGGGAAGTGGATCCTATCACTTTCTGAATTTTCATTACAGTAAGTACCACAGAAGGCAGTGAAGGGCCAAGCGGTGGCTGATTTTCTTGCCCATCATCCAATGTTGGATGCTTGGGAAGGTCAAGAACTGTAGTTAGCGCGCATCTCACTCACCCCGTGGAACTTATACTTTGATAGTTCAAGTACTAACACCATGGTTGGGGTAGACATTTCCTTGGTCAACTCAGATAGGGAAGCTTTCTCTTACTCCTTCAGGTTAGACTTCTGCTGTACGAACAACTAAGCGGAATACGAAACACTCATCATTAGGCTTGAAATACTGTTAGATATGGAGGTTACTGAAGTTCACGTATGTGGAGATTCCCAGCTAGTAATTAAGCACCTGGAATCGAAGTACAAGGTCAGGCCAATCCTGGAGCCTTATACGAGATGGGCCTACGACCTGCTCAAGTTGTTTCCCGAAGTACAATTGAGCCACATCCCTCGCGAGGATAATTACACGACAAATGAGTTGGCACAGCAAGCAACTGGAGTCAGCCTACATGATGGAATGCGTGAACGAATTCTAAAAGTTGAACGATGCACACTACCATGTTTCTTCGCTTAGCAAGAAGAAAACAATGAGTGGTATGTAGTGACACTAGACCACATTGACATAGATTGGTGGCAACCTATCATCTCTTATCTCCGGAATCCTAATGCACCGATAGACAAGCGAATACTTTTTCTGGCTCCTAATTACATGCTCAAAGAAAACGAATTATACAGACGAGGTGAAGATGATTTGCTACTGCGGTGTGTGTCACGAATGAGACGCTAAAAGGATAATGAGAGAAGTACATATAGGGGAAGCAGAGGCACACTAGGCTTGTCCAAAAATGAGATGGTTATTACGGTGTCACAGATACTATAGGCCAGGAATGCTTAAGGAATGTCACACTTTCGCTAAGGGTTGTGAGGAGTGTCAAGCGCATGGTCCAATTAGTCATCTACTTAATATTCCTTTATAGCCGATCATCAAGCCTTGGCCGACATGAGTATGGACGTTAGATTTAATTGGGATGGTTCATCCCCACTCGTCAGAGGTACATAAGTTCATCATCGTAGCTACTGAATTTTTCACAAAATGGGTGAAAGTTAGGCCTTTAGAAGTGGCTTTCGCGGGTACCATTCTCAAATTCTTGTTTGAAGATATAATTTGTCGTTTTGGTATACCAGAATGCTTCTTGTCAGACAAAGGGGCAGCGTTCATGTCTGACGAGGTCGACACGCTGATGCAGGATTTGGGCACACACTTTCTTCATTCAACACCATATTATGTTAAATCCAATGGCCAAGCTGAAGCGAACAACAAGTTAATTTTGCATATCCTTAAACGAATGATAGCCAGCAATGCCCGCCAGTGGCATAGCGACTTGTTCAACACACTTTGGGCATATTGGACAAGTAAAAGGAATCCGACCAGGATGACCCCTTATGCGTTGATGTTTGGGTACGATGTCGTGCTGCCTTTGGAGCTTAATGTGTAGTCTTTACGTGTTATGGAGCAACAAGATCTGATAAGTGAAGACTACATGCAGGCAATGTGGAAGGAACATAAAGACTTAGATGAAAAGCAGCTGGAAGCATACAAACACTTATGTGCTGGAAAAACGCAGAGTAGCTTGGGGTTATGAAAAGTGTACTAGGGGCATGAGTTTTGCAGAGGGGGACTTAGTCTGGGAAGTAGTGCTTTCCATTGACGAGAAGATTGACGGACAGGGCAAATCGTCTGAAAAATGGGATGGCGTCGACACGAACGGCTGCAGCAAAGAACTCAGCGCCTTCTCACATAAGTTTTAGGTATTCTTCATGATGAGGCAGCATTGTGTTTGACTGATCGAAAAAATAGATAATAACAGTGGCGGAGGAAGAAAGTTTAGCTTCAGAGCGAAGTTTGAGGTTTGAGAAGTGAGAGAGTTGTGTTGAAAATCGGACTTTGACGAAATGTGTGCTCTCTTATATGATGTCATCCGAAATGGTGCGACTTTTCAGAAGAAGGCCTGACACAGTGTTTGACGTGGAAAGTTACCGTTTGGATGAAAATGGTATGTCGTTAGAAAAACAAGCATTTTCGATTACTACTGAAGTGTTATCTCAAGGCTTGAGGGGAGAAAAGGATTGTGAGGACTTTTAGATAATAGATATCTATCTTGTTATTGGGCTGTGGAAGCTGGATTAAGCGAGCGACCCGAGAGATAGTTTCTAGTCGAATCATTATGGGCTGAAAGAGAGAATGAGGCCGAGTCTTGCGGTTCATCAATTAAATAATTGCCCTTTCCTATAGAGGAAAGGATTCTTGGCAAAACTTACCACTAAGAGTCGTAGACTCCGAGATAAGGTCAAAGACGTGGGAACCAAGCAGTTAGAGTTGCTTAGCAAGTCTAATTGTGAGGAGATTCAGCTGAATTGAAATACGAGCACTGTTTCCTATATATAGAGGAGAATAACACTGAAGAAAGGATATTCGATCACATACACTTTGCTATCGGCAAACTACCTTCTCATCTTGAGAAATCCTTACAACCAACGATCAAAAGAGTTGTCACCCAAATAGCGTGAGATTTTTGCTATTCACGGACGCAAAACACCGCAACTAGCGATCAAGAGGCTTGTCACCCGAAGAGCATGAGAGTCTTGAGGTTCAAGGATGCAACACACTGTGTTCTTAACACCTTTTCAAGAAGATTGCTCTGCTTTACACCATGAGAAGTGTAAGGTACCGATCTTCGTGACTCTACTAGAGACACGGAAACCACAAGTTCTAAAGTCATTTAGGCAAGAAGGATCCATTCAGGCGCGGTTGGTGTTCTCCCTGTCTCAATCGCTTTAAAGAAGTCAAGTAGTAGTTGGCCTATAAATCGACTAGTTCATCGTACGACAGTGGCATGCCAGCGCACGAAGCACAAGATCAAAAAAAGAGATGGTTTGCAAATCTCTCATAACTGTGAGAAATTTAGGTGCCAAACAAATACTAAACAAAAATGCGGTTCAGTTTTGGGATAATATTGCATGGAAGTCGCGTCATTCCGACGATCCAAGTATTCATGGATCGCCATATCATCTAACCAAATCCATTAACATCAACTTTTTAATTTATCAGCATCTCAATTTGACCAATATATCCTTAATTTAATTTTCAGTAGCTCAATTTGACCATGTACCTTGAAATTCATTGGACTCGGATAAGTATTTACTTAGCGAGTATCTTAGCCAATACACCCAAAATTGGGCTCACACTATTTTTACCCATTCACCCAAAATTGCACACTTACAAGCCCAATAATCCTCAAACAAAACCTGACCACAAAATAATAGATCTAGTATTTAGAGAAAAATATAGATGTTCGTTAACTGAGAGTTAAACCAACTTCCACTATTTTTACCCATTCACCCAAAATTGCACACTTACAAGCCCAGTAATCCTCAAACAAAACATGACCACAAAATAATAGATTTAGTATTTAGAGAAAAATATAGATGTTCATTAACCGAGAGTTAAACCAACTTCCTCGCGTAAAGGTGAAAAAAGAGAATCATTGGGAGGGGGGCTGCTGTTGTAGGTGTCTTTGGTAGTAAAAATATTCGTATATAAAAATACAATTGTTCAAGTTACAAGCATGAATTTGTATTTTAGATATTGTCTTGGAGTTGATGCAAAGACCTTAGTAAAAATCATGAAAGAAAAACATAATTTATTTTTAGGTCCGTGACCCATAGGTCACTTAAAGTGAAGAAAGAGACCAAAAAGTCACCTAAAGTTATAAATTGACCAAAAAAATCACATTATTTGGAAATATGCGCAAAATTCATGTATTTTCACGTTATTTATGCGTCGCCACTTCTATCAACTTCGCAAATATTATGATTGTTGCCACTGGTTGTAATCGATCAAAACAGTGCGACTTTCGGCAAACCCGAGGCTCGCCTCCCGACGTCTGGTTCCCTTCCCTCGCTCCGTCGGAGATCCCCAAAGCCATCGACCTCCCCTGACACGTCGTCAAAGTCGCTTGAGGCGTTGCACCGATCTCATCGTCGCCTCTGACCCGAACCATTGGGCTCCTCCGCCGTTGTGCCTCAGCCTCTCCCTGAAGCCGCTCGCCCTCAATCTCGACCATCACAATCTGGATCTCGCTCGCTACAGTTGGGTGCCCATGAACGTAGGTCCCATAGTAGTTTTTTTTTTATAATTTGTAATATATAGTATCTTTAGTAAACGTAGATGATACTTTTAGTAAAAGTAAATGATGTATTTAGTAAACGTAAATAGTATATTTGCAAACTAGACATAACTATATTTGTGAACCTATGTTGGTATCTTTATGACACTGTGATGATATATTTATAAGGCTGAAATGATATCTTTAAAACCTTGTTATGGTATATTTATGTTGTATCCTTAAAACACTTTCATGGTATGACACTGTGATTGTACCTTTATGATACTGAGATGGTATATTTAAAACACTGTCATGGTATCCTTATGATGTATCCTTAAAATACTTCCATGTTATCTTTATAACACTATGATGGTATATTTATAACATAGAGATAGTATCTTTATAACGTTGCCATGGTTTGATTATGTTGTATCCTTAAAACACTTTTATGGTATCTTTATGACACTATGATGGTATCTTTACGACACTGTGATGATATCTTTATGACATTGTGATAGTGTCTTTATAAAATTGTCATGGTATCCTTATGTTAGTATCCTTATAACGTTATGTTGGTATATTTATAACGTTGTCATAGTATCTTTACAACACTGTGATGATATCTTTATAAAAGTATGAGGGTATCCTTAAAACATTGTCCTGGTATGCTTGTGACAATGTCATGGTATCCTTATAACTCTTTCATGGTATATTTATGAACGAGAGATGATACTTTTATGAAAAAAATGATGGTATCTTTTCCAACTAGTTTTGGTATCCTTGTCGATTGAGTCTGTGTTGTTATCTTATTGACTTAGTATTGTTATCTTTCTGAACTTCAGTTCGTATCTTTCTTGTGTTATGTTTGTATCCTAAACCCTACACTCTATACTCTTAAATCATATACCACACCCTAAACCTTCTACCTTATACCCTACACTTGACACCCTAAACCGTATACCTGACACCATACACCATACACCCTAAACTATATACCTTATACCCTACATACAATATCTCTCTCTCTCTCTCTCTCTCTCTCTCTCTCTCTCTCTCTCTCTCTCTCTCTCTCTCTCGTTCTCGTATCATGGTATCTAATAAATGCAACACAATATCCTTGTTGATTGAGTTTATATTGAGTCATGAGAAAAAAACGAAAAATAAGTCATGGTGTCTTTACGAACTTGTGTTGGTATCTTTATGAACTAAAGTTGGTATCTTTATGTATTGGAGTTGGTATCCTTATTTTTTTAGTTTGTGCTGAGTCATGAAGAACAAAATGATTTTTTTTTTTGCGAAAACTTAAGGGTAAAATGGTATGCGCGGCAAAAAAGCTTTTATTTCAAATTGTAGGGTTTAAAGTAACTTTTTTATCATTGAAATTCAAATTTGATGACTTGTGGATAGTTTCAAAGAAACTAAGTAACTTTTTGAGTAAAATTGTAGTTAACTGACTTAATGGTAATTATCCTTTTATTTTTTATATGAATGAGTTTATCTCGTGAATGGTAACCCAATGAGGTGGAGACTGCATGGTGAGTGAAGTACGAAACCAGACGTCCAAACTCAAGTGCACTTATAGTGTGTAGAGCACAAATGTGCGGGGTCACTTGTCACAATCCCAACGGAGGGGGAGGGGGACCCCACATTAGGAATAAAATTTAGACTGTAGATTCCATCTTACTTATTTGTACTCCACACACCATAGAATTACTCGTCCAAACTCCCTGGAGCAAATGATAAAAGGTGTCAAAGAGACTTTATTGACCTTATTGTATCTACTTCACTATGTTTACCAAAAAGAGTAGCTCCGTCATTTAACCAAGATAGGGTTAAATTACTCGCGGTAGAACAAGGCATGCCTCAGGAGGTCGTTCTTAAAGCTATCTCATTTTTTTAACTCCCCTGATAATTTTTTACTCTCTGTTTTTTTCCTCACTGTGATTAACTCACTCGCGATTAAAAATGGGTGTGGAGCTGTCTAGAGTAGAAGGGAGAGTTGGGCTGGGCAGACTACAAATATGGTCATTGGAGGCACCGTGGTCGATGATTCCACCACAAAATGGGTTGACTTGGATAAGAAGGTAGTCAAGTTTTTGGGTTCAAACGTTGGCGGTGTCAAAAAGTGTTTGTTGAATTATAAACGTGGTCAGATACTATACTGCAATACACACTTGGACTATTTCACATGGATTATGAGATTTGTCCTAGACCTAAGAAGCCTTTGGGTTACCCTTAACACCTCAAAAAGAAAGTAATCAAGTTTTGTTCTTTGTAATTTCTGCATTAGAGATTTAAAGTTTCTAACTTGTCACTTGATCGATAACTACAATGCTACTATTACTGTTGTTTTAGGTAAACTCAAACCCGACTGTAAGAGGGTTCACGGCAATTGGGACCAGTGGCCATGATTTCGTGCAAGCTATGGTTGTTGTCGGTTGAATTAAGGATTCAACCTGTTCCTGAGTATTAACATATACATGGCAATCTTTTGTTCTGAATGTTATGATGCTGTGTATTTGAAAGCATAATGTGTTCTACATGATCTGGTATGCATTTCATTGTGGAATCACATAAAATATTGTGGCGCTTGGGTCGTTGATTGGTAATTAACATCTCCAAGTGTAGTTTCCTAAGTATAAGTACATAAGTGAATGAGCATTCATATAAGGGGATCAGGGTACCGCTAGAGGTGCTTCTTGAGTTCTTGTCATTTGTACAGTTGTACCTGTAGTGTTATGCTGATGCTAGATAATAAATGGGTAAAGCTATAGCAGAGGAGATCTACATTAAATATTTATTTTATAATAAATTAAACAAAATTATAATTTTTTGAATTATAAATTATTATATTTAGAATAAAATTATGACTATTTTTTAATTATTTATAAACAATTAAATTAAAATACAATATCGACAATAATTTGTTCTTAAATTTGTAAAAATGTACTTATTTGAATATTTATAAAAAAATTAAATAAAATTATAAAAAAATCATCTTATTTTATAATAATAACAACAAAATTAATAAATAAAATTTACGATAAAGTTATTCCATCTTAAATTTTTTGATAATAAGAAAAAATATGATTCTACGAGAATATATCTTTGCGACTTCCAAGGTTAAATCTGATATCCATGGCCTCTTGGTTTGGTCATCCATTATTGGAATCACATCTTGATAATTACATTGTAATTTGTAAACACACAGTATGATAAAATTCATTAATATAGTTCCTACTTTTGAAAGTGGTAAGATGATGCAGCATTTTTCTGCAGTCCTTGGGATTTTAACACTGTTGTTGCCTCTTTGGTATCAACAAAAGGGGTCTGAAGTTCTAGTTTTACGTTTTCTTTCCTGAAATTGTAATTAAGGGGATAATATAAGTACCCCAGCAGATGATAATTTGCAAATGTTATGACAGGGTCGTGACAAGCAGAAGATATCGTTAGGAGGCAAATATGTATCTTCAATTTACTGTTCTAAGCAAATGCCGAAATTTGTATGTGGGCAGACTAACTGGGCGGTGGACAATTAATCGGGCATTAGACGGTCTATCTAGCGAGTAATCGGACATTAGGCACGTCTAGGCGGCTTTTTCAAATATATATATTTTTAATTAATAGGTAAAGCGACCAAAACTGAAAACCTAACAAAAAAATCTAATCCTCTTTCGTAAAACGCCGTCTCTGTCTCTTCCA
Source organism: Geum urbanum (assembly GCA_946800695.1). Taxonomy (NCBI): domain Eukaryota; kingdom Viridiplantae; phylum Streptophyta; class Magnoliopsida; order Rosales; family Rosaceae; genus Geum; species Geum urbanum. The sequence goes on from OX327003.1 coordinate 63,475,026, forward strand.
CACACCATCTCTCTCTGGCTCTCTGAAAACGCCGCGACTCTTCGACGTCGCTCGTCGACCTCCGCCGTCACCGTCCGCTAGTCGGAGAAAAACGTTTGATCAGCGTCTTTTTTCAATTTGGAGAACCCGATCGCGATCGGGAAATTTGGGTTTTGAGGTGTGTTTGATTTGGGGGGTTTGCTTGCTATGGGTCGGGGTAGCAGTGATGAAGATGTTGAAGTCGTTCACGAAGAAAGTGACGACATCGCCGGTGGTGGCGGTGGTTGTGGAGGCAAGTCGTATGGCAGTTTTGTCTCGTGCTCGATTTGCCTTGAAATCGTTGCGGATAATGGGGATAGATCTTGGGCTAAGCTACAATTTGGGCATCAATTTCATCTTGGTGAGTTAAAATTTAATGTAATTGGGATTGTAGTTTCGAGTTTGTAGAGATTCGGGTTCAATTTTGTGGTTCTGACTTGGAAATTGTTTTGGATTTTGTGTTTTATTTGTTAATGTCGATGAAAATTGAAACTGAAATTAGGCTTAGCTCAAATTAATTTAAATTTTGGTTTGATGAAGTTGTCATTACCTGTGCTTTATCTCCATTATTCATATTTTAATATTATATATATTATAATATATATAATTAATTAAATATAAAAATAATAATCTGCCTAATTTCTGACTAATCTCCGCCTAGACGCCTAGACTCTAGGCAGTAGTTCCACCGCCTAATTTCGCTTAGCGCCTTTTAGAACATTGTGTGTCTTTGACTCTTTGTCCAAGTTCTTTCTACAACAAGACATTTTCAACTATGTTTCATAGATGATGTCGAGATCTAGAGATCTAGAGTTGAGAAGACTAATGCCAAGATGGAGGTACACCACTCGACAATTAACGGACCTGTAGTCGTGGGTTCACCCAACGGCGGATGATAGAAGGAGCAAAAGGGGACAACTACTCCCCCCAATTTTTTCAAAACTGAATATAGGAAATATGATTCTTGCCCCCCCCTAACTCTAATATTTATCATTTACCCCTTTAACTTTTTCTAATCAATAAAAAAACTCATAATTTTGACTCCTCTATAATCTTAAAAATTCTGTAAATTGTATCTATTAATTATTTAGATACCCCTTATTTATTGTACAATTCTCTTTGTTTCTTAGTATCTTGGCCTATTTCTTAAAAAAAAAATCTACTAATTTGTTTAATCTCTATATAAAAGATTTATACTAGTAAAAATTTTGAGTTGTTCATTATTAGCTTGTATTTTTCTTCCTAATTTATTCACTTAACTCGATTTTTTTTAAGTCAACCCGAAACGGGCGAGATATATATTCATCAAAAGCCATAATAGACCATCGCGTAGCCTCCTGGTGTCATGGTCAGACAATCGCAAAGTTAGTGGTAGTACCCACAAGTGATACATAGAAATAGACATACTCATTACAAATCGATCTAAAAACGTAGATAGCGAATATCCTCCTTCAGTACTACTCCAGAGACACTATTGCACATTAGGTGCCTATGATCCTAAAACAATAGGATATTATTGAATTAGATATACTAAAACCTAGAAACTGGACTTAAAGTGAAAACACCTCAACCTAAAATAAAAGCCCAATAAAGCAACAACCCAAAGAAAGTTAGGCCCAAAGCCCATCCTTGCAGATCTCCACAGCCAAACCAGCTCGCCGCCATCCGTGAGCAAAAACGATTGTCCTCCACGTACAGCCACACCTCCATTGCAAGCAAGCCACCACACCAACAAAACCCGCCCGACACCCTCCAAAAAAAAAAAATTAATTGACACTATTTATAACTTTAAGTAATTATTAAGTACTACACATTAATTTTTTTTGCCCCCTCCCAATGTAAAATCTTAGCTCCGCTCTTGGGTTCACCCTCACTCTCAATCACGATGAAGGTACACCGTGTTAAACACTACAATTAGTTCTAATTCTAATTGCTTGATCAACATGTAAATGTTAATGTTAATGTCGATGTGATTATAAACTTATATGTTTGCTTAGTCAGGTTTTACAAAAAACACGAGTCTCAAACACAAATGTTTTATCAATACACAATTCAAAGTTTACATAATTATCCGAGAATGTGGTCATCATTTAGTGCGATATTTTTATTAAAGTCGTTGCACATGTTTTATTATTTAAAAATAATCAAAATTGTGTGATTCAAAGTCATTGACCTTCTCTTTGAGAAAATATCATTACTACACCAAAAGACGATTGTTGAAAATAAAAAGAAAAATTCAACTAACACTACAGAAATTAGAGATATTGAATGTCAACGGTATTTAGAGAAAAATAGTTACGTTGGAATGACTTTTACCTACAAGGGCGAGGTGGTGACATAAGCAGGGATTTAGTACCTTCTATGAGTTCAAATCCGTACCACGTGCTACCGTAGTATTGGTGTCACTGCCATCTGCAAAGTACAGATACATGACTTTATGGCAATGTTGGTGCTGAAATAGAAAAGCATAGATCATCTTACATATGTTGTTTTCTATTTTATTGGAATTGAAAAGCAGAAAGAGAGAACAACTTCGATCTCATACTGGAATTGTACATCTATCTTCAATTTCTTGTTATTCTCTCCCTTCCGCATTTGTTTTTTTTTTTTTTGCTAAGCTTTCGCATTTGTTATTGCCACTCTCTAGCTGTGTGCTATACCACTCGTCTACAAATTTCTTTCCATAACATACAAAAATAATTTGCTTGATTTTTTAAATAAAAAATTATACTCGATACAGAGATTAACATGTAGGGAGCAATAATAAGTTAAAGGTTTAACACTACTGAGGAGACATGATATTAACTCGAACACGAGATTCTCACTATCGTGTTGTGTTTTAGTGACCAGTGATATTCGCAGTTATTTATTATGAGTATGAATCTCATAGATGACAAATCTGTTTAGGTTTATTTTCATCAAACGAATATTGATTCTTGCTGGCATCCCCTGCTACCCTTTAAACTCGTGTCCCAATAGTATTTCGCCATATGTCTATTTTAGGAAGGAAAAAAAAATTAACTTCATCTTCTTCCGCCATCGAAACCACTGAGACCAAAAAAGAAACCCCCCCTCCAAACTAGTACTCACCCCACCGCTGGAGAATCCAACCCCATCGGAGTTCTCTGCCTCCACTCTGTTGGTTTCAAGGTCACGCAACTCTCACGACCCTCGCCAAGTCTTTGGTCTCGTACGCCGCCAGCGCCAACCGCACCGGCTGCAACCTCTTCGACTTCACCAAACTCTATCCACGACTTGAGCGCTAGTGTGTCGGAGCTTCACAAAACCCACTACACTCTTTTGAAATTAAGCTTGCCGGAGAAGAAGAAAAATTTCAATGTATTTTTGTTAAACAAATGGACACATGTCAAAACATCATTGAATCATGTTTGTAATAGATAGGAGTGGCTGCGCACTTGACCACCAAAACATAAGTACAAAAGACATTTACCATATCAACCACCTCATGTTGTAGTTAATTAAGTAAGCAGAGCCCAAAGTAGAATATGAACCATGTTAATGCCACGCCACACACACACACAACTAGTCCGATATGACTCATAACTCACTTCGGTTTTTACTACTAAAATTTCCTAAAATTGCGGCCACTTTCTTCGACCCCAAATTCTCCGGCCAACACTGACGTGTACGGTCCCGATTCAAAGTCTTCTAATTCTTAGTTTTTACTAGATTCCCTCGTTCTCTTTATAAAAAACAAAAAACAAAAAACAAAGCCTCTCTCTCTCTCCCATCTTTTTTCTTACTCCGTCGTCGTCTCTCTCTCCATCTCCAATCGAAGCTGCGTCAATCATCAACCCTCAGATCGCGATCTGAAGCTTTGCGAATTCCGAAACAGATCTGAATACTAAATCCTAATCCTGATTCCTCAGCAGAAATTCGAAGAAAACAGGAAAACTATATCTTCGTGTTTTTTTGTTTTGTTTTCGGCTTTGGTTTTGGTTTTAATCCGTCGAAACTTCATCGCTTCGATCTGTGTGGATAAGACTAAAGGAAAGGAAAGGAAGGAAGCTAAAGAACTTAAAGATTAAATCTTGGTTGAGAGAGATTTTATTTTATTTTTCCGATTTTTGATTATTATGGTTTTGGTTTGCTAAAAGTGGATTAAGACTTATATGGTCGCCGCCGGTGGAATCTAAATTTGATCGAAGAAACCCTAATGATGATGAAAAATGAGGCTGTAGAAGAAGGTGAAATTTCCGATTCGACTTCAGTGGAGGAGATCAGTGAGGAAGATTTCGTTAAGCAGGAAGCTAAGCCGCCGCCTCAGCCTAGTTCCAATGGCGGCTGCGGCGGAGGAGGAGATGCAGGTAGTAGGGTTTGGACGATGAGAGATATCTACAACTACCCTGGGTTCCGCGGCTACGGTTCGGGATTGGTGAACCTCGCCTGGGCTCAGGCCGTACAGAACAAGCCGCTGAATGAGCTTTTCGTGATGGATTCTTCGTCGGAGAAGTCGAAGAGGGGTTCGGGTTCGGTGAGCGATGAGAAGGTGGTGAATTTGGACAGTGGGGATGAAATGGAGGAAGGGGAGTTGGAGGAAGGGGAGATTGATTTGGATTCGGAGCAGCCTGCGAATTGCCAAAAGGCTGCGGCGGCGGCGGAAGCTGGTGATGATGATATGGAGCAAGTGAAGTTGCTGAGGGAGGCATTGGAGAGTGTGACTGTTGTCGAGGCCGAGAAGTAAGTGAGCTAGCTCATGATGATGAATGTGTGAGAGCAATGCAATGCATTTTGGTTGATGATGATGTTTGGTTGGAAATTTTGTTTTTGCAGATCATTTGGGGATGTGTGCGTCCGGTTGCTCAGCAGTTTCGAGAGCTTGCCAGGAGTGCTTTCGGAGATAAGTGATTCCACAAGACAAGCTCTTGTGCAGCAGTTGTTTGCTGCGGCGCAAGCTATTTGCTCTGTAAGGCAACTCTAGATTTAGCTCATGTTGTTTTTAACTACTTTGTGTCGAAAATCTGGTTTGTTTGACAGTTGTGGAGGTTTGTTGTAGGTGTACTGCTCGATGAGCTTGGACCGAAAAGAGCAGAATAAAGAGCTTCTATCAAGGTTTCTATTAGTCTCTGTGCTCATTACATTGTTATCGAGAAATTCTGTGGCTATATTTTTGTGAAGTTATTTCCTTTGCTTTGTTTTCGTTACAGGTTGCTTTCATCTGTAAAGAGTGATCCTTCACCTTTTCGCCCTGAGCAGATTAAAGAGGTGTGCGGTTATGTAACTGTTCTTTGGCAGCATTTCATTGTTTCTGTTTGGAATTTGTGCAGCAATATTGTTGGTATGCCAGAAAGTATTGACGTGAAACATATTTCTTTTTCCAGATAGAGGTGATGATATCCTCTATGGAATTGTCTACTGTACTTCCTTGGACTAATTCAGGTGTAAATGAGAACGGGATGCATATGATCAATGGGGTTAATAATAGGATTTCCAATGCATCAGTTGCAAATGGCAGTCATGTCATCAGTCATTCAGCTAATAATTTATCAGATTTTGCACCTGTATATGCGGATCATAACAAACCGATAATATCATCGGAAGTTCCTAAGACAGGAGGATCTAGTTTTAAGGGTAGAGGACTCATGCTTCCCCTATTAGATCTTCACATGGATCATGATGAAGATGACCTTCCATCTCCGACCAGAGAATCACCTGCTCGTTTTCCTGTACAGAAACAAGCAGTTATTGCTAATGGGACTGTGAAAAAGCCAGGGTTGGAGACAGCTCGGGTGCCCCAAGGTGTGGAGGCTTCGAAACTGCATGGTTACGAAACTGAGGCTCTTAAGGCTGTTTCGTCGTATCAACAGAAGTTCAGTCGGAGTTCTTTCTTGACAAGTGATCTTCCGAGCCCAACGCCTTCTGAAGAGGGTGAGAATGGGGATGATGATACGACTGGAGAGACTTCTAGTTCTTCTGCGTCTGGTAACTTGAGGACAATGCATCCACCCAATTTGGGCCTTCAGATTGATTCTTCTACTCCTGTGATCCCGCAGGTTAGCTTCAGCATGCAAGGCCCAGTTATCGTAAAAAGTGCCGCCTTGGTGAGTTCTGGGTCTACTCTGCCCATCAAATCAGCTAGGAGTAGAGACCCTAGGCTTCGTCTTGCCAATGCTGATGGTGGTGCTTTAAATTTTACCCAACAATCCTCAACCGTGGTGCATAGTGCCCCTAAAGTGGATTCTGTCATCACAGTAAGCTCAAGAAAGCAAAAACCATCTGAGGAGTCTAATTTTGATGGCCCTGATTCTAAAAGACAAAGAAGTGCATTTGAAAACTCGGTTGTTGTTAAGGATGCACAAACTCCTTCAGGAAGTGGTGGCTGGTTGGAAAATGGAGGTAGTGTTGGACCACATCTAATTAACAGGAACCAGATGGTTCAGAGCAAAGTAGCTGATCCCAGAAAAGTGGTTAATGTTTCTAGTTCTCCTGGTACTGTCGAAGGCTACAACTGTACCCAAAATAGTTCAAATGAACAGGTGCCGTTAATGGCTGCAACTTCACCTTCCTTGCCTGCATTATGGAAGGATATTGCTATGAATCCGACCATGCTGATAAACTTACTCAAGTTGGGACAACAACAGAAAGCAGCAGAAGCCTTGCAGAAGGCTACTGTTTCTGCAGAGAGTATCACATATCCTCCGAGCTCAAGTTTAATGCCTGGAGCAGCTGCATTGGTGAGTGACCTTTCAAAGACATCTGGGGTGGCACAGACGCCAATGGCTACTTCACAAAAGGCTCCGACGGTGGGTGATCAATTGTGTCTTTATGATATAAGCATAGAGTTCATTTGCAAGTTGTCCTACTTAGTCCCTAATCTCTAGGATAAATGTCAGTTGCTTTGCACTCGTTCGTTGTGTAAAGCTTGGGTAATTTGATGAGCAGTTAGGTGAAAGTCCATTGTTACTTATAACCTGATTATATATTTATTTTGATTACTTATTCACTTTTAGTTGGGGAGGGGATTATTCGATTTCTTTGTTTTGGCATATTATATATTGCAATCGTATTAACATACAAATTGTGCAGGATGAGGCAGGAAAAGTTCGAATGAAACTCCGGGATCCTCGCCGGCTATTGCATGGTAATGCACTTCAAAAGAGTGGAAGCTTGGGACATGAACAGCTTAAAAATATTGTACCCCAACTGTCAAGTAGTCAGATAGTTAAGGATGATGTGAACGGCCAAACACAAGATAATCAGGCTGAAAAGAAGATAGTGCCTTCACAGTCTGTAGCTGTAGCCGCCCCGGACATTGCTTGCCAATTCACCAAGAATCTCAAAAATATTGCAGATATCATGTCTGTTTCCCAAGTTTCAACTAGTCCAGCAATAGCTCCTCAGAATCCAACTACAGAACCAATTCCAATTAAGCCAGAAATGGTAGATCTGAAAACTGAGGAACAGCATACCAACAGTATTTCTGCACCCGGATCAGCTGCAGTGGGTCCATCTCGTTCGCCGGCTGTGTGGGGAGATGTGCAACATCTATTTGAAGGATATGATGACAAGCAAAAAGCAGCTATCCAAAGAGAGAGAGCAAGAAGGATAGAAGAACAGAAGAAAATGTTTGCAGCACGCAAGCTGTGCCTCGTTTTGGATCTAGATCACACACTTCTGAATTCTGCTAAGGTAATGTTGTTGTGATGTATGGAAATGGTACCTCATGACCAAATATTGAAAGGGTTTCTTATATAAATTTGTAATTATGCAGTTTGTAGAAGTAGATCCAGTGCATGATGAAATTCTGAGAAAGAAAGAGGAACAAGATCGTAAAGAGCCACAAAGACATCTCTTTCGGTTTCAACATATGGGAATGTGGACCAAATTGCGGCCTGGGGTGTGGAACTTTTTGGAGAAGGTAATTTAAATGGATATTTGTCTTGATGTAAATCCTCACCTTCTTTTCTGCGTAATTGACAAACGTTGTCTGCTTGGACATCAGGCTAGTCATCTTTTTGAGATGCATCTCTACACAATGGGAAACAAACTATATGCTACCGAAATGGCAAAAGTGCTAGATCCAACAGGAGCTCTTTTTGGCGAACGAGTTATTTCTAGAGGTGATGATGGGGATCCCTATGATGGTAAGAGTAAGGATCTGGAAGGAGTTTTGGGTATGGAATCGGCTGTTGTGATTATAGATGATTCTGTGAGAGTCTGGCCGCATAACAAACTGAACTTGATAGTTGTAGAACGGTAACTATACCTTCATATAAGATCAAAGTTGGAATTCCTGATTCAACTGTATGTTAGATGAGATCCTCGTGGCACCCAGTGCTTATGCAGCTGTGCTTTTCTCTTGTACAGGTATACCTACTTTCCATGTAGTAGACGGCAATTCGGGCTTCTAGGGCCTTCTCTTCTTGAGATTGATCATGATGAAAGACATGAAGATGGAACCCTGGCATCCTCTTTGGCGGTGAGTAATGTGTTCAACTTTCTGAGATTGCATAAACTTGCGACCTCTTTGCTGATTACATTTTTTGTGTGGCTTTTTTAGGTCATTGAAAAGATACATAAGATCTTTTTCTCCCATCCCAACCTAGATGATGCTGATGTCAGAAATATTCTGGCCTCTGAGCAGCGAAAGATCTTGGGTGGCTGCCGTATAGTATTTAGCAGGGTGTTCCCAGTTGGTGAGGTCAATGCTCACCTACATCCTCTGTGGCAGACAGCTGAACAGTTTGGTGCTGTGTGCACGAACCAGATAGATGATCAGGTTACCCATGTAGTCGCCAATTCCCTTGGGACCGACAAGGTAGTGTTTCTAATGCTCTGATAATAGAACCAATTGCTAATGCTCTCATTATCAATTCATATTTTTGTGTTTCGCTCTTGACCAATTTCTTTCAAGTATAGCAAGTATGACATGAATTGTTTTGAGCAGGTGAATTGGGCTCTTACTACTGGAAAGTATGTTGTGCATCCTGGCTGGTGAGATTGATGTTATATATTTCTTTTAAATATGATTATTTTGTGTTTTGATTCTGACGTTTTTGCTCTCCCGTTTCACTTTGTAATTAACCAGGGTGGAAGCATCAGCTTTGCTCTATCGGAGGGCAAGTGAGCAAGATTTTGCCATTAAACCATAAAGAACCAGGGTGGAAGTATCAGCTTTGCTCTATCGGAGAGCAAGTGAGCAAGATTTTGCCATTAAACCATAAAGAACCACAGCCTAACCCATTTGCTGAACTAAAACTGATGAACATAGAATCATGAATCACCTTGAACTCAAACCCTTCAGGTCAGGTCATGCTCGGAGCAGAGGGGCTCTATATACCCGACACTAATTGCCCTTGTGTCAATTCGTATGTCCCCCCGGGAATGGCATATGAATCACAGCCCCGAGCTGCATGCATGTGTTTGCGTGCCCATGAGGATGAATAGCAGTTGTGATTCGAGCAGTGTGGCCGTGCCCGAGTATGTGTGAGTTCGAAGCCTTTGTTTCGTATTGAGAAAGAGAGAAATCGTGGGAAACCCATATCCTTAACAGTGAACAAACTTCAAGCCACATCTGTACATCGACTGGGGTACCAGGGTTTGTTTTAGACGTAAGTCTCTTGAGGATTAGAAACCAACCTTAAAGAAGGGACTGAGTTCAGGTGACAAAATCGGGCACTTGCTCGGAAATGAACGAAGGACAACAAGAAGGAAAAGGATTGGAAGTAACATTATCCCTGGGCTGAGGAAATGCAAACATGCAGTGGGTTTGAACTTGAACTTTGAATTTGGTTTGGTCTCAATACTCTGGTTGGTCGTGGTTGACAGGGCTGATTGGGACGGTTGGCTAACTTATCTATATCTCTTGCAAACCAATCTAATTAAAATTGATTTTCGGAAAGAATATAAGCCGGTAAAAGTTTTGCAACTTACTGGAAGCATTTTTAACCTCTATTTCTTCTCCTTTTGTTTTTAACCATGTAGTCTGTGAGGACATTCTTCCATTTTACTGAAAATTGAAAAGAGAGTGCTGTTTGGTAATGTAAAGCGGGACTGCGCTCTAGCTTCTTTACTTCTCTTGCTGCTACTTTAGTCCACGCGATGAAGGGACCGACAGGGCTACATCCTATTTTTCTAATGCATCAGTACGTCTTTGAATGATAAGGGATATTTGTAGTCAACAGATTTACAGGCAGCTGGATTAAACGGTTAAACATCTTTGACTCAGTAGTAAAAAATGAAGGAAAACAATGAATAATAATAGTTGGTTAAATTGTGACTGGGCCCATGTCACCCATTGGGCCATTGATAACCGGGGAGTTAGAAATCCTGGTCCTTGCAGTAAACACTCGAGGAAACCATTGCAATATATTTAGGGTGGTCGGCCTCCCGCCACAGAATCAAATCTCTTTATCATATTTTTGGTGCTTCTTCTTGATCAATAACACCTTATGGCTTTCCCCATTTTGGTTTTCTAAATGATTAGCACAATTTCAGGGGCATTGAATTAGTAAACTGTTGATTTCCTCAACAAGAGTAGCCGGAGGCACGTTCTGGAACTAGCCACAAGATTACTAAAGTGTTACTTCAACATTTTCCTCAAATTTGAGTTTTTTTTTTCCATTTTAAGGAAGATTTTGGTTATTTTGCTCCAACAGATTCTTTAACATATTCCCTATTTTAAAGAATATGATAAGAGAAAAAAATAACATTCTCTATATTTATAATATTTTTTAAATTTTTAAGGAAGAAAATTAAGAATGATAAAATCTACAAAATAAAGAAACATAAAATATATCATAAACTGTATTTTTTATTTTTGTAATAAAAAAATACGAGAAGTGGTCGGAAATGCTCTAACAGTTTTCATGAATTTAGAAGAAACCCAGCTACAAGAGAGGGTTTAATTTTCTTATTAGAGCATCTGCAGCGGTACAGCACGAGCAACTGCTCCTCCCCTCTGCTCGTGCTCTCAAGCGAGCAATCTCTGTTCGTCCAGTTGCATTTTAGCTCGGTCAACGAGCGGTCGCCTCTGCAATGCCCACCTCCCTCCTCTCTGCCCGTACTCTCAGAGCACCGGTGCATATGCTCTTATAGCGGTGGCGCTCGATCTTGTGCACTATTTTTCATTCGGTGGTGGCCCTGGTTGAGGGACGGTCCTGTGGGCATGCCTCTGCCGTGTGGCTTGATGCCAGATTGGGAGTCAATGACCTAACATGCCTCTAAGTTTGTTGTGTTTACACACGTAAACTCTTAGAGTCCACCAAAGCTCTCTGCCAAGTATCATTTGCCTGCCTGGCCTTTCTGACCTTCTGACGCGCATAGTCTTCATGTGAGTTAACTGATTATAATTTTTAATGTCTCAGCTTTTCTGGAAAGTATAGTAAATTAATTGGAAATTTTTTTCTAAATTCATCTTCATAGTCTTTAAGCTTTTGGAAGTACATGCATCCCACTTCATCCACATCAACCCTATATTAATCGTATTAATCTATTGAGTCATGCATGTTGAATCTTCTTGTTGTAGGAAGGTTCACACAGACATGGAATTGAAAGAAGAAGAATCATTAGTTATATTCACTATATCTATCTTGCTTGGTATATGATGATTTGCTCATGGTGTTATCAGGGGATTGTTGTACTAAGGGAGGCTGATCGAATAATTAAAGCCGAGATGCAATCACTTGTCATATACGTTCTAGCTAAGCTTCTGTCCTTTACCGAATCATTCAATTATTCCAAATGAGACCTCTGTTTCACGTACTCTGAGTCTTCAGATCAGTATAGTACGTGTACTTAGTTTAGTACGTTGTATGGTTTACATGTGTAGTTTTCAAGGTTACTTACCTATTAGTCCCATTTCAAACACACACACACATATATATATATATTATGTTTGGTAAGAAAATCTCTCCAGATTGTGTATCCAACAGTATAATATTAGCTGTGTACCACATGCTTGGGTCTAATTAAGCTCCCCGAAATTCAAGTCTCAAAATCTCGAGCTCGCTATCAAATGTGCTTTTACCGGACCTCTACATGCAGTGTCTACACACTTGGCATTCCTGCAATCTCAAGTAACCAAATAATTGGCGATAGCTAGTTAGGCCATATGTCCAACAAACGGAGCTGAAGGCCTAAGTGTCAAGTTTCTATCTTAAAATGGTTTCCAACAAGAAATGACTATGAACACGTGACCCTCATGGGACTACCTAGACGTACTAGTTGTCAAAATAGTTTGTAAACTCCCTATATATAAAATTCAGTCAAAGTTTTCTGATGCACTCATGGGACTGATTCACACAAAAGTGAGATTACATATCTGACTATTTTTTTTATCTTAATCAACTATGAATTGTCGATATTGGAATCAAATGTAGGTAGGTTGGATTCTTCCTGACAATAGAATGGAAGTATGTAACTTTGATTGTTCTTTGATCTGGATATTTGTAGTTATTGTTTAGAAGCTTCATGTATAAGGAAATACCAAAATATTGTTCGTAAAGATATCTAATATATGACGGATGATCTGTGAATTGTGGCCCATATTATTATCATATAGAGCAATGCATATAGTAGTATTCGCATAAACAAGAGTGACACTAAATATGTTAGTGGTACACTGGAACAAACAGTTAGTTTATGATTTATATATGCTTTCTTTGTATGAATTTCAAATTTTCTACAATTATGTTTCTCTTTTGTTGAAGCCCTCAGTCCCCGTTTCATTCTGTTGGGTTTGAAGTTGATATGTTTGTGTTCATATGTAGAGTTGGATACATTATTTCATTTGGAAAGCATTCAATGCAAAAATTAGGAGCGGCTAATCTGCTATCAGGCCCAATCTGCATGAGACATAGATTGAGGACGATGTGGGAGTTGATCAGATAATATGGGTGTGCATCGGTGGTGTCCGATCTCACATATCAGGTCATATACAAAAACCAAAATAAAGATTAAAAATTAATTAAGAAAGTTGTTACATTAAAAAAAATGGCTTTGTTAGGGTTTGGAGGTAGCCGCTTCCATGGCTTTCTCTTCAATTCTTTACATCTCCTCCGATCAACTTCATCAGCGACTCCTTCCTTAGTGCCGAGTATCGAGATCGCGCCATCATGTGAGGATCTTCCCTCTCTAAACTTTTCTTGAGTCGCGGCAGCCCTCATTCGGCCTTGTTGCGAGACCTATTCGGTGCTCTCCTTTGATGTCGTACCTAGGACATCATGTTTTGATGTCATACAACTCTCTTCCCAATGGTTTCAAGCTTTTGTTTCTTGTCAATCTGATCCAAATTTTTTCTTGGCTTGGGGAGATCTGGCTGTACAGCGTTGGAATGAGACTCCTCGCTTGGTTAAGTGATGACTTTGTGCGGTAAGGGATGAGAGTTCAAGCCCTTATGGGTAGAGGTTACTCTAGACCAAGCTAAGCTCGTTTGAAGGAGCATTTGCAAGAGTTCCAACGCCATCTAGTTTGGGGCTTTTCTGGTTTGGCTCAACCTTGCTTGGGTGGAGCGGACAATAAGCTACGGTGCGGCACAGGTGACGACGACAACCGAAAGGGAATCGCCAGCATCGATGCTTCTGCCGATCTTTCTCCATACGAGGACGATCCAAGCGACTGCACTGGCCGGGAAATTTTCCAGCCTTTGTGGTCTTCTAGGCTTAGGTTTTTGATTTGGGCCCATCTTGGGGCAGGTGAGATGTTTTGTGGGGCTTGGGCCTGGAAGAAGGACTATGTTGGGCCTTCAATCTGCTACTGGGATTTAAAGGAGCTGCTACAACTTTTTGATCCTCTGATTTTTGATTGGATCTTCCATTGGGATCCCGGTGACATGGAGATTATTTCTTACATTTTGGTGTTGTGTATTTTCTATTGTTTCAATGGGGTTCAACTGAACTATTATTTTGATCGTACCACAATTGTGTGCCTTGGCGAGAGACTTAGTCAATTCGGTTGGCAGGAAAGATTTTTTCATCAGATGGTGAATGGTTTTTGCTATTGTTTCAATGAGAATATTCAGCTTCAAATTGTAGTTGTTATGTCTTTAATTTTTCTGAAGATGTGTTTCATTTATGTAAAAGAACAATCAGTTAGCTTGCTACTGAATTGTTATGCTTTAGATATTGTTATTAGCACTGCGTGGCTAGAACTAGATCCTTCTAAGGATGCCCTACCAACAATTGTAATCATTTCAAGTTATTTATAGTAAACATCTTCTCTCCCGGCTCCTCTCGAGAGGGTGGAGTTCAAAAAAAATATTAGAAAAAACAAAACCAAAATTAATATCAAACTCAAGGTTTAGAGGTGATAATAGCTAATTTTCTATCACTGCATATTAAACTTCCTCTTACCGATTGACTGTTTCAATTTGGAAGCATAAGCATGCACATATTTACATTTTTTGTTGTTGTTATATTTCCCAGTTATGAGGTATGCTCACGTTCCTTATGTTTAGTAGTTTAAAATGCACCTGTAAGTTTTTCTTCTTCCTTTTGTTATGAAAAACACCCTTACACTCATTTGGAGCCATTTTGTTTATTCTGCAATTATTTAGCTTATAAACAGTAGTCTCTTCAAGCTAGAGGAATAACCAACTTATGGTCATACTTGCTGAAACTCTATAAATTTGTCATTTGGTGGCTACGTTGTTTAGACCTTTGTAGTAGTCTTTTGGTTGCAAATTAGACCTTTATTTACTTTAATTTTAAGTCATCTTCCATTGCTAGATGTTTAGATCATATATTTTTGGTTGTGTTGCAAAGTTACAGTGTGATTTGCTAGATATGTTTGTTGTAGCCCCGTTGGAGAATGATGCTAAAGATGCATCGGTATGTAAGCTGTTTTAGCTTAGATAGAATTAACTCAGAGACTACATGTTTACTTGGAGTTTCAGGCTGCAAATTCTACTATGTTGACAAGTTATTGTAAACTTTAGGGATAGTAATCTCTAGCAACTAGCAGCATCCCGTCTTTTGAATTAGGTTGTAAGATGATAAAATTTTAAAATGTCACAAGAACATCGAAAGGAGAAGCATATGTTTTTTGTGCTCAAGTCGTGTTTTGTTTTATTTGGTTCAATTTGTATTCCTCCTAAAATTGTCAATTTTGTTTTGATTTTTTATTGAATGATTTTGTTTTGTTGTCATGAAAATAGATTGATAATCAATAAATATACTGATAATTTGCACGCGCGAGTGCGACACTCTTTTACGCATGTAGGAAGGTTAGTCAAGATAAACTGAGAGTAAATAACTCTCCGCAATCTAGAGTAAATGCCTCCCCGATTTTACGGGCCCAACCCAATCCATGCCCGCATCCGGGACATCCGTCATAAACACGTCCACCGTGACTTTTGTCGCCAGCATCGCCTTAATCGCCGAGAAGCCATCAAGTTCTTCCACCACCGTTGTGTGGTCACAAAAATATAGATTGCAGCTCACAACCCTTCTCAACGCTGCCGGGTCTATGAATTTGACGAAAAATCGATCGGGGCTACGTCGAGTGAGCAAGATCCGTGCTGGTTCAAGAGCACCATGCATGTAAAGCGGGACTGCGCTCTAGCTTCTTTACTTCTCTTGCTGCTACTTTAGTCCACGCGATGAAGGGACCGACGGGCTACATCCTATTTTTCTAATGCATCAGTACGTCTTTGAATGATAAGGGATATTTGTAGTCAACAGATTTACAGGCAGCTGGATTAAACGGTTAAACATCTTTGACTCAGTAGTAAAAAATAAGGAAAACAATGAATAATAATAGTTGGTTAAATTGTGACTGGGCCCATGTGACCCATTGGGCCATTGATAACCGGGGAGTTAGAAATCCTAGTCCTTGCAGGAAACACTCGAGGAAACCATTGCAATATATTTAGGGTGGTCGTCCTCCCGCCACAGAATCAAATCCCTTTATCATATTTTTGGTGCTTCTTCTTGATCAATAACACCTTATGGCTTTCCCCATTTTCGTTTTCTAAATGATTAGCACAATTTCAGGGGCATTGAATTAGTAAACTGTTGATTTCCTCAACAAGAGTAGCCGGAGGCACGTTATGGAACTAGCTACAAGATTATTAAAGTGTTACTTCAACACTTTCCTCATAGTTTTTTTTTCATTTTAAGGAAGATTTTGGTTATTTTGCTCCAATAGATTCTTAAACACATTCCCCATTTTAAAGAATATGATAAGAGAAAAAATAACTTTCTCTATATTTATAGTATTTTTTAAATTTTTAAGGAAGAAAATTAAGAATGATAAAATCTACAAAATAAAGAAACATAAAATATATCATAAACTGTATTTTTTATTTTTGTAATAAAATAAACACAAAATGCTCCAACAGTTTTATTTTTTAATTTTCTTATTAGAGTATCTGCAGCGGTACAACACGAGCAGCTACTCCTCCCCTCTGCTCGTGCTCTCGAGCGAGCAATCTTTGCTCGTCCAGTTACTTTTTAGCTCGGTCAACGAGCGGTCGCTGCTGCAATGCCCACCTCCCTCCTCTCTGCTCGTACTATCGGAGCACCGGTACATATGTTCTTATAGCGGTGGCGCTCGATCTTGTGCACTATTTTTCATTCGGTGGTGGCTTTGGTTGAGGGACGGTCTTGTGGGCATGCCTCTGCCATGTGGCTTGATGCCAGATTGGGAGTCAATGACATAACATGCCTCTAACTTTGTTGTGTTTACACACATAAACTCCTAGAGTCCACCAAATTAAGCTCTCTGCCAAATATCATCTGCTTGCCTCGCCTTCCTGACCTTCTGACACGCATAGTCTTCATGTGAGTTAACTGATTATAATTTTTAATGTCTCAGCTTTTCTAGAAAGTATAGTAAATTAATTGGAAATCTTTTTCTAAATTCATCTTCATAGTCTTTAAGCTTTTGGAAGTACATGCATCCCACTTCATCCACATTAACCCTACATTAATCGTATTAATCTATTGAGTCATGCATGTTGAATCTTGTTGTTGTAGGAAGGTTCACACAGACATGGAATTGAAAGAAGAAGAATCATTAGTTATATTCACTATATCTATCTTGCTTGGTATATGATAATTTGCTCATGGTGTTATCAGGGGATTGTTGTACTAAGGGAGGCTGATCGAATAATTAAAGCCGAGATGCAATCACTTGTCATATACGTTCTAGCTAAGCTTCTGTCCTTTACCGAATCATTCAATTATTCCAAATGAGACCTCTGTTTCACGTACTCTGAGTCTTCAGATCAGTATAGTACGTGTACTTAGTTTAGTACGTTGTATGGTTTACATGTGTAGTTTTCAAGGTTACTTTGTTAAACCTATTAGTCCCATTTCCAACACACACACACACACACATATATATATATATATATATTATGTTTGCTAAGAAAATCTCTCCAGATTGTGTATCCAACAGTATAATATTAGCTGTGTACCACATGCTTGGGTCTAATTAAGCTCCCCGAAATTCAAGTCTCAAAATCTCGAGCTCGATCGCTATCAAATGTGCTTACCGGACCTCTACATGCAGTGTCTACACACTTGGCATTCCTGCAATCTCAAGTAACCAAATAATTGGCGATAGCTAGTTTGGCCATATGTCCAACAAACGGAGCTGAAGGCCTAAGTGTCAAGTTTCTATCTTAAAATGGTTTCCAACAAGAAATGACTATGAACACGTGACCCTCTAAATAATCAGAATTAAAATTTAAACCCAAACTTAAACTGAACATTAGTCAAGGGGAAGATGAGTATTGGCTAGCTAATGGTGTCATTTGACACGTGTCGCTGAATTTTACCTTCTTTACCACTTTACCAGCTTTGTAATTTATTTATTTTTCGGAAATGAATCGGATTTGTAATCTCGAATAGAACATCATAGCACAAAAACAAACATCTAATCGTGTTTGGTGGCACTCTATGTACTTTAACAGTGCATTCGATTCCAACCCTTAATACCCGCATGTAGAAAAACAACACAACTCAGGAAGGCTTCTTCTACTCTATCCGGCCTGGACTCCAGTACGTACGTGATCGAGGCACCGGCCTGCTAGCTAGTATATCTCCCACTCTAACTTGCACTGTTTTGTATCTTTTTTCTATCACCACCTTCATATACGGCGTTGATTCTTAAGCAGTCACCATTTCTATAACATTGCTGATACATCACCGTTTTGTAACCTTGCCTATCTAGCTAGTCAAGTAATTATGGGACACAATTCATTTTCAAAGCACAAAGTTCAAATTTTCGAATTTTTCACACTCGATCTGCTCTATAGTGAATTAGCTTAATTAGATTGCATCAACACCAGAAATACGTACGTACGCTCATATTTCTTTCACAAACATGAGCATGGTAGAGGAGCAAGATTTGCATGAACCGGTGAGCTGTTGGAAGATGCCTGTTGGTGTGTTCTTCAGGGATGTAAGGTAACGGTTTCACTATTTACAAAATTGTAGTACTTTGTTATGTTTCTTCAATATATAGATGATATCTATAGAGGAAAAACGATTAATATATAACATCAGTGTATGTTTATGCATTGCTAACTAATTAACTATCGATATTTCAGGAATGTTTTCAAATGGGATGTGCTTGGTAAGGAGATACTGCAGATGGCTATCCCTGGAGCTCTCGCTGTAGCGGCTGATCCTGTCGCTTCTTTGATCGACACAGCTTTCATTGGTCATATAGGTAGGTAGGTAGGTGTGTGTGTGTGTGTATATATATATATATATATATGCAATTTGTTTTGTTATTTCATTTTTCAACTTTCAGGCACTAAACTTCGTTTGTTATCAATGGACATGAAATTTTGATTTTCTATCTTTCATTATTAGGTCCAGTGGAACTTGCAGCAGCTGGAGTATCTATTGCCTTGTTCAATCAAGCCTCAAGAATTACTATATTCCCACTTGTCAGTATCACTACCTCATTTGTTGCCGAGGAAGATACTGTCGCAAAAATGAAAACCAAATCAGGAAAAGGCCAGAAACTAGAAAAGGGTCAGGACATTCTTGATGACACGGAAAAGGGGGATGCTAAACCAAAACCTGAGAAAAAGCCTGCAATACTAGGTGATGAAAATGGTGAGACATCAAACAAAGGACTAGATGAAGAAGGCGGTGAAGCAAAAGATTCCATACCGGAAAATGCTAAACTGGAGAATGGAGAGAAAGGTAACCATAAAAACAGTAATACACTCACTCACTAAAGATGCACGATTGAACTTGCATCCTGAAATAGAAAATTTCTACCAGGCCTACCTATGACATACATCAACTTACGATTTAATTAGTTCTCGTAGTTTTAACTTGAGTTAAATTGAATTGTTTGTAATTTTAGTCCATTAGTAGTAGTTAATTGAAGATTTTGTTACGACTTTGAAGACACTAGATTGTTAGTGTCGTAATTTTAGTGTTATAACATGTAAACATATATTCAGATTATTTAGTAATATGATCGTTAAATGTTGTAATTTGGGTCCAAAGTACGTAATTTCAAAAGATGTAAATTAATGTAATTATTAACAATTAGTATTTGTGATTTTGTTGAACAGGTTCCAGTACCACACATGATGAAAAGAGTCCATCTGTTGTTATGACCAAATATAAGAAGACAAAAGTGAAGAACAAAAAGCGTACTATTGCTTCCGCTTCAACAGCACTCATCTTTGGTGCAGTACTTGGTCTCCTTCAAGCTATTTTTCTCATGTTAGGATCCAGAGTTCTTCTAGGTGTGATGGGTGTGAAACATGTAAGTGAATATATGTGACTATGTATGTTCTATGATGCATTCCTTGTGTACTTGCCAACATTTCGAAAGTAAATTAATTACAAACCAATCATCTTATGGAGCAGGACTCCCCTATGCTAAAACCAGCACTGAAATACTTGACAGTAAGGTCAATCGGTGCACCAGCAGTTCTTCTTACATTGGCCATGCAAGGAATCTTCCGAGGGTTCAAGGATACCAAAACTCCTTTATATGTTATCGGTAGGCCTAATTAACTGTTCCGAGAGGAAAATTTTAGAAAATCCTAGGGCTTCTTTTTTTCCTTCTTTTTAATTTGTAGATCGAGGTTTCTTGATTAGTACTTGCTTATGGGATCATTCTTAGATATCCAAGAGTATGGTAATTTTATTTTATCCTTGCTTATGTTTGCATATATTTTTTCGAACCTCAAGTTTATTTGTATGGCATTACTGTAGTTGCTGGTTATGCAATAAACATTGCCCTGGATCCAATTCTCATCTTTGTGTGCGGTTTCGGCATTAGAGGTGCCGCTATTGCGCATGTTTTTTCTCAGTGAGTACCTAGCTATATATGCACTCTTGTCTTGGTACTGATCCATTTTCATTGTTTTTGTATCTATTGATTAACGTACAAAATATTTGAATTTGGTCACTTTTTAGATACCTGATGGCAGTGGTCCTATTCATGATATTAACGAGAAAAGTCAATCTCATGCCACCAAGTATTAAGGACTTGCAGTTTGGCAAGTTTCTTAAAAATGGTACGTAGTCACCTTTTTCATTCTAGCTATATATCTCTTAATTTGAGAAAACTCTAATATCTACTTGAAGTACTTATTAATTTTGTTTTGTTTTTGGGAACAGGTTCTCTATTGTTGGCTAGGGTTGTTGCTGTGACATTCTGTGTAACCTTAGCAGCATCTTTGGCAGCACGGCTCGGTCCAGTTCCCATGGCTGCATTTCAGACCTGCCTACAAGTCTGGATGACATCATCCCTTCTTTCCGATGGTTTAGCTATTGCAGGACAGGTGTAATTTCCATTCCAATTATGCGCCCATTCGATATATAAGTATAACTTGTACATCAGGCTAGAAAAAAACAAAAATTAAGCAAAATTTATGTATGTGATCATACACTTATTGTCACTCTCCCTGGCTCTATATATAGGCTATTCTAGCATGTGCATTTGCTGAGAAAGACTACGAAAAGGCCACGGCTACAGCAGCGCGGGTATTACAGGTATTAGAGCTATGTATTCATGCACAAAACTACTCTCGGAGGACCAAAATATACATCGTTTAACTTTCATTTTCTTTAGGAGTCTTCAGTTATTCAGATTTTTACTGTACAGATGGGATTTATACTCGGTGTGGGACTCTCTGGTGTTGTTGGAATTGGTTTGTACTTTGGAGCTGGAATTTTCTCGCGTGATGTCAATGTTTTACACCTTATAAGGATTGGCCTCCCGGTATGCCTGCTTGCTAATTCATTCAAAATCCCATAGTTGTTATTAGTATTATGATCACTACAATGATAATGTACTAACTAATTTGATCTCAACGTACAAATCTCTCCAATGCAGTTTGTTGCAGCAACACAACCGATCAACTCCCTCTCTTTTGTGTTTGATGGTGTCAACTTTGGAGCGTCTGACTTTGCATATGCTGCATACTCCTTGGTACGTGCGTGAAGTCATGCATGCATGCACTTTATTCTTCGTTGTGACTGTACTGCTATATATTAAGTTGTCTAAATACTTGACTACTACGTACTTTCAGGTTCTGGTATCCATTGCAAGCATTGTTTCCCTGTTCCTTCTCTCCAAGTCCGACGGTTTTGTCGGAATTTGGATTGCTCTGACCATCTATATGGGGCTGCGTGCATTTGCCGGCGTATGGAGGTAATTACTTGACGCTAATTAAACAAATTCATTTGTTTCTTTGAAAATAAGAAACGGTGCGGCATCCCTTACTTTAAGTCTTGACGTAGGGTTAGATCAATTAGTTTATCTACAATGAATATGCAGTTGAGCTGAGGTTTATAATGAATATGCAGGATGGGAACTGGAACAGGACCTTGGCTTTTTCTCAAGGGTCGTTCAACACCATAGCTAGCTTGCATACGTCTAGTAATATAGGAACAGTGTATTTCTTCTTTTAAATTTATTTTCGCCTTATCGATCGATCTTGTTCCGGCGAGTGCTATCTATATCAATTCCTTCTTTGGTTATGCAACTTCCTCCATTTTGTAACATATATGAGACCTCTGAAAGACATAATGAGTACGTTTAAATTAATATGGCTGTACACTTGTATTGGATTTTTATCTCCTTTCAGCAACAATAATAAGTATATATACATGTAGACGTCCATATGGGTTTAATATGCCTTTCTCGACCTAGCAGCTGTTCGTTACATATGGGTTTAAAATAATTAAACCATGGAACATTATCCTTTAATGACTTGCATGAGCCAATGTGTTCCTAGAGCTCAAACGCCAAAAAATTAATACCTCAACAATATATGAGCTGATACAGTAACCGATCATAACGTAATCTGTTCTTTAATTAACGTTCTAGAATATTTCGGCTAAATTAATAAGAAAAACTGAATAGATAATTGAATTGTCTGGCATTCTTGTATTAGACTATGCTATATGACAGATAGAAACTCCACCATTTGAAGAGACCCCAGATACTAACTTACGGAGTTCAGTCACCAATTGACCAATATACATATAGTGTAGCTCCACAACCAAAACAAAATGAATCATCTACAACTTGCCGCCCCCGCATCTCATACTTAACACTCGTCACATTTCGAGTACGTCAAAAGAAAATGAAAACAGACAGAGCCTTCTCTTTCATGGTTCTGTACCTGCCAAGACAATGGACCAGGATGAAGTATATGGTGCTGCTGGAGTCTGCGTTCTTGTTCTGGCTATAATCTTACTCATATGCGTTATGTCTTATTGCCACTGCCGGCAGCCGGTTGATGATGATGAGGTGGCCTCGCGATCGGCACCAGTACTTGAACAAGGGCTTAATGAAGCTACGATATCTGGGTACCCAAAGCTGCTTTACTCGGAAGCCAAGCGGCACGAGTTTGATTCAGTTTCATGCTCATCTCATTGCTGTTGCTGCATATGCATGGCTGATTATGAAGACGAGGATGTATTGAGATCTGTTCCTGATTGTGGCCATTTCTTTCACCAAATTTGCGTGGACAAGTGGTTGCAGCTTCATCCCACATGCCCAGTTTGTAGAAACTCACTTATGGATCCATCGACTTCTCTTGGTTCTGTAGCTGAGGTATAAAGACTAAGTTTCTATACCATATGCTCATATGTATGTAAACTGATCATGTACTTTAACAATCGAAGACACATGCAATGATGAACTGATTCTATTACTTTTGTTTGAATCTCATATCTCGACCGTAGATAATAATTTACCAAATAATACAATTTGTACATTTTTGAGAAATAGTTTCGATACTTTTTGCACTCGGTTGTCATAGTTAATTAATTGACAAAAAAATTTAAGAAATTTTTTGTTTTAGAAAAGACATGCATACCAGTGATTCCACATAGTGCACATCATCGTACGTAGATTAACTATAATTAATCATGGGACATGTCGAATCTTGTTTTTGCTAGGAAGGTTCACGTTGACATGGAAAAGGTCTTAAAAATTCACCTTTATGTAGCTATCTAGCTTGATATATGATAGTTTGCTCAAGGTGTTATCAGGGGCATATAGAACTAAGGGAGGTTGCTCATGCAAAATCTAGCTAAGGTCATCTTTCAATAGTGGGTTCTATATTAACTTATAACACATATCAGCCAATTGTCATCTCTAAGGGTATATTTAGAATTTTAACTTTTTAGAATGGGTGCTATTAGTTCTATAATGTATTTTATTAATAGAAATTATTATAGAGCTTATAGCACCATCTTATTCCCGAATTGGTGAAGTCTACTTTTATAAAATATAAACAAACAAGTGGATGCCCATATAAACTACATTTTACATGTTCCATAATTTTACAACCTAATTATTGGAGATTGTCAAATTATATATAAAATTTATTTTTTGATGAATAGTGTTTAATATAGTTTTATTTTCTGATGAGTAGTGTCCAATATAGAACTCACTATTGGACATGGCCTAAGACGTCTTTTGTTGTCATTTCTCTCTTTGCATTCTGTTTGGACAGAGTCGACATGCATTCACTTGTCACTACCAGAATAATGATTATAGCCGACGACAAAATGTCGTCGACCTGTTAGTAGAAGTCGTCAGTTATAATCAACCTCGACAACAATTCATCGGCTTTAGCCTCGTTGGGAGAAGGTCGTCGGTGAAAGTAAAGTCGACGAATTTTGTGGCTATCGTCGGCTATAGTTTAGACTATACCCAACGGAAAAAAAAAATCGTCGGTAAAACCTTCTCCAGTGGTCAAAATGGTTGACCCGAATAAGACTATAGCCAACGAGTCAGAAATCATTTCGTCGGCTATAGTATTTGAACATCGTCGGCTATAGTTTACAAATTGTCGGCTATAGTATGAAACTGTAATTTTCATTAAACATTTTAGCCGACAAGTGGAACTAATGTTGTCGGCTATAGTTGGTGATTTCTGAAGAAAAAAAATATACAAATTCTGGATTTCTATTTCCAGAACCTGTAATTGCACAATTTTATGTACACAATAGCAAACAACACATATTCACCAACAAACACATCCTCACCAACAAAACACATATTCACCCACATTAGACCTATACTAAGGGTTATCCAAATCTATGTTATCGAAAACAGAGGTGTTACTACCAGGAGCTTACAGATCCTCTTGCGGCTGTGGAGTAGGAAAAAGGAACGGAGGTGGGGTTGAGATTCTAGAAGCCTGAAGCTGTGCAGTCCAATCTTGAAACCAGGAAGCCGACGTAGTTTGCTCGGCTAATCTCGCCCATTCCATCTCCTTCATTTGTCTCTGAGTCTCTTCCATCTCCCTCTGATGCTCCATTGACTGCCTCTGAAGCTGTTTCTATAGCTGAGAAGTTCTAAAACTTACGTGAGAAATCAAGAGTGTTCTTCAAGACCACATCGCCTTTTTGTTCTAGACCTCTGCAGTAGTAGGTGTTCCCTCGTGGTGGAAAAACGTGAGTCATGATCCTCGCTGCTACCATCGGGTCATATTGATCAATCTGAGAGATGGCCCGGGAGATGTCCTCATCCTCAGTCTCAGGCCATTGCTCTCTCACAGTCTGAGTCAACAACTCCGGAGTCACCTCCTGCACTCTTGCCTAATTGATAAGGGAAACAAACTAACATATTAGTAAACATACGTAATTTTTTTTTTACAGAAAATACATATATAAGCAAATATGTTAATTAAGTTATAAAGGCATAAGACTTACAATATCTTCGGGGCACTGAGGATACACTTTCTCTAACATATACTCCAACGGGGGGACTTCAGGGTATTAAGCGGTCTCCTCCATCCAACCCGCAAAGGATGTAGAACCGACATGATGGTTCTTCGTGTTTTTTTCCCGGTTCACCGCGTTTATTGCAGAAATTGCCTTGTTGGATAAACATATATCAAAAAAATATTAATTAGGAAACTATTTTCGCCAAATACGATACAAGTAAACACAAATATGATGTTGCATACCTCAAATTTTGGGTTGTTGAAATGGGCTAAAAACTAGTGCCGCTCATACTCCATATACATAAACTCGCTAGGGGTACCCCCATGGAGGTTGCCGTGGTTCTTCCAGTGCTTTTTTAGCTCACTTTTCCACTCCTTGTACCTATATTAATGCAACACAAATGTTATAAATTGACAATAAAATATCAACAAAATATAACTCGATATATAAAATATAACTCGGATCCCATCACCTTTTTCCTTGCACGTCATTTGCCCACATACATTTGAGCTCTTCCGGCACTATAAACCACACCTACGAATGTATATATAAATGATAATATTTATATATTTATTCGGGTTTAATTAATAAGCGTAGACATACATAATTAATGAATATATAATTAACTCACCGATATTGTATTATTCACCATGTCCTTCACACATTGTGGCACGGAAGACCAGTCTGCCCACAGAATTGAGACTCTATCACGTATAATACTTTCTACTTGACCGGAGTACCTGTGCACATTATTTTCTAAAATTACTGATCCATCCTGCCCGGTCTCTATGACCACTTTCCCATTGTCGCTGATCGTCCTCTCAAGTAGCTTGCCTCTGGCGTCTGTTTCGGCTAAGACAAGTTATAAATACCTAATTTAATATACAAAATATTAATAAGTTTGAAATTAAATAACCAATGTTGTTAATATTTACCCGATTCTGACATCAATGTTTTTGATACCATCACACTCTATAGAGGTGTATCAAACGACACATAGACGTATGCTTCTTCTGGGGTAGTGAAACTAAGCTATCATGGAAAAGGCACTCCCCGATCATCGAGAGCATGTATCTCCCGAGGCAAGAAGAGGTGAGGTGGAGGACCACGTACCCCTACCGAGGAACTACTTGAAGCACCAGCCTCAGAGGAATGCAGAGCCTGAGCCGAAGAGGGAGAAGGCTCCGGCCGGCGAATGTGTGGCATACGGACACCCGAAGGAATGAGACATGTAGATCCGGCCGGTGAGGGCCTGGAGGGGCCGTCTTCGTTCCAGAGTTGCCTCGTGCTGGCGAGTTAGTGGACCACTACATCCTGCTCCGGCGCTTGTTGAAGTAGCTGATGGTATCGAGAGGTCCTAGGGCTGCTATAAGTGTTACTGATAGAGGTGGACGAGGAACTATCGCCGCTAGACCTGTTTCCTTTCTTAGATCCCTTCGAATTCTTCCGACTTAACCAATTCATGGTTCATAAAATAAAAACCACCCATAAATCATACAAATTAATACATCGTCCAATATCAATCTAATTAAATATAACACAACCATCCAACCAGAAATTGTAATATCGAGATTATCGACGATATTTCGTCGATAATTTCATTTTTACCATAAGACGATATTAAATGATCATTATATCATCGATATCTGGTTTCTCTCTTCAATCTACATCTATGGCTACCACCTGTTACTCTCACAAGCTATCCGATGGCTTCAAAAGTCAAATAAAACCACAACCAACCGAACTACGATGGTTTCTTATACATGTTGCAAACATTTTAATATATAACCTATAAAAATCTGTAATTATATCCACAAAACTCATAAATATTTTATTTCAAACTTAAAACTTCCTTCGATAATTTAACTCAATCGAAACTTTCTCGATATTTTTATCGAAATATACACATTTTAGGTCATCGATATATCTTCGATATTCAATATTTTACTCTTTGCATCCAACACTTTCAAGCATACACAATATTATTCACATACCTTAATAACAATGCTAACACAAAATCACATCTCAAATTCGTAAATTCACAAAAATCATAAAAATTCACAAATTCACAAAATACACATCTCAAATTCACATAACCTATATATAATTTCATAATTACATATATAATTCACTCATATAATTCACATCTCAAACCCTAAACATATATAATTCACCTATATATAATTCACAAAATCCATATATAATCCATATATAATTCACAAAATTCATAAAATTCACGTAACCCATATATAATCAAATTTCATAATCAATTACAAAATCAATCACATAATCAATAATCCATAATCACAACATCACATTTCATAATCACATAATCAAATTAAAGAGAGAGAGAGAACCTGAAAATTGATAGAGAGAGAGGACCGGCTGAGCGGCAGGCGAGCTGGGCGAGCGGCGGCGGTGGGATGGGTGACTCACAGTCATTTGGGCGGTGGTTTTTAGGTTTTTAGGATTTTGGTTCAGCTGTGCGGCGCGTGTTTCACGCACCTTTGTGCACAAGATCATCAAGATAAAACACTTGTTTTACCGTTGTGGCAAAAATAAAATGGTCATCTTCATACCAGCTTGTAGCAGTATTCACCGAAAACATTCTGTACTGATCGATCATTATGTTCCCAGGGTTAGTATCAAACTATCTACACTTAAACAAGTGTATTGTCATGTCTTCCCCATAAATTAGTTCAACCATTGAATGGAGAACATCATAATAGTCAATGCCATTCCGCCCACCATGCACTATTACCCCAGAATTCTGTGTTCTCCTTCCATTGTCTCTATGTTGACATATAAATTTTACGCTTTTGACCTTACACATTGGATGAACTCTTGAAGTTATCGGTTTCATCGCCAAAAGGCTCAATTCGTGTGACCAGTGTGGGTTACCATTATATTATATATGGTTCATCTGAAAAAATAATCGCAACCATTAACCTTAAATATGAACATTGATATTACTTTATATATATAGAAGTAAATATATATATAGACGTACCCAGCTGTCAAAATAGTTTGCAAACTCCCTATTGTGGTACTTTAGATCACCGACAACTGCAGAGCACTAAAGGTGGATGTCTTTCTAGTATTGAACTTCTAGACAGTTAATCAATATCCACCAGTCGGAAATAACTAGCTCATATGGTTCCAACTTGTACGACTTTGCCAACTGTCCATAAACTTCAACATCATTGGAGAGGATAGAAAGATTGAATTGTGGTTCATCTATCGGCATATATTGTGAAGAGTCCTCCAACGCTCCTAAATACAACTTGGTGTACATTACGCACTCGTGCGCAAGATATGCTTCAGCTATACACCCTTCATGTGCGGATTTATTAGCCACATAGTCTTTGTAATCCCCCAGTTGTCTATCAAGTTGCAAAGTGCATGTTATGATTATTGAAAAATAATTTTATATAAAAACAAACATAAATTCAGATGTTGAATCGTATATACCTTTCCATATGATACATCCAACTGTAGTGTATTGGATCGGTAAGCAACAATTGTTCGGGAAGATGGATCATCAGGTGAGGTATGATGTCAAAAAAAAATTGGGAAAAATATCTTCTCAAATTTGTACATGATAAAAATGATGTCCTCCTGAAAGAATCTTGACAACGTGCTTACGGCTCCACCACTTGACGGGGCATGTATGATGGAATGAAAACAAGGAAGAGACGTGAAGCAGTATATGACAGTCATGACTTTTTAATGCGTACATCTTATTGTCCCAGAAGTTAACACACCGACTTATATTTTCTGCATAGCCTGAAGGATACCTAACATTACCCATTCACCTAAAAATTTCATTCTTCTAACCGGGGGGCAGCATCGAAGTAGTCAACGTCAGATAATCATTAACAGTCTTAACACACAATTTGTTTTCCACTTTGACCTTCACTATTCCATGACACTTTCAAGAGCAGTCTTATTATACCCGTTGTACAATGGGCTATGTTGGAAGACAATCAGCTTGTTGTACTTGTCAATACCGGCAGTGTTGACAACTCTAGGTAATTACTGGACTAGCTCAATAGGAGG
The DNA here is from genome assembly GCA_946800695.1 of Geum urbanum. Taxonomy (NCBI): domain Eukaryota; kingdom Viridiplantae; phylum Streptophyta; class Magnoliopsida; order Rosales; family Rosaceae; genus Geum; species Geum urbanum. The sequence goes on from OX327003.1 coordinate 63,504,239, forward strand.
GAAATCCTCAACGACAGGAGATATATCATGTGCTTGAAAAAATACACTGCTCTCATAAAGAAACACATCGTTGATCAACCTCGTTATTGGATCATTGGATGTACTGGCCCTCTCAGAAAATTGACCATGATCATGCTGACCCGCTGATGATGTTTCACTGTGATAAATCCAACATGTGTACTTATCCCAAAACCCTTCTTTTTTTCAGGTGCTCTCATACTATATAAATGGAAAATGATACAAATCGTTGCGACACTGACATTTTGTACACGGGCAATAATGAATTGTATTCTCGTTAGCATTAGCCTTCACATATTCCACAAAACTTCACATTCCAATGTCATATCTTCGATCTCATTTTGAAAGGCAAATCCAACTCTTGTCCATCCTAAAAATTTCAACTGTATATATACACACACACACACATGTACCAATTAAAAATTTATCATTATATCTATATATATATCGATCTTTAAACTACAAATTACATTAATTATTCTACTCCTTAATTAAAAATTAACACACACACGTATACTATATATCAACAATTAACATATAATTATATATATATATATTCATTGAATTCAACACAAAATCAACTCAACTCAACTTAAAATCAACAATCAACTCAAAATCAAGAATCAACTCAAAATCAACAATCAACACACACATATATATATGTACCTATATATATGTAGTGGGATATAGCTTCACGAACTCATTTTGGACAGCTTCCGACAACACCCAACGATTTGAAAGTGTTTTGTATTTTTCTCACCGATTTTGTTTTTTGAATGATTGAGCTGCTGCCCAGATCTGTAATAAAGAACTATACCCAACGACTTAATAATATCGTCAGCTATAGTTAAATATATTATCGGTTTTAGTCACAAAACTCGTCGCCTTTAGTCAAACTATAGCCGACGATTTTTCCTTGACAAACACTGATGACTTTTTTTTCATCGTTGGCTATAATACTATAGCTGACGACCGAAAACTATAACCGTTTTTCTTCATTTCGTCGGCTATTGTTAATAAACGGAGAGATCGAGGAATTATGTACAATTTCAAGTACATTCGATTCGATCGAGAAATTATTTTGTAAGCCACAATTACATGTATTGAATATATAATTAATTTTTCCAAATTTGGCTTGATTGTCCAGGACAATTTTCTAGTAAGCTTGAATTTCGTCAAGTTTAGTGGTATATTTAAAAAGTAATATTTGTTTCGTTCTACAATTACATGTATTGAATATATAATTAATTTTCTCAAATTTGGCTTGATTGTCCAGGATAATTTGCTAGTAATTAAGCTTGACTTTTATCAAGTTTTAGTAATATTTATTTCGTTGTGGGAGCGTGAAGTTATTGAACATTCTGATGCAATATATGTATGGCTTCAGTACACAAATTTCTTGATGGAAATTTATTTTATCCATCAAAATGAATTGATACACACTTGCATGCACAATTACACTTGGTGATTTTGGCAAGTTCATCTATATATTGTTTATCCAACCAAATAATTTAATTTGAATCTGTCTCACTGATCGAATGCATCTCTATTTTATTGGGAAATCCCTCTGGTGTCATCGGCATATCAAGTTTTGAGATTTTCAAAAAATCAAATTTGAAAATAATCAATTTTTACTCGAAAGAAAAATTGTTAGTTTGGTCACTTATGTTTGATAGTTGAGACAGATTGGTGACTTATGTTTGACAAATATCAGATTAATCACTCATGTTTTACTTTATCATTCAGATCGGTCACTTGGTCTATTTTGAACATTAAAAAAATTAATTAATTTATTTGTAAAGTACATATAAGTATGTTTATTAGCTTGGCAATGAAAAAAATATCAATTTAAGTACAACATGTATGTGTCACATATATGGTTTTTAACATTTAAATTGAACAAAGTGACCATTCTGAATGACAAAGTAAAACATAGATGACCAAAGCGATATTTGTTATACATGAGTAACTATATTGTCTCATCTGTCAAACATGAGTGACAAAACCAGCAATTTTTTCTAACTCAAAATAGGTTTTCGATGGGCAATATGGTAAGCATGAGAATATAATGGTAAAAAAGTAACCGGGCTACCATCCAAACCGTAATAGATAATGGATTACGAGCAGTTTCCTGCAAAACTGTTCTCTTCCACAGGGATCTCTATTCATTAATCAAGTTGGAAGTTACATTTTGCTATTTGATCGGTAACTCAAAGTACTTTGAAACCCCAAGCAGTTTGGCTTCTCTTGGTACGAAATAATTTGAGAAGAATGAACAATTGAAACACTGAAAGAGGAGAAGAGCAAAATTAAAATTCAGTCAAAGTTTTCTGATGCACTCATGGGACTGATTCACACAAAAGTGAGATTACATATCTATTTCATCCTAATATGGCTTCTTTTTTTTATCTTAATCAACTATGAATTGTCGATATTGGAATCAAATGTAGGTAGGTTGGATTCTTCCTGACAATAGAATGGAAGTATGTAACTTTGATTGTTCTTTGATCTGGATATTTGTAGTTATTGTTTAGAAGCTTCATGTATAAGGAAATACCAAAATATTGTTTGTACAGATATCTAATATATGACGGATGATCTGTGAATTGTGGCCCATATTATTATCATATAGAGCAATGCATATAATAGTATTCACATAAACAAGAGTGGCACTAAATATGTTAGTGGTACACTGGAACAAACAGTTAGTTTATGATTTATATATGTTTTCTTTGTATGAATTTCAAATTTTCTACAATTATGTTTCTCTTTTGTTGAAGCCCTCAGTCCCGTTTCATTCTGTTGGGTTTGAAGTTGATATGTTTGTGTTCATATGTAGAGTTGGATACATTATTTCATTTGGAAAGCATTCAATGCAAAAATTAGGAGCGGCTAATCTGCTATCAGGCCCAATCTGCACGAGACATAGATTGAGGACGATGTGGGAGTTGATCAAATAATATGGGTGTGCATCGGTGGTGTCCGATCTCACATATCAGGTCATATACAAAAACCAAAATAAAGATTAAAAAATAATTAAGAAAGTTGTTACATTAAAAAAAAGAATGGCTTTGTTATGGTTTGGAGGTAGCCGCTTCCATGGCTTTCTCTTCAATTCTTTACATCTCCTCCGATCAACTTCATCAGCGACTCCCTCCTTAGTGCGGTTGTTACATTAAAAAAAAGAATGGCTTTGTTATGGTTTGGAGGTAGCCGCTTCCATGGCTTTCTCTTCAATTCTTTACATCTCCTCCGATCAACTTCATCAGCGACTCCCTCCTTAGTGCCGAGTATCGAGATCGCGCCATCATGTGAGGATCTTCCCTCTCTAAACTTTTCTTGAGTCGCGACAGCCCTCATTCGGCCTTGCTGCGAGACCTATTCGGCGCTCTCCTTTGATGTCGTACCTAGGACATCATGTTTTGATGTCGTACAACTCTCTTCCCAATGGTTTCAAGCTTTTGTTTCTTGTCAATTTGATCCAAATTTTTTCTTGGCTTGGGGAGATCTGGCTGTACAGCTTTGAAAGGAGACTCCTCGCTTGGTTAAGTGATGACTTTGTGCGGTAAGGGATGAGAGTTCAGGCCCTTATGGGTAGAGGTTACTCTAGACCAAGCCAAGCTCGTTTGAAGGAGCATTTGCAAGAGTTCCAACGCCATCTAGTTTGGGGCTTTTCTGGTTTGGCTCAACCTTGCTTGGGTGGAGCGGACAACAAGCTACGGTGCGGCACAGGTGACGACGACAACCGAAAGGGAATCGCCAGCATCGATGCTTCTGCCGATCTTTCTCCATACGAGGACGATCCAAGCGGCTGCACTGACCGGGAAATTTTCCAGTCTTTGTGGTCTTCTAGGCTTAGGTTTTTGATTTGGGCCCATCTTGGGGCAGGTGAGATGTTTTGTGGGGCTTGGGCCTGGAAGAAGGACTATGTTGGGCCTTCAATCTGCTACTGGGATTCAACGGAGCTGCTACAACTTTTTGATCCTCTGATTTTTGATTGGATCTTCCATTAGGATCCCGGTGACATGGAGGTTATTTCTTACATTTTGGTGTTGCGTATTTTCTATTGTTTCAATGGGGTTCAACTGGACTATTATTTTGATAGTACCACAATTGTGTGCCTTGGCAAGAGACTCAGTCAGTTCGGTTGGCAGGAAATATTTTTTCATCAGATGGTGAATGGTTTTGCTATTGTTTCAATGAGAATATTCAGCTTCAAATTGTAGTTGTTATGTCTTTAATTTTTCTGAAGATGTGTTTCATTTATGTAAAAGAACAATCAGTTAGCTTGCTACTGAATTGTTATGCTTTAGATATTGTTATTAGCACTGCGTGGCTAGAACTAGATCCTTCTAAGGATGCCCTACCAACAATTGTAATCGTTTCAAGTTATTTATAGTAAACATCTTCTCTCCCGGCTCCTCTCGAGAGGGTGGAGTTCAAACAAAATTAGAAAAAACAAAACCAAAATTAATATCAAACTCAAGGTTTAGAGGTGATAATAACTAATTTTCTATCACTGCATATTAAACTTCCTCTTACCGATTGACTGTTTCAATTTGGAAGCATAAGCATGCACATATTTACATTTTTTGTTGTTGTTATATTTCCCAGTTATATGAGGTATGCTCACGTTCCTTATGTTTAGTAGTTTAAAATGCACCTGTAAGTTTTTCTTCTTCCTTTTGTTATGAAAAACACCCTTACACTCATTTGGAGCCATTTTGTTTCTTCTGCAATTATTTAGCTTATAAACAGTAGTCTCTTCAAGCTAGAGGAATAACCAACTTATGGTCATACTTGCTGAAACTCCATAAATTTGTCATTTGGTGGCTACGTTGTTTAGACCTTTGTAGTAGTCTTTTGGTTGCAAATTAGACCTTATTATAAGTTTTATTTACTTTAATTTTAAGTCATCTTCCATTGCTAGATGTTTAGATCATATATTTTTGGTTGTGTTGCAAAGTTACAGTGTGATTTGCTAGATATGCCTGTTGTAGCCCCGTTGGAGAAGGATGCTAAAGATGCATCGTATGTAAGCTGTTTTAGGTTAGATAGAATTAACTCAGAGACTACATGTTTACTTGGAGTTTCAGGCTGCAAATTCTACTATGTTGACAAGTTATTGTAAACTTTAGGGATAGTAATCTCTAGCAACTAGCAGCATCCCGTCTTTTGAATTAGGTTGTAAGATGATAAAATTTTAAAATGTCACAAGAACATCGAAAGGAGAAGCATATGTTTTTTTGTGCTCAAGTCGTGTTTTGTTTTATTTGGTTCAATTTGTATTCCTCCTAAAATTGTCAATTTTGCTTTGATTTTTTATTGAATGATTTTGTTTTGTTGTCATGAAAATAGATTGACAATCAATAAATATACTGATAATTCGCACGCGCGAGTGCGACACTCTTTTACGCATGTAGGAAGGTTAGTCAAGATAAACTGAGAGTAAATAACTCTCCGCAATCTAGAGTAAATGCCTCCCCAATTTTACGGGCCCAACCCAATCCATGCCCGCATCCGGGACATCCGTCATAAACACGTCCACCGTGACTTTTGTCGCCAGCATCGCCTTAATTGCCGAGAAGCCATCAAGTTCTTCCACCACCGTTGTGTTGTCACGAAAATATAGATTGCACCTCACAACCCTTCTCAACGCTGCCGGGTCTATGAATTTGACGAAAAATTGATTGGGGCTACGTCGAGTGAGCAAGATCCGCGCCGGTTCAAGAGCACCATGCCACAATCTCACCATTACCAATTTGAAAAAAAGTTCAAGGACCTCCGACAAAGCCATCAACTCAAACAATCTCACCACGCCATACTCACATGCATTATCATCACCTCCATCAGCCTCTGGAACAAGAGAATTGATTCAAGACACAAGAACTCGATAAGATATATAAAGGGTCGAAATTAACTCTAATGAACAAAGTTGGGACTTGGGAGCTATGAAAAAGTCGAAATCTAACAACAAAAAAAGAAAATGAAAGAAAATAAAAACATAGTCCAAAACAGCAGGCCCGGCCCAACTTTAATGGCCTTACAATTCATGGACTTACAGTTAATACGTACACCATCAAATAATTGATCTGTAACACATGATGTTTTGAATATACATCTTTAATTTCACGATTGGCCTCATATTACCAAAAAACACACACAAAAATTCAACGTATTTGGTAAAATCAGCTGAACTGGTGATTTTGTAAAACCATGTACGATCGAAACTTCGAAAGGCAGTTCAACTTCACGACTATATTCGATGAATTATTTAACAAAATTTCGATTAACAATTTTGAAAATATTTATATTAATTTCTCGCATACAAATGTATAATGAGTATTTATATGCATTGAAGGACGATTTTGAAATCTTATTTAAAGGCAACAAATTAGCCAAGTTGTTTTTCCAAGTCAACCCAGGGTACACGAAGTAAAGTTTCAAAAGGAATCGCCATTCACTAAGCATATATATAATTTTTTGGTAAGTACTTTGTTTTGCTGCACAAGATTAGGCCGTGATTGACAATTTATAATGCAATTTGTTTTGGTAAGCTCATTAATCATTATATATACGAATACTACAATTTGTACATCATTTCTTATCTTCAGTACGGGTAGAGAGATTACTGAGAAGATCGACAATGGAGGGTTCAAAAGAGACGATGAACAAAGAAGACCAGGCTGCAGCTGCTTTTTCATGGTGGTGGGATAGTCACAATCGCCCTCATCAATCCCAACATTCTCAGTGGCTTGAAGCTACCCTCTCAGGTTTGTAGCTCGCTCTTCCAGTAGTATATAGGGGAATTAAGGTTTTAAACTCTTCTCTGGCTGACTGTCTTTCGCATTGCACCAATACGCTTATGTATCGTTTTGCGTTCTGTTTGATTTCATGCATCTCCTTAATAACTATCCATGTCCTTCCCCTTAGACTAACGATTTGATTAATTTTGGATACTCAAATCCGATCCATACTTTACACTTGTATGGATAATTGCTCTTGAACCTCAAAACTACAAACCCTAACTTCGGGTACATGCATCTTCATATATACCTGAAAAGGCGCGCCAATACTTTAGTTGGGGTCATTTACATATATAAGCATACGATTTGTCAAAGATATAAGCTAGGGTTACATTCAAGTCCGTGCGGACCGTGCCCTCACTTTGTTTGAAATATTGAGGCTCTGTGTGCGGCTGACTCTTGATTCCTCCCTTCCCCTGAGAATAGATCATGATCGAGTAGTTGATACTTGATATTGTTCCTGCTGCCTTTTGGTGTTATTAGACATGAATTAGTGTTACGTACCGTATGTGATTCAGATCCTTTGAAGCTAGTGTAGATTTTATATTGTTGCGTTTATTAGTTGAAATGCATAATGTTAAACTGATTGATTAATTTGATTGAGATGATTATATTAAGCAGAGTTGGATGAGAAGACCAAACAGATGCTGAATATTATCGAAGAAGACGGTGATTCATTTGCAAAGAGGGCTGAGATGTTCTTCGAAAGAAGACCTGAGCTCGTAATCAAGCTGGAAGACTTCTACAAATTGTACCGATCCCTAGCTGAAAATTATGACCAGCTAAGATCTGAATTGATTCAAGCTGCTCATCTGAGATCATTCTCTTCATTAGACTCCATAAAATCCCAAACCATCCAAAAATGCGAGAAGGAAATCTATGGATACTTGAAGCACAAGACACCGTCAGTTCCCATTGAGACCGAAACCACATCTAGCTCCGACAATACCAATTTCTACGAGTTCATGCACAAAAATCTAGACGATAAGCTGGTGCTGATGAGTACTAGTGATCGCCGCGACACATCAGCCGGCAATGTGAAGGCTTTGAAGGCAGGACTCGATGGCAACATGGACGAGAAACTAACGGTACAAAGTTTAGAGAAAGCAAAAATATGGGAGGTGTCTGAACTCGTAGATGAAAACACACATCAGCAAGCGAAATTGATATCGACTATCAAGGATAAGAGTGGAACGATCCAAAAGCTCGAGGAAGAGAACAGAATTCTGAGAGCTCAGTTGGCAAGAGCTAATAATAATGATGATACCAAAAAAATCGAGTTTCCGAGGTCCAAGTCTAAGGGCACATCTTTCATTGGAAGGCTCACAGGTTGCACTCGTTCTCCTTAGTTTATTTTCAACTCTTTTATTCATATATCTAGCGTAATCATATAGTGCAAGGAACATTAGCAAAAATCGATCACATTGGTTTTCATTCCTGCTCGATCTTCATCCGAAAGAATCTGTTGTTTGTTCTTGGTTGAAATTCGTTGTGGATTACTGGATTATGTTTCAAACTTTTGGTCTTCAAACATCAAGATCATCCGCACTTTATATAAAGTGCACTTCAGAGAAATAATGTTCATCATCTTGGACATATCCTAAATAACATCTCCTAAATTTCTACCAACCAAACAAGCCAAACAAGTGAAACAAGTTAAAAGATAACATCTCTTAAATTTTTACGAACCAAACAAGCCAAATAAGTAAAACAAACACTACCACATTTGTCATCATTACCGGCGAGATTACCGGAGACAAGGCCGGCGACCGGAAAAGTCGCCGGTAATGTTCATCATTAAGTCGCCGGTAATGTCGCCGGAATTTCGCCGGTAATGTTTCAAAACATTACCGGCGACCTCCTCTGTCGCCGGCAATGTCAAGGCAAACATTGCCGGCGAAATTCCGGCCGGAAAATCGCCGGCAATGTTTGGCTTGACAGTGCCGGCGACGGAGGAGGTCGCCGGTAATGTCTCCATTTCCGGCGATTTAATGAATCGCCGGCAATGCTTTTTATATTAGATGCCGATCGCAGCAAGTAATTCATTTGGATCGAAAAAAATCCGGTGAAATCGAAAGAAGGAAAACGCTCTGAAATCGATCCTTCGGAAAACGCGCGCGTCGAAAACTCGATCACTCGGGAAGCTATATATATAGGTACGTGTATATATACGTATATGTGTATGTATATATATGTGTGTGTGTTGATCAAATCCAATTCGTGAGATATGAAATGTTGTTGATGTCACCGAAACGAGAAAACTGCTTGTAGTTAATCTTATCTTGTGTCTGAATGAACGACTGGTATTATCGTAGTGCTATCGGAGCCAGGCTTAAGAGAGCCTCCTACCTAGTCAAATACATTTTGAACTGAAAAAAGAAGAATACCATCATCGAGTACTGAATCGAATTCAGAGATTAGATCGATATATATATATATATATATATATGCATGCATGTGTTGATTTAATTAGAGTTGAATTGAGATATCGCGTCGATTATTAGTAGTGAATGTGTGTATATATAATACGTAAAATTGTTAGAATTTTCAGGATGGATAAGAGTTGGATGAGCCTCGAAAGATGGGATGTGAGATATCACCAGGGAATTAGGAGTTTTGTGAATTTTGTGAAGGCTAATTGTGGAGACACTACACTTCATTATTGCCCGTGTAAAGAATGTAAGTGTTTCAGCGATCAATTTCGTTTTCCCATTGATAAAGTCCAGAAGCACCTGAGTAAATACGGGTTTTGGGATAAGTACACTTGTTGGATTTATCACGGTGAAACATCGTTAGCGGGTCCGCATGATCATGGACAATTTGGTGAGAGGGCCAGTCCACGCTATGATCATGGAGATTTTGCTGAGAGGGGCAGTTCATCTTATGATCCAACATCGATGTTAATCAATGATATGTTTCATCATGAGAGCGGTGTATTTGCTGATGAAGGACCAAATGTCCCTCCCGTCGTTGAGGGTTTCCCCCATATTGAGCCAGTCGAGCCATTACCTGGAGCTCATGTCAACACAAGCGGTATGGACAAGTACAACAACCTGATTGCATTGCAACAGACTCCGTTGTACGACGGTTGTAGTAAGACTGTTCTTGAAAGTGTGATAGAAGTGATGCAGCTCAAAATGGAGAACAAAATGTATGTCAAAGCTGTTGATTCTTGGTTGAAGTGGACTGTTTCGCTACTGCCACTCGGTCATCGTCTTCCTACCACTCATCATAAGGTGCGACATATCCTGAAAGATCTTGGGCTTTCCTACATCAAAATCCATGCATGCAGATATGATTGTATTCTCTTCTGGGGAAAAGATCTTGAAGACCTTGAAGCCTGCCCGGTATGTTTTACAGAAAGGTATAAGTTGACTCCTGCAGGCAACACGAAAGCTGTGAAGATATTTCGATATTTCTCGCTTATTGATAGGCTGGAGCGGTTGTTCATGTGTGCTTTCACGGCCGAAGCAATGAGATGGTGGGCTGAGAGGAATTTGCCTGACGATGACACCCTTATACACCCTTCCGACGGAGAGGCTTGGAAGCACATGGTCAGGGAGTTTGATCATTTTGCAGCAGAGGTCCGAAATGTTTGGCTAGGGCTCTCATCTGACGGATTCAACCCTTTTGGCAACATCAGTCTTCAATACAGTATATGGCCAGTTATTTTGGTACCCTACAACCTTCCACCATGGATGTGCATGAAGAAGGAATACAATATGCTGACTCTGTTAATTCCGGGCCCGGGTTATCCAGGAAAGTGTCTCGATGTGTATTTGAGGCCTTTGATTGAGGAGCTTAAGTATCTGAGTGAGTGTGGCCACCCCACTTACGATAGGTTCAAAAATGAGATGTTCCAGATGCATGCCATGCTTGTTGGCACCATCAGTGATTTTCCTGCCTGTGGTATGTTGTCGGGCAACGTTACCAGGGGTTACAGGGCTTGTTCAGAGTGCATGACGGTTGATTGTTGCAGTCCTCATTGTAGTAAAATTGTTCAGATGTGTCACCGTTGTTGGCTTCCATATGATCACCCATTTAGGCAGGATCCAGACACGTTTGATGGGACTGTGGAAACAGGTGTGGCACCCAGGCGATGGACAGGGGAAGAAATTTTGGAAGTGTTGAACGAATATGATTTTGGCCAGCTGAGCAATCATCCTGACATAGTGGCGTCAATTCCAGATAAGCCCGAAAGGTATAAGTTTTGGACACACAAGAGCATATTCTGGGAACTCCCCTACTGGCCCAGGTTGCCTATCAGACACTACCTAGATGTCATGCACATAGAGAAGAATGTGTGTGAAAGTGTGGTGGGCACAGTTCTTAACTTGGAGGGGAAAACAAAAGACATCTCTAAGGCACGCATTGATCTGAAAGCTATGGGACTGCGGAAACATTTGTGGTTAAGAGATGGTAAGAGAAAAATGCCGCAAGCTCCTTACACCGTAAAGCCGAAGCATAAGCATGAAATTTATCGGTGGCTGAGTAATGTCAGGTATATATTCTTATGGCTATGCAAGAATTTGGCCTTAAATTTTTACCGGATTATGGTTATATGCGAGAAATATAATTGTTGCCTATGGCTATATATATATATATGCAGGTATCCTTATGGCTATGCAGGAAATATAAGCAGGTGTGTTAACTTCCGGGACAATAAGATGTACGGATTAAAGAGTCATGACTGTCATGTACTGCTTCAACGCCTTTTCCCTATTTTCATTCGAGGGTACCTTCCCAAAGAGGTGGTGGAGCCGTTGGTGGCCTTGTCAAGATTCTTTCAGAAGTTATGCACCAGGGAAGTTAAAAAATCAGATCTCAGGGAGATGCAAGATGACATCATTTTTATCATGTGCAAGCTTGAGAGGATATTTCCCCCAAATTTTTTCGACATCATGCCTCACCTAATGATCCATCTTCCCGAACAATTGTTGCTTACCAGTCCCGTACACTACACTTGGATGTATCCCATGGAAAGGTACATTTGGTTTGCCTCTGTTTTTATATGTAAAGTCTTATTTTTACCTTAGTTAACATGCACTTGTTAACTTGTAGACAATTGGGAGTCTACAAGGACTATGTGAAGAATAAATATGCACTTGAAGGGTGTATCGCTGAAGCATATGTTGCGCACGAGTGTGTAACGTACACCAAAGTGTATTTGGGAGCGCTTGAGGACCCCCAACAACAGATGCCGATAGATGAACCGCAGTTCAACCTTTCTATCATTTCCAATGACGTGGTAGTACAGGGAAGCTTGCCAAAGTCGTACAAGTTGGATGGAAATGAGGTAGTCATTGCCCACTGGTCGGTACTGATTAACTGTGAAGAAGTACAATATTGGAAAAACTATCATCTTCACTGCCCTGCTATTGCCGGAAATGTTGATTACCACAACAGGACGTTTGCAAACTACTTTGGTCAATGTGTAAGGGTATATGTGTATATGTATATTTTTTATTGCCATTTTCTTTATATAGCATGTGTGTACGTGGTTTTGTGGTTTCTATGTTCATAATTTCATGTGTGGTTTCTTATCGTTTTCAGATGAACCATGTAGCAAATGATGGTTGCCCAGAGTGGTCAAACGAATTGAGGGTCCTGGCGATGAAACCGATAGCTTCAAAAGTTTACTCGATGTGTCAGGTCAATGGCGTTAAATTTATATGTGAAAATCGAGATGACCGACTTAAAACACAGAATTGTGGGGTGATGGTCCATGGTGGGCAGGATGGCGTTGACTATTATGGTGTCCTTCATTCAGTAGTTGAACTAATTTATGGGAACCGCATGAAAGTGCACTTGTTCAAGTGTAGATGGTTTGATACTAGCCCGGAGAACACAAGGACCGATCAGTACGGAACATTTTCGGTGAATACTGCTACTACCTGGTATGAAGATGACCCTTTCGTTCTTGCCTCATCAGTAAAACAAGTGTTTTACCTGGACGATCTTCTTAACAAAGTCCCGTGGAAGGTGGTTAACCATGTTGCTCATAGAAACATATACAGTGCTGCCACACTTGGTGATACCGCAGATGATGAGGAAGTTACTGCATACTAAGAGCCGAACGCTTTTGACATTCCGGAATCATCTACGATTCGCCTTAATAATGTGAGATCTGGGAGTGTGGTTCGAATTACTGGAGTAGAACTTCTCGATGTTAATCCATATGAAGTTGACGCTGATTCAGATGACGAGGAGAGACACATATTGCCAGAGGTTACCTATGAAACCGAGTCAGACTCAAGTGATGATGATGATTACGATTATCATCCTTAGTACGTTAATGATGTAGTCGGAAATTGTAGTCGGAAATATGATGTAGTCGGAAATTAATAATGAAAATTGTAGACGGAAATCGTAGTCGGAAAATGTAGATGGAAATCGTAGATGGAAATTGTAGACGGAAATTGTAGTCGGAAATTGTAGTCGGAAATCGTAGACGGAATTTGATAATGGAAATTGTAGTCGGAAAATGTAGTCGAAAATTGTAGTCGGAAATCGTTGACGGAATTTGATAATGGAAATTGTAGTCGATTGGAAAATGTAGTTGCCTCATCGTAGACGGAAATTGTAGTCGGAAAATGTAGATGGAAATCGTAGACGGAAATTGTAGTCGGAAATTGTTGTCGGATATTCTTCGGGAAATTTCAACATTACCAACGAGTTATAAGAAAGTCGTTGACGGAATTTGATAATGGAAATTGTAGTCGATCGGAAAATGTAGTTGCCTCATCGTAGACGGAAATTGTAGTCGGAAAATGTAGATGGAAATCGTAGACGGAAATTGTAGTCGGAAATTGTTGTCGGATATTCTTCGGGAAATTTCAACATTACCAACGAGTTGAAGTCGTTGGTAATGTCATTACCAACGAGTTATAAGCAACTCGCCGGCAATGTTGTCTGAATAGAAACTGCCCAGCTCGAGCCCGAGCTTCATTTCTCATTATCCTCTCCTCCTCCGATCCTCTCCTCCTCCCAACTCGGTCCGGCGAAAAAACTAGCTCACCTCCTCCTCCTCTCCCTCTCCTCCTCCGTATCCTCTACTCCTCCTTATCCTCTCCTCCTCTCCACCGATTCTCATATCCTCTCCTCCTCCGATCCTCTCCTCCGCCCCTCCTCCCCTCCTCTCCTCCGTCGCCGGCAAAGCAGAACGGACTCCACCATGGCAGGTCCGATCCTCTCTCTCTCCCTCTCTCTCTCTCTCAATTTTTAATTATTTTTGTGTATGTGTATGTGTATGTGTATGTGTATGTGTATGTGTATGTGTATGTGTATGTGTATGTGTAAATTAATTAGGGTGCTAAGTTGGAAATTAGGGTGATAAGTTGTAAATTTATATGCAATGTATATATATGTGATGTATATATAGGTATGTGAAAATTAAGTGATGTATATATATGTGAAAATTATGTATATATATAGGTTTGGATGAATATGTGATGTGTATGTGTATGTGTATGTGTAAATTAATTAGGGTGCTAAGTTGGAAATTAGGGTGATAAGTTGTAAATTTATATGCAATGTATATATATGTGATGTATATATAGGTATGTGAAAATTAAGTGATGTATATATATGTGAAAATTATGTATATATATAGGTTTGGATGAATATGTGATGTATATATATGTGAAAATTAAACCTAATTAAGATGCATGATGTATATATATGTGTGAAAAATGTGAAAAATTAATTAGGGTGTGTGATTTGGATGAATATGTGAAAAATTAAATTAAATTAATATGTTAATTTAGGTGATATAGTTGTTAATTAATCGTATAAATTAAGGTGGAAATCGGGATCGGAACGGTTTAGAACCAGAACGGTTTTAAACCGGAACCGCGCGGAACCGGAACCCTTTGGAACCGGAACTGTTTGTAACCGGAACCGTTTGAAACCGAACGGTTCCAGTTCCAAACGGTTCCGGTTCCGCCCGGTTCCGGTTCCGATTTGTTATAGAACCGAATCCTTATGACTATTACGGTGTCCAGGAGGTTTTGCGGCAAATTGGCTTCGGAGAGGTTCCCGAAATAGTGGAGGGAACAGTAGTCAAGCTTCCTCCTCACCCGCAGTTAGTAACACGCCCAGTGGGCCAATGATGAGTGCTCGCACGAGAGCCTTGCTAGAGGCGCGAGCTGAGGAGGAAGCTGCACGATCAAGAGCCGTGCAACCGGAAGTCGAGGCTTGAGCCTCAGTCTCCAGACGCTCAATCAGCAGACGTCCCTCCGGTGGCAGAGCCTCAGACGAGCGACAGTCAACGGGGGCATCAGAAACTCCCTCAATCCGAATGCCCCATATTCGCCCGGTGCCTACTCCCGTTTCACGGGAATCATCTGAGACACCTGGTGGTGTTGGCGCCTCATCGTCCAGGCCTCGTCTATCTCCGCCGTCCGGTCTCTTCCTACCCGACGAGATTCCTGTCATCCCTGAATTCGATGATAGGGGGATGCCTGTTTATGTTGAAGGACGGCCGGAGTTCCTGAGCGTGGAGGAAGCGTACAACTTCATCCCGTTCGACCCCATGTATCTTTGGAGTGTGAGGTGCACCAACCAACAAACGGACGATGCAGGTAAATTTTATTTAACATCAGATTGATTACTTAATTATTACTAAAGACTTACGATAGGTTCAATTAATGATATCAATTTGTTGACATTGTATTATTAGGCAATTTCGTTAATGGGACTGGAAAACGGAAAGGGGCTAGAGGCACCTGCACCAGGAAGAGACTTGAGTAGGCCACCGGGGGAAGGAAAACGCCCATAAGGGCCAATGAGGATGGTGAGGTGATCGAGGCATTCGACACCACGCGCAAATATGTCAGCATGGCCGGTGCGATCGTGCGGGACAAGGTCCCAATGCTTTGGCCAGATTGGGAATCTGTGCCCATCTACGTGAAGATGCAAGTGCATAATGCACTCAGTGTGAGTAAAATCGTATTTTCATTACGTAAATTTTACATTTATTAATAAAGTCCGAATAAATATATAATTTTACCTTTTATATATTCATATTGCAGGTGTGGTTTGACGTGGATGAAGTTCTTATTCACACGTGGGTAGAGCGTCAACTACATATGAGGTGATGTGCTTCGACTTATTTGAATATATATCGAGTTAGATTTTTGTTTATCAAGTGTTTTAATATCTCTAACTTTTTTTCCTTATTTTAATATAGGTATAAAGAGTGGAAGAACGAGCTTTCTTCCCATTACACTGTATACAAGGAGCTAGGCCGAGGTTCTACCCCTAGCGAATTCCGGTTTAGGGAGTACGAGTGGCTGTGGCTGATAGCCCACTTCGAGCACCCCAAAGCTCAGGTATGCATCATGAATATATCTTACAAGCCTAATGTATCGTATCAGATTAAAATAGTTAGTTACTAATTTTTTTTCATATGTTTATCAAACAAGGCGATTTCGAAGACGAACCGGGCGAATAGATTGAAAAACACCAGGGCCCATCATGCAGGTTCACTCAACTACATGGGTTGGTCGACTAAGGTGCAGCAACAACAAGAAGTGAACCTGTTGGCGTATATTCATCAGAAGTTCTATCCGCAGTGCCCTGAAGAAGCGGTAAGTCTTTCGCCTCTCCATGTGTTAATAAAACTATTTTTCGATATTAATTTATTTTGTTAGCTAATACGTTATTCATTTTCGCTTTTCAATTAGGCGAGAGTGGAGGACGCGACCGCAGAAGTGACCATGAGTATAGCTCGGTTTAACCATCCTGACTGCTCCGAGGAAGAAGTCACCCAGTATGCCTCTCAGATCGATCCGCTTGATCGCCCGATAGCGGCTCAGATCATGGCAAAAATGTGCGGGACTGGAAAGAATACCTACTACTGTAGGAGAATGGGCTCGGCGGGCAAAGGAGTATTGAAAAACACTTCAGAATACTCTACCGGGTCAAGAAGTTCAACTTCTAGTCGTAACGTCGTAGCGGAGCTTCAGAGGACGCGGAGGGAGTTGGAGGACCAAAAGAGGCAAGTTGCCGAGCAGCAGGCAATCAGAGATGCCGAGTACCAAAACTTGGTCCGGCAGCAGGCAATCAGAGATGCCGAGTACCAAAACCTGGTCCAGAGTCAGGCACAGATGTTCACATAGATGCGGACGATGTACGAGGCTCAGACTACCGGACAACTGTTAGCCACACCTCCACCACCACCACCACAGCACCAGTTCCCTGTGTTCCCTAGTTATCCACCA
Organism: Geum urbanum; assembly: GCA_946800695.1. Taxonomy (NCBI): domain Eukaryota; kingdom Viridiplantae; phylum Streptophyta; class Magnoliopsida; order Rosales; family Rosaceae; genus Geum; species Geum urbanum. The sequence goes on from OX327003.1 coordinate 63,521,286, forward strand.
CCACCACCGCACAAGTCAACGCCAGAGCAAGACCAGGGTAGCCACCGGAATTCAAATGAGTACATGGATTACTTCGACCCTGACGTGTAGTTGTAGTTAATTTTCGTATCGTCGTTGCTATTTGTACTGTACGTTGGACATTTATGTGTACTGTTGAACTTGTATGATTGTACGGTTTATGTCTTTCAATGCAGGTTCTGGAATTGGGCCGAATCCAGAACCGCGTTTTTTTTTCAAAATTTTTCCAGACATTGCCGGCGACATGGACCTCAGTCGCCGGCAATGTCTCACATTCTGGCCACGGCGGCGCTGCCATTGCCGACAACACCGTCGCCGGCAATGCTATCTCCGGCGAGAATTTTTCGGCGACGGCATTGCCGGCGACTTGTCGCCGGTAATGTCAATTCCGGCGAAAAAAAAAACAAGGCCGGTGACTTAAAGTCGCCAACAATGTCTCTTATTCCCGTAGTGAAATCAAAAGATAACATCTCCTAAATTTCTAGGAACCAAACAAGTCACACAATTCAAGCATGCATGTCGTGTGTAATGATGTTAATGCATTTGCAACGTCGTCGATTATCACATATACATATGTCGAAAATGACTAGAACAATGTTATAGAAGAAATGTGTCAAGGGATGAAAAAGAAAAAACATTCGTACTGACATGCATCCCCGTAATTTATCACATGTCGGGGGATCTCACTGCAATTTCTCAAACTTCACCGTCTTCCCAACAAACTAACCACTTGCGGTTTAAGCACGTTACGTTACGTCACGTCACGTCACGTTTAACGGTTTGGCCCATCTTCTTCCACACTGTTTCATTCACTCACTCACAGACGACTGTAGTCTCCCTCACTTCAATTAACCCAAAATCTCTCTCTCTCTCTCTCTCTCCGAGTATCAAGCATTGATGTCCGCGACGATCTAGCTTCAGCAGTCCAGCCACTACTGTCTCCACTATGGACCGGACTCGGCGAACCGATAGCCCCGTCTACGCACGCCAATGGACCACCACCGAGTCCGCCACCGCCACCGCGGCCACGTCTCCAGTAATGTCTCCGGTGCGTGGCCACCACGCGCGGTCCTCATCCGCCAGCGGAATCTCCAACATCAAACGCAATCAGAACTTCGCCGCCAAGGCCGCCGCGCAGCGCCTCGCTCAGGTCATGGCCTCGCAGACCACCGGCGGCGGTGACGACGACGAAGACGACGATCTCGATTTCCGGTACAGTGCTCCGCCGCCGTTCTCTCTGGCCAGAAATGTCAACAGTCCCGGCGCTGCTAAGCCGGCGGTTCCGTCCGGGAGGACCACCGGCTCTACTAGATCGGCTTTGCCCGCGGTAAATTTTCCGAATCTACGTAGATGTTTTATTTACTGTAGTAAATAGTAATATTCAGCATGTGTGATCTAATATAATGTTAGGCTGTTAGCTCTGTTTTTGATCTCTGTGCTACATTTTGTTAAATTTTTATAATTGTTGATAGTTTTGTGAGTGTTGAGCAGTTTAGATTATCTAATTGGAGTAATGTGTTTATGAAATAGTTATTAGCTAGGACTTTGGATGAAAATCAGTCGATTCCCTCAACATCAGCAGGAAGGGCTCTTTGTGCCGCACCTCGGTTGGTTCCACCAAGAACAACACTGAAGACTGCAACTTCGATGCCGCCGTTGGATCCTCCTAGCATTAATAGGAAAAAAGAGAACAGGTAACGATTTTCATTATGTTAATTTTGTATTTTGTGTAGACATTAGTAGACAATTACATGATTAGGTGTTATCTGAAAATAATGGATGGACTTGAATTGCAGATTCTTATCCGATACAGGATTTAACAAGGCAAAAGATTCGGGAGATCTACGTAATGCTTCTGCACTGCGTGATGAGGTATGAAAAATAATCGGTTTTATTTTGAGATTTCTGCTTTGGCATCCTAAATTGGAAATCGTCACATTATATCTATTTAATAGAAACAAGAAGGCTATAGTTTGTTCTTTCATTGAAGATGTATTCTGAGTAATTCTTTTATTGCAGCTCGAAATGCTACAAGAAGAGAATGAAAATAATCTTGAGAAGGTGCAATTTCCCACTTGCCTTCTCTTCACTTGGTGATTACTGTAGTTTAACTTATTTGTAACTTATTACAATATGGACATATAGCTCCGTCGCGAAGAAGAGAGATGTGAGGAAGTAGAAGCCAGAGTTAAGGAACTTGAAAAGCAGGTTGCTGCTCTTGGAGAAGGTGTGTCAATGGAAGCCAAACTTTTAAGCAGGTATACTTACGCTGAACGACCTTCATGCATGCTTTAAATCTTGATCAAGTGTCTTTGTTGATAGTACTTATCCTTTGTAGGAAAGAAGCCGCCTTGCGAAAGAAAGAGGTAACTGAGGAAACTTGAAATTGTTCATAGGAAACTCCATGAGAACATCTATTTTCCAGAATAAGAACACTCCTAAGGAGGCTTCTTCAATTTTATAGGCTGCTCTTAAAGATTTAAAACAGCCAAAGGGTGGAGTGGCTACACAGGCTGCAGCTCTTTGCTCTGAAGTGGAGGTAACCATGCTATGATCCCTTATTTGTCAGCCTATATAGCACTATGCTAAATTTGAATCATAACAGGATGTTGTTTGAATCATCAGAAAGCAAAAGAAGCAAATGCAGCTATTATGGAACAACTTCATGGAGCTGAATCTGAAGTTAAAGCTCTTCGATCCACAACTCAAAGAATGGTGCTGACTCAGAAAGAGATGGTAATGCATATGGGTACCTGCATGGAGCCTAATAGTAGCCATTTAAGATTTAATTTATATATCCACTTTTCAGGAAGAAGTAGTTCTGAAGCGATGTTGGTTAGCACGGAACTGGGGCTTGGCTGCAAAATATGGTACGCAATTGTTCTTAAGAGGCCTAAACTTATTTCAACAAATCATTTTTCGTCAAGAAACAGAAGCTTAATAGCTAACCGGACAATATAGAGAATGTAATTAGTAACCTAGTTTTTTCTCGTACACTTGGATTTTTATGATGCGGCTATAGTCTTTGCCATTTTGTCTTACACATATATGCTATGCCTTCAGGTATTTGTGCAGATATTGCTGTATCCAAGTATGAACATTGGTCGTCCTTAGCTCCCCTTCCATTTGAGATTGTTGTTTCTGCCGGACAAAAGGCTAAAGAGGAATGCTGGGAAAAAGGCTAGTGAATCATCTTTAGTGTTTTCAGTTGGTATATATTTTCTGTTCTCTTGGTGGTGATAGGAGTAGTTAAGCTTAAGCCAGGGTTTAATACATTGTAAAATGAACAGGTGATGATAATCCTGACAAGAGAAACAATCTTGATCAGGACTTGAATGATTTGACTGGAGAAGGAAACATTGAAAGTATGCTTGCAGTTGAAATGGGATTGAAGGAGCTTGCTTTCCTGAAGGTTCATTACTTATTTGTTTTCGCCTTCTTCCCTTCTTAAATTGTTTTCTTGAGTAGTCTTTTTATTAAGGCATCATGTATGAATGTTAACATGAGTTTTCTCTTGTTATATTACTCTTGTGTTTGTTTTATGGCATTAGTGGTCTATTTGTTAATATGTTTGATGGTTACTATAATGAAGGTTGAGGAGAATATTGTGCTTGCACTAGCCCAACAACGACGACCAAGCTCTGCTCGGCTATCCTTCTCAGGTATGGACCGTACTTCTGTAACCTTTTTGACATGTGTGCTTTTATATCCTTACGATGCTTGCTAACCTATCCATCTTGTCTGATACATAATTGACACTTTCAGAAATGAAATCACTGGGTGATCCAAAGTTTATGGAGGCATTTGGTATGTCTTACTTTTCTCTGGATTCAATCTAACTGTAATACTGCATTTTGATAACAAATAAATCTGGAATCTGTTAGTTCATATTTTAAAATTTAGAACAGAAAATAGTCATGCATCAGCCTCCAACAAGCTTAGCTTGACAAACATGCATCTAAGGAAAATATCATGTGCCTACAGCTGATGGTTGTTAATTCTTGATATTCTCAGGCTCGTGCCATTATTTTATTCTGATTGCTAGTTTCTCCAGATGGTTGATTCCTCAAGTGAGCGTGATAATGACATGCATATGTTCAATTGTTTTCTTGCAGAGTTGAGTCCTGAGGAGTCTGAAGACGTTCTATTTAAGGAGGTATGAAACATTTGAGCTGCATTTGTATGATTATATCTCATTCAATTAACAACATACCTGTGTATCAATGTATCTATATACAACTAAATGTATCTTTTAACTGCAATAATATGACTATCTGGGTTGAAAGAACACTTTCTGTTTCATGGTGAGTCCTTTATCCTAAATAGGTCTTATGAGTGAGCTTGATTTCCAGCAGCCTTTGGTATATTCTGTTTAATAGACATTCTTTACTAGATTCTAGCTCATGGCTCCCCTTGTTAAGATTTGACATGGTTCTAAGTCTCCTATCATATGTACACACTCATCAGTCATATATATATTAAGTTATTAACTAGTCTTCTCACATATGTCTTGTGATCCATTTTCACAATGTCATTTGTGCAATGAAATATTCAACTCTTACAGGCCTGGCTTACCTACTTTTGGAGAAGAGCCAAAGTTCATGGAATAGAGGAGGTCACTGCCAAAGAAAGAGTTCAGTTTTGGATTAATCGCAGTGCGCATGCACCAACTTCACATGATGCTGTTGATGGTAATGTAAATTTGTTCTTGTGCAAAACTGCTCGTTAAGTAATGCTCAATCCCTTTTTGGCGCCTTTTCACTGGTTGTGCAGGCTCAGTTGGTAACCCTGTCCTTAGTGTCCCTGGTTCAATCTATAAAATAGTCTGCACAGAGTAGATTCAGTGTTTTCCGCTGATCATCACAGATGGTTCTAGCATAATGTACATGCTGACATGCACTACATTTTGAGATTTAACAGTAGAGTTTTGGATAGTATTCTTGCTTATATGTTCATTTTCTATTCAGTGGAGGAAGGGATTATGGAACTCAGGAAATTGGGGATTGAGCATCGGCTTTGGGAAGAATCACGCAAGACAATTGAGCAAGAATCTTCCACGGTAGAACCATCTTGATCGTCAAGATCTGTTAGTACTCATGAGAACTGGATGAGTTTTTTCTGTTCGTCTTTTCTTTGACAATCGAGGAGTACCTTTTTTTTAATCATAATTTGTGCTTTGAAAGGCATATATAACAAATGTACATAAGGAACTTGAACGTGCCATTTTTCTGTCACTTCCACTGGGATATATGAAGTGCTGAAGGCTTCGAGCTTAAGATGTAAGGTTGCTGTATCTTTCATAGATAATCTATGTACTTAGATCTCTGTCAAGAATCACGTTGGAGGATCACTGTCATGAATCGAGTTGAACTAGTCCGAAACAGCATCACCACCCAAGATTGTTTGAACTTTGAACTATCTTTATATTTTCATTATTTTGTTGAAACTAACTCGGTAATGAGGTTGTAGTACTCGCTGAAACCAAGTCTGGTTTAGCCTCCAGATTTACTGAAAATGAATAATTTTGGAAGCTTGTTTTGTCATTTCATAGATTGGAAGGTTGTCAAAATGGCCGTTGGAAAGCTAAGAGCTAGGTCCCTTCTCAAGTGAAGCACCCTTACTGCCTTTGTCTAGTCTCTTTCACTCGGTCCATGAGCATCTAAGCACGCGCTGCAGAGGTCTCTGTTACGGCCACTACTGGCCAGTTACTACAAATCTTGTAGGACCAAAACACCAGACTCACCACACACGAGAGAGTATGGGCGCAGTTGGGTTAAAGATTTAGAAGAACCACCAGAGCAAAAACCATGAAAGATGCATGTGCGCTTGAATATAATAGTGCCCATATGGTTTTTTCTTGTTGGTCACTCCAACCCAGTAATTGTGTATTGTCTATAAGTAAAAGAGAAATGCCTTAGTTTAAGTGAAAAGGTGCGCATGGGGAAGGGTCGAAAGACTAGAAAAAGACACCAGAATTCTAAAGGCGTTTTTGACCCAACACCATTATCAATCGGAATTCCCTTTTCTGGTTTCTAGAGGATGTGAAACTTCTTATGCACACCCACCTGCTTCTTCACCATCTACTGTAGTATTGGTGCCACAAAAAGCCATGTTTAATGTGTCACTATTCTTCCCAGAGATGTCACTGCAAGATATTTGTGTAAGAAATGTTAAAGAAAAAACATACATCATTATTTGGAATAAGAAAGTTGAGTCTTGAAAAATTAAAAATTGTGATTCATCATTACCCTGAAACTAATCACCTTAGATCCTATTACCCTACATAGGCTACATTTGGATGTTAGTATCATGTTTTTCCTCATAAACATCATGGTTGGAATCATTATGTAGGTTGGATGATGCATTGGTTTAGGGTTGTTTCATTGTTTGTGGAGTCTTCGAAATACACTTTTCTCTTTGGCTGTGAAAGTTTGTGTTGAAATTAGTTGAGTTGGGACCCCAAAGGAAAGATAAGGCAAAGTGGTGGAGGAGGTTTCCAAGATGAGTGTAGCATAAAACTACTGTGTAGCAGGCATTTTAGGGCTAGAAGTACCTTTTGATGATAAGCTAGCTTTGCCTTTTGTCTCTGCACTGCACTGCACAATGGGTGCTCTCTCTCTCTCTCTCTTTCTCTCTCTCTCTCTCTCTCTCTAAGCTTGGGACTAAATGTCACACTGTATTGTCATGCCAGGCATGGATGGACTGAAATGAAATGTCTTCTCCAACATGCTCAAGTGGAAATCATTCCCCTCTTGACCTCATCATCACCACACAACACACACACAGAGGGGGGCTTCCAAGGTCTATATCTTCTTTCTGGTTTTTTCACTTGCTGTTGCTAACAATGTCAATAATTCTTCCATTTTGTCCTGTTAAAGTTGTTCTGACCTTACAGATTATCCAAAATTTCCTCATGTTTTACACCAAATTCTTGCTACACTCCTGACTTCTATTGTAAAGTGACTTCATAGTTCATACTTTATGGTATTAGAGTGTTAATAGAAGCCCTAAAGTGTCATAATCTTCATGGAAAAAGAGGCCCTCCACTAACCTTAATCACATTCACACGTAATATACTGCTATTTTCCACACACACCCACCAAACCAAACAGGAAATTACCAACATTTATATAGTAATAAATTGACTACCTACTCCATTAGTAAGGCCATCCTCAAGACTCAAGAGAGTGCCAAATCTTCATTAAGGATATAAAATTCTCAGATTACATCTTCAAAAAGAAATCTAATTAGTCACCAAAATTAGGAGCAAATTATGCAGTCATTAGTTCATTACAATCACAAGTGTTCATTTCGAAATTGGATCATATGAACACTACTATTTCCTCACACTTACTAATGATATTGATCTACAACTTATAATGGAAACTAACGGACTGAACCCAAGGTGCACTCTCAATTTACTACTTGAAGATATAGTCTGAGGAAGATCAGGATCGAAGGCAATCGATTATGGGGGTGTAGCATGCGTGTCTAGTCCAAACCCCAAACAAAATGAAGCAAACAGACACATTATTAATTTTTAAAAAGCTAGCCAGCTTTCCTGTGTAAACAATTGCATGACCATAATCAAAAGCACCCATCAAACCAAAACTTGAAAACAAAAAAATAAAAAGTGGGGAGGAAGGAAAAGGTGTGAAGCCTTTGCTTCCATTCCAAGGCTTGAAGAAAACGATTGAACAACGCTTATGCTCATTGCTCTCCACTGCTGTTTAATTTTCTGGGCACATTTCCCAACCCTCATCTGTTTCTCTCTTTGCTTCAAAAGTGACCCAAAATGCAGAAATATTGCTGCAATATTCCAGGCAACTATATGTTTTGATTAATGGATCAGATGGAAACAGAATATTGCATGCGGATTTAGGCTGTAAAAAGTGTGTGGATATATATAACAAGCGACACACGAGTTGGCGTAGTCCAAGCCAATGTGATCACTGATCAATGAGCAATGAAGATGCTTTTTTTCCACAGTACCAGTGTTGACACTTTCTGAGTTGCCATGAGCAAGATTGAGACCTTACCTAGCTCACAAGAAAACAAGAATATGTCTGGTCTTTTTTTTTGCGGTAATTAAGATTATCAAAACCATGGTCAAAAATATAAATTTTAGCCATCAATCAAAACTCCCAATGCCTTTTCCAGCTGTTGTAGTTGTACGTTTTGTGGCCTAGTTCTTGGTCTCTTAGAGCATCTGCAACGAGTAGAGGAATCGGAGGAATTCCTCCTAATTTCTGGTGGGTCCCAGCCAAAATAGGACGTCGTCGGCTTCTTGAAGCTTGCAGCGATGAGATTTGGGCCAACGACTGAACGGCGACCTCGAGGAATTCATTGATGGCGTCCGGAAATCAAAAGTGGGAGATGAATTGCCCCCTGGTGGACCCCACGCACGTGGGTGATATCAGGGGGTGTAAAAAAAAATTCAATTTGGCGCGTATTTTAGTCTGCAATTATTTTTTTAACTGCTCAATTATGGACCAATGAGAGGCGGTCATGTAGCCCGGCTGTCTCCCCTTTTGAACCAAACGGTTCTCTGATTCTGGGCCGTCCATTTTGAATCCAAATTTCGATCGGACGGCCAAGATTCATATACAACGGCTATGTTTTGTTAATAGCTCAAATATTTGCATAAAATACCAAAAAAATATAAAAAATTAATTGTAAAATTGCTAATAACCCCCTTGTTGCAGGAGAAAGTAGAATAGACAGAAAGTAGTTACTCTTCTCATTGATAGAATGCCTTAAATACAGGCGGATACAATCTGTTACAATAACTATTCCGATATAACAGAGATTCTCTGTATCTATCTAATGTATATCTCTATCTAACTAGGACAAGACACACACCGGGATTAATTGAGAATAAATCTCCTTAAACACTCCCCCTCGTCTCGATGTCCATAAGAATGATGCATGACTTGTTGTCTCATTAAAAACCTCGTCAAGCAAACAAAAATCTCATGGGTAAAACAAAAGCTTGGTCTAAGGAAAAAATAGTACAATGCACCAACTACTAAAGCTACTACATGTGAGGTAGACTTCCCCTGATATCTACATAAATATAACTCCCCCTGACTGTAAACTCAGTCTAGGAGTTCTTATAACCTGTGCATACCAATACTTCTCACATGTTTCACAAAAGTAGATTTAGGAAGTGACTTGGTAAATAAGTCCGCAGCATTATCAACAGAACCTATCTGGCTCACATGAATATTCAACAGCTACTGTTGTTGCTGATTAAAAAAAAATTTTGACAATATATGTTTTGTATTGTCACCCTTAATGAAACCCAACTTCATCTATTCAATGCATGCAACATTATCCTCAAAGATGCAAGTAGGATAAGTAACAGTATATTTCAATCCACTAGAGCCTCGAATATGACATATGATTGACATGAGCCAAATACATTCTCTAACTGCTTCATGCAAAGCAATTATCTCATAATGATTCGAAGAAGTAGAAACAAGGGTTTGCTTTGTTGATCTCCTAGAGATCATCGTGTTTCCCATAGTGAAAACATAACCGGTCTGTGAACGATCTTTGTGTGGGTCAGAGAGGTACCCAGCATTAGCAAATCCAACCAACACATCAACCGGTGTTTTGGAATAGGGGATAGCATGAAAATTATTCGAAACAAGACCATTTTTCGACGGGTCGAGAGAATGACTTTGGTTGATCCAGGGTGCAAGTTTTTTACGGGTCGAGGAAAATCCTCGAAGGGTCGAAATCCCCAGAATTTGTTTCAACTTTCTCTTTTCCGAGAATCTCATGATTTTCTCTGTATTCTTTGTTAGAGAGAAATAAACTCATGTCAATGGAACCTTTCAAGTATCTAAAGAGTTGTTTCACTCCGTTAAAATGACGTTGCGTTAGTGCAGAGCTAAATCTTGACAACAAGTTCACTGAGAATGCAATATCTGGACGTGTGCATTGAGCTAAATACAAAAAAGCTCCAATAGCACTAAGATATGGAACTTCAGCTCCCAAGATCTCCTTATCATCATCTAACGGACGAAACAGATCTTTCTTGGGGTCCAGACTGCGAACAACCATTGGTGTGCTAACAGGATGTGCTTTGTCCACATTGAATCGCCTAAGCATCTTTTGGACATAAGCACAACCAGACCGAAAACTTGCCTTTTATTTAGAGAGTCTAGTTCAGCCTGGATTGCATACTTCCATTTCGGCCAATCTGCTCTACGTTGACATTCATTAACTGAGCGGGGTTCCACTTCATCGTCATCAATAATCTCCTGAGTGACCGAATAAGCAAACATATCATCAACTAACATGGAAGATCTATCCATAAGAAAATACGCGTCATTTGTTCTAAGTGAGATTTCTGGGTTCTCTGATATCACAAAAGGTTCTGGAGCGTCCCCCAGAGATGTCAATTGTGATTCAAGGACATTACCATAATCAGAGACAATCTCATGTGAAAGATTCACAACGTTGATGATAAGTGGATCTTTTGGTACCTTGATGATCTGCCTTTTAACCAGCGGCTCATCTGTGGATTTTCTTGGTCTCCCCCTCTTTCTAGTGGGAGCCGAGGCTGAAGCAACACCATCCACATGAGAAGGAGGAACGCCTCCTTGCCCAGTGTTGCTATTAACAAATCCCTTTACCAAGATTTCTAACCTTTCAGGAACATCAGCAGCAGGTATATCCGATCTCATTACTTTAGCAATATCAACAAATGAATCAGGCATGGAGTCTGCCACTTGCTAAAGGTTAAGTATCCTATGCACTTCTATCTTACTCTGAGATGTGTGTGGGTCATGATGATACACAATGGGATCAAACCATGTCAATTCCTGATGTTGAACTAGAATATAACTATTCCAATCTCCCCCCAACGGCGGGAAATATGTCTCATCATATTAACAATCTGCAAATCTAGCAGTAAAGAGATCTCATGTCGAAGGTTCAAGATAGCGGATTATCTTAGGTGATTCAAAACTAACATAAATGCCCAATCTTTGTTGAGGACTCATCTTAGTACACTGTGTAGGCACATAGACCGCGCAACCAAAAATGCGTAAATGTGAAATGTCAGGCTCATATCTAGTTTCCAACTGGTACGCACTGAATGGTTGACGGACAACAGGTCTAAAACGAATGAGCATGGCTGCGTGTAACACTACATAACCCCAAGCAGAGACCGGTAAATTTGTATCCATTATCAAAGCTTTAGACACAAGCTGTAACCGCTTGATATGAGCCTCTGCTAAACCATTATGAGAATGGACGTGGGGAATAGGATGTTCAACATCAATCCCAAGAGACATGCAGTAATCATCAAAAGATTTTGATGTAAACTCTCCTGCATTATCCAATCGAATAGACTTGATTGGATGGTCGGGATGGTGATCCCGGAGCCTAATGATTTGAGTTAAGAGTTTTGCAAACGCAGCATTCCTTGTGGATAGCAAATCAACATGTGACCATCGCGTTGATGCGTCTATCAAAACCATGAAATATTTAAATGGTCCGCATTCAAGTTTGATAGGTCCACAAATATCACTTTGGATTTTTTGTAAGAATTGAATATTTTCATTGTTATCAACAACAAAAGAAGGACGAGTAGTCAATTTTGCTAAAGAACAAGCTTTGCAGAACGAGCGATGAGCATCAGAGATGGCAACATAAGAATCTGGTGAGATAACGCATGATGCCTTAACGGTATATTGTTGGGAAGGTGCTATACTTGTCGTGGAGACCAAGTTAGGATTAAGATGGGTAGTCTCATCCTCACTATCTAAACCGATGGAAATAGGTAATCCCACATGTTTCTTGGCTCTAAAGAACGGATAATCATGAGTATTTTTTAAGATTTTGATCATCATATCATGACCTGGGTGTCCCAGTCGTACATGTCAAAGCTTATATGAATCAGATCCACACATAGTAGTGTGAGTCACGGTATTGGATTCAATGATCCGAACCATGGTTAAGTACAAATCACTACAAATTGCCAGAAACTTCTTTAGAATGCGCTTGCGGCCACAATCGAGAGAAGTTATACACAAAAATTCTTTTCCATTCTCACAATAGGTTTCCAAGTGAAATCCGTTGGCACGAATATCCTTGAAACTTAGTAAGGTTCAATTGGCATTTGGTGCATATAAGGCATTAGTGATATATAATTTTGTACCATGGGGCGGCAGAAACTCTGCACTACCACGCCCTTGAATAACGGGTGCTACACCAATCATGGTTGTCACTGAGAATTTGTATGGGAAAAGATCCACAAACAATTGCTTATTTCGCAGAACGGTATAAGTAGTACCACTATCTGCTAGACACTCAATTTCGCCTTGATACATCTACAAAATCAATGTAAATAAGTAAGTTTTTATAGCAAAGATGAGGCGCACTCTTCAAGTATACACTCGAAGATTTGAGAAGGGTGTGACCCTTGTTGAGTGCTAATATGGCATGGCATAAACCGATGTAATAACAACATCTGGTGCTGAATTTTTTTTGATATTTTCCAATAAAACCGATGTATAAATAACATCATAAGCCAGTGAAACAGATGAAAAACTCATCTAAAAACATCACATTCAGATTAGATTTTCGACGGGTCGAAGAAAGGCCTCGACCGGTCGAGAAAACACAAAATAACTTGTGATTTTCCGATACCAAAATTTCGACTGGTCGAGAAAATTTTCGACGGGTTGAAATTAAACAAATTTTGGGATAGAGGCGTGGCGTCGACGTTTTTTTTCTATGGACTGCTTCAAAAAAAAATTCAACGTTTTTTTTCTTTGTCAAAATGGTATCTTGGCTTGCTTGTGCCATATATATGTGTAAATATCGAACCATACATAAGAATCACATGGAATAGAACATTCTCAAACACTTTCATATACCAAAAATAGAGAAATATTCATTGCTTGCTAAGAAAAATTACATCATAGACGTGTTCTTATTCATAAAACAAAGACAAATGTGTTTAAAAAAAATTCTTGATAGAAAAGTAAGCCAAAAACAAAACTAAAATTTGAAAGATTACAGAGAAAACTGCATTTTACATAGGCTTAATCAAAATTCGGGGTAGCAAGTTATTTCCCCTTGTCATCTGCTAAAACTAGGTTGGTGTTAACCTCCATGTCATAATCTTCAGTGTAATTCGACTCTTGAGCCAAATACTGTTTATGCTTATTGTAGATATTCTGGATTTCTCTACTAGCATGGCACTGTTTGTGCATATGTATAGTAGAGCCACACTTGAAACAACCAAGTTTACCAGATTATTGATACCGTTGACAATCAGAAACCGAACTAGACTGGTTCTTTTCAGAAATGGCGTTATGATCTCTATGTCAAGTCATATTTTGGCTGCGGCCTTGACCACGCCCACGCCCTCCTCTTCCCCGGCGTGGAGCATGTACACCACTATTATAAGGTTCTGAACGAGCAACCTTCTTATCTTTTCGAGACTTTCCTCCCGTATTATAACTCTCAGGCTTTTTGGTACCAGCCAGTCTTGAGTTATTATTCAAGATGATCTCATGTTGCTTTTCTTTAGTCGCAAGACTGTTAATGAGATCACTAAATTCGATAATCCTCCCTTGCTCGTATTCAATCCGGTACTAATGAGCTAGAAGACTCATAGATGTGGAGAAGGTTTGTAACGCCTTATCAATCATGTCTTCCTCAGATTTTTCCACATCACAAAAGCTTAGTTCAGATTGCAAATCGAGCATAGCTTGGTTAAAAACGTTGATCTTTGGGAAATCCACCATTCTTGTGTTGTTCCATTTCGCAGTCAACTCAGGAAGCTGTGCATTATGCACATTATTGAACCTCTTTTTTAGAACATCCCATAAAATCATAGGATCTGTCTTGTTCAAGTAATGCTTCTTCATAGATTGGTGAAAATGACGCCTCAAAATATGAGGGCTTGAGCTTTTGTCTCTTCAGTATGTGGGATGAGGTTTGTTCCAGGCTCAGTTGGTTTGGTGGTGTTGGTAAGTCTCTTTCCGATGAATGTGTTCTCTACATCAAAGACCCAACGATAGTACTCCTTACCTTCAAGGTCAAGGATCTTGAATTCCGGCCTTGCAGGTTCATTCGAACTCATCTACAAAAACACACAGAGATGTTTTATTAGAAACGATCGAGTACTACGATCATAAAACTTTCAAATTTAATTGAATAAGAACGTGATCCATGATGCATGGTCACCAAATCGATTATAAAACGGTGGTAAGAACCACACCCAGTGATCGTGACACAACAGTCACATAGAATCAATTTCCCTTTTCTTTTCTTTTCCTTTTCTTTTCCAAACCGTGATTTCCCCAGGACCGTCACGTATACTCTATGGATATATGTCCATAAGAGCTAGGGTATAAACATGTAATATTTACAACTCATATCATAATTATCATCGACTTAGATTAGGGTTTTGCTGTAAGTAAGTTTGGCCTAGATCTATCAATAGACGGTTTAGAAAATATTTACCTCAACAAGTATTGTGGGGCTACACTTGATGAAGAAGAAGTTCTTCTGAAACGATTTCTTGGAAGTCGTGCAATCTTATCAACTTTTGAAATTTTGTGGAATTTTGTTGTAGACGAAAAGAGGCCGACGGTGGATTTTGGCAGTCGGCGGTGCTTGCTCCAAGTTTTAGGATTTTTCTATTAACTCTGGGAATAGACAAAAAATAGTTACTTTTCTCATTGATAGAATGCCTTAAATACAAGATGATACAATCTGTTACAATAATTATCCCAATCTAATAGGAATTCTTTGTATCTATCTAATCAATATCCATATCTAACTAGGACAAGACACATACCGAGATCAATGAAGAATAAATCTCTTTAAACACCCCTTTAATTTTTCTACAACTCTTACCAAAAATTTATAATTTTTTTTAAGTAATGAATAGTAATAAAAATTTCTATTTGTTGTACTGCTGTATAAAAATCATGAATAGAATATTCTCTTCGATAAATAGTGACAAAAATTCCTGAATAAAAATTTCTCGATCAAGAAAAAATTCTAAACCGACGCAGATGTTTTACACTCTTACCACGAGAAAACGAAATACAGAGCACACCTCTGTAACATCTGTGAATACCAAAACAGCAACTTTTACAGCACTTTTCATTTTCAACAACAGTAACACACCCATCTACTGCTGACTCAGCAATTTCATCCCACTCTCATTTTTTGTTTCTTGCTCAGTCCGCACATGATCATCACACACATCTCTCTCTTTCAGGGTCCAAAGTCTCTCTCTCGAGTTAGTCTCAAGTACGCGGCGGGTTCGTTCACTCCCAATTTTTTTAAAATTTTCTCTCTCTCTCTCTCTCAATACAAAAAGCTTCCAAATTTATAAATAATAATTACACAAAAACACACACAAAAACATATCCCACTCTCTTTTATATATACAGCCCCCACTAAGCCAGCATTTGACGACCCCTCAAAAAACCAAGACCCAATTCCAATCTTTCTCTCAAGGCTCTATTTGCTTCTCTCTCTCTCTCTCTCTCTCTGAACCCCATGATTTCTCTACCATGGAGAACCATTGCAATGGCTTTACTACTGTTGCAACAACTCACAAATGCTTCATCACTTTCTAGACTTGACAGGATTGCAAGGCTGCCGGGTCAGCCACAAGTCGGCTTCCAACACTACTCCGGTTATGTTACCGTTGATGTTCAAAAACAAAGAGCTCTGTTTTACTACTTTGCTGAAGCTGAAATCGAACCAGCTTCAAAGCCACTTGTTCTTTGGCTCAATGGAGGTCACTACCACTTCACATTCACATTCACATTCACACTCACTAACATTTTCACCAGTCTAAAGTTTCTGTCTTTTTTGATGTTGGTTTTACTAAAGTTTCAATCTTTTATTATGTTTGGTTACTAAAGTTTCAATCTTTTCCTGGTTTGGAATTCTGGGTTTTGATGGGTTTTTGATTTTGGTTGTGTACAGGGCCTGGTTGTTCTTCTCTGGGAGTTGGAGCATTTTCTGAAAATGGACCATTTAGGCCTAGTGGAGAGGTTTTGGTCAGAAATGAATACAGTTGGAATAGAGGTGATTTTAATAGTTTTACTAAATAACAATGCTAGTTTTTGTTTTTCATTTCTGGGTAGTTTAACAGTCTCACTGATTTGATTTGCAGAAGCAAACATGTTGTATTTGGAGACTCCAATTGGAGTTGGATTCTCTTATTCAACTGATACTTCTTCATATGAGTCTGTAAATGACAAAATTACAGGTAAGTTCTTTACACATTCTCTCAGGATTGGAGTTGTCTTATGTAGTTTCTCAGAAAAGTTGAAATCTTGCAAGATAAGAAAGAAAAAAAGAACCCAACAAGCATTCAAGTCAACTTATGTTCCTATCATTTTCTTCTTCTTTTTTCAGAAATTAGAAAAAGTACTAATTGTTATTTTCACCCCAAAGTTCCATTTTACACAAAAGATTCAGAAGAATATTTCATGATGGGGATGCACTCAGTTAATTTTTTTTTGGGGGTGGGGAATTCACTTTACAGATGTGCCATGTTTGATCCTCACTATTGATGTTTTTGTATTTATCCTTCTGAGTTGACAAAAGTTTACCTTTACAGGCTAACTCTGATTCCTGAACCTTGTCCTTGTCCTTGTTATAAATCTACAGCCAGGGATAACCTGATGTTCTTGCAAAAGTGGCTGGACAAATTCCCACAATACAGAAACAGAAGCTTGTTTATTACTGGAGAAAGCTATGCTGGTATGATCAAATTTCTGTTTTATCAATCAAGCTGGATATAGTAAGTTAATATCAGATGGGTGCTGATACTTTCCTTTTTATTATTACAAATAGGTCACTATGTTCCCCAGCTAGCAGAACTCATGCTTCAATATAACAAGGAGTATCACTTCAATTTGAAAGGAATTGCTGTGAGTTGCAAAATTTAAATTACAAAAATTTGAACTTACATTTTTGCTCATCTCCACATTGTGGACTAACTTTTTTGTTTGTTTTGGGCCTTTGTGTTGCAGTTGGGTAATCCAGTCTTAGAGTATGCCACCGACTTTAATTCGAGGTCCGAGTTTTTTTGGTCTCATGGTTTGATATCAGATTCAACTCACAAGTTGTTCACTTCAGTTTGTAACTACTCAAGATATGTGAGTGAATATTATAGAGGCTCGGTATCGCCTATTTGTTCAAAGGTAATGAGTCAAGTGAGCAGGGAGACCAGTAGGTTTGTTGACAAGTACGATGTCACTCTAGATGTTTGTATATCATCTGTGTTATCCCAATCCAAAATCCTCAATCCCCAGGTGAGTACCATCTATCATAACTCAAAGCTATGCTCATTTTCACGTTGATGGTATCGGTGTCTAACTGATCTGACCTGTTTGTTCTTGCAGCAAGTTAGTGAGTCGGTAGATGTTTGTGTGGAAGATGAAACAGTTAATTATTTGAACAGGCTGGATGTACAGAAGGCTCTTCATGCTCGCCTTGTTGGTGTTCGGAAATGGGCAGTTTGCAGCAAGTAATTCTCTCTTCGAAGATATAAATTCCATTGAATCTAAACAACTAATAGCTTATTAATCATCTTCTACTATCATGACAGTGTATTGGATTATGAGTTGCTGGATTTGGAGATACCAACAATCAACATTGTAGGCAAACTCATTAAGGCAGGAGTACAAGTCTTGGTTTACAGGTATATGCATGCTTCATAAGTCTTACTTCATAGTTTCATACTTTTCTGCATTTATACAGAATCACTATATGTTAAAAAAAGTGACTAAATATTAAGTTTTTTTTTTAACTTACAGTGGCGACCAAGATTCTGTGATTCCATTGACTGGAAGTCGAACATTAGTTCATGGACTTGCAGAGGAATTAAAACTAAACACCACTGTGCCATATAGAGTCTGGTTTGAGGGGCAGCAGGTGAGTCTTACTTCAAGTAAAGCTTAATAACTTTCAGTGGCATCTCATTGTTACTTGTAACCTGACAAATGAATATTTTCCATCGTCTTCAGGTTGGTGGCTGGACTCAAGTTTATGGTAACATGCTTTCCTTTGCAACCATTAGAGGAGCATCACACGAAGCACCATTCTCGCAGCCTGAGCGGTCGCTTGTACTATTCAAGTCGTTTATAGAAGGCCGGCCACTACCAGAAACATTCTGATCTACTTATCAGATTGAGAGGGTCCAGATTGTGATTGTAAGAAGGTTTTGTCGATATCAAATCGTGGAAATTGGATTTGTTTGTTAATTGTATCTTGTTGGGTTTGTCCATGCTGTGGAAAGTAGAAAAGCTCTGTAAACATTCCGAAGGAAAAGAGATGAAAAGAAAGAAATTGCTTTAGTCAATCTTGAAGTTCTTTGTATAAGAGATTCAAATAGAGGATGAGCTTCGATACTAACTTCGAACTTGATGTAGGTGTGGATCATGAGGTTGCTAACGAGTTGTTCTTGATGTAGTTAGAGACTACAACAGGAGCTTCAACCTGCATTTTCATAGAACTGAACTCCAATGCCAATATAGGCTTTGATAGCATCACAGCTGTGCAAAGGTTCTGCTCATTATCCATTAATTCTCTTGCTGCTTGATTCTTTTCATTACAACAAATAATCTGTGAAGATAGATCATTCTCGTTCATTGGCATTGGAGATGGTCCTGATACTTTTGCCGGTTGCACTACTCGTACCCTACACATTAAACACGAACATGTTATCTGTCTCATTGTCTGCGGTCCATGTAAGAGCTATGACGGATATAACTAACACTTTGATTCAACATTTGTGAAACTTGAAGAGAATTACCTGCAGTCAATGTGGCAAGAATACTTGATAAGGTCTGGATGATACTCTGTGCGACCACTACGCAACACAAGAAATGAATTAGCCAAACACTAACTCTAATAGCATAAAGATGGAAACTTGAACAAAACAGACAAAGCCAAGGGAGGAAATTTACCTAAAACTTGGAAGTGACATTCTGATCGCCCGCTTCCACTTACCAATGTCCAGTTCAGGCACTGCCATCATCACTGTAAACCAAGATGAACATTGATTATTGAAATTACGAGAGGATGTCAACATAAGCTACTACAGCCGTATGTTACAAGGAAAGCACACAAATTTTCTGATTAAAATTACCTAAAGTTGTAAGGTTGACATTACATGTATCTTTCGCAGCCTGACCCTTGATTTCAGTCACTTGAACATTCATCTGATCTCCTGGATCAGAAGAAGCAGCATTCATACCAATTACATTTAGAAATGGATTATATTTGGTCTTTGGTTGTCCTGAAATTGCTGTAATTCTCTGTTGTATGCAGAAACCAATTGATTTTAGTAGACAGTAATACATATCTTGTATGAACAGTTTACTGTGAAGAGTCATACAAGACTACAAGCATGTGAGTCATTTTTTCTTTTATCAAGAGTCAAAAACATGTGTATGTGACAATGTACCTTAGAAAACCTAGCAACCTGACTTGGAAGGCCTACTTCCTGCAAGAGAGAACTGCTGGAAATTGTAGATAATAAAAGAAGTAATTTCTACAGCTAAAACAGGTTTAACTTAAAGCAGCCTTGTACCTTTCGCCCATGATCACAAGCTTCATTGCTATTCACAAGCACCTTTGCTGCCCATCTATATTTGACACAAACAACAGCTCTCAAATAAAGAACAAAGTTCTAACGAAGAACAAGATTTTTTGGTGATCAACTTTATAATGAAGATCAAAGCTGAGGCGCAAAAACATACGTGCAAGACGTTGGAGGGCTCCATAGTAGTCCAGCAATCACAACAAGCTGGTAAGAGAAGATCATAGTAGAAAACTCCTGTTAGTAACTAGTTGAATGCTCTAAGATAGTGCTCTTTTCGTGATACCAAAAACTTCGAAATAGCTATTCAATCTACAGGCACATGATCACTCTTACTACAAATCAAGTAATGAACAACCAATTGATGTATAAATTTGAGATTAGACTACTAATTAAACTGGGATAAATATGCAACCTCATCAAAGACTCCAGCTGGGCCGTCATCATAGTTAGCAAGAAAAAAGCCGCCAAGAGTATAACTGCAGATGCAAACCCCAATTCAGTGATCATAATCTTCAAAACTCAACAATGAAGAACAATGTCACTAAATGAGAAAATGTACTCACCCAAATGCTTCAACCAATCTGAACTCTTTACGAATGCATGCTCGAACAGTAGCCTCTTTGACGAGATGGAGTTGATACAATGCTCTGATCATTACACAAACCAACGAAAATATCAGTCTTTTTTGTCATGACAGATCAGAAAGCAATGAAACTCAGTGTTGTTAATTGATAACTTATTTATTACCTGCCCTTGAATATCCATGGAGGCTTGCCATTGCTGATAGAACATTTTGCTTCTCCAACATCCATGAACCTTAGAGACTAGAGTTCCTTAATGATTCTGAGAATGATAAAGGGTCAGTAAAAGCTTGTATCTTTTGCTTGAATTATGACAAAGAGAGATGAAAGTGATCAAAACTCAGGAAGGAATTGAGTGAAAGCAATGAATGAGTGTGAGAGCTATCAGTGACTTAAATTAGTTAAATAAGAGGAAGAGAAAGCAAGAGAGAGAGAGTGAGTGACAGGGATTGGTTATTAAACTGAATCCATCAAAAGATAGCCGTAGGAGAGTGGATACTGGATAGGACTCTCTATCCAAAACCATTTACCATGAGACATCAACTTGCCCAGGAAGACTGCAAAACTGTTAGCTTTGGTGGTTAAGCTTCTCATTTATGATGATGACACTTATTTTTGGAACCCACTAAAAAAGCACAAAATAATCTCTCACACAAAATCTTGGAGATTCTTATACACAGACGTGTCAGCAGACTCATCACATAGGCATTTCATACTTTATAGTTCCACTACATTATTGTAATTTTGGAATGAAATGGATGTATACTGCTATTCTGAAAAAGTGGCTTCACTGATCCTCTGTACTACAGGGCACTGTGGCAGCCTCTGGTTCGTCCCTCGTGTACTTGCAGCTGACTCGGGCTTCTTCATACTAATAGAAAAGCAATACTTCTTGTGCAGTAACACATGACATACCAGCTCATGAAGTTACCAATAATCTCTACAAGAACACTCGCCCATCTTAAAGTGATGGAATCTGTTGGAGTCTCTCACAACAATTACATGCTTTGTTAGCAATCAAACATGTTTTGCAAACTCATGGCAGTCTTTGCAGGCCCTGATGTTCTTAAAGATCACAATAGGGGCGTTACTTGGTGTGGAAATGAGCCCAAATGCTATAGCAAGTCTCTCACTATGATCAAGCTGCTGTTCTTTCCTTTCAGGAAAACCAGACAACACATCCTCTTCAGTTAGAAGTGAATCTTCAGCATCCTGGAACGAAATGCGGAGCCCCTTCAGGTTTGAGTAAATCTGGTCTATTTGAGAATGGTGCTGATCTCCCACTATAAAGTGTGTTTCTCCCTTGACAGTGATCCAGCTGCAGCCTATGTCCTTCTTGAAGTTTCTTTCAATCATCAATTGTCGAAAGCATGCTGCTTCGTCCCATTTCCCCAATGATACATACAAATTGAACATGATTATGTAGCTAGCAGTGTCCTCCGGGTCCATCTGGAGTAAGTTCTTCGCTGCGAATTGTCCGAGCTCAATACAGCATCCACCCAATAAACTCTTCCAGCTCATTGCATCAGGTTCAAATGGCATACCCTTTATCAATTCGAGTACCTCCTCTAGAAGTCCAGCCCGAGAGTACACATCGATCATACAATCATAATGATCGATGGTCGGTTCCACATTATATACACAACTCATTGAATCCAGATACTGCTTTGCCTCTGTGACCAAACCTGAATGGCTACAAGCAGTTAGAACTGCTATATATGTAACCGAATTCGGCTTCAAGCTGGACTCCTCCTTTTTGTGGAAAAGTCCAAGAGCTTCGGAGGCATTGCCATGATAAGCATAACCGCAAATTATGAATTATGGCAGTCCAGGCTACAGTATCAGGTTTATCTATGGACTTAAATGCTTGATAGGCGTAGTCCAATCTGCCACATTTCGAGTACATTGTAATCATTGCACTTGCTCCGTATAGGTATGCAACCAGCCCTCTTTTTCTTGCATCAGCATGAACTTGAGCACCCAAATTTATATCTGCAATTGCGGAACACGCTTGGAAAATGCTTGTATATATGAACGGATTTAAAGTAACACCTTTAGCAATCAAAGATCGAAAAATCTCTCCTCAAATTCACCGTTCTGGCAATAGCCAGTGATAATAGCACTCCACGAAACATCATTTGGTTCACTGATCCTCTTAAATGCACAGCAAGCAGAAGCAAATTCACCGCATTTGACATAAAAGTCCACTAAAGGAGTTCCTACATAAACCTCGGAATCCAACCCAAGTTTAACACTGTAACCATGGACTTGCCTCCCTGCATTCAAATCCTCCAAAGCAGAACACGCCTTGAGAACAACCGAAAAAACAAAATCATCCACCTCTACACTCTCCCGAACCATCGCAGCAAACTACTCTAAAACCTTCCCCGGTTTCTCATCTTCATTATAACCCACCATCAAACCGGTCCCAGCTACAGCATTCTTGCTCTCCATCTTCTCAAACACCTTATTTCACGCCGTCCAACCATCCACACTTCACAATCGCAGTCTCAACCGAACCACTCCCACTCCGATTCCCACTTTTCATCACATAACAATGCATCTGCTTCCCAAATCCCAACTCAAAGACTTCAACAAGCTCGTGAAAACCGACGGGTTCGGCTTAATCCCACACTCCAACATCCTCTTAAACATCCCAAAAGCTTCCTCCAATTCACCATTCTCAACATAACCCGATATAATTATAACCCAAGACACCAAATCCCCGTGACGCATTTCGTCGAACACCTTCCTTGCATCCCTCAAACTATTACAATCGCAGTACATATGAAGCACATTGTTCTCGAGAAACTCAGGTGGGCTCTTCACTGTCCTCATTAACCACTCGTGCACGAATCTTCCGTCGGATAAAGAACCCAAATCCCCACACTTTCCGAGCAGACACTTGTACGAGTGAGCACTAACCGCCACACCGGCCTCGTTCATTTCCTGCAAGAAAATTCTCGTGCTTGTTGTAGCTTGCCTTGTTTCGATAGAGATACTAAATGCACGTTCTCGACTTGAATTGGCGCGTATTCGACGACGGAGCTGATGATGATGATGATGATGATTTCAGAGTGTTGACGTCATGGTGACGTGAGCAGCAGAAAAGAAATAGGAAATTTTGGGGGTTATCAAATGATACATAGAGAGCTCATATTTTAAGGCAGGGATATATATTGAAAATTAGAAACTAAACCTTTACATCAACAATATTCTTCATTTGATTTCGAGACATTTCAGCAATCAACCCTAGATTTGGAGTATAGTTGTTTTTTCGAAGCTGACTGAAAATGGCGGCGGCGGCGCTACATTTGCGCGGGGTTAGAATTCCGAGCAATACCGGAGCTGCTCCGAGGCTGTCACACTTGTTGTCGTCGCGGCGGCTAGGCGGCGGATGCTCGCCTCCGTGGAGGTGGTTCTGCGCGGCGGCGCTGGAGAGGAATGCTTGCGGCGGCGGCGGAATGAGAGCGGGGAGAATCGAGGCGGTGCTCGGCGGAGGAGGAGGAGTAGAGGAGGAAACGGCGGCGTTTAGTTGCGTGATGAAATTCGGAGGGTCGTCGGTGGCGACAGCGGAGAGGATCAGAGAGATTGCTGAGCTGGTTGTGAGTTTTCCGGAGGAGAAGCCGGTGGTGGTGTTATCTGCAATGGGGAAGACAACTAACAACCTCTTACTTGTAATGCACTCTTCATTACTTTCTAATTAAGTTTTTATTAGTTGACTAATTGTGATTAAAGTGATTTGGCTTTGATTTTTGTGAATGGCATAGGCTGGAGAGAAGGCGGTGAGCTGCGGTGTGTTGAATGCTTCAGAAATCGAAGAATTGAGCTTTATCAAAGAGCTTCATCTCAAGTGAGCTCAGTTTTTGTTTCCTTTTGTTTGTCACAGTTGTTGTGGAAGTGTTTGAGTGATTAATGTTCATGTGATCAGGACTGTTGATGAACTTGGTGTTGATCCGTCGGTTGTTTCGGGTAAGCATTTTGTCAGTGGAGTTTGCGTTTTTCTGTTTTAAGTGTGCTGAATGTTTTGGTAATAGTTGAGGAGGTTGAGTACGGTGTTTGCAGGACTATTGGATGATCTGGAGCAACTGCTCAAGGGAATAGCTATGATGAAAGAGCTGACTCTCCGTACAAGAGACTATCTAGTGTCATTTGGAGAGTGCATGTCAACACGAATTGTGGCAGCGTACATGAACAAAATTGGTGTTAAGGCACGCCAAGTATGTAGACATGTTTTGAGTTTAGAGTTATGCTCTTTGAGTAGAATTTATGAAAGTTCTCTACTCTCCTTCTTTGTTGCTACTTGAGATTTGTTTTTGACTATGGCTGTTACTGATTGTATTGCAGTATGATGCATTTGACATTGGTTTCATAACAACAGATGACTTTACAAATGCTGAGATCTTGGAACAAACTTACCCATCTGTTGCTAAAAGATTGAATGGCGATTGGATTAGTGATCCTGCGATTCCCATTGTTACCGGCTTTCTCGGAAAGGTCTGACTCCTGGCTATCTGCCAGACACAACTCCCCTGCTGATTTGCTTTCTTTGAAGTCTCAGTTTCTCATTGAGTTAACATTTATGAAATGGGCTTTGTAACATTGATATGCTTTATTGATTATAGGGAGTAAAATCTTGTGCAGTTACTACCCTGGGCAGGGGTGGTAGTGATTTGACAGCCACAGCCATTGGTAAAGCCCTAGGCTTGCGAGAAGTTCAGGTGAGATTGAACTCTGAATGATACCGTACGAGTGTTTTAGTGGAGACCGTGCATGCATGTCGTTAGTTGGAGCTTTATGCTAAATTTAATCATTTAAAAAAACATATATGGAAGAATAACTGACAGTTTTAACAGGTGTGGAAGGATGTCGATGGTGTTTTGACCTGCGATCCTAGTATATGTCCGAATGCAGAACCTGTTCCTTACTTGACTTTTGACGAGGCAGCTGAGCTTGCATTTTTTGGTGCTCAGGTCAGACATCTATTTTGGTGCTCAGCTTGCATTGGTATTGTAAACAGCACTCTAATAGAAAGAAGTACTTTAAAAAATTTGAACATGTTGAGCAGGTTCTACATCCACAATCTATGAGACCAGCTAGAGATGGTGATATTCCTGTCAGGGTCAAGAACTCTTATAACCCTAAGGCTCCTGGTACCCTCATCACTAAAACAAGAGATATGAGCAAGGTTTGCAGCAGCTTAATCTTCTTTCTTGAGAATTGAAATGGTGTGGGAGTTGAACATTGTCGATCTTGATTATTTCTCCTTATTCTCATGCTTATCAAACTTAGGCTGTTCTAACCAGCATAGTGCTGAAGCAAAATATTACTCTGTTGGATATCGTAAGTACACGCATGCTTGGTCAAGTTGGTTTTCTTGCAAAAGTGAGTACTTATTGTTGGCATGGTTTTGCACTTCTTGTTTCGTCGTCTGTACTTTCTTTTAGTTTCTGGTTGTAATTGAAGTGGTATTCATCTCCCTTTCACGGGTATATCTTTTGGATAGGTGTTTTCAACCTTTGAAGATCTGGGCATATCTGTGGATGTTGTTGCAACAAGTGAAGTTAGTTTATCTTTGACGTTGGATCCATCAAAATTCTGGAGTAGAGAACTAATTCAGCAGGCAAGCTTACAATCAATGTGCTTTACAATCATTTTATAAAATTGCCAAGGTCCCTGTGGATTTACGTCCTTGATTGAGGATTCCACTTTTCTGATTTTTAAGAGCCAACTGGAAATATTTGTAGCTGTAAGGGTTTTCTGTACCTTGGTTTGTGAGTGAGACCCGTGAAAAGGGGAGGTGGAACTGAAAATAATTCTGAACCTGACCTTGTTCTTATTGGACATAATAGTTCTTGTTGTGTTTATCTTCCTATTTCTCAGCCCTAGGTGGTTATTATCCAATTTTTTTTTATATAAATATGTGCCATATGTGACAGGAACTTGACAAAATGGAGGAAGAACTTGAAAAGATTGCATTTGTAAAACTTCTGCAGCGCAGATCAATCATCTCTCTCATAGGGAATGTTCAATATTCGTCATTGATACTGGAGAAGGTGTTGTGTTTCACTCTGCCCTCTAGACGTTCTGATCCTAATAAATGCCTTCATAGTCTTGGTATTTATCTGTCCTTTCCTATCTCACATGTTGGCTTATTTTCTCATAGGCATTTCGAGTTCTTCGGAAAAATCAAGTGAATGTGCAAATGATCTCACAAGGAGCATCTAAGGTCTCTTCATCTTCCACTATTATTTCCTGTTCACCTGTATTTTTTATTGCTATCTAATACTGGGTTTGTTATGAACCAGGTAAACATCTCATTAATAGTAAATGACAGTGAAGCCGAAACCTGCGTGAGGGCCCTGCACCGTGCCTTTTTCGAAAGCGGCGACCTGTCTACAGTGGTAGAAGGTGGATTTGGAAATGGCGCAGCTTCGCCACAGCCAGTAGAAGCTGTATAATTGAAATCTCGACAGTTCTTCATTTTCCAAGCCATGCTCTACATTTGATTTCCTTGAGAAATTGTACATTCTTAGTGTATCTTGTTTTCTTTTTCCTTAACCGTGTGTTTGGATAGAGTTAGAATGGGAGGAATTTAATTAAATTTCAGTATTTTAGAATTTTATCTCTTAATTTTTTGTGATTGGATAATTTTTTAAAGAATTTTACAGTTAGGAATTGAAGACTTAAATTTCTTCTTGAAATTTTCTAAAAAAAGGGTGTCATTTTATAATTCTCTCGAATCTTTTTTTGTTATTATTAAAAAAATTATAAAGACATCTAAACGTAAAAATTTATAAATGATATAATTTAAAATATATGGGCTTACTGCTCTGTTTATGGGCAACAAAAAATATTGGGCTTTTTTATGGGCCGGCCGAGTTTGGGTTTGGGACAACAGATAAAAAGCCCGTCAAAGACGACGTAAGCTCAATCTTGAGCTTCAACAATGGTGCACAGGTTTTTCTCAGTGAGGCAACAACAAATAGACCTCCAGCAAAACCAACCATTGATGCTTCTCTCTGGTCCTCCTTCCTGGTACTCTAAACACTTCCTCTGTTTTACTTACAGCTGTCTCTATCTCTTTATATATCTAACTTTGTTTTTTTGCAGCGGAAAGACCTCTTTGCTATTTCAGTTCGCATTCAACGAAGCCCACAATAGCAACAATGGAAGCAGAGTCATCTTCATTTGCAGCCGCCGTAAGCTAGAGTCAAAACCACCTTATCTTTCCCAGGTGCATTTCTCTTTTCGTTTTCTCTCTACTTTTATTTTATAAAATGAACTACTAGTGTATTGTTTTCTTATGGTGAAATAATTTTCAGGGCGTTGATTCAAGCTCCGAGGCATTTGAGCGAATACAAATGAAGTAAGTCGCCGACCCTTTAGAGCAATCTTGGTCGTAATAATGTTTGTGGGTTTGTGAGAATTGAGAAGTTGGTGTTATGTATGTATAGGTATCTGGATGATGATGAAGGACTTAAGAAGTTCTTTGCTGCATTTCACTTGTATGATGAATTTCCTGTGTGTGTTGTTATTGATGATTTTGGAGATTTCTTTGAGGAAAGGTATTTCCTTTTTTTTCGTATACAGAATCTCTGGTTTTGGTTTTGGTTTTGGTTTTGTTGTTATGTTTCGGATTCTGACATGCTTTTGAGTTTTGAGTGAAGGAGTTGCCAACAAAGATATGGTAACCCACGAGGAAGAGACTTGGCAATGGTGAGGACACTCGCTTTGTGTCACAGTGCCATGGCTCTTGCGAAGTGAGTAGCTCTTGACCTCTTGTTGCTTATAATCGGTGACTCAGTTTGATGTTTTAGTGGTAACTAGTGGTGTTATGTGCTTGAATTTTGATGGTAAACAAGGCCCTGCAAGCTTCTGTTATCAGATACACACCATGGAGACTCCCCACGGTTGCTCTTCATCTACAAAAGATGGGTTTCGAGCATTTTCACAGTTCAAGGTTGGTTTTCTTTATGTAATAGCTATGCATTTTATTAATTGATGTTGTATTGGTATGTTTAAAGCCTAAAGCACAGAGCTTTGTGAGAAATTATAGCATATTTTGGTGTGGTTTTGAAGGTGATGGCTCCGGATCGTTTCTCCTGAAAGACTATAACCATACAGGGAGTGAGAGTGCAAGGAAGAGAACAACGGCCAAGTACTCTATAGCTCTCCAGTATCTTGTTTTGGAGGAGATCAATGAGAATGGCGTATAGTGGGAGTATCGGATTCACAGTACTGAAAGCTCAACGATAACACAATCACACCGTCAGTTTTCATGTTATTTGTAAATATCCTTGAACTATGTGATCTGATAATTATCTCAAGTTAGTACTACCCTTGCATCAAAATCTTTTCTGAGGTCTGAACTGCTAGTCATGAGCAACAACCCTTAATTTTCCGAAGTATTTCGAACATTGACTGCTTGCAGGTTGCAACAGATATAAGATTTAGTAACTTGTGAACTTTCCAAACTAGGCTATTACAAATTTCCCCAATACCTTATTATACAGGTACATTTCATAGTTTCAAAGTAATACTTATTCACAGATATAGAAGTCAGCAATGAAAGTGAGAAGAGAACGGCATTTTTAGAACATGAGCCTATCTGGTTTATCTATCTAGTATACACCTTTCTGATACTCAGGCTCGCAAAATTCACCTCCGAGATCATCGCAAGCCTCTGCAGGGAAGACCCTGCAGCAGTTATTCAGAGAAAACAGTTAGTTAGTTATCATAATAGAAGAAGTTTAAGATGAGTAGCTTAACATTGTTACTGTGATCTTACGTCTTAGGGCTGTCATATTCTAGATAATCTCTATCCTGCAGCTCTGGACCAGTCTTTGCTGTGGTGCTCTTGACTTGTGGATCGAGCTTCACTTCAGGATACATTTCGACATCACAAGCTTCTCCTCCAATCATCTCGCAAGCCTCAGCTGGAAAGACACTGCAAGCATGTTCACCATTACTACATACTTTCCATATTTGATGAAACAAACAGAAAGCTAAATAGAGTTCTTAATCGATAGACTTACGAAGTTGCATTGGAGCTGTAATCAACTGTGGAAGGATCTGAGGTCACATTGTTGGTTGCCTTGAGCTGGGGGCATCTTGAAGATTGTGGCCTTCGGTTAACGGACCTAAACGGCAAGACCAAAGACTTGGTGGTGGTGGTGGCCGGAGTCAGAATGGCAACAAGTGAAGGTGGTGAGAGGTGAGAGGCCTGCATTCTGGTCAAATTGATGGTTTTTGTAAGAAGTTGTTTTGTTTTCTGCGTTTGAAGATCAATGTTGAGAACTTGCAGTATATATGATCAAGTTTGGGCAAGTCACTTTGTATGGATAAGGTCACAAGATATTTTGAGTCTGGATAAGGTGATAATCATCTGCTTCATTTTGAGAAACTATTGGTGCTGTGAAAGCTTTGAGAGCTGCTCTTCAATTTGGATTTTTTCTGCCAGAGTTCTCAATCCTAATTTGCATTTTATGGAAATCTAACTGGGTTCTTCACAATTATCAAGTGATTTGCTTCCCTAATTTAACATCAAGTAAACTTTGTGACCGATAGTTTAGTATCTAGATCACTTTTTGCCAAAGAATTACATGTCTGAAATTGTAAGGTAAAAATGGTAAAATTGACGAGAAGTCAATGGCACCAATACAGGGCAGTACAACACTGGGGTCAAATGCGTGGCTGCATTCACAGCTGGAAGAGCCAAAGTGGTTACCTCATTCGTTTTCTTACTTCCCCTTCATGCTTTTTTAACTAGCTTTTGTCCCCAAGCATGCTATATTTTGGCCCCAGATGCATGAGCTGCCTAGTTTTCTCTATTTCTATCCCCACCAGGGCCACCATATACTTTTCTCCCCAGACTTTTTCCTGGTACGTTCACATGTGCGGGGATACATTTCTTGACGAAACTTGGGGGAAAAAACAAACTAAACTAAACAAAGCTAATACTGGCTTCCACAAAAGAGAATCATGAGGATCACAGCAAGAAAGTGAAAAAGAGAGACTTACAAAGATAATAATGAATCAACATAAGCAGGGTCATCAAAAGACTCAGATGCTCATGATGAAAAATGAAGCAGTTAAGAAATGAGAAGCTCCATTGTATGCTTTCAAGACCTTGAGCATTTACAAAGGGTTAATGGTAGCTGCAGCAGAATCGTCTAGTCTGGGGTAAAAAGGGCCCCGATTCGGAAAGTTTTGTCCGGAAAAAGCCACCGGCTCAAACCCTACCATCATTAGGTAGTGAAAACACAATAATGGAGAAGTGTCCCACATGGTTTATCTGGTCATTCTTACTCTATTGTTCAAATTTTCCTCGACTTGCAGCTTCTTCACTTGAGCCAATGTACACACATTACACCAGGAAGCATACAATATCTAAAAGAGATGTGCAGAAACCTGAAGCAAATTTTTCTGGAGTCTAATTTCCCTCAAAACTACAGAAAATAGGTGCTTCAATCAAAGTACTTACATTTGCTTCAAAAACTGTGTAGTTGGGTTAGCATGTGGACAAGTTCATCACTTGAGGGCCGTTCAGCAGGCACATCCGATAAGCATACGACAGCAATTCTCACCGCCATTAACATTTCATCTTCCTCTCCTTCTTCCCCAATAAGGCTCTTATCTAGTGCTTCCCGTGCCTCCCCTGCATGCTGCAAGTGTCGTAGCCAGCGTCCTAAACTTCCTCCGCTAGATGCTTCCCCAAAGAAGGAATCGGTTGGGTCTCTGCCAGTTAATAGAACTCCCAACATCATTCCAAAGCTAAATATGTCGCTCTTATCAGTGTACCTGTTGAAGTATAATGTAGAAGACTTTAGTATAAGAGCATATCAGCATTCAATCGAGAATGTACCAATACAATTGATTTTCCGTGCAATTTTCAAGCCTTCCTTAATGATTCTCAAGTCCACACTACAATCTGAAAACTTCATACATCCAATATGATGAAAATTGTAATGCAACGAAAGTCCATAGGAGCATATCCCAATATGTAAAGGACCTTAATCTTAACAAACTCATAGGAATTCCTGTATACAACTCTCTAAGGTACTAAAATGAGATATAGACTTATTGAGCAATATAGTATTGGAAGAGAACAATTTGTTCTTCAACACAAAGTGCAGTTTCAATTCTGAGCTATCAAAATACTTCCCCAAACTACAACCCTCTATCAACATAAGAAATCTAAAAGCAAATAACTTGGTAGGAACTAAAGAGATATATAATCAGAATTCGCTCATTTCTTGAGTCCTCCTAAAACCCATTAACAAGTACTAGAAATATATCAACATAGCTACCTGAATAAAAATTGTACAATATTATCATTGGTGGACATATCAAAGTTTTGGCCAGCAATACCTGCCATTCTGGAACCACTCTGGAGCAGTGTAACCAGATAACGCCCTATCCAAATTGGGAGTGAGCTTAGCCAATCCATAATCCCCCAACCTCGGCTCAAATTCACCATCCACCATAACATTCCTCGGCTTCAAATTGTAATGCAGAATCTGAGGTACATATGAATGAAGATACTGCAACCCTTTAATAACCCCAACTGCAATCCGAAGCCGAACTTCCCAAGTGAGCTGCAACTGACTCTCCCTGACTCTATTCATAGCATCCTCCAAGCTCCCATTAGGCACAAAATCAAAAACCAAAGAGAACTTATCGCTTTCACGAACATAAGCTCTCAAACTCATCAAATGCCTGTGTCTGAGTCCAGCTAACACCTCCAGCTCTTGCTGAAGTCTCCTCTTCCCACTCCTACTCTGCTGTTGCTGCGCCGCAGGCGAGGCAGCGCAGTCTGAAAACAGCGGCTCCAGCTGCTTCACTGCAATAATGAGACCATTGTCAAGCACAGTCTTGTAGTACTTCCCGTTTGGGCTAGACCCGAGTAGATGGTTCTCATTGGCTAAAGCCAATTGAAGCGTTTTGGCTGCAATTTTCGGAGAGAAAATCACAGGGCCTTTGAGAATTGGAGTCCTGCTAATGTAACCAACAAACAGTTTTACTATAAAAGCAGAGATGAGTGCTAGTATGAGTCCTGTTAATACTCCCAAGGCAATGCTGAGAATGATTCTTTGAAGCTCGTTGGTTTTGGGGTGCGGTGGGTGCTTTGATTGCAATGGAGGCTCAGCTTCTTGACACTGCACTGTTGATGATGAGCACAACAGAAATAGCAAAACCAGAAGCAGCTTTCTGAGTGCAAGCTTCAAATTTGGGCTTCTACCCATTTGGATATAAAAAAAAAACACCAGAAAAAGGACACAAATTTCTCAATAAAAGCAAATAGGGACTTCTACAAAGGAGACCAAAACAACTAAAGAACCCAACTTTCTTCTTTTTGGTAATCACAGAAGACAAGAAAGATGAAATCTTTGGGTTCAAGGCTTAAAACTCCATGGAGATTGGAGACGTAGAAAATGCAAGGGAGAATCCATAAATGAGCAGACAAGAAGAAGAAGAAAACCCATCAAGAATGAGAATGAGAATGAGACTGAGGGGGGAATATATTCAGATAAAAATGGAATTATTAGTTCTTAGAGAATCATATATCGTCATCTATTAGGTTGTGGGCATCTTATTTCATCTCAACAAAAAAACGCAACACAACACAACACAAACCAGAAGACTTACTGGCCGACCTCCTAGTACTACTAACTCGCTGTGTTGTCTCAGACTCTCTCTCTCTCTCTCTCTCCCTCTTTTTTCTATCTCACACTCTTGTCAATAGCGAACTAACTGGGCTTTCCCGCCTTTCTGAGCAAGCCCGTAGTACTGGAGGTGTGTGGACCAGGTGCCACGTAAGTACCTGTAGTCGCTGTCACGAAACATCGAAATGCGTGAGACAAGGAGGACGGAGCGAGAGCATTTGAGGCGGGAATGTTATTATTCCGACTACATAGACTCTGTATTAGCATGTTAACAATGTATTAAGATAATTAATTAGGGAATTTAGGAATATATCTTTGTAGATAGATTGAGGGTGGTGGAAAGGAAATAATTTTTTTTTCAGGTTTCCGTCCATGTTTGGTAGACTCGAGTCTCGACACTAGTGAAAGACCAACACGCGTGCACACCCTCGTTGCTTATCTTATGTCCAAAACTAAAACCCTAGCACTAACATGAAGTGAACTCGATTCATCGTGGATCAACAAAAAAATAACAGTTGTCGTCGTTCGTTGTTCATGTTAAAATTGAGACAGATTCATCGTGAACTTGGTTCACACCAGCCGTAATTGCTGATGCTCAAAATACACATTTTCCATGGAAATGTCATCTGCTCTATGAATATACATCCTATGATTGTTGATCGAGTAGGGTATAGGGTCAAGTTTATTGCCAAGATTTCCTCTTGTAGTAGTTGGGGTGAAAACTCTTTACAAGTTTTTCAAAATAAACATGCACATGACTTGGTCCAGGATAAATTTGACCGCAAAAGCATACCAACTGCACTACGTGGGATAGGTTTGCTTGCTAGATATGACAAGAACGTAACATCATCACAGGCTTCTTCAGCACAAAAAACATCATCACAGGCTTCATCACCATCTTCCTTGACTCTCAGAGGAGTTGTCAGTGAAGACACTTCAGTGCATTATTTCATTTTTGTAGTTTAGTCCGCAGTGGGTAGGATTTGATCATTGATCTTAACTACACTGGAATCTGACACTGATATGCACATATTTGATTTGATGATTGACATTGATGCTTCAAACAGTCATCTCTCAATTTATAATTTGGAAGTTAACAAAATGAAACCGCAAACTGGTAGCACCAAGGTTTACAGTACTTTCATGAGTTTCATCTTCTTCCCCTTGGGAGATCCTAAAACTATTTAGGACCAAATTCAGAAGCTGTGCACTAGAAAGGTTGCAGCCACACAAAAAAGGAAAGAA
The DNA here is from genome assembly GCA_946800695.1 of Geum urbanum. NCBI lineage: Eukaryota > Viridiplantae > Streptophyta > Magnoliopsida > Rosales > Rosaceae > Geum > Geum urbanum. The sequence continues at coordinate 63,555,407 of OX327003.1, forward strand.
AAAAAAACTTCACTACAACAAATAATGTACAAATAAACAATGGCCCTAAACTAAATCAGTAAATCCTCGCAAATGACAACACATTACAGAGCCCCCTTAGGCTCGCACCACCTGAACCAACTTAAATCCGAACACTTGACAAACATTCTTCCGACGATGCCCACATGGCCCCATAGGGTAGGCATGCCATCCTACCACTCTCAAAACCCATAAACACTGACATTACATACAAAGGAGAACCAGCTCTCAAATCTATAACAATATAATCATACAAATGCAATACCTTTGTTTCATGAAGTAAGGCCATTCAGCATCAATATAATTTCCCTTGGGCGGTTCCTAATTTGAGATCTTATCCATGGGAGTCTGATAATATATTAAGGACCTCGCCATCATCAAAGTTCGACTCAACTGCCAGTTCTAGAGGGGTTTTACCTTCCCCATTTGGTGCTCGTGGATCTGCTCCCCTGTAGATGCAAGAGCAACCCATCAGTAGCAAACCAAAGATGAAGTACAAATGAAGCATTACAAAAAATTGACAACTACACCAGGAAAATACGGACTAATTATATAAATGAATAATACAGCTTTCATTATGCTGACAGTAAAGTATAACCCACCTTGTAAGAAGCAATTTTGCAAATGTGCTTTTGCCCTTGAGAATACATCGGTCAAGTGGTGTTTGACCTCTTGAATCTGTCACATTTACATTTGCTCCATATTGTAGGAGCAATTCAAGCATGCCAATGTCTGCAGTTTCACAAGCAAGGTGAAGAAGGGTGCATCCATCTAGATCCTCCAAAGCCTGCACTTCACTTGTACCACTCACGTTTGAAGAGCTAGCAGAAGACTTCTCCAATGAATCTCCGGCTAAACAGCTAGAGCTTCGGTCATGGTTTGTCTGCTCTTGCATCAGCATTACTTTGGCAAGAGTAAGAGAAGAGGCGCACGAGGCTTGCTCATACACAGCATTCACATCTGGCTCAGAATTTACAATGTGACGATATACAGCTTTCTTGTCATTAGCACGAACACTCTCCCACATCTGTTGTGCCACTACATGATTATATTGTCCATCTTTTGGCCTCCTAACAAAAAGCTTGTCTGCATACTGTGATCAACATAAAGCATCCATTTAAGTTGGCAATTCTAAAAGAGGTGACATGGATTTTAGAGGTGACATGGAGAGATCAGTTGTGCAGATTGTCGAAAACACATTCATATAGACAAACGTTATAATTAAGAGGGTTCCTTTTAAATCAGATTGAGTTCAAGTAAGCCGTATCTGCTTATCCAGATAAAAAGCAAAACAATAGATAGATAAGGTTATGGCATTATGCTATAAAGTCCTTTTTGCAAGATGCCCTAAACATGATAGTCTAAAAGTAACAAGAAGAATGGGTTTGTACTCTTCAGTTGTCAGATATTAGAGTTGACCATATTATCAACATATGATAAACAAGATTTCATTGTTTACATTAAAAAGAAAAAGTCAATGTTCTTATAATTGGCTGATGCAGCCCAAACCTAGCCTCGAATGCTAGCATTTTAGCAATTAAAGTGTCAGACCAAAGGGTTGAAATGTATCCATACATTAAGTTATCTAGACCTGTAAAACCACACATATCTACAGCAATGCAATATTGTCAGCTATAGCATCTGTCGTCAAGTCATCTACTTGCAAGAAAGAAGCATGATGGTCAGAGGACATACCTTTGCATGAATGAACTTCTCCTTTACTGGTATCGAATCAGACTGACTGGGTTTGCTGAGAAAAACTAGCTGTGTTTTATCAGACTTGTATGACCTTCACAAGAAGAATAGAAGTGAATGCCACAATAGTCAGTTCACTGGAGCGACAATATAACTTTACTCACAAGAACTTATAGGGAGAATCATTACCCTGTGGCTATAAGATCAAGCTGATAAGCACTTCGTGATTGCAAAAGTTCCTCCCAGACACAGTTTGCAAAGGTATTACCCAATGACTGGAATAAATTAATGACAGACGGCTCCCACACTTTGACATCAAGCGTTAGAGACCTTACCTGCAGTAAAAGCCACCAATATAAAGCTCTAAAAGTAAGCAACCAGGACATCTGTTTTTCATAGGACCAGTATATATATCATCACCATGCACACATGACCCAATAGTAAACAAAAAATAAAAGTCATGAAATAGGACATTGTAGTCTACTAAATACATATACAAGTCCAACTCACTAATTCAGTTTCTTTCGAGCAGTTCCACTTTACCAAGCCAATATATAGATAGTAAATACACAAATTCTTATCGATATTATTACGGATCATGGTTAAAGCAAAGCAAATCAAGGGAAACGATTTTCAAATGACATTTGATAGTCTGCACACCCCATGTTAACTTCAAACCCAATCGTAGAAGAGATTTCAGTTATGTAGAAAATGAAGTCAACTTCAATGGAGCATTATAAGGAGGGTTCTTAGACTCTTAAACTATAGCTAATTAACACAACATCTTGTTTAAACAGAGCACGGGAACAAAACCAAGGAATTTTAAATCGTGTTATTAACCTTTGAAATATGAACCCCAAGATTCCGATGAACACCAGAGCACTCGATGCAGACAAGAACTCCAAGATTTAATGATGCCCAATCTGGCTCTGAGGCACCACAATCAGCACACTTATCATTCCCACATACTCGTCGTAGAGTGTCAATTGTCTTCTCACTTTTCACACAAGATCGTTGGAGTTGCGAATTTCGTAAATGGCGGTCAGCATTAGTGAGGCTCCTCTCAGATGCAAGTTCTTCGATCCCAGTTTGATCAAAATCAGAACTCTCAAAAGAGCTGCTCTCACTGGCAGAATGCCGATGACTTCCCATAGGACTAGCCGGAAGAAACTGAAAATACAAGTAAACTACAATCACTAATTTGTCCATGAGAATCAATGGTCACATATAGGATTTTGTAAGTTTCGGTATACTTACCCTCTCAGGTGCCTGAGAACTAAGTAATGAGGCAATAACCCCCGTTATCTTTTCAATCCAATCCATCTGATCAAGTGCACTCTCTGCCTGCTCTGACAAGCACAAATAAATATCATTGCAGGAGCTACAATACAATAATAACCATCAATCATTCACCTTACTGGCAGAATCACATCAAAAAAATTATGACGAGGCTAGCTAAAGTGAATCGTACCTGCAAGGTATAGTTTTTCGTAGGTGAAATAATCCTGAAACAAAATCTCAGGTCTGACTGGTCAGCGTCAACTTTAATTGTTGATGTAAGCAGATTCACTGTGTGATGAGCAACAGATTTCTCGTCATGCACTCCACCATGATAATGGGATGAAAGCCACCGACTTAGCAGTCCAGAACCAAGCTCAGAACTATTCCTCTGACCATGCTGACTACCAGACCCCTAAAAGATATAGTCAAGACAAAAGAAAATTTGACATTAACATCAAGCCCAAGGAAAACCTCAACCCTTCTACCTCCAGATATATTACTTGAGCAAATTGCTTACAGATGATTTGCTGACTTGTTTCCGATAGTAGTAGAGCATTCCACGGCTATCAAGAACAAAAAATCTTCTTTTCCAATCACCCCTCAAGTTTGAGGACCTTTTTGAGAGATACCCTTGCCTAATGGTTTGAACCTGATAAGAATTTTAATATTAAATGCAAAAAAAATGGAACAAAAATACCTAAATTTCAAATTACATCAAGGGCAGCATATAAACCTTTCCCTTTGCAGCGGATTGCATAACAGCATCTATCATTTTATGTGAACTTCTACCAATAGCTTGCATCCCATCTCCATTCGGAGACCCGTTAGATCCATTTGACGACCACCTACTCTCTCTATCGATCTGTCTTTTGTAATCTTGCATCCTTTCATTCAGAGCTGCCTGTTCATAGTTTGATCTTTCTCTTGACTGTTGAGCATAAGTCAAGACCTGAGGGATGATATGAGGCGCAGATTATCATCGCAAACATAACACAGCTTAAATTTTACAAAGTATACATAGAGATATGTATAACAAACCTGATTAATATAGGGTTCCATTTGATGCAACAACTCGTACCCCTACATATGAAAAAAGGCTTGAGGTCAGTATACTAGAAGGGGGCATGTGAATAGGACAGAAATGCTGCTTCTCAATCCATACCTGTTTAAAGTATCGAAGATGTGCATCCATTGTCCCACTGACGGCTTCTAGAAATTCGAACCTTTTTTTTGCTTCAACATTAGAAAGAGCTGTCACCTGTGAATTAGAACCGTTAAGCAAAGGTCTCAATCCATATAATAATCAAATGCCGAGCAAACAAGAAGAGCAAGCACTTACAAGACTAAAACGAGCTTGCTCAAATGTAGACCTTGTATTATGAAGCTCCTGGAATAGTTCTTATTGGTGTTAGAAGCTGAATAATACTGAGTTTCTAATACCATAGAGGAATACAGATTAAAGCTAGCAGTTCACAGTACCTCCTCTACCATGGTGGCCACATCATTCCTTGTTCCTTTTTTAAGTGAGAGAAACTTATCGCGAGCCTGCAGCAACACAAGTATTAACCCACATATGTTAATGCATACTTGTATATTGAATCCCCTAGAATAGTTTCCATATGCATGAAAATCACATCCAGAACCGAGGCAGTTATGTCACGATCAGAATCACACACCTGGTCGTAAAGAAGGCTAGCCTTGTCAAAACGTTTCCGTGCTTCCTGCACAAAGACAATAGTCCCTTCAACACTAAGGCACGGACGATATTGACAAGAACTTGATATAAATAGTCTAAAGTATATACAGAAAATTAACACAATACCTTGACCTCGTGCAAATCAAAATTCACAAATTGTAACAATCTGTCATTTAGCATATGCTCAACCTGGAATGGGGGAAACATAAACATGTAATACAAGATAACCCAAAAAGGAAATCCAACAATTCATCTAACGGGGCAACAATGACAGGGATGTGGGAAATGAGGAACATTATTTTTTTTAAAGAAAAAAAAAACAAAGAAGAATGTGAAACCTTCAATATATGAAAAGACCACAGAAGCGGTAAAATAACTGCCACATTATGTATCATAGAGTCTGTTTGCTAACTGATCTAATAAGGCAAAAGGTTTAACAGATACAAAATTATGTTGATGTGGAAAGCATTCCAATTCTAACTTAAGAAGCAAGCATATCAAAATCATTCTGATCTATATTCTGGAACTGCCCCCCAATTATTGCAATTAATTTACAGAGGAAAAAACTTAATTAGTTGGCCAACAGAAAATATTGTACACTACAAATACAGCAAAAGTTCTTACCTGAGACCGAAGAACTTCCTTGTATGTCCCAATTTCTCTCAACGCAATAGTAAATTTGGTCATAACAGGGCCTGAAGATATAACAAAAGTTCAATCATATACATTAAAGCAACACATTCCACAAATTGATAAGATGAGAAAGTGACGTAGCAAGCTAACAAGTAGACTTACCTCCAAAAGCCACACTAATTGGGTCATTATGCCCCCCACCAAATGTTTCTAGGGCACTCGCAAAAGCAATATCCCCATCATAAGCTTCTCCAAGACCTTCACTGCAAGCAAAATCATGCAAGTAAATCCCTCTTAAATCAATGTTCAAGTCCAGAAAAGACTTCCCGCACTTAAACAGACAGCCAGGAACAGAAAGGACTAAAAAAGATATCAAAATTGCAAACTAATAAGTAGACAATGACATACGTGTATTTTCGGCATCCTTTGTAAAACTTTAAACTTCTCTCCCGCAATGACTCAGCACTGTCCTCCATGCCCTGTATCTGTTATGCCAACAACGACAAAAATCAATCACATACCGCATAAGCCAGCACAGATCAAAACTAAAAATCATGAAATTACGTAGTCACTCGTAACAATATATCTTGAATATCTGCGAAACAAACTTCCCCAGTCCAATAACAATCTCCTTTCTCTCAACCCTACACCATCCCGGTGCTACTTTACTATATTTGTAACAAAGCAAATACGATTAGGAGGGGAGGTTGAACTACAATATGTAACATTTGCTACGTTGATACTTTCAGAGTCCAAGTGGTACTGACTCGAAGCAAACCAACAGCACATTTTAATTTAAGCAACTAGGGGATTCAAAATACTCCAGATCATCCACTCCCTACTCACACATTCAGGTTTCCGAAACACCAAGTTTGTTCTACCACTGAACAGATTGCAAATGCAGATGCACATTCTTTCACTTATTCAACCACATCAGCAATCGGTACGAAATTTCACTTCTTTCTCATAAAGTTTGGCTCTTTCGTGCAAATCGGAACTCAGAAATCAAATTAAAATACTCTCAATCCAACTAAACAAACAACACAACCACACAATCTAACAGATGTATGAAATGAATACCTCTACAAAAATGAGCTCACACAACGAAAGGCAAAGCTCAGGAGAAATAGAGAGACACAAAAAAACAGAACCTGCTTGCGGAACATGGGAGAATCATCGAGCTTTGCGAAATGCATCTTTCCAAGTACCGATTCAACTCAAACTTGATTGCAAGAGAAAAACACAGAATGCTAAATCAGCTTTCACACCAATGCTCCTCCATCTCCGCCGTCACAAAAACCGCTTCACCGGAGAGAGAGAGAGAGAGAGAGAGATCTATAAGCTCCAGCAGCATCAACTTCACCCCATTCAAAACCCAACAGAGAATTTCAAGTGAAAAAAAATTAGAAAAAAAAAAACTCCGGTGACTATTATATTCCGGCTTCAAAACCTAGGAGGATTAGCCAGAGCAAAAGAAGAAAGAGGAAGACGAAAATGGAACCCTAAGAAAACATTTGCATAAGGCTCTGAGCTGTTGTGATTTTCAGCCCTTGGGAATTGGGAGAGAAGAGTGTGTGTAGTGTTTACTGTGTGTGTGTGATGACTGTGATCAGATTTAGGCAAGTTTTGATTTTTAACCTGAGAAATGTTGAAAGGTTGAGACTTTGGTGGAAAGACAGTAAGACAGACACAGTACAGTCTCTTTGATAAATGCACCCTTCCTCTTCCTTCCTTCTTCGAGACCCTTTCCTCTTTTCTCTCACTTTTTTTTATTTATTTCTTACCTTTAATTTTTATATAAAAAAATATTATTTTTGTTTGGAAATTATACTATTTTTCTAAGGATGTGTAGAGGGTGTAGAGTAGAAGGATCAATTTATGCTTGAAAGTTTGTCCCAAACACATCGTTTAAGAATTTATTGTGATCGGGATATTTCACAATTAGAGTTTGTATTAGATGGACCTACTCTCGTACTATAACTTTTTCACACTTGTTGCTAGAATGGTCAAGTCCTCGAATACAAGTTGATCAAAGTTGCGAGTGGAGGTCTTTGGAACATTACTAAACGTTTGTGTCCACCGTCTATCACTATAGTGTGTTGCCTAAACATCAAAATCAGTTTTGTTCTCATCAATGTTGAACAATATTAACGGTCGATGAACAGCGGTTATGGTTCACACACCATGTTGAAGTGTATGCTAAAATAACGCTTCTCCAAAAGAAATTCAAAGCCAACATTTCAAATAGTAAAAAAAAAAAAAACTTGATAAAAGTGAAACTACCGAAATATATATGATATTAATTTGCTAGTGAATTTGCCTTTGTTTTCTTTTGTTTCTATTACCAGATCCAAAAACAAAAAATTTGAGGGAATGATCTATCCCTTTTCTCAAGTGCCTAAATCAGGTGGGGTGGTCCTGCTGGGTATTCCGACTAGTGCTCCCATGTTGACCACCCTTTCGAGTACATTATTAGACTACAAGCAAACACAGCCAACAACATTGCACTGTGATGGTAAAATCATGGGATAGTTAATAAAAACACATTCAGAGAATCTATTATGAAGCTAGGTTACGAGTTTGTATGCAAGTTTAACTGATCATGTTACTACAACGAGGCACATTATTAGATGCATTTGTAACGTATTATTTTGATACTGAAATATAGAAATTATCGATTGTTGTCCATTGAAAAGAAAACATGGGTCTCTACATGCGTATCATCGTATAGTCCCCGTAACGGGCTAGTTTCTAAGCCTATACCTCTCAGAGAAAGACAATATTATGTGTATGATTGGCATAGCTGCTTATGAGAGTGAGACAACAAAGACTAGCTCGTCCAATGCCCTTGGCTTCACTCTTGTTTGTTAACTTTGGCTTACAAGATTAGCATGAAGCTAGCGCCGTGATTCATTAATTTGGTCAAAGCCAGTCGCATCAATTTCCATTTCCAGCATAAAACACTAATGAATTATCGGATTATGTATATTAATCGTCCATAGTGCTCCCCAACAACATCGGTGCTTCCCCAAATCTTAATTATAATACTAATTGCATTTCTTTTATGATATTCTCCACCATATATGCAACTCTCTCGCTCTCTCTCTCTGCTTACTTTACCAGCGCCATGATCAACAAATCACGTAGGTAAAGTTAAATGACTGATGTAAAAAAAGTAAAATCAATCTACCGTGTTCTACAGGGTGAACACATATAAAACTAATTATAAACTTGATCGAAATTAGCGGGCATGTGCAATATGACACAAAGTAAGGGAATCTTTGTACTAGATATCTGCAAGAATTCAAGGCCTTGTGTATAGACATGTAGTTCAGTCATGATTGATGATTTGCATTATAAAGTTCTCGGTTATTGTTATACCTGGCCAGAGAGACTTGACATTGCAAGAGGGTACTAAAATCCAATGCTTGTTCTTGGAGGGCAATTAGTATAGAGAATGCAAACATGAAACATGTTGATGTTGCTCCCTCAATCTCTTTGGGATAGACTCTGTCAATCACATTGCCTACATACTCATCTTCGAAGTTTGAACTTGTCTCGTTAGATCAATTCAGGTCTATGCTGCTGCCTAGCCAAAAGAGAAGACATATTTCAATGGTCTTCTTTTAGAGTAGACATGGATGAGAGAAGTAGAGCCATGATTACAAATCAAACTGACCACGTGTGATCCAATTAGGTGACAACCAAGAACTACACCTAGAGGGACAATACACACACAGACACACTATAAAAAAAAGGCGATTAGATCATCGATTCATAAATTGTAATGGGAAAGATTTTAAGGGTCACAAAGAAAGAGAAAGGAGGAAGAAAAATAAGCCAAAGAGAAGGAAAGGGGAGCTAAAGAACCGACAGAGATAAGGACATGCCATTTGAAGATGGAACTAAAGTGAAACACAGGGGTTTGCTTCTCTGCTAGCTCTTGTAAATCATCAACTAGTTTACTTTTGTGGCTTAATTAAACTACTAATCCCCGCTTAATTAGGCTGTAATATGTCAATGTCTTGCTAGTGATTGAGCCCTACATTTTCTAGCTGCCAATATTTAATTGATTTTTTTTGTTCTGAGTGGTACCACGTCAATTCTTATTAAAAATAAAAATATCAACAATTACAATTACGATTACTCATTTAAGGGCGTCGAGAGAAAATAGCCGTAATCTAAACAGTTTAAATAATTTTGAATCATAATAATCAATTTTATGGTGAACATATGGCGGATCACGTCAATGCATTTTCTCTATAACTAGCACAATTAGATAAAGAAGAAAGAAAAACTCAAATTAGAATCAATCTAAACCTGTCTATTGGAGTTTTACCAAAAACATCTAATATATTCAAATGTATTATTAAGTGACTCCTAATTAAGTGTCACATATCCATTTAGGATCATAAACAAAACTCAAATAACAAAATTCCAAAGTTTAAAGTGTTAAAAGATTTTCACTTGTCTTTAAATTATCGCCTTATAGGTAGAGTCCAGAGAGGTTAGGTCCATTTAAGGTCTAGATCAAATCCTAGATGGGGTATACAAGCCTTGTAAATATTGTGTTTTTGAGTCAATATTAGTGACCAAATAGCCCAATTGTCCTTACTGACTTGTGCGCAAGAGTCTCATTGCATAGCTCCAAAACCCAAATTTAGCTTATACCCTAGAGTTTGCATACTCTCGTCCTATTTGGGTCCTCCGATCCCTCCTCAATCATGCAACTCTTTTTGAGTTTTTTCTTCTTCTTCTTATATTTGCATGGTACCATTGGTACACGTGGTTGCTGGAATCGTGAAAATAGGAATAGCCCCTCAAAGGTTCAGGACAGTATCCAATGGGCCTTAAATCTCAACCTACCCGAGGTGGCCCAAATTTTAAGAACTATCCTATTTACTTTCCCTTCGAAAACCATATACCCCTTAGAAATATGAACACGTCACTCTGCAATATTTAAGTCCTAAATTAATTAGTTTTGTATTCGACAAGTGATTCAGTGGAAATATTGGATCTCGCCATATGAACGTTTGATATGGAACTTTCACGTTATGCATTCGAACGCTGATAGCGTCAAAATGTGTTTAATGAATTATAAACGTGACTAAACATTGTGTTGCAATACGCAGTTGGCCATTTCACATAAACAATGAAATTTGTCCTGAACCTAGGAAAATTTTAGATTACTTTTAACACGTCAAAAAAAATTTTACATGGACCTAGAAAGTTTTGGATTACCCTTAACATGTCAAAAAAAATAGTTTCGTATTCGAAATCAGATTCCTTCCTCGCAAGTGTTTTGGCTTATGCTTTAAGGCATCCCTGAGTCCTATATAATTAAGGACACTAACTGACTAAAGTCGATAGAGGTGCGGCACATCCATCTTAGGGTTTCTCAGAAAACAGAACCAAAATACTCTTAGTATTCTTCTTTTCCAATCCAGAAGCAGGTACGTACGTAGCTAGTGAATCATGTCTGACCGAGGCATATCGTTTTCGGCCGATGACTCGAAGTTCCTCACAATGATGCACTTGTGGTTATCACGATAACTCTCAATGTCACGTACCGCCGGTGATAGGCCCCGATTCCGTACATTCATGGCGGATTTTGTGGTGATGGATTCCCCATCGGTATACGATATCATCATGGGAATTGAATGGCACTGAGTGCGCTGGGGGCAGTAGTGTCTTCGTACCATCTATGCATGCGCTTCAGCACCGAAGCTGGAATTGGGGAGGTCAGAGGAAGTCAGCAGATTGCTAGAGATTGCGAAAAGGCTATGTTGCAAGAAGCAAGGCGAGAGGACCCTTCTATTGAGAAGGTTGTGTTCATAACTTAATTAGTTGCAGATCGAGATACACCTTGGTATGTTGTGCCTGGCTAGTCATGGAAGAACCATAGAAAATTCAGACTTTTTTTTTTTGCATATTTGCTATTATGATTTTCATTCTATGCTTAGTGGTCCATATTTGCGACATGATTTAATTTGGGAACGTACTTTATTTTCGGATACTATTTGTCACTTAAATTATGTGTGTTGTAGATCTCCATGATATATTTTTTTTACTCATCTATAACTTGTTTCTTATAGATTGCTAATTAGTAATTGGCATGTATGAAGTGGCAGTTGTGAGCAATGTACGTTTGTGTTGTGTGTCCAGCTCCTTGGCAATTTGGATTGAAGCACCCTCACTATTTTTCTTCCCTTCAATAGATGCACAGATGAGAGAAAGATTTGTCATTGTTTAGTTGATTCATTGGATAGATCATATTATTTCTGATCCTATGTGGACTCATTGGTATGAATTTTAAGAGAGATTCAGATAAAACTCTCTGTCATATTTTGTTTAGAGAATATAGTTTATTAACAATTTTTTTAAAAGATTTAAGACAAATATTAATGACAGTAACAAAGTAAGATATCTTTGTACCATTAATTTCAAACTATTTACGTACAATGACACAATTAAATAATTTGTAATATAAAAATCAGTATTCATTTCAAATTCCTATAATTACGTTTTTCATTAAAAAAAATCTATCACTCAATAATTAATAAGAATAAATCTCAAATACTAAATCAAAATATAATAATAAATTATGAGATAGGTAAACTATGTTGAACAACCATCCATAAGATAGGTAATTTTATGTCATAGGTAATTTTATATGTCATAATTTTGTTTCTATTTTAAAAACACGTTTTGTCAAGATTGAAAGTACTTTTTATTATTATTTTATTATTATTATTATGCTAAACACCAAATTGCTTTCTATTGAAAGTACTAATTTCAAAAGTGTTACGAATAGAAGAGCTTCTACTCAAAATCACTTATAGGAATCTATCCCAAACAGACTCATAATTATATGGTATTATATAGCAAATGTAATTTGAATTAACAATAATTGTGCAATGAATAATTCATTGATTGCATTGATGCACCATATACAAACGAGATGCCGGAAAGTGAAAATATTTGTTATCATTTGAGAAATCAATGACTAGGGATATTTGAATACTAGGTTAAAGGGTATATTAGGTATCTAAAAATTTGAAATATTAATGATTATTTTGAAAATAGAATCAAAATTAAAGTTAAGGGACTAAATCCTTGAGAGAAATATTGATTGGATTTAAATTAAATTTTAAAATGTGACAATTGTTTAAAGAGATTTATTCTCTATAACTTCCGGTGTGTGTCTTGTGCTAATTGGATACATATTAGATTATATAGAGATACAGAGAATCTCTGTTATATCGGGACATTGATTGTAATAGATTATATCAACATATATTTAAGGCATTATATCAATGAAAAAGTTACAGTTTTAGTCTATCAGTTTATTCATCATTCAACACGTAATCAACACGTTCTGAGTTGATAGCCAACCATCGGCACAAAAAAAATTATAAACCCAAAACACTAAACTCCCACCGCCAGAAGTTCCTCATTCACCGCCGATCTCCACCAATCGGCATCTCCTTCTCCCGAAATCTCTAATTTGCCGGCTAAAATTAAGCTTGTGCAGAACATCCAACTTTGATAGAGTATTGAGAGCAACTCAGGAAAAACCAGAGAGAGATCTTCATATGCACGAAAAGGCTCAGATGTCTAGTTTTCAGAACATCCTGAAAATATCAATTCGAATGTGTCTAGAGAAACTTATGGTTGATTGTGTCTGAAAATATCAATTTGAAGGTCAATCTTCTCGAAAAGAATAATAGAAGAAGGAATCCTCATTCTGCTGGAAGATTCGTGGACGTGTTTTTCCTTCTTCAAAACTTCTTTTTCACAATGAAGTTTTCATATTAAGCATAACAACCACGAGATAAACCTTTCTAAATCGTCAATCTATAGATTTAGGAATAAAACTTACTTCCTGCAAAATCATAGATCTTAGGATTGTGATTGTGATTATTGCATATCTATATCTTAGTTCTTATGGACTTATATCCATAGAGTATGAGTGACGGTCCTGGGGGAATCATGGTTTATAAAGAAAACAAAAGAAACGAAAATCGATACTATGTGATAGTTCATCACGGTTTCTGGATGTGGTTTTGAGCCACCGTTTATTGATAATTGATTTGTGTGACCAAATATCATCGATCACGTTCTTATTCCCTGAACTTGATATTAAGTGATCGTGATTTTTTGATCGGTAAACTAATTATGTCTCTTTTCTCTCTTGTAGATGACATCAATAGAGCCGGAAAGGCCTGAAGTTGATATCATTGATCCTCAAGGAGCAGGATACAATTGTTGGGTGTCAGATGTTGAGAACGTGCTTCTCGGTATGAATTTGATAGATACAATCCAACCACCCCCACCATCTGGTACTGAGCCACCAACTCCAGCTCGCAAAACTTAAGCCCTCATATTTTTAAGGTGACATATGCATCCAGTTCTACAAAAATAATATTTGCTAAAGAATGATCCCGCAGTTTTGTGGGTAACTTTACAAGATAAATTCAATAATGTGCATAATGCACAACTTCGAGAATTGCAAGAAAGATGAGATTCGAGCCGGTTATTGGATTATCCAAAGATTGATATATTCAATCAAGCTATGTTGAAGCTACAATTGGAGTTGAATGTCTGTGGCATTGTAAGGACCGATCAAGCTATGATCGAGAAGTCTTTAAGCACTTTCTCCACTTTCATGGATACACTTTCTAGTCAATATCGCACATATTATGAGGAAGGAAGACTAAGATCTTTTAGTGATCTCATGAGTGAGTTAACCAAGAAAGAAAGGTATCGCTAGAATCTTTTTCACAATAATGCTCGGCCAGCCGGTACTAAAATGATTCATAAGTCATACAACACTGGTGGGAAGGCACGTAAGGATAGGAGGAACGGTTGTTCTAAGCCTTCCAATAACCTTGGGGAAATGGTGGACGAGGCAGAGCTCGTGGTAGAGCAAATAATCGGAACTTGGCTTGGACTCACAAAGACAATAGCTATAACTCCAACAAGAATAATTCTGATTCTAGGAATGGGAGAAATTCTTCAAATTCTGCTTCTAATTCGAGTTTGTCATCTTGTTATAGATGTGGTTCTACCAAGCACATGCATAAACAATGTTGTGCACCCAAGGATATTCAAAATACCTACAAAAAGTACACACGATACTTGGCACATGAGACTAACTTCACTTGAAGACTATGAGATTGAAAATTGTGGCAAAACCAATCTTATATTAGCAGATAGTATAAAAGCAAGTTTGGAGACTACAGTTTTTGAGTAGTCTATGTATTAGGCTCACGGTTTTGCTATGTAATCAAGTTTAGCTCTATTTTTTGGACTTGGTTCACTCATGGTTTGAGACTTTGTTTTAAGTCATAATTTTTGGAATAAGACATTTATGATGTAATTTTTACTTGTTGGCGAGTAACGAAATTTCTCTATTTTTCGGTTTATGAAAGTGTAGAGAATGTTATTTTACTACTTATGCAGTGTATAGTTCGATCTTTACAATTTTATATGGCATAATAACACAATGATACAGTACAAATGGGACAAGAAAAAGTAGATATTTTGATCTCAAGAAATTTTTGACCCATCGAGATTCTTCTCGACCCGTCGAAGGATCCATTCTGGATAGGTTATCACACTTTCTCGACCCGTCAAATGTTTACTTTTGTCTCAAACTATGTCCAATTTTGACCCGTCGAACATTTTGCTCGACCCATCAAAAAGTAGATATCGGAGAATCGACATTGATTTTAGATTTTCTTCGACCCATCGAGATTCTCCTCGACCCGTCAAATGTATGTTTCTAAACACACTTTCAACCCGTCAAAAAATGTGCTCGACCCATCGAAATATAGATATCGGAAAATCGATATTGGTTTTAGGTTTCTTAGACCCGTTGAATGCATGTTTCTAGACACACTTTCAACCCGTCGAAAAATGTGCTCAACCCGTTGAAATATAGATATCAAAAAATTGATATTAGTTTTAGGTTTTCTTCGACCCGTCAAAAATTTGCTCGACCCGTCGAGTATATGCCCCTGGACAATATTTCAACCCGTCGAAAACTTGGTATCGAAAAATCAATAATCTATTTTGGGTTTCTTCGACCCGTTGAAAGTTATATCCGGTTTTGTCATGTTTTTTATGTATCTTACATCGATATTCATGAAAAAAGATGAAAAAAGTTTCGACCAACCTGGATTTCAACACCAAATGTGGTTTTACATCGGGTGTTTTTTATCATGCCATGGAACTTAATATACACCGGTCAAATATTGTTCTACATAAGTTGTGTTTAGGTATTATTATACCATATCAACTTGTTTTGGGTTCTAAGACGGATTGATTGACATTGTTTTGTTGATAAATGATGACGAGATTGAGTGTCATACGCACATAGTGGCCATTCGAACCTTACTCAAGTTTGAAAATATTTGTGTCAACGGTTTTCACTTGGAATAATATTGTGAGAATGAAACTGTCTTATGTTCAATCTCCGTAGAATGCTACCAACGGCGCAATCTGGAGAAGTTTATAAGGATTTGTAGTGTTTTATATCTTACTACAGTTTGAATCATTGGATCCAATGCAGTCACTTATATTACTATGTGTGACTTAGTCTCATTTGAGCTTTTGCATTTTGATGATCAAGCTATTGAGAAATTCTCATGGTCATCTGTTCTTAAAAGCAAAAAAATATGTGGGAATATCTAAAACCTTCGGTTTAGATGGGGAAACTGAGATTACTCTACTCGGTTCAGGCTCGGTCTCTAAGACAAGTGCAACGCCATCCCGGCAAAGTACCGTTGTGGCGTTGTTTGTTTTTTTCCCACCGGATGCCTTTATGGCCATATCCAATACATATTGCTCGTTTTGCAAAACTCGTTCATTAGCAAAGTTACAGACATAATCTTCTTTTGTTATAGACACAATTTTCATTCCTTCGCAGATTCCAAGAATATATTTGTGGATCAATCAAACTGGTATGCGGACTATTTATATATGGTTTTGATTGTTGCATCGACGCATAGGTCACACGTCTCTGCAATTCACATGGTACGCTGTATTTGCAAAACTCCTAGCACATATTATTCAGCTTCGGGCTCACCACCCGAACAAGTCAATCAAGTCATTCAGATTGGTTTAATACAAGAGAGTTTATATCGAAATATTTTGTTGATTATTCCATGTTGATAGGGATTATTGTTAAATATCCCGGTCCCTATGTTCTTTCTTAGAACCATTTAGAAGAGGCAAAAATCAAGCGGTTAAAGCTTGTGGCTAGAGCAATGGTTATTCATACTAATTCGCTAATATCTTCTTGGGGATATGCAATATTACATGCATCTATACTTATTTTCTTAATACCCATAAACTGCCAACTATTTAGGGCATATCAGTTAGTAACTAGATATGAATCTCTGATATCTCACATCTATACATATCTGGTTGCACGGTACATGTGCCTACTATGCTTCCACTGCGTACAAAAATGGGTTATCAACGTCGATTAAGTATTTATGTTAGTTATGATTCTCCAACAATTGTCCGCTATTAAAAACTTTTGACAAGAAATCTATTTACTGCTAGTTTTGCAGATAGTCACTGTGATGAGACATACTTTTCTACTTTAGGGGGAGATAGGAATGGTTTCATTTTGAATTAATGTGGAAAATTGACGTGGTACATCCCCACTATGTCTCATCATGATCCCCGTACATCTCAGTATGAGATTGAAGTGCAATGTATTATTGATCTTCAGAAAGTAGCAGACTTTATGCTTGACTTCTTTACTAATATCATGAAAGTAACGAGATCGGTTATATATGTTGTAAATCCTACAAGGTTGAAGGTCCCTTTAATTGGGCAAGTTAACACAACACCTGGGCAAAGTAATGTTTCTCCTGCCTATAGTGGGGTGTGAAGTATCGGTCAAAATCTATTGATGAGCCGCCGATAAAAAAGGCAAGCCATCAAGGCACAACTATTTATCATCAACACATGCGATTGTTTCTGAATGCAATCGTGTCTAAAAGTCGACATTGACAAACACTGGGGGACGCCTCAGAGTCAATGACGATGTCAATAGACAAAGAAATCTCACAAAATTAAACAAATGCTAGCGTTATTATGGATGGTATATCCAGGTTCGTTGGTGATGCATTTACTTATTTCATTGGTCAGAAATTGACGATGATAAAGTGGAACATTTCTCTGTTGTAGATCGTCAACAATTAATATAGAGAAAATTGACTGATATGGAAAGTTGCAATATAGGTTGAACTAGACTCTCTCTCTTACAAATGGCAAGTTTTTGGTATGGCAGTGATATGACCATTAAATGGCATGCTGGTTAGACACATATGAGTCTTTGTTCGAAAGCGTAATGAGATGAATGAAGTCATGCGGTATAAAGTTAGACTTGTGGCGCCAAGATTTTCTCAAATGTCCTAATATTGATTATGAGGAGATGGATTCTCTGGTCATGGACATCATTATTTTCTACTATCTTATCAGTTTGGTAGTGTCTAAAATATTGAGTATGTAGCTTATAAATGTGGTTACTGTATATCTCTTTGGGGATCTTAATTCAGAGACATACAAGAGAGTGTCGATTGACATGGTTCTACCTAAATCAAGTAACTCTAAACCATGGAGTGCTCATGTGATTAGATTGAGACGTTCACTATATGGATTGAAAAAATCCGGTAGGATGTGGTATATATGTCGTAGTGACTACTTGATTGGGAAGAGATACAAGAATGATGAGTTATGCCCCTACGTGTTCAATAGATGAACAAATTATTCGAGATGATAGACCTTGGTAGAACTCGATTAAGTCTTGGTTTTGAGATGAAATATAAAGTTGGTTAAGTTCTTATTCACCAGTGTGCTTATGTCTAATCAAGTAATGGACAAAGCACACTCAATTAGTACATCAATGGTTGTTTGCAGTCTGGAACCTAAAATGATCCATTTCATCTAAAGAGATGATGATGAGGAACTTTTAAAGCTGAGATTTCATATCTTAGTGCAGTTAGAGCTTGATTAAATGTAGCTTGGTGCACATATCCAGACATTGCATTCTTAGTATGCGTCTACGCAAAGTCATTAGAATGAAGTAAAATACATCTTCAGGTACTTGAAGTGTTCCATTGGCTTGAATTTATTCTTTCCTTACATAGAGTACAGAGAGAAATATGAAATTCCCGGAAAATGGATGGTTGAGTCACAGCACGCATATTCTGACTCCTTCAACCTGTCTAGTATATAATTTGACCCGTCGAAGGGAGCAATCACTGATAACCCGAAGGCATTTTTTGACCCTTCTAGGAAAGGTTTCGACCCGTCAAAACCGGTACCCTGGATCGAAAAAAACCATTCATTCGACCCGTCGAGTAAGGATTTCAACCCATCAAAATGCTGCCCTACTATGAGCAGTTTTACTGCAGTCCCCTGTTCCAAAACACCAGTTGATATGTTGGTCAGATTTGCTGATGTTGGGTATCTCTCTTACCCACATAAAGGACGTTCCCAAACAGGTTATGTATTCATCATGGGGAACGTGGTGATTTCTTGGAGAACAACAAAGTAAACCCTTGTTACTACTTCCTCAAACTATTCTAAAGATTAAAGCTTTGTATGAAGCGATTGATGAGTGTGTCTGGGTTATGACAGTTTTACACCATATTCGAGAGTCTAGTGGATTATTATCTACTACAACAACGCCAACTTGTATCTTCGAAAATAATGCGGTTTACATTGAACCAATGAAGTTTGGTCACATTAAGGGTGTCATACTTAATTGATTTTACCAAAGTACTACAATCAGCAATAACAGTGGTTATTGATTATCCATGTGAACCAGGTTGGTTCAGCGGATAATGGTGCGGACTTGTTTACCAAGTTATTACCTAAATCTACATTCATGAAACATATGAGACACATTGGTATGCACAGGTTATCTGAACTCCATGACTGAGTTTACAGTCATGGGGAGTTACATTTCTGTAGACATCAGAGGGAGTCTATGTCACATATAGTAACTTTTGTAGTTGATGCGTTGTACTCTTTTTTCCTTAGACGAAACTTTTGTTTTACCTATGAGATTTTTGTTTGCTTGGCGAGATTTTTAGTGAGGCAACATGTTATGCATCATTCATTAGGCCATCGATACAAATGAGAGTATTTAAGGAGATTTATTCTCCGTAACTTCTGGGGTGTATCTTGTCCTAATTAGATATATTAATTATATAGAGATATAGATAATTCATGTTATACCGAGATATTGATTGTAACATATTGTATCAGCGTATATTTAAGATATTTTATCAATAAAAAAGTTATAATTTTAGTATATCAATTTATTCATCCTTCAACAAGAAGGAATTTTTTCCAATTTCTCCGAATTCTAATGCATATAGATGGTGGCATAGAACTCAAACTGATGAGGACAGAAGTTATAGTAATCAAAAATCAAAGTATCAAACTACTAAGACCAACTAAGAAACATACTCTATCAGGTAAATACTATGGCCGAAATTGAAAGACCCATCAGACTAGGATTAACTCCGGCCTTTCAATATTCAATTAGCATTGAAAGTTAATTCGTAAACAACACTAGATCGATCAAAGCATGCAGACACAAAAAAAGTAGAAGTTCAAATAAAAAGAAAAGAGAGAGACTAAAGTACGTACGTCACTGAAATCACTGTTGAACGCATTTGGGAACTCCGTCACAATCTTCCTCCTCGTCTCGAGGCCCCTGCCTTCGGCGGTCCTCGCCGGAAAACGGGTTGCAGCCGCCACTGAATAAATTAGCGAATATATTATAAGTTTCGTGGTTGGGATCCCAGGGAGGAGAGCCAAACGTACAACCTGTGACACCTTCCTCTCCATACCGGTCATAGAGATAACGATTACCTGGATCACTTAGAATCTCGTAGGCCTGCCGCACCTCTTTGAACTTGTCTTCATCGCCGCCCTTATCATAGTGGTTCTTGACGGCGGCTTTCCTGTAAGCCTTTTTCAGTTCGTCTTGTGAAGTGTTCTTGGGCACTCCAAGGATCTCATAGTACATCTTTTTATTTTTTTTGCTCTGATCGCCGCTACCTGTTTTTGAAAATTGATGATTTTGAATTGGTCCTAAACCCTAATGCTGGAGTTTATTTATAAGGAATACAACAAGTCCCGTGACACTTATCGATCAGGGATTCTCACTCATTTCTAGAACCTTCTTATTGATGAAATTTCAGTAATTTTCTTTTTTCTTCTATATTACTGAACAATAGATCAACAAATCTATTAAGAAGGTTCAGTAGCCAAATGCCACATGATCAGTAATCTTCTCCTTTAACCTAAACCACTAGCCACATGATTTCCTTTCCGAATTAGGAAAGCAGTTCATTATCTATATATTGCGCATGTACTATCGGGTACAACTACCGTATGCAAATATACAAGAATCATCATCTATCCTTCTGTCACCTGAGGATCAAATCCATCAAACGATTTTTTAGGGGGTATATTGTATTTAGACTCTGATAGACTTTTATTTAATGATGGATTTCTAAGAAGTTTATGGATTTTAATGGACTTCCAAAATCCTAGCAAACTTTGCTGATTTTATAATGAAGACTTTCATGGATTTCAATGAACTTTGTTATCAACTTTAGTAGAATTAAATAGACTTTTTCGTAGCTTTAGGCCCAAGCCTTAGATCTACAATGTACTAAAATAGACAAATGTTGATCAATTATTTGAGAAAAGGGAAAGTTTCTCTCTTTGTACAAAATCCAGCTTCACACATTTCCATTCGATATCCACTTGAAAGCAAATCTAGATTGTCAATTGGTGTGAGAGAGCTTGTATGGGAGGATTATTGACATCATAACGAAGGATTGATTTCCAAGAATGTGAGATTCACTCGTAGGTGCTTGACTCTTCTTCTTTCTGTACTGGTTTTCGATCGACAGCACTTGTAGGCGCCTAACTATCTTTTCTTTCAGTTCTTGTGTTTCTTTGATTTCTAGCTTTGAGACAATTTGAAGATTACGATCCTACGCAACAAAAGGGTTGGTGGTCATGACTTGCTATTAGAAGAGATGACGCCAAATTCATTAGGGAATATGAGAAAGTACTCATGTTCTGATATGTACAATTCTAATCATGTTGTCTATACTCTTATAGTCCTAACATTAGAACTACATAGATAAGGATGTAGGCTAACGTGCAAGCAATTGATGATGAGGAACTACATTCCTCTACTTTGTAGTGTACATTATAGTGATATATGTAATAGCTGTGGTACTGAAAGATAAATTGGTTATCGATTTCATAATCTGGAAAGACCAGCTACCTTATAATCATTTTCATTGTCAATAATAATTGGAAGCATAAAGTCAAAGCTTTGAGAGAGCAAGCTTCAAAACAGACAAAATAAATGTAAGCAGTCATGATTTATTTTGCTCACTAGGAATGTCTTCATGAACCGACATTATGTTGGGTTGAGAGTTAGGATCATATTAGAATGAGAATTAGCTTCAGAAACAGACTGAGAATTAGCTTCAAGAACCGGTTGAGGTCTTGCATCTCTCCACATATCTGCAGCTATCTGATTTCTCCAATCATTTGTTTCCTCTCTTTGTTGATCTTGAGTTTGAAACTCACCATCTTCATCATTTACCATGATTGGATCTGGCTCAGATTCTGGAGGAAAAATATCAGAACGACATTCCTTACGCAAAAAATTATGTAGCCCTGCACAAGCCAACACTAATTCAACTTATGTTTTGAATGGGAATGGAGGTGCAATCTTGAATATTGTGAAACGAGATTTGAATACTCCAAATATCCTCTCAACAACGTTTCTCAGGGAAGCATGGCGAATGTTGAATAACTCTTGTGGATTTTTGGGATGACAACCTTGACCATTAAACTCTTTCAAATGATATCGAATAGCTCGATAAGGAGCTAAAAAATTAGCTCTATTTGCAAATCCAGCATCCACCAAAAATAATTTACCTAATGACACATATAGCAAGAATTGTGAGATTATACACACACACAAAACTGTATATATATAAACTATCAAGCATATACCTGTGGGCACTTTTAGCCTGTTTATTCTTGTTAATGCATCACTTAGTACTCTTGAATCATGAGTTGAACATTCCGAGCCACTAAGAACATAAATGAATTCCAAATCAAAGTTTGATGCTGCTAGTACTTTCTGTAATATTTTTCCATAACGATCTCTGTAAGCGCTTACTTCAGGTCCTTTCACTATTGCTGGAATATGCGTACCATCAAGCACTCATATGCAATCATTTTATAAAAAAATTGTATTAGTACTGAATAATACTAGTATTCATACTAAAGCAAATAAACCTTGAATTCCTTACCTTAAAGTATGGATAAAATCTAGTACTTTCTCTGATTTTAGGTGGCACACCCTTAGGTTTGACCATGAGCTCTGAAGCAAATGTATTTAAAGTTTTAAGAACTTTGTTGAAACTTCTACTGCAAGTAAAATGAGACTGAAAAAATGTCGATATAGCCTAGGAGTACCGATTATTTTGTCCTATAGTGAGTAGAAAAATTGCAAGCATCTTTTTGATGCAACTATGTCTTGTGTCTCGAAGAAATGTTTTTTCTCTAATAATAGTGCATAGCTTTCGAAACACATTGGAAATATCATGTACACATGTTTGAAAACTTTAGGATCATCATCCTAGATTTTGTGTATATATTGATAGCCATCACTTGTAATAGATCGTCGAGTTAAGGGACGTTCAATAGATCTCCGACTTTTGAGTAACATAAACTCATGTACTACATATACAACTGCATGTATTTCCATTAAGAGACTCTTAATGGCTTCCCAGAACTCTTCATCATCTTCATGCATGACCAAATCAAACATCATGCGTATGTAGTTACCTAAAAAACTTACATTAGCATATCACAATGAATAGTTCATTCATATAACATAATTGAAATCCAAATTTCATTCCTAAGAAATATAAAAATTAAAAATTCCAAGTTTCGAAACTGATTCATATGATTCAGTACTTCATGAGATAAAAATAAAACAAAAATAAAGTCTTCCAGTACATCACGAGACAAAAATCAAGCAAAAATAAAGTCTTCCAAAATTGTTAAATAGTCAAAAACGAGTACAGGAATATAGTCCAAATCGCAATACTCATTGCATTGTCTTAAATGCAATCCAACTATATCAATGCTCAGGTGTCATGCTTAAGAAGACATCTTTTAGTGCTTTAGTATTGAGTAACTCAAGAGTCATGTAACATGATTCCTCATCCAAGTATGGAGTGTCTTTAATAGCATTCCAACACTGTATCCCTTGACTCTCATTTCTCCATCAAGTCATAGATCTTCTTAAAATTTGTGGCAATTGAACTAATGCCAACATAAACTTTTTTCATAACATAAGCGTTAGAATTTTTTTCAGTTGAGCTGTTAGTTTTTTCAAACTTATTTCTATTACGTTTCTGAGCAGTAGTATTTCTAGTGGCACCATTCGTAGTGACACTCTTTTTAGTGACACTATTTTTTGTTGTCTTTTCCATAATGTCATTTGAAGCTTTTACATTTCTCTCCTCAAAAGTCAAAGGTGAAAGTGGTGGTGGTGGTGGTGGGTATGCTTGGAATGATGAATCATTTTCTGTTGGAATGGATGCATTGACATTTTTGCTGTAGACCAAGTCATTTAGAGCATCACATTCACTGTCCTCAACCATATATGTGGTTGCATCAGTATCATCTCCTAGAATAATTGAATTTTTTCCAATTGCAGTTCCATTTCCCACAACAAGTTTTAAATCTTCATAGTCTACATAAGTCTAGGTGCGAAGGCACGTATGTGTTGGATGTGCCTATTAAAAATAGCATATTTGTTAGTATCATTGGGATTATATTTGTAAATTTTTATAAAGAAATATTTATTTTACCAACTCATACACATACTTCTGTTGGAAAATATTACAAATAACACCGCCTAATACAAGGTCCACAGATAAGTAGTTATCACAAGATCTGACTTTTTCCACACTTTGTATAATTACAATGAGAGAACAAAAGAAACGATTTCTTTCACTATAAAAATAATGGGATTACAATACTCAATCTCAATAAATATTGTGGCAAACTAGTCTCTCTTGGATTTTTCTCAAGAGGATTTTTCTCTCACGCAAAGTGAGGCTTTCTATTTCTCAAACTCTACTGGTTTGGTTTTCTACAAAACTTATTATTGAATGAAAGGAGCTTACAAGTTTTATAGCCAACTCTCATAATTAACTTGTGGCCATGCATGATTGCCTTAATTAACTCTATTATTTTCTTTATCCAATTTCCTTAATTGTCTCCCGTCCATCTCTTTCCATTCTTTTATTTTTAATCATTGAAACACTCTGTATGTTTCTCTCCTCCACCAAATGAGGGATATCCATCAATCTCCCCCTCTCGACTTAGGTGGAGAGATTGAATACTCCTGCTGCTTGTCTGTAGTACTCGTACTTGTCCTTAGGTAAAGACTTTGTCATCATATCTGAATAGTTATCATCAGTATGATTCTTCTCAAGCTATAACTGCTTGGATTCCAACATATCACGTATCCTGTGATATCGCACATCAATGTGCTTTGACCTCGAGTGAAAACTCAAATTCTTACTCAAGTGGATTGCACTCTGACTATCACAATGCACAATGTACTTACGTTGTTCTTATCCTAACTCATGCAAGAACGCTCCATCCATATCATTTCCTTGCAAGCTTCTGTAACTGCTATGAATTCTGCCTCTGTAGTAGATAGAGCGACACACTTTTGTAGCTTTGATTGCCATGATATTGCTTCTCTTGAAAAATTAATCAGGTATCCAGAAGTAGACTTTATGGAATCAATATCTCCAGCCATATCTTCATCTGTGTAGCCGATCAGCTCAGGTTTTCCACTTCCAAAACATAAACTCATTTTGGAAGTCCCCCTGGGATATTTCAAAATCCACTTTACCGCACTCCAGTGCTCTTTTCCTGGTTTAGACAGGAATCTACTCATAACACTAACTATGTGTGTTATGTCTGGTCTTGTACACACCATTGCATACATCAGGCTCCCAACTGCTGAGGCATATGGCACCTTGTGCATTTCCTCCTTTTCTGCTTTACATGTAGAACTTTGCTTTGAGCTAAGCTTAAAATGACTTGCAAGTGGAGTAGCAACTGCTTTTGCTTGATCCATATGGAACCGCTTCAATACTTTCTCAATATATTTTTATTGTGATAACCACAACTTCCTTTTCTCTCGATCACGAGAGATTCTCATACTGAGAATGTGTTTTGCAGGTCCTAAGTCTTTCATAGAAAAAGACTTCTTTAGTTCTTTCTTTAACTTGCTAATCTTGTCACCATTTTGTCCTACAATCAACATATCGTCAACATACAAAAGTAGTATGATCCATCATTTGGAAATCTCTTGACAAAGAGACAATGATCAGAAGTAGTTCTTTGATACCCATGCTCAATCACGAAGGAATCAAACTTCTTATACCATTGTCTTGGTGCCTTTTTCCACACTTTGTGTAATCACAATGAGATAACAAAAGAAACGATTTCTTTCACTATAAAAATAATGGGATTACAATGCTCAATCTCACAATAAATGTTGTGGCTAACTAGTCTCTATTGGATTATTCTCAAGAGGATTTCTCTCTCATGCAAAGTGAGGCTTTCTATTTCTCAAACGCTACTGGTTTGGTTTTCTACAAAACTTATTATTGAATGAAAGGAGCTTACGCGTTTTATAGCCAACTCTCATAATTAACTTGTGGCCATGCATGATTGCTTTAATTAACTTTATTGCTTTCTTTATCCAATTTCCTTAATTGTCTCCCGTACATCTCTTTCCATTTTTTATTCTTAGTCATTGAAACACTTCGTATGTTTCTCTCCTCCACCAAATGAGGGATATCCATCAACTTCATCACTTACAATGATCTTCTTTAAGATGGGGTCCCATCCAAACCCATAACTATGGCGCAAAAGTTGAGTATATAGGACATATTGCTTCTTAAACCACTTCACTTGATTAAAGTAATGTACGTAAGTTTTCTCACACCTTACTTTTTTGTTGAACACTGGAAGTATCTTATGTAGAACTGTTTTCTTGTTTATCAAACCACTTTGAGTATCATGCCAGCCATGCTTGGCAGCTTCAATCAAAGTTTGGAAATCTTTAGTGTTAGAGGTTAGATTTGTTTTAAGTTTTAGTATTTATACGTGAGACTCTACAATATACAAGAATCCATATTTTATAAAATTTATAGATTTCATTAAATTGTTGAATACCTAACAATTTGAATGGACTTAAAAATCTTACAATAAAAATTTAAATTAAATATCCCATAAATTCTACGATATTTTTTAAAAACTGAGTAGATCCCCTTACTGACAGATCGAACCGTATCCCATAATTCCCGTCAAATCTTAGTTTCAGGGTGAACTCGAAGTTTTCAATAGGCCAATCACACTGATCGATCTTGTCGCGATCTTCTCGATATTCAATACTCCGGAAGTCAAAATATTCTATTAGGTGAACAAACTTTCAAACCTTAATTTCTTGGCAAGGAACATGCTTGTTTTTTAAATTAAACGAAACGGAAGGTACATACCAACACAAGATGCTACTGCTTCATTATTTATTTTGGTCCAAAGAACAAGAGAACATATTAATATTAAAGGACGGCACGTTATCTTTCAGATCTAACCATCTTAACAAAGTACGGCGTATCACTTCAATGTACTATGCATACATAATTTAGTTTATCTATAACTAGGGTACGAGCTAGCAAGAAGATCGAGTAAGGGCATCTCCAATGGCAAGTCTTAAAATGGGGTCCTAGATCTAAATTTAGGACCTCAATTTAGGATTTATGATTTAGGACTTCACTATCTCTAATGGTGAAGTCCTATATTGTAAATATCTTTATTTTATGTTATTGTTAATGATTAATTTACTGTTCGTACAATATTATTATGTTTAATAAATATTAATTATGATACTTTTTGACCGATACATGGATTATTCAACGACTCTCCATTTTAATTTGATACCGATATATGCATTTTTCAAGGATAATTTCAAAATTTCGAAATGGTATATCATGATCTTATCTTTAAATATCAATTTCAAAATTTCAAAATTTCAAAATTACAAAATTTCAAAATTTCAAGTTGTCAAAATTTCAAAATTTCAAAATTTGAAAATTTCAAAATTTCAAAATTTTGAAATTTTAAATTTCAAATTTATTCAACGTTTTGATCTTCTATAAAATCGGAATCATTCACTCCTTCATCTCTCACCAATTCACAAACACTTCTCCTCCCACGAACAAATTGTGGTTTTCGTATTGTTTCATACCTTTAATTTTGTGTTCCGCTATGAATAGGTTGTGAAAATTACTGAAGAAGGAGGAGGCAGAAGATGTTCCGAGAAGGCAACAACAAGCTCTCTTGATGTCTGCGGCAGCCCTACAAGTGGAGAGGATGGAAGAAGATGAAAGCTCACAACGGGTGGTTCCTCGGGGTGGTTCTTCGGAAGGGCGGAGGTACATTTATGCATTTAAACATTTTGTGTTTTGTAATAATTTTGCATCACCGTAATGAATAAGAAATTTCGAATTACCATTAAAATTTAGAAAAATACACTTAATACGTAGTTAATTCAAATGATTAAAAATAGTACAATGTAAAACGTAGGAAATTAAAGACTTAAAAACAGTAATGAAAAATACACTTAATACGTAGGAAATTAAAGACTTAAAACCAACAAATAATACAACTTACTCACTCTTCACCATCATTACGCATCCACTCCGTTTGATTGAGCTGAAGATAGGGAGAAGAAGTTGATCCACCACGAGGGGTAGGGGTATGGAATGATGATGCATTTTGTGCCTCCATTTCCTCTCGCTCAATTATCTTTTTTTGCTTCCTCTCCCAATACCCTCTTTTACAAGGTGAATATATATTAGGATCCACCGCCATTGTGCGAGCATCTTCCTCCCTTTGTTGAGCCGCCATAGCCTCTTCATAGAGTTTTTCCCTTCGTTCAAACTCTCTATCGTTTTGATCGGCAAGCCTTTTCATTTGAGCATGAATACTTAAAGTTAACTCTTGCTTACCTTTTTTCTTCGCCGCCTTGGCCGCTTTTTGTCCCGTTGGACGCTCTCGTCCGGGCTTTGATGTCATGCTTGGAGTTGCTTGATCTCCGGATGAATTGATATCATCCAAGTTGGTAGGCACCTCATAATTACCCATATTTGCATCCATTGATGGTGGAAGGGAGAATTTTGGTGACTCCTTCAAGATATCCGAACAATGCATATATGCGAAATGCTCTCCATGAGATTCATCGAAATAAAACCCCTTCGCATTCCTTAACTACAAACAATCGGAACAAACCAATTATTATACGACTTAATTATTCTAACTACATGAATAATTTCTATATGAAAAATACTTACATCGTCTTGATCATTTTTGCCACTTGCATGATTTTTGATGGCTTTGTTCATTGCGTGAGCCCATCTCATACTTGCGGGATTGATCTTCTTCCATCGAGATTCGACGCTTGCTTGGGTTCGCTTAGGTGCATTGGTTGGCTTGATACTTTCAAAATACTCATATATACGATCCCACAAAGTTCCCCCGGATTGATTAGTACCGACGGCGGCATCTCCACCAATACTCAACACGGCAACGCACAAAGCTCTATCTTCCTCTTCTTTCTAATTTTCCAATCGTGGTGCCCTTGTGGTTGATGAAGCTCTCTTTGGACCCATGTTGTTGAACAAAAAAACTGAAATTGCTATAGGAAAAGAGGAGAAAGAGGAAAGTTTGTGAGGGTGTGGAAATGGTGTGAGAGAATGTAAGAAATGGTGTGAAATGAATGAAAATTTGTGGTTGTATTTATAGAAAAAATTGAAAGTTACTGTTCCAACGGACTAATTAATATTCCCAAAAATTAATAATTTTTTTTTATTTGTTTTTGACTATTGTGTGGAAAATTAGAGTTTGATTAAATATTAATCGTTGGATTGATTTCGGAATATATTCGTAGCCGTTGGATCAGAATCAGAAATTAAAAAACAAAAAACAAAAAAACTGAGATCTGCAGATCTGGCCGTTGATTTCAAATTGCATTGAAATCAGGCCGTTCAAATTTCGAACGTTGGAGAGCAACGGTAAGTGGCGTGGAGCAGCAGGCGGGTCCCACTGAGCGGCTTGTCGGCTACTCTCGCCCCATGTCAGGCGCGTGGCGCGTCACCTGCAGCACACCATCCTCCAGTTGCTCGCGTGGTCTCCCATCGCCATCCAAGGCGCGTCACTCCATCCCCTCTCTCCTCTGTCTGCGTCAGCTGGGGCCCACGAACGTGCTGGGAAAATTTTTTAGGATGGGATCTATCTCAGGTTCTATCTTAGATCCCCCCATAAGACCTTACCCTATATTTTTAGGGTTTAGAACCCCAAAAATGCACCATTAGAGAGCCATTTTGAGTTTAGGGTCTAGATTTTTAGGGTTTGGATCCCCCCATTGGAGATGCCCTAAGCCTTGCTGAAGGTAGGAGCGAGTGAGAAAATGACATCAAGTGTTTGTACACCACACTGTACATATTTAAGTAAACATGATTAATATTAAATATTGGTTTACACTTCGTAAATTAATGGAATGACTGATCATAAAGGAATATTGATTTACACTTCGTAAATTAATGGAATGACTGATCAGAAAGGAATATTGGTTTACACTTCGTAAATTAATGGAATGATTGATCATAAAGGAATAACTTTGACGAATAGACCTTTCAGAACTGATCGAGTCCTGACGGAACACGCGCTCTCCAAACCTAACGGATTAGAAAAGTATTGTAGAGAAGGTAATGAAGACTAATCCCACATCGAACAATAAATGCTCAATCAACCTCCAACCGCCCATTTAAGGCCTTATTTATGGAGGGAAGGGGGTAACGCATCTCACACTAATACTTTGCTAACGCTATTATACTTCCAATTCACTAACTTAAGCATTAGAGTATCGAAGGCGGGCCGCCCCGTCTCCATCTCTAACGTACTTTGTGAATTGCAATTTGATAAGAGAAGTGCAGAGGAAAGGGAGATTCGTCAGGAGTGATCCTCACAATCATCTCACTCTCCATTACCATCCTCCTAATGAAAACCGGTTAAAACAATTGGCGCCATATGTAGGAATGCATCAAGTGCAAACCACGTTACAACATCAACGCAAAAGCAACAATACGCATCATGACCGAGCTAGACGCAGACAATTTTATTACACCCTTGATGGAGAAACAGAGACATATTGAGGTTAACGCTACTACAGCCTCAAACGCAACCGGGATGCTCTTCACCAACTAAGATGAGTTCGTCATCAATGCTCAGCTTATGAAGCAATTGAAAATGGCAAGAAGGGAGAGAGACCAAGACCGCTAAGCCAGATCAGGGTTGATGAGGAATTAGAGGCAACACGCGTCAAGAAAGGCGACTATTACTCACAGGAACCCTTCGAGAATGGAGATGACTTGTCTGACAGAGAGGGAGAACGTCATGTTGACATACTCTCTGGCAGATGGAAGCTTAAAGACAAAATGGATTCGAGCCCTAGGGCCAACAGTCCAACTCAGAGGATCCATGAGGGGGCAAACAGAAATCAGCTTGTGACGGAACTCATAGCCAGAATTGACGCCCTGACAGCGAAAGTGCGCCAGGGGAAGACTCAAAATCAGAATACGGCCCACATGTACACACTGAGGTCAACATCATTTTCAGTCGAAATACTCGGGGCAGACAGAGATCGCCATGCAAAATTCTTGAAAGACAACAAGTTTAACGAAATGGGAGACCCGAGGATGCACATGGACGAGTTAAAATCGGCAATAGCAGGAAGAAACTATGATAAAGCAACCTTATGTTATTTGTTCCAGGAAAGACTAGGGATTGGTTATGCGAAATGCCTAAAGAGCCCACACACTCGTTCGCAGAAATAACGGAGAGCTTCATCAAACGGTACAGGCTCCAAGGGAAATACAACGTGGCAGACAACTTGTTCAAGATCAAGTAGAGTGAGACGGAGATACGTCAGGCCTTTGTAAACAGATGTAGGGAAGCTGCACAAGCGTGCAGAAATATGAATAAGGACGTGGCCTTGTCAGCATTTCGAGAAGGTATCCTACCATCCCCTTTTAAGGAGAAGTCAGTTAAAAAAATTGGCTCAATTATGACGAGGTGATGGACCTGGCAGTAGAGAAAGAAGTTATTGAAAAGATCGTTTATTGGGAAAAATTCAACAACTGTCAGGATAATAACCAGGAGAAGAACCACCACAAAAAAAACCAACCCATCCAACCCAACCATGAACCCGATGAGAAACTTGCGCTACCACCAAAACAGAACCACCATCAACAGAAAGACAAAAGACCCAGGGAGCTTGCACCACAAATGGAACCCCATTCCAAATGGCCGTTTTACAAGAACGACAATCATCGTCAGAATACGGGCCACCATCACCACCATACAAAATTGCACAACCAGCCCTACTTCCAACGGAATCACCCCCGTAAAAAAATATTCTCCATTACCAACACACATATTGAGCCCATCCTGGAAAAGCACAGGGACATCATACTTGGTCCCTCCCCCCAAGTTCCACAAGCAAACACAAATGCAACCCGCCAAGGGTAATTGGTTCAAATACCACGAGATGCGTTCTCATACTACAAACAATTGCGGGACGTTAAAAGATATTTTGTACAACTTACGCAAGGATGGGACAATTCTAGAGGTAGAAAAAGACAGACAACCCAGAGGGACAAACATGATGCGTCAGGTGGCAGCAATAAAAGTCAGGGGGACGATCAACACAATATTTGTGTGCCAGTCAAAGAGTTAAAAGGAAGTTGTCCCAAATGGGAGAGAGATTTGCATGGTTATTCAGGGCACCGCTCCCAAGGTCAGACATATGAACTAGGGTACCATTATCTTTTTAGCGGACAAGGAGGATAGCAGAAAAGATGTTGACCCCAATACTCCATTTGTCATTACCGCAATGGTAGACAGGTGGAACATGAAGCGTATCCTGGTGGACAACGGATCTACTGTGAACATTATCTACTCACCAGCCTACAAACTCTTAGGGAGATCCTCCAGAAAGCTAATACAAGATCACGAACCACTAACGGGCTTTTCGGGGAAAAGTCTGCATATGTTGAGGAATGATACGATGACGTTTGGGCTGGGCACACCTGGAACACCACAGAAGGAGATCAGGACGGAGTTTATCATTTATGATTGACCGTCACCTTATAATGCCATCTTAGGCCGATCATCCATCAACAAACTAAAGATCATTATTGCGAACCATCTCCTCCTCTTAAAATTCCCAACGGATCACGGAGTCGGGTACGTCAAGGGATACGAGACCAAGGATATCCCATTGAACTTCGACAGAGGAAGGTGCCATGAGGTATTGGCAGTAAAAGAGATTCTTGCAGCCACGACTCACAAGGCTGAGACACAAGATGACCCCAGAGAAAATGCATGTTCCTTTAAACCTGCTAACGGAAAAGACTCCTTCACCATAGTGCAACTCTCAGACGAACACCCAGAGTGGACAATCCGCGTGGGAAACCAGTTGAACGATGATCTCAAGGTGTAACTTGTCAAATGTTTGAGGGACCATCATGCACTATTCGCATGGTCTTATGCGGACATGCCGAGCATCTCCCCAGAATTGACCACCCATAAGCTCAATCTTGCTCCTGACGCTGTCCCGGTCAAACAAAAATGACAAGCATATGATGAAGAACACTACGTAGCCATACATGCGGAAGTGGACCGTTTACTCAAGAGAGGCTTCATCAGGCCAGTCAGCTACACCAAGTGGATTTGAAACGCTGTCATGGTCCAGAAGAGTAATGGAACATGAAGGATGTGCGTCGACTACACCAACATCAACAAGGCTTGTCCAAATGATAACTTCCCCCTCCCCAGAATCTATCAGCTTGTTGACGCAGTTGCAGGTCATGAGTTGTTATCTTTCATGGATGCCTGCTCCGGTTACAATCAAATACTAATGGAATCAAGTGATTAGGAGGCCATAACATTCGTAACAGATATGGGGATGTACTGCTATAACGTCATGCCCTTCGGACTAAAGAATGCAGGTTCCACATACTAAAGATTCATGACCCATATCTTTGGACCCGAGATGAGCAAAACGGTAGAGGTGTATGTGGAAGATATATTAGTAAAAAGTGTAAAGAAAGAGACGCATGTGGAAGACCTAACGATAAACATGAAGATACTGTTAAAGCAAGGAATGCCATTGAATCCCGCCAAGTGCGTCTTTGGCGTTACCGCCAGTAAGTTTCTGGGGTACATTGTGAGTGAGAGAGGAATCCAGGCCAACCTTGAGAAAATTCAAGCAATACTCGATACCAAAACACCAGCTATGAAGGCAGACTTACAGAGCCTGACGGGAAAATTAGTCTCCCTCAACCGCTTCATCTTCCGTTACATGGACAAATGTGAACCTTTCTTCAAGGCTTTGCAGAAGACAAGAAGAAAGGCTGTAGACTGGATCCCTGAGTGTGAAAAAGCTTTTCAAAACATCAAACGGTACCTAACCTTTGTACCAATGCTTTCTAGGCCACCCAAGGGAGAAACCTTGTACCTATATCTCGTTGTATCCCTAATGGCAGTTAGTTTGGCACTTGGCAGATGGGACAAAGACAAGGGGGAGTTACCCGTATTTTATGCAACAAGGGGACTCACACCGCCAGAAACTCATTATCCCATGCTGGAACTTCTGGCATTAGCCCTGGTAACTTCCGCCAGGAGATTACGCTCTTACTTCTAGGCTCATATAATTCAAGTGATGATGAACATGCCAGTCCGTCAAGTACTGCAATCCCCCGAACACAGCGAACGACTAAGCAAGCAAGTTATGAAACTTAGTGAGTTTGACATCCACTACAAACCACGAGTGACAATGAAAGGTCAAGCAGTAACAGACATCATTGCGGAACTCACCCCAGCTGACAGAGAGAGGATCATGGACAAACAGGTTGCAACAGAACCCAACCAGTATAACCCTTCCTCACCATGGCACCTATATGTTGAAAGGTCCAGAAACTCAAAAATAAGCAGAGCAGGTGCCATACTAACGGGACCAGGAGGTATTTGCGCAAAGTACGCACTAAAGTTTTACTTCAAGGCTTCCAACAATGAGGCAGAATATGAGGCCCTCATTGCGGGGCTACAATTGGCAAAAGAGTCAGGAGCATTGGACATCAACATACTCCACGATTCGCAATTAGTGGTCAACCAGGTAACGGAGAGTTCACAGCCAAGGGGGACCGGATGGCCACATACCTTAGTTATGTGAAGAAATTGTTAAGCAGATTCAAGAATTACACAATAACGCACATCCCAAGAGAACATAATGGGAAGGCAAACTCACTCGCCCATTTAGCTACCGCCCCGACAGCCCACACTCTATGTCAAACCATAGTGGACATATTCAAGAAGCCTAGCATCAGCAAGACTCTAACGGAAGTGTACTCACTGTCAGTTCAAGAGTATATCTAGATGACTAAAATTGTAAAATACAAGTCCACTGGGGAACTCCCTTCAGATAAGGTCCAGGCTTAAGCGATCGTAACAAAAGTAGCAAACTTCAGCCTTCGAAATGGACAATTGTACAGGCAGGTTCCCGACTGGCCCAATTTGAAGTGCGTTACAGAAGCAGAGGGACAATCTATCTTGGAGGAGGTGCATCAGGAACTTGCAGTCATTAGGCTGGCACAAGAACGTTAGCATATAAGGTCATGAGATATGGCTTCTGGTGGCCAACAATGATGAAGGCTAGCGCATCCAAGCTGGCAACAAAATGCCATGAATGCAAGATATTTGCACACAAGAACCAAGCTCTTGCAATACCACTGTGCATCATCATTAGCCCAGTTTCGTTCACACAGTAGGGGCTCGACCTAATTGGAAAAATCTTAACCTCCAAAGGACAATTCAACTTCATCATTGTTATTGTAGACTACCACACGAAGTACGTTGAGGGGGAAACGTTGGTGGTAGTAACAACCGAGAAGGTCAAAAACTTCTTATGGAAGAACCTATTTTGCCGTTAACAATCATAATGGACAACGGCTCACAGTTTAACAATGATGAGATGATCAATTGGTGCAAACCAACGGGAACTACAATGTTGTTCTCTTCACCCTTGCACCCAAAGACAAACGGCTAGGTAGAAGCAGTGAACAAGATAATGAAGAAGGGATTGAAGAAAAAGCTGGGCAATCTCAAAGATGGACTATGGACTAAGAAATTGCCAAAATACTCTAGTCCATCAGAACTACCGCAAAAAAGGCCACGGGAGAAACACCATTATGTCTCACGTTTAGAACGAAAGCAGTTCTTCCTTTAGAGCTAACCCAACTCAGCCTAAGGATTGAAAGCTTCGACGAAGCCACAAATGAGCAAGGCCTCTGCCTAGACGCCGCCCTACTTGAAGAAAGACACGACACGACACGATACGACATACCTCCACAATGTCGAGAACAAGCAGAGGACGACACATTTGTACAACAGACGTGTCAGGCCAGGCCCCTACACTTATGTGACTGGGTTCTAAAGGTAGTCACCTACAAGGTAACTGGCTCCACCAAAGTGGGAAGGCCCTTACAAGATAACGGAATAAGTGAAGCCAGACACTTATTACCTTGAAGACATGAACGGAAAGCCCTTGCCGCATCCGTGGAATAGCGAAAACCACAGGAAACACCATCATTGACACCATTATGTAGTTATCCTAATGTAGCCAGCTGCATTCACACTATGGGGCAAGGTTGCGTTAAGCATTTTGTTTGTAAAGGATATTTTCCTTACTTCTTTATTTTGTCAACTACAGTTAATGAATTGGAGAACTTTTCAGATCATCAGATGTGTTAAAATGATAAACGTACTTCCGTTTGATTAATAATTCTGTTTCACTTAACATAGAGGACACATGTGATTAAGTTCTCCTCAGACCATTGATTGAATAAAGATAAAGAACAAAAAGGCAAATGCACAATCAATCTACACTTAGCCAAAATATTGTCTTCAAGTTTACATATAAAAACATCCAACACTTGGGCAAATTAACAAAAGAAAGATAACAAACAAAAATACTACACTTCCTCCTTGTCCTTAGACCCTAAGGCACTAGAGCTCGACCTCTAACCTTTGTCTCCCTTGATTGATTCAATGGAGGTCTCATGACCATCGCTTCCGCCCGGGGAGTCACTGCCGGTAATCACCACTTCACCCTCCACAAACTCCGTCTAACTGCCCCTTGGATCCGTTTGAGTCTCCTTTGACAGAGCCTCATTCTCTTGAACATCGACACGGGGACGAGTCTCTTCCTTAGAGTCAGATCTATCATCACTTCCGTCATACTCCAGACCATGATCCTTGGCGTACTTCTTCATGCGGAAGTAACTTGACTCCTTGCAGACAGTCATTAAGTTAGCCATGGCAACCTGACTTGTCTGTTCCATTTCAGCACATTGCTTAGCCAAGGCATCCGCTAGGGCACTTTCCTGCTCATATGTGTTTGACGCAATCTTCACTTCCAAGTTAGCCACCTGCAGTTTCATCTCACCACCTTGCTTTTCCAAGAAGTCGATGGATTCCACGCTTTCGTCATAACGGTCTTCCGCCAGCTTCAGAGCCACCTCAGCAGATTTCTTCTCATTCCGTGCCTCCTCTTGAACTTGTTGCATAAGCTCTTTACTTTTCTCTCAGCCCTCCACCTCCTTTATGTGTGCATTCCAGGGGAGCAACTTCCGCTTGAGCTGGCGGAAGTTCTTTTCATCCTTCCTCCTTGTAGCATTGAGACGTTGTATCTCACCATTCGTAAGCGCGAGCTCATGCTTCACCTCGACGAGCTATGTCTGCTCAACATCAGATCCGTGAAGCTCTATTAGAAGATGGATCTCATCCACAATCTTGGCCAAATGGCCAAAGATCTATTCTTTGTTGGCATGCGGAGTGCTGACTAGTTGACGGACCTTATGGAGAGACTTGGTGTTTTCATCCAGCGAGTGTGAGAGATGGTTGTAGAAGTCAGACACAACCCTTGTGCTAAAAGGAACACCCTCAAGCAGAGATTCCACAGCCATGCTGACGAGATTCTCACCTACTGACTTCGTCGATTCAGCACGCCCCCCAGAGGAAACATGCTCCTTGCCCTTCTACTTTCGCCACCGACGTAGCTCCTCCACGTCTTCAGCCTCCTCTAGGACATGACCCTCCTTTGCAGGCCTCTAACTCTCCACACGCTTGCGTTTGGGCTTGGACTTTGAGAACTGTCACCTGCCTCACCAGGGGTGCGCTTTCCAGCCCCCGTTTTCTTCTTCACGGCATCATCTTGCGCTGACCATTTGGCAAGAATCAGTGCTAGCTAATCACCCAAAGTTAGAGGATTGGGGATTACTGCATCCGTCAGTCGTTTCAACATAGCAGTATGATTGTTAGCGTCAGTGGGATCAACCATCTTGGCGGAGATGGCCCCTTGCAAGAAGACGTTCATCATACTCTTAGCTGCATCCATCCTCTTGGTTGTATTGCTAACGAGAAGCTTGACTAAACGTAACACGAAAGCACATCAGAAAGATATTCATAGAAATGGAGACAACATAAGAGCAACAGTAGGAAACTTACATGGAAACTTTGAAAGTTAGGTAGCGGTTATAACGTCCCAGTGAGTAGCCACCCAGACGTCACGAAGTTGCTTCTCCTTCTGAAAGACGAAACAGATCCAATTCAGGTGCCCTTCTTCAATACGCGTTAACGGAAACTCCAAATGCCCTGCCACAACACATAACCATTATAGGGAGAACAAGGAACACAGTAAGCAAAAGAAGACAAGTAACAAACGTCCAAATGCATTTATGGGGCAAAACCTAGACGAGACACGGGGTTTCAACAGTTCCTCAGACGTAGGAGCCCTCCCAAATTACAAACTACCACTCGCCATGAAGACTCGCTTCTGCCAGTCTGTATTGGACGTGGGCATGTCGATTAGCCATTAAGGCTGTTTGTTCCGCCTTAAGGTAACGGTACCCATATCACCCTCCCGATAGGTGTAATCTATGTGGTAGAACTCGTACATCTCACCTAACGTAGGATATTCATACCCGGACAAATTAAATATGTTGAACATAGCCATTAACACTTTAAACATGATGGGACAACATTGGCCCAGTGTAATTCCCAAGAGCGAAAAAGCGTATTGGAAAAGGCGGTGTAGCGGAAAACGGATCTCCATCCGCAATTATATTTCAGCAACGCTAATATCTCCTTTATGAGGACGAGTGCATGGCCACCGTAAACCTTGACGGGGAGGATACAACTTAACATAGTCGGGTATATCATAGTTCGTCCTCACAACTTCTATCTCGGTGCGCGACATGATGGACTTAGGCTCCTCAACATATTTCCCATCGGACATAACCCACACGTTTCGGTTACCAATCTGAACCTCCTGTGGAGTGAAAGAGGACGGACCATCGTGACAACGGTATGAGATGGACCAATCGTACATTCACCCATCGGGACTACACGCCTTTGTTTACGTTGATGACCGTCAGGCTGACTCAAGTACTCATCAATGTTGTCGACTGGCATGGTTGAACTCGAAGCGAATGCTTGCTGCAAAAGGACAAATCATCCGCCAAGCCCTAGGCACTCAATTCGAGCCACCACCCAGACGATAGACACCTAGCGGACTCGGGAACTGACGACGTCGAAGCATAATAGCCAGAACCATGCGGAAGTAAACGCAACAAAAATTGGCAAAAAGAAGAGTAAAGATACTTACAAACGGTAGTTGAAGTGCGTCGTGCGAACAAGGCAGACAACAGAGCGAGAGAGAAATCTAACAAAGCTTCGAGAGCGAGTGAAGAAAATGTGAAAAATGATTTCACGCCCCTCCACTATTTATAGGAAGCAAGGATTTTACTGAGGGCATCTCGGCCATTCACGCTAACCGAGGTGAGCCGCAGGATCTTGCAGCGTGTCTCACTATTTATCAGGCAAAGAGACACCTTGGTTAACGAAGCTGCACCATTATTACCCCGTCTCTTCGCAATAACGCTAGCCATCTTTTCAGAATTCAAAATTCAAATCTGAAACGATACGTGGCACGCATGCAGCCACATAAAGAAAACATGACATGTGTAGGCCACGCCCAAAAAAAAGAAAAAGAGGCAACAACCATAATTTTTATGCTAACTGACATTGTCAAACTGTACTTGTACATGTCACGCATTGGACTAACGGAACATCTGAAGCGAATCCCAGAGTTCTGTCCACCTTTAGTCACTTGGTATCTGAAGCGAATCCCATAGCTAACACTGATGGATTAATCTCCTGACGCAAATTACACCAGAGATTAATCTCATCCAATGGCTGAAGCGAATCCCACAATTGGACTAATGGGATATCTGAAGCGAATCCCAGACTTTCGTCCACCTTTAGTCACTTAGTATCTGAAGCGAATCCCAGAGCTAACACTGAAGGATTAATCTATTGACGCAAATTACACCAGAGATTAATCTTATCCAATGGTTTACGCAAATCCCACCATTGGACATTCATACCCAGATGCCCAGGGACTCTAAGGCTAACACTAATCGTTTGTTATGTTGATGCTATATAGGTCACGCCTCGCTAAAGACACCAGATCTTACTTGTGCAGTTGGGGGACTATGGGGTTAGGAAATAGGGACTTCATGCATTATTCAAGCTTGATTAGGGAATTGCAAACGCAACTCCCCAACCAAGATCACGATCTTAAGCTCGGGGACTTGTTATTACACCACATTGTACATGCCTACGTAAGCATGATTAACGCTAAACATTGGTTTACACCTCATAAACTAACGGAAGGACTGACCAGAAAGGAACAACTTTGACGAATAGACCTTTCGAAACTAATCAAGTCCTTATGGAACACGCGCCCTCCAAACCTAACGGATTATACAGGTATTACAGAGAAGGTAATGAAGGCTAATCTCACATCGAATAATAAATGCTCGACCAACCTCCAACCGCCCATTTAAGGCACCATTTATGGCGGGAATGATGTAACGCATCTCATGCTAGTACTTTGCTAACGCTAATATACTTCCAATTCACTAACTTAAGCATCGGAGTATCGAAGGAGGGCCGCCTCGTCTCGATCTCTAACACACTTTGTCAGGAACGAAAAAAAAGAGATCCGTCAGGAACGATCCTCACAATAATTTCACTGTCCATTGCCATCTTCCTCACGGAAACGGTTAAAACAATACACCCTCCTTACTGACAGATCGTACCGTATCCCATGATTCCCATCAAATCTTAATTTCAATGTGAATTCGATGTTTTAAATAGGCAGTCATACTGATCAATCTTCTTGATTATTCGATACTCTGGAAGTCAAAAAAATCTATTAAGAGCACCCGCACCGGTGTTTTGCGATTGCTCGTGCTATTTGAGGAGCAGCAACCACTGTTTGAGATGGAGCAGTCACTGTTCATTGAATAGGAGGTGCAATTTCTGTTTTTCGCGCAGCGGTGCCAAAAAATAGCACGTGCTATTACTGTTCATAAATTAATTTTTTATTAAAAAAATATTTGAATCATTTTTAACCAATCCATAAATGACACGTGTCATTGTCGTATGAATAATTGAATAAGATTTCGGGTAAGATTTCTGACGAATGGCGAGTTGACACGTGTCACACCGACAGAACGTTATCGGGTAAATAATTGTACAAAATTTCGATAAAATTTTCAACCAATCACGAGGCAACACGTGTCATGTCCACGTATCATTATCGTCCTAATAGTTGGTATAAGATTCTCGGAGAGATTTCTGACCAATTGAAAACCGACATGTGTCATCATCTTATCTAATCAGAATATCTACACTCGGCTATAAATTTGTTGATCGGTGCTCATCGCTCATTCACACTGTTTTCAATCATATATTCTATATTTCGATAAAATGAATCCTTTTAGTTTTGAGAATTTTTTTCGGAGGAGGCGACAACAACGTCGGCGCGAAATGCCGAAATTGCTAATGCTTTCATCACTGAAGTGGTCGTGGTCGATGCAATGTTTGATGATGAACCACCTCACCACCGACCAAATAAAGAAAGAATGAGGGAGTCAAGGGGACAAAATCTGATGGAGGATTACTTCATCGAACGCCCCGTCTTCAACGAACAAGCCTTTCGTAAAAGGTACCAAATGTGTACGAATTTATTCAACCGTATAATGACGGATCTCTGTAACCATGACCAATTTTGGCACCAAAGAGCTGACGCCACCGGATTGGTTGGATTTCTTTTATAACAAAAGATGACTGGCGCTCTTCGTATGTTGGCGTACGGCGCAGCCGCAGATCAATATGCTGAAATAACAAGGATGGGTGAATCCATAACACTACAATGCATGAACAAGTGGTGTATGCAATATATACTAGCTTTACGGTGACCTCTATCTCCACGCTCCAAATGCCACAGACATAACTCTACTTTTAAAGGGAGCAAAGCATCGCGGATTTCCTGGTATGATCAAAAGCATTGACTGCATGCACTGGGAATGGAAGAACTGCCCCACAGCTTGGCAATGAACATTCTCGGGCCGGAAGAAGCGTCCAACTATTATTTTAGAGGCAGTGGCCTCATATGACATGTGGATATGGCACAGCTTCTT
Organism: Geum urbanum; assembly: GCA_946800695.1. Taxonomy (NCBI): domain Eukaryota; kingdom Viridiplantae; phylum Streptophyta; class Magnoliopsida; order Rosales; family Rosaceae; genus Geum; species Geum urbanum. Next base: position 63,597,572 of record OX327003.1, read on the forward strand.
TGGGGTACCCGGATCACAAAATGATATCAACGTGCTCCACCAATCGGATATATTCAATTCGCTCATTGCCGGAAACAGTCTGAGTGCAACTTATAAAGTCAACGGTATGACTTACCACAATACTTACTATCTAGCTGATGGTATATATCCCAAGTACTCCTCGTTTGTAAAAATAATCTCCAATCCCTAAGAGCTTCCACATAAACTGTTTGCCAAGAAATAAGAGGCATACCGCAAAGATGTAGAGAGGTGCTTTGAGATTTTGCAATGTCGTTGGAGAATTATTCGGCATGCAGCTAGGTGTCATCACCAATCAACATTGAAGAGCATCATGTTGGCTTGCATTATAATGCATAACATGATTGTCGAAGAAGAATTTGTGGAGGAGGAGTTCGAGGAGTTGGAAGAAGAAGATCTACAAAACCCATCAACTGCTTTCGCAGTTTATGATGGACCAGTGGATGAACAAGGTAATCGTATTCCTTTTGATCCTAATGGAAGAGATGGATAAAATGAACAAAGATTTGCCGACCGTGTTGTAGATCTTCAATCTACATACATCCATGGGGAGTTGCAAAAAGACTTAATTAAGCACAACTGGTATTTAGAGACTGGCGAACGACTTTAAATGATGTGTGTGTAATTTTAATTAACCTGGTTTGTAACATGTTTGCTTTATTTATTTTTCCTTTTGGTTGTTTGAGTATGTGTTTTTGATTTTAAGTCATTATGTTCTATTGTAATGTGCGTGAGCTTTGATGGAATAAAAAAAGTGCGTTTTTATTACTTTAAAATTTAAAGTACATAATTTCAATCAAAGCCTAGAATTATTGGAAATTTAAAGTACATAATTTCATAATGGCAAACAAATACCAAACTATTGAAACAGTGGACGATAACAATTTGAAAATGCTTCATCGCTACCATCTCCTTCCTCTTCCTCCATTTTCTTAAGAATAGTCTCTTTTTTCTTCGAAAAATACCTCTTCAATTTTGGGGTCATGGCATCCGTATCCATTGCCATAATACTTGAATCCTCCGCTTCGGCTCTCAATTTGTAGTCCTTCTCCTTAAGGGCGAGTTGTTTTTGGTATAAAGCTAGCTCAGTGGCATCACTTTCTTTTTGCTCCGCAAGATGCATTCTTTGATTTTCCATCACGGTTTTCAAAACCTCATCTCTTACCTCATTTGAAGATGTCATGGCTCTTTCCCCCTTTCTTTTAGATTCCTTGGCCGCCTTCATTCCGATTGGTCTAACCGGACTAGAGTACACTTCTTCTTCGTTAGTTTGTGGTGTTGCAATGACTTCATCGTCCTCCACGTTGACGGGGAGAGGCATTGAGGCAAAATGAGGAGTAGTTGCGGAGTTGGAATATGAAGAAGGTGGTATACTAGGTTCGACGACCCGAAAATTTGGATGGTTCTTCATCACTTCCCAACATTTAAACATGGTAAACTCTTTTTTTTTTGTGCCACGTACCATGATTGAGCTTTTCTTATCTATGGGAAAAAAAATTATATGTCAAAATAATATCTAGGAAATAGAGATGTCAACATTGATTAAAATAAAATGTAATAAATAATTTATGACAAAATTATTAACATTTACCTCATCTTGCAAATTTGAGCTGGATTGTGCATTCTTTCGTGCATATGCAAGAGCGGCACCCCAAGTTCTAACACTCGACTTCAACTTTGTAAAACGAGAAGAAACCGCGGTTTGGGTCCTAGGCTCCGGCCTTGATTCACCATGCGCAATCTCCCAATTTTCCTTATAATCGGCATAGACTTTTTCCCACAATTTGTCGAACTTTTACATGTTGCCGGTAATAGGACAAACGCTAATGCAACAATAAGAAATACAAAATTGCAAATCTTCAGAATCAAGCCAATTGGACATTTTTTTGGAATTAAAATACAAAGGGATGAGAGGAGGATGAAGGAGAGAATAAATTTGTTGTGCACAAATTTGTGTGAGATGTGAATGAAATTGATGTAGTATTTATAGAAAAATTATAGGGTATTATTTGCAATTTTTTTGAAATTTTTTGGGATTTTTTTGTAATTTTTTAGGGTTTATTTTGTAAAATGGTAGAAAATTCTGAAATAGCCGTTTCGGTTGCATCTCAACCGTCCGATCAGAATTTTTGATTTGAAATGGACGGTCCAGATCAATCTGACCGTTATGAATTTTTATCCATCCGGCCTGACACGTGGCGCCTCCTTATTGGATGGTTAAATTTTTTTTTTACCATTTATTAGGAATACACGCGTCAGGTAAAAAAAATTTGAACCGGCTGGCGTCACCTACGTGCGTGGGCTCCGCCAACACTGCTTGTGTAGCTGCTCGTCCGGCTGATCAACGTGCGGTCGTCGGTGCACGTCGTCGATCGAGCTGCTCGTGTTACGTTGACGGGGGAGTCTGCCGTTTGAAGCTGCTCGAACTGCTCCACCGGCCACCGGTGCAGCTGTGCTAAGTGAACAAACTTTCAAACCTGAATTCCTTGGCAAGGAACATGCATGTTTTTAAAATTAAACGGAACGGAACGTACGTACCCACACAAGAAGCTACTGCTTCATTATTTATTTTGGTCCAAAGAACAAGAGAACATATATTAATATTAAAGGACGGCACGTTATCTTTCAGATCTAATCATCTTAGCTGCTCCACGTTATCTTTCAGATCTAATCATCTTAACAAAGGACGTGCTAGTAATTTAGTTTATATATAGCTGCAGTACGAGCTAGTAAGAAGATCGAGTAAGCCTTGCTGAAGGTAGGAGCGAGTGAGAAAATGGCATCCCCGAAGAACTCTCCATTCACAAAGAATCTGGGATTTCTGTTTCTTACTCTCCGGTTCTTGGTGGTTCATGGAGACGTGTATCACTATGATTTTGTTGTAAGTTCCTTCTGGCCATGCCATGGACTTCAAAAATAATTAGTCTCCCTTGCATATTCATGTTGGAATTTACATATATATATATATATATATGTGTGTGTGTGTGCATGTGTGGTACTCTTCATCACTAGCTAGCTTGGTGCTTTTAACAATGGAATCAGGTCAGGGAGAAGAACTTTACCAGGCTGTGTGAAACAAAGAGCATGTTAGTTGTCAATGACAGTTTTCCAGGACCCGAGATACGAGCTCGCAAAGGAGATACCGTTTATGTCAATGTTCATAACCAGGGTTACTATGGTTTCACAATCCACTGGTATACTCTCTCTCTCTCTCTCTCTCTCTCTCTCTCTCTCTCAAGCTAGGTTATATAAATATTATGCTACAGGCATGGGGTAAAGCAACCGAGGAATCCATGGTCAGACGGACCTGAGTTCATTACACAATGTCCAATTCCTCCCGGCACAAATTTCACCTACGAAGTCATATTGTCCGACGAAGAAGGAACTTTATGGTGGCATGCGCACAGTGATTGGACACGAGCTTCTGTTCATGGTGCCATTGTCATCTTGCCCGCCGTCGGAACCACATTTCCCTTCGCTGAGCCAGATGAGGAGGAGATCATTGTATTAGGTATGAACTCACTCTTTGCTCGATCGACATAAAGCTATTTTAATTTTTAAATAGACAAAAATTATTGGAGTAGAAATAAGATAAACAGATCCGATTATTAACTTAATTTTCTAAAAAAAATATGCTATTCAAAAAAAAAATAACTCAACTGGAGTTTTCTTAACTATATATGGTTCCATTAATTAATTAACCATGATTCAGGAGTGCCATATATACCTCTTCATCATTTGAAATCACATAGCAATATTAAGTACCAGCTGCATTTGTCATAGCAATGATATATAGCATTACTACATTAATTTTTTGCTTGTTGCGTGCAGCATCGTGGTACACAGATGATTTGCAAGCAGTGGTTGATGCGGATATGGAATCTGGTAGTGACCTGCCCTCTTCAGATGCTTATACTATAAATGGCGAACCAGGAGATTTCTGTCCATGCTCTAGTGGTACGTTATAGCTAGACATGCATAAGAAAACATACATGAATAATTGATTGATTACGTACTCGATCTATTTTCAGCTAAAACGTGCTTAACTTTTCATACTGTAGAAACGATCTATCGCCGGAAAGTAGACTACGGCAAGACCTATCTTCTTCGTATAGTCAATGCAAATCTGAATGCAGAACAATTCTTTGCAATTTCTCAGCACAATCTCACTGTTGTTGGACTTGATGGAGCTTACATAAAACCAATAAACACAACGTTCATTATGATACTTCCCGGGCAAACAATGGATGTCCTGCTCAAAGCAAATCAGCCTTTGGATCAGTATTACATGGCTGCTCGGATATATTGGACTGAGGATGCTGAAGTTGATAATTTTGACCATGCAAATGCCACTGCAATACTTGAATACAATGGCAACTATACTTCCTCAACAGCTCCTTCATTCCCTACTAACCTTCCTTCTTTCTTCGCTATGTTTGGAGCGTCGGACTTTACGGACCAAATTAGAAGCTTAGCCACCCCGGAGTACCCTATTGATGTCCCCATCAATGTTACCACCAAAATGTACATTGTAGCCTCTATGAACTCGCTTCACTGTGAGAATTCAGGGTGTGCTTCGGACGACGAAATTGCTGCTAGCGTCAACAATATTAGCTGGTCAAACCCTAGCACAGATGTTTTGCAAGCTTACTACAGGTATACTAATTCCCTAGATAATTTTAAGCATTTTGAGAAAGCATGCTGGCTTATAAGATAAGGCTATGGTACGAGAGATATAAATAATTATTTACAATTGAACAAAATTATAATTTAATTTTGAATTGAAATTACTTTATTTATAACAAAATTACGACTATTTTTTTATCATTTACAAATAATTAATTAAACTAAAATACAATATTGATAACGATTTATTCTTAAATTTGTAAAAATATGTTCGTTTATATATTTACAAAAATTGAATAAAATTACTAAAAAATCATGTCATTTTACAATAATAACAACAAAATTAGTGAACAAATTTTACAGTAGAGTCACTCCACCCTAGAATTTTCCAAGATTATATACTAATGTAGGCGGAGTACCAAATTAATAAGATTGCTTAATTATTCCATTGATGTTTATACGTGCATGCAGGAACATAAGCGGAGTTTATAGCACAGATTTTCCAGACGAACCGCTATCGACCTATAACTACACGGTGGCGACTTTCTACCCTAATATTGTCTACACAGGGCAAGCGAGAAAAGTGAGAGTGTTAAACTACAACGAATCCGTTGAGATGGTTTTTCAAGGAACGAATGTTCTACAGCATTCTATGAGTCATCCCATGCATTTACATGGCCATAGCTTCTACGTGGTTGGATATGGCTTGGGGGACTATGACAAGGAAAGTCACCCGAAAGTGTTTAATTTGGTGGATCCTCCACTAGTAACTACCTACGCAGTTCCAAAGAATGGATGGTTAGCAATCAGATTCATTGCAAATAATCCTGGTATACATATACATCTTCGTTTTACCATATACAGTTACCATACTGCAAATAATTGTCGATCTTTTTGGATAGTAATTAATTAGTACTACTCCATAAACATTAATTATTTACTTTTCTTGTGTAGGTGTTTGGTATTGGCACTGTCATTTTGACAAGCACCTGAGTTGGGGTATGGAGTCTGCATTTATAGTGAAGAACGGAGGCACTGTCGAGACTAGCATTCGTGACCCGCCACCTTACATGCCTCCATGTGTGGTTTCGTTGAACTCTCGTGTACAAGACTCTGATGCATATGCTGTGAAGCAAACATCGGACTAGCTAGAGGTTCATATTTATGTAACATTCAATAATTAGCATGGTCGATCACATCAGATGTACGTAGCCAGGGCCGGCCCTGAGTTTCAGGGGGCTCTAGGCGGTAAAAAAAATTGGGGCCTCACATGTAATGATAGAAAAAAAAAATTTGCTATTTGAATAGTTTTATATATATATATATAATATAAAATTTTCAAATTTGGGAGCCTCAACATTTGGGGGCTCTAGGCACCGGCCTATATGGCCTATACCCAGGGCCGGCCCTGTACGTAGCTACTAGCATGCCTTAGGCTAGCTGCCTTATCATGTACCTTTAATCAGTCTAACGCAATTCCTCTATTCCACCATATGCTTGCATTATACCGTTCTCGATCTCAGTCCTCGAGCAATAACCAATTAGCACATATTGGTTGTAATATTCAGCTCAAGCCTCCTGATAGTATCTCCAACAACTTTTTCATATTTTCTCTATTATAGAGTAGCAAAAAATATAGTTTACGATACATTTTATGTTTTAACTCTCAACAAATTCCCCATTTTGCATATTTTATCATTTTCCCCTATTTTTTTCCCTAAACATTTAGAGAATGTTGGAATGTTGTTTTCTCTTCATCATATTCTCTAAAATAAGAAAATGTATTTAGGGAATGTGTTGGAGCAAAATTACCAAAATCTTTCCTAAAACAGAGAAAAACTCAAATATAAAAAAAACTGTTAGAGATGCTCTTACCGATGTCACACAAGAGTAATGGTACTTGCATCATCGGTTAAAGGTAAGCCTGACAATGAGTCGTGTCATGTCGGGTCATATAATTATTCGTATCAAAAAAGTAAACTCAAACTCAATCCATTTATAAACGGGTCAACCATCATAACCCGTTTATGACTCATTTAATAATTGAGTCGTATCGTGATGTATTGAATTATGTAACCCATTTAAACTACACAAGTTAGAAATTTAAACAACTTCACGTACAAAACAATAAAATTATTAAAAACACAAACTCTAAAAAAATTAAATCCAATAAAAATGCAACTTTATTCAATAGGTTATGTAAAGTAATATAAAGTCAAAATAGAATAACATACAAGCTCCAATTAAATGAGTCGTGTATATATATGTCAACTCAAACCAATTAATAAACGAGTTACACAGGTAATAATTGTGTTAGCGGGTCGACCTGTTTATTAAACGGATCATAACGGGTTGACCCACTTTTTAATCGTGTGGATTCAACCCGCTTTATTTCGTGCGAGTTTCGAGTCGAGTTCATGGGTCGTGTTAAAATTGACGGGCCTAGTTAGAGGTAAGAATTGAGCCGATATGTTTAAAAAATCAAACCATGCCCAGCCCATTAAAGCCCATGTTAATATCGTTCGGCCCACGAAGCTCACCGCCTGGTCCAAACCACGAAAAAGGTATCCATTCCCACTTTGATAAAAGAATCAATAATTTCCAAAGGCCTTTAAAATCTGATCTTACTGAAACAAAAATAGAGTATAACCAGATAATTCCGATGGACGACAGCTTCAGAGTTCGGGCCGACAAGGTATTCGGATCCCTCTCCGCTTCGCTCTCTTCGTCTCTTCAGCCTCAATCCTCCTCCTCCCCTTGGTCCGTCGCCGCCGACGAGGTCGAGCGCCGACAATGGAGGCGCCGCTCCTCCACCGACGACGACGCTCCCGACCGAGACTTCACTCCCTGTGCGTCGTCGTTTCACGGACGCGAGTTCGGTATCGGATCTTCCATCGGCATGGACCCCACTCTCGATTTCGAGGTCAATTTTTCACTATTCCCTTATTCGATTTTATTATTTGCTCAAATTTTAATAATTAAAAGTTAATAGGGAAAGTAATTTAATTTAGAATAGTTTATCTGAGGTTTGAAGTATATTGAGATTTGTTTGTTCATGTGAAATGTGCAGGAGGAGGAAGATGAGTATGATAAAGTGGCGTCAGGAGCAGCAGCAGGAGTTGATGATCGTTTGTATATGGAAAATGTTACACACCACGGCTCTTATTTGAACTCTCACAATGTGTTATTAGGTGGTAAAGATTTGCGTGCGAATCATCTCACTGCGAGGCATAGGATGCGAGAAGATGAAGCCGAAGCTCAGAAACTTAATTCTACACGGGTGGATGCTTTTACTAAACCGGTTGAGGAAGAGGAAAAGGATGATCAGCAGCCGAAGCCGATACTGAAGAGGAAAGACTGTTCTTCTTCTTCGTCGGGTGTGAAGTCGCGAAAACGTGTGAGGTTTGATCCTGCTTTCGTGGAGCAGGGTGACGGTGGGGAAGAATCACCAGGGGCAGGGGAGGAGGCGCAAAATGTGGTTTCGGATAATGGCAATGCTGCTAGGGTTTCGAAGAGGGTAGGGAATGGTTATCTGGTTCCTGATTATTTGGTGAATCCGTCCAAGTATACATGCTATAGTTTCGATTCCACTGCTGAAGTTGATCAAGATGGCAACACTTGTATGGAGGAGGGCTTTAATGTTGATCAGGATGAGAGCTCAAACTCGGAGATGGAAGATGCTTCGGTTCAGCTTCCCAAGTCTGTGCCTTTTGTTCCGAAGAAAAAGGCCGGAGATAGTAGCATGGTGAGAAAGCAGGACAGAGAAGAGCAGTCCTTAAATCAAACAGGCTTCACGGTTGGGATGGCAACTATAGAGGAAAGTGAGATCAGTGCTGTCGAGGAGGAAGACAAGCCGCAACCAAATGAGTGTTTGCTGAAACGTGGTGGCCGAAGCTTTCGTACAAAATCAATGGCAGATGATGAGTCTGATTCTTGAGGTTGTTTGAGAATCAGACTGGTAGCGGTGCCTGGTTGCAACTTGATCCTTTAATGTATTTCTCTTGAACCATGTCACACCTAGTCATGAGAATTCTTAGTTTTCCAACATTGAAATCCTGTTGTAATGCAACCACAAGTTTAACTTTAAATGCAAACTCACAATGGCAGAGTCGTCGACTTAAAGAGTGAAGCTGTATGATATATAGACTGTACTAATGTGCTAAGACAAATGACAGGAAAAATCCATTAGAGCTGAAGATATGTGAATCAAAAGCAGCACTAATGTGCTAAACCTTTAAAATTTGAAACAAAGAAAAGCAGCAGAAGTATGGTAACCCTTTGAAATTTCTAAACATAATCTGTGATCCTATGGAAAGAAAAATTTGTTTTGGAAGTAGATAAATAGGACGTAGAAGAACTCAAGTCAAATGCCCCTCTAGGAGATAAATGATCAAATTTGATCAACCAATACTCAGCCCCCCGCTAATATCTATCAGTCTTGAAGAGACCTTCTCGTATGTACACTGATTTCTGATTGCCCTCTCTACAATTTATCAGCAATTCTCATGAATGCATCTGCAAGCTTGTTGAGAACAGCAATTAAGCTATCAGCATGTTCTTTCCTCTGCTCCCTATCCAGTTGCGAATGCGAATTCTGAGCCTCAAAATAGTCAGCCAGCATTTTACCATTCCTTTCCATGACATCAATCAATTGATTCTGCAAACCGAATTGTTCCTCATCTCCATCTATTGCAAACCGCTTCCTTTTCCTGTCTTGAGAAGTAGATCCCATCTCAGGAATTGATGGTGGCTGTTTGTGGCCTGCTGCACCTGCAGATAGCAGTCAGATTCATTCAAAACATTAACTTGTCATCTACTAAACACAAAAATGAAACATTTGGTCAAGGTGTTGAAAGGGCATTCGACATCACTAAAAAGGGATTTGTTGAAACTGCTATCCTTTTTCCCCACTTCAACAAAATAAAAACAACTATCGGAGACAAAATGCTGCGCAAACTAAGTCAGACTAGCAACTGATATACACTTTTATCCCTAGCAGTGCACTAAAATAAACTTGGCAGTATATTAAGCCAGTAATGAAGGAAATGAGGAAGCAGGTATCATAATATACAATAAGATAGGCAACTGTTCACTTTTAGTTAATAGCAACTGCTAGTCTGCTATACAGGCCCATGCTACATATCTCAAATTTTAGCCTAGAGGATAATCTTGCAGTCTTTGAAAATCAGAATAAGCAACAGACTAGAAATAGCGTTAGAGGAGGTCCTAAACACTAATCCTCAAGCAAAAACAGAAACTGTGATAAAATTCAATGCACTAGTACGATGGAATGATAACAGTCAAGTTCCTTAATCTTTCCAAACATAATCACAGTCAAAATCTTCATTCGCAGAATGATAATTAACTTTGATAATCAGTATTATCAGTACTGAGGCAGACAACATTACCTTGTCCTTGACACGCTTGTGGCATTGGTTTGTACACCTTCTCTGTTAATCAAAAACACATCATAAACCATCAACAACAGCAAACAGTTTCAAACAGAAACTACTGAATCGCAAGTGACCAACAATGTGATATGTGCACTCCAAACCCCAAGTCTCAAAAAGCACACTAGTTTAACCATTCACCCATCAAAAGTTAAAAAAGAAAAAAAAGACGGCCACTTTGATTTTCACCCCACCATGGCCCTTGTTCACCAAATCTCCTTATACAAATTCCATCACCAACTCCATCACTAAATCTCTCCCTAAGATACCCTACTCAATATTTGTTATTCAAATCAATAAACATATAAATAATATGCAATCAATACCAAAATTTTCATCAAAAAAGAACCAATCTTTGTAATACCTGATATTGGCAGAGGAGCTGAAATCCCGGTGGCGGTGGCCGGACTTTTGAGCTGGACATCCTTCTCGGGGCTCCGACCCGACTCCTCCTGCTCGTAGTCGGAAAACAGCCCATCGTCAGTGGGTCCCTGCCTACTGTCAAACAGCTTCTCGACTTCATCGCCTAGACCCTCGGGCCCACCGCCGCCGCCGCTGATCATGGTCTTCGGCGGAGCCAAAGCCAGAGTAATCGGAGAAGAGGAGCCCACCGAAACGGCCTCCATGATATCATAAACCTCCTTATCGAAAAACCCGGGGAGCTTCCTCTCTCTCCTCAAATCATTCCTCATCACCCAAAACGACTCCGTTTCGTCCTTCTTCCGCAGCGCCTCCCACTCCCTTATCTTCTTGTAGTCTCCGGCGAGGTTGCTCCACCGCTTCCGGCACTGCACCGCGCCGCGGTTCACCCCGTGCTTCATGCAGTACGCCGACACCGCCGCCCATTTCGGCTCCGACGAACTCGACGACGACCCCAACTCCGACGACATCCTCCTCCCTCCGCCGCGACTCTCCGCCGCCCTCTTCCCCTTAATCAGCACCAGAATCTCCTGCCGTGTCCAGCGCGGCAGCCTCGGCGCCTTCCCTCCCTCATCTCCGCCGCCGCTGCCGTCAGCGGCGTTGTTATTGGTGTTGTCGCCGCCGCTCTTCAACAAACTCAACTGCTGCTCAAACTCCAAGGCCATGACCATGGAGAGGAATATAAAACTACACAAACAATTTTATTTCCAATACGCACGTGACAGAAATATAACAACAACCCCAAAACGCCGTTTACAAGAGAGAAAGAGCTTAAGAGGTTTGTTTAAGCTTTGTTTAAATTTAGAGAGAGATGAAAAAGATGGAGGATGAAGGAGGGCTTTGGGGTCTGGGGAGGAGAGTTATAAGTCTATAGGGTTCTTCTTTCTTTTGGGGTGTTTTTAAAAAATAAAAAATAAAAATCTCTGATTTTTTTACTGCTATATTAAAAGATGGTTTGACCCTTAATCCTCTATTAGAGGTTGATTAATCTATTAATTACTAGGATTTAATTTCTTACCTTACAAAAGTTACTTACTTTGTCTAAGAGCATGGAATCTCAAAGGGCAAATCTTTAGGTCATTTTCTTTATGTGTATAATATTATTATCATATTAAACTCGTTTTGTGTAGAGGAGCCACCTTTATCTAATTTGTTCATGGATTGAACTATTTAGGAGGGTATGTTTCTCATGACTTCTGGTCAATGCTCTTAAACCTCTTCATTTCTTTTTCGCTTCTTTTTTTTCTTGTATAAAAGATTCGACTTTCGAAGAATTAAATGTAATATATATATATATATATTTGAAAGTGCTTAAAGAAAAGGTCGCTTAATAACAACAAATTTTGGGGGTAGGGAGATATATATAAGGTGATAAGGGCATCCTACCCTACCACTTAAGTAAAATTTTCTCCACCTCACCTTTCGTTCTCAACCTCTATTAGAGTCTTATCCCAATGAATCATTTGCCCTAATCTTTACTTAATCGCTAATGCTTAATTATGATCATGGGAATGGACCCTCCCCTTTAGAAAGCCACATTATCTTTATCTTCTTCCTTGTTGTGTGGTTGTTTAGGACAATAATTTGTGGGAGGGTGGTACCACTAATGACCCTTTCCTCCTTCAACCAAAATATGCCTCTTTCGTAATCCCCACTTCCCATTATTCTTCCTTTTAGCCAAGTTCATTTTTCTTTTCTTTTCTAACATTTGATGAAAATTTGTGCAAAAATAGTTCGTTTCGTATATAGGCATAATCTCGAAAAAGAACATCAGACAAAAAATTGAACGTATTGTCTAGGTGTAATTTCGAAATCATAGTCAATGACCATGACTAATAAGAGAATTGATTAAATGAGGAGCTTAATTATCATATATATCGTAAGTGGGCTTTGGAAGCACATGGCTGCATGAGGCCTAGGGTTGTCACCATTAGGGAGGGTCGTCTTCAATTCCTACGACTTTTCTTGCGTGATAAGGCAACCTAGCTTTGGTTGCAAATTGCAATAATAATTCTAGCTCGATCGCTATTAGAATATATCCCCCTCTCAATCACATGTGTTTTCCATCGCAATCCATACTCCATAAATAGTGTTGTGTTGTTTTGGTCTATCTAATTGACTAGGTTGCATTTGAGAGCTTTAAATTTGGAGGGGGATTGTAATGTTTGTAATGGCTAGTTTGTAATGTTCGTTTATGTACTCGTATGAATCAGATGGCTGGTGAAGTGTGAACATATCGATCACATCGATCAAAGCTATCGGCACTTTGTGGTCTTCAAACAGTTGCAAAATGGCTTCCACATCAATCCTGGTGGTTTTTAGCAATTTCAAAAGAAAATGGCAATGCCATATATGGTTGCTTTAGCAATTAAGAGGGACTAATTTCCTGGATCAGCAAAAAGAAGAGGGAAAACAAATCAGCTTACTTGGAAAATTGAAAAGGATTTTATTTCTTACTTAACTTAGTGAACTATAATCAATCTTTGAAGACTTGGAATCTAGACATCCTTCATGAACCTAGATGTCTCAATGACTTATTTCATTGGCTAAATTTGATTGAAATTTTCCAATAGCAGAAGGCCATTGTCACAAAGTAAGTGGCATAAAGTTTTGAAAACAATCTGAAAAATATAATATCAGCATATGGTAGCATGTCAAACTTCATTAGGATACTCCTCACTTTCAACAATTTAGTTCAAGATACGATAGACTAGTAGGTGAGCAAATGAGACTTATAATTAAGAGCAATTGTCCATTTTCTAGTGCTAGCTTTGGGACTCCGGGGTATAGCATTTCTACAATTGCCTATATCTTTGTCACCAAAACACCAAAGCCTAATTGGGTTTAATTCTCACTCTCACAGACAAACTTGTACAGTTAATATCATGGACTGATGAAAATTCCCAACAAGCTCATATAGTAACCAATAAATACACTGTCTTCAAAGCCCTTTGTAACTTAAGCCATTAGTATCAGCATTCTCAAAAACCCTAATCCAGCCTTTTTGGCCATTAAAAATAATCAAATCGGATACATGATTGCAAATTGCAACTTGCATCCAACTGAGCAATTCAAAAAAATAGAGGGTTTGATAGTATTTAAGCTCACTGCGCTGAACCAAAAGGGCTTGTGTGTCATCACAGGGCAAGGTTGACAACATTTTACTCTAGTACAGGCGCTTTCTACAGCCAGCTGCACCACAACGGCAAAATAACTTCTTTATGTTTCCATCAGGACCAACAACGCTGTTGAGTTCATATCCATAGTCGTAAGAAAGTTCCTACATTGGTTACAAAAATATATCCCTTTGTCAATATCACTTCTGGTATTATTGAAGACATGAATGTAAAATGAGAGAAATGAGAGAGAGGCGCAAAAGGATAGTTACCTGCAATGGAGGTATATTATCTGCGGCGAATAACACAATTCTAGCAAGCCTAACATCATGATGCTCCCTCAAAACACACTGTACAAAGAGGTTCGGTTCACAACTGTGATTGATATATCTAGCTACATTGCCACGTGAACCGGCATCATAGCAAAACTCCGGGTCACTTTCTGATATAGCATCAGAATTTGGAATAGCCACATTCCCCATTCGTTTCTGCCATGAATAACACATTGATGTACTCTCAAAGAATTTAGTGAAGTGAAGTAGCCCATCAAAATTTCAGTATCAGATATCATATAGTAAAGATCATACCTCTCTTCTCCCAATCCCATTCATTGTCTGCCAGCAATCAATCTCAAATACATACTCATTCTCCTTTTCTGAGATATTGTCTATTTCATCGTTCCTCCTAAGAACTGCAATATATTCACAAACAGGTGCTCCAGAAGGGATAAAGTCCCATGACCTAACAGCCCAGCCTTTTTCATGCGTTCGGTACACCTGTCCGGCAAGATAGTAAGTTCATCGAATCCTACTCAATATGAAGAAAGGAAAGGTAAAACAAAACTACTCCATTGATACTGGGATTGTATTTATGGTACCTCAAGTCTATACTTCAGTCCTCGTTGAGAAGCGCGATTCACACAACTTGGTCCACAGCCACACTTTGGACCGCATTCAAATACAACAGCCTTTGCTTCAACCAATCTAGCATGGATGAGATAGAATGTGTACCATCAAAATGTTAACATTGTACAAAAACTTAGGATGAACAAAGCTAAAAGTAGAAAAGCAGCAGAAAGAGGCAAACAAGATAATGTATAAAGAAGCATTTGCAATACCTTCCACCATCTTTACTAACATAAGGGAAGTCACCGCCATTGAGTTGAGCACAAGCACAAGTCCTTGAATTAGTACAGTTTCCCTCACAATTGCACCCACGAGCCCTTGGAGGAATGGTGACACCTTTTGCAACTTCAGTAGTTGTGATATATGTAAGGCCTGCATTGTTTACCATGTCATTAGCAGTGATCAATCAATAAGTTTGGAGAAGGGAAAGTGGTCTATAAGAATTTGGTGCAGCATACCTTCAGGCGCCACAGGAGGAATATCAATTATATTGGTAACTGGAACTGTTATATTTTCTAAACCGTTACAAAGATCATTGCACACCAACCTTGAAGAAAAAAAATCACTCATTAGGTTTGTATTCTGTGTGCAACAAAGCAGGACAAGCAATATAATAGCAGCTTAATGATTTCCTACCCAGGTAATTCAGACTGAGCCTTAGATCCTTTCCCATTAGTATAATAAACCTGAAAAACAAACCATTTAATAATCTTGTTAGAGATCTTAAACAGTTTCCTATATCGTAATTATGAGAACTGTGAGACTGATAACCTGATTACTGATCAATTTAGGTTGCCCTGGAAGTCTCTTCAAACGATACTTAAACACGGTAAACCCAGCTACACCCTTCTCTTCCCAATAATGATGAACCTGAAAAAAGATCAGCATTAAAAATATTCAGCCACTTGGCACAAGGGACTAGGTTTGAAAAGAAAAAAAAAGAAGATCTAAATTGCCTATATGATAGTTAAGGTTGGTAGTTTTCAACTTAAACACACTAAGCAAAACTTTATTTGTTTCCTATCCGTCAACTACTGCATTAGTGAATCCCCTTATCCAATTTCTGTGTCCTTTAAAATATAACAGATCCCTCATTCACAACATCACACTCATATACATGCAAGAGCTTGAGAATCTCCAACCTGGTACAGTCCATCATATGTATAAACTTTCTTTGTATAGCTAGTGTCACATCTATGACCACGAATGACTCTCACCGGAACAAACTGCTCCATATTGTTCTGCAAAAAATACAATAACTAAGTACTTGTATGCGACAAGTAGAGAACATCCAAATTACACCACCTAGGAAAAATCAGCCACAACGTGAAATATATAAGTTACAGACATTCAAATAGTATACTTCCACTCAGGTCGATAAGCACCTCTTGCATATCCAGTGGATGAAAATATAATGAGAGAACTACTATGTTCATCAACTGATAAAACAAGAATAAAACCAAATCCTCATGCAGTCACAAACTGTTCTTATATAAGGAAAATTATTTTGGCATCAACTGAATCATACTACAACTATTCTTTTTCTTTCTTTTGAAAAGGGGTTTACTACCACCTACTCTAGCACAAGAGAAAATAATAAATATAAACAATATTTCAGATGACACACCTTAAGAGACAAATTACCGAGATGCATTTTTTGATCTTTGATTTGACGTTTATTACCAAGTAAGTCATTTCCACCTTGACCAGTGTACACAATTTCATCTGAGTTATCGACATCATCCTCATATTGACCAGATAACACTATCGCCACTGCAATAGGTAAGGTATAGGCTTTGTATTTTTCCTGAAAATCAGAATGGTAAAGCCGTGACTACCTCCACAAATATAGGTCAATCATCTCAGGAATCACCAGTAGTAAATCACATCAATTGATAACCACATGCATGAATAATGTGTAGGTAGTTTAGTTGAAACATTGAGCGCTACATCTAATGAAACTATAGCACCATCCCCAAACAAATGAGCACCAAATTAGAGCTCTCACCGTTCATGTGTGAACATTATCTGGCAAGCCCTAATGTCAATACCACTAATAGCTGAAATTTTAAGAAATATATAATTGAGGGGGTTTTATAGAACATGCTAGATGTCATTCCACGAGGAAGATTTTCACATTCCATATATTGAAATGTTTATTGTTGCACCAAAGGTCTCATTTGCAGACTAAGGGTTGAGGAAAGGAAAATCAATCCTTTCCTATGGGTAAGCACGTGAACAGTTACAAGAATTTTACGGGAAGGGAAACATTCGGGGAAAATCCTTGATCATTCCCTGCATCAGTGCAACAATCCTGAAAACTTTTGCTCATTACCATCCATGGAAAAGACAAAAGTTTTCTTTTCCTTCTGGACCACCAAACAAGAGCATAGTGTACTTAAGAACTAAACTACAGGTTTAGATACTTTCATAAGTTTCATTTCATTCAAGGTAAAAAAAAGTTGACAGATAATTAAATTTCAAATTGTAAATTATGAACGGTTCCAATCTTCCCAGTGATATATTGACCTTTCCTTTGGATTTTCCGATGGAATCAATTCCACTCAACCAGTGACTATGAAACCCTACAGCCACCATTTCAGCACGAGAGAAAAACTGTTGCCCAACCTCGATACCTGCATCATTTATATGTACATACAGCAAAAGATGTTTAAGAAAATTGTGCTCCTCGGATGTTCACATGTGAGAAACAAGAAATTCTACAGTTACCAACCCGGTAGATGACCAATTGTTTTTTCAGGGTATAGGATTTCGTTGTTGATCAACATCTGCCAAAAAATTCAAGAATAGTACAAACTATTGTTACAATTACAGTGTTAGGAATAAAGTCAGTTTATTTCGTAGTGCCTCGTGTACTACTAAACATTGCCAGTTAGCATTTACAAAATGTACTCCCCAGAACACATTCACTTGAGATAGGGTGGAAATCAAACTATGTCAAATAATGGGATGCAGCGGGAGTCATGTAAGCTCATACATACGTCATATGCAAAGCATTTCTTAGTTTCAATATCTAAAAGTTGCAATTGCACATGCATAGACATCAATATGAGAAACTCAAACATTGCAATAAAAATAGACGATAGTAGCAGGAAATAACTTGCATTTCATAGGAAGTGAATGATTATATATGTATGCAATTTACTTGTAAAACTCAACTTGCCTGAGAAACTGCCTTCAAATCAGGTCTCTTGGACTGCTTCTTAACAGCCACAAGACCTCCACTCCCATTCTGTTTCAAGAATTTTGTACATAGTCTAATGTGATCAATTTTACCAACTCATTCCTCACAGTTTCATCAGAAATAATAAGTTTGATCAAATCTAAGTATAGCACACCACTTGCCTCAGACTTTGCTTTCTGATTAGCTCCCTTGGTAGGTTTCTTTATATCACCTTGGTATTCACCCTCATTCTGCTTAATTATTAAAATTTGTCACTAATGAAAGTTATACTTTCCAAAAAATGGGATGGAAGAATATTATATTATTTATATACAAGTACAAACCTCCAGCTTCCTGCATCTCTTCTCCTCTTCCTGCATCAATCAAGTAGATGACTCTAAGTAAAGACTACAACTTTGACAACATACATCATCAACATTTCTATCCACAAACAACAATGCCAAACATTTCAACATCCTTGATGAGACTTATGCTTATACCCTATAACTAAATCCATCTAATTGTAATCAAAACACAAAAGTGACATACTTAACTCATCAAACACACAACTCTAATAATCACATTACACTAAACCCTCCTTAAACCCTAAACCCAAAAACAATCAAACAAACAAAAAGGGTCGTATGATTCACCTGAACAAAGTGAAGGTAGCGCATATTGAACACTCTGAGCGTCTCCTTCAACCTTGCAACGTAGCTGTTACCTTTATCATCAATCCGAGCTACATTCACATCATACGAGCTCATATCACCACCGCCGCCCAATTTCACAGCCTCATTACTCTCACAATTTTCAGCTTCTTCAGCTTCACTCTCGTTCTTCTTCGGTAATGGGAGCTTGACTTTCGCTTTCTTAGCCAAAACGACGCCGTTTTTGGATCCCTCGGATGCGTTTCGCTTCTTCTTCCGATCATCGGCGCCGTAGAAAGGCTTCTTCTGAGAGTACTGAAGCCGGGGACTGATCCGGCGCTCCATCGATTGGTTTATTTTTTTTCAATTGGGGATTTAGGGTTTTTTACAGAGCTTTTGGATTTCAAAAAGCCCAGGAGTTTTGGAGAAGTGGGTTTAATTTAATTTAATATATAGAGGAAGAGGAGGAGGAGGATGAGCAATGGAGTAGAAACTGGTGGAGGCGTGTTGAGTGGTTCGAGGCGTGTCTCTAGGTTTTGTGAATATAGACGTTGGAGAGTGAATAGTGTGAATGGTATGGTAAATACTGTAGAGTGTGAGTAAATGAAGTTTAAATTTTGATTCGGCGGGAAACGATTGATTGAACATTTTACCCACCAAAAAAGGAGGAGGACACTATTTTTACCAGACTCTCCATGTAATATTGGTCGGAGGGAAATTGGCAAAGTGGCACACCATTCAGAGCATCTCCCCGATGGTTATGCTATTCAGCTTGTGTCAAATTTGAATTTGAAGGTTGGTGTGCAATTTGACATTTTTGCTCAAATTCTCATCCAACGGATATGTTAAACTTTCAGATTTTTGTAGTAATATTTCTTATGTTCTTATCTATCTTGAGAAACTCCTACAATTCTTCTCCTAAAAACCAAATGTGTACTAATTATGATCTCTCTTACAGGTATCGTACCTATTAATCAAACTTTCAAATAGGCTTGAATATGTTCCATCGGGGAGAAGAACTAGATAAGGAAGGAAAGATAATCGCGGACTAGGGAGAAGAACCCATAACCCAAATTTCACAAAGCCTACTAGTTTTAAAAGATAGAAAATAATCATGATCATGTTAAACAAGAACTAAGGTATCCATAACTCATTTCTAACAGCAACCCATAAACATTGAATTTGTAATGAAACTTCAAGTTAAGATAATAGAATCAAAATTTGCTATTGTCAAATTGAGCATGAACATCAAAGAAAACCAAGATGTGGAGAGAAAATATGATGTCGAGACTTTGTTGAAGAGATGAGCAAGGAAGATGAGAGAAAGAATAATAAAATAAAGGATGATAGATGAGTTTGGTTCTGCCAAATTTAACAGGAAAATTTTGATCTGTTATCTACGATGTCTCCACGTAAATTTTGACAAATTTGTTGAAACGCTTATCTTCTGCCTTTTGTTACCGTTGAGCACTTCAACTGTCATTTGACAAGAGAGTGAATAAGGCTTATTGTAAAATCTATTTCCAAGAGTGTACACCTCGAAGGAAAAAAAATGTTGAGACCCAATTTCCATAATTGGTTTTGAAACGGATGCTAAAAATAAGAGCAAATTCGTAGCGTGTGTTACGTAATAGCACTTGTGAGTCTGGCCAACTGAATGGGAAAAAGAATTCACAAATGAATATCATGTGTTGTTGAGTTAGCGCTAACAGTTACATCCACATACGCACACCTAAATTATTATTAAAGATCGTGCCTGGGCATCTATTAGACGTTATGCATGTACTTCTACATCTCAATAGTTGGTAAGATCTTTTACACTTTCGACTTAATTCAAAATTCACTCGAGTCAACAAATGTTGCCATTCGTTCCTAAGAGCATCCACACCCATTTTTTGGAGAGGAAGTCCTATTTTGAGGAATTCCTCACCCATTTGAGGAATTCCTCAATATAGGAAGTCCTATTCCTGTTTTTTGTGCAGCGGTGCTAAAAATAGGACTTCCTATTACTATTCATTATTATTTAAAATTTTTATTTTTTATTTTTGGGTAATATTTTTCAACCAATTTCCAAGTAATAGGAAGTCCTATTTGGACGCGCGTTAATATGCTTTGAATCAATTTTGTATGCCGGTAGCATACGGTGGTCTCGCTGACCGGTCAGCGAGTCGGAGTCCAGGGGCGATGCGCCCTGGTGGGGGCTCGGGGACAACGCCCCCGGAGCTAAATGTAATCCGACTCATGTTGGACTTAGGTTTTTTGTTGAGCATACATTCGTTATAACAACGTGTTTATTATGATTCTTTATTTTGTTGCGATTCAAAAATGACATTTTTTTAAGTTATGATTTTGACTCATTTTCTTCACGAAAGTTATAGAGGACATTAATATGAACTTGTCCGTATTTTTATTGAATTTTTCGGAAGTCCGAGCTATTTATTATGATTTTTTTAAGTTTTAGAGTAAATAATTTATTTAAAATAATTTTAGGAGCTGACACGTGTCAGTTTGTGATTGGCTGGTAATTTCAGTTAAAAAAATTACTTTTTAACTGGCGCGTGTAATTTTAGGAGCTGACACATGTCAGTCTGTAATTGGCTGGTAACTTCAATTAAAAAAAATTACTTTTTAACTGGCGCGTGTATTACACGCGCCAGATTCAAAAAAAATAAGTTCCCGCCTGACGTCACCCACGAGCGTGGGCTCCGCCAGGGGAACTTCCTCTCCGGCGTGCTCCTCGCGAACGTCCTCGAGAACGTTCTCCTCGTCGCCGTGCGGTCAACCCTCCTCGTTAGCCACGGTGCACGCCCAAATCATCGAGGACGTCCGATTTCCGGCGGGCCCCGCCTGAAAACGGTGAGGACGTCCTCCGAGCATGCAAACGCTGTGGATGCTCTAAGTAAAGCATAATCTTAGCCTGAACTCTCTTGTCCAAGCTGGTACATGCTTCGTGTTCTAATTTAACCTATGTACCAACTCAAAGTTTATATGTCGTGACCTTGATTAGTTCATAAGTGACAGAGCAAAGCTCCCAAGTTGTTGTTCTACTTGATTAGATTGGATTGGGTTGGAGAGAAGGCATGAATTTTTTAGTAAACAAACAAACAAACAGATATGTTCCATCAAGATACCAAAAGCATGGAAACCCAAATTTACCCAACTTCAGTTAGCAATCAGTTCCATCGACTGCCATCATTGTCATGGATGCCCAGCTAATTAAGCATGATATTTGGGTGCCCAAACCAATTTGGTGTCAAGATCGTGGTTGGGTCGTGAGATGGAGGCTGAATAGAATTTGGCGCTTCCTTCTCATTTGCGATTTGTGTTTCCAACATGGAATCTCGCGATTTCATTGCGCACCCAAACAAGTTTTTGTCAGGAAACATGCTTCGGGGAGCTTCCAAGAGATTCCATCACGCTTCCACCACATGACTGCTCCGAAACGTGAATCGCTGCTGCTGCCAAGCTTCCGCGCAACACAGCATATATTGAAGCTTTCAATTGGGCCAAAGCTCATTTAACTCGGGCTATACGACTGAAATCTCTTTGTAATTTTTTGTTTTTTGTCTTTTGTCTTCTTCTTTTTTATCAATAACAATAACAAAAGTCTTGTATTGATAAATCAATTGAAGAGTTACGGGATTACACCATAGCTATCCATGAAAGGTTCAACAATAATTAACTACGGTATGTTATATACTTAACACTGCAACCTTACAACAATAAAGCGCAAAGAACAAAAAACCTGACATGCAATAACACTTAATTGAAAATAGGGGACGGATAAACCAATTCTTGAACTCGAATATATGCGAGAAATGTAAATGTGCTTAACAAAAAGACATGACCCCCTTTGCCTTTACAATAAGATCTTCTTGGATCCCATATCTTGTGACCAAACCACCGAAGTTGGAGTCCTCCAAAACACAGTTGAGCAACATGGCCATCACAAAAAGGATCCACAACCCAAAAGAACATGGACTAGTAGTTGATGGCAGTAGAACGACCCAGAAAACCTCGACGTCGCCAAATGCTCATTCTGACCAACGACCGTGCCAATTGATCGTCACAACTCAAAGACTGTCTAAACTACCAACTCCCAATCACCCTCGTTGCGAACCACCACCAACTCTCACAAACCTGACAGATTTGATGACTTGTAACCTCGACCACCACCGTCGCGCCGCCATCCTCAAGATCTGCGATTGCAAACCACCAAGGACGTCAATCTTTCCTCTAAATCCACTTTCAAGTGAGCGCGACTCGGTCGTGACCTGAAAATCAAAATCAAGCTAATAGGCAACAACTGCCCATCGAGTGAAACATTCACAACCAGACGAGAGATGAAACTCCCCCACACAGTATGACGTGCCTCACCATGAGATGACGGCAAGAGAGCATGATTTGAAGGAGCTGCTGATATGCCTAGCGTATGACGATCCCAGGGGGAGGCCGCCACCACTAATACTCGTCTAAGGTTTAGAAGAGCGAAAGACATATTTTTTTTAATCTCATTGTTTGATTTTTGTTTTTTAATTTGTCATGACTAATTTAAAAGTTATTTTAAACTTAGACTCTCATTATTTGACGCATGCGAAATGTTTCGAATGTTTCAATGTGTAAGATAACATAACAACTGCCCTCACTTTGACAATCTTGTAATTTGAATTCATATGAGAATCTTCCGCATGGTGCGGTACAACTACTCTGATATTAGTTGCAATTCTTAAATCTTGAAATGGTGAATTTCAATAATGTAACGTAATGCATTCTTTTGATATCTTGAAATGAAGTGATCAGGGATGAAATTAGTAAGAGGTTCATTTAATTTGGCTTAGAATAGGAAACAAAATATGTAATAAAGATACTCGACCATTGGGATAGGAGACGAACGAGTTAAGGAGGTAATAGAGAGTAGAGATAACGCACGTGAACAATTTATAGTGGAGAACCTCGTAGGGTGGCTAAACCCAAGTAGGAACAAGACCCTGTGAGGCTGTGAGCAATCTATCATTGTATCCACGTGCCTTCATTTAAAAATTTGCTCTTTTCTTTCTCTGAAATTCTTGTTTAATCCATCTCTTTCTTCCGGCGGAGAGTTATGTTCCTTCTGGTTGTAGTTAACTAGTTATTACCGGAGACAAAGCATCTACCAGTCTCGTTGTCCAAGTTTCAGGACCCTAAACGTAAAAAAAATGTTGAAGTTATTTGAAAAATTGTTTCGTAAAATAAAAAATAAAAAATTGAATTTTACATTTTAAAAATTTAAAAACGTATTTAGTAAGTTAAATTTTATAATTATATTTTTAATATAAAAACAGTAAAATGTGCATGATGTACTTATGCCAGTTTTATAAAATAAAAATAAAAATTGGTTCAATTTTAAATTTCAATCAAAATAGATTATACTAACCTTCTTGCACGTACTTACGCGCGTGCGATTTATCAGATATTTTATTCTAAACTGTGAAACTATATAATTTCACGAAATAGATAACTTAACCACTATAATATCGAATACATTGTTTGTTAAATAAAACCGAAAATATTTGAAGAGAAATGACTAAAACATAATATTTATCTACATTCACCACCATTTAGTCATTCACCACCATGTGGTTGTCATCTTCGTGATTCGATATTATGAATTTACACATGGTAAATATATATTTCATTTCGTGAACATTAAACTATTGCAAATCATAATTACG
Source organism: Geum urbanum (assembly GCA_946800695.1). Classification (NCBI taxonomy): domain Eukaryota; kingdom Viridiplantae; phylum Streptophyta; class Magnoliopsida; order Rosales; family Rosaceae; genus Geum; species Geum urbanum. The sequence continues at coordinate 63,621,652 of OX327003.1, forward strand.
ATCAGATGTACCTTTTAAAGCTAGATTAATCATAGGGTAGCAACACTTGTCTGTACACAATGTTTGTTGTGAACACCCCTTCCTCGTGTTCTACTGAACCCTGTGATTTGTTGATTGTCAGTGCACTCTCAGTGGCAAACTATTGAATCAACTAAATTGATTAACTCGTGAAAACTTACAGCCCTTTAGTGATCTATTGAATCAATACTAAACTCTTGTGTTCCTCCAGTCAATCCAGTGTTCCTCTAAAATAAGAATTTGAAATGAGTCCCAAACTCAAAACTCATCGTGAACAGAAAAGAACAATTCCTCAAACTTAGAGAAGAGTACATAATCTCTATTTCTAATCTGCAAGAAAAAGACCCAATATTTTTTTTCTTCTCATGATTAGCAACATGGAATAGAAATTCACTGTAACTATTCGGATTGAAGAGAAACTATATTATATACATTTTTGTGAAGGCCCTTTCTTGTAAACACTTGATAACCTGTTTGGAACAATTTAGCATACACACATTGTTTGGCCTCGGAGCTGTACTTAGAGACACTTCAAACCTTGAGTTACACTTCAAACCATGTGCAAATGGGTTAGCAAGTCAAAGCTTACTCCATTTGCATTACATTTAATATAATCAATGAAACATACAATTGATGCAAAATTGAAACAACAAACACCAATTGAAACAATGACTCCAAACATGCTAAATCACCAAATGGAATCAACTTAATTGACAAATCAAATCAATTAAGGTAACTGAATCTATCATTCTTACCCGCCAATCAAAGAGAATTCTGAATCGATTTTGCTTTTGCTTGGTATGTCTCTTTGCCTAAAGATATGGTTAGTCAGATCGATTCAAAGAAAATAGGCCAATATAGTGCTAGGTCTGAGAGGATACCGAGTTGAGTCACATGTCGGAAAGGATACATAATTGATGGTGCTTGGTTTGTCTCGCATCAAAGATAATAGGCAAATATAGTTGCTTAGATTAACTCTCATCTCTGATTGTGCTGCCACTACTTTACGGCAGTTAGCTTAGTTAATCAAAATTGTCTGCTCTCCCTTTTTTTTTTCTTCTTCTGGTGATTTTTTTTCTCTTCTAGTCGTTATTTTTTTCTAATATTTTTTATCCTGGTGCTTTTACAAAAGAGCCCTTTTAATTGCATAACTTCTTCCTTTTTTTTCCCTTCTAGTCGTCATTTTTTTTCTAATATTTTTATCCTGGTGCTTTTACAAAAGAGCCATTTTAATTGCATAACTTCTTACTCTCTTTTTTCCTCCGGCTGCTTTATATTTTGAAGGTTAGTTTTAGTTTTCTATATTTTGGTATGATAATGACACGATAGAAGGGGCTTCCCTTTATTGTAGTAGAGATATGTATATTTAAATGGTAGAATTCAATATAAATTAATTTTAATTTTTTTTCCAAATATTTTTTCAGATGTACGTTGTTGTCAAAAAACAGTGAAAAAAGTATTTTGACGTTTTACAGAACATAGTACATTTTCAGTTTTCAGTATTTTTTCATTTTTAAAAAATTATTTTATGAAAACAGTCTACCAACCACATTTTCACTGTATTTTTGTATTCATAAAACAAAAAATTATTTTATAAAATGATACCAAACATGGCTTGTGTTTTGTAATTTGTTGATACATTTCAAAAAATGGGCTTGATTTTGAGTTTTTCATTCTCAAATTTCTTTTATTTTGTTTAAGGTTATTAAAATTTTTTATTAGTCGATGATGAATCTCATTATTAACTTTGTGATCTGAACCGAGTGAAAGGAGGGATAGACATTTTCCACGTATCACTAAGCTACTTATTATCGTTTATGTCAGATTCACATCTAAAATTTATCAAGCAAAAGGTTGGTTGGTTTGTCATTGATTAGCTAAATTGGGAAGATTGATTAGAATTGAAGTAAAGCGTGAATTTATTGATTTCGTTCACGATGTAATTTGATGAAATTGATTATACAACACATTGGTCAAATATCGATGAAACGATAAGGAATGAACGCACATATATATTTACATATTATTTGTCCATGTGAGAGCCTGATTCATCAATAGATCAAATTATCAACCATTGTAAATCAGATACAACTCATCAACAAAGCCTTGTTCTTTTATCTAAAAAGGAAAAAAAAGAAGCTATGTCCTATTATAGAACCCTATCCAAAACACGTTCATCATTTTCTTTTGTACTTCTTGGAAGTTATATCATTTGATCCTACTGTAAATTCCACTTCATTGTCGGTCTCATTAATCAGCTATATCTTGGTTTTGCAACGACGCCGGGGCATCTGTGTCATTTCCGGTCCGTTAAATGATAGGCGTACAGATTATCAGACACGCGTCCTCTAAAAAGTGAGAGTTCACGTTTTATACATAACGTCACCAAGTCCCAAAAGTGATCTCATTTTCAGTTTTGTCCATAATGTCCACTTAACCGCCCCATCTATGATCGACACCACTCAATCTGGTAGAGCCAACCCCCACTGCATCCCCTCCATGAATCCCACTGCCTCCATTCCCTCTCCAACACGTGGACAGTACATCCAAAAAGATCGATAAACCGACAAATAGTAGCGTGGACCCTACTGCAGACGATAACCTCTCCCCCCGCGATTTGAGTACTACGATTGATCTGGGACAGCGCACGAATCTCAAAGTTCCCAAACGAAAAAAACAACACGCAGTTTGCTCTTCCCCGTAAAGTACCGAATCCACACCACCTGGGCCTATTTAAGCGCTCAGGAAGGAGCAATACCGTCATTTTACCAGCTGACCCCTCGATCGGTGCCAGCGTGGCGTCCGAGGGAGAGATGAATGGTTTGGTTACCACAAAACCGGATATTTAACGCCGTTAAACAGTTTTTTTAACGTTTAACTCTGTAGGAAAGCTAATCTGTTTAAATCTCTCTCTCCGTTTGTCCAAAACCATAACCCCAAACCAAAAAAAAAAAAAGAAAAAAAAAGAAGAAGAAGGAAGAAACAAGAACACGCACCCATCCTTCTCTCTCTCTCGGCATCTCGCCGGAATATTCCTACAAATTTTCCGACGAGATAGAGAGCCGAAGGAGAAAGAGGAGAGAGTTAGAAGCAGAAGAAGAAAGAAGGAAACGTGTTACTTGTGAGAGGAGAAATTTAAAAACCAAACAAAAAAGGAAGAAGAAGAAGAAGAAGAAGAAGAAGAAGAAGAAGAAGAGATTAAAGGTTAACGTGCAATGCAGGGAAAAACAGAAAGAGGAGCATCAAAGTTTTAAGAGGTGGATCTTGCACGGCACAGATTCCTAGAGAAGATGATGATCCCTTCTCCAATCCTGGCTTCCTTGCCTTTTGCCGTAATTTATTCCATTTTCTGTCTTTAATAATTCTTCTACTTGTTCTTCTTCTACGTTTTTAAATTCCCTCTCCCCATCTCTCTCTCTCCCTTCATTCTCGACATCTTCTGTGAGCTCTATTCTTGCGTCTTTGATCGAGTGTGACGTTGAATTCATAAGGTGAGGAGCTCAGTTTCACCAGAATTATGCTCCAAATTGCTCGTATGTGATCTTGTTTGTTCCGAGAAATTGTGTTCTTGGATTTGGTGCTATACCAATTCCGAGGTTGTTTGTGAATTTTTCTTGAAGTGGAAAATGCAGGTTCATCTGATTAATTCTGTTTATCTTCGAGATCTTAAAGCTCGTTCAAATTGTGATTCTAAGAGCTTTCTAATTATTAATTTGGCGTGCATACTTTAATTATTATTTTTAAAAATTTCTGTAAGCACGGATTTGAGATAGTGTGTATATAGTTTTGGATGTTGTGGCAGTGTTGAATTGAGATTTTTGTGTTTTGCAGTTCAAGTTTCGTCATGCCATCTGAAGTAATGGACCTAAAGGGCTTGTCGTCTTCATCGTTCTTCTCCGATGATGTATGCTTCCCGAATGAGGTCAGTGCATTACTGCATTTGCATCCTTCAGCTTGCAAAGTGCAGTCAAAGAACGATGCTGTTCTAGTTGTGTACATTATTGAAAATCTTATGTATGATTCTGTATTTACTCCATTTTTTTAAAAAAAAAAACTTTGGCAGAGGCAGATTGGGTTTTGGAAGTCAGACAACATGCCTGATAAACATGGTTAGTACTTAGTACCATCAATCTATTACTGATCTTACCGTTTTTGTTTTAATTCTTTATCAATTATCCACCTCTCCTCTCTGACAAAGTGTGAAACAGTTAACCTTGTCTGTTTTTTTCCGTTCCTGTTACTGTGTCTAGACAGTTGAGAGTTTCGGTTTCTTTACTTTTCTGTTACTGTAAACTTCTACACTACAGTAAATGATAAATATAGGTTCATATCAAACAGGTTTGTATCACGTTGCATACAGAAATCGTGTCATATCAGTTTAAAATGGACTGCAAACATGAAACATGAAACATTCTGGATGTAGAAGTGCTAGCATATTCTTAATTCTTGTAAAACTGATACAGGAAAGCTGATCGAATAGAGTTTCTTCTTATTTGTTGACGTCGGTCTCCATGAGTACAATATGTATAGAAGTTATTGAATTATATTAAGCTGTTAGCTCAGTGCACTACTTGCATAGTGCTTATGCAAGTACAAAGTTCCCAAGTTCTGTCGGTATAAATTTCACCTGGTACAAAAAAGAACCAGGAAAAAGGATTTATTATCATTTTATCATGATTGTTAATTTTGTTTATAGTACTGATTAAGTGTATATTCTTAATTGTAAAACAGCTGCTAAAAAGTTACTTGCATCATCATCTTTGGAGAAGTGTCAGACGGTGAAATCTCTGGATCACCCTGAATTTTTCGTGATGCAAGAACAGAAAGTGCAGCCCAGCTTTAATAGACAGGCAGTTGGGGCAGAAAGAGCCTTGCGTCATTCCCTGAACTTGTCGAGAACCATGGGGCAAGACTTGGGAGCAAAATCTAATGGAACTTTTGAGACAGCCTCTTACTATGCTGAAGGTGGCAAAGTTGATATGATGGGAGTGCAGTATGAGAGTAGCCTTTTCTCGAGTTCAGTATCTCAATTGTTTAGTAGGAAGTGTAAGTTGTCTAAATTTTCTCTTCCCTTACTCATAAACACATGTTTCTGTGCCCCAGAAAATATTCTTTAAGTTTGAAAGAAGTGACATTTACTTCTGAACAACACTATGGTTTAGGCTGTAGTTTCTCATCGATTACTTGCCCTGTTAATTTGAAGATAAACCTTTTCTCCTCTGCAGTGAGATTATCGTCAAACAATACACTATATGGTCATTCTGTTGATAGTGTTGCTTCAAACTATGAGGAAGAGGAAGTTTTTGATTCACTTGAAGATCTGGAGGCCCATACCATAGGGAACCTTCTCCCTAATGATGACGAGTTGCTATCTGGAGTTACTGACGGGCTTGAATATAATGGCCCACTCAGTGCTGATGATCTCGAGGAGTTTGATTTTTTTGGCAGTGGTGGAGGGATGGATTTGGGAGATGACGGTTTGTCAGCCGGAATAAAGAAGTTTGAGTATCCTGGAGAAATTTCTAGTGGTCTGCAATGCAATGGTTCAGTAGTTGGAAAACACCCATACGGTGAACACCCTTCTAGGACATTGTTTGTCAGAAATATAGGTAGTAACATTGAAGACTCTGAATTGAGAACCGTGTTTGAGGTGTGTGTTTTCTCTCGTTTTCTAGGTGTTTCAGCTTTGGCTTTTCTACTCATTTTCAGTTAATGTTTATAGCCATTGATCATTGACATTTTGTAACTTGACTATGCAGCAATACGGTGTTATTCGAACTCTTTACACAGCCTGCAAACATCGTGGTTTTGTTATGATATCATATTATGACATCAGAGCAGCACGAAATGCGATGAAAGCACTCCAGAACAAACCATTGAGGTGCCGGAAACTTGACATTCATTACTCGATTCCAAAGGTCAGTTTCCACAATGTTTTTCCTCCAGATAGTAGCATTGCTTCGTTTTTGTAGTCGTGATGGTTATCTGCTTAATGGAAGTGTATCATGACCGATTGTGCATTATATCTTGTCAGGACAATCTTTCTGAAAAATATGTGAACCAGGGCACTCTTGTGGTATCTAACCTTGATTCTTCAGTTTCAAATGATGAACTTTGTGAGCTTTTTGGTGTCTATGGAGAAATCAAAGAGGTGAACCTGTTTTCCAATTCTTAGAATTGTGCTTGGTAAAAGTATTGGCTCTAATGTTTTTTTATTTCTGCTCCTGGTGTCCAGATCCGTGAAGCATCAACTAGAAGTCAAGAGAAATTCATCGAATTTTATGATATCAGAGCTGCAGAGTCTGCTATTTATGCCTTGAACAGGGGTTGTATAGCTGGGAAGAACATTAAGGTTGAGGCAAGACGTCCTGGAGGTGAAACAAGGAGGTATTTCCCGAGAAAGTTGCCTTCTTGCTTTTCTTTTAGGATTTAAAAATTTGTTTTGTGGTAAGGACATTGATTTGTCTAGATCGCAGTCATAGAACTGCTGAGATGAGCTTTACGTCTATAACTCCCTTTTCTATATTACTATTTCTCCTTGGACTTGTCCTCTACAGCAGGTTGGGGCTACAGTTACCTCAAGAGTTAGAGCATGATGACTGTGGACTTTATTTGCAGCAGAGTAGCCCTCCTAATAACTCTGTTATTGGTTTCTCTGGTAAGTTATTGCCTTCTACAATCTCTTGTTCATGTAATCTAGTTCAAAAGCACACATTTTCCTTATATCGTCTCATAAAGAATCGTCAACAGGTGTAATTTCAAATGGATCGATTACATCCAGTGTCACAGATAGTGGAACTATTATGGCTGGAAACTGTGCAGCCCCGTCTTATGAAAACATGTTTCATCATGGGATTTCCTCTAGTGTTCCAAATGGTTTACCTTCTGTGATGAGAGGTGAATCAGTTGGCAGTCAGTCTGGCCTCAACGAGTCCATTCATTCAGTAGGCTTGCTGAAATTTGACATCCATGGCACGCCATCTTTTCGTCCTCATTCACTTCCGGACTATCATGATGGTTTAGCTAATGGTACCAACTGCAATTCAACAGGCAGTGTATCTGCAAGTATCAGTGTTAGACCACCAGAAAGAATTGATAACATGGGCTTGACCAGAGTCTCAAGTGGGCACTCAATTGACCTCAACGGAGGTGGTAAGTGACTAAATGCCCCGAATAAAAAAAATTGTGCTCTTTTTATTGCATCAATTTGATAGATGTTTCATATTTAATTTATTTTAATTTTTTTGCCTTCTTCCTTAGCTTTTGGATCTACTGGTAACGTGAACTGCCCCATTCCTGGACATCATTATACATGGAACAACTCCTTTCACCCTCGAGCTAGGGGAATGATGTGGCCAAACTCACCATCATATGTTAATGGAATGTCTGCTGCCCGTTACCCACAGCGGATGCATGGACTTCATAGAGCACCATCTCATATGTTAAACCCAGCAATACCAATTACCAACCATCATATGGGCTCAGCACCAGGGGATAACCCAACTTGGGACCGGAGACAATATGCCGGGGAATCTCCAGAGGCATCTGGATTTCATCCAGGCTCTCTTGGGAATATGAGAATTGCAAATAACTCACCACATTTGTTGGAATTTGTTTCTCACAACATGTTTCCTCATGCTGGTAATGGCACAGACGTGCCAATCAACCACAGAAATGTAGGACTTCAGACCCATAATCAGAGGTGCATGATGTTTCCTGGTAGAGGCCAGATGGTTCCTGCTTTGAATTCATTTGATCAACCTACTGAACGCCCTAGAAGTTGTAGAAATGAAGGCAGCTCCAATCACGTTGACAACAAGAAACTGTTTGAGCTTGACATTGATCGCATTATGCGAGGGGATGACAACAGAACAACACTTATGATAAAGAACATTCCTAACAAGTAAGTGACTGTAATAATTGATTTTAGCTAGATACGAGTGAGGACACATGAATTTAGAAGTGCAATTTCCAGACATGTTGATACTTTCAAGAATGTGTGTAGTCAGTCCACTTAATTAGTACTAGCAGATGCATGGTATTGGTTTAAGCATTCTAAGTGGTGGAGTCAGTTGAAATATAGTTCGTTAATGTGTTTTTATCAACAGGTATACCTCAAAGATGCTTTTGGCTGCAATCGATGAACGCCATCGTGGAACATATGATTTCATATATCTGCCAATTGATTTTAAGGCAAGTTCCATCCTTTTGTGTTATTTCATGTGACATTGAACCTGCTTAAAGAATTTGGTTCAATAAAAAAGCTGTATGATGAGACTTGATTTTTATATGTACTGCAGAACAAATGCAATGTGGGGTATGCATTCATCAACATGACTGATCCTAGACAGATTGTTCCATTTTTTCAGGTTTGTTTTGTGTAAGCTTTTACTTTTATTATCATAAATGAGATGTGGAAAACAACGCTAAAAGAAGTGTTTATAATTTGCAGTCATTCAATGGGAAGAAATGGGTGAAGTTCAATAGTGAGAAGGTGGCGTCAATCGCTTATGCTCGAATTCAAGGCAAAACTGCTCTGATTGCACATTTCCAGAATTCAAGCTTGATGAATGAGGATAAGCGATGCCGTCCTATTCTCTTCAACACTGAAGGCCCCAATGCAGGTGATCAGGTATGAGAATACTAACGGAACATGCACATCTTGTTTACAATATATTTCCAAACAATAACAACACAAGTGACAGTTAACTGTTATTGCTTTGAGATAAAGAGATTGCATGCTGAGTTTTATTGACACAGGTGCCCTTCCCTATGGGTGTTAACGTTCGCACAAGACCTGGAAAATCTCGCACAAGCACTCGTGGAGAGAACAATGAAGGGAGCCCACCAAATTTGGGAGATGGGGAGCATTCTTGGAATGGAGGATCATCTGCAGGTTCTAAGGACTCGGACTAAGACAGTTATTTTTTGGGGGGTACTAACCTTAGTAGGACAGTTTCTTATCAGCCTGCACACACTTTTGAGGACTGCTTTCCAGTTTTCTGCACTATTTTTTGTGTCTAATTGTGAAGTAGTACAGGACAAAAAATAAAAGGAGAAAAACAAATGTATAGTAGCACCGAGTGGAGCTTCAAAATTTTGGATGGTCCTTTTTGAAGAGGAAAGAAAATATATGTATAGGAGTTACCGAGCAGCAAAGAAATTATCTGTTGTGGATAGATGAAAAGGCTTTTCTGCAAAAGTTTTCTTTCTGGGTTATCTGTAACTTAGTTCTTGGGGGCTTGGAACCCATCTGTAACTATCAAGAGTTTTGATACATAATTGTAACTTGTAACATATATGTAAGAGATGTAATGATCATTTGAAAAATCTTCTCTATTTATTTGTTGTGATTGGTCCTAGAACTCAGAACTCTACACAAAGCTCACAGTGGACTAGGGACCAACCAAAAGTAATGATCACATTCTTGGTGTCTATATAATGACTTCCAAACTCTAGTTGTCATGTGTATATCATTACCTCCTTAGCCTTGGTCGAATACCGATGGGATTGTGCATAGTAGATTGAGTTTGGTTCGAGTTGTGGAAAATCTCGAGTGGAGGACAATGGCAGTGCTGATTTTGAATGTTGCTCCAGGAAAAGGACCCGATCTTGCAAGCTATCCAACCTTGCAACACTTTTGGAGGTGAAATTTAACTCGTAGATATCAAACGGGCTCGAGTCATCGGCCTCATCGTAAAGAAAACGCTGCTGCACAAACAACACCTCGCTTAAGGACTCCACCAAATAGAATAAACTCCCTAAATCTAATCGTTCCATGTGAGTTTGGATATCCGTAGTTTTAATAGGAAGATGATGAGTCCCTTGCGCGCTCAAGTCCCAAACTTCAATCTTAACAAATCCGTTTAACACAAATAAAGAGCCCTTGCAGAATACAATAGCCCTCTGATGCCCATTTCTATGTTCTTCTAGTAATTGTTCGCCAAAGTAAGTCCATGTAGTTGTACTGTTGTCTCCTCAATGCCTACAGAATGCTAGTCTTGGGGGTCTTATTGTGCCTGTTGGCATGTACTCTGGATCAAGGAGCATTCCTGCCGCGATGAAATTGTTGTCGTAAGATGGGTTGGAGGAAAGGACAACCTTACATTGTTTAGGAATCCATGAAGAGTGAGCTGGTCTGTCAGGCTTGGTAGGAGTTGGCACCGGTGGGAGTTCAATTCTAGACCCCGAAAGAGGATTGTAAAGACATAAGGTCCCTAATTCCCCATGACCAAACACCATCCACCCATGTGAAGAAGCATCGCAATAAACAACGTCATGATAGTAGAACTTCGTCTTGATACCCTGATTAACAAAGCCGTTGGTGTTGATGGTATAAACCTTTTTCTGGTCTCCTAGGTTTAAGAAATAGAGAGCAGCAGCATCAGACTTGGGGCCGGGGACACAGAGCCATGGAATTTGAGGCAAGGAGGCGTAGTATGGAGAAGCCATGTAACACTTTGCAGCGTGCATCCAAGCCAAACACACAGATTTAAGGCGCAAGATATCGACCATATCAAGCTTTTTCAAGACCAACTCCAACAGTTCAGGTTGGAGATCAGACCAAGGAGACCCAAACTTGAGTGTTGTTGTAATGATCTTGACATCGTTGCTAGAGGTGCAACGTTGGAGTGCCATTCTTTAGTGACTTTGATCTTCCAACTTGTATGGTACTTATAGGCGGTGCTGGCTGTTCCTGGATTCCTATTAGGATTATGAGACATCTAATATATTCCTATTAGGATTAGGAGACGGATACAAACTTACCCTAAATCGATTTTTGCTTTGCTCACCATAGAGTAATAAACGGACCAATTAATAGTAATACCAATGCCATATATATATATATATATATGAGTAGTTTCAATTGTCAAACAACGTTGTCAATTTTGTGAAAATCTAAGCTTCACTCTATTTTTTCAAGGGAGCTCCGCTCTGGATAGAGACCCCCCGCGCGCGCGCGTGTGTATATATATATATCGATCAGGCCACCTTCCCAGCAAGGAATGCTACTACAGATAAAAGAGGGCATTTCATTGTCAAGAGCCTCAAGAACTGCTTGCGGAATTGGATAACTCATCAGTAACAAAACTGTAAAGGACTCTTGATGCATCGAATGTTGGGCATATAAACCTTCATACAATCAATGACAGTGATTAGCAGTTTAGCACAGATCAATATCATCCATACAAAACAGATCAGTCAGCCACCTAGACCGGTCAACCCCAGTCTCTCCATTGGCAAGGGGCGGGGTACGTACTATATCTTAATTGTGGGTGAAAAGAACATTGGCATTTATTTTCCTGATGATTATTGGCAGTGTTTAGCAAGCAAAGTAAGATACCAAACTTCAGATGGCCAGGTAAGGTTACATCGGTGACTTGTAGTTCGATGGTAAGGGTTCATACCATGATGATTGAGGTCATTTGTTCGATTGTATAGTAGAGGCTTTTCAGCAAAGTTTTCTTTCTGGATTATCTGTTAACTTAGTTCTTGGGGGCTTGGAACCAATCTGTAACTAGAGTTTTGATACATCATTGTAACTTGAAGTCTTGAACTCTACAAATTTCCAAACGTTGTCTCTTCCCATCTCGCTCACAGTGGACTAGGGACCAACCAAAAGTAATGATCACACCCTTGGTGTGTATAAAATGACTTCCAAACTCCAGTTGAAACGGGCTCGAGTCTTCATGATCATGATCAGGATAAACGCTGACGCACTAACAACACCTCGCCCAACGACTCCACCAAATAGTCGGGGAAGGCAGATAGCATTTCCAAGTTGGTTTGGATCTCCACAGTTTTAATAGGAAGAGGATGATGAGTCCCTTGCGTGCAAAAGTCCCAAACTTCAATCTTATGAGAACCCCTCAACACAAATAAAGAGCCATTACAAAATACAATAGCCCTGCCATTACAGAACACAGTAACCCTCTCTTGTTCATTCCAAAATTCTTCTACTAGTTTTCACCAAAGTCCATAATGTTGTTGTACTGCTGTCTCCTCCATGCCTACAGAATGCTAGTCTTGGGGGTCTTGGGTCTTGTGGCATGTACTCGGTATCGAGGAGTATTCCTGCCGCGATGAAATTGTTGTCGTAAGATGGGTTGGAGGAAAGGACAACCTTACAAATTTCAGGAGGCCACAGTTCCTCCGATCTGCCTAACCTAAACTTGGGAGGAGTTGGCACCGGTGGGAGATCAATACTAGACCCCGAAAGCGGATTGTAAAGACCCTAATTCCGGATGAACAAGCACCATCCACCCAGGTGAAGAAGCTTGGCAATAAGCATCGGGATAGAAGTATTGTAGCAGAAGTTCGTCTTGATAGTATTACCCTGGTAAACAAAGCCGTTGGTGTTGATGGTATAGACCTTTTTTTGTTATCTAAGGTTTAAGCACTGTTCGAAAACGCGTCCCCTAACCCGCCCAATAAAAATGCATAAGAAGTTTTGCTCTAGTCGCCCTTTCTAGGCAGTCTTCCGCCTAATCAACGTCTAGGCAGCAGTCTAACTCAAAAATAGGAACCTTCGCATTTTAGTATTTTGACTTATTTCGAATTAGAGATGATATATATAGTTTTGTAGAGTTCACAAGAATATAAGTGTTAGAGAAATCGAAGACAATGTATTCTAATGACATTTACTGATTAATTTTGTTATATATTATTCATATTACATCTATATATAATATACTAAATAATTATATAATTAATTAAAAATATAATTATAATAATCCGCCTAAAATCTGATTAATTTTTCACCTAAACGGTTAGACGTTAGACAGTAACTCCACCGTCTAATACCGCCTAACGTCTTTTTGAATATTAGGTTTAAGAAATAGAGAGCAGCAACAACATTAGACTTGGGGCGGGGACACAGAGGCAAAGAGGCGTAGTATGGAATAGCCATGTAAAACTTTGCAGCGTGCATCCAAGCAGAACACACATATTTAAAGTGCACCATATCGACGACCAAATCAAGATTTTTCAAGACCAACTCCAACCGTTCAGGTTGGAGATCTGACCAAGGAGACTCCAACTCGGGTGTTGTTGTAATGCTCTTGACATCATCATTGCTTGAAATGCAACGTTGAAGTGCCATCGTTTAGTGACTTTGACCTTCAAACTTCTTCCAACTTGTATGGTATACTTATAGGCGGTGCTAGCTATTTCTGGATTCCTATTAGGATTTGGAGACAGTTACTATATTCCTAAAAGGATTAGGAAACCGCTGCACACGTACTTCCCTAAATCGATTTATGCGTTACTCATCGGACATACCATAGAGTAATAAATCGATCAATCAATAGTAATATCATATATATCAGGCCACCTTCCCAGCAAGGAATGCTTCAAGAATTGTCAAGATCGAGCCTCAAGAGTTGCTTGCGGAATTGGGTAACTCATCAGTAACAAAATTGTAAAGGACTCTTTATCAGTGATGCATCGAATGTAGGGCATATCTTCATACAATCAATGCGATGGTGACTATCAGTTTAGCACAGATCACTATCCTTATACAGCAGCAAATATAAAATGTTGGAATCCACCAATTATCACCTTGAATCCACAAGACTGTGGTTTCTGGAATCCAAAAGAACTGGAATCCACCGGAAGTTGAAAAAATCTCAAAAGTTTTATAATATAAAAAATTGAAAATTACAGTAGTTTGAGGATACTTATATATGCATCTGATTATAAGACCTAATAAAACTAATAATTACTCTAAGACTTGTAAATAAAGTAAACAATCTAATCTAAAAGGAAAATAGAATTCTACATCAATACAAATTGTTAAACTTCCTTAAATTACTAAATCTCGACTCGGAAGATGCAAACAACATTTAATGGCTTATATCCGAAGAGCGCAATATAGTGTGTCTTGAAGATCTCATCAATCTCATTCCAAAAAGGTATTATCGATCCGAAAATGATATTCTGGCCCAAAGGTCCAAAACCATAACTTCTTCAATATTCCAGATGCTAAAGATCTCATGAAGCTTAAATTAGCAATTATACAATCACTCTTATTGATTTTGTGCCGCTTCTTTATTTTTTTGTTTGAATTGACCTTCTCCTTGTCCTACATCAATCATCCAAACCAAACATATCAGTGAGCCATCTAGACCGATCAGTCCCAGTCTCTCCATCAAGAGGCAGGGTACTATATCTTAATTGCAGGTAAAACAAATAATGGCAATTATTTTCCTGATGATTATTGGAAGTGTTTAGCAAGCAAAGTAAAATACCAAACTTTAGATGAGTATGGTTACATCGGTGAGTTGTAGTTTGATGGTAAGGGCTCATACTGTGATCATAGAAGTCATGTGTTCTGACTCTCATCAGTGTTGGATATTTTATGTTTGTGGGTTATGGCAAGAGAAGAAAATGCTTCAAAGGCATGTAAAAGTTTACGCTTTTCTTTAGACTTTAATTTCCCTACTATTTAGTGTGCAAAGGGGAATGCTCAAATAAGCTTTAGAATACAATAAAGTCTAGCAACTTGCTAATGTTGATCGTCGGTTTACACTAACAAAGATCAACCTAACATTCGATCAAATATTTTACAAAAGACTCAAGGTTACTATAAACTATTTATGCAAAATGATAATTTCTAGATTTTATACATAAAAAAAAACTTAGAAAACCCATTATCGGAACGGCATTCGTGTCCGCAGGACCCACAAGTCCATATCACATACTCATTTCAACCAAGATTTGCATCCCCCTGCGCGCGTGAGAGAGAGTCTCACTACTCACTTACTAAAGGTATACTATGGTGCAATCATAAATAAAGACTTTCACATTCCTAATTTCTCTCATGTAGGATTACATTCATTCGTTTTGTTTCAAGTGACCAACTTTGGGTGACAATTTCTCATTCACCCCTTAACCAATTTAAACAAATGAATACATAATCTTTATGTACTCTTGTAGGAGAACACAAATTCATGTTTCCCTCACATCAAAATTAAGTGCAACACACTCAATTATTTTGTTTAAATTGTCATATTAAAATGGTGGAAAACCACCATTTTTCCAACATAAAGAAAATATATGTATAGGAGTTACCGAGCAGCAAAGAAGTTATCTGTTGTGGAAAGATGAAGAGGCTTTTCTGCAAAGTTTTCTTTCTGGGTTAATATGTAATGTAGTTCTTTGGGGCTTGGAACCCAACTATAACAGTGTAATTATCAAGAGTTTTGATACATCAATGTTAATGCCCAATGTATAAGGTAGTTGTATATAGGTGTTGAAATTGATCGACCAGAAGCAATGGATATTAATGTACCAGCTATAAACATCCCTCTAAATTACTCTAAAACCCTAGAGGCCAGAGCTGTACACGCTTCATAAATACGTTCAGAGGATATGATATGATGAGGATATGATTGCTGTAATTTTGGTTCAATTTTTTGTAAATGATATAAAAATGATCGTAAATATGTTCAAAATATTGTAATTTCTAGTTCAATAAGTTGTAATATGTTGGAATAGACTGAACGAAATTATTAAAAAAAGTCTAATTTTTACAATAATAAGAACAAAATTATTTGAATGAAATTTTGGTAGATTGCCTTCCCTGTTGTAGAGTTTCCCAACTTCAAATATAGCGTAATCCATTCTATCTCATTCTAGGGCTAGTAATCCATTTCACATCATCCATTCTGATAGCTGGGGATCTGTTCTAGAGTCTTTTGATAAATATAGATATTTTGTAACTTTTGTTAATGATTATACAAGGATTACTTGGGTTTATTTACTAAAACATAAAAGTGATCACTTTCAAATTTTTAAGGACTTTCATCAACTTGTCATGACCCAATATTCTGCAAAAATTTAAATTTTAAGATCTGATAATGGCTCAAAGTATATGTCCAATAATATGTGTCAATATCTTAGTTGTCATGGAATTATGCATCAAATGAGTTTCGTTGGAACTCCTCAGCAAAATGGAATTGGTGAGAGAAAAAATAGGGATATTCTGAAGAGAAAAAAACTAGAGCTCAGGCGTGCTCACTGCTACTTACCTCATAAACAGACTTCCTTGTAGAGTTCTAGAGTTCAAATCTCCTCTTGAAATTCTAAAAAATAGACAGATTGATCTGTCTCATTTGAAAACATTTGGATGTATTTGTTTTGTACATTTACAAGCAAAACATCAAGATAAACTGGATTCAAGTGTTGTTAGATGCTTGTTTCTAGGATATTCATATTCTCAGAAAGTATACAAATGTTGTAACCCATCTTCCAGAAAAACGGTGGTGTTCAGAGGTGTGAGATTTGAAGAAAATACACTCTTCTTCACCAAAAGAATAGAGAGAAACAGTTAGGGGAGTACTACTCTAATATGTTTCCCATTCTTCCTAATTCTGGTCCTAACTTGGCTGAGGAAGATTATTGCATCAATAATCAGCACCTTGAACCTATAGAGACTCCTGATAATAGTGAAGTGGTCATAGAGCATGATGTTCCTGAGGTTACAGAGGAGGTTGTTGAACATATTATTCTTGGTCCAATTAGGAGAAATTCTACTAGGGAAAGGAACAAACCTGTGAAGTTGAAGGATTATATAACTTATGTCTCAAAACACTCTATGATTGATGCCATTAGTTATGACAAGCTATTTGATCAGTATAAGGTGTTTCTGGGAGCTATTGACAATTGTCATGACCCTCAACATTTTGAGAAGGCTTTTCTGCAAAGTTTTCTTTCCGGGTTAATATGTAACTTAGTTCTTCGGGGCTTGGAACCCAACTGTAACAGTATAACTATCAAGAGTTTTGATACATCAATGTTAATGCCCAATGTATAAGGTAGTTGTATATAGGTGTTGAAATTAATCGACCAGAAGCAATGGATATTAATGAACCAGCTATAAACATCCCTCTAAATTACTCTAAAACCCTAGATGCCAGAGTTGTGCATGCTTCATAAATACTTTCGGAGGATATGATATGATATGATATGATATGATGAGGATATGATTGTTGTAATTTTGGTTCAATTGTCTGTAAATGATATAAAAATGATCGTAAATATGTTTAAAATATTATAATTTCTAATTTAATAAGTTGTAATATGTTGGAATAAACTAAACGAAATTATAAAAAAAAACTTCTAATTTTTACAATAATAAGAACAAAATTATCTGAATAAAATTTTGGTAGATTGCCTTCCCTGCTATAGAGTTTCCCAACTTTAAATATAGCGTATGTAAACTAACTGCAAGATTGGATAAACAATATCTTGGCATCTCTTCAGCATTTTCATCGGCACATCCAACATATCAGTTGTTAACATGTTATTTCTTTATTAGTGATATAATTTTGATGGAAATAGAAAACCTTCTCGGGTCAATTATTCACGACACAAACTTTCAATATTTGACCAGACTTCTAGAATGCAAATCTTTCCAACAAGATTGAAATTCTGCTTCGATGCTTTCGGTTACTGCTCCTGGAGGGTCCGGGAAGTTCACATTGGCCAACATGTTTTATCATGATCAGGATGTTAAAGGTATCTATGTATAGACCGACTCTACACTTTTTATAACATCGATCATTAGAATTGTAGCTTTCTTTCTATATCTCTACTAATATCTCTACTAATATAAAGCCAAGAGTGACTTTTTGTGTCATCTCATACCAAATTATGGAAACCCAAAAATATTCCTATGAAAAAATAAAAACATCTCCAAGAAAATATATATATATATATATATAAATGGAGGACATTATTGTAATGCACCAGAAAAAAAAAGAATAAGAGAAGAAAAATCAGGTGGGAGACAAAAAAAAGTGAACAACAGTATTGTCCAGCAAAAACTGTAATAGAAGTTAATATAATAGTGGTTGATCTAATTTGACACGTGTGTACACACGAGTGGTTAAGCTAGTCTTAGTAAAATTTTCTTATATTCTACTTTGGATCAGATATGTTCAGCAAAAGGATCTTCTTTGCAACTGTTTCTAACAAACCTGACTTAGATTGGATGAAAACGTCTGTGCAAAAATTTCTGAACGAAGCAGAAGATAATGTTGCACTGTTGGTCCTGGATGATGTTTGGCCCGACACTTCAGGAACACTTCTTGAAGAGTTCTACCATCTTGGTGAAGTGCATAGTTCCAGTTTGGCTGCCACCATAAAGTGCATTTTGAGTTTGTACCTGATCATACATCACATCATTTTGCGAGGAATTATTTTTTTTCTATAGACCTCAACATATCGTTCCCATCCTTTACTCTTTGAACCGTTAACATGTCGATGATGTCGTCGAGAGAAAGGGTTCATCCCATGTACTAGCAGAATTCCAGTTCAAATTTGATTTCTACTAATTCATTAACGGTGTAAATATGCAGCCTACACAACCCGGTTTATTGGTTTTCCCAGGTATGTATAGTGATCAGGAAATTGCAGAGATGTGTTTCAATGTTGGAAAAAATTACATGGAGCAAAAGGTTAGTCTTCTCCCTAAACCCTAATTACTATTACTATCCATTTTCTGCAAAATAGATGCCTGGTACGGCAGGAGTCGTGAGGAGATATCGGAGATTGTGCGTCATGGATTCTCTTTTAACCAAGTGGATGGTTTTGGCCACCTGCAGTTGTTTCCATCTGAGTATTATTCAGATAGTTCTATGCAGTGCGAGATAGATGAATTTGGTCTCAGACACTTATTCTTTTGCCAGATGAAATTGGGAAACTCCGAATTGGTGAATTATGATGGTTATGGTAATCATGATGCGAGTTCGGCAGCCTATCATTCTGGGGTTGATACGTGAGGTGCGTTCATGAACAATCAAATAACACCAGTGTGCATTGTGAGCTTTAAGGCTCTGACAACTTCAACTAAGAGATCTAGGTATTTTTCCTTTTCTGCTATCCAATTGAGAATAGTTTGTGAGTATCATCTACATGGTTGATTAATGTTTGTTTGAATATGTCAATAGATTTATAATCAAGCTTAGCATTGTATGAAATGATTTTGGTAACTAGGGTTTGCTTGGCAATAAGGTATACTCTTTGCAGATTGACTTGTTAGCTTATCTAGTGTTGTGGTAGAGTATGGTAAATGTGACGAACCATAGTTGTCATTGTTGCTATTAGCTCATAGTAGATTCTTTGTGTAATTTACATCTTGTTGGAAAGATTTGCACTCTATAGGCCTGGTCAAATATTGAAAGTTTACGTTGTGCATAATCAATCTGAGAAAGTTTGATATTTCCATCAAAAAAATTTGCACTAATGAAATAATAACATGTTAACAACTGATATGTTGGATATGGCTATGAAAATGATGAAGAGATGTCGACATATTGTTTGTCCAATCTTGCGGTTAGTTTACATACGCTATAATTTGAAGTTGGGAATTTCTACAGTAGGGAAGACAGAACGCTAGAACATTGAGAGGACCTAATTCCCTAGTATGAGAGGACTGGGTAGAACACACCTGTGGTATACCAGTTATCGGTGAGCAATCATATTTGGTCGTAAACGTACTAGGGATAAAGGAAAATGGAGCACACAACAAACAATAATTTTGTGACTAATCCCATTTTTTTGCCTAATCCAGCTGTGGTGCAAGACGAGGAATTACAGAAAGTATTTGTTCCATGTCTGTTTAAGATTTTGCAACTTCTTTAATTTGTTTAGGGTTAAATATCTGGATCGTACTGGTTTCGTATCTTGTATTGAAAGAACTCCCTATAATAACCTATACTATTACATGCTCTCAGTTGTTGTTTTCAAGCTAATTGTCCACTAGACCACTACAGTTGCATTTCAAAGTAAACAAATCAAGTGTTAATTATTTTACCTAATATAATATATGTGATCAATTATCTAAATATATATGTGATCAATTAAATATGAATCATATATAAATGATGTAATCATGCATATAGCCGTTGAAGATTGATGAAATTTCATTGTTTTAGAATCCAAAATTAATTAAAAAATTTATTCTTAAATTATAATCTATTAATTGTTACGTTTAATTGAATTTTATTTCTTCATTAATCATTATTTATTATATATATATTTCATTTATAAAATTATATATTTACTTGTTTTTATTTGTATGGGCAAGACTTTGGACATGCACGGAGCTTCAAAAGCATCGCACATATCCTGCCATCTCTAAGATGGTCGATAAAACCCGCCCGTTAGGTTGGGCAGGCCAGCCCAAAAAATTGGGTTGGACATGGGCGGGCCAATGAGTTTTAGACCAGATTTACAGGCCTAGGTTTGACTTCAATTAGGTCTATTATTAATTCTTCACGTTTGAATTTTAGAGTGAAATGCATCAACAATATCTGAACTTATTCAACCGGTCGATTTGATGATTGAATTTCAAAAGTGATTAACAAAAGACCTACATCAGTTTTCATCAAGAAGTAGTTAGTTTAGTGTAGGAAAACTGTCATAGGCCTTTATCAATAAAAACATTAGATTGCGTTGTTAACTTTGTAAATTCAATCATCTAGTTGGCATGAGTCTCTTGACGGAAAACTGACTCAAGCCTTTTGTTGATAGCAAAATTAGAGTAATAGCTTCGTAAGTTCAATCATCAAGTTGGCCGGGCAAATAACTCCAGACATATTTGGTGCATTTTACTCTGAATTTTATTATTCAGCTAGTTATCTACTGTAAATCTTATTCTCACTTGGAGCAGCTAGTTTTCTCGACTGTTTTCCACCAATTGGAGCAACTAACCACAAGGTGAGGGGAAAAAATCCCAACAAGGTGTATCAACTGTCTAAATCTAAGGCCTTGAAAAGACGAGGACTAGAAGCATATCCATTACAGATGATAGTTCATTTCACTTGCAGTTTCTTATAGGGACTATGACGGCATGGCCTGCTCGTTTACAATTAAAGCATTCCTGAATGGATAGTTCTATAACAGTTGTAAGTAAGTTTCCAGGCCCACACAACAGCTTACAAATATTTTCAACAGTTCAGAACAGAGTTACATCCTCCAACAGAAAGAGGGTTTGGCCGTCAGAAGTCTCCTTGTCAACACAATTCATCATCTAGATCACTAACTCGGATACTCGCCTGTAAGGAATATATAAACAAAGCCTCAAATGAACACCACTGAATGACAGATATTATATACACAACATAAATGGAATTGCTAAGATACATGATGGCATGGTGCAGTGCAATGTAAGTGGCAAGATACAGTTAAACATCAAAGACAAGCATGCACTATAAAGCAGTTGGCACCATGGTATGATATTTCAGAGTAGGTCTAGAGCATAACTTTCCCAGTGTGGGATGGTATAACATAGAGTAATGGCACTTGAAAGAATATATATGTATAAGACCAACTTACCGGAACAGGTGAGAATTTCACTTCGGGTAGAGAATATCATAGTGACCAGGACGATATAGCAAGGTAATGAAAGGATTAACTTTCTCAGTGGTACCACTAGCTATTAACAGATCCTTGCCAGCAGGAACAAAATCGTGATGATTCACACTCACGCTACCAGAATCGCATGAGCTACGGTCAAGGTACACAACACGTACTGGCACGCCCAGTGCATCCGACAAAGCTGTGATGTGCACATGGTCACTTTCTTCACCCATCGGTTCAACTGATGACTTGCAAAACTATAGTAAGACAATCATATCAGAAAAAGATGGTTGCTTCTAAATATCACAGCTCTGTAAGATTAAACTTGCAACCACAAGGGACTGAATTCAGAAAACTAATTAGGAAAGCTCTCGAAGTAAGGTCCATCAATTTCTTGAAAATGAAGTGAACGGACACTGTATATATAATATGATAATGAAAGTTATTATCTTCAGATGTAGAAAGTTTGCACGATGATTTAAAATTGAATAGTTCACCTAACCACTTGCAGAATGTAAGTTCATGTACTAAAGATTCCTGAATAGGAACATACCTGCTCTACAGTTGCATTGGTTAATCCCAAAATAAAGGGTTCAAAGAATTCTGAGCGTTTGCGTATTTCACCAGAGGTCACAAATCTGAAAAACATCACAACTAACAAGTCGAATGTGTCAGCTACTCACATAATAGAGAGTGAAAACAGCAGATCTATAAATTTTGGTCATTCATGTCACTCACCATAGTCGGAGACCGACTGATCACGGCACCTAAGTATGAGCTCATCATGACTGTAAAAAAGAATATAAATCAAATGTACCAAGTTACAGATACAACTCAGACTATGCATCAAATTACACTTGTGACAATAGAAAACAAAGTAAAAGAAGCATCAGTACCTTATGGATTCTTCATTTCCTTGAAGAACATTATCCAGCTGCTCGAGGAATAACTGAAGCATTTTCCAAATGAAATAAGGACTTGTAAGTAGTTTCTTTCTTGCTATTTTGAAAGAACATGGCCAAAAGTTACAGGAAAAAAAAGACCACGTGGAGCTAACTGTAAGAGTGCGATGATCACAAACTTCTTTATGTGAATCAAAGCTTTTAAATGTGCATATATAGCTTTCTCTTAAGCCAAGCTTATATATTTGTACCATCTCTCTTGCCGCATTCAGCATTACATGTAGAATTAACATCTGAAACAAAAGTACCAAGTATACTGTGAGTGCAAGGGAAGACAATTACCGAAAAGAAGTCCTCAAAAGTAAAGTCAGCATAACCCAAGTTCTGAAGTGTTTTTCTACATTGTTCAACATTTCCCTTGACACGATCAACTTCTTTTCCATCTTGTGATTCCAGAATATGCTCCTGTTTAGATTAGACATCCCAAAGTATCTTTTCAGCAGCTATACTTGCACAGGTAATAGTATCCAACAAGAAACTCAAAGGCAGTCACCCATTATGCAAAAACCAAAATTGTTCCAACGAGTACATAAAAGGTCATACCAGGTATGAAAACATAAAGCTTCGGAAGAAGCAGTTCCCATCTCCCCGGGTTCTCCTAATAGCAGCATATTGTTCATCAAGAACCTGCACAAAGAACAAGTCACAATTTTCTCCATAACCTTCAAAATTTAATCAAAACAAACACTATACAAGCAGGCACAAATATAAAACCTTTATTTTCTCCAACAAGATAGCACTCCCCCATTGGTACTCAGCCGCCAGTGACGAGAGTGGTTCCTGTTAACTCATCAACATAACTTGACTCAGACTTCAATAAATACAAAAACAGTCCAAAAAACAACACAAGGCTGATCACGAATTCGGGTAGAGTCTTGCCTTGTCCCCGAGAAAGGGAATCTTCTCGGCCTCCTCAGCCCGAATCGCAGAATGCTGCTGCATGATATCCTGGTCCCCAAAGCTTGCCCACTCATCAAACTCAGACGCTGTTGTTGTTACAGCCTTGGGTGCCGGCCCATACTTTACTACTTCTCCATCAACTTCAACTTGTAACCCTTCTTGATTCTGCATTGCGTTCTCTGCAATCCAAAAATCCCAAACCCTAATTTTCATTCATTCTATTTTTTCCAATTTCGACAAACACAAAACCAATACTAACTAAACTAGCAAAGCTACCACAAAGCTGCGTAATTTCATTTCTAACATTGTGGAAAATGGAGTAAAGTTACAGTCTTGAATCTATTGATCGATAAAGAAACAAAGAAAGAAATCGAATTGCGGCAAATGGGAGCACAGTGATTAAGACTTGTTAGACAAAGAAGACTCATACTCCTCTCGCTTCAAATTGTGAATTCTGAAAACAGTTAAAAGAAGCGAGAAACTTGAATTCGAGTCCGGGCGTACCTGGGGAGCTGAACGGCGTCGTTTGGTTTGGGTGAAGTGAAAGGGATCGAATTGAAAAATGGTGGTGGCGCTCTCTATCTCTCTCTTTTGGTTTCTGGTTTTTTACGAGGAAGAAGACTTGGAGTGATGAATTTTTTTTTGTTCTGTTTATTTGTATTTTACAGTGTGTTTAGTGCTTTTAATCATAATTTTTACTATTAAAACTGCAGATTAAACACCCCCAAAAGTTATTTTCAAGATCAATTGCTCCTTAAAAAATTATAAGTTTAATTTGTATAATCGTATTGTCTTTAGCTAAAATCGGTCTAATTTTAGGTTTACGGTAGACTTTGAAATTCAAGTACAATCAAG
This sequence comes from Geum urbanum, assembly GCA_946800695.1. Classification (NCBI taxonomy): domain Eukaryota; kingdom Viridiplantae; phylum Streptophyta; class Magnoliopsida; order Rosales; family Rosaceae; genus Geum; species Geum urbanum. The sequence goes on from OX327003.1 coordinate 63,645,753, forward strand.
CTTTAAAACAAAAGTATTTATTCACTGTACCAAATTAAATATGTACACAACTGTGATTGACGTCCAACACATACAATTTTTTTTGACAGATAAATGAGAGTCATTGTATTAATCAAAGGAAAAAATATCTGTTACACAGTAGGACGCTTATTGAGTTCGAAAGAATTGAATTACCGTCACACTAATCTAAGAGACCTAAACTAGTACGAGAACAAATATTTTGTACATTAAGCACAAAATAAAAGTAACCAAGTAAGCAGGACATTACTTATCAAAAAATGAACACTAACACAGGTAAACTAAGATAACGTTCTCCTATATCGTAGATCTTCAAGCACTAGGTTCCCAAATTCGGTCCCAAAAATGGCCCGAACCTTCCAAACCTCCAAAGAAAAAAGTAGGGACAAAACCCCCTACCCTTAAGGCCTTTTTCCAAGACAAAGGCCCAAAGTCCAAGTCAAAGGAAGAATATGCCCAATGCCCAGCTGAAGCTCACTGGACCTAAGAGCCAACCCGGCCCAACATGCACGGCCTCCGAACTTCCCAACCTCGACACGCAACAATCTCCAACCGAGTCAACACTTGCCTCCATTGTGTTCGACCATCCCTTCGACAGCACGAAGCACGGTTCAACTGCCGGAATCAGCCACTTAACTTGGAACAGTGGATTCGGGCTCCACTTCGACAAGGCCGTAGGCGGACGACGTGAGCACCTCAAAACACAGGAGTGAACTGCCTCCAGGAGCGGGACTACGACACTCGAACCCTTCAATCAAGTGCGCGCTGGTTGCTTGAACACCGGGGCTAATCAACGCGATGCTTTCAGAGCAACTAGATCGCTTCTATCCTCGATTCGCCTCCACGGTGTCGGAGACGATGCAGGCGTCGTCTGCTTGGAAGTAGACCACGAAGGAGAAGCATAAAGGCTTCCCAAGGTGTTCGGAGCCCGTGACAAGGCAGACTTTGTTCTCCAATAGTGGAGATTACCGGGCCGCCATGGCAGAAAAAGGTTTAAACCTAACCCTAAAAGAGCCTCCATAGACAACATCCACAATTTTAGATTGATAACGTTATTTATTCTTAAGAATTTTCATTACACATACATTTTTCTAATCAACACTTCTTAGTTCATGAGATAAATCGAGATTGATGTCAATCAATTCAAGTCAAAATCTGACCAACCTATCACCATGAAAGTAACCCCCACTGCCACCGTGCACCCCAATTACCGCATTTGCACACCAAAAGATTGCGATCGAGATGTTGAAATTTGAAACTAATAGTAAAAATTCTCTAAAAAAAAAAGTAAAAAGTAAAAGCAATTATGTCTTTAAAAATTAAAAAAAAATTGGGCCAACAAGCCCACCTAAAGAGATAAATCCTCTTTTTACCGTCTGCAGTTTTGGTAGTTATATTTCTTTCACCCAAATTCACACTCGTCGTCTTCAACCTTCAGCTCTATCGGTATCTATCTCGAAGGCTGCAATCTCCAGGTACACACACTATGATCAAATCACTGCTACCATGCAAATTTAAAACTTCGCCAATAATCTGTTATCTGTATTCGGATTTTCGATATGCTTTCGCTTTTCTAGCTAGTTTGCTATGTCTTTGATCCAGTTAGGATCATATTACGATTTACTGAAGAGAATTGCATTATGCAAAACTAGCTTCCTTCAGTAAAGATTAGTAATCTTGTTTTGATTATTGAAGATTTTAGAATCGTTATTATCTCAGTAAATATATTGGCTGTTGTGAAAAGAGAATGATTTTGAGGATTGAGGAATGAACATGCATTCAAATTGTTGTTGCCGAATCTTGAAATGTTGATAAGGCTACATTAATCTCCATGCAAGTTTGCACTGCTTCGAAGTCGGTTCCCTTTTGTTCATGTTAATCTCACTTGCATTCCCAAACCGAAAGCTCGCCATTTTGAGTTCTGAATTTCGATTGTTAGATTCTGATAAAGTGATCCCTCAAATTTGATAACTATATTGTGTTTTTGTTACTTTGTGGGGTTGACGATATTTTGGCGTGTTGTTACGATGCCTTAGATTTCCCTTCGTATTCTTAACAGTGTATCCATGGGAAAGACACGAGGCAAGGGCTCGAAGAAAAGACGTCTATCTAAATATCAGCGTGACAGAAGTAAGAAGATGAGTGAATCTTTTGTGCCTGATACTGCTGCTGTTCTTACGAATGACAATTCTGCTTGCAATGTCGCTGAGGCAACTTCTTCTAGTCATGCTGATATGAATACTAGAGAAAGGGTTCATCCAAAAGATGGAGAGAGAGATTGTGTAAATTCAGGTTTTATCTTTATGTGTAATGGGAAGACTAAACCCGACTGTTATCGGTATCGCGTTTTTGGGCTACCGCTGACGAAAGTAGAAGTTGTGAAGAAAATCAAACAGGGTACACATCTATATCTATATGACTTTGACTTGAAGCTCCTTTATGGCACATACAAGGCAACTTCAGATGGAGAATTGGATTTGGAGCCAAATGCGTTCAAGGGGAAATTTCCTGCACAGGTAATAATGTCCTATATGAATTCAACATGAAAATATGTGCACGCACAAACAAACTACTCTCCATTTCTGATCCTCGCCTTTTCTTTTGGTCGATTGTTTTCATTTTCTAGGTCAGGTTTAATATTTCCAAGGGTTGTTTACCTCTCCACGAAAGTCGTTTTAGAACAGCCATAAGAGACAACTACCAAGCCGGTGGTAAGTTTACACAAGAGCTGAATAACAAACAGGTAAAATGCTCATTTGAACTCTTTTTCTCATTACTGAAAAGTTTTTCATCTACTGTATTTGCTTTAAATAATAGTTTTAGTGTTTTCCTTTAAAAGAAAAAATTATTTATTTATTCTTTTTTGCAAATATTGATGAAGGTGTGTGCTTTAAACCAAATGTTATGCCCAATTTCTTCCGCTTCCCATCAGAGGGAGATGGCAAGAACAGGATCATATGCATCTCCTATTAGGGAAGAAGGATCAAGAACACATCCGCAAGAAGGCTTGTACCTAGCTGGTACACATTGTACTCATGCATTTCCACTTCTTCATGTCCAATCCAAACAGGTTGTCCCATATCCACATTTTGATCAATATGAACCCGAAGCACATGTGGCACATGTTCAGCCTCCTGTACAGCCTGAACATGTTATTCAGCATCATGGGGATTCATATTATTTAGCAGAGGCACATGAGCCATACATGCCTGAAAAATATTTCTTGCCCTCTCATGATTCATATAGCGGGTACTCTCCTTTGCCACATCCCTGTACAATTTGTTACCTTTTGAGCCTCTGTTATGAAGTATTCTGCAAATTGCAGTTTCTGGTATCTCTTATGCTATTACAGAAAGGGGAAAGCTATTCATATGCAAGTCTATATTAAGTTAGAGAGATGCAATTCAGTATCTTCTCTTGTCAGCTACCGAACTACGCTATGTAAGATATAAGTAGCATAGAGCTTTTGTATCGGTTTTAGGTTGAGTACGAGATTGAGTTCATGTAAGGATGAGAACAGAAGGTTGTCAGTTTTGTAAACAGAAAATGTCATGTGGAATTTTTTAACTTCTTTCCTGTGCGGATGAAATTGAGACCAGGAGTTGTCCCGTGCTTGGTTGGTCTTATTAGGATCTCCTCCATGTGAGGTTAGATCCTCTAATTATAATCGTTCCAGTGGGTACTTTTACAGGCATGGGGTTCCACATCCACATGAGCCAGTTCCCAGGAATCGATTTGCTGAGTATGGAAGTGTATATCGCATGTCACAGTTGCTGAAAGAGAGAGAGAGAGAGATATAGTTTCCTATTCCAATTATGTTGATGAAAGCTATGATAGAGACTTGCCGACTGCTTTACCCTCACATTTTATGTTGCGGTCTCAAGCTTCAGCAAGCTACCAACCTATCATCAAGTGACGACCCATCAGGATCACAACCAGTGGGATCCTGATTCTCTAAAGAGACCATCGCCAAGTAGCTTTAATCAAGCTAACTTGCCTTTCTATTCTCACTCGCCTTACACCGGAGCTGGCCGCTACTACTGAATTAGACTTAATTGTACAGGTTCGTTCAAGTTATGCTGTTAGTGGTGTGGTAGCATTGTTTTAGCCAAATTCCGGTTTGAACTCGCAGTACGAAAGATCATCATACACCCTTTAGTTTCCTGCCAGCAAACAGTAAGTCCTCATTTTAATCTTGTATTTCTCGCGAGCTGGTGCCTCATTTTCACCGTGTATACTGTATAGGCATCAATCCTTTTGTAATTTTGCAGCACACTCTGGCACTACAAGTAAGCTAAAAGCATTCTGCCTTGGTTAGCCTCTCCTGCTAGAATGACTGAAAAATAGTTGGGAAAACTTTATGTAACAATCGAAACATAATAGTTCTGCAGGTTTAGATTGTTTCACTGTCTGTTTGAGACTTGCAGCAAACTGTGTTCTTGAAATTGGACTTTTGCTACTTAGTTTCTTTCTTTTGAGAAACACAACAGTACAGAATGAAGAGTGTGAATGAGGTCTTGGGCTCAATAGTATGCAAAGTGGGTTGGGCCCTGAATATGGGCTTTAGCATCAGAATGACACAAACCCAAATCCTGAGCCTCAGTCAAATATGACCCATTCTTAGTATCATGACTCATGGCCTCTATCCCTCCCTCCCCTGGTTGTGTTAGGTTGGTCCCGTTTCGACATTGCAGGAGTTTGCAGCCACCCGTGACCTAGCTGAAAGGACTCAACCCCGATTTAGTTTCCTAAACCGGAATCAAACCCATTCTGAAAACACGAATCAACAAAAATCATAAAAATTTCGGCAGAGTAACGCTACTAAGGCGGAATTGCCTTTACCTGCACCCGGAAAACAACACTTCATCCTATGCCACAAAAGCCAAACCGTGGGCACCAATCCCATCCGGATTTCTCAATATCATATCAATAACAATAAACAGTAAACATAACTGTACTATATAGAAAATCCGGGGAAAACCATATAAAACATGTATCAGTATCGTATCAGAGCGACCTCTAGTGTATATATACAAAATATACAACATTAGGCAAAATAAGAAACCTACTGGAAAAGAAAGGTAGCTCGAACAACTAGCCTCCGACCGCGACGTGAGACACCAGAATCCGAACTGCAAATTGGGCACGAAAATCGAAAAGCCCAGGGGAAAGGCAATAAAAACGTTAGAGTGAGTGGACGAAAATAAACATATGCCTTTCACCAATTTCATATACATAATCAATGTAAAACAATGCGAGTTCGGAAAATATATATATGGAGGTGCCAGGTGAATCTCTCAAGCCCGACGGTCAGGCGAATCTCTCAAGCCCGACGGTGATAGGCCAGGGGAATCTCTCAACCCCGGCGGCATAACAGGGGAATCTCTCAACCATGCCTAGAGGAATCTCTCAACTCTGGTCCAGAGGAATCTCTCAACTCTGGTCAGACTATCGGTGATCAGCTGAGTAGCCGAAGCATCGATGCAAGTATGCCATCACCATAAAATATAAAATAATACCTCCGAAAATAATAAATAATCTCAACATCGTATATAAATAAATACGGAAAAGTCACGAACTCGCAACGACTGTGAAAATATAAAAGTGTCCACTCACAAGTGAGCAAAGCGCGCACTCGCGCTAATCACGTGGTCCGGCGGAAGATCCCTCGCCCGAAGCACGATCTCGATCCCCTGAATAATCAAAAAATATATCTGATCAAAATCACAATTCACAACACTATACCACATCTCGGAAAACAGCCGTTCCCGGAAACGTATAACGGATACAAAAATAATTAACGAATTTCTCAAAATCTCCACTCAAACTCTCAACTGAAAATTCGGTACCCAAATCAACTCGAAAACCTCAAGGCGATGATCGGAGCGTAAATACGAACGAAACGACATATAACTTGACACATTTCCAAAAAAGTTAACGTTCGCCGGAGCTCGGCAGTTGACCGCCGTCGCCGGCGGCGGCGCGCCGTCAACCAGAGAGATTTTCCGGCGGCCAAGCTCACCGAAGCTTCATCTCAACGAGCCCAACATTTCTCTCAACTGTGGCTAAGATCAATTCCGGTCACACACGCCGGAAATCAGCTCGAAACCCACGGTGAACCTCCACATCCGGCGAAACTGTTTGCCGGCAAACAGCCGTCAACGGCGCACGGCAGCCTTCGAGACCTGTCCCAAAAACACCTCCGTGGCCCCACGAACCGAATCCCTCAACTCCCCGGCCACCACAGTGGCTGGAGCACCTCCGTCCACAAAACCCAAAACCGGCCGGAATTCCATCATTTTCAATTCAACATTTCTCCATCAAATCACAACCAAATCGAGAAATTCCAAGTGCAAAATAGCTTAGAATCACGAGGAGAACATTTTACCTTCCAAAGTCGTGGCATGAAACGATCGGAATCGGCCAGTCCACCGGAGGAATCCAAACGGTCCGAATTGCACCACGGTCAACGGTGGTCAACGCACCAAAAGTCAATCAACGTCGGTCAAACTTCCCGAACAGTATTTTCAACTATTTCCGATATTTATACTCGCGTCTCGGGACGATCGACGGTCCAAAACGGATAACCACCACGATTCGGATAAACTCGATACAAACGGATATACTCGACGAAATTTCGCAACTTTAAATATTCATATTATATTCCTCGGTCGTCGAAATAATCATCCGGAACCGTTCACGAACTCAAAATCACGTGTACAACAACTCTTGAGAAAAGACTCAACTCAAATTCTCGGCCGATAATTAAGCCGCGATCAAAACCGACAAATCAATCAATTATCAGAAAACAGTGATTACGCGCTAATTCGTAAATTAAGCTGATTACTCTACTAATTCTATTCCGGATCGTGACACTAGCTCAACTAGGATTACCCCCAAATGCGTCTCTTCCTTACAATTGTGTGGTCGTCTACTTCGAAATGGAACGCCCCCCTTATTCTTATGATTTGATAGAGAAGATTTGAAATATTTGTTGCCCTACTTTCTTCTTTGGGCAAGTCATGGCCTAGTACCACATATATATATTGTTTTATACACTCTAGTAGCTTTGGTCGTCTCTCTTGCCCATGCAAACGGTGACGTTTTGGAATGGCATATTAAGTCAGCGACAGCTCCCCGGGATTTTGGTCAGAGACTCAGAGCTCAGAACACAGACGTTTACCAACTAGACCTGTATTGTGCTTTGTTTATTGTATCCAAGATGTTAGCTAGATTTCAACTCAAACTTATTTGACCACACTATTTATATTGATGATTTGATCCAAGTGCACGTACACGATTAACCATTTGTGTATTATTATCAACTTTAAATATGAAGTTGGTCCTTCTTAATTTCATTTTATTATAAATAATGGCGGAAGGACACCTCATGCATACATGTACAATTGTGAAATGGGGGACAATTACCTCTATCTAGAATCGAAGAGATGAGAAAAAGGGGTCAAGACGATGCTAATTAAGAACAGGAATGTACCAAATAGGTGACCAAGCAAGTAACGCTCAATAATGATATATGAATGTGACATTATATCATGTGCACAAGCAGTAAGAATGGACCGACTGCAACGACTTTTCTTTGCGATTATCAGATTTCGAGGGTCCCCAAGACAAATAAAATGTGAAGTTCTCTAACTTTCGATGCATGTTTATGTTTATGTAACTTAAGCATCGGGTGTTTTATGTAGCACACTTATTGAGTTACATGAACGATGTTCGTTGAAACTCTTCGACAAAATAGATACTACTCGAACTCAACACTCTAGTTTTTTTAAATTTTTTTATTTAATCATATATATTGAGTTTATACGTATACCAAGCCATTGGGGTGGTTAGTTATTGGCTTGGCCGTGAGTTATATGTCTCACCTGAATTTTTGGGAAATAAAAATTTAATATTGTTAGAATATGTCTTGAATTAAGTTTGTATGTCGGTAGTCTACGGGAGTCTTGCTGGTGTAGGGTCGGGAGCAACGCCCCCGAAGCTAAATTAATCCATGTTATGCTGAGTTTTGGTTTCCTGTTGGGCGTACAATTCGGGGGTATATATATATCATTTGAGTTATTAACCTAGTGTGATATTCTATAATCTGTAATCCGTTTTCCTCAAGGATAATAAAACTGTTCTCCTCTGCCCGTGGACGTAGTTAACACTCTGTTAGTGAACAACGTAAATTTGTGTTCTTTCTTACATTCATTATAACAAATTGGTATCTAGAGCCAAATCAAGATGTCTAGTTTGAATGTGAAGATCGACAAATTCACGGGGATGAACAATTTCAGCTTATGGCAGATCAAGATACGAGCCTTGTTAAAGCAACAAGGGTTGTGGGCTCCGCTGACGAAGAAGAAGGCAGGGGATCCCGAAACCGCTGAGTTAGCCAGTCTGGAGGAAAAGGCACAATCGACAATTATGTTGTGTCTTGCAGACGATATCATCACCGAGATCGTAGAGGAGGAAACTGCATTCGGTCTGTGGTTGAAGCTCGAGAGTCTATACATGACGTAGTCTTTAACCAACAAGTTGCTTCTAAAGCAACGTCTGTTTAGTCTGCGAATGCAAGAAAGTGCGCCTCTAAAAGATCACTTAGATCAGTTAAACACAATTCTATTAGAGTTGCGTAATATTGATATTAAAATCGAGGATGAGGATGCTGCCTTAATTCTGTTGGTATCTTTACCATTATCGCATGAGAATTTTGTGCAATCTTTTATTGTCGGGAGAGATACTATGACTCTAGAGGAGGTTAGATCATCTCTTCATACCAGAGAGCTGTGTCATAAGGCGACTGGTATATGTACAGATAATCAGGCTGCTGGGTTAGTAGCCAGTGGAAGTAAGGGACATGGAAATTTGGAGAAGAATAAATTCAAGAAACCAGGTTCCAAGGGTCCTAAACCTAACGATGTTTGTAACTACTGTAAAAAGAAGGGAATGTCCAAAGAAGAAGTAGCAGGGGAAACCATCAGGTATTGTTGTTGTAGCAAAAGATGACACCAATTCGGAAGAGGATACTACCCTAGTTGCTGATGAACATACACATCACACTGATGTGTGGATTTTAGATTCTGGGGCGTCTTATCATATATGTCTGCGTAGGGAGTATTTCATTATCTATGAGCAAGTAAATGGAGGCAATGTTTCTATGACTAACAGTTTTGTCTGCGAGGTGGTTGGAATTGGCTCGATTAAAATATGAATACATGATGGTAAATTTTATACATTGAACGATGTTAGGCATGTTCCACTCATGTCAAAGAATCTAATATCACTGAGCTATTTGGACAATAAGGGGTTTAGCTTCAAAGGTGAAGGTGGAGTTCTACGTATCTGCAAGGGTTCTAATGTGGTTTTGCAAGGTGTCAAGCGGGGTACTTTGTATATTCTGCAAGGTTCTACTCTGTTAGGTTTTGTTGTTGTTGCATCATCGGAGGCTCACAAGGATGATATGACCAAGTTATGGCACATGAGACTCGGTCTCATGAGTGAAAAAGGGATGCAAATTCTGTCAACATGGGATCTTCTTGGTGGCCATAAGGTTAAAGATCTTGGATTTTGGGAACATTGTATCTTTGGGAAATTACAACGCAACAAGTTTCCTAAAGCAATTCACAGAATAAAAGGCACACTTGATTACATTCATTATGACTGTTGGGGTCCTGCTTGCGTTGAGTCTTTAGGAGGTCATAGATACTTTGTGTCAATGATTGATGATTTCTCAAGAATGACTTGGGTGATTATGATGAAGCATAAAAGTGATGCTTTTAAGAATTTCAAGCAGTAGAAGGCATTAGTTGAAAATCAAACAGGGAAGAAGATCAAAAGGCTGCAAACTGATAATGGTCTAAAATTCTGTTGGTATGATTTTATTGAGCTTTGCAAGAATGAAGGGATTGCTAGACATCATACAGTCAGGAACACACTGCAGCAAAATGGTGTGGCAGAACGTATAAATTAGATACTTCTGGAGAGAGCTAGGTGCATGCTTTCTAATGCTGGACTAGAAAGAAGGTTCTTCGAAAAAGCGGTTAGTACAACATGTTATCTGAGAAATCTTGGACCTCACACATGTATACATCTTATGAGGTGTAGTCTGATAAGTCAGCTGATTACTCAAATCTGAAAGCTTTTGGTTGTACTGTTTATTATCATGTAAGTGAGGGTAAATTAGAACCAAGAGCTAAAAAGGGAGTATTTGTAGGCTATAGGGATGGGGTTAAAGGTACAGAATCTGGTCTTTATCCGAAATAAGGGTTATACTTAGTAGAAACGTAGTCTTTGATGAAAATTCTATGTTTAACCCTTATGTAAAGTCTATTGTTGTATCAGAAAATGGTAGTGTTGAGAAACATGTGGAGCAGTAAGATACTCAAGATGAGAGTGAATCACAGCAAGAAGAACAACATCAACACTCACATTCAGAAACAGAGCCACTAGTAGTTAACCAACACAGTTTTGGTACTTGATCGACCTAGGAGAGCAAACTTTGGGCAGCCTTCCACGAGGTATGATTTTGAGGACATGGTGGGGGGTCAGGGACAAAGCCCCCGAAGCTAAATTAATCCGTGTTATGCTGGGTTTTGGTTATACACCATACTATAAAATTACATTTTTTTTATTAATATGTTCATTTAGTCGTTCTAAGAAGATCGGTTAACCAGTTAAATGCTTATCTTATCCTAAAAAGACAACCATCTCAATTTGCAACTCTACACCCATCTACTATCATCTCTCACCTCTCAACTTATATCGTCTTTACCATTATCTTCTCTACAAAAAATTGAGTTAGTAACCTTCGAAGTAAAAATATTTATCATTAAAATTTAATTTGTTCTTCTCCAAATCTCTAATTCTCATTTTTGTCTTGATAGCTTTTCTCTTATGATCCTCATTTGTATTATTTGCTTTTTCAAGTAAGTTATCAAAGACAAGTAAAAATTTCGCCTTACCTGGACAAAATTTCTAGCTCCTCCACTGTATCAAGCCCATGATCGTGGTTTTCCATACATGGGTAATATGTTTGGATTTTAAGCAGGCCCGGCCCTAGGGTAGGGCGACGGCCCAGAGCCAAATTTTTTTGGAAAATTAAAGGGCCCAAATTTCTCTTCCTATCTATAAAAAAAATACTACTGTATTGAAGAAAACCTTTCGAGTTTCAACCTCTGGCTTCACACGACTCTCTTCACTTCTTCCCAGCCATCAATCATGGAGAAACCATAAATCATAGTTTGGGGCTTTAAGCTTTGAGCTCTGATCCTCTTCGACTTCCACATTCCCTTAAATACTCAATACAAAATCTAACTCCATCATCTCTCTCTCTCTCTCTCTGTATATATATATATATATATATATATATCTGCTAAGATCTGTGTTGAGGTAAAGAATCCACATTTTGTGAGCGTCCGTGCGAGCTAGTTTTATATATTTATAGACACTGGTCTATATAATAATAAAGGATCTAATGTTGTTAGTTGCTGTTTGGGTCCAAAATAAACACAACATTTATTTTTATATTTGTAGGTCTCAAAGATAAAATGGGCAGACTGCACGTGGCCTGATTGAAGCTGCGAAAAGAAAGAATATATCTATGCGATTCCTAGATAATCTAGGGGAATATAGAGGCAAGATATTATTCCTAATCGATAATGATTACCTTGTTAAGCGAAGGAAAGCAGACTGTCAACCTCTATAAATAGAAGAAACAAAGCAGATTTACGAACCTCTTTACACATACACAATTTGTGCACCAGCAAATCTTACTCCGCTGCGAGTAGACAACCAGCGAACAACGAGCTCAGAATCTAGGCCACCCAACAGAGCGTGGGGATTCGAAGGTTCACTCAAGATAACCAACCGGCAACACCGAATTCAGGATCTAGGCCACCCGACAGAGCGTGGGGATTCGAAGATTCACTCGAGCTACGACGACGGCAATCGAAGGAGTCCAGGCCACCCGATAGAGTATGAGGATTCTAAAGATCTATGAAGTCACCCTATCCAGTGTTCTCAACACTACGTCCTTAGGATTGCTCTGCTTTATACTTGCTCGAGGGTGTAAAGTATCAATTCTTTGTGGCTCGGCAGAGAGACATGAAGCTTACGTCTTCCGTACCATCAAGACAAGTAGGACTCAATGAGCGAGGTTGGTGCTCTCCTCGCTCTAATCGCTTGACAAGAAGCAGAGACTACGCGGTACACAACACAATGACATTTTGCCCTCAGCAGTGGCACGCCTCCCACACAGCACATCAACAACCGCGGATTCAAAAAGACAGTTTGCAACAACCATTCGCAGCGACCTAACTCGTGGCACGCACAGTGGGACTCAGGTTTAGTGTGTTACAATCATTGATCGGTATCAGAAAACGTTCATAAGTTGCCTTAAACATCCAACACCTATGTTCCAGAAACATAACTCAGCTACTTGTAGGGGTTTAAGCAACGAAGAAGTAATACAGAGGTTCAGAGTAACAATGACCAAAGGTAGATCACCAGCGTCATCATCATCAGAACCTATAACTATTGAAGAAATCAAGGCCATCGACTTTAAGGCCTACTGAGATTATTTGCTCGAACAAGAGCAGTGACGAAACGCAAACATCGAGCGAATACTGAACAAAATGGAGGCTAGCGCCAAGGTGGTGTCCAGAGTTCAGACCAGACTGGAGAGCCTTCATGAGGCTCTAGAGATTGAGCATGCCGAAAACAACAAAAAGTTCGACACTCTCACAGCGGCTCTTGCAAATCTCACAAACACTATGATGGCTAGCTTCGCTCTAATCATTGATAGACTCAGAAAGTGAGAACCTCTCTTCCACGATGATGAAGAAGTCAAAGACGATGATATACCGGCTCCACCCTCTCTTCCACTAAACCTGGAGCGAGAATTAGAGGAAAGGATTAATCACATCATCAATCAGAGGCTGCCACGTGCAGGAAGAGCGCCAATAGCCTACAACGAGCCATTATCGCCACTACCGTTCTGATGGAAATGGCCAAAGGGGTATCGACCCATCTCGTTTACTCGCTTCAGCGGTGAAGGAGCAGAGCCAACATCCACCTACATTGCTCAATTCGGGGCAGAATGCAGACCATGGGGAGGCTCGGTGAGTTCAAGCTAAGAGTCTTTGCATCCTAATTGTTGAGAGCAACGTTACATTGGTATACAAACTTACCACAAGGCTCAGTCCGGGATTGGGCGATTATGAAAAGATTGTTCACCGAACACTTTGGCGGATCAGAATCGGCTGTGAAACTTGGGAAGCTACGTCAAATGGTGCAAATGCCAAGCGAATCTCCAATGGCATACATGCATATGTTTATGACCGAATACATCAAGAGTATGACTTCATGCACCATGGAGGAATTGGTGGACATCGCGGTTGGAGGACTCGAGGAACGTTTGCATACAAAGTACGTGGATGCGAAGTTTACATCGTCGAATGCTCTCATCGAAGCTGTAGTGCAAACACATGCCGCGTACGAGGAAACCGACAATAGGCGCAACACATCCAGGGGAACATATTCTCCAAAAACTCTATATCGAGAACGTCTTAAGATAGTTGCAGCAGTGCAAGAAGAAGAGGAGTCTGATGGATATAATTCTGACGATGCAACAATGGCTGGACTGGAGTTAACAGCCAAGAATACGGTCAAGTCGAAGAAAATAATTCCCTCAAAGGGACAAGTACGAGTTCTAACCAGTGCTTTCACAAAACCAAAGTTTGAATCGTATACCTATGATGCAAATGCAGCTCATAAGATCGTAGAAGACTTGATTGAAAGGAAGCTGACCAAATCCGACTTTGGAGCATACCCTACTACGAAGCAATTAAATAGAAAGAAATATTGCAAGTTTCACAACATGTGGAACCATACTACCAAGGATTGCATCAAACTGAAAGATCAAATCCAGAAGTGGATTAACGAAGGGAGGCTTGCAATAGATGCATCACCACAAATTGCACTACTCGATCAACAACCTTTCGCAGAAACTTCGGTAGGAGCAGTAGAGCTCGTAATGCCAAAGACCATCAGTACATTCCACAGCGATAGGATGGAGGAAATCTTAGATGAACTAATCAAAGCAAGAATCACGAACGTACCTAACCCCACAGCTTCATCCTCATATAAATAATTATACTGCAAGTTCCATCATGCTTGGACACACAGTACAAACCAATGTGTGGCTTTGCGAGAACAGATCCAGAAGTGGATAGATAAAGGGGATAACGTTCTTCCGAGCTGCGAGGAGGAAGAAACTGCTGAAGGATCATTCATGGTTGGTATTCTGGAAGTGTCTTAGCATGGAGGAGCCAAGCGGAAGCAAACATTGGATCTAAAAACCACCAGTGAAGTAGTCCCTAGCAGTAGTAACAAAGAAGACCCCAAAGGGAAGCAGAAAGAGCTCTGCAGAGAGGCAACTTCAGTAGTACTTTGTACTCAATGTAAGGCAGAATGTGGCCTCAAGATGACCTATGAAGAGTTCATAGAGGTAGTGCGAGCGGAATCAATAGTTAAGTCTCCACCTAAGAGCTACCAGCCAGCAAGCTCAAAGGAACCATGCACAGTTGTCAAGGAGTCTAATCTGTTCAAATGAATACGAATGGCAGATAAAAAGGCTGACACAATTAGTGATAGGCAGCGAGCATAATCGAGAAAACCTTATATCTCTCCAGCAAGCAGATCTATAATTAAGGAAGACGTGTGGTACATAAAGTCAGGAGGAAAGGTTGTGGAGATTACCCGCACCAGAAAAAGGAAACTACAACGTCAATTTGGGGTTGCGAAGAAAAATTTGGAGGCCTTAGACAAAGGTTTCATCAAACCAGAGCAGCTACTAGAGTCACCGGAAAAAATTCAGAGAAGTATGAATAGGCTCGCAGCTACACCAATGATTACGTTTGACACAGGTTCCAATAGACCAAAGATGCGAGCAACCAGATCAAGTGTGTTTTCCCGGTTAGATAAGGTAAAACTTGATACAGAAGCACAACAAGCACCAAAAAGAGCTTGAGAGATGGTTGATGACAAGCTAGTACGAAAACTAGTCTTTAAACGCATTGAATCTAAGGTTGAGCCAGTCGCTGAGCCAAGAAAGAAGCCAGTGCTATGATGGAGACAAAAGCCTTTGGTAATCGAAGAACAAGAGAAGCTCGTTAACTCTTCTTCTAAACTCAGCTTCAAGGAAGTCACAGCGAGTGAGTAAGAACTTACAGCGAAGGTAGACTTCTCAAAGAGACCTAAGTTAGAGGTCTATGTAAGAGAGCAGCAGAGCCCTCCTATCGAAGACTGTCAACAAAAGGCACTGTTAGTTGAAACTGAAGCAAACGAAGATGATGATCAGCAGTTAGTCGACTACGGAGGAGACAATGAGGACTTGGAGGAGGTTTACACCAATGACATGCACATAGGCATGGTGTACTTATTACCGGCCAAATTTTCCAAACCAGTCAAGGCAAAACATGTGGCCGTCGTAAGCAAGGCGGTTCAAGGATGAACTCTGGCAAAGCTAGAAGAATCAGAGGAGTGAGGACCAATGGTGGACCCTGTTATGAAAAAATCATACATGATGTTCTCCAAACCAACAGCTACAATGGCGTCCCACATGAGGCCATTATATATCACTACGGGCATGAGGGGCATCTAGCTTAACAAGGTCATGGTGGATACTGGAGCAGCGGTGAATGTCTTGACTACTCGGGCAATGACATTGTTGAGTATTCCAAGATCAGTCATTCAAGCGACATCCATGACATTCAAGAACTTCGCAGGGATAGACTCGCAGACATTGGGATTAATGTTCATAGAAGTAAAAGTTGGACCTGTTATAGGGGTTCATACTTTCTCTGTCATTAAATGCAATTTACCCTTCAGTGCAATACTGGGCAGAGATGGGATCCACAGGAGCTACTGCGTACCTTCATCACTTCATCAACAGCTCCTTATATAGGATATGGAGACATCAAAATCGCACATAGTCAACGCAGATCCATGACCATACTCAGTCTCTGTGAATGCACTGGATGCTGATCACTACAATGGAAATATTTGACCATTGGAGGTATGCGCGTCGATAAGAAAGGCCGACATGTTGGGGTAACGACCTCAGAATTAGCTCGGTAGGGAATAATGCAGGCAAGAGAAGATAAAACACGACCGCACTTCCTCGAGCTAGCTTCCACAAGCCATCAATAATATGACCGTCTAAGGACGAGGAGGCAGAGGCTTATACGTCTCTATACGCAAGATTGCAAACCTATATGATAAAGTCGCAGGCATACGATTTTCTGCCAACCATTGCGACGACAGAGTGTATCAATGAAAACGTCCAACATGAAGAAATTGAGGAGGATATCATCCAGCTCGCACCTGCACCCTTGGATGACACACCACTTAAAGTAAGAGATCTAACTGAAAAGATTAATCTCGGAACTTTGGATGAGCTAATCGAGGTGGCTATCAATACCTTTTTAGAGCCTGAAGAAAGAAAGAGGCTCGTTGATTTGTTATTTGAGTATAAAGACTGCTTTGCAGAAAAGTTTGAAGATATGCCAGGACTTCACCAGAACTGGTTGTCCATAAACTTCTAATCGCGGAAGGAAGAAAGTCAGTCCAGCAGCAGATACAAAGGATGAATCCGGAGGTGGCAACATTTGTCAAGGAAGAAATTGAGAAGATGTTGAAGTCTGAAGTCATCCAAGTAGCTAAATACATGGAGTGGATATCAAACATAGTCCTAGTGCGAAAGAAGAACAGGAAGATTAGAGTATGCGTGGACTACAGAGACCTGAACCAAGCTACTCTAAAGAATGCTTACCCAATGTTGGTCGCTGATTTTCTTATTGATGTAGTGGCAAGATATGAGATGCTCTCATTCATGGATGTCATGGTAGGATATCATCAAATCCCATTCGCTGAGGAAGACAGGCACAAAACTGCATTTAAATGCCCAGGGGTGTTAGAAGTATTTGAATACGTAAACATGCCCTTTGGATTGAAGAACGCATGGGAAACATATCAGCGAGCGATGCACTATATCTTCCACAACCTAACAGGTGACATGATGGAAGTCTACATTGATGATGTCATGATCAAATCCAAGATGAGGTTAAGCCATGTGGAAGATCTGCGATAGGTATTCATACGAATGAGAAAACATCAGCTTAAGATGAATCATGCCAAGTAAATTTTTGGGATGCAAGCGGGAGACTTCCTAGTTTTCTTAGTGCATCAGCGAGGAATAGAGGTAGCGGATGATAAGAAGGAAGCGGTCATAAAGGCTCCTCCTCCGAGGAACAAACCAGAGCTTCAGCAATTGCTCGGGAAGGTCAATTTCTTAAAGAGGTTCATTGCAAACGTTGCAGGAAAGACCAAACCCTTCGTACCTTTACTTTAATTACAAGGAGAAAATGAGTTTGTGTGGTAGCCGGTTCACCAAGTCGCATTTAACACGATCAAGTAGTTGCTGGTTAATCCACCAATCTTGGTACCACCGCAAAAAGGCGTGCCACCTAAGCTCTATATTTCAGCAACAGAGTCATCCATAGGTAGCTTATTGGCACAAGACAATGAGGTGAGGCGGAAAGAACAATATTCTACTGAAGCAAGACTCTCACAGATGACGAGAGTAGATATACACCGATAGAAAATTTATGCCTTGCTCTTTATTTCTCAAGATGTAAGTTGATGCATTATATACTTTCCTTCACTACATGCGTCATAGCACAAACGGACTTAGTTTGGTACATGTTAGCCCGACCTATACTTTGAGGCCGGATAGGGAAGTGAATTCTCACATTGTACAAGTTTTCACTACAATACGTACCGTAAAAGGCAGTAAAAGGCCAAGCAGTGGTCGATTTCCTCGCACATCACTCTGTGGAGGAAATCCCAGAGTATAAGAAGCTAGAATTGTCACACAGCTCATTGGCTCCTTGGAAACTCTACTTCGATGGTTCTAGTACAAGTGCTTTTGCCGGAGCAGGGATAGCATTGGTCAATCCTCAAGGAGAAAGGTTTGCTTATTCATGCTAACTTAAGTACAACTATTCCAACAATGTAGAGGAATATGAAGCCTTAATCATCAGATTGGAGTTGTTATGGGACCTAGGTGCTATGGAGATACAAGTTTGGGAAGACTCGCTGCTCGTGATTAGACAACTCCAAGCCACGTTTAAGACGAGACTAATCTTAGAGCCATACGTGAAAATGGCTAGGGAGTTGTAGGAGCTGTTCGCAGATATATCCCTAACTCATATCCCGTGAGGAGAGAACTTTGCAGCAAATGAGTTGGCTCAGCTTGCTACGGGGACAGAGCGGCTAATGAAGGTAAAAGTTTGTTCTCTCCCATCATTCATGACTAGAAAGGAGGAAAAGAATTAATAGTATGTTGTAGCTTTGGGAACGATCAATGATGATTGGAGACAACCAATTATCACATATTTGAAATATCCTAGCTCTACGGTGGACAAGAGGATCAAGTCTTTTGCTCCAAACTACATTCTCCGAGGTGATGACTTATTCAGATGTGGAGAAGAAGGAGTCGATTTAGTTTGTGTATTCAGAACCGAGGCCAAATGATTGCTGCGCGAAGTACATCTTGGGGTCTGCGGAGCTTACCAATCTGGTCCAAAAATGAGATGGCTCTTGTGGAGATACTGATACTTTTGGCCGTCGATGTTAAAAAATTGTATGACTTTTGCGAAAGGGTGCGAGGATTGTCAAGTTTATGGACTAGTCAGCCATATACCAAACATTCCTATGCAACCAATCATCAAACCATAGCCAGGGCAAGGATGGGCATTGAACCTAATCGGTTCAATCCATCCTCATTCTTCTATGCAGCACTGCGAAAGCCTTTAAAAGTGGGTAGAGGCCAAGCCTTTAAAAGTGGCCTCTGCCGCTGCGATTAGGCAGTTCCTATACGAGGATATCATCTGCCAATTTGGAATTCTGGAGTACTTCATTTCGGATAGAGGAACAACGTTCATGTCTGGAGAAGTAGAGGAGCTCATGACAAAGTTTGGGATCAAATTTTTGCATTCTTCACCATACTACGCACAGTCCAATGGCCAGGCTGAAGCAAGTAACAAATTGATCTTCCACATCCTTAAGCACATGCTCGCAGACAATCCCAGACTCTGGCATGATGAACTATTCAGCACACTGTGGGCATATAGGTAACCCTACCAGAACTACTCCATATGCGCTAATGTTTGGACATGACGCAGTTTTGCCATTAGAGATCAACGTCCAGTCGCTGCGGATCATGGATCTACACCAATTAATTGGAGAAGATTATGTGTAGGCAATGGCAGGAGTTAGAGGATTTGGACGACAAGCGCATTCATGCTTTGACTAACCTACTCGCCGAAAAGCAGAAAGTGGCTCGCTGTTATGATCGACGTACCCGTGGACTTAACTTTAAAGAAGGAGAGCTGGTTTGAAAAACAGTATTGCCTTTGGGAGAAAAGCAGGAAGGATGTGATAAATGGTCTGCGAAGTGGGAATGACCCTTCATCATTGACAGAATTTTAGGCAAGGGAGTTTTCCAACTGCGTGACGTCGATGATGAAATTCATCGTAACCCGATTAATGGTCGATTTCTGAAGAAGTATCGGCAGCCAGTTTGGGAGTACGAGGCGTAAGAGGAGTTAATGACTTAGTTTTGCACTCATTTGCAGCTTGTAACAGAGACTCACTCTTCATGTAAAACTCGGGGAGCAACCAGTATGTCAAAAGCCAATTCATGTGGCCAAAATATTGCAATATTCGAAAAAATTGTCAACATGGATCCAATTTATGTGGTTCTTTCAAGTGTTGCACATTAATTATGACCAAATTCCAGTGATCAAATCAAATCAATGAAGATAGTATTAAGACAAAAACAGTAGAAAATACAAATTTTCATTTGATCAAAATGAAGAGTACAATATGAGGCTTTGCGGCCTCTATTTCTGATACCATACATCAAATGAACAATCTCTTGCTAATAAACCAATCATAGGAAGTGGTTTAAATCTATCACAACCAGCCACAACGAGGCCCTCAGCTTACGCCGGTGGACGATCACTGACTATGGGATAGATATACCTTTGGCTCTTGAAGACTTTGGGGTACTTGTACTCGCCCAACATTTGTGGCTCAACAAAGCCGTTCTTTGATCACTATCTTAGACGTTCCACTCAGAAAGTAAAGAGAGCTGCATCAAAAGTGAGTGGGAACATGCAATAGACTAGGATGATCAAGTTCATGGATAGGGTTACTGAGTGCCCATATCAACCATTGCATGTTAATTCTCAAAGGTTTGAGAATTTGTCCAAAACCGAAGAACCTGAGGTTTGGTGCTACGACCTAAGCCGGGTTTGAGCTTTGGTACTTCGACCTAAAAACGTCTAGCAGAATAAAAGATCTGGAGGCTTTGCCTTGAAGCAAGAAAGGAACAGACTATGAACTAGATAGGCCATTTTTTTGCTATAAAGAGATCTTGTGGAGTGAAGGAGAAGTGACAAGCTATTTATAAGCCTAAAAAATTTAAGAGGCTTTGAATAAAGGGACCCGGAGCGTTGTATCGAATTCAACACAGTAGTTAAGAGGGTTCAACATTCAGTTACCAATTTGCGTATCTCTTAAAAGCTGAAAACTTACCGTTTCAAGGTACAAAGTTATGAGCTATTAAAAGCGGATAGTTATTCCAAAACTCGACGTGACTTTTGGAGGCGCGAAGTTATTTGATGGCAGAGTTATGCGGCAGGTGATTAAGGCTATGGGCCATAAAACATAAGTTAAACTAGCAAGAGTTTATACAAAAAAAAAATATGAAGCCCAAGAGTGGGACTTAGTCAATAAAGTTTAAAACTTCACAACGGAGCTACCGAGAGCTCGCAGACTAGTTTTCACTTGGAGTTACCAGACCTATGCAGCGGCCCAAGCTCTTTCAACATCCGCAGCTGCAGCGCAAGTTTGCTGAACACTTTCGGAAAGAGTCTTTCTAGCATTAAGAAGAGCGATAACAGCTTGCTCATTTCCGAAGAAATCTTCCTCCTTTTAACTTAACTTTGCCTGGAGCTTTGCAATGTCCGCACGCATGGCCAAAATGTCAACCCATTCACCTTCATAACTCTTCCCCATCGTCGTAATTTTCTCCAAGTCACGCTTCCACCTACAGTTATGGTCTACGCAATGGGAGATGACTTTGTTTGGCTCGTGAGTGGCAGAGACTACAGTGTCATAAAGGTTGGGAAGTTCTTGTAGTAGTTCTTCCATTTGATCTAGGACAACATGATCTACTCCCTCAATAGCATGGCGAGCCGTTGGAATATGAACAGCCAGCTCTTGACGAACAGACTCGTTCTCAAAATTCAGAGTCCATAAATCATGAAGATAGGCAATGGAAAGTTGGACATCAGGAGAATCTTTTTCAGAAAGAGCCAAGTCCTTGTAGATTGGCCATTCCATTGTTACCCCTAGTAGGAGCCGGAAGGGTTGGAATCACAGACTGGGGGGCAGCAATCTCGCTGCATCTATGGATGACGTCAGAGAATTCTCCAAGCCTCCGTTGATCCTCGGTAAGAGACAGCTCCTGAGTACCTGGATCTTTCTGCAGAAAAACCTATACCTAGGGAGTTATGAGATGTCCAAAAGACTTACACGAAGAAATCTTACACGAGTAAAGTCAGAATATACCTGGGATAGATGAGGGGGAGATTGATCATCATACAAAGCAGTGTTGATATATGGAGGGGAAGACACACGAGTAGCAAACTGCGAAGAACAAGTAAAAGTTAAAGATCTGCTTAAAAATAAACAAAACCAGATTTAGCAGGTTCAAGGAAAATGCAGTACGGTAGCTTCCACGTGGCTAGTCTCAGCGGCCAGAATAATGGAGGAAGCATCCAAAACACAAGGCTGTTCTCCACTCGTAGTCACAGGAGCCACGTCCGTAGTAGAAGAAAGGTGTACCTATGTTTCTTGAGCAATTTCCTGGAACCATATAACCAAAAACAGTGGTTAGAAAGGTACAGTATTCCAGAAAAAGACAAGGTCAAACTAGATACCTCAACAACAGAAGTAGTATGTACAGAAGCAACGTCAGGAACCCTAATACCTCCTTCAGCTTCAGCAGCCTTTTTCAGAGGCTCTTCATTAACCATGGTGGTAGCTATCTCCTCCACAGTAGCGATCGCAACAGCGGAGACTAGTTGATCAAAGGGTTGATCATAGAATTGCTCAAGAAGTTCTCGACGCTGAGCTTCTTCATCTGCAGCACCGGAAGAACCTACACCCAGAGGTCTAAGAAGAGGGGAATCCCCAGATGCATTCGCAGTACTAGGAGAGGACTCAGGAGTGGCGAATGGCTGCATACACTACCCCTTGTTCCGCGTAGCTCAGAAGAGTAAGTCTTCCTTCGAAGGATCACTGTTAGGCATTAGCTCAATGGAGGGAGAATTCCCACTCAGCTCATATTCCAATAGCCACCCGTATTCCTTGACGGCACAACAATGGGGGCGGCGGGACTAAACCATAAAAGAACAGGGTTGGAGTCAGAAGGCAAAAGGTTTTAAGAAGAAAAGAACTAAGAATCTTGGGACAAATGTAAGCTATACTAGAGGAATCTCCTCATTGGAATCTCCATCCTCATAGTCCCATGCTTCAACGTCATCCTTATTCTTCTTCTTGGCAGCAGTAGTCTTCGCAACATTTCTTGCAGCTGGAGAGGCAGCAGCGAAACGCGCACCCATAAACTTATTACGCTTTGAGATAGAAGCAAGAGAAGTCTTAATCTCTCGCTGCTTCCTTTTCTGGCCCGTCTCCTTTTGGACATTAGGGCCCACAGCCTTCCTACCCACAATTCTCTTAAAGTAATCAAGGAAAGAGGCTGTAAAGATGGTGTGAAAGACTTTGGATTTGGATTGCACCCAAATATCACCATAATGGTGCTTATTCCACTCATGATAATCTTCAATAACATAGTAAGTTACACAGAGGGAGCACCAACGGAACTCTGAGAGGTCCAGCATGGGGAAAGTTGGAGTAGCAAGGTCTTGAAGAATTGCTGCATAAGGCTTCTCTACACAAGTCATCCACGAAGTGTAACCATTGTGGGATTCTATCACAGGAAAGGGAAGGCCTTAATTGCACTCAAGCTGACGAGCAAACTGATTGGGAGCGTATAACTCAATCCACAAAATCGTATCGGGAACAATGATGTCTACATAAGTGACACATTATGCAAAGAGCTTCCTCGCAGCGGGAGCCTGACGGGGAGTCACTGCGAATCCAGTAGATAACTCAGGAGGAAATCTTCTCGTTACTACAAATTCAGCCATGTCCTTGGGGAACAGTTTTGGCTCCATAGATTATTGAAACACTGCGAGTAGCTCAAAGGTTCTGTTTCCCCAACAAGAGCCAATGACCTCCCCAAAAGTTCTTCAGAGGCAAACTCCTTATGGTGGGGACTTCAAAATTCAGGGAAATAAACCTGCAGCCACAAAGATAAAATCCAAACAGTCCCTGCAAATTTGAACTTGAATGGATTCAGCGAAATCCACTTAAGACCACGGTACAAAGCCCCCAATACAGGCTGTGCGAGGCCAAGACAGTGGCCATTATACAACGCTTCAGCTGCCTTAGTAAAAGTGTTGGTAATCATGTCCGCAGCAATGCAAAATACATAGTGACAGAGCCAAAATTCTAGAAAAACAATGCCACCATATGCATTCTTTACCCCCTGGTCATCAGAGGCAGAAGTAGCCTGAAATTCTTCAGTATTATAGTGCTTACGCCAATTAGAGTAAGCGGTGCTGATAGTCGAGCGTGCAGGATCCGTAAAAAAAGGGAAGTCCTTACTATCCAAAGCACTGGAAGAAAAAGCTCATCTGCGGTAGGCAAACCGGTAATATTGCCAGCGCTTCAGCGGCCTTAGTAAAAGTGTTGGTAATCTTGTCTGTAACAATGCAAAATACATAGCGACATAGCCAAAATTCTAGAAAAGTAATGCCACCATATGCATTCTTTACCCGCTGGTCATCAGAGGCAGGAGTAGCCTAAAATTCCTCCATATTATAGTGCTTACGCCAATTAGAGTAAGAGGTGCTGATAGTCGAGTGTGCAGAATCCGTAGAAAAAGGGAAGTCCTTACTATCCAAAGCACTGGAAGAAAAGGCTCATCTGAGGTGGGCAAACCGGTGATAGTGACAACGTCAAGTAAAGTAATTCCTAAATGACCGAATGGGAGGACAAAACTATTGCTACTGGTTTCCCAATAGCACAAAGCAGCGACGTCAGCAGCACAATTCGCACATTGGGGAAGATGAAAACATAAATCTAGAGCGTGCGAAATACCAATATGTTGCCAGAGATCCTTATCAAGTGACTTTCGTTACTGATACCATTGAAGTTCTTCGGCTCTGGTGCTGGGCCATTTCGCCAATTTTACTTCAAGCTCCTTATGATCCCACTGAAAAGAAGCATCGACTTCACCTCGTGCGACCAACGGAGGACGGCGCACAGCCGAATCATGAATAGAAGAAGCTCTAGTAGTATTAGTGGTCGGACCCAGTATAACCTCATCTTCCTTTGTTAGATAGATCCATGAATAGGGAAGATCTTGATCTCGATGGAGACGCTGGTCCATATAAATGTGGAAGGTCTCCACATCTTTCTCAGAAACGTTCGGGCAGAACCTTTGATAAAGGGCCATTTTAAGGGAGGAAGAAAACGACTAAGGAAGCTTTAAAAGGTGGAGAATAGACGGCGCGATTTTTGAAGAAAGAGCACTTGAGTAGCCTAGTGCGAGGCTATTTCAAACCACTGACCAGGAGGTGACATGTCACATTGAAATGCTACTAAAAAGACCCATTCGATTGCCTGTGGGTTAATCTCGAGGTCTAGGGGGCAATATTTGGGCCCAAAATAAACACAAAATTTATTTTAATATTTGTGGGACTCGGAGATAAAACGGGCCGACCGCACGCGGCGATTGAAGCTGCGAATCGAAAAGAATATATCTATGTGATTCCTAGATAATCTAGGAGAATCTAGAGGCAAGATATTATTCATAGTCGATAATGATTACTTTGTCAAGCGAAGGAAAGTAGACTGCCAACCTCTATAAATAAAAAGAAGCAAAGCAAATTTGCAGACCTCTTCACACATACACAATTTGCACACCAACAAACCTTACTCCGCTGCGAGTAGACAACCAGCGAACAGCGAGCTCAGGATCTAGGCCACCAAACAAAGCATGGGAATTCGAAGGTTCACTCAAGCTAACCAGCCGGCAACAGCGAATCTAGGATCTAGGCCACTCGACAGAGCGTGGAGATTCAAAAATTCATTCGAGCTACGACGACGACAATCAGAGGAGTCTAGGCCACCCGACGGAGCATGAGGATTCAAAAGATATACGAAGTCACCATATCCAGTGTTCTCAACACTATGTCCTTGGGATTGCTCTGTTTTATACTTGCTCGAGGGTGTAAAGTATCGATTCTTTGTGGCTCGGCAGAGAGACACGAAACTTACGTCTTGCGTACCATCAAGCTACAAGTAGGACTCAATGAGCGAGATTGGTGCTCTTCTCGCTCTAATCGCTTGACAAGAAGCAGAGACTACGCGGCACAACACAACAACACTCTGTGCTCGACAGTGGCACGTCTCTCACACAGCACATCAACAACCGTGGATAGGCAAATCACAAATTCATACAAGAATTTTGGTAATGATTGGGGTTAGGCACTTAAGTAAAGAAGTCTTAAAGATTTCGGATTTCGGGAGTAGATTTCAGCCAAATAAAAGGAAGGTCGAAATCAAGATTGTTTATCAATCGGATTAGCGTGGAAAAAGTAAAGAGAACTTCATAAAATGAGAGTAACATGATGCAATAATAATCGAAATTTTTGTCTAAATTTTTATATAATGAGCGCTTTTTATTTGTTCCCCAGGGCCTCGAATTCCTGAGGGTCGGCTCTGATTTTAAGAGTTGCTTGGATTTAAAGGAAAGAATATATACGGGTAAAAAGACTAGAAGCTATATGTTAGAGCATGTGTACGCGTGAAGAGATGACGAGGATCACATGAGGATCGATCAAAAAAGACACGTCTAAATATATACTGGTATTCTCTAGTTAAAGTTAAGATGCATGCATGTATTGTCTGTCTTCTGCAGACATCGTTTACCAGCTTCGTAGCTCTATAGCTACTTCTACTTCTACGTTGATCTTCTTCTTCTCCCTTTCTTGTTTCTGGTTCAGGATCGTTCTCGGAGACTCTCAGAGTTATGACAGTGATCGATTATATATATGTTGGAGCGGTATCAATCTGATTTGGACGGTTGAATTAGAATGCATATGCATGTATGTATGTATATGAAGTTTAATATTCAAGTAGTTTAAGCTTGAAAAAGAGCATGGAAGAAGGCTTTTCTGGATTTTAAAGAAGAGATTACATGTGGAATAATTGTCCGTATTTGCTTCTGCATGTGCACGAAATCTTCCCTGTATAATTGTCCGTAGTTTCTTGTTTTCTTCATGAATTAGGTATACTCTACTGCCAAAACCAGTAGGTATACTCTACTGTCGTATGGTACTGGGTACGTTATCCATAATTGTACAGGATTTCAATTGTGTACAACTATACGTCGTGGCAGAACTGAAGTTAATTATCGATCGAGAAGTCAAATTAGCAATAAATTTTATTTCGAGGGGATTATTATAATGTGTTTATAATAGTAATTTATGCATTAATCTTAAAAACTCTAGAGGGGGCATAATCCAGTGGTGGAGGGCTAAAAGAGATCATGGCCCCTGAGTTTGAATAATTAGAATATATTTTCCTATATATGTAATAATTTTATGATAGCATACTGGTAGTTGTGTATGGTGGTGTACAAAGTGATATTGGTTCGATTCTTAAATATGTTAAAATTGTTTACTTTTTAGTTATTTTTCTTTTTCCCAGATTTTAAATTTTTCTTCTGATTTTTGTTCTTTTATTCGGATTTCATCCCCCCTGAGTTGATAATTTGGCTCCGCCACTAGCATGATCCGTCCCGCATCAACTGAGTTCCGTCACTAACTATATATGACTTAATGTACTTGTAAACTAGGTTGAAATCGTTACATTAGATCATTTTTCATGCATTGTATGAAGCTATTAATGTATTAATGTATCGTAAACTAACTTTAATTTCATAATTATGAACTAAACTTGTTTAACTAGGTCGGAACGTTAAATTAGATATTTTTTCATGCTTGTGTACGTGAAGATATTAATGTATCGTAAACTAACTTTAATTTCATAATTATAAACGAAGCTCGTTTATACACTGGTGCTTTTGATAGATAGAGTCAAAACATTCACCTGAAAAAGCTTTTCAAGTGAAAAAGATATTGACTCGATCTGGCGTTGAGCTAGAAATTAACCCAATCATGAATAATAGGTATTTATATTTCGACGGTGAAGAAAGGTCCAAGTTCAAGAAATACAATGAATGAATAATACTGGTAGTGGACAGAAGCCATGTGAGGGAAGGTACATATAGCTTAAGGAGATCCACCTCCTCACAGAAACGTGAAACCCTAAAACTAGTGACGCGTACGTACGTGGTGAACGATCAATTAAGTTGAAAATACCTATTTTTCTAAAGGGTATATAACTATATATTCGATCTACTTGAAAATAGCTTGCTAAATGTTTCAGGGGGCAATATTATACGAGTCCTGGCATCTAATACATATCCTCTTCAACCTTGCTTCATCGATGTGATCTGCTTAATGTATATACAGAAATAATGGTGGTATTCCAAAATTAATTTGTAGCTATAGGCCGACTCAAAAGGAGACGTGCGTTCAACTTCAATTTTGGTATAAATCCATTACGTACCAGCCCCTAGCTATAAAGAAACACTACTGGAGGAGGGCTTCGGGGCGACGTAGAAAGGTGGTCGCCTCGTCTCAATTTTACGTCGCCTAGATTTCTTGTGACCAAAACGACGTCGCCTCGTTTTGTCGCTTCAGATTCATCACGCCACCATTGGGGCGACGTAGATACAATCTACGTCGCTTAGTTTCATTTCACGTGACGTAAATAATGTTACGTCGCTTCAATTGAAGCGACGTAGATTGATAACGTCGCTTGAACTGAGGCGACGTAGATTGATCAATCTACGTCGCTCCATTTTATTTTTTTTTAATTTATTTTTCTTTTTTTAATCCATTGAGGCGACGTACATTGATCAATATACGTCGCCTCAATTTATTTAATATTTATTTGATTTTATTTTTTAATAAATGAGGCGACGTACATTGATCAATATACGTCGCCTCAATTTATTTAATTTTTTTTTTTTAATAAATTAGGCGACGTAGATAGAACATTGTACGTCGCCTCATTTATTTCTAAATAAAAAATAAATAAATATTAAATACATTGAGGCGACGTATATTGATCAATGTACGTCGCCTCATTTATTAAAAATTTTAATTTTTTTTATTTTTGTAATAAATGAGGCGACGTACAATGTTCTATCTACGTCGCCTCATTTATTAAAAAATAAAAAAAAATAAAAATTAAATATTATTGTACCAAGTCACGACCTATCGCAATTTACAAACACAAAAACGCATTCAAATTGCAGATACGCATTCAACCAAAAAAACGCATTCAATCACAAATCAAAACGTTAAAAGTTTATACAAATCAAGTTTACACAAATCAAGTTTATACCAATCCTATATACAGTTTACGAGCCGGGAGGTGGTGGAGGAGCTTGCGGTTGTTGATTCACAGCCTGGAATGATCGCATCATGGCCTCCATTTCTTGCATCCTTTGGGCGATCGCACTCGCTTCCGCTATGGCCTTCTGCGCCACCTCGCTCGATCTGCGCGCCGCCTCTTTGGCTTCATCGATCTCCTTTTGCATTTGAATTTGGCGTTCCTGGTTTACCCGGGCCCCTCCTCTCGGTTTGGGGTCGCGTGTGAGAGCGCGCCCCACCCCTGTAACGTCGAACAAGAACAAATATTAGTAAACTATATCGTAAACCAAAATGAAGCAAAACGTAAATCGAGATATGCATCGACGGAATCATTTTGGAGATTTATTACCTCTTATAGAGGTCCCGTGCCTTGAACCCACCTCTTCCTCTATGATATTTATTTGTGTATCAAGAGGAAGAGGCTGGGGTTGGGAAACCTCTTCGCCGTCAACTGGGCCCGCAGCACTATCTTGTTGCGACAAGACTTCATCGAGTCGACGCTTCACTGCCGCCTGCTCAATTAAAATAGATAAAATAAATAATATTACAATTTAGTAAACAAACATAATTGAAATAACGTAACGTGAACCTATTTGAGCTTACCACTTTCTCAGCCGCATTCCTCTCCGGCTGGTATACGTTAATCCACGTCTGGACGGCGGGCGCTGGATGACCCTCCTTCTCCAACACCTCGCTTCGGTACGAGAGGGCGAGGGATCCCGAATGGTGGTTGATCTGCTGCTCCTTGTTCTTGTTTCGGTTCCCTCGGTTCCGTTCGCACAATCGCTGCCACACACACACAAAAATCATTTTAAAATAAGAATAGATAAACATGCATATTGTTCGAACGTTTGACCAAAACTGTAGGTTCGTTTATGAAACTCACCAAGTAAGCAGGGTCTTCGAAGTGGGCTTTTAACCACGCCCATTGGTCTTCCCTCCCGAGAAACTCGGCCGGAGTCTCCTGGCTGACGTGGAGATAATGTTGATGGCAATCGTACTTCCAATCCTTATAGATTGTTTGCGCCGTCCTATCAATGAAGTTCCACATCTGCACATCAGTCGCCGGGATGTCGTAGTTCGTCTAGCACAACACATTTAAATTCCGTTATGTAAAAATTATATTTACATTTACTACAGGTATGTAAGTAAGCTCGGAGTCCAGCAAGTATACCTCAAGACTCCGGCCGACGATATCGCGATGCAAATCGCCAAGTCCCAAGAAGCTAGATGCAAGCATTGGAACTTTTCCGCGGATGATGCTACCGATGTCTCGGCACATCAGACTCCGCATTTCCCTCGTCGCCGGCCCCGCATGCCTCGTAGAGTAAGCGACTTGTAGTCGCCTATTGTTGTTCATCCGGACGAGGTACTCCGTCTTCGTCCCGACAACGACTCCACGCTGTTCCGTCGTCGGGTCTCCGGTTGCCATGTCGACCATGTCGGAGAGTTTGGTCTTCTTGCACCGGATGCTGAGGGCGGGAGGGTGCTGTGACGCCGTAGTGGCGTCACTGCTGTCATCCGCTCCTTGCGGAATCGCATCCTCAAGTGGAGGGGCGGGCGTTAAAATGGGAGCTTCTGCAATCGACGGGGTCGCCGATTATCCCGTGGGGCAACTAGACCCGGAAGCCCCATCTCGGCTGAATGCTCGCCACCCCGCCTCCACCGCCTCCGCAGCTGCCGCCTCCGCAACTGCCGCCGCGGCCGCCGCTTCCGCTTCACGACGCTGCATCAACGCTTTCCTCCTCTTGTATGCAGTATCTCCGGGAGCCATTCTATTAAAACTAAACTGTTATTTTTAATTAGATGTTAAAACTAAACTATTCTTTTTGGGATTCAATAGAGTAAACCAGAAGATGATCTTCATATATAGAACTAATTTCACAGGTAAACCAGAAGATGATCTTCATATATAAAACAGATTAGCTACATACGTTTAATGGTTGGATAAGAACACACAAATGTGCATCAATATACATTACACATGTGAAACTATAATCTACAAATGACTATTTATTTAACTAACATTCTTTTATACATGCAGGTAATATTGAACTGTCAAGTACTAGTAACACATGCTCTTTCATCAATCCTAATATCCCAGAAATAGCAGCTAACAAACAAAAGTAAGAATTAGTATAAAACACAAACCCTTAATCATTACGCATATGTTTTCATTTAACCAAACCCTTAATCATTATCACAAAACCCATTCGAAATCATCATCATCACAAAACCCACATATCCTCCATCATCCTTACCCTTCTGTTTTCAACATACAAATCAACAATTAAGAAACTTAGTCTAACAATCATAAAACAACCAAACAACCCCATATAAAAAGTCATCTTCTTCCTCACAAGACAACAATAATATTCTTCAGATGAGTCATAAAGCCAGCTTCTGTATCACATTAAGGACCCGGCAATCATATTAGCTATACATAACAATCTATCTACTGAGAAAAATCACAGGGGGGTATGTACCTGAAATAACTGGCCCAAGAGAGCTTTTCTTTTCTCTTAGGCCTAAACAATGGAGCTAAGCTGCTTTACACAAGCAACACCAGCACAAAATATGAGTGAGCACCCCTACAAAAGAACCCAATTCCTCATCAACAATTCAACCAATTGGTACAAAGAAACTGACATGGGGAACTTACAAGCAGCCACACACATTTCACATGTGATGAGTTTCAACTTGAGATCCATACCGCATCTGTTTTGTTTTATATTTACAAATGAGAAACGCAAGCGATTTCGTTTTTTGTCTTGTACCAATTACTAGAGCAACAGGTGTGTTAAACAATAAATAGAGAGGACACAGCATTCATCCATATATATATACACACACATTTACCGAACCATAAGAAGATAAACTCAAAATCAGGACCAATGAAAGCCTTCCTTTCTTAACTCAAGATATCTACGATCACAAAAATTACACAAAAACATGAACACACTAACTCATTATATTCATCATCATAAATCGCAATCCCCGAGTCTCTAACTCATTAAGATGAAAACAGATTGATGAAAACACTAACTCATTAAGATGAAAACTGATTTCTTGTTCTTTAACTCATCAAGGTCAAACGTCTACAAGTGCTTAAAACAAAGGCACTTCAAGGCCTACAAAAGTGCATCATTGTGATTACATGAGACAATGAGGAGAAAATCTAAATGAAAACTCAACATCAAAGGATCACCACTATGTTTGAAGATTTGTACAAAAGCTCCCGATCCTTATGAGTGTATAGAAACTAGAGTTAATCCATCTACTTGGATTCTGTATGAGTTACCAAAACACTATGAGACGCTTAACAAAATGAAATTGCCACTTATAAATCTACAACTATATTTTCAAACCCTCAAATGCACGTACTAGACTCTCAAGCCTGTTGGCTTTAGTCCAATCTTGTTTTTTCCTCTCAGCTTTTTGCAAGACAAGTTAAACAGCACACAATCAAGCATATACATCCGAATTCTATCGTCTTTGGAAACAACCAAAACTTTGGAAATCCATATCAGCCAATCCGGCAATATAAAAGACCAACCAAGAAGAACAGTCATCTTCAATTCAGTACTGGATTCACCCAATCACTCAAAAAAGTACTACTATACATAAGTCAATAACGAACACAACAGAAAGTCTACTCAAATCTGCAAATCTCATCCAAAACACACAAAGACAGAAGCTTTAAGCAAGCAAAATGAACATAAGGATAAAAAGTACGAAACTTGATAAGGACCCAGAAGAGAAATCTCACCTCAGGTGCTCTCTCATAGACCAGAGTTGATGTTGTCGGCTTGTTCTTGGACAAAGAGAGAACTGTGAATTGGAAATCAGATTATGAGATGATGAGATGCAAGTGAGGATGATGAGATGCAAGAGAGAACTGTGAACTGTGAATTGGAAATCAGATTATGAGATGATGAGATGCAATGGAAATCAGATTATGAGATGATGAGATGCAAGAGAGAACTGTGAACTGTGAATTAGAATATATACACAAGTGAGGATGATGAGATGCAATCAGATTGACATATTACAGCAATGTTGAAAGAAACAAATTGAAAAAAGAAGAAGATCGATCCTACCTTCCGTTTAGGGTTCGGCTTCGAATTCGTATATGGCTTGGAAAGGCTTTTGGTGCAGGGGAGGGAAGGGGTTTAGGGTTTGCGATTCGGTGGAGGGGATTTGGTGGAGATTGATCGGGAAGGGAGGGGGAGGAAGAATCGATATTGACGTTGAGGGAGGAAGAAGATGGTTTCGGCGCTGTAATTCGACGGCGAGTTTTGGGGTGATTGGTTTAGGAATCGAAGAAGGAAACGAAATGAATTAGAAAGAAGGAAACGAAATGAGGAACTGATTCCAGAAACTGTGAATCTGGAATACATATAACCATCGAGGCGACGTAATTTGACTTCTACGTCGCTTACTTTCATTTTATTAATCTAAGCGACGTATATTTCAATATACGTCGCCTCCTTATATTTAATTTTTAATTTTTTTAATAAATGAGGCGACGTAGATTGATCACACTACGTCGCCTCATTATATTTAATTTTTAATTTTTTTAATAAATGAGGCGACGTAGTTTGATCAAACTACGTCGCCTCATTATATTTAATTTTTAATTTTTTTAATAAATTAGGCGACGTAGTTTTATCAAATTACGTCGCTTCCTTATATTTAATTTTTAATTTTTTTAATAAATGAGGCGACGTAGTTTGATCAAACTACGTCGCCTCATTATATTTAATTTTTAATTTTTTTAATAAATTAGGCGACGTAGTTTGATCAAACTACGTCGCCTCATTATATTTAATTTTTAATTTTTTTAATAAATGAGGCGACGTAGATTGATCAAACTACGTCGCTTCCTTCTATCTAATTGTTTATTTTGTTTTTAATTTTTAATTTTGTTTTTTTTGAATAAATGAGGCGACGTAGATTGATAAGTCTACGTCGCTTGGATTTAATTTTTAATTTTGTTATTCTATGAATAAATGTTGAGGCGACGTAGATTGATCAATATACGTCGCTTCCTTCTATTTAATTTTTGATTTTGTTTTTTTTAATAAATGAAGTTTATAATTATAAAGTTAGTAATATTTGATCGTATACATAAATTATGCTTTAAAGAAAATACGAATTTAGGTTTCAAATAGATAATAATATTAGTTTAGTCCTCCTCTTCGTCCTCCTCGTCCTCCTCCTCCTCGTCTTCGTCCTCCTCCTCCTCTTCTTCGTCCTCGTCCTCCTCGTCTTCGTCCTCGTCCTCGTCCTTGTCCTCGTCCTCATCCTCATCCTCGTCTCCTTCTTCGTCCAAAAGTAGTTGAAAATCTGGGTAAAATTGTATCACCGTGGGAGTGTCCTCTTGGTAAGGCTCGAAGATATGATCTCCTGTACGCGATATGTTTTCATCTATGGCCAGAACTTCGGCGCTGTAGACATTGCGGTGCGACATTTCTTGTACTACCTTCCAAGTACCACCAGCCTTTGGATCGTCTATGTAGAATACCTGTTTTGCTTTGGTTGCAATTATAAAGGGTGAATCCTCATAGTAACTGTTGTTTGTATTCACTGATATCAGTCCATGATCTTTTATAAGGGTGTCAAGATCTTCAGGGTCCTCGGAGTTGTGCCATGTGCACTTAAACAACACCACTGGCATACGGCCTGCATATAATACTTCGACCACGTAGTTAACATGGCCGTAGAACTTGGATGAACCCATGTCTATCATGACACCGCTGTTTTGAGTCACGGTTCTTTGATCTCTATCAAACGATGTGAACTTGACACCGTTCACATAACACGACTTATAAACCCGACATTGCTGAGGTCCTTGAGCTAATGACTTTATTCCTGTAACCAAGCTGGGGTCCAAGTTTTTTTCTTTAAGGGACACCTGAGAGATAAGTGTTAAGAGGAGTTAAAGATAAGTGTTATAAACCCTCAAAGAACCTTACAAGAATTAATAGGCATATGTACCCATGTTAAGAACCATCGAAGAAAACTCCTCCTCCGCTGCCGCTCGTCGAAATCTTCACCATTTTTAGCCTCGAACCTTCTGAGATGTTCTTCTAGGTAAGGTTTGACTTCGTCTGTTTCCACCAAGACTTGCCAGTGAGCCTCAGCAGTCTCTGACTCAGTCAACCTGAACTGGCGACGAGTCTCGATAATATCTGGTCTTACTAAGAGTGAAACACAGCTGACATTCCACCCAGATATGGAAGTGTCGATATCTTCGTTGTCCATCCGTCTGAGATAAGCCTTACAATACGTCACCGACTCATGTACGAGGTACTGTTCAGCAATACTACCTTCCGGGTAACGTGTATTCCTCATTGACTTTTTATATTTTCCTAATTGCCTGCAAAAACACCACTCAAGATTAGTACAATATTTTCCTAATTGCCGACATATTACACAAGATTAGTACAATAATATTAGTACAAACATATTTTCCTAATATTAGCGAGGCTTCAAAAATTTTTACCTTTCAATTGGATACATCCATGTATAGTGGACTGGACCTGTAAGGAATACTTGTTCGGGCAGATGAACCATGAGATGAACCATAGATGTAAAAAAATGTGGAGGAAATATGAGCTCCAAATTGCAGAGAATCATCACTATCTCAGTTTCCATGTCACGCACAACCTCCTTCTTAAGCTCCCTACTGCATAGTTGACGAAACCAATTTGACAGTGCTATCAATGGCTTGACAACGTTTTCTGGCAGGAACCCTCTTATAACCACAGGAAGAAGACGTTGAAGCAAGACATGGCAATCATGCGTCTTCAATCCATAAAACTGTGACTGGGAACTTATTTTCACCTTACTTCTCAAACTACCTGCATAACCAAGAGGATACTTAACATCCCTGAACCACTGGAACACATCTTCTAGATCATCCTTTTTAACTAAAAAAGGTGCATGAGGAACTTTCCCCGTAGCCAAGTCACCCGCTCTTTGCCACTGGTTTTTTCGCACATTCGTCTTCTTCAAAGCAGCGCGAGCTTTTGGACCATCCTTAGACTTCGATTCAATCGAAAAAATGGTTCCAAGGATGTTGTCACACACATTTTTTTCAATGTGCATGACATCTAGGCAATGTCTGATCTTCAATGATGACCAATACGGCAGCTTCCAAAATATGCTTTCGTGAGTCCAACACTGTCTGTTATTCGGATTGTACGGCACCTTCAAGTCTTCATGTTGGCTAAGAATAGGGTAAACGTTTGACCTAACGTCCTCCAAAATTTCATCTCCACTCTTACGATAGGGTCTTCCGCCAAACTCCTCCTTCCCGTTAAATGCCTTGCTCAATCTCCAAGGGTGATCCTGGTGGAGCCATTTTCGATGACCTTCATAAACTATCCTCCCACATATATGCTCTGAAGTTAGCTCATCTAGACAGATTGGACATGCCTTGTACCCTTTCACGGTTGACCCCGCAAGCATCCCTAAACCTGGAAAGTCGCTAATAGTCCACATTACCGCTGCCTTCATCAAGAATACCTCATTGTCTACTCGATCAAAAGTATGGACTCCAACGACCCATAAATGTATTAGCTCCTCGATCATCGGCTCAATGAGTACACTAAGGCACTTTCCGGGAGATTTAGGGCCTGGAATCAACACTGATAACATGTTATATTCCTTCTTCATGCACATTGATGGTGGTAGATTGTACGACATCACAACAACGGGCCATGTACTATGCAAAGTTCCCATTGTTCCGAATGGATTGAAACCGTCTGTTGCTACTCCAAGGCGCACATTCCTGCAGTCCCGTGCAAAACCTGGAAAAGTTCTGTCAAAATGTTGAAACGCTTCTGAGTCAGCTGGGTGGCTGAGGCTACCAGCCACGCATATCCGCTCCCCCAGCCATCGCATATGCTTGGCAGTGTGTGGGGACATAAACAAGCGCTTCAACCTTGGTGTTAGAGGGAAGTTACGAATTATTTTTTTGGGAATATCATTCGTATTTGGCTTATATCTTTCAGAATAACACACTGGACAAATCCTCTCATTTATGAGCGCCCCCCTGAACAACACACAGTTAAACTCACACGCATGAATTCTTTCGTAACCCAGTGAAAGATCACTCAAGATTTTTTTTATTCTCGAGTATGAACAGGGGAATGTGTGCCCTTTAGGAAGAAGTTTATTAATGTAAATACATAAAGAGTCAACACTTGTGTCCGACCATCCATTTTCATTTTTCATTTCCATTGCATCTAATATGGCACTCAAAACAGTTTCCTCACTGCCTTCATATAATGGGGTCTGTGACTCCTTCAATAATCTATCGTACTTTTCATAATCATCGTCTACCATGTCATTGAAGTTCATGCCCGAATTATCTTCCACAAATTGTTGGGGTGCATCTGCATGGTATCCAGGATAATAGGGATATGCATCATGTAGAATCTCCAACTGCGGGTTCACTGAAGGACTGGCACTACTAGAAGGACCGGCACCACTAAAAGGAAAGACTCTGTCTTGAAGCCACTGTCTTCGTTGACTGAGCATTGCCGGTTCACCAGAAACTTCCCCGTGAAGGTGCCAGACTGTATAAGTAGGACTCATACCACTGTGTGATAAGTGATGATACATCTGATCCATAGTAACCTTGAACGGACCGTTCTTACAACGTTTGCACGGGCAGTAGTGATAATCGGCTCCGTTACTATGTAGCAGGGCAAAATTCATGAACTCGAATATGCCGTTGATGTACCTTGGATCAGCACGATGATATGTCATCCAAGTTTTGTCTGGGAGTCCGTCCATGTTTCCTGTCAACATAAACAATCAATATGAACAAAGTTACCACGCCACAGTTGCGATTCAACCAAAACTCCACACTTCTTCGCCTTATGCCTCCGGGTTGGGTCCTATCCCCTTCAGGGGAACACGACATTTGTCAACGCTTTTGCACCCATGCGTTTCAGCTCCAGTTTAGGGAAATTTCGGCAGCATCTCCCTACAGTTCCCCGAGTGCACACATATCTAAACAACCTAATTTGCACTCGGGGAACATTTAAAGGAGACACTGTCGATACCATATCCCAAAACTGAAACTGAAATCACACGAATAGCAAAAGGATCAACAAAGTCATGTTCACCTAAAGTGTCCAAAAATGGGACAATTCGAGAATCAACAACTCAACTCGATCAACTAGATGAGTTGTTGATTCTCAAACGGGAGTTCTAAGTTGATAAACACCACAATTATATATAGTCATACGCTCGAAATCATGATTAACACTAATAACACTACTAATTAAGGCTCGATTACACATAATCTACACTAATCATCAATTAATTTCACTAAATTTAACCAAATTTCAAACATTAATCATGAACCCATAACATGATTTATCACAATTCAATGCTTAACACACTAAAACTACAACATAACACCAAATTCAATTCAACTTCAAACATTTCACCAAAACTTCAATTTCACTTCTAATCATCAATAAATTTCACTAAACTTAACCAAATTTCAAACATTATTCATGAACTCATAACATGATTTAACACAATTCAATGATTCAAACACTAAAACTACAACATAACACCAAATTCAATTCAACTTCAAACATTTCACCAAAACTTCAATTTCACTTCTAATTTAACATATTATGGTCATAAAGAGGGTTAAAGAGATACAAATCAAACTAACCTTACTCAAGAATCAAATCAATGGCAAGAACAATCTTCTTTCTCAATTTCCTCTAATTTCTTCCCAAAATCGCCCAAAACAGTTGCAGAGCTCGGGGAAACTGTTTTTGTAAACTTCTCCCTTTATGAACGGGTTGACTTTAAGAAGAAGAGTAGATCCAGATTTAAAAAAAACGAGGCGACGTAGATTGATCAATCTACGTCGCCTAGATTTCATTCGAAGCGACTAAACTAATATACGTCGCTTCGAATAAAATCTTGGCGACGTAGATTGCTCAATCTACGTCGCCTCGTTTTTATTCTAAGCGACGTATATTAGTTTGGTCGCTTCGATTGAAAAACTAGTCGCCTCAGTTTTTTGAAGCCACGTACTTCAATCTACGTCGCCTAAAAATTTTTAAGCGACGTACTTTTTATCAAAGCCAAAGTACG
The DNA here is from genome assembly GCA_946800695.1 of Geum urbanum. Classification (NCBI taxonomy): domain Eukaryota; kingdom Viridiplantae; phylum Streptophyta; class Magnoliopsida; order Rosales; family Rosaceae; genus Geum; species Geum urbanum. The sequence continues at coordinate 63,684,683 of OX327003.1, forward strand.
TCGCCTCATTTAAAATCGGAGCGACGTAGAAATATAACTACGTCGCCCCGAAGCCCTCCTCCAGTAGTGAAATCAAACTTGTGTATTCAAACCAAGCTACAAGCAACCGAAACAAGTCAATTTATATATAGCCTCTGCTTGAAATTAAAACACTATCTAGCGGAAGTATCAACATAAGTAAAGAGGAAGACGAAAACAATTGATATATTATAGACCTTGGATCTTCTGAACAAATGAACAAAAGAGTGTATACATAGAACACTTTATTTGAAAATGCTTTGCTCTTCATCTAGTTTTGAAGTCTCTATAAATATTAATATTGAAATTGATGTTATTTCTGAAAAATGATGCACAAATGTCCAATTTAACGCACATCAACATAAATAGATAAACTTAACTATTATCGAATATACTAAATTATATACATTTTTTAAAAGAAAAATAGTTATAACGATCACTCAAATTTGTCACAATCGATAATTTGATCACTGCAGTTTAAAAAATATCAAAAAAATCACTGAATTTTAAGTTTATCTATTGAATTGATCACTTTGCAAATCTTGGATGTCAATTTTTCTTATTACATAGTAGTTTTCATACTTCTCCCACTTATGCTATATGCATTTCTCTCACAATCTTATCTATATAAGAAAAATATTTGACAAATTAGAATGTTTAAAATAGACAAAGTGATCAAATTGATAGACAAAGTTAAAGTTCAGTGACATTTTTTATATATTATAAAGTTCAGTGATCATATTGTCAATTCTGACAAACTTTAGTGATCATTTTAGGTCATTTTTCCATTTTTAAAAAAATAAAGTCATTATACTTATGGGACAATTCTTCGTTGCCTAGCTATCGGCAGCAGTTCCTGACTTTAACCAATAAGGGAATGACACGTGGCCTTTTCTTTTTCTCTCTTCTTTTTTCTTTTTTCTGAAGTCTTCTTCCTCTTAATCACTGATCTACCTTCTTTCCTCCAAATTTTCCCAAAATCATCAAGAGTGTCAGCCAAAGTTGGATTATATTCTCCCAACTCGATGAACAACCTTCAATCTCATAGACTCGTTTTCTTCAAAAACCATGTCTAAAATATCCAAAATTGAGAATCAAAATAGAAGCTCTAATACTCAATTTCTCACATCTTGATTAGTCAAAATCATGTCCACATCTACACGAGTTAGTCAAGTAGATATGCACACTGGGTAGTCTGGGTTCCTCCAAATTATTGATGGGTACTGGAAAGATCATTTTTCAATGCAACATCTAGAAGAGAACAACCAACTTGTTTAATTGCCTAGTAAAACTCCCAACTTGAATCTAGATCCAAAGGTGTGATCTTATAATTGATGGAGAGAGGATTTCATCTTCATATTGAAAGGTGAAGTCGCTCTGGAAAAAAAGGGCAGATGTGAAGGATGGAGAGGAAGAAGGCTTAAAAAAAACTAGACATGTGTCACTCACTAATTGGAAAAAGTCAAGAGTTGCTGCCCAACGAATAATCGTCCATACTTATGTACATCAAAGGCAAATATCCCCTATTATATCAATAACTTATTTTCATCCATATATATATATACATTTACCGAACCATAAGAAGATAAACTCAAAATCAGACCAATGAAAGCCTTCCTTTCTTAGAGCATCTGCACTGAGGGGGGTTCCCCAACTCGGAATTCCTCTGGCAGGACCCAGCTGGAAATAGGAATTCTGAGGAGATGGAAGCGTGCAACGGTGCGGAGGAGGGGGGAGACCAAACGAAGGTGGGCGACCGGACGTTGACGTCGAGGAATTCCTCGATGGCGTGCTGAAATCGAGCGAGCGAGAGGAAGCGTCCCCTGGCAGACCCCGCGCACGTGGGTGATGCCAGGGTGTGTTGTTTTTTTTTTCTTTCAATCTGGCGCGTGTGTAAAAAGTGATTTTTTTAACTGGACATTTATGCACCAATCAGAGCCCACCACATGGTGGGGCTATCTGCCCATTATTCTCTAACTTATTTATGGATCTGGGCCGTCCATTTTGAATGGAAAATTGAATTTGATGGTTCTAATTCAAAGAGAACGGCTAGTTCTGCATTTACATTTCTGATTTCAATCAGAACAGCTAGAAATTGGGGAAAAAATCTGAAAAAATTTCAAATGATCCCCTACCATTTTTCTATAAATACTACCTTCATTTTCCTAAAACTTCACACCAATTTGTGCATAACAAATTATCCTCCTCCTCCTCCTCCTCCTCCTCTCTCTCTCTCTCTCTCTCTCTCTCTCTCTCTCTCTCTCTCTCTCTCTCTCTCTCTCTCTCAATCCTTTTCATTTTTGCAAAAGATGACTACCAATTGGCTTCTTTTCAAAGATGTACAATTGTGCATATTTTATTGTCGTTAAAGCGTGGATCCTATCTCCGGCAACAAACAAAAGGTCGACAAGTTGTGAAATTTTGGGAGATAGGTCATGGTGAATCGATGATGGAGGCTAAGATCCAAAATGCATTTACCTTCCATTTGGCTAAGTTGAAGCCAAACTTGACACAATGGAGTGCGACGCTTGCATACGCAAGAAGGAATTTGGAATCTGGCAGAAATTTGCAAGATGATGTAAGCATTTATTTATGTTGGTCCTCTCAATTTTATTTGATTTTATGAAATAAAAAATGTCAAATCCATTTTATTTGATATCATTGTGACATATGTCACATTATGACTCGTCGAAAATCTTATCGGAAATTTGGTTCAATAATTTAGACGATAATGACACATGTCGGCTAGTTATTGAATGAAAATATTACTCACAATAAAATAAAATAAATTTTTTATAATTGATTAATAGTAATAGAAATTCCTATTAGTTGCACTGGTGCACAAAAATCATGAATAGAACATTCTATTTGATGAATAGTGACAAAAATTCCTCAAATAAGAATTCTTCCTCAAATAAAAATTCCTAAGCCAATAAAACTTCTCAAATAGGTGCGGATGCTCTCTTAACCCTATTTCCCTGTCTCTTTCTCCACCCCCCTCCCCTCCCCTACTAGTACTACTTGAGCTTCCTTGTTTCCTCATTACCACCTCCCTACAAACGCTTATTTACTCTCGGATCTGATAGATCCTTGAATTTGAAAGTTGAAACCTTGAGGTCCTAATCCTCACACCAAGCAGCAAATTACAAATCTACACCAGCTAGCTATATATACCATCTTTGCCTAAGCAGTACTTCTTCGAGCTCGAAAAGGTGGATAATCACCGGAGGCATGGAAAGCGGCCACTTCCTGCGGAAACGTCGGAGGAGAAAGAGAGGCAGCGGCAAGATGAGTTCTCACCCTCACCTTATGAATCCTCATGGTCAGAAGCCGACATGTCAGCCATTGTTTCTGCTCTCACTCAAGTTATTGGAACCCCCGAAGAAGATAACAAGGTGCAACAACAACCAAACCCTTCTTCAGTGAAAGACGAACCGGACCGATCTCAACCGGTTCAACAAGATCAAGGTATTCACATACCGTATACTATCTCAAAGTTACTTCTAGATCTCTTTTTTTCGGTTTGTCTTTTTTATTTATTTATTTATTCTTATTTTAGTTCATTTGATATTGACATGTCCTCTTGTGTTTTTGTGTGTGTGTAAGAGGTGTGTGCTATCAAACTTTGGTTTCTGATTCTGATCCCTTTGTTTGTTTTTACACATTCATTTGCATTGTGAAAGTGGTCATGATCTTAGACTTGTCCAATCTTCAAATTCCCTTTTGGACAAAGATAATATAAGGTAAGCTAGACTGTTCTTTCTTCCTTAACCCTATCATAGATATCAAAGCCTGTTCTCCATCTGTTGTTGTGTACAATACTGTAATGAACTTGAATACCCAGATACAGATTTGACCAAAATTCTAAAGAGAAATGAATCAAATGATATTGGGTCCATTAATAATGTTAGACAATGAAGTTTCATATATCCTACCTACGCTACCCTTCCGTGAAGAATCATCTTTCTATATGTCTCACCCAACTAACTAAAATCGGTTCTTGTTCCTATCTGGGACATTAATTCTTTCATGCTTTTCTCATTTTATTTTCGGGATACTAGATTTTGTTTATCTGTCCTCATTACTTGGTTTAATTACAATCCAAGTGTGGGTCTTGGCACTTTTGCTTGTTCTAAATTCTAGTCTATGTTACCTTCGCATTGTCTAATCTTGATAATGACATGCATCTAACCTTTAGATGCATATACTACTGTAAAAAATTTGTGTTGGCACATAAGTAGCTCAAGTTTTAACAAATATCAAATTGTTTATATACCTACATTTCAAATCAGTCTAGCACATTCAATTCTACTACTCATTTTCTGTTTGTCATTCTTCAATATTGAATACTATATGTCTAGATCTTTAATCCACATTGATGTATTAGCATTATCTTCTTCTAGGGCATGCACCTTGCAGCTGAACATTGTTTCCTTCTAGCTTCGTGCCTTCCTTTAATTATGGTTGCTGTACTAAATTAAGATTTGACAAATACAATTCTAATCGATGGGCATGTGTGTGTTAATTAACTTGAAGAGAACACTGTAAGAAAGAGGCACTACAGAGGAGTGAGGCAAAGACCTTGGGGCAAATGGGCAGCCGAAATCCGTGACCCTAAGAAAGCGGCTCGAGTGTGGCTCGGAACTTTCGAGACAGCCGAGGATGCAGCCATTGCATACGATAATGCAGCTCTCAAGTTCAAAGGCACCAAAGCCAAGCTCAACTTTCCCGAACGAGTTCAATGCAACTCAAGCTTCCTTTTGAACCAGGTTTCATCTGGTACAACGAGTAGTGGAAGCAGTAGTACTGCCTCCACCGAACGAAATGTTGGCCGGCCTGCAGCGGCAACTGTACCTCATCATGATCGTCCGGCGCTTCCGGTAATCGCCCAGACGACGACGACGACGCAGCAACGTACTGCCTTTCCTGATCTCTATCAGTACGCACAGCTTCTTCAAAGCAATGACGCTGATTTCAGCTCAAACTACCAGTACTCTTCGATTCCATTCAATCAAGGTTATCATCCGGCATTCACTACTGCTCCTCACTTTACCTCATCTACGTATTACCCGGGGCATCATCATCCACCACAACAACAACAACAACAGCAACAACAAGACGATGATGTTGGGGAAGATGAGTCGTCGTATGAAAATAAGGACTGGCATAATAGGCGTAATCCAAGCGAGTAGTGGCAGTACATAGTAGTACTGGATAAGTGCTATTTAATTTTGAGGCTCTTACTCGATCTATGTATATGATTGAGATCATTTATTTTGTTTGGTTTTATGTTATATATGTTATTCTTAATTTTTTTTAGCCGCTTCTTTGTCATTACGTACTATATATACACATGCTAGAAGTAGCTAGAGTCGGTTAATTTACCAGAACATGTACGTATGTGTAGTTGCAGCCATGCAATTGAAGAAGGAACTATAAATATATGTCTACTAGCTAGCTACCTGTTAGACATGGCCATATATATCATCTGATCGAATAGATTTGATCTGATCAGTATTTTCATAAAGCCATTTCCTTGCACTCCATAATATTCATGAGTAAAACGATAATGAAAATAGTTCTACATGCATAAAAACGTGGATAAAAACGTACATAAATCCATTTAACTTAATTGCATTGCATATATTGGCATGCATGAAACTCAACTCAGCTCGAGTATTGCTCGTCTTCATCTCATCTCGAATCGTCACGTCTCCAACCAACCTTAGATATATATGCGATCGACTTCGATCATCCAAAGATATTATATATCCTTGTTCACGAGAAAGCAATCTAGAAGTGAAGGAGAACATCACCATCGATCTTCTTCCATCACCACTATATTATTCCTCTCACACACTTCTCGAATCGATCACAGTCGACGCCTAGCTAGCTAGAGTATTACAACGGCAATCAACATCACCATGATACTGAGTTCACATCCATCAAATTTTCACCAAAGAATCATTACAAAATCTAAAAGCGAAATGATAGTACGGCTTTTCTCTACACTTTCATTGCATGCCGACCTTTTTTTTTTGTTAAGTGCACGAACCATGGGTTTTCTCATCATCATGAGCAATTATCATCCCTTCCTCAACCTTTGGTAACCAGTTGAGACACGTTACTATTTGCACAACCTTAAAGTTGCACTGGAGCACACATACATACCCAAAACCTAAACTAACCTAGTGGCACAGAAGAATGCAATCTTTCTGTAACACCCAAATGGCCAAGTTTGAAAGAAGAGTAAGAAACATGTGTCATGCGACTCATGCATGCTTTTAAACTATCGCGAGCTCTCCCACTACCTCTCAAGGTGACTCATATGGAACCTTATATAGTTATATTCCCCCACTCGAAGGACTAGTTTAGTAAGTATAATCATGTGGGATAAAGAGTATCGATAGCTGATAATTAAGCACACAAGCACACTAGCATGACTCCAGATTAACAGTTAAAACACTTTCATCTGAACAAATTACAAATATCGATTTAGTTATTTATGTGTTATTCTGTCATTTAAATTGGTCATTTTATCTGTTTTAGACGTTAAAAACTTTAAAGTCACGAATCCGAAGTTTAAATTAAGATCTTGTCTAAAACTTTAAACGCACGAATCCGAAGTTTAAATTAAGATCTTGTTTTACCATTGTTTATCGCAAGGACAAAGTGCGTGCTCCAAAACTTGCTTAAACAATGCGCATGCTAAAGCAGCAGCTCCCCGGTGGGCCTTTACCCAACTTGCCGTCCTGAAAAGGTTAGGCCGAAGTGGGCCCAGTCGCAAACCGACCAAAGCCCAAAACCCCAAAACGACGAGCGGAAAGCCGAAGCAAAAGACAAGGAGAAGCTTCCTTAATCTTCTCGCTTGAGTGCTGACGTGTATGTGCGCGCTCTCTTATCGAGGCAGAAGCATGGATGAGATTAGGGCAAAGATCTAAAAGGAACGTTAGGGCAAGGGAAGGATGGGACCCGACGACCCTATACTCATCTGTGGAAGGGAGAGAAAACACGAGTAGTTTTTGTTAACGTGCTTTCGGTTAGCTATGTCAAGCTTTGCGGCTACTCTCTGACATCTTACACCATATGCAATGTTTTCTCAAGGAAAAATGAGAGAATTCTACTCCATCATCTCTTGTAGCATCCACATCGGGATGTCGAAAATGGCCAGCTGCTCGAGTAAATGGAGGAACTCGCCGGAGCTGTTCAAACAAGTCAAAAATTGGTGATGCATCAGGGAGAAAATTATGCGAATAGATCGTCGGTCAACGAGCTTCAGCTCGAGCTCGTTCGAGCAATTCTGGGTTGAGCTGAAAGTCGACCAGCCGATGGAACCCACGCTCACGTGAGTGACGCCAGCTGCCATAAATTTTTTTAATCCAGGCGCGTGTAATGGTAATAAGTAAAAAAATAAAAATTTACGCGCCAATGAGAGGACGACACGTCGTCACTGGTTGAAAAAAAAATGGGTCAGTTGATCTGGGCCGTTGATTTTGAACCCAAAATCTGATCCAACGGCAGAAAACCTAATCCTAATTTAATACGGATTACAATTTAGCTCTGGGGGCGTTGCCCCCGAGCCCCCACCAAGGCGCTTCGCCCCTGGACCCCCGTATGCTACCGGCATACAAACCTGATTAAAGACATAATCTAACAATTAAAATTGAAACACTTCATATGTATTACACACTTTCAGAAATTGAAACACACATACTGAATTTGAAATACATTTAATGAAAATTAAACACACATAATTATAGTCTTTCTCCAGTCTCAAACATACCTTATTGGTCGGAAATCTCATCGACAATCAGTTTCAATTATTTCGTTGATATCGTTATCCGGAGATGACACGTGTCACAACCTCATTGGTCGGAAATCTCACCGATAATCGGCTTCAATTATTTCGTAGATATCGTTATCCGAAAATGACACGTGTCATAATCTCATTGGTCGGAAATCTCACCGACAATCGGCTTCAATTATTTCGTCGATATCGTTAACTGGAGATGACACGTGTCATACTATTATTCGGTCACTAAATAGTAACTGTTCGAATAGTTTGTGAACTGCTGCATTCTGTTTTACTCTTAATCAAGCAATTTGATAATTTCAAACTGCTTAAGCAGTTTGGAACTGCTCAAGCTCTCTTATGGCTAATTAGAAAATTTAATTTCATATGTTATGTCTAACTACAATTCATTAAGAGTACGTCGATATTCAATGAAGTTCGACAAAATTAAATCTCGTATTCTCATGGTTATCATCTATTCTTTTTATCCAAGAGCTATGTATACTCTCCTGTCAATGATGACACAATTTAGTTTTTCAATCCCTACTGATTATTTATAGGCACCTCGATTCTAATCTAACTGGTTGTAGAAAATCGTAATCACCTTATAAAATGGAAAGATTACAACTTTTTTCGGATTTCATGTCCAAATTAGGAGGATATTACTTTTGATATTCTTATCAAAACTAATAGTCCAATGAAGACAAACATTGGGATTTGATGCCGCATATTTTCACTTTTTCTAGGTTAAGAACAATGCTGAGCGTAATGCATGTCGTCTTTCTTGTTGTTTTTGTTTTTGTATTTATTTCAACTTTTGTTAAAGTGAGATAAGTATCTCTGCCCTAATCTCACTCGACTTTTTTTATGTCACTTGCAACTAATGTAAATGGATCGGAGTTGTGAAAGTAACTTGGCAGGTGATCAGTCTTGGGTCGTGTTGGAAACGTCCTTCGCTCTCGATCAATTTCAACAAGAGTATCAACTTGTGAGTGTGGCCCCTGAATCGTAAGTCTATCATTTCAAGAGAATCAATATTATTTGAAAGGGACGAAATTCGGAGGAAGTTACCATTATATTTAAGAAAAATGATTTAAAAGATTATTCAAATTTATCATAATTGATAATTTGATCATTGAAGTTTAAAAAATATCAAAAAAATCACTGAATTTTAACTTTGTCTATCAAATTGATCACTTTGTCCATCTTGGATGTCAATTTTTCTTATTTCATGGTGATTTTCATACTTCTCCCACTTATGCTATGTGCATTTCTCTCATAATCTCATATATATAAGAAAAATATTTGACAAATTAGAATGTTTAAAATAGACAAAGTGACCAAATTGATAGACAAAGTTAAAGTTCATGACATTTTTGATATATTTCAAAATTTAATGATCAAATTGTCGATTATGATAAACTTGAGTGATCATTTGGGTCATTTTTCTTTATATTGAAGAAGAACATCGATCTCGGACAATCACATGAGCACGTCTAAATTATAATTAATCTAAAAAAAAAGAACTAGTTAGATGAGCCAACTTATGGGCACGCAACACCATTAGCTTCACCATAAACATGTCGCACACTAATATACTCAAATAAAAACAAAGATATAAGCTAGCTAAGACCTATGTACATTGTTTGCTCGTCTTGTGAATAAGTTAAGCCCTTCAAGTTAAAAAACTTGGAAAGGATCCGAGTCCTTCAAGTTAGCAGAACTTTGAATAAAAATGGAAAAAAGATAGAAAAAGGAGCTTAATTCCTATAGCACATCATCCAATGTATGTAGGAAGTAGCAAAGGATTGAAATATAGATTTAGTAGGCATATATATAGTATAGTTATGTACAAACATTAATGACGCATTTGCCCAAAAGGGAAAGCTATTTGGGCCAATCAAACTGTGGAAAACATGGTCCATTCTCAAACAAAATAAGGTTGGCCCAATCATGGTCTCATTCAGCCACTCATACAAAAATGTGAAAAAATGAAATGTTGACGATGGGATTTGAACCCACGCCCTTTCGGACTAGAATTTTAATCTGGCGCCTTAGACCAACTCGGCCATATCAACATTATTGAAACATGACTTTAGAGGATAATTAATTCAAGTGACTTTGCACTTTAGTCTGCACTGGTAACGACCACTCATCTGGACAGCAAGTACAAACATCAACAAGTTTCTGGAGTTGTTGCATCAACTTAACAAGTCTCTCGAGTCCAACTATGGCTTCTCAAATGCTCTGTGCATCCATCGTCACTCCTCATCATCCTCCGTCAACTCTCACCAACACCTCCAATTTTCTATGCCCTTCTACTTCATCACTACCTAAACTCCCAATTCGTCTTCGGTCATTCAACTGCAAGGCTCAAAGCTCAAGCTCTCAGTCCCAGAGTCCAGTTTACCAAGGTGTCTATGGCCCTTGGTCCGTTGACTCCACCGACATCAAAGAGGTACTAGTTCAAACCCAGTTCGAGTTTTATTATCTTACTTCAGTTAATTCTCAAAGTTAAACTCGTTTTGGTTTCTGGGTGGTTGTTGTTTGTGTGGCAGGTGATTCTGTACAGGTCAGGCTTGGTCACTGCGGCTACATCGTTTGTAATTGCAGCCTCCACTGCTTTTTTACCTGACACGTTTTTGGCCACTGAGATTATTAGGCCTAATCTTGATTATTTGTACGCACTTGGAGCTGGTGGGCTTGGTTTGTCTTTGATTCTGATTCACATCTATGTGACTGAGATTAAACGCACCATGCAAGCATTCTGGGCGCTTGGTGTTGTTGGGTCTTTGGCTGCTTACATATGCTTGGCTCAACCAGCTGGAGAGGGCTTGGTTCAGTATGTTGTTGATAACCCTATTGCTGTTTGGTTTGTTGGTCCTTTATTTGCAGCTCTCACAGGACTGGTTTTCAAGGAAGGTAAATTATGAAACAAATTGAGAAGTTTAAAACTTTAAAATGTAGCACTGTTATGATAATGAGATTGAATTGAGTATTGGACTTGTCTCAGGTCTTTGCTATGGGAAATTGGAAGCTGGAATTCTCACATTCATTATTCCCACTGTTCTTCTTGGTCACTTGGTATATTGCTCTTTTATATATTTTGTTTCAGGATTTCATTTTTATCACTCTAAAAGTTCAAAACTTTATGACTGAATATACATTCACATGTATAATTGAATGATATACGGCTTCATCCTCAAATAAGACTCTTGTTACCTATTTTATATAGGACTGATGAAGTTTTCATCTGAAATACAGAGTGGCTTGATGGATGATGGAGTGAAACTTTCTCTACTGGGTTCATGGATGGCCTTGTTTGTGGTATTTGCTGGAAGGAAGTTCACACAACCCATTAAGGTAGTCTTTGAATCAAATCGGTTGTAGCGAATACTCCTTATTAGTTTCTGTTACAATTTGAGGTTCATGTTCATTGCACTTGTTAAAGAACTAATTGTATTTTCAACTTTTGAAGGATGACATTGGCGACAAGTCTGTGTTCATATTCCAGTCTTTGCCTGAAGATGAGAAGAAGGCCTTGGTTAAGAAGCTTGAGCAGCAGGAGATTAATTAGAGTCCCCCCTTAGTATTATATGAGCCACATCGACACTTTAGTCTATAATTCTACTGAAGAAGATTTTTGTGCCGAGTATACTGTACAAGCCTAGTGTAAAGCTACATTTAAGATATAGAAATTGTTCTTCATAAGAAAAACTTAAATGCAGAACATAAGAAAAACTTTATCCAGCAGACCTTAAATTGAAAAACGGATTGATAATCTAATTTTTGAAGGAACCTCATTACTGACAGAGAACGGAGATCAAAACTTGATCGTGAATCAATCAGACTGCTGCTTCCACTTTACTCTTCTTGCTCATCATTGCCATCACTCCACCATCCACCACATCTTCGGCATTGATGGACATCTTTCGCTTGAGAGTTGGTTTCTCTTGCTCATGAGCATCTTCAGATATAGTTTCGGTCTGGAGTACTGGTGAGAAGCTCTCTTCAGTCTCCTCTAGAGTCTCTATAGGGGCCTTGTCAATGCCTTCTTCTTCCTCGGCTTTTTCTTCTTACTCTGCCTCTCCCTTCTCCTTGTCAACATATTTCTCCAACTCCTGCAGTCTTTCTATGGCACTTTGTATTTCCGTATTAACCTGTCAGCAAATTAACATATCAATGCTTGCATCAACCTATCAGCAGATGTGTACATGTGGTTACTATCTGAAGCTCAAGTCAGATGCATCACTATTAACTCAACAGAATTGGCCTTCCTAAGAAACCAGCCAACAATACCTCCATGTTCTGAAGATATTCAGCTACGTCAGTCGAACACAGCGGACAATGCATTACATTTTTTGGCGATCGCAGGGTTCTTCCGCCCTTGCAGATCCTTTGTTTAATAGAACTAGTATCAGCAAAGGCACCTTCCAAGCAGGCTTTGCAGAAGTTATGACCACACGGTGTGGTAACTGGTGAAGTCATAATCTTCTGACATATGTTACAGTTAAACCCTGCATTGAACCACTTTTTGTTCAGTAATCACATCACTATGCATAACCACATTAGAAATTGCATAAGAAAGCTATACCTTTCAGAACACGATCTCTGAATTCTTTCAAATTGTCAATCTTTCTTCGCTGATCGACTCTCCGAACTTTCTCCTCCTCCTCTAAGTCTCCAAGATAATCGCTTACTGGTGGAGGTTTTTTCCACATCCAGCAATCCCGCTCTTCCTGAGAAATGGACATGACTTGAAACTTTGTCACATTTTTAGGACTATGACATGTACTAGCCAGAGCACAATAAAACAGCTAGCAATCAAAACTGTCTTACATCATAGTCCCATGAAGGGGAACCAGTTCGTTCTGTTATATCCGTTGCCATCTCCAACTCCTTAACAATTGGCATCGGCCTCGGGCGGTCCCCATGTTCATCACTACAGATCAATTTTTTTCCAAATGTTAACACAGAAAGAGGAGCAAGATTTGACCAGCGGGAATCGGAAACTCATCATTGTTAGTGTTTTTGGTTTATTGAATAAATCCTAGTGGTGTGTACTGGGAATTTGTTGTTTTACCTAGTCTTTAGGAATCCCATGATGTTAGGGATAGTTGGTCGCTGGTCATTCCAAGTTTTAGCTTAGTTTGTTTTTGTACGCTCTATTTAACAGAGCTTGTTCTCTCAATTAATGAAGCAATACATTCCAGCCTCAATATTCTCATGCTTTCTAGTTTTTGCTTACTCTGACAATCTGGTATCAGAGCCCCCACTGAGCCTGAAGTGAAAAGCACCAGCTTTGTGTGTGTCTTGCAGCAGCAAGGGTGATGGCAGAGAACAACAACTATGTGCAACCCTCCATTCCACGTTTTGATGATTATTACGAGCACTGGCGTATGTTGATGGAGAATTTTCTGAGATCGAAGGAGTATTGGAGCTTAATTGAGACGAGTTTTTCTGAGCCTGCCACTGGAGAGACGTTGACGGCAGCACAGAGGAGGACGTTGGATGAAATGAAGCTGAAAGATTTAAAAGTGAAGAATTACTTCTTCCAGGCGATTGATCGCACGATTTTGGAGACTATTCTTCAAAAGGAGACTTCGAAGCAGATCTGGGAGTCTATGGAGAAGAAGTATTCATGGAATGCGAGGGTGAAACGGGCACAACTCCAAGCACTAAGAAGGGAGTTTGAGACTCTTGAGATTATTTCTCTAAAGTCATGTCTGTGGCAAATAGAATGTGAACTCATGGTGAACAGATGCAAGACGTTACTGTGGTGGAGAAAATACTTCGATCATTGACTGAGAAGTATAATTATATAGTATGCTCAATTGAAGAGTTGAAGAACATTGATGAGATGTCAATTGATGAGCTGCAAAGTTTGTTGCTTGTTCATGAGCAAAAACTCAATCGACACAATGGGGAGGAGTAAGCTGCTTTGAAAGTAGCAACAAATGGTGGTGGTGGTAGTTCTTCAGCAAGAGGAAGAGGTCGTGGCACATGGAGGGAAGAGGCAGAGGGAAAGGGAGAGGATGGAGATCAGACCATCAAGCCTCAAACTCACAAGATAGAGGCAGTAGAGGAGGATTTAGAAGTGATCAGCAATCCTCAGATTTTCAAGGAAGAGGCAAAGGAAATTTTGACAAGTGTAAACTTGAATGCTTCAGATGTCATAAGGTTGGCCATTTTCGCGATGAGTGTTATACAAAGCTTCACAATAATAAAGTGAAGAATGGGGAGCAAACCAACTTTGTGGAGAAAGAAGAAGTAAAAGATGCGACACTATTAATGGCATTTCATGAGAAGGAGGAGCCTAAAACAAACACATGGTATTTAGACTCCAAGTGTAGCAATCACATGACTGGTAGTGAGTCATCTTTCTCTATTTTGGATGAAACATTTCACATTGTTGTGAAGTTTGGTGATAACTCTACTGTTAGTGTTATGGGGAAATGTGTCATTCCAATTAGAACAAAATCAGACCATGTTGAGGCTATTTCAAATGTGTTTTATGTTCCTGATTTAAACGTAATTTGTTGAGTATTGGCCAACTGGAAGAGAAGGGGTATGTGTGCACTCAGAGAGATTGTGCTTGTGAAGTTTATGATCCTAAAAGGGTCTAATTTCTCATGCTAAGAGGACATCAAACAGGCTGTATCCGCTGCAAATCAATGGTGCTTATTTGTGCAATTTGGCTGAAATAAAGGATCCAACATGGCTGTGGCATTTTCGCTATGGTCATTTGAATCTTAATAGATTGCAAACACTGTATCAGAAGAAGATGGTAATTGGTCTTCCCCAAATCAGTACTCCCTCCAACAGAGTGTGTGAAGAGTGTTGTGTTGGAAGCAACATCATGAGTCATTCCCAAGAGAACAAGCTTAGAGAGCTTGTGCACCCCTTGAGCTAGTTCATTCTGACATATGCGGCCCTATCTCTCCGGAATCAAATGTTAAAAAGAGATACTTTATTTCTTTTGTTGATGATTATAGCCGGAAAACTTGGGTTTATTTTTTGTTAGCAAAAATCGGAGGCACTTGCTACATTCAGAAGCTTTAAAGCTCTAGTTGAGAAGGAGATTAGAAGACATATCAAGATCCTGAGGACAGATCGCGGTGGTGAATATAAATCACAGGAGTTTGTGAGTTTCTGTGCTTTGCATGGCATGAGGAGGCAACTCATAGCAGCCTATACACCATAGCAAAATGGTGTGTGTGAGAGGAAAAATCGTACCATCATTAATATGGTACAGAGTATGCTTGCAAGAGGAGGAGTTGAGAAGTCCTTTTGGCCAGAAGCAGTGAACTAGAGTATCCATATATTGAATAGGAGCCATACATTTGTTATTCAAAACATGACTCCTCAAGAGGCATGGAATGGAGGTAAACCTGCAGTTGATCATTGCAAGATCTTTGGTTGTATAGCTTATGCTCACATTCCAGATCAAAAAAAAAGAAGCTTGATGACAAGGGTGAGAAGTGCATATTTCTTAGAGTAAGTGAGCAGTCCAAAACTTACAAGTTGTATAATCCAGTCACTAAGAAGATTGTGATTAGTCGGGATGTGGTGTTTGATGCAGAAAAGATATGGAAGTGGAGTAATGATGGCTCTTTGCAGCAGAATATTCCTATGCCTCTTGAAGAAGAACAAGATGAAGTTCAACTGCCTCATTCACAGTAGCTGCATTCACTACAACCACCAATTGAGCAAATTGAAGTTTAGCCATTAGATCCTCTTATTCCTCGTTCAAGAAAAAGGCCAACATGGATGATTAACTACGAAAGTGGAGGTGAATTCTCTTCTGGTTCTGATGATGATCAACTTGCTCACCTGATTTTATTTGCAGACTGTGATCCTCTAACTTTCGAGGATGCAGTCAAATCCAAGAAGTGGAAGGATGCTATAGATGCAGAGATAGGAGCAATAGAGAAGAATGATACTTGGGAGCTTACTGATCTTCCTAAGGGGCAGAAGAGCATATGAGTGAAATGGGTGTTCAAGACCAAGTTGAATGCACAGTGAGAAGTGGAGAAGCACAAAGCTCACTTAGTAGCAAAAGGATACAATCAAGAGTTTGGTGTTGATTATAAAGAAGTCTTCACTCCAATTGTGAGGCTTGATAATATCAGGTTAGTGATCTCTATAGCAGCTCAAAATTATTGGCCCATATACCAGTTGGATGTTAAATCTGCGTTTCTATATGGAGAGTTGCAAGAGCAGGTGTATGTTGAGCAACCCACTGGTTTTGTGCAAGAAGGGAGTGAGAAGAAGGTTTACAAGTTGAAAAAGGCTTTTTACGGGCTTAAACAAGCACCTAGAGCTTGGTATAGCCGTATTGATGCATACTTTTCTGGAGCTGGGTTCAAGAAGTGTTCATACGAGCATACTCTTTATGTCAAGAGTGGAGCTGCAGGGAAGTACTTGTCTGTGTGCTTGTACGTGGATGATTTGATCTATACTGGAAATTATGAGCTGATGTCTGATGAGTTTAAGAGGTCTATGATGAAAGAGTTTGATATGACAGACCAGGGATTGATGCACTACTTTCTGGGCATTGAAGTAGTACAATCAGCTGCTGGAATCTTCATTACATAGAAGAAGTAGGCACTGGAGTTACTAGAGAAGTTTGAAATCAAAGGCTGCAACTCTGTTGCAATCCCAGCAGAACCAGGTATGAAGCTGATTGATGATTCTAAAGGCAAGAAAGCTGACAGTACGCTTTTCAAACAGATCGTTGGCAGCCTAAGGTATCTCACAGCAACAAGGCCTGATATAATGTTTGCAGTAAGTGTTATTTGCAGGTTTATGGAGCATCCAACTGAGCAACATGTCCTTGCTGCAAAAAGGGTCTTGCGATACTTGAAAGGTACAATTGACTTAGGTGTTTTTTATAAGAAGGGAGAGAAGTCTGAGCTTATGAGGTTTACTGATAGTGATTATGCTGGAGATGTGAACGATAGAAAAAGCACTTATGGTTATGTATTTGTGATGGGAAGTGGAGCTATTTCTTGGTCATCAAAGAAACAGCAAGTTGTCTCTTTATCGACAACAGAGGCTGAGTTCATTGCTGGAGCATCATGTGCTTATCAAGCAGTATGGTTAAGGAGAATGCTTGGGGAATTAAAGTTTCCACAGTTGGAGTCTACTACAGTTTATTGTGATAATAGCTCAACCATCAAGTTATCGAAGAATCCAATGTTACATGGGAAGAGCAAACACATTGATGTGAGGTATCATTTTCTTCGTGGCTTGACAAAAGATGGTGTTATTGAGTTATTTCATTGTAGAAGTGAAGATCAGATTGCTGATATCCTAACCAAGATTGCTACATTCAAGAGGCTACGAGGACTGCTTGGTATACGTTCCTTGAAAGAAGTTGTTGGTGGAGTTGATGATGCTCGTGGATTAACTTACTGGAGTTTCTTATGTAAACTGGTGTCTTGAAGATTATCAGTTTAAGGGAGCAATTGTTAGTGTTTTTGGTTTATTGAATATGTCCTAGTGGTAGTGTATTGGGAATTTGTTGTTTTACCTAGTCTTTAGGAATCCCATGATGTTAGGGATAGTTGGTAGCTGGTCATTCCAAGTTTTTAGCTTAGTTTATTTTTGTGTGCTCTATTTAACAGAGCTTGTTCTCTTAGTTAATGAATCAATACATTTCTGTTTCTACCAAATTCTGTGAGGGATATTAGCAGAAGAGCGGATGATGCTGTTTCGGGTGATCTGAGCTATCGTGTGTATGTCGTCCTTTACCTGCTGTTAAGAACAATACACCAAACGGACGTTAAGAGTCTTGACGGGGTGTTCCCTCCTTCGACTTTCCGATGCTCTAGTTAGAATGTATGGAGTGTAACAGTAGTATTGGTAGAGTAACGGGGGGCGTACCTTGTATCTCATAAATGTGTTTGTTTATATTGTTGGCTGAGTGTGGAGTTTTTTGTTGTTCTTCGACGTGGGATCCTGGTTTTTGTACATGACCTGTCCTGGTACCTTATGTTTATCTTTCCGAATGCGTGGACATTCGGATGGTTTTGTTTCCTTGTTTAAAGTTGAAGCCTATATTGCTGTTTTGCGTTTGGTCTGAGCTGTGTTGACCCGTTTGTAGTGACTTAGTGTGCGGTGTTTGTGTGTTTGTGGGATCACACACTAACAAGTCTCCCAAGTCTCTAAGTCAAGGGAATCAACTCTTGATTGGGGAGTTGTAAAGCTTTTTCCCGGTTGAGCACACGTGGTCACTCGGGGAGGGGTCCGCGCCCCGGTACCCCAAAGTCCCCAAACTCTCTGATGAATAGCTGGTTCGAGGTCGGATGTCGAATGTTCGTGCCATGGGGCTATCTGTTTGGACTCTGAAACTTGATGTCGCTATTTGGAGCCGCTTTCGTGGCGACAAGTGATGTTGCTACTCGTCCCACGATAGTGTGAACGTTGTTGTTGTTCGACTATTGGGGTGGACTCTGAAATTTGATGTTGCTGTTTAGAGCCACTTTCGTGGCGACAAGTGATGTTGCTACTCATCCCACTATAGTGTGAACGTTGTTGTTGTTCGACTATCGGGGTGGACTCTGAAACTTGATGTTGCTGTTTAGAGCCACTTTCGTGGAGACAAGTGATGTTGCTACTTGTCCCACGATAGTGCGAACGTTGTTGCTGTTCGACTATCGAGGTGGACTCTGAAACATGATGTTGCTATTTGGAGCCGCTTTCGTGGCGACAAGTGATGTTGCTACTCGT